>OX422141.1:158896522-160309203 GCA_949129095.1 Volucella bombylans | reverse complement strand
AAAATCACGTTCAATCCGCATTTCTCTACGATTTTCGGGAAGTTACTCCTCCTTCGTGTAGCATACATATTACACGTCAATATTACAGGCTTGCGAGTGTACGGAGCATACGTAGTCTGCAGTATCAAAGAAGGTTCATCACCGGGCAAAAAAGTTAGTAGATCATCCAGGAACAGCGAAAACAGAAGAGGACTTATGAGACAACTTTGATTGACACCCATTTTTGACTCAAACCACCCTGACATATTGACTTCATCCCACGCAGCAGTCTTATTATTTTCATAAAGGCCTTAAGCAACTTTGTTGACACTCTCACAGTACTTAGCATGTAAAAGAGCGCCTTTCTGACAACAGAGTCAAATGCCACCTTAAAATCTACGAAGAATACTTACAGCTTACTGCAATACTTGTCAGTGTAAAAATATTGTCAAGAGTGAAATAGTTTTTCCTGAATCCAGCTTGGACCTCGCTAAGTAGGTCCATTTTTCCCACCAGTGTCTAGTTTGTATGAACTTTATGCAGAGTAGTATATCGAAAGTCTTGATAAATTTACTACTATTCTGCGTATGCTTGCTTGAAAGTTTTAACATCGGAAAGACACTCACTCGTATGTGAAGAAAAGCATATTTTATTGTCAATTAGTGCGGATAATTCTTCCGGGAATAATTCGCAACACTTCAACTACTAGCCGACCACAAATAAGACTTGACTTCATTTACTTATGTAAGATACTCGTATACTCGTATATTATGTGTATATAGGATGGCGCAATCGTGGTAGGAAATTGGCTGGAGGTCATTGTTTTAAAGACGATGAGAGTTACTCAGCTTTGATCCGCATCCAACCACATGCACGACCATTAGCAATAATGAGACTATTGACTCTTGAGTGGAATAATTGTATGACATCCTGAACAAGGCCTATGAACTTATCTAAAGTACGACAAAGAAACATATTTTGGCGGATCAATCAAAGCCTTCAGGCACAGAAATATATTACCCATTTGTGGCGACTGACTGATTTTACAATATCTCGTAATATGACGATATGTACGAGTATCTAGATTTCCTCAACTTCAGGTCTGCATTCAAGCTGGCTATCTCCAAATGATTTTGACCTAAATCAAACTGGTTAAGTGCTGGTCGATATTAGGCAAGCATCCAAAATAGGCATTCATTCAGAGGCATAAATATCTACGATAAGAAGAGAACCTACGCCTAGTCAATAAGGAAGTAATAATAATCCATCAACTGTCACCTTCTGCTTTGTAGTTTAATGCCGCAGCTTCTGCTGATAGCAAATTTCTAGTACATATTGCATGTAGCTGATCATTCTATGTACGATTCGGCTATGAAGTACTTAAGATGCTACACACACAGGTGTATACCATATTTACGAAGATTTTCCAAGAACTACACCCATACAGAAGATTCGATATTAAATCGGAACAGTTTCTGTGTGGTTCTCCTGCTGTAAACATTGTTTCTCGATATCTTTGGCCGCATACCCATTCTAGGCGTTGCTTTATGTATTCTGCTGCCCACATCTAATTCGGACCACCATCAGCCGAGGCCATACTTCAGACAGCTATTAAATCTCTGAGCTGGTATAGGCCCCAGAGGGGTAAAATGTTTCTCACAATGTCCCAGTATTTATTGATATTCGTGGAAGAGGAGCTGCTGATTGGTTCTACGTTTGTGAGAATAGGATTCCATAAATATTGCTAAAATAGCATGGCGGTATTGTATCTTGGTGTCTTCGGTGAGTTGGTGCCGTTATTGCTAAAGGATGCAGTATAAGCTGGCAATTCCTCTCGACGCCAATGTCTACGCCGTGCTTGTTGCGGTGGCTTTGGGTTGTATTTTTAAAACATCAACTGATCGCTGTGAAGAAAAGATTTAGAGATTTGTAGATTTAGAGAAATGCTAATGCACAGAATCTTGTTTGCGGATGCTAACTGTGGCCAATATTTGAAGACGAGTGTAAACAGTTTGTGCCCTCAGAGCATCGTCCTGTCTACACTGCTTAATGCTCTCAATAGTTCTAATGTCTACTCTCAAGCACATGCACACAATTTAATTGAACTGTCTGTTGAATGGGTCAATCAGTCAATCTTCTTAAAACTGAGGTTCTTCTATTCATTCTATTCCCAAAGGAAGAAGCTGGCGGGTCTGACTCATCTAGCGACCAAAGCATCAGCATCAGTTTTTCCAACGAAGCTAGTTACTCGTGTTATACATCCATCCAGGCTTTATTTCGACTAAATATGTCGCGTTGAAAACCTCCAGGGCTCTGTCACGTTATTGGGAGTCTAAATGGGCTTTCGGCAGCACATTATTCTTGTCCCCTCCTCTTAATATTCTTATCATGTACTGCATTCTCAAATCCATCTCACTAGTGTTTTATTGAGGCGTCTAACTCTGGTCGTACAAACTAGTCTGATGCAATGACACTAGAACACATATGGCTGCTAGTGGACAAAATCTGAGAAAGAAAAGGAAGCAGGCAGGCTCCAAAACTGATCTAGTGGGCATTCGATTTCTCGTCTGAATTAATTATATTGTGAAGAATCCGAGAGGGTGAAATATCTGCATCTGTAACGACAGCCAATCTGCTCTTAATGCCATACTGAATCCTTTTTTACGCTTGTTTAAGAATCTAAGACTTCCCTGAAGGCTGATTTCTTAGGAAATGAACTTGCTCACGAACTTGCTAGGCAATGTTCAGAGGAGAGTCTCACATCCTGCGTTTGGGTGACTTGCGTTGTCAGCTAGGGCTTCTATTGACAGTTGAGGACCATGTGAGCATAAACGCCTCTTTAGAAATAAAAAAATTTTCTTCGATGTCTCTTAAAGGTTGTCCACTGCTTCTTCGCGTCATTATGAGGCACTATTTTCTTGTTAAGCACCTAAGTGTACTACGTATTGGTGAAACAACATTTTTTGTGACGCTTGCTCTGAGAGTAATGAACATATCTCCACATCACTCTAGCATCAGGCTGAAGGTAATCAGTGCTGGTACTTTCAACGAAGGGTTAATCAATTTCTATAAAGAAACGTAACATACAATCGGTTGTTTGCATGTCTGCAGAAAAGGAAGCTGTCGCGTGTTCCTCGTCTAAGGAGCAGTCCTATCTGTTTCTAGCTATGTTTTTAGTTTGACGGAGTATAACAAGGAACCATTTCCAGTCTAATAAAACAGAAGGTGAGGTGATTGAACTACCTTATTCCGCTCAGTCCTTAAATATCCATATTATGTCACACTGAACTTGCATAGCAGTGATTTGATGCAACATACTCCTCGTTTGACTGAGACATATCAGCACCCTACCACAAATTTAGAACATGAGGTGTTGATACCGATCCAAGTCGCAAAAATCGTACGTTTTTCCACCTAATTAAATGTCGGGGGCAAGCTTAAATTAAAAAATATAGGGCAGGCATACAATATCCTGTAACAATATCCTATCTAGGAAAAGATACTTATGTATAGTACACAATATAAAGAATTAAGTTATTTATTAAATGGAAAATAATATTTAATATTAAATTAACACACAAATGAAAACATTTCTACTATATTTCCAGCTCGAAGAACTACCATCTACACGATAACCGGCGATCAACGAGGCAATGATCCATCAAGTAATTTCCAAGATTTCTTCTGGGACATTGCACCACAAACCTCAAATTCACGAGCTGAACAGCTAAAAGATGATAAGGATTTGCCAAGCTATGAGGAGGTAATGCAAATGGACTTAAGGCAGCCAGTAGTTGGTACTGAAACTTTGCCACCACCGGCAACAATAACACCAACAACAAACACAACTTCTGCAGCACCTGTGACATCTGTGACACCTGATAGAGTAACCAGTATTTAAAGTCGTAATTTTATTTTGTGAACTGATTTGTATTAGTGAAAATTATACATATTTTGTTGTTGCTTTTTATACTTAGGCTTACATTTTTATTTAGTATATTTATATCTGTGTTTTTTTTTACTGTTTAAGATAAAATATATAGGAGTATGTTTGTGCGTACATTTTTTTCAAAATCCCACTTATAAACTTCATATCTATATAATTCGTTGAAAATGTCTTATTTATTGTAATTTGAAAAAGACGGTTAAAAATGTAGGTACCTCCATCGTTGTTACTCGTGCCTTCGCGACATTAGCGAAATATTTAGTTAAGAAGTCATCTGACAGCTTCTTAGTTTTTCATTTATATCAGGCGATATTTAGGAGGTCTCTTTCTACTCTATAGTGCGACTTGCTCGTCTACTGTTTCATATAAATTGCTTGTCAGTATTTTTCATCAAAATGACAGTTTTATGGTATACAGTGTTGGCCAAAACTAAAGCAACTTTTATATAAACACAAGCCTTAAGTTTTTCTTTACAGAACAATGATGACCTCAATAAAATTTAAATAAAATAAATGAAGCAAAATATCTCACCTAACGCAAGAAATTATGGCGTTCCTCCCACTACTACCCTTCTTATCCATCAAAACATTCGCAGTATGAGAAAGAACTTCGATATATTAATATCTCACTTGAATGCATGTAATTTTAATTCAATGTTTATTGTTCTAACAGAGATTTGGTTATACGACTATGAACTATCCACATATAATATTCCAGGATACGAACCTTATTTTAACTGCAATAGTTCATACAGCGCAGGTGGTGTCGCTGTATATATTAAAAAACAGGAAGCATCAAATAACAAAGTTCGTAAAATAAATCTACGAGTAGTGAGTGCTGATGTCCTAAAAATTTGTTATCCTATATGTAATGAATGTTTTACTATTCTGTATAAAAGTAGAAGCTACTGGACTGAGTAATGCTGCCAAATGTGTACCTTTTAAACTTAAAAACCAAATTCGCTTTGATAAATTAATAGATAGTCTAAAGTTCGAATTTTGGGAATCCGTATACGCAGAACGTAATCCATCAACTGTTTACAATTTACTTATACAAATCCTAAAAAGGCATATTTATAACTGCCACGACATAAAGAAAGAAGTAAAGGTTTGTAAAGATAAACACTATTCATCTAAACTTCAAAATTGCAAAGCTGATGTAAAACAGAAGTGGAGAGTAGTAAACAGCATCCTCAGCAGAGAAAATGAAAAAAATGATATCAATATACTTGAAGTTAATGACATGACAATAACAGAGCCGATGGACATTGCAAATCAATTTAATAAGTTCTTTACCACTATCGCTTTAGATATGAAACCCACTCTTAGCCACTACAGCTGTAATTGTAATATGTTTCCTGACTTAGTGAATGATATTTCATTTAGTAATAGTTTCGTTTTCCGTCCATTTACACCTGTCGAGATACATAAATGCATTATGACATTCGATAACAAATGGTTCTCTTCATACTTATCTGAAAGGAGTCAGCGAGTTAAATTAAATGGTGTGTTAAGTGATCCGTTAAAAATTAAGATAAGTGTACCACAAGGTTCAGTGTTAGGTCGTTTGTTATTTTTGATATATGTTAACTCATTGTTTTATCAAAATCTCAGTAGCAGTGTTACAGCTTTTGCTGATGAGATGGCTTTAACATATAGTAACAAAAATCTTTTCATGTCAGCAATCCAATTGCATAGGGATCTTAATGTTCTACGCCAATGGTTTGCTAAACATGGATTTTTCATAAGCAATAAAACCAGACTTATGATTTGCAATTTAATAGGACCCTGTACACTTGACTGTGATGCCATTTTTCACTCTAGTTCATGTTCTAAGTTATCTTTATCTGTTCATAAGTGTGGTGAAATCAGCTATAAAGAGGATATAAAATGTAGTCCAGATTGTGTTAAAATAGAAGGTGTTGAAAGTTATAAATATTTAGGTGTACTTATAGACCAAAATATGACTTGGAAAGCACATGTCGAATACATTAAGAAATACATGTTGTCTGTTACTCGTAATACGAGTATGTATCTGTTAAAAGAACACTATTCCCAAAAAATCGCATTAATGTTTTACTATGGCCTTGTCCAATCTAAATTACATACAACAGCACTACTGAAGTATTATACAAAACCCAAAAACATATAATAAGAATAATTTGCAAACAAAATCGATTAACACATAGTTGGCCACTATTCCTATCGTTGGGTGTTCTTCCTTTAAACCACTTATACATTTTTAAGGTTCTAAAGACTTTTTCATGCGAAGCGGATATAACATTACATTAAGATGTTCAAATATATACAGACTAAGAATAAACAATATGACAATATCTAATATTCCAATTTCAAAAAAAAAACTCGTTGTTCTAAATTTTATACTGCGACAGCACCAAGGCTTTTTAATAAATTGCCAATACATATAAGAAAAATAGTTCAACCCATTTTATTTTTAAAGGAATTAAAAAAAGTTCTCTTCAGTATGGATAGTTCTACAGTCAAAGCTCTTCTCAATACAAATTTGTAATATAAAATGTTTGTGTCATTTAATTATAAACTTATTTATGTACTTGCTTAACTTACTTATTTTTCTTTGTACTTTGCTATATACTTGTTTAACATATTTATTATCCTTTTGTACTTTGCGATTTACCCCACAAAATATCTATTAATGTAAATTTATAATTTAGCTGAAGGAACATTCGCCTCTAGTCACCTATAGACTATAGAATGTATTTGAAAACAGAATAAAAGAAACAAAAATAATTTCTCATAAGTAGAAAAAATAAAAATACTCTAACCATGCTGATTTCAAGCTGTGCAAAACTAAAGTTTCTAACATTTTTTTTTTCAACTAGTACTTATTTCGTGAATGGTAACACTTAGCTTATGTATGATTTGACAGATAAGTTTTATCCTTCCGGTTAATAATGGAAAATAATTTCATTCAAATGGCTGCCTCGGCTGGCCATGCAGTAGCCTACACGATCGGTCCAATTTTTAAGCACATTATCGATTGTGTGCAGCTGTATTTCACCAATGGCTTCACGAATATTGTCCTTTAAAGCGTCAATTGTCTCTGGCTTGTCACTTATTTTTTACGGCACCCCACAAATAATAGTCCAACGGTGTCAAATCGCAGCTCCGAGGTGGCCAAACGACATCAGCTCTGCGGCTGATAATGCGATCTTCAAAAACAGGGCGCAAAACATCGAGTGTAGCTTCGGCTGTGTGGCACGTAGCGCCGTCCTGTTGAAACCAAATGTTGCCAATATCCTCCTCTTCAATTTTTGTGAACAAAAATTCGTTCAACATGGCCCGATAACGATCACCATTGACTGTAACGGCCACTCCTTGCTCATTTTAAAAGAAAAATGGCCCAATTATGCCTCTGGACCAAAATCCGCACCAAACAGTGACTCGTTTTGGGTGCATCGGCTTTTCAATGTATGCGTGCGGGTTTTCTGTGCCCCAAATGCGACAATTTTGCTTGTTTACATACCCGCCAAGATCAAAATGAGCTTCATTTGAAAAAATGATTTTTTTTGGCAAAATCGGCATCTTCTCTAAGTCGATCGCAGGCTCACTTAGCGAAGCGAAAACGCATTGGATGGTCAGTTGGCTTCAACTCCTGAACCAATTGGACTTTGTATGGCGTCATACCAAGGTCTTTATACAAAATTCGTCTCAATAATGTCTCCGAAATGTTCAATTGTTGAGAACGACGGTGAATTGATGTTGATGGCGCTTCACGCACACTTTCTGCCACAGCAGCAATATTCTCGGGTGTACGCACTGTTTTTCGCTTTTCACGCTTTGGTTTATCGATGAGGATGCCAGTTTCTTTCACTTTTTTCACAAGATAACGAACATACGGAGCTAACGGTGCTTCTCTTCTTCCAAAATCCGTACGCAATTTTCGCACACATTCTGCAACATTACCATGATTTTCAAAGTAATGTCGCAATATTTCCCAGCATATACACAACCATATTCGTTCAGCGGAAGGATAAAACTAATTATCTGTCAAATCAGACATGAGCTAAGTATTACCATTCACGAAATAAGCACTAGTTGAAAAAAAAAACGTTAGATGGCGGACCCTTTACATACGAGGGTCCTTCAATATATTCTCGGTATCGATATGAAGGAAAATGCGAATTCAATTTAAACTGTTTTTATTTTTCAATATAATCTCCCCTAACATCAATTCATTTGTTACATCTTGAGATAAGCTTTTTCAAACCCTCAAAAAAATAAATTTCCTCTTTCTCTGCAAAATACCCATTTATTGCCGACTTGAGTTCTTCATCATCCGAAAATCTTTTTCCACGAAGACATTTTTTCAAATCCGGAAACAAGAAAAAATTACTAGGGGCAAGGTCTGGACTATAGGGTGGGTTTTGAATTTCTTCGAAACCACAATCTCGCGCAGCAGCCTTGGAAACTCGCGCCGTGTGAACAGGAGCGTTGTCATGAAGAAGCAACACACCCGCTGCGAGTTTACCCCGTCTTTTCTTTTTAATTTCCTCCCGCAAATTATGCAAAGTGGAAGCGTAGGATGTGGCGTTGATGGTTTCACCTTTTTTTTCGTACTCAATGAGCAAGATTCCCTTTGAGTCCCAAAGAACTGTGGCCATGAGCTTCCTGGCAGACGGAGTGACTTTGAACTTCTTCGGGGGGTCTGTTCCTTTTTTATGCCACTGCATGGACTCTTGTTTGCTTTCAGGGTCATAGTGGTGGACCCATGTTTCGTCCCCAGTAACAATTCGATCCATAACACCGTCCGCGTTCTCACTACACATCTCCAAAAGCTCTCTACAGCATGCGATTCTCACTTTTTTCTGAGGCGCAGTGAGCATTCTTGGCACCCACCTTGCACTGACCTTTGAAAGGTTAAGATGGTCATGAAGAATGTTGTGAATGGTACCAATTGAAAGCTTGGTAAATTCTGCCATCATTTTCACCTTTATTCGGGCATCCTCAAGAACAAGTTTTTCGACTTCTTTGATGCTTTCTCCCGTACAAGCAGTAGCCGGGGCGCCGGAGCGGGGGTCGTCTTCAATGCTTTCTCTGCCTCTCTTGAACTCACTTGACCACTTTTGCACAGTTGATAATGAAGGTGCGGAACCCTGGTAAACAGCCACCATCTCTTCATGAATAGTTTTTTGACTTTTTCCTTGCTTAGTGAGAAATTTAATTACAGCGCGATGCTCAATTTTCACCATCATCGTCTCAGTTGCCATTATGATTCTGATTAACTAGAGATAAAACGCGAAGTAATAATCACATTTATATGAAATTTTACATGAATGCACTAAATAATAGTATTACTTGATAAATAAGTCAATTTATATATATAACCACAGCTTCACCCCGATACCGAGAATATGTTGAACGCCCCTCGTAGTAATTTCATTTTAAATAATAATCATCGCGACAAAACCGCAATATTTCGCGGCGAAACATTTGTTTTTTATTACTGCACAACACCTTCTTGTGACACTTTCGATCAGATTGGAAATTATAGAGCGTGGGATGGTTTTCCAAGCCTCCTGGACTTAAATATAAAGCTCGTCCCGATTCCTGGGTTTCTCCCAAATTATTCGCCGATCTACAATCTCCCATAGATCTTCTATCGGTTTGAGATCGGGGGACTGGGCTGGCATTCCATAATATTGATTTCCTGATCCCGTAACCACTCTTGAACTATTTTTGAACCATTTTTCGGACTTTTATCCTGCTGAAATATCCATTTCAGTGGAAATTCCTCAGATTGTGGCAGCATAGTGTTATCAAGTGTACTTTTGTAAATAAATTGGTCAATAGTTCCATATATTTTATGTATGAGATCAAAAACATCCCCAAACCATAAGTATCGAGGATTCAATGCTTCATTGATCGGCTGGCGACCACGGCGAAAGTCATCCGTTCCCTTTAAATTCAATTTGGATACGTCCGAGTATAGTACTGTTTCCCACTTCGATACTGTGTGGAAATAATTATTAATATGGTCATTTGCAAATTTCAGTCTTGCACTTCTGTTTTTACGTGAAATAAATGGTTTCTTTACTATTGCGAATGATGAAAGACAACCATCAGCATCCCTGCGACTAAGATGACACAAAGGAATTACTCTTTGTCGTTCTAATGATCACTTTGTGTTCCCGGTATGTGGTACCGTCTTAGCCTGACATCGCGGTGAATCATTTGGACGAAGTTGTAAAATTTTATTAAACGGCTTATCACCGATCTCGGGATTGAATACTTTTTGGATAATTGAGATTGTTAAATACCATTTCTATATCGGCAAATAGTTTTTTTTTTATCTCATGGGAGTAGTTACGAGTATTTCTGGCCATTAGAGATAAAATTTAAGGAACACTTCTAAAGATCTTACTGTAGCAGACTGATATACCCAATTGAGTCAATTTATGTTTTTTTTTGTTTTGAATATAAACAAATCAGATATGAGTAGTTGTGGTCAAAGTAACGGTTTTTCTGTTTCTCCCGTAATAAAAAATTACGAAGCAAATTGAATTGCTTTTGTTTTAGCCAGTTGAAAAATAAAGTAAATTCAATTGGATGTTTGTATTTTTTTTTAATGCGGTAAAATTACTGTTCATTGATTTCCAAGCTATTGGGAACATCTTTTTTAACTTTTTGGTTAATTTCTACGAGTATGAAATGTATTACAAAACACGGACTTGCGATTTTAGTTACTTTAGTTTTGGCCGACACTGTAATTCCAGGTGAAACCTAAAATATCTGCTGATTCGTCGCCATAGCGTAAAAGTCACGCTTGTTGTAGACACCATAAAATTTGAAGAAACTCTACCACTACAACAGACTATTCGTCGGCTCCTCAAAATTGAATATCCAGAATACTAGAACTGGCTATTGCATTGATCGCAACACTTAAGTATGATAGTTTTCAGAGAGGCGATTGTTCTTCTGTATCGGGCCCCCGCCCAATTATCGAGGCTTCGCCCTTTAATGACGTTGTCTAATAATGAACGGGGGCAGAGCAAAGTACTGGTCTTATCGTAAACATCTTCAGATGACGCTACCGAAGGTTGCTACGATTTGATCAGTCACAAGCTGCCGGTCATAGGTCTTGTTGGCGGCTGGACCACCGGTAGTCCCTACCAGGACTTAAATCACGGTACCATGGGAGCCAGGAGCCCCCCGGATCTCGGTCCGGGCCTGACTTGTTAGAGGTAGGCCCCCTTGTGGGAGCGTCGTGGTGGCTGTGGTTTAAACCCAAAATCGCGGGAAAGAGTCTTCCTATGGTTTTCCTTTGGTTTTCCTTGGTTTTCCTTGGTTGACTCAATGTGGAGTTGCAATAAGTGCTGGGTGCTGCGACCCTAAGAGCAGTAAGAGGTTTTAGGTCGGCCTCGACTCATACCAAGGGTGGAACTTGTGCCGGCAACACAGTTCCAAATTGGTATCTAAAATAGTGAAAATCATTGGTGAGCGATGGCAAGGCGTATCCTTGCTCCCATGGATGTATGGGCATCCCGTAAGTTTAAGCCCACACGGCAGGTACTTACGTTAAAAACATGGGACATCTGTTCTTCTGTATCATTAGCTACAATGACTTGCACTCCATGTTTCAGAGATTAACCCATTTTAAACTTTGATGTGTGCAGCTTTTCTATTTCTATTGTAGCTTCTCATCTCTTCTTTAGTCGCGGTGATATCACCTCGATGGTCTTATATTTCTCAGTAGCGGCACCGTACTTCCACCTTAGGGTTCCATTGCTTTTCGTTGTAAGCAACGAAACTGTCACCTTTTTGAAGTATGTTTCCAATCGACTGCCACTTCAGGTACATATCTAGCCTGTCCTCTGGTTAAGCTGTTTGAGATATGGTAGAAGGAGAAAATACTCCTATGTTTCGCAGATATCTAGTGATATATATACTGTACACATTAAATAGCACGAAATCAATGTTAATAGTTCATAGTTAAGGAAATATTCCAAGCGCGTTGTCACGTCTTATGTTGCGTAGTACTTTTGTTATCCTCAACCCATATACAGACTCAGGCTTTTCCCTATTGTTGCTGTACCTACAATGCAGGCCTTCGATTGTATACATTCGTCAAGGATTTTATTTAGATATCATTTAAAAGCCACGTGCTTGTATTCTTCCATGTAATGCTTTCTTCACTAGATACATACTGAATCATTCCAGAGTACTCAAATACATTTCAATGTAAGCTGCTGATTATTTTAATATCTTTTTCTTCTTCTTTTCCTTTCCTCGCTACACGAACTTATGCATAACAAGTTTCCCATTTTTACTGCATCGCTACTGCTCCGCTTATGGGGTTGGCTAATGTCGCAGATCGCAGAACGCGTCTGCATACTGCTCGGTCCTGTATCGCTTCGGCGGTTAGCCCAAGGCGGTGTTGTGCATTTGCCATCTGAGCAATCCAGGAATTCTTTTTCCTATCTAGTTTTCTTTTAGTAGGAGCGACCGTAGTTGATATTGCCTTCTTAATGGGATTTTCCGGAGATCTTCTTTGAACGTGGCAATACCAGCTAATTCTATCGGACTCAAGTTGTTCGATTACCGAATTCTTTATGTGTAGACTTCCTCTAATATGCGTAGATCTAATGCAGTCGCGTTCCGTAACTCCAGTCGACATCCTTAACATTTTCATCTCTGCTGCCGTAATTTTATTTTTAAACGCTTCGTGTATTGTCCAGCACTGCGAACCATATGTAAGAGCTGGCCGAACCATCGTGGTGTAAAGTTTTCCCTTCAATTTAAGTGGAAATTTTCGGTCACAGAAGATTCCCGAATTTTCTCGCCATTTCATCCACCCCACACTTACTCTGTTCCTTACGTCGTCTCACATTTCGCTTCTACGTTAACGATTGATCCTAAATACTTGAACCTAGTGGTTTTCGGAAGAACTATTCCGTCCAACATTATATCTGGAATAGGTCGCAGTGAATCCGAGAATGGGCAGGTCAAATGTTCCATCTTTGAGCGACTTATTTTAAACCCGTTTTTCTCTAGCGCGTCTTTCCATTTACTTAGGACGTTTTGTAAATCTACGACATTATCGCTTAGAATAACTGCATCGTCGGCGAAGAGAATCGATGTTACATTTGCTTCGTGCATGCAATCTTTCAAAAGATAGATACGCTTCCTTGATGCACTCCGACATTTACCGGGAATTCTCTCGTAAGCCCGGCGGTACATTTAACAGCAGTTTTGACGTTTCCATACATGTCTTGTATCATTCGTATATACGTTTCCGGTACCTTTTGAGACCTCAACGCGGTCCATATGAGATCTCTAGGCACACGATCGAATGCTTTTTCTAGATTAATAAATACCATGTGCAGATCTTTTGACGAATCCCGATGATTTTCCATTAATATTCGCAAGCTTTGGATTGCGTCCACCGTCGATCTTCCTTCCACGAATCCACACTGGCTATCGTCGAGCTTTATGATTTTGCTTTATGATTTAAAACTCTTTCAACGAGTTTCATCGTGTGTGACATCAGCTTGATTGAGCGGTAGTTGTTGTATTCTCGCGTGTCGCCTTTGCCTTTGTATTTATAACAGAACCAAAAAGCTACTTCTCCATTGATTCGGCATAGTTTGTCCGCATTTTATTTTATTCAAGAGTTTCGACAGCCATTCACTGCCGATACATTCCATCTTCGACCAAAAACTCTGATGGGATGTTGTCTGGTCCCGCCGCTTTCCCGCGTTTAATTTTTCCGATAGCTATACTTATTTCTTCTTTTGAAAAGTCAGCAACTTCTTCTTCGTATGGATCAGCTGCAGGGACGCGATCACGTGGAAACTGTTTGTTAAGCAGGTCCTTACAGTATTCAAGCCACCTATCACAGATGTCCTTTTCGTTTGTTAATAAGTGCCCATCAAAGACTCGATGTATTTTGGCGATGTTATTTCCATCGCATTTTTTCGCCTTTGCGCAGAGAGTTTAAAAATATTTGGCACTTTACTATTGTACGACGTTTGAACTTCTTGAATAGCTTGTCTTATATCTGCCGATCGTGAGGATATTTGTTCCAAGTCCTGGTAAAGGTTTTCCGCTACTGCCGCTCGGGTTTGGGCCAGGACTCTCTTTGTAACGTTTTTAAGTCGATCATATTCAAGTGCAAGTCGAGACTTTTCGATATCGTTGCTCCGATCACATTTTGTCCACGCTTGAAATGCTTGCTTCTTGTCGGTCACAACTCGTTTGGTTTCGTCATTCCACCACCATGTTTCTTTCTCGATGTGATGATGTCCTGATATCGTTCCTAGAAGAGGCTTTGCGTGTGTCATGCATGCCTCGTGCATGCTGTTTCACATTTCTTGCGGGCTAAGTGAGTCTGCGATAACGTTTATATTAAGAAGTACTTCTTTAGCGCGTGCAATAAATCTTGTGCCTCGTTCTTTCGATAAGTTATACCATCGGATTTTAGGCTTTCTAACAGGCTCTCGTGTTTTTGGTGGTTCCGCTGTGAAGAATTCTGTAATGAGCAGCAGGTGTTGGGTAACTAGCGATTCTCCAAGGATTACCTTGCAATTCTTGACACTGTTTCTCATCGATATTTTGCAAAGGTGATAGTCTATTTGTGTTTCGTGGCCTACGCTGCTATAGGTGATAAGATGTCGTTGATGTTTTATAAACGTCGTATTTAAAACAGTGAGACCGTGGGCTTTACATGCTGCAAGGATGTCTTCACCAGCAGAATTTCTGGTTCCAAAGCCTTTATCGCCGTGGCAGTCCTCATAATCTACATTTGATTCTCCAACGTGGCCGTTTAAATCTCCGCCTACGAAAAGCATCTCCTCGATGGGTATATTTCTGAGGAAATTACCGAAATCTGTCCAAAATTTATCCTTTTCCGATTGATCGCAACCGTTTTGTGGGGCGTACGCGCTAACAATGTTCCATATTTTATTGTTTATAATGAGTTTTACACTCATCAAGCGGTCGCTTATTTTTGAAATACCAACGATATTATTAAGAAGATTTGCTGCGACAATAACACCGACACCGTTTCGTCCATTGACCGTTCCATGGTAAAACATCTTAAATGACTTAGTTTTTAAATCAAAAAAACGTGCTTTATTTCCGGTATTACACCACTTCGTTTCTTGAATACACATGACATGTAGAACTCTGCGATGCATTATTCTTCCATCTCCAAGCTTTTTGAGGTCTTCGATCCGACGTTCCAACTTGCAAACCGAAGTTTAGTAAAATTTAGAAACTTCATTTTGCCCGCCCCCGGAATCCGTCGGGCTCTGACACAAGCCTTTCTGCTTGCCCTGGGGTCACCCGAATGCGTGGCAAGCGTGGTGCCCAGCGGGGTAGTGCTACAACTTGCGATCATTTCCATGAATTAGTTTTTGTTTTTTCGTACTTTCGTAGGTACGAGATTGATTTGACACACGTATGTTCAATTGAAGTTAGCTGACTTTGCTTTTATCCCACCGGTAGTCGCCAGACGTGGGAACTCACTGATTGCATACGAATTTGTGGGAAAGTTTTAAAGGTGTTAAAGTGTCACAGACTCATTTTTGGTGTTATATATGAGTGATTCCTCATTTTAGTCGCCTTTTATGACAAGCAATGAAACACTGCACCACTATTCTTTATCCGGTGCTGCACGGATTTATTTTAATATCTTGTTCGGTTAATTAATTATTGACGCTTGGTCATACAATCTTTGAACTTTACGCAACCACACTCTTGCTCTCATAAGATAGTAACTTCGTGCTATTTCCTATTAGGTTCCTGTCAGTCGGGGGCTACTGGATGATTTTTCGGAGTAAGACATTAAAGTTAAGCCGTTCGGTAACCACTTCAAGTAAGTCAGTTAAAAAAATGCCCAACCTATATTCGTTGTGGACCTTTGCTTCCTAAGTCGAAAGCATCTTAATATTCCAGAAATTAATCTTATCAGTTTAGGTGTTAAGACAGATGTTTAAAAGACTGATTATTATGAATAAACTCTAAACTATTTCGCTTTTTTGAGGATAGGCTGAACGATGCTGATGTTATACTTTATTCCGACCATATCTTGAAAATAAACTGGTGCATACACCTTGCCAAGAACAGCAAATACTCCTAAAAATTCGGCTGGTAAGCCGGTTTCCAATCGTTATTCTAGCGTTTATGATGAATTCTGCTTGACAACGGTATCTGTATCATCTGTATCAATATTGTCTGCAGAAGGGATTCTACCACTAAGTTTCCTAAGTCACCATTGTAGGCTTCAGTTCGAGCTTTAAAGATATTATTTTCTTTGCCCGTTGGTGAAATTGTTGAACCTCATTCTTCCGGGAGTATCTTTCATTTAGCTCAACCAATCGGTGCTCATATCCTTTCTTTTTCTTTCTGATAAGGTGATGTTCTGCCTTTATTTTCTGCTAGGAGAGGTCATAGGCAGCTCTTGTCATTCTTTGCGTAGCTCTATATTCCTCTTGTTTACCTGTACTCGTAAATGCCCGCCTACATTCATCATCAATGAGCTCCTTGTGGTAGATGGTTGCAACTCATCTGCTTTTGGCGGCTTTTCCGATGGTTTGCTGACATTGTGGCTAGTGTCAAACGACCTCTGGTGAATGAAGTGAAGAGATACTCTAGTGTAAAATGTTGTGCCAATCTCTTGCGTTGTAGCTATTTGCTGTTTATTCTCTTTAAAGTATTTGACTTGCCTTGGCGACGAATAGGATATCTTCATCCGTACCTTGAATAAAACAATGTAGTGATAGGAATCAATGTTGGCTCTTCGGAAGGTTGGGACGCCCACAGTGTTGAAAAATTTCCTAGCATCGATAGCAATGTGGTCTTATAATCAGAAGATATGCCAAGTGCCCTTTGTTATTGTTGTGGAGGCTGGCTTTGTCTACAGGTAGAGTTTCCAAAGATGTCCGTCTTTGCATAGGACGATCTTTACGTGATGCTTAGGGTATAAAATAATAGTAATACCACTTCTTCTGTGATAGCGTGGAGGTTCAACTATTTCTGGAAAAACATTACAGTGTTGTGTTTTTCTATTGTTGTTGCTAACATAAGCACAATTGATGTTTATTACACTTAGTCAGCGTCAACCCAAATCGACGACACTGCGACAAAAAAAAAGAAAAAAAAATTATTGGTGCCGTGTCTTGCATTTTTCTATAATATTTTGGATATAGCACTTGGCAGTATACATTATTTACTTTGCTTATAATCTGCAGACCGCGTGCAGCCTAACAACTCACGGACACCTTCGATTTCTATAAAGAATGTCTAACCGCCATCCAAGAAGTTTAATGGAATGGACCGGGTGTAAGGAGGATGGAAAACTGCGATATCCGAGTGTGATTACTAAAAAAGGGCAGACATGGTCAAGTAGTCTTGAGTTTCAGGTATGTGATCGAGCGCTCCGTGATATCCCGCATCAAGGCTATTTTTTTTTGAATATCAGCGTAATACGCACGTACACGCCAATAGATGAGAAGGACTATGACACCAAAGACTGTTCTAATGACCTCCTCGGCAAGACATATGCTCAATTTCCTAAGCATGATGTTAAAGTCGTCCTAAGCGATTTTAACGAAATGCAAAGAAAAAAGAGCAACTTCACCCCAAAAACGGATTCAGGCTTTTCGACCTCGCTTCGGTGCGAAAGTCAACACAGCAAGTAAGCGGTTTTCGCATCCCGTCATGCATAAGGGATCTGGTGATCTCTTAGTTAATCTACCAACAAGCAAATTGATCACATTGTGATCAACACAATATTTTTACTGTCTGAACGTTTCGAGATGACAACATTGACTCGGATCACTTTCTTGTTATGAAGAAGGTAAGAATATGCATATTTCTAACGCAGCGGGCCCTATTGGGGTCTTTCCTAGCCAGGAACCCCTAACTTCGCTCGGCATCTCTCTTCTGACGGCATCTTACCCGAAATCCAATAGCACAGCTTCCAACAGCTCTTCAGAGACGCCGCCTCTGATTTGCTAAGCCTTGCACAACCACCATTTCGAAACCCGTAGTTTGATGATGAATAACTGCTGGTACATGCAGAGTAATAGAAAGCAAAGGGGGTCTGGAGTAGTTCGTGAACTCCACGAGCATATAAGAAAGTACTAGCATTGGCTTCTGAGAAGAAAGGAAAAGAGCATGAGAAGCGCAATAACGAGATAATGGAGACAAAAAGACGTTCAGAAATTTTACCAGAAGTTAAAAAAAACAAGCCAGGTCAACAATAGAAGTCTGCAAGGACGAAGGGCGACCTTCGCAGCAGAAGAAATAGGAAAATCATTTCTGCAGACTGTTAAACACCGATGACGATGAACGCGTCAGGTAGAACGAGCCATTCCACCTGAACGATTATAGGTAACAATTCCGTCCACTCGAATTCGACAAAGTGGGAATAAATACCTTGATCAAAAAGTTTATTCATCTAAATCTATATTGTCCCCTTCAAAGTGATCCCCATCGACTGCAACACACTTATGCCAGCGCTTGATCCAATCCTCGAAACATTTTTTATATTCGGTTTTCGGTATGTCCATCAGTGCTTCCTGCAATTTTCCATTACTTCCTCTCGGCTGCTGAAACGCGTTCCCCGTAGTGGTTTTTTAACTTGATTGAACAGAAAGAAGTCACAGGGAGCCAAATCAGGTGAATTCGGTGGCTGTTGGATGGTACTCGTATTTGTTGCATTTTTCGTCAAAAAATTATGAATAATGGTGCACTGCGCGAGGGTGCGTTATCATGGTGCAAAATCCACGAGTTTTCTGCCCACAATTCTGGTCTCTTTCTTGGCGAATTGCTTCACGCAAACATCTTATACCGCCCAAATAATACTCTTTACTGTCTGGCCTCACCGTTGTAATCCATGAAAGACGTGGTTTTTTTAGTCTCGGCTCATTTGGCGAACGCCATTCACTTGCCTGATGTCTGGATAGCGTGTCGTACTCATAATCCCACGTCTCGTCTCCAGTAATAATCCTTTTGATGAATGTGGGATCGGATTCAGCCTCGCAAATCATCTCTTTTGCGACGTCAACACAGTCTCTTTTTTGTATGAAATTGAGGTCTTTTGGCACCAACTTTGCTGCTACACGACGTTAACCCAAATCATTAACCAAAATGTCTTGGATGGATCCATAGGCAATGTTCAAGTAATTCGCTATCTCTCTGATAGTTAATTTGCTGTTATTGACCAACATTTCTTTTACTCCATCAATGTTTTTGTCGGTTTTCGATGTCGATGGTTTGCCACTGCGTTCATCATTTTCGATTGACTCACGACCACTTTTGAACCGCTCGTGCCACTGGTAAACGACCGTTTTTATTTAGAGAATCGTTGCCGAAACACTTTTTCAACATTTCCAACGTTCGCGCACCAATAAATCCTTTTTTTGCGCAAAATTTAATACAAGTTCGTTGTTGCAAATTTAAATCCATTTCTAAAATTGAAAAAATCGCCAACACACACAGAGATAGATGTACTCTTGGCTACGTAACTTTTGCAAATGTCAAGCTATGACGCTAAGATTTAGAGGGAATGTCAACAACAGATTTACCTACTTAACAAAAAAACAAAACTCAAATCGGAATAATGGGAGTGCCACACGGTGGTTATCCAAATTTAGGTCCAACAACCCTAGCTGCTGAACTTTGTTTAATGGGAAACGACCTTATGAATTGCATTCACCAAATCATCTAGGGTTGGGCGAAGCATGCTCATAAACTAATCCATTTCCGGTTCTGGCATCCCTGCTCGCTGATCCGCGAGGGCCGGTAATAATTTTACCATGACTCTAATGGCAAGCAACGCTTCCGATAAGGCGATCAACTGTTGTGCAATTTCTGCAGCACCGTGTTTTAGAAAATTTAACGTTACTCGCAACGAGATTCAAAATCATTGATATCATTTACAGAACACTGCCATCTGTTTGTGAAGCATTAGCAAATATTGTAGAAGAAGCCGTGAAGATGGGTCTGACGGTACAATAACGGGGAATAACAAAGTACATACTGTTATCGATTAAAAGCTTACGCAGTTAATATTGGGTGGCCGTGGCTCAAGTGGTAGTGGGCTGGCTTTCAAATCGGAAAGTTCGATGTTCGGATTCCAACTTCGCCTGAAAGATATTCATTTTTCCAGTTAACGAAAATCAAGTAAGATGAGTAGTTGACTAGAAATCAGCAACAAGCCAACTTACACTAAGAATTTAGTCAACTTTGGACGCCTCCCATAAAGCGAAATAACCACTGAACCCAAACATCTTTCTTTCTATCTCTATCCCATTTTTCAAAAAACTTACCACGTGCTCAGGCCCTTTAAGTGTATTCATACCCACTTGAGTGTTAAGTTCTTAAAACAAAAATCGCTGTTTTTCAGGTTCAGAAGGCAGTTGAGTAGCAGTGCCCTGCCTCAGTAACCAAAAGAGTGCTCCAAAATACATTGATCTTTCCATGGCTAGAGGCATGAACTTTCTTAAAAAAGAATGAAAAAGCGTTTGGTCGTTTCGAGACAATAGTGTTTCGAGTGATCCTGTCACTTGAGTAAGTAAGTAAACGTGCGTATAGTGTTTTCTAAGATATCACAAAATTGAAGCAAAGTAAGTAAAATATTAAAAAAGTGCTGACGCTTTTAAGCCAAAATATTATTACAACTTCCCGAGTAAAATACAATTCCACTGCAACCATCCACTTAGCCTACTTTAGAAAAACAAAGCCAGAATAAATTGCTTATTTTTGTTGTCGTGTTAGTTGCTATTTACTCGTAGTCTGTTGCCATTTGAATGAATGTGAATTCCCAACCTTGAACTTCCCAACCTTCCTCCATTAAGCACTAACAATCGACTTCCTGCAAATGGGAATGCCACTAACATGAATCTATACGCGCTACATACCTTTAAGGGGTTTCTTGAGAGTGAAAACATTTTTTTCTGCTTTTTTTTGAATTTGAATTAAATTAAATTGCTCACGCAACGATTATATAATTCCATACACACGCCTGCTAAGTAGAGCATAGTGTCTAATACTCCGCTCACTGGTATTTTCACTTATAAAATTCACTTTATATAGAACCAGTAGAGTCTTTTATCATGGTTAATCATACACCGCTAGCCTTACATAAAAATTTCAAAAATTTCAAAAATTAAAAAAAAAAAAACAACTTCGGCGCGCTGAAAGAAATTTTAATTTTCACTCACCATCTGGAAGTCTTCGAAAGAAAATTAATTTTTTTTTTCTTTTTAAATTTGGAACCATTAACAGTGGTTGACTTGGAGCATAACACTCTTAATGTGGTTGCGCTTTCTTTTGTTGTGGCTTTTATGAGCCATGACAAACTAATCCCAGAGTGATAAAGGAGGTGTTACGGATTCAATGTGTTGCAGATGATACTTTTTGACTTCTCTGACAGAAACACAATTTGTTAGTTTGACTTTTGTTGGCTTAATTTTAGGAAACTTGTCTAATCTTTCTGTTTTCATAGGTAACAAGTCGTGGAACTCAACGTCTTGTTAGTGGGACAAATTAATACTTGTTAACGAGAGCATGAGACTAATTTGTTGTTGTAAATGAACTTAATTGCATAGGTGGTCAATTTCCGGTATTGTTCCACTCATAAATTGGTATGCCACTGCAATGCATGTTGCGAAGATAATGCTAAGGAGAGATTGTGAAAATTCCGTTCAGCTAACCGCGGAAGTGTATCAGGATACGAAATAATGGTTATAATAAAGTCACGTCCAACAAACTGCGATTTTCAGCGAAATTAACACCAAGTCGAGGAGAATTTTGTATGTTATGTAGAGTAGATGGAAGGCAAAACTCATTTGTCAAGCCACGCAGTCTACAGTACAGATGGTAACACCTGTGTGGTCTTCGTAGTGTTATCACCAAGAGTCTAATTAATCGTTGCATCTAGTTGTGCCAGTTAGTTTGCGAGTGAGACAAATTCTTCGTCTCTGTTGACCAAGTCAAAATACGGCAACTTTTTCTTATTCACATAAAATCTAAATAGGAGACAGGCATGAGAAATAAGGCAATGAAAACTTGAGGCAGTTGACAAATGACCCACAGATTGCAACAGTGATTTTTAAAAGACTCACGAAGAGCGAACAACCTCAATGTTTATAGGATTTTCAAGGGCAACAAGGCTTTATTTGAAATAAAAGTATTGTATGTCATTATGCTCTTGAAAGACGCCTCTTGTTTGGGGGACAAACGATTAGTAATGAACCTCGTAGAAGCAACATTGAGATGACTCCTCTTAAGACAAGACAATTACATACTACCACTACTACTAGCCGTCGGCAGAAACTTCTATCTTCAGAAACTGCGCCATCATAAAACATGACAATTGTTGATCGGCCGAGCGAGCCGCAATCCAAACGCCAACACCCGCCTTGGCCTTGTGTCCTATTAACCTTAGGGTGACAGAATTTAAAGGGCGAGTCTTAATGGTAAGGATAAGACCATAACCCATCTCCAGTGTTGGGTTCCGCACTGGATAATAGAAATAACAAATCTTAATTGGTGATTTTAACGCAATGACAACAGCACGTTCAAACATGTGATGTCCCATCATCAACATTAACCACCAGGTCATTGTACTCGTAAGCACACTGTTTAACTTCAAGGGTTGTGGTAGCCCAGATCAACTGGGTTTGACTGGTCGACAACGTACATTGAATCTGATCAATCACTTGGATACCGAAATGCATCCAAGACGCCCGTAACAAACGCAGAACTGACATCAGAAATAAGAGGAGCCACTATCTATTGGTAGCTACTATTGTATATGTCCTCATTCGGCATCTGTTAATAGGAACCGATTCAACTTGTTAAAGGTAACTAGTTATATAAAAAACCGGCTCCAGTATCCCTAAGTGCGCCAATAGATAAAAGACAAACCTGCCGCACACAGAAACAATCAACAGTTTCGCTCCAAAGACCACAAACGACCACTGGAGTGCTGTGAAAGATATTTTTTTACATTTGGGACAGACACCATTGTCAGCAAAAGGCGAAAAACCCAAAACACATGGCTGACAGTAAACACATGGAGACGGATTGATGAATATATTCAACTGAAAGCACGTATTACAATGGATCAACAATAAAGCGCTCCGAACTAGAGATCTAGAACCACATAAAGAGAAAATAAGTGCAGTGTGGTGTAAGAGCAGTAGCAGGCAGCAGTCTATAGTATTTCTAAGCAAGTTGCTGATGTTCAAAGTTCTAAATTACATCTAGTATAACACTTCGTCCAGTAAAAGGACAGGAGAAATAGCTTGCCAGATAGCGGAATCATTTTGCAGTAGTGTTCTACAACTTAGCGGCAGCAATTCGAACTCAAGCTCAAGTGAGACTGAAGAACCAACAAAAACTCGTATTCAGCAACGCCGAAATAACATCGACAATAAGGCCCTTGTAGAAAGCCAAAGTTATCGACATAAACGGCATCTCGGCGGAATTCTTCAACGATGCACCAACGTTGAAGATGGGGCAAATTCAATAGTGTCAATCAGGAAAGCATGGGAAAATTAAGCCTTCACCGCCGCAAGCCGGTGTCCTCTCTCCCCTTCTCTGAAACATAGTGGTTAATGAACTGCTGATATACCTGGAAGCGGCTGGTAGCAGGGTGATTGATTGCCTATGCGGATGACGTTGCTATAGCCGTCTCAGGTAACCATCTTAAAACCATTAAAGAACTCATTCAGCTTAAGTTTTAACAAATTAACCCGTTGGACAGATTGCTGGGGATTAGGAGTTAGCTCCCATAAAACTGATCTTGTCCTCTCTTCCAGGAAATACAAAATTCCAATCATAGATCCTCCCTCAATAAACGGTACTCATTTGGGTCTCATTTTTGACAGGAAACTAAACTGGAAACCTAACATTCAAGAAAGAGTCAATAACGCTACAGTAGCTTTATTCTCTTGCAAAAATGTCATTAGGACTAAATGGGGCCTTCAAACTCGAATAATCTACTGGCCATACATCGCAGTCATAAGACTGATACTCACCTACAGGGTTGTTGTTTGATGGACGGCCTTTACATGCAGTCAACTGCAGCAAACTAAGCAGAATCCAAGGAACAGCATGTCTGTGCATAATCAGAGCCTTACAGTCTACTCCCTCTGCGGCATTAGACATTCTGTTTCATTTAACAGCCCAAGACATTTTCAGCAGGCAATTAGCTGCGACTGCACAGTGGACAAATAATTCATTTGGCCACGCTAACATTCTTAATACATTAGGAATCCCCACAGAGAACATCGATTATACCATACCTGAACTTTGGTTTGACAAAGACTGTAAGCTTCCCCTCTAGATCCTTCTGGAAGGAATATGCTTTCATGGAGGACAAGTCGATTCGCTTTTACACAGATGGATCTAAAACCGATAGCGGGGTTGGTGGCGGTGTTTTCCCAGATAAACTAAATTTAAGCCTCTGTTTCCGTCTTTCAAATCACTGTAGAGTGTTCCAGACGGAAATTTTGGCGATTAAAGAAGCTATGTTCTGGCTGAAGAAAAAGGTGATATCAGCAAAGGATATCCGCATCTTTTCGGATAGTCAGGCCGCTATCAAGTCTCTAGACTCGGGCTCATAAAATTATAAAACCACCATTGAATGCCGATCATCTCTTATGAAGACGGCAGAGCAGTTCAACCTTCACCTTTGCTGGGTGCCGGACCACAGAGACATTCCAACTGTAGGGCCGATGAACTCGCCAAAATTGGAAGCATTTTACCTATTCTAAAGCTGGGTGCCAATAATAGAACAGACCTTAGGTGCACTGTTGGATCAACATGTCTATTGACTAAACAGACCTGGCCAAAGTTAGATCTGAATCGCTCTAAGAGTCTGATCCTTCTAAATAGGAAGCATCTCAGCGCCATCATGGGTGTTATAACTGGACACTGCCTCATAGGTAAGCATCCAAGAAGGCTTGGCGCTTTTAGAAACGATTTCTGTAAACATGCATTTACGAGAAGGCAGAGGAGACAATCCTCCACCAACTCTTTACATGTCCAGCTCTCACCCAGAGAATAAACCTTCACTCTCTTCTACAATGACCTAAACGATCTAAAGAATATAGACGTAAACAGTCTTCTACGCTTCATCGTAAACTCAAACTGGCCCCATTAGTAAGAGGATAATAGATTCACGTGACATCACAATGGGCCAATAGGCCTCAGTGGGTTGGTGTTTCCAACAGCCACTCTTACCCACCTATCTATATGGCTACCTAAGCCTTTTCCGAAGATTAGAGGAGGAGAATGATTGCTCAACTACTTAAGATGGGAAACCAGGTGAGATATGACAACAGCAGAAATATATTCGTTCTTCTAGTTGCTAAGCTAAAAACCAGAGAAGTTCTGGATCGAGTAAAAGAAAACACCTTGATTAAAAGCTCGACATCGAACAACCAGGCTTTTGAACTAAATCCTCCTACATCGACCACATCGTATTGCCTGTTCTCACACCACCGCTCAAGTGCTAATTTATAGGTGCAGTACCTGAAAGGTGACCAACACTGTCACGAGGAATCCGTAAACCAATAGACCCGAATATGTCCGCGGTTTCCCTTGCTCTCAACCAATAAATATCTCAAGTTAGCGCGGTAATTTGTTCTGTAACTGCCTTTAGTTACGCACTCTTCTTCGGATAAAAATCAAAGACTGTGATGGAGCGTTAATATGCTCTACATATCGACATACTACACCATTTAACCACTTTTGCTTCAGTACTTGTAATTACATCTGTAACATCTTGCGGCATTCTGTCAATTACATCAATGTGACCAGGATATGCCAGGAGTTGCGCAAACTTTTGCCAAATTGTGCCTCAGGTATCGGCTTGCGAGTTTTGGATAACTTTTTCAAGTATGGTGTTTAAGAAGTCACAAGCACATCACCTTGTTTAAACCGTTTTTCGACATCAAGAGTGTCGTGGAGATTACTGCCAACATTTACGGATCATCGAGCGTTGTCCATTATCATTCTGCGCAATATGACGAGTTTTGGAGAGATGTCAAATCTAGAAATGACTCTGTACACCTCATCTTTGTGGATGTTGTTATATGTGGCCTTCAAGTCAATGAACAAATGCTGTGTATCGATCTGTGCTTCTTTTCTCATTTTTCTCAGGGATCCACACTAGAATGAATATTTGGTCAATTGTGGAATTATCCGGTCTAAAAGGGCATTGATAGGAGCCATTCAAATCGTTGACCGAATAGTTTCAGGCATTCGTATAATATTGTACAACCAACAGGGTCTGGAGTGTGATGTTAAGGAGACTAACGCCGCTATAGGCGTAGTTAAAAAGATCACCTGTATTCTCAATATTGAAGTTGAGGTTCCATTCCTAAAGTACATATATGGTATTGTTCTCTAACGTAGTCTTGAAAATGAATTAGACCATGCTTTCTACCGAACCATCGCCTGCTTATATCGCTATCCTTATTACGGAGGACGGGAGACTCCGAGTGATGTCTGGTATTTTACACACTCCAGAAGTTTGTTTTCCATATCCTCAGCACCGAATGTGACCCTAACATTTAATTTTATTGCTTATCTCTTCAGCTTTCTTTTTGGGTCTTGTTTTCGGACTGTATGTGTATTGCGTCATTCACAACGTCAGGTGTCTATGACCGCTATGTTACTTCGTAAATAATGAGTGGAGAAAACTGGGTGCTAATAATATTCCTAGTTTGTTTCCAGACATTACGAGTAGGTCGGACATTGTGAAGCCAATAAACTAGCACATGTCACATGATAGCGTGTCAACTGGACGGGTCCAACACCCTGTGGCTACCACGAAAAGGCAACAAAAGCATGGTTGTTGTGTAGTTAAAGTTACAGCACTAGGCATCACCAGGATGATGCAGCCCAGTATTACCTTGATCGTACAACATGCTAGTGTTGAATAGAAGAATAGGAGAATCTACTGCTCTATGATTTTCCATTCCGCCGTAATGAAACAGCTAGTAGAGAGTGATTCTATTGATTCTGTCCAGGTTGTAAGGTCATTTCCAAACAGTCCTGATATGACAATAAATGTGTAAAGAGCTTCCTTTGCTTCCACGATCTATCTATTCATCACTGTAACAAGTTTCACTTAATTTTAAAATTTTGATTGACACATAATAGTCCTGCTGTAAAAACCGCTTGTCAAAACTTAATACATACTCGTAATTTACTGCAAAAATTTAGGTTACTATAACACTTGTTGGAAATTTGCAGCTCTGCAACTTTATTACATAAACCGCAAAGTAAACCCACGAAACTCGCTCTCGTATCATTTTATGCTCTAACTTCAGTTCAGTTGGTTAAATAAGGCAATCACGTAAAACGAGTTAAAAGCCAAAATAGTTGGATAAAACAAAAAAAAAAAAACTGAAGCGTCTTGCAATCAATTTAACTACAAACCTGTGTCCGTCAGTAGCCGAGTCGCAGTGATAAACATCCATACCGTTATCAAATAGTGCACATACCTGCATTCCACGTAATTAACCCATCGATTCGGAATGATGGAATCATGGAATGAATTGACATCGTATGCCCAACCTATCTCACTCTTTGTAGGCATTTATAGGCCTACTTGAAACGATTATGGATTCAAAACCATGCAGTCGCCAACCGTCAGACCGTTCGTTTATTCGTCAGTCATTGCAAACCAGGTTCAATTGGACTTAGTTTGCAGTGCCAGCAACATAACATCTAAAACCAACTCTCAAGTCATTGGACTTGCACGAATCTGTGAAGTGAAAATATGCCAACGAATATTGTAATCCACTCTATGCTCGTACATATAAGAGTACCAACGGTTATTACACGAATACGTTGGACAGGCACATAGTAATGCTACCACTTTTACACGTACGAATGCGACTAAGATTCCGAGTACGAGTATGCCTTGTACATAGATACGAGTACGAGTACGAGTACGAGTACGAGTACGAGTACAAGCACTATGACTTCCAGTGCTGTGTGGATGAATGTATTGTAATTTTAATTCTCTTTAGTTTTGAATTTGAATAAATTTTCTACTTCAAAGATAATGAAAATGAAAATGAAATTGTAGTCAACTTGGAGAGAAAGACCACCGGCCACCACCTGTTCGACACGCCATGATATTTCTGGAGCAAAAGAAGAAAGCATCTCCATCCTCCACAACATGCCCCACACATTCGTTCGTTACAAAATCGGGCGCGAATTGAATTTCTTCATAAAAGTAGGTCCAAAGCAAAAAAATTTTCAAACAAATGAGATCCATGATCCATACCTTCGTGTGAAATAAACGAACCGTACTTAAGCATAATTCAAGTCCAGCTTGAGGTAAAAGATGTAAGTACTCGTACATCGTACACGCGCACACTCTTAAGATAACTTGAGGCTTAACCTTGCTACATAAATCTAGATATCGGAGACAATAGGCAAAGACGCGTGGTTAAGTCAGTCTTGAGTTTCACAATAATTTGGAGCTGTATTCTGTTAGTGTCGCGGTCTGAGAGATACTATTTGTATGACTGTGCCAACATGTAAGCCAGCCCATAAAGAATGGAGCAACATAGTCGTATTGTACATAAAGTTGGTACGAATACTTGTAACTGAGTTTGTCGAAGGTATCTTTAGTCATGGCTGTGGTACTCATACTGCACTTTTACAGAAGTTATTGCGACCAGAATGGATTCTAATGAATCACGGGTGTTACTCTAGATACAATCGCATGCAAGAGCCAAGGTTTCTTCTAGATTGGGAGTAAACATTCGAGTGGATATGTACGAGTACGAGTTTCGAGTTTAAATATTTACGACGAAGACTTTGATCTGCATTTCTGAGTTGTCTGTGAGATGTGTGGTTTTTGTCAATTATGTCGAATTTATTTGTTCATTTTTAAGGTAGAACTTTACGCGACTTTACGCAGATAAATTCTTGAAATTGACAGAGTGAGATTTAGGTACCAGGAAATTGAAGTATTTTTACTTTAACGTTATTACGACTTTTGCCGATACTATCTAGGAGTAGGTCCACTATTTTATGACTCACAGATTAAGGTATAAGGATACTCTGAACTTCATAGGTTGTATGGGCTTGCGCTACGTCAGTAAAGAATGAAAATGTTGATAAACACAGATGAGTAGATATAAGCCCTTTTCGATGGGAAGCCTTTTTGCCAACCAAGAAGAAACCATTTGTAGGCTTTACCTCATGGAGAATTCGACTCTTTGCAACTACAGTTTATAGCCCTTATTCATAATTTACCATTCTAGTCTATATAACATCAGTTAATAAAGTGTGCTTCTAAATGTCCAATTTGCATTCTTTACGAAGCCCGTTCTTCTCGACTGAAGAAGGGAAGAAGCCCACCCAACCGACGTCATATTTCAAAGTGTGTTAAATGCAACCATCCAATCATATAGCACTGCCGTTTGAAGATTTCATAGCAATTTTAATCTCGGGGATTCTCGAATTCAACCCGATCTGCGCGGTAAATAAGCGCATAGCTACCAAAAACTTTATGCTTCAAGCTGTCCATCCAAGAATGTGCCAGTAGCATTCTTAAAACAAGAATGAAAGGCGCCCCGATCCAAACACTCATGAACTGTCAAACAGCACTACAAACAAAAGTTCAAACTTGTTTGGCTTCAAATCGATGCAACACTGCTTAAATACTCTTCAGAACTTATCTAAAAGAAACAACGTCCAGCAGTGGTGGCTGTAAGAACGCAAGGGTGTTGAAGGTAATGAAAAAGCCGATGAACTGGCTAGAAAAGGTTTAGCTGATCTTTTTAATGACTTTTAATGAATCGTTCATCATTCAGTAATTCAGTGGTCAAAATTGTGTGTTTCCTATTCGGCAGGCTTATGAAAACTTTTCAAAATAAATCCATTTACCTCTATTTCTATTTATTAAGAAAGTTGAGGATCAACTCACTCCCAATAGCTTTTTAAGGCAGCAAACTCATAATAAACAACTGAAATAATTTTTTCGAAGTTATCATAAATACTTACAGGATCCATCCAAGAAACAAAGCTCTGAGCTATACTCCAATTACAGTTCATAATACAATCTCTAGTCATCATTCCATTCGGGTTATTCTGTGAAGCAGATGTAGTATCGGACCATAAATCAATCCACAATCCACGGAACAAAGTCTAATGACGGGGTAAGTGGAGATGTATTATGAGACAAATTTCATTCCATCCTTCCGTGATCCTGATAACTGAAGCGTTATTTTTCCTTAAGAAAAGCGTGATATCCTTAACTTTTTGAACTCGACACTATAAGCTCTAAAGTAGCCCTAGATGGCCGTTCTTCTCTTAGGGCGATGGAATGAACTAGAGTGCTTATTCTATTTGCACCATTAGGAGATATCTTTGATCACTATGCGATCGCTAAGTGCAAAGTCAGGTCAAAGCCGTACCTTTCAGCATAGGTCAACTATGCTGAATCTAAAAAGTTCTAAGAGTTCGGTATCGTCCAACAAACGGCATATTAGTGTTACAGTAAATTTTATCAGTGGCTCTGAAGCATACAGTGAGAGAATAGGCCTGCATTGTATTTGAATGATAGTTGTAAAACCTATATGGATCAATACCTTACAATTTTGGTGTCCTGCGAGAATTGTTGGATAAAGTTCCTAATAGTACTCACCTCCGATTTTCTTCAAATTTTTTGTACGTATAGTCTTATACGTCAGAAGGGAAAATCCAAAGCGATTTTTGACGCACACTAGCAATATTATTAGCACACTTGAAAGGACTAAAAGGACATACAAAGTTTGAAAATCCTGGAGAAAAAAACCTCAAATATCTGCAAAACTATAACACGTATATATACAGGGTGTCCCAAAAATTAACGTGAAGCCGGAAACGGGTGATATGTCAAGTGTTGTCGGTTATCACAAAATTATAAAAAAAAATCTAAGTCATGTACTTTTAAAATTATTGGCACTCAAAAAAAATTGAGAAATCTGACACCCTGTGACGATTTTTCAAGTGCTGTGACTGTAAATCTTTACTTTTTTTCGATTTTTTTTGTCACGTAACACTGAGTAACTCTTCTGTAAATTATGGTCCAAAATTGAAACATAACTATATCGGTTTTAACTAAAATATTCCTTTTTTGCCCATCGATGTATCTGAAAATCATTAATCATCCAACTTGAACTGACTGTACTGACAAAAAAAATGTACTCTGCCATTTTGGCAAGTAATTTTAGAAGATGGCGTATTTAGTCTGGATTCAAAAATGGTATGACGCTTGCTAGACTAACGATTAATTGAGGACAACAAAAAAATATTTTGTTAAAGAAACCCGATTCATAGTTAATTATTTTTAATAAGTTAAAATGAGTACCAAATGTGAGTGAGATCATTTGTAAGAAGATGTAGAGCTTGCATTGCCACTGGTGGCAAATAGTTTGAACATTTGTTGTAAGATACAAGATCGGTAGATGGCGTTTAGTTGTATAAAGCGATCCTGAGAGTATACACGAAGAGAACGTAGTGCTCTGTGTGCTCTGTGATGGGAAAAAAATGAAATAAAATGACTAGGGTGGCATCTCTATCTGTTTCACTCACACTAGTCGAAATGGCGTGTTTATCCGTCTCAATCACGGCATCACTGTCTATCTCGCTCACACTTGCTACTCATTTTAACTTATTAAATATAATTAACTATGAATCGGGTTTCTTTAACAAAATATTTTTTTTTTTATATATAAACAATAATAAACACTAAATACGCCATCTTTTACAGTTACTTGCCAAAATGACATAGTACCTACATTTTTTTGTCAGTTCAAATTGGGTGATTAATGATTTTTAGATACATGGATGGACAAAAAAGGAATATTTTAATTGAAACCGATATAGTTATGTTTTAATTTTGGACTGTAATTTACAGAAGAGTTACTCAGTGTTACGTGACCGTATCGAAGAAAAGTATAAATTTGCGGTCATAGGGTGTCAGATTTCTCAATTTTTTTTGTGTGCCAATAATTTTAAAAGTACATGACTTAGATTTTTTTTTATAATTTTGTGATAACCGACACCACTTGACCTATCACCCGTTTCCGGCTTGACGTTGATTTTTGGGACACCCTCTATTGATGATACTGCAAATGAAAGCTCCAATTAAGGACCTCCAATTAAAATACATAAAAGGCTTTGTAATCCATTTAAAATTGTTCAAGATATACGAGGGGCGTTCAATATATTCTCGGTATCGATATGAAGGAAAATGCGAATTCAATTTAAATTGTTTTTATTTTTCAATATAATCTCCCCTAACATCAATGCATTTATTACATCTTGAGATAAGCTTTTTTAAACCCTCAAAAAAATAAATTTCCTCTTTCTCTGCAAAATACCCATTTATTGCCGACTTGAGTTCTTCATCATCCAAAAATCTTTTTCCACGAAGACATTTTTTCAAATCCGGAAACAGGAAGTAATCACTAGGTCTGTACTATAGGGTGGGTGTTGGATTTCTTCGAAACCACAATCTCGCGCAGCAGCCTTGGAAACTCGCGCCGTGTGAACAGGAGCGTTGTCATGAAGAAGCAACACACCCGCTGCGAGTTTACCCCGTCTTTTCTTTTTAATTTCCTCCCGCAAACTATGCAAAGTGGAAGCATAGGATGTGGCGTTGATGGTTTCACCTTTTTTTTTGTACTCAATGAGCAAGATTCCCTTTGAGTCCCAAAAAACTGTGGCCATGAGCTTCCCGGCAGACGGAGTGACTTTGAACTTCTTCGGGGGGTTTGTTCCTTTTTTATGCCACTGCATGGACTCTTGTTTGCTTTCAGGGTCATAGTGGTGGACCCATGTTTCGTCCCCAGTAACAATTCGATCCATAACACCGTCCGCGTTCTCACTACACATCTCCAAAAGCTCTCTACAGCATGCGATTCTCACTTTTTTCTGAGGCGCTGTGAGCATTCGTGGCACCCACCTTGCACTGACCTTTGAAAGGTTAAGATGGTCATGAAGAATGGTGGGAATGGTACCAATTGAAAGCTTGGTGATCTCTGCCATCATTTTCACCTTTATTCGGGCATCCTCAAGAACAAGTTTTTCGACTTCTTTGATTCTTTCTCCCGTACAAGCAGTAGCCGGGGCGTCGGAGCGGGGGTCGTCTTCAATGCTCACTTGACCACTTTTGCACAGTTGATAATGAAGGTGCGGAACCCCGGTAAACAGCCACCATCTCTTCATGAATAGTTTTTTGACTTTTTCCTTGCTTAGTGAGAAATTTTATGGCCATACAGCGCGATGCTCAATTTTCACCATCATCTTCTCAGTTGCCATTATGATTCTGTTTAACTAGAGATAAAACGCGAAGTAATAATCCCATTTATATGAAATTTTACACGAATGCACTAAATATAATAGTATTACTTGATAAATAAGTCAATTTATATATATAACCACAGCTTCACCCAGATACCGAGAATATGTTGAACGCCCATCGTAATCAAAATTTGGAAAATGTGCTCATATTTTAGGGGAAAAAGGTTTTATTTTTCAAAAACGGTTATATCAAGGTACCTTTTTGTTACTGAAGTACGAAACTACATTTTAAAACCTTTTCAACGGTACCAAACATGCTATATTTTTAAAACAAATTAGTTAATTATAAGTTAATTAAAAATTATTTCTCCAGAAACACAAAACAATTGTTTCTGACATAATTCAGTTACACGGTCTATATCAACAAATTTTCGCTATTCTTTGTTGAATGAAATAGAGGGGGTAAGTGGCCGACTTCGCGGAAAAAAAAAAGGTTTTTAACTCCCTCTCCGCAGGGTTTAGCCACTCAAGCGACTTCGTCTCTCCACTAAGGGTATGACTTCAACTGTCAGGCAGGCGCCTATGTGCAAGGTACCTTAATGATAAAAGTGACTGGACCCAAGTATCTCTGAGAGCCTTAGACTAAATAACATCTTTTTTTCGAATGTTTAATTATTTGAAAAAATCATTGACCGGGGTGAAATCGCTTAATATCTATCAACAACTATTTAAAATGATCTCGGTTTAGCTTTTTTACACGACGGCGGCGCCATAGAAATCCACATAAATGTTTGTCCATACAATTTGTGTGTACACCACCACGAGGACTCAATATTTTGGGTATGAGCCCCTGTTTCCGAATCTACAAACTCCTTCGAATGATTCACATTGAAATGTTGATATCTAAAAGATTCTAAATCCATGAATCCCTTCCAACAATCTGTATGAATTATTGTTCAAGGTTTTACATGTTTTTGATTTAAACCGATCAAAGTATTTGTATCTCTTTTATATTCAGGTCAAATCTCTAACCGGTATTGAGAAGGTTTCCAACGAACCATAATGCATTAGATCTAAGAACCCTCAACAACACGGCCCCGGTGGTATTTACGACGACCAATTTTGCATTCGTCCATTTCTACAAATTCACCAGCACCTCCTATTTGACCCTCTTACTCGCATTGTTCAGCTAATGCCAACATGCAAACTTATCTACAAAATGATAATCGAACCGAAACCATCTCACGGAAAACGTCTTTTTTATAGATAATAAATAGAACTCTGATTGCTTGTTCGAATGTCATATTACCGAAAAACAAGTTTGTTACAAGTATGCAAACCTCAGGAAAAGTATGACATTTTTTAAACCACGTATTCTTTGCAACTGTAACACAGTGATAATATTTGTTTATCTTACGATACTCAAATAATCCACAGGTTAATTTCAGTTCATTTAACACCATATACATTTTATGTTTGTTACAATACTTGGTCACTGGAATTAGTTCATGATATCTTAACCACTGTAATGTGTTCGAACAAGTATTTAAAATAATTGCTAATTCAAACAAATCATATGTTGTATCCTTGCTGTGAAAACATTTGAAGAAAAACAGATCGAAAAGAAACCACGCTGGTGATCGAATTCTACTTTTGTGGAATGTTTCTACTCAACAAGAGATGAGAAGCTCTTCCAGCATCGGTTATCTTTACTTGGGTTTATACAGATGTGACTTCCAGTACTTTCTCGACAGTAAATGAATGTCATTTCCAACGAAATGAACTTTTCGTATTAAGTATATAATATGTTGCAAAAATATAGCACCGTTGAAAAGGTTTTGATATAATCGTTTTTGAAAAATAAAACATTTTTCCCCTAAAATATGAGCGCATTTTCCAAATTTCGATTATATCTTGAACAATTTTAAATGGATTACAAAGCTTTTTATTTCAATTGGAGGTACTTAATTGTAGCTTTTGTTTGCTGCATCATTTATATATATACGTGTTATAGTTTGAGCAGTGAAAATATTTGAGGCTTTTTTTTCAAGAATTTTCAAACTTTGTATGTCTTTTTAATCGCTTTGGATTTTCACTTCTGACGTATAAGACTATACGTACAAAAAAAAATGAAGAAAATCGGAGGTGAGTACTATTCGGAACTGCACCCGAATTGTTTTCCCATCTGATTTTTTTTTTTTTTTTTTTTTGTTTTTTCTACAGACCATAAAGAACATATACGTATGCGTATAGCTCGTGAATGCCCAGGACGATCTGCAAATAAGTCACAATATTTCAAATTCATAGTCTCTCGAGTCTAGTTGTAGAAAGAAATTTAAAAGTCTCTTTAAATATGTCTAAAACAGCAAGCAGCAGGATTTGGCTACAGCATTACTTAATAGATAAGGCGGCGGCATTCGGCTATGGGCACCTCCACGGCACTGTTGATTTTTGGGCATTGCAAGAGAACTTATATGGTTAGGTGCTGTAGGGTTAGGCTAATCGCTGTGCGTCATTAGTCTGGCTGGACTTGGCATGCCAAACATTTAAATGTGAGTTTTGAGCAAGACTATACTATCCTATCAGATTTAGCTGAACCACAGAAGAAGGTTTTAGGACCACGTAAAAATCCTACTATTACGAATCAACCAATACCTAGGCTCGGTTAAGGAAAACCAAAGAATATGACAACGAAGTTTGGATCCATACATGATATATGCAGACCTTGAACAAGTTACGTGCATCGAACAAACAGCATGAAAAACTATGACATAGTTGTAATCCGCCAATATCATCCTCAATGAAGAAATAGACGATGTTCCGATGAATGTTCGATATACAAGCTCATCCGCAAAACCCACTAGCAATGTCCTAAGTATGACGTGAAAATTGCTTTCGGCAATTGTAGCGCCAAATTGGTATTACAATCTAAAACTATAGCCTGTGATGTAGAGGATGGTCTTGAAACGGACATATGAGCAGGCTTAATAACTTTCCTTCAGAGCGGAATATCATCATCTGCCCTTCTCAATATTCACAAGGGAATATGTCAGTCACCTGATCATCAAACCGCCAACCAAATCTGATCGTAATCCGATAGACGCAAGGTACAAAGTACAATCATCCAATTTTGTGTTTGAATTACTTATTTACTAAATAAACAAAAATGATTTTGAGTAATGGAAATCTTTATTTGGACATTTACCATTGTTTCTGCTAAGTGGAAAAGATTTGTGCCCAATTTAGCGCCTTTTTCATGACTATCCGCAAGATTTCGAATGTTATCCTTAAGGGCTGCGATTGTCTGAGGCTTGTTGGCATAATCCCACGACTTCAAGTAGCCCCAAAGTAAGAAGTCTGAGATGGTTAAATCGGGTGATCTTTCTGGTCATTCCAAATCCCCAAAACGGGAGATTACGCGACCAGGAAACGCTTCCTTTACAATATCCATTGCGGCTCGTGCTGTGTGTGCGGTTGCATCGTCTTGTTGAAACCACATGTTCACCAAGCCCCGCTCATCCAATTCCGGCAGCAAGAAATCGTTTATCATAGCCCCTTAACAGTGACTGTATTGCCGATGGCGTCCTCAAAAAAATACGGCCCAATCACTCCTCCCGCGGCTCTTCGTGCATCACACGCGGATTTTCAGTGCCCCAGAAATGAAGATTTTGCTTATTGACGTAACCGCTTAAGTAGAAATGCGTCTCGTCGCTCATGATGATTTTCGACACAAAATCGTCCTCTTCGTTGTTGAAATTGAGGCTGGCTTTACAGTAATTCACACTCGACTGATGGTCAGGAGGCATTAACTGATGCATTGTTTGCGCTTTGTACAGGAACACGTGTAAGTCATTCACTAAAATTTTCTGTAGCGTCCGTCTGGTGATGCCCAATTGCGTGGCGCGTCGTCGTCTTGTTGATGTTTCTTCGTTTTCAGTGCATTCGGCAGCCACAGCCGCGATATTCTCGGCTGAACGACGAGTCCGGTGGCGGCCACACCCTGCATGGTTCCACTCTGTTCGAGTCGAGTAGCTAAGCGCCGGAATGTTTGCCCATTTGGCGCGACATGATTAGGAAATCGACGTCGAAATTCACGCTGCGCTAATACCACTGACCGATTATTGGTCAAAAACATCGACACAATTATTCCACGCTCCATTGCTTGTCTGTTTGTATAGTGCAGCTGTCTAATTCACAAATGTCAAATATGATTGACGTACGACGCCTGTTGAAAGATCTGGCATCACCGATTCTATTCTTTCCGAGAGGGCGTCAACTTTCGACAAGTTTGAATTGGCCTATTTCTTTAGTAGCTTTAACTTTAATCTTTCTTTTCCATTTGACTCTCAAGACGTTCGAAACGTTCATACAAATTTGTTAAAATTGTTAAATTTGCATTTAAATACTAAACATAACAATTTTCTTTGCATATTATTTTATATATTTCAATAATGAATTCATTGTTTCTTAGAAAATTTTATCATAAAGCTTAAGCAGAATTAGGTAAAATTCAATTTGTAACCTAGCGCCTAATAAACGCTTTGATTAAAATTCGGAATAAACAATTTTTGAAACATTTAGCAACAACGCCATTTGCAAAACTTATCTTCTGATAGGGTGATTAATTTTAAGCAATCGTGTATATCCGTCAATATTATTGATGACCGAACATTCCAAATTGACAACAGAGGCCGGTCTTATACGGTCTTACAGAAAAATGCTGTGAGCAAATTTTACCTTGGATGGCCTTAATTGCCAGATACCGACGACCGCGTATCCTTCAACCTCTCATTAAGACCTATGCAAAATGCATAGCGCAAAAGCGATGCCTAGAAACCGCCAAAAACACCACAGCAGATATAAGACCCTACTATCCCTATGGATCCCTTTCGTGATGAACAATGCGAGCAAGCATATGTAGCAAAACAGTTCGCGTTGGAATCGGCATAGGGTGAGAGTGGCTCTTAAGATAACTTAAGAATAATAAAAAGAAAGAACATCGGCTGCCCATTACTCATCATGAGTAGCACACGAAAGGTCGCATAGGGTTTTTCGGATAATGTGTAGAAGACTTTAAGGAGAGATTCCTTGAAATATTTTGAGACAAAAATCGGAAATGCATCCACTCCGTAATACAGAGGTTTTAAGCAAAGCCTTACGTTGCCCTGTTTTAACTCCCATCGGATATAACATCTATAAAATTTATGCGGGTATGGTAACAAACTTGGAATCGTTGAGCTCGTAATTGCTTTAGAGTAAATGTTACCCAAAAATTAATGTGTTAAAATTGAAGAACAAAATTAATTGTTTTTTTTTTTAAAACATAAAATTTTGATTTTGTCATAATTTTTTTGGAAAAATACCTTATTAACCCCACTTTTTGCTACTTTTAAATTTGTACCTAGTATTTGCAGATACAATAAAATATTACGTCACTTCATTTCAAGTTTATAGTTTTCAAAATATGACCCAACTTGTACAAGCTATAAAACTCAAAAGTGGGATAGTCTTTTACGATTACCCTGTAAAATTAACAAGTTAACAGCTACTTTAGAATTGTTTTGCCGTAAAATAAGTTTAATATCCAATAAAACCCTTTTAAAAAAGGTTCCTTTTATGATTCCTAAAAGGGTGACCACCTTGGGTAAGCAGCAGCCCATTTTTTCAGGTCAAAATAAAAAGAAGGGGTCCTTTTTCTGAAAAAAAAATTAAGAAGACAGTTACGAAATAATATAAAATTCTTTGTATAATCAGTTTGCAGTTTTTAACCGTGATATCGACATTTAATTCATGATATCCTCAATAATGGGCTTCTCAACGAAATAATACCCAGACATGGTGTATGTATGGCAATGGTTTCTGCAACGATATCCTAATAGGATAGCCTCAAATGGGAGGACATTTATAAGAGCATTTTTCTGATTGAGGAAAACATGAACAACGAGGAAATGGTCGAGAGAATCACATCCTGTTTTAGCACAAGGCGTTCGCTGTTACGAAGACGTTTTACATTACGTCAGAAACCATCCAAATACCACCCTTAGGCAACTAAACAGACATTTTAATCCAAGCAGGACTTAGACCTGAAGAAATTCTGTAATTGCATTCTAAAAAGACACGTTGCGCAAAACGAATTTCTTGGCCGGATTCCATGGACGGATGAGTCTCATTTCACCAGAGATGGAATCATTAATTTCCACAATTTACATATCTGGTCAGAAAACAACCCCCACTAGTTCAACATCAATGTGTGGGCAGGCAAATTGGGTAAAAAACTGATCGGACTCTATCGTCTTCCTCCAAATTACCACAACTATTAGGTGATATACCCCTGCAACAAAGAACAGCCATTTTTTATCAATAGGATGGCGCCCCCGCACAACATGGTCATGCAGTTAGAAAGTGGTTAAATGGCGTGTATGAAAATTCGTAGTTGGGGCGGGACGGACCCATTCTGTGGCCTCTAGGGTCTCCAGACTTGACCCCAAGGAACTTTTATTTATGGGAACGGATGTAGGACTCTGTTTACTCATCAGAAATAATAACACTGGACGACTTGAAGCATAGGATTAACGAAGCAGCTGAGCAAGTCCTAGAAGAATTGGGCATTGTTAAAGCCTTTTAAAGAAGTGCGTGTATACAAAGCAATGGCATGGTACGACTTGAAGTTGTCAAGGTTAAGAAGATGTTTTTTCATAGCTTGAAGACCAACCCGACAGAGGAAAACCGAAAAAAGTTCAAACCATCTCGGAATGACTGCAACGTCCTTCAGTACGACCAAAAACTGAGGAAAACAATACTGCAATGTCCAAAAGAAATGTAGTAAGAATATTTGGTCGTTCGTCAAAAATATTAGAAATACTGCTTAATTTTCCATCTGCTTGCTGCACTCTCTGCGGTCAGTTCAACACTTCCAGATTGCGCCTTGTTCCCGCCTACACTTGAATGCGTCGAATCGTCGTGTAGTAGCAAAAGTACTTAAGGATCCTAACATTCACAAATCCGCTGGATACTTCCGCTTTTTCATCAACTCTACTCTTTCGAACTCTTTGCGAATATATGGAAAACAGCATTTGCCCAGGGGGTACCTAAAAAAGGCTAATCATCTTTTCTCTCCTCCTACAGACTCATTGCACTAACGTCCTTTCTTTTCAAGGCCATGGAAACGCTGATAAACTTCTCATTGACCGGCAGTACGGTTTTCGTAGCAACAGGTCCACTGGTGATTTGATGGCATATATCGCAGAACCAACGTGTACATCCATCTGGCGAAAGCAAGATAGTTGTACTTGATATTTCTAAAGCATTTGACAGAGTTTGACATCAGGCACTTTTGTCAAAAATGCGTGCATTTGGAATCGAGGACTCTCTTCTTCAATGGATTAGTAATTACCTTTCGGAAATTCAATTCAAGTGGTCATTCAGAAAACTAATGCTGGTATAGCCTAGGGCTCCGTTCTGTCTCCCGCACTATTTTTAATTTTCATCAATGATCTCTTCTCTACTATTTCTAATCCAATATATAGTATTTCTTTATTGACAGTATTCTCAGCTTTTCATGTTCATTCCGGAACTCATGTCCTTGCTCTTAAATGAACGGCCTATGTGCAGGTAGCAGGGATGACCCGATAGACCGCATAGGCAAACACATTAGTCATTAGGAGACATTAGTCTCCTTATAAGATTTGTTTGCCGTATTAAGGTCTGATACTATTTGTCAGCGGCCTAATTGGCATCGATCAGTACGGTTTCAGGGTGTATTATGTAAGGACACATTTGAGTAATTATTTATGCTGCGCACCCACTATCTCTGATATAACATCATCTAAAGAGACGAGATAAACAGAGCCTAGTCTAGTTTTGATGTGCCTACCAAACTCGTAAGACTATTCAGAAAGATGAAAGAGAACGCTCTCTCCGAGAACCTCCGCAAAGGTCAGAAGTAACCTCGCAAAATCTTGATGTCAAATAAGAACTTAGACAAGGTGCTGCCTAGTTGGCTCTCACAAATGGAAGGGGATATTAAACATCTTGAAGTGCGCAACTGGAGAGTTAACGGCCCAAGTCCAGCTCGGACTTTAGCACCAACTTAGTTAGCAAATTAGAGCTCCAAATTTGTCAGATTAGTTCAAATAAGCTTGCCGATCGTTCAACTTAACTTATCTACCATTTATATCTGATCCTACGCACAATTTTCGAAGCATTGTTACATTTGCATGATCAAGTCAGCAATTGAAATCCGTCCGGTAATGTTGTATCCCATGGTTCATCTCTTCCTTTCTTAAACGAATTTGATACCGGCTATTGCGAGATTGATTGATAACTGCTGCAAAATATTTACGAAAAAGTGATATACTCGTAAGTTAAATTAGAAACTGAGATCCGTTCACAATGGAGTGGAACGAGCTTTGTTGTTGAAATTTTAATTTTTTTGTTAAATTGACGCTTTAAAGAATTTCGTTGCAAAAGGTACATGTACAGTTTAATTAAAAGTTTGCACGATATTTAATCAACTCTATGGTAAAAGTTGTATTGTTGGCAAGGTTTTTTTCTTTTTTTTTTGGCTGAATATCTGTATAGGCCAACACATTTTAGCGAAAAAACCCATTGCATGCTTCTCATGTATGATGAACTATAGCAACTGTTAGAGTAGATTTAACCAAACTTTCTTTTGCTATTAAATTTCGTTTTACTTAAAGAAAGAGGAAGAAAATAGAAAAAAAAAACAGAAGCAACACAATGCATTTTTCAAGACAACTTATGAGTGAAACACAAAAGCCAGTCACAGTCCAGCAGCAAAGACTGTTAAATGCATCATCATTATCATCAAAAGTAGATGTATATCAATCGGATAAAAAGGTATCGTATCAATTGGTAGATTGTAGACAAAAAAAATCGTTACAATTCCCAATCACCGCTATCGCCTCACCTCACCGTCAAGGTAATCTCAACAGGATGACCGCAACAATGGAAAGCCGATTCGTACTCACGCCAACTGTATTTGCTGTGTTGATTGCGCCGATTGGTATACGAGTAGGCTGTGGTGAGTTGGTTAAATCTACTGGGTTAGCTTGTTGATAAGTAATTAGTATGGTGTTAAGCTGGCACTGCCTCATTGTATGGGAAGGGGTCAAACTCTGTAGAACACACAATGACAATGCGCTCATGGCTAGACCATGGTAATAGCACTACGGCACTACAAATACTACAAATACATACTCTAACTGGTATTGGTGTTGAGGAAAAATGTCTTTTCTTTTGGTTATTCTCTCAAAACTCAAAACTCAAAGCCACATATACACTTGTACTTATGTCACACTTCGAGCATACTCGTAGATACTTGGATTGCAAAGTTGTTACCACTCAACAACAGAGTACAGTGACTTGAAAAAAAAAAAACAGGGGGGGAACCCAACCAAACGAGTGCTGAGCGAATTTCTTCGCTTCCATGCACCTTTAACTTTGCAGAGCAAGACTCTCAGACCCCCGCTGCGCTGAAGTATCCCATCCTATGGTATGATGGTATAGTACAATATATTGATGGCCCCCCTCCCAACTATCTATAAAGCATAAAAGACCCACTGAAATCCATTCATTTTAGTACTTGATTTCGCGCCAGACCGAACTGCATTCGATATTGTGTTGATGTTAATATCATACAAGTAGTGCTACTGAAGTGGATTTTGTTTAACTCGTACGTGGTAACCTGCAAACAACCGAAAATAAATTGAAAAAAGTGTTTTTTAAGTTCTCATTCCGCTAAAAAGCGATACCGATTTGATTTTTTTGATTTTTTCGAGTGAACGTTCTAAAGTTTTTGTTGTCTTTTCTTTGGATTATATCAAAGTATCGAACTTTGGTTATTTGGATTTCTTTCTTCCAGAGTGGATATCGATCTGCAAGATGGTGTAAGTTGAATTTTTTTCCTCATTTTTTTGTTTCTGTTCATCTCCCATAATGCTAAGTATGGTACTCGTACATCTCATGAAACGTATTTATTGTTGCCTTGAGTACTTGAATTTTGTTGTTGTTGTTGTTGTTGGTGTTATTGCACCAGTATTTGTATCTTTCTTGAGTGAATTTGTTTTGCAATTATATAACCCGACTGGTATGTGCACTTTGGATGAGAAATTTTCGCGATAACTCCTCCAATTAATTTGAAAAGATTTTTATTTCTTTTACGTCGTGTTGAAGTTGCTGCTGTTCGTATTGCTATTCCTATAGATGGAGCTTCAACTCTAACTTGAGCTTGATATCTTGTGACTCAGCAACATGGGTTTTCGTGTTTTTGAAACTACCTAGATACAACTCCATCTCTTCCACTTCGTTATTTTGCTCCCATGATGCTGCACATCGTGCTTGCTTATGTTGTTTTTCTTTTTTTTGCAATTCAATTGAAATATTATTATTACTCATATAGGTGTAGGATTAGATTATGTATTGAACTCAAGTCCATGAATAGTGTATGGGGAATACTTGTATCTTTAACGGCGATGCGCTATATTGCCACCGTCGAGCCGCAAACGAAAGCCTAAGTCGATACTTCAATGAAACAGAGAAGATAATAGCAAATGTGGGAGTTTATTAGAATAATGTTCGAGACAGTTTGACATGTTAACATATATTACATGTACGGATAGTCTGAGAGATGAAAATTGTTTTCATGTACTCGTACCTAGATGCACAGAGTAAGAACTGAATTACTCATACCCCTGCATCTAAAACAATAGATTATAAGATTTTTCTTTTTTTTCTTTGTGCAATAGCTCCATAATATAAAATGGAGGTTTGCCTACGTTAAAAATTGGCATACGAATGAATTGAGCAAGAGTTGAATAGACTGTCAAAATGTTCTGCCTTTGACGTTTTGGGGTTTTGAAGAAATTTGCCAATATCTGTTGGACTTGCCAAGCACGATTTTATTTAAATCTTGTGAAATTCATACAGGGAAGTCGAGAAAATTCCACTTAAAGCCTCATCTAATCCTAGATATTTTAATTTTAAAATTCTCGAACTTCATTTGATCGAGGGAAACAATTTAATATATATTTAACCAAGTAGTGTATACAACAAATTAATACGGGCACATACATTTAACTTGAAATATAAAAAAACAATTGTCTACGGTTAATATGGATATGTTCCTATGGTTTTTTTTAAGGTTGGGCTTTTCAGAGCAATCCTATTAATTTATTATTTTGTGTGGGTTACTTTTGACCAAGGCTAACAAAGTGCAAGTTTGCATATTTGGCAATTTGGATTGTTTCATGGGGCAAGGTGTGGCACATCCATTAACACTTTCTCTTCGTATGGGTATGAGTTTCTACCCTGCTCTCTAATAATGGCGTTCGGTTAATATATGGATAAGTTAGGCTTGTTTTTCACATGATAAGTATTTCTTCACCATCTGCAACACAACAGCTAAAGTTGAAGACTAACTGAAGACTATTATACTCTATTTTACGTTTGGGTTTTGTCTTAAGATAACTTCTTGATGTGCTGATTAGGGAAGGAAGCTAGACCAAATCTGTACAGTTCCGCTGAAATGGTTTTCACATTCCAGCTAATCGGCGCAAATACGATTTCGAATTAAAGTGAGAACAGGCATATGCATCATTCCAAGTTCTGTGATTTAGAGAAAATCTGACCTCCAGATACTGCTACTTTTAATAATTTACTTTTCTGGCTGGCAAACTTCTTGGCACGCAAGTCTTTAAGCCGTGGATTCAACATATTCTGAGACAACTTTCATCAATTTTGAAAACTTCTCGTAACTGGATAGTTTAAGAAAAGTTTTTTCTTTTCTATGAGAAATATTACAGTTCCTTGAAACCGCCGACCAAAATTCACACCAAGTTTTTATATTTTTAGTCCCGATACGTATGCACAGCATTTTGCTTTCTTCCTTCGATGCCGGGATGACCATGAGCCTCAACTGATAAGACTTCGAAGTTATCGGCTATTTGATCAACCAGTTGGTGAAGGTCTTTTACTTTTCGACTCGAAGTCTATTCGGTCTTCATATTCTAGATATTTCAGGCAACTGATATGCACGTTTTAGACGAGGTTAACGTCACAGAAAAACTCATAGACTGTCAACGCAAACGGGATCAAAAACCTCTCTACTAGTGATATCTCCCCTTCATTTACGTTCATGCTTCTACGCCAAGGAGTGGGACTAGGATGATAATGGTCTCCTGCAGTGCACTGCCAGTTTTACAAACTTTTGGAAAATGTATGCCTTTGCTGTTTTCATTGCGAGTTTCGCACAATCTTCTCAAATATGTAAAAGAAGTCAGAAGTTATGCACCGCCATTCTGTTAAACTCGTCATTTTTAGCAGTGATTCCAAAGCCAGGTATAGCTGCGTAAAGAACTTTATGCTGTCATCGATAAAAGCATTGAGCATCGATCTGTGCTTCATAGCTGTCCTTCAAAATCTGCTCTAATGTGAATATTTGGGCAATTGTAAGCCTTGACAAATAATGAGCGTCAAACCCTCATACAATATGGGAGACTGATCAGGCAGCGTAGATGATCTCTTTTCTTATAGATGAGGCAAACGATGCTGAGATTCTGTTCCTCAGACATACTTTCCACCAACTAAATCGTGGAAATGATTTGGCGAATGCTTTCTATTAAGTTATGTCTTGCTGCCTTTAAGAGCTCGGAACGTAGCCCATCGGGTCCGACAGCATTTTAATGTTAAGACTTGGATATTGGCATTTTTACTTCATTTTAGTGGGGTTGGTGGAGATCTTGGTTTTCATTGCGCAACAAGTATTATTTGCTCTGCCTAAAAATCGCCCCTGGTGTTCCAAAGTATGCAGAAGTGGTTTTTCCACTTAGCACTGACTTTGATTCTATGAATCAATTTATTTTCTCATCAAAGGTCTTTGGTTGAGACTTGTTGTATTGATATGTTTTGCTTTTAACTTTTGGTCAAACTTCCGAACGAAGAATCCTCCTTCCTGAGTAAGTTAAGACACAATTAGCTTGATTTAAATGTTCACTGAGGTACTACATAGACGAGAGAAGGATAGCTATAAGACCATACAGGGCATATGGTTACAACCCTAGAAAATAGCTGCTCTTTCTATATTGAAAAGGTAAGTGATCAAGGCCCTTAGTGAGACGATAAAGTGAAACTAAACTACGAGTATTATATTGCAAACTGACTGTCACGGTTTATGGTAGCCGCTGACAGTCCTTCAGTGGTTATGCTGAGAAGCACGGATTGCCTATTGTTGAATTGGTTTGTATATCGAAGGCAATTTTTACTAGGAAAACAAATAAGATTTGTACGAAAACTAGGCAATTGAAGCAACCCGGCCATTCCTAGTTTAAGTTTTCGTCGAATCTCTACTAAGCTGTCAGTTGTGTGGAATTTATGTTTACTTTTGGGTATCCAAATTCCTTAGCTACCTCGAAGTAATAGCAGTAAATAATAACGTTTTACTTAGGCTGTAGGCAGATGCTTTTGTTAGCAGGCAGTATGCACTTAGTGCTGTTCTTATTTTCTATAAGTCCTACTCACTTCGCCTGTATTTCTATTGCCGCAATAGCCTCTTTGATGGCACGTTTGGAGCCACAAATGATGTTGAAGTCGTCTCCGTATCCCAGAATGTGGAGAGATTTGTTTAATATGTGCTCGAGCACTGTTCACTACAAGATTAGTCAAGTCACCGGAGTCCGGTACACGTTTGAAACAGTTCGGAGGAGTTGTTTCCTAATTGTATTTTACTTTCTGTGTTTTCATGATATTATTTGCGGTTTTAAAGTCGATGAAGATCCGGTAGTGACGACGAATATTCGTTTGATTCCAAGTTTTATCTCAGGTCTATAGTCACTGTGCCGAACCGGAATTCACTCTCGTACTTATTATAGTATTGCAGAAAGCTTAGATATACGATATACTTCTGCAGTTCTTCTTAAATTTCCTGTTGTTAGTCATCAAAGTTTCAAGCACTAGAATGTTGCTTCGGTATAGTGATTCTTCGATTTCCTTGGGCTAGAAGATTGCGTATGCATTTTTCTTTTTTTGCAGGATTTTCGTTTCCTACGCTACAACGCATCCTCATTATGCCGGGAAGTTTGTCTCATGGCAACCTAAGTTCAACCAGATCATAAATTCACTAGGCCTTGTCGTCCGTGTTGGATGAGCGCACAGCGAACTGTCTCCTTTATAGGCGTTCTAAAACCTCTAAAGTGAAGTCTTGACAGCCATTCACCAGCTTCTTGTCGTTGGACAGCCGGGCTCTGAATTTTGTCTAAGACGAGATTAGTGTGCACATTTAGATTGCTAGCACGTGTCAAAATTGCTTTTTAATTCGTAGTTTCGGGATATATAAGTTACAAGCTCCTTGAAAATCAATTAATTCTTACTATCTGTTGCTCTTTTGTGAAGGATATGGGTTACATCTAATTCGCCGAAGATGTTTTCCTGATTGTAATAATCCTGAAATGCACTAATTCTGAAATGTTCTGGTTCTGGTGGATAATGTTCCAAGACACATAGAAAGTGAAAGACACTGTTGCAAAGTGGATACTTTTATTAAAACGATCTGATGTTTTCGCTCAATGCGCTTTTGTTTTAAGCAAACGGCGAGTCCACTCCTCTTGCCAGAATGGCCAGAATTGCCAGCTACTTTTTCTTCACCTATGATATAGATTTCCACACTGACAAATTTTGGCATTAAAATGTATTACATACAACTTTAGTATTATACAATTCTTCGAAGAGGCTTCATCATGATGGGGCTTTCATCGTCATCGGCAGGAACGGTGCACATATTGGACTGCTGTTTTAGAGTGTTTAATTCTCATTTGGATTGCACCCGGGCGATCTCTTTTTGACTTAAAGCCAATAAGTTTTGCTCTTGGGCAATATTCAGAGACGAATCCGCATCCTCACAACTGCTAGAGAATTCAACACGATGGCACAACTAAAATTCGGAGGAACAGTCCCGCTGTGAAAAAAAAAAATGTTTCTGTTGACTCTGAAATAGGTTTATCTGTCACCATTTTTTTATTCAAGGCCCTATCAAAATTACCAATGACATCAAAATATTTAGTAAAATTTTCCATTTCATCATGCATCGTTGTACGCTTGCCGAACGTGCGGGGATTATTATAAAATATTACCGAAATTCCGGCTCAGTTGTAAATACTCAACGTGAATTTCGTCGTGAGGTCAATCGTCATCATGGCTTCAGAGTGCAGGCAATTCGTCGCACTGTGGAAAAGTTTTAGCGTGAGTACACACTTTTGCATTCTAAGCCACCAACCAGAGATTGGTGCGAAACGAAGAAAATAAAGCCGCCGCAGTGGCCATTATCGAAGAAAACCCATAAATGTCAATTTGCTGAATTGGGCATCGCCAGAGAGTCTTATTTTTGGGCCTACATCCCTATAAGATTGACAAGATTGAGCTCACAAATTGAGCGCTGGAAATGTTGGCCGGAGATCCGGATTTTAGCCAAAAAATCATCTTCTCGGACGAGGCCCATTTTATGTTCAGTGTCTATGTTGCCGATATTGGAGCGAACACAATCCACAAGTTTTCGGTCAGACATCAATGCATTCACAAAGATTGACTGTTTGGTGCGGTTTATGGCATGGCGGACCTTATTTCTTTCGAAACGAGGAAGGAGACATCGTTACCGTCAATGGTCTCGGGAATAGAGCGATGTTAACCAGCTTTTTGTGGTCACAGCTCGACAACATCGATATATCCGAGCTGCGGTTCCAATAAGACAGTGCTAAATGCCATACAAGCTACTCAACGCTCGAAGTTGTGAGGGAGAAATTTGGCAACTGGGTCATCTCACGGCGAGCGGTCATCAATTCTCCGCCGCCATCATGCAATTTGACACCACTCGATTGTTTTCTCTGGGGCTACGTCCAACCACTTTTTTATATGAGCTAGACACGCTATTACCGGAATAACGCCGCACATATTGGACAGAGTCATCAAAAATTGGACCGACCGCTTGAAGCACTGTCAGCCAAATCGAGGCTGCCATTTGAATGAAATGCTATCCCACACATAATGGCATGAACATAGCTTCAAAATAAAGCCATAATTAATTTTATATCTCACACCATTGTTGTTCCATTTAAATTTTTTTACCTATCGTTCTTATCTGGTCACCCTGTAGGTCTGGCTTTTTCAAATCATTATCAAATCGATTATCGAATCTAGTCTGAGTGGACAGCCACCAATATCTAATAGCTAGATGGACCATTTGGAAGTTAAATTGATGGTTATTCATAATTACACTATATGACATTGCTCATTATCGTGCGTAGTACGTTATGTACATATAGCATACGTGTTCAGCTCTAGCACTAGCTCGTTAATGCTGTTGCAACCCCAAAGCGTTATACTTGTAATTGCCTCTAATTTATACCCGGATCTGTTGGTAAAAAACACTGAAATAATGCTGGAATTCCGCACAGCCTAATACTTACAGCATTTCCGGAGCCTAAATTCAAGTGCATGCAACACATTCACTTCAAAATTTTATCACGTACGGCTCTTTGTTTGTCCGATAGAGACAAAATAAAAAATACAAAAACTAATAGAAAATCTCTGTCGTTCGTTTCGCATTGCTGTCATTCACCATGCTCCATCCATTTGTAATTCCTTTTATAAGCACATTTGTTAAATAACAGCAAAAATGCGATAATTTGCCCTACTTAAACTCACTTGAAAAATCAAGTACCACTCAAAGACTTAAACACTTGCTACTATTACAAAATGAAATTCAAAAAAAAAACAAAACAAATGTTCCTTCAATTTTATCATTCGCCAAAATGAGACATTTAAGAAGATTGCCATCGTGGATTGTTGTCTTGGCTTTTATCGCCGGTCTTTCACACACCGAACAGGTAATTCATTACGTTCAAAAGAGAGAGAAAGAAGCAGATTTTAACTGGTGCATGTGCCATCGTAATCACTGTTCATTAAGAGTGGCTATTAAGTTTTAATTTTTTACTTTTTTTTTTTTTTGTAAACATCATAACCAGCTTTCAATGTGAAGACTAATTGGTTGGGATGGGATACCCCATTGAATGGTCGTAAATTGTCTTAATTATTAGTAAAAGTAAAAGTTACAATTTAATAACACAATCTGGCCAAATTAGATAAGCATGTGAGTCCAATTGATACGAACCACTCATTAATTTGATGATTTATTATACACCTCTGTTTGTGTAGTTGACTATGAGTAGTATGTGCGAGTGCTGGTATATACGAGTAGGAGTTAAGATTTCAATTCTGAGGAGAATTGAAATATATTTTCTCACGCTTCAAGAGCCATCAATTTAGTGATTAATGTAATTGGCGGGGATTACAGGTGTCAAACAGATGTGCAAGTATGACGTTGCGCTTTAAAACGCAAGAGTTGAGGTGCGAACTGGGTAATGCTATTGACAAGGCAAGTCGAGGACTTCTACTCGTTTGATTCAAGCGAGGTTTTTAGATGGTTTTTCTTGAAAAGTTTATTTATGAGGATTTGAGAAATGAATACGTACATCGACGAAACCATGTAATACTTCAGATCTCGATTAAATCATTCTCACTCTTCAGTTACCTTAATACCGACAAACAATAGGTAGAGTTTCATACAAAACAATAAGTAACGGTTTTACTCTACTCGTATTGTACTATCATCATCTCCATCAGTCTAACGCTACTTTGAATTGCTTTTCAACTTTACAATTTTCATGCTGTGAGTTTTCATTGTTAACGCAATTCTCGACCTTTTATGTCTTACTCCTCTTGTAACCAAGATACAAGATGCAGTCGCAATAGTGCGGTTTCTAGATGTTGAAATTTCGATTAAGTTGTGCGTAGTGAAGCGATAAAAATTTATTAGCACTTCTGTAATATTGAAGCGGAAGACAACGAATGATTGATTGATGCGAATAGATTTATTCTTTTAAATTGACTTTTATGTTGTGCTTGTTGATTTTAAAACGATGTGCACGCTTCATCATAATATTACTTAAGAAAAAAAAATTATAAAAATATCTAAAAGTAGAAACTAAAGGTTATACATTTTGAATTTTACAATTGCATAACGCTACCATTCTGCCGTCAGATTGTAGTTTGTAACTTACCATTTGTGAATGTGGATCGATTTCAATCGCACAACGCGTACAATTTGTCAAGCAGCAGGAATAGCAATTTCATAGTAACTGTGCCGATTATGGTCAAAATAACCTACCAACACAGCAAACAATTCGTGACTTAGGACTTATTTCAAGTATAGTGTACACCTGCACATCATCATGAAAGTAGGACTCAAGAATTAGAATTCTCATTACATATGAAGCAATGAGGCATATTTTATGGATCTTGCATCTATTCAAAATAAAGGGTCCGCCATCTAACGTTTTTTTTTTCAACTAGTGCTTATTTCGTGAACGGTAACACTTAGCTCATTTCCGATTTAACAGATAATTAGTTTTATTCATCCGGTTAATAATGGAAAATAATTTCATTCAAATGGCTGCCTCGGCTGGCCATGCAGTAGCCTACACGATCGGTTCAATTTTTAAGCACATTATCGATTGTGTGCAGCTGTATTTCACCAGTGGCTTAACGAATATTGTCCTTTAAAGCGTCAATTGTCTCTGGCTTGTCGGCGTAACACTTATCTTTTACGGCACCTCACAAATAATAGTCCAACGGTGTCAAATCGCAGCTCCGAGGTGGCCAAACGACATCAGCTCTGCGGCTGATAATGCGATCTTCAAAAACAGGGCGCAAAACACCGAGTGTAGCTTCGGCTGTGTGACACGTAGCGCCGTCCTGTTGAAACCAAATGTTGCCAATATCCTCCTCTTCAATTTTTGTGAATAAAAATTCGTTCAACATGGCCCGATAACGATCGCCATTGACTGTAACGGCCACTCCTTGCTCATTTTCGAAGAAAAATGGCCCAATTATGCCTCTGGACCAAAATCCGCACCAAACAGTGACTCGTTTTGGGTGTATCGGCTTTTCAATGTATGCGTGCGGGTTTTCTGTGCCCCAAATGCGGCAATTTTGCTTGATTACATACCCGCCAAGATCAAAATGAGCTTCATCTGAAAAGATGATTTTTTTGGCAAAATCGGCATCTTCTCTAAGTCGATCGCAGGCCCACTTAGCGAAGCGAAAACGCATTGGATGGTCAGTTGGCTTCAACTCCTGAACCAATTGGCCTTTGTATGGCGTCATACCAAGGTCTTTATGCAAAATTCGTCTCATTGATGTCTCCGAAATGTTCAATTGTTGAGAACGACGGTGAATTGATGTTGATGGCGCTTCACGCACACTTTCTGCCACAGCAGCAATATTCTCGGGTGTACGCACTGTTTTTGGCTTTTCACGCTTTGGTTTATCGATGAGGATGCCAGTTTCTTTCACTTTTTTCACAAGATAATGAACATACGGAGTTGACGGTGCTTCTCTTTTTCCAAAATCCGTACGCAATTTTCGCACACATTCTGCAACATTACCATGATTTTCAAAGTAATGTCGCAATATTTCCCAGCATTGTTCAAGCGCATACATAACCATATTCGTTCAGCGGAAGGATAAAACTAATTATCTGTCAAATCAGACATGAGCTAAGTGTTACCATTCACGAAATAAGCACTAGTTGAAAAAAAAAACGTTAGATGGCGGACACTTTACTTACTCTTGCAGCTGGAGTATACGGGAATGCCAATTTAAAAAATCTTCTTCGGTAATGAGGTGCGTTAATAAGCAGGACTGTCATATATGAGTAAATGATAGTCATAAAATCATTCAGGAAACATCAGTACTTTCATCAGCGATGGAGGGTATTGTGGTCAGGCACCGTCATCCGTCCATACTTTTTTTAAAACGATGAAGTTGAAACAATTAGTGTCAATGGCCTGGGATATAAAACCCTGTCAAGTGATTATTATCGATTATTTTGATCTTAAAGTCATATATGTAGTTACAACATGATTACAGAGAGCGACAAGATGTTTGAAAGCTCGAGTGCGTCCGGAGGAAGACATTCGTCCAGATACTATATTGAAAGAAGTGTTTAAAATGAGTAGACGAATGAATAATTCATTATACAAAAACTATTACATTTTGCGGTCAAACCTCCTACCTACTCAGCTTCCTTTTTTCCATACTTAGAGGAAGCTTGTACCGATAAAAATCTTGCCTTCCTTTCCTTATATAGCCTCCTAATCATAAATGCTGTTTTAAAATGCAAATGTTTTACAATCGGCCTACTAAAGAATATATTATCTAACCTGTGATTATCTAGAGGAAAAAATGGGAACTGGACACAGTCCTGCACAGAGCAAGATTATTGTCATACTCGTATATACAATAATACATTCATAATTAATTCGAAACGACCAGAAGATATTATAAAATTGGTCATTCGCTCCCATTAAATCCCCGCGGATAGACCATTATGATCCTGACCTTCAAATGAATTTTTACACATAGTCTAGAAGGCGGTTATATTTGAAAATCCTCGCAAGAAGTGAAGGTTTTCTTCATTCCCAAGGTCATACCACTGCAAAGGATTTCAGATCTATAAGTCGAACATATTTTATCCTGAAAACCTTTGAAAAACTAATGAACATCAATATTCCCAATTGACATATTGGGTATGTAATCGGTACTCTTCAACCCGCTTATGTAAAAGTTATCAGACATGATATGATTACCTGCTATTCTAGACATTGATGAAATATTGAACAATGTCAAAGTATGCGCATTCAATAGAGCACTGTAAAATTCTAACAATCTGTGAAAGAAATATTATTTCAAGACTAGGTGCCAATAATCTAGTAAGAGCTATCTTCAAAGGCACAAACAAGGAGTAGAATTTCCTCGTGAATTATATAACAAAAAGGGGTTAAAGAAATTTGATATGCAGTCGACCTACTCGTAGTATTAGGTAAGTGGGAAACTCACTAAGAACATCTATGTGTAATACGAGTACAAGTGGAAAAAACATGTGAAAAACATGAAGAAACTTGTAACCACACCCCAAAATGATTCTGTGAATGTAGATGGCTATTTAACAAGCAATACCAGTTAGTATACTGCTGGTGGGAGCAAGCAATCTCAAAGCAAACAACAAAAATACGAATGACATGCAAAAAGGCAACTAGTGCAATGAGAAAAATATGACGCACTGGGTTGGATGCAATTTTTAATCTGGAACTTCTGTACGTATGTATATGCAAGTATGTATAAATATGCAGCAATGGGCATCAAAAACGCCATGAAGAGCATTCAAACAATCAGATGGAAAAGTACACAGATACGGAGTGATGTAAACTCAGACAACATGGCCCCTTACTTGGTATTTGACAGAGCATTCTCTTGATCCTTTCCATACTTCAACAAATCTGAGAAAAGAAACGCCATATTCGTTAACGCAAATGGATCTAAGATTGGCTGTGGTACCGGCGGCGCTGATTTACTCTCAGATAAATTAAATAAACACAGCTTAATCAAGCTCCCTGATCACAGTACTTTCTTCTAAGTTGAAATTCTGTTAAACCGGAGCGACCTACATGGCAACACTATTTAATGATATTACCGTTTTCACTGACAGCCAGGTGACCATAAAAACAGTTTCTGCCATTGAAATTAAATTCAATCTTATTTGGTGCTGCCGTTGCTATCCTGTACACCAGAATGTTGCCTATTGGCCTATTGGCCCATTGTGAAGCCACGTGGATCTGTGATCATCTTACTCATGGAACCAATTTGAGCTTATGATGAAGCGTAGGAGACTGTTAACGTCTATATTCTTTAGATCGTTTAGGTCATTGTAGAAGAGAGCTCATAAGTGAAGTTTTCTTCTCTGGGAAAGAGCTGGACATGTACAGAGTAGGTGGAGGATTGTCTCCTCTTCCTCCTCGTCCATGCAGCTTCTACAGAATTGTAAAAGCGCCAAGCCTTCTTATATGCTTGCCTATAAGGCAGTGTCCAGTGATGACACCTATGATGGCGCTGAGATGTTCCCTATTTAGAAGGATCAGGCTCTTAGAGCGATTACGATCCAGCCGATGAAACTCGAAACCGAACAGAATCATGCCTTTCGTCTGGGTTAGAGGGTTAAGGGATTCCTTAGTGATCACAATAAATGCGCATCTATAATAGCCCTTAGTTCTTACAGTTTCGCGATTTTCCAGTCATGAGTTGGAAGGGTCGGGCTGCTGAGTATGATGATCTCCAGAATGCTTTTTGGGGAGGAGGATTCGGCTGGGATCCAGGTGCGGGTTCTAAGTCAGCTAGGGATATCCTCCTCGAGTTTTACACCCAGCAAAATCTCTCCTAATCCACATATGGCTTTATCAAAAAGATTAAGAGGTCTTTAATTGCCACATATGATAAGCTTGACGTGGCCTTGTTGCCAGAGAGCGTCGCTTGTGATGGGATCCCGCATGATGCCCAAGAAATTGCCCGAAAGCCCTAACTTGACCCCATTGCCACCGTTCAGGTGTTATCCATCCGTCGGTGTCGTTTCTGTCGATTACCGCGATCGTTATTATGTTCGTTGATGTTATAGGTTTCGTACGTCTTGGGAACCGGCATGGTTTCCTCAAACGATCTCTGGCGCTTGCAGGAGTTTTTTAGCATTTTCGGAGCAGTGGGTAATCCATCTTTTAAGATGTTGTTAGCCCACTAACATTTCGGCGTCTTATATAGAGCACCTTCGACGGAGCTTGTCGATGCGGCTGAGCCCCTGATTTTACCTAAGGGGGTGGAGTTTTAGTAGCAGAGGCAAGTACATGTGCTCCCACAAACTTGCTACTGCTAGAGGTGAAGACAGTGATAGGACCATGGCTTGCCACAATCTTATCACTCCTTAAAAATTTAGTTTTAGGCTCGTTGCGCTTACCTTTAGAGGATGGTATATCATGGCTTGCCACAGTTTTACCTCCGCTCGACAAATCACTTATCGTTAGTCGGTGCAGTCATCGTTCTAGATCCCACGAGTAGCGGAGAAAGGATGGTCCATATGTACAGAGATTCGCTGTATACAGATAACGCGCGTTAATACGCAGTTCGCGACTGAACTATTTTTGGAGGTGTTGGGCCCTCGGCCAGGTTAATCCTCGGCACGGGTCGTATGACACAGAGGAAAAATGAGTGGTTTGGATGGTGGGGAGAAGGGTTTTGGGAGCATCCTCGAGATTCATTGACCTTACTCAGCCTCTACAACTCGACAAGTTCGATGCTCAGGTAGAGGAAAGAGCCATCTAAGTGATAAGAAAAGATTCTGAAATAAATTGCGATTGGGCACTTTAGTCGATCGCACCATCAAAAAACGAGTTGAAAATAAGACTCAATGAAAGCCAATAAGTGGAAATCATTAAACCTCTGTTACATGCCATGGAATCTTTGGATATAGTACGACAAGAGTCGGACGAACAAGCTTTTACAATATGACAGGAACATCGTTTTCCAACTAGATGCTTTCACTTGTCATAACCCCACAATGAAAATCTAAATCTAAACGATTACCACATTTGTAGAGAGTGCAGTGATGAACAGTATCACGAGAATTCTTCATTGTCACTGCCTGGGTCTCTGTCATTTGAGGAATAGACCATCAAGAACCTTACTCGTATTTACAGGTTTATAAAGGAATCATTGTAAAAGGGAAAGGCACATGAGTTTAGTAAAATTCGGCGAACTTCACAGCGTAAGTTCCCATGATCTTTTTGGCTTGATCGATTTGTCAGCGCAATAGACTTGTAGTGGCATGTAGCACCATCCTGTTAATACCACGTGTTTTTCAAAGTTAAGAGCTCTGAATTTTGTCAAAAAACGCAGTTATCATGACTCGATACCATTCGCCAAATGCCGACAACGGCACAAGCCCAAAATGTACACTACTCGGTGACCTGAGACGTAACGTAATAACAAATCTTAGGTCATTTGTGGGCTTTCAATACCTCAAGATCAGCAATTTTGTCGACACTGAAATGAAAATATGCCTTATTACTATAAATACCATATTTGAAACACATTGTGCTACGTATTAATGTACTAAAGTTCTGCCAAAAATGGAGAAAAAGTGAAATAATGGTGTCCACCAATTGAATAAACTTCGGCTTTCGAATTATGTATCTCATCTCTTATATCCTGTTTAGCCCTTAATTTTTTGTTTATTCTTAAGAATTCTTGTTCTTATAAAGCGACCATCTGGTTATCTCTAAGTAGTTGCTTTTATCACATTGTCCTTCAGTATATGCGGTCTTGTCGTTCTTCTGATATTACTTTATAGCGCACTGAATGCACATCTTCCTACAATTCAGCCCACTTAAACAATGCATGCTGTCGAATTTAATGCCCCTGAGGAACATTACAAAATAGAAAAGTCAGTATAGTTACCTACAGGGCTGTGTCTATGATCCAACTTACATATATTTTCTACTTTCTTCTTAAAAGTATACTGTGTGCTGTAAAGCAGAATTGACAAGAAAAAAACTCAATAGAGGATCAATTTCACCTTCTAATGCAGGAGTTTCGAGTCTAATTGTAGTATAGTAGTTGTCCACTCCAAAATGGTTTGTAATTCCGTGTGCGACCTGAAGCAAAACTTTTACATAGTTCGTCGACTCTTTGGTGTCGGCATTGGTGCCATTCGGTTTACATATCCTTCAACATTGCTTGTATGTATTTTAGGATTTTGATGATTATGATTTGTGGGATAGGGTTCCTTTCACTATTAAAGTTGTACTCCGAAGCAATTGGCAAGTAATACTCTTCATTGAGAATTTTCTGAAGTAATAACGGAGCAGAAGTAGATAAAGTTCCTTACTAAGCTGTTGATTGTGACTTTCCATCTACGAGGCTGGCCTCATAAAAAATTAGCAATCATTACGTCGTTAGATTCAGCATTTTGTTTGATGTTTGTTTTTTTTTTTTTTAGTATTTAACATACTTCCACAGAATGCTGCTCGTTGATTACAACTGCGTATACATATAACAGTAAGGCAATGTTTTAACTATGAGTAAGTTTACTTTGTTAATTATCTTAATGGTAATGATCAACCTCATGATAGACGACATCATAAAAAAACAACCACACCTCAGTTTTTAATGATCGCAAGATAATGATTGCTTATCACACCAGGTTTTATTATTTACTAAAGAAAATGCATTCGTCGCGTCCCATGTACGAGTAGTTTAATCTCAACTCGTACTATTGACTGAAGGTTCAAGCAGTTAAAAGTCCATTTTCAGTCAAAAAACAGTTTAAAGTTATCTATCTCATAAAGATTAAGATAATTTCCATTTCTAAGTTGGTTAACAGACAAAGACAGATATAAATCTGCTTGATCCTTGATCATACTGATTAAATATAACAGAAGAAAGGATCATTTACGAAACCGAGAAATATGGTCACAAATTAGAGGAAAAGAAGAAATTTTCTGAAAAAAAAGTATTATCACTGAATTTCCAGTTATTTTCCAATCATTATTGACTTCCGAATATTTCAAGTAGCCAAGGTTGACTCAAATTACAACCATCACCATATGTACCACGACATATTTAATTGTTCTGCCTTGGCGTATTCAAGGAAACAGTGCTTTTGTCCTTGTGATCAACAGAGTTCCTTTGTTGGATCCGGCACCATAACATTTACCACATTCCTCATTTCTCGTCAGCATATGACCAATTGAAGTCATTGCTGCTGGCATGTTTTTGCCTTGTATTGCCATTACCTTCGATGAGTCATAGTGACGGATGGAATGCACGGAAACTCCCATGGCTGTCTGAGTCAATTATGGAAGTTTAATTCTCAGTGTCGGTGATTAGTCTACGTCTTTTTGCTTCTTATGGGGCAAATAATCCATTGCAATAATCGATAGCACACTCACTACGGAAAAAATTGATAAACATCGTTTAGACCCCAGAGGAATCAAATTAGCGCATTAGCTGCGCAGCTGCTACTAGTAAGATAATTGAATGAAAGGCCTTAGTCAATATTACCTATGTATTTTATATATTTTCTGTTGATATATTATACATATATAAACCTGTTCGCTGTACTTGAATTACAAATCACAAAAAAATTATGATGATATCTGAACCTTTGCAAACCCATCACAGATTCCCTCTCCCTTAAGTATGTGGACCATTGGCCCTAATTACGACCTGGACAATCACGTCTTGGTGCACGACTTCTGCGTTCGAAATGAAATAGGGAACTGGCGATCCGAGGGCTCTGGTTTCACCCGGTTCACCGACGAAAATACGGCCAATAATGTCATTACCAGAGAGGGTGACCTACCCCCGTTCATTTCGAAGGAAGAACTCCATGAGATCTTCGACACAATCAGGGCTAAGAAATCAGTGGGGACCGATGGTATTCCGAACATCATGCTTTGACATCTTCCTCTAGAAGCGGTGGACATTTACACCACCCTGTTTAATAATGCAATGAATAATGCACATTATCCAGCGCATTGGAAAACGGCGGTGGTTCAACCTATCCCCAAAAAGGGGAAGGATATATCCAATCCGGCGAATCTCCGGTCGATAAGTCTCCTTCCGAATATCAGAAAGGTTTTTGAAAAAGTAATCAATAGAGCTCTGTCTAGGTGGGTTGAAGACAAACATATAGTTGCGGATAATCAATTCGGTTTTAAGGCGGGACATGATATCTCACATTCCGAGTCTAAACTGGTGTCCGATATCCAATGGAATAAAGGCAAAAACCAATGCACTGGTGCCTAACTTGTTGACTTGGAGAAGGCCTTCGATACCGTATGGTTAGAGGGTCTTTTCTATAAGCTAACTAGGCTGGGGATCAGTAAACCACTCTTGTACATTCTTTATAATACTCGTATGCTAACCAACAGACAGTTCATCGTGAAAAATGGTGATGTGACTTCTGTTGGAATATTTCAAATTAAAAATGGTCTTCAGCAAGGCGCGGTCAATTCGCCGATCCTATTCAACATTTTTACAAGCGACTTGATAGGTTCACTTCCCCATACTATTGCGTACGCAGACGATTTGGTAGCGTACAGATCAGGTCCAAAAATCGAGGTCATTAATACTCTCTTGCAGAGAGACTTCGATAAGATAAGACGATTTTGCGATGACTGGAAGTTGAAAATCAACTTTCAGAAGTCGGAAACCATTCTCTTTAGGACGCCGTTGTCTAGAGCCTCTAGGGATACCAGAAAAAATTGGAGAAAGTTCTCGATTTTGGACAACACGGACAGCCTATTGCCTGTCGAAATGTAGTCAGATACCTTGGAATCTGGCTAGATCAGTTTCTGTATTTTGGCAAAAATGTAGATGCTGCTATGGCCAGGGCTAAAGGCGCTTTTGCCCTTACAAAGAGACTGTTTTATAGCAGCCAACTCGATGCGAGGGTAAAGGTAATCTGCTACATGGCCCTTATCAGGCCCATGCTGGTATTTGGTTGTCCCGTGTGGTTCAATGTACGAGCAAGCTTCATGGAAAAGATTCGGGTGTTTGAGAGGGCTTGCCTTAGGGCTTGTCTTCGCTTGTACAGAACACCAGAGTCGGAGTACAAGAAATTTTATCCTAATGAGGTCCTTTACAACAGGGCGAACCTAATACGAGTGGACAACTTCGTAATTAAGCTGACTCGAAGGCACATTGCAAGAGCAATGACCTCGACGAATAACCTGATATCTGGGGCTTACTACCCCAATTACCTCTACCACGAGAGAGAGAATTTAAGACTCTTCGGGCTGAAGCGTTGGTGTTATGTGTTTGCACTATAAGCAGGGGTGGAATGATGTGGGGTCTTATATTGAGTCTCCTTAGTGTTTATTCATAAGGCCTTATTACTCATTTGCCTTCTCAGGTCGAAGAAACAGCGATTGACAAAAGTATCTCTTCATTTGATTTCTGACGAGATGTCGTTGAGATCAGATTTATTAGCGGAGCTGAGTTATACAAAGTATGGACAAAGTATGGACATAATAGTGTCTGAAAAGTTACTTGCTGACAGAGATTCCAAGTTGACGTATCGCTGAACACAATTTTATTACGAAATTCCGAATCATCTTGCTCATTCAGCATATGTACATATGTCCGACGCATACCATGGATAGATGGGAGATTATTCAGTCTATAAAATTGACGAGGTACTCGATAACCTTGCGATATAGGACAGCGATTTTGGAAATAAAATTTCACGATTTGGTAACGTTATTGCAGCGTAAATCTATCCATGATGAATAGATTTTCTTGAAAAAAAAAATTGACTCTTGGTGAAATGACAGTTTGACCCTTTACATAAGTACAGACATTGAGAAAGTCTTCCACCATAGTCATAGAATAATTGTATTGGGATGATCAAAATGTTTTTTGCCGGAAAAATTGATCTAAGCCTTCGGGATGAAAGTGAAGAACTGACTAAGCCAGCTAGCCCCATATACGCACAGGGCCGTTTCTTCTACGGCTTACTTGTCTACTTTCATTGTGCTAACATTTGGAATGTACCTGGCTCATACTTAATAAGTCTTTCCAGTTAGAGCGTTTTCTAACCAACTGAAACCATTTCCAATATCGAATATACACCAACCAAAGCGTGTACTACGAGTACTTCTACTACTACTTGTACTTGTAACAAAGTTTTCAGTATTTGTTCCAGAACCTCAAGCAATTCAAACAACTTTAAAGTGGTCCTATATCTTTATTCACAGCTTCCTCAGGAGCCGAATGATTACACTTCAAAGCAATATTGCATCGACAATCAAACCAAAGCTACTTAAGCTGCTTACGGATCGCTATCCCACTTTGTTTATATGTTACTTGTACCTATCTACTAAAACCGAACTGTGATAGATTATAAAAGATTAATTGCTCAAATAGGATAAGCTCGATAATAAGTCAGCTATCACGCTAATAACCTACAAAAAGTTTAATTTACAGCTTCCATTTTAAGATTCCAACCTCTCGTTATAGGTCTTAGGGCATCGTCAATACTCAAATAAGTTACCATTTGAGACCAAAAAAGTGAGAAAGTGTGTACTCTATTCGTAACTGCTTTCCAGACTCGTACAACTCGATTGAAGAAGTTAATTATCAATTTGTTTTCCAGAGTAGAGTACGATTTTTTTTCGGTTAGAATAGAGTACTCAGAACTAGTCCATTGTACTCCTTGTTAGTTCCTTTTAATGAAATTGCTCAATTTTTCAAAGAAAGACGAGCAAGCGCCTCAGAAATAAAGTATATACGGTACCAGCATCCAACACATCAGCGCCGAGTACTTGCAGCTTGGTGCGAACATATCTCGGACATTCACAGAGGTAGTGCTCCACGGAGTCGTTATCACTTTCACAGCATGCGTCGTAGGATATTGTAACATTTAGAAAAAGTATAGTGCACTGTCACAACGTCAGTAAGTTGTCTGCAGTTTTATTACTGAGGTACAACGGGAAATCGGCTGACCTCTTAGAGACGTCGGGAGGTATTTCTTTGGTCTACCGGAAACCTGTAGAGTCATGCCACCTGAAGTTATACTCATATGAGACCCAAGCAGACCTAAAGTTAGTTTTCCTCTGAGCCTTGTCTAGCAACATCATCGGCGATTACATTTCCCGTGATCCCATTGTGACCTGGGACCGAGACAAGACTCAGTGATGGGTGGCCGTCACCCATCTTTCTTTCTCTCTCTGTCCCATTTTCCTAAAAACTTAACACGTGCTCATGCACTTTAAGTGTAATAATGCCTATTTGAGTGTTAAGTTTTTTTTTTTTTTTTTTTTAAGTGAATTTTGTGTTTTGAGTGGTTATTCAGTGATGTCTTGCATTCTTAAATTACAACAGTTTGGAAATCGTAAGAGGGTTCACCAAGGCTCTAAATGCAGCTTGGCTGCCGTTACAGGCGCAAATGCTTTTCCGCCTCCACCGGTTGCCATCAGTATTGCGTATATCTGCGCTTGGAAGACAGATGCAAGTTTTCCTAACAAAGATTAAAATCTAACGTTGTCGTCCTTTAGAAAAGATCTTAATGTCCTGTCAGATTTACATAAAGGTTTAACAATTTGACGCTTTAAACAAACCTTTTATTCTACTGACCATTGTTTCGCATAGTTCTCCAATATTATGGAAGCAGAAATTACAAAAATGAGTTTTTCCTCTGGTGGACAAGGCCAGGCTGCTACAAAGTAAGTACAGAGGGGATTCTTCTTCGTCTTTATCTCTTCAATTTGTGCAAAAATTATTAAAACGGGGCCCAAATATATTCGTGTTTTTGTGGTTTGTGGTAATAGAAGTAGGATGCCGGAAAGTTACGATTTCGAAGAAAATAAAAGTTTCATTTTCAATTCTCTGATCCGGCTAAGATCTGTTAAGTTACATTGCAGGTTGTGCCTTCCGAATATTTGAAATTGGCCTCGTCTTCCGCATCTATGAGTAGTCTCAGCATGAGTGTAGCGAGTAGCATTCCTACATCCTTAAAGTTTAATGGGATGTGACATAATTGGCAAGTTCATTGGTTTGTATCAACATAGGCGATAGTTTTGAGTAACTTCGAGAATGTAAGAACCGACGGCAGGGATGATTCAGCTGATTGGAAATGTAGAACGCAAATGCAGATATCTCAAGTGCATACATATCAAATGCCATTGGTCAAGAGAGATTCTATTCAATTGCCAAAATTTCGACCTGAAATACGCTAAATAAGCCAGTGTTAGTTGTTTAGAGAATGCTCCACCTTCCACGCCTTGATTCGTTTTTGAACCACTTTGTCCTCGCAACACATAAACTGCTGTCAAACTTGTGAGAGGACGTAATGTAGTTAATGTTTTGGATGATGGCCAACTTGGAGGTTGGTTCACTTGCGAAGTCACTTTATATGCTTACAATAGATGCTTGAGATGGGAGATATTTCTCAAAACATAGCTGATACATAGCTGATCTTTTTTTTTAAGGCTAGCTACCAGAAGTGCAGAGCCCATTAGTTCCCTATGACCCCAATTGTACCAGGTGTATGTAAAAGTTTTTTCCGTTTTTTTTTTGTTTTGATAATAAAATACGTAATTTTCTAGGGAAATTAAATATTGACAATATATCGACTTCCACATATTTCACCTAACTTTCAGCATGCCAGAAGAAGTGCTTGTCTTTTGCGGCAAACCATTTCCAAATTCCTCAAAATTGATGAAGGGCTGCTCTGCGAGTGCGTACCCCCCCATTGATGCGAAGTGGTGATAGTCAGATGGAATAAACAAAAAATATATACATTTCTCGTCACCCGTTACAATTCGATACAAAAATGATTTCGTTTCATGGCGTTCTTTCAAATCGTGTAGGACCCATTTAATGAGTTTATTGATCTTCCCCGTTGCTCTTAAACGTCTGCTGATTGACACAAGTAATGCTTCTGCTAATTGCCGTTGAGTTTGAGTTGGGTCATCATCCAATAACTCCTACAATTGCTCGTCTTCGCATTTTTGTGGTTTTCCAGAGCGCTCACTGTCTTTCACATTGAAATCACCACTTTTAAATTGTCGAAACTATGTCTCTCATGTTTTCATGTGTTTCTTCCAGAAAACCATGACTTTCAACAGCCTTTTTCTTTTGATTTAATAAGAAAAGCAATACGTGCCGCAAAAATTCTTTTTCAGGCACAAAACTCGAAATGATCGCTGAACGATAAAACAAAGACGCTGGTTTTTGGCGGACTCAACTTGTGTGTGATTGTAGTTAAATGTCAGTCGAACAAAATGACGTATGTGTCAAATTAATACTCTGCGTACTTTTCTTCGGCGCCATCTTTTAGCTAAACCGGAAAAGACTTATGCATACAACTGGTATATGAATATAACCCTCTAACCATTGCTAAAGAGTTACCAGATATTTGGCTTCTTTGATTTGGCGCTGCAAGGACTTTTTTTTAGAGTCTCTGAATTGAAGAATGGAATGCTGTCGTACTACCAATTAAATGGTGATCTGATGAAAAGGATTTAAATTCATTGCGTCTGATATCTAAGACTGACACATCAGATGCACTTGAGTTCTGAGAAATAAGCCAAAATAATAGATTGTATTTCCATTCGGCAGAAAAAATCGAACTGACTGAAGATGATGTAAAGTTCCAAACTAAAACACGAATATATGCTCAATATTTATTTCGACGAGAGCTGTGTAACACTTTCTCTAAAAACCTGAATGAAAAACATTACTTACTTCAAGAGAGACATACATACTTGTACGAGTACATACATGCAACCTTCAATTGTAATTGGCCTCGAAACAGAAGTAAAAGTGACTTCAAAAAAATATGAAAAGGCTGGTTGTCCAGTCGTCTTATATGTATGTGTATGTACGAGTATATACCTGTACAGTGTACACCTTATGCCTTTCATCAATTAAATTACCATACCTTCAATCAGCATCGGTTGGAGATCGTTACTTACTTTCAATTCGTGTCAGTGGATCCTAAGTCCATTTCAGGTTTATCTCTGATGGAAAGGAAATATGCCACCTAAATCTAAACTAAGGAATCGGATATACCATCCCAATAAGGGGTTTTCGAATTAGAATGCAAGGCTAACAACATGATCTCAATCGTCTCGCCCATGGTAACAAAAAATTATTGAATCTCAACTTTTTGTAAACAACAAATTAAAGACTCAAAACGTGCTCTTGGAAAGGTAATCTAGATTACTCTAATTAGTGAAGGTAAATTCAAAAAATTGAAAGTGTAATTCCTCATGGGAATTTGGTTCCTTCTCAAACCTTCTACAATCACCTCTTAAACATCGAATTTCCTACCTTTCTCTGTGCCTTCCTACACCGAATCTAATTTTAATTTGCGCAATATCTATAATTTGCAATTTGCACAATATCACTCATAAAAATTCAACCACAACTACTTCTACTCGAAGAAATACTCGTACAAGATCCTACCTTGAACTGCTGCGGGTGAAACCACCCAAAAACCCAAGCAAAACAAAAACTACAATATTATAACAAAACAGAAAAAATAAAAAAAACCTGACTTAATTTTCTCTTGAGATCTTTAAGAAAACACCGTGCAAATTGCCCTCCCAAAAGCTGTAAGTACTGGGTACTACTGCCTGACCCTGGCCCACGCAATCCAAGATTTATTATATCTCGCGGGACTAATTCGATCGGGAAAGATTTTGCAACAATTTTATTGCCTCCACTATCTCTACTTCCACTGTCTGCTATTATTGCCGACTCATTGAGAATGTGCTCATTTCGGTTTGTTTTTGCGGTCGAAAATTTCGTACACTCCAAGAGCGCATAATAAAAATAAGGCAACAGACGAGGCGTGGTTAAGTACGAAATATAACAGATTTGCATACGCATACTCGTACTCTTACTCGTACTCATTGTGTACGAGTATACCCCTTAAGAGCGCTTAATAATTTATTCTGCCAACGGACTCCAAATAGAAACTATTTCAAATGAAAACAAGAAAAATATTGAAACGAAAAACAATGTGGGACCAATGACTCCCGCGCATGCATTGATGACTTATGTCATATTGACGCCCAATTTCATCGATGCCGCTTCAATTGAAAGCATATTTGATGGGTTACGATGGATTACGCAACAACTCGTTTACTGGCGGCACGTGAAAGTGACTTAAATATTTTTCATAGTCAAAGTTTGCTCCTTGATTAAGTACTAGGAAAAGCACTAGCACTAGTCACATACGAATACGACACCTCAGTGAGTATCTGGCGCACAATTATTTTATAACAACGAGTTCGACGAGTTTGACGTTGTCGTTGTGCGATTGTGCGATTGTGCGATTGTGCGCTTGTTATGCGTCCGAGGATTCAGACTCTAGATACGATTACTTTCGTCTTATGGCCATAGTCCAGTTTTAAAGCCGTACAGGAAAAGTAGTGGAATCCGATCAGGAAAAGTTTGCTCTCATTTTGATTGGAGACCAGAGTACGTGCAATGAAAATGAAACTCGTTTAAGTCTGTGCTCGACGATCAGAGCTGCAGCGATCAATCGTTGAACCGATTGTTATACTTTTACTTTCGGTTATTTCGTAACTAAAGGAGCTTGAAAATGAAAATAAAGAAAAACTGTTAAAAAATAATTTAATTATGCACCTAAACGCCATCGACTTTTTCTCCCCAATCATGTGGTATACGATATATGAGTATCGTACCTGTAGATACGGATGGAAAACTACACATAGTCATATGAAGACTCTATAGTGTAAAGGTATCCATATGTTTAGATACATATAGTCGTACTCGTATTTATACTCGTTTATCTTCTCTGGGAATGTTGGATGTTGTTAATGGCATGAACAATGAACAGGCACACGCAATAGCACGGTCAGATGGAGGTCTTCATATACTACGAGTACGTACCAGTGTAAAAAACTGCCGTTTTTGCTTTTTTGCTCGCATCATGGCGAGCACAGGGCAAATAACCGCCAGCGACCTATGTGACGTTGTACGAATACGTTGTCCTATGCTATCGAATTGGAATGAAGTAATAAATATGTATCTCGTTTGATAATTTTATTCGTATGACCTTTTGTTAAAGTTAAGATGAAGAGTATAGCGAATGGTGTGCAAGTGCAAGATGAGCGCGCATCTTCACTGCATCAGACATTTTGTAGAAGCAGGCAATCGTAATTAGTTATCCCCGCAGGTTGTCAATGTTAAGAGGATAGATACGATACGAGCATCAGCAACAAACAACAGCATCAGCATTGTATGGTATACGAGTATGCAGTACAAAGCCAACAAGAAGGAGTAGGATTACTAGTTGTTGTTGAAAGTTCAAAGGTAACGTGTAATTGATGTGTTTTATTATGGTTAGGGGAAATTGTCCTACATCTCAGTGCAGATGAGTATGTGCGATGAAGGAGATAAAACCGTGTGAAGATTACCTTAAACGAAAGTATTTGTTTGCTGAGTTTTATTTTTCTAATTCATTGTTATTATTATTATTTTTAAAATTTTCAAAATTTCAAATCAAACAAAAATAACGTTTCATAGAAATAACATGTGAAAAAGATTGCCGTCATGGTCCACTGGGATCTAAAGAAAGTTTGGTTTTCTTGAAGTTTATTTTTATTGAGAAAGTGAAATTAAATGCCTTCCCGCGCACTTAACCATAAAGCACTGTAAACTAGAAAAAGTTTTTTTTTTGTTTTTTAAGTTTAGTTTCATTTAAGACGATTTTTTTCTCTTAAGGGGTACATACGAGTACTCGTATAAGCTACTTAATTTTCATATAGATATACGAGTATATATTCTATTCTTCGTACCACATACACTCTACATGACGCAAAGCCAAGATCACGTCACATCACGAACGCAGTGTGCAGAAGAAACCATAGTCGATGGGAGTAAAAGTGAGGTAGAAGATCTCTGTGAAAAGATCTCGGCCCACACCAGTATAAGATCCAGCTTGTGCAGGAACCAAAGCCACGAGACCATTACTGTCGATGGAAATTCGCGGATTGGTTTCATGAGCAGCGATGTTCACTTTTGTGAGCAAATATAATCGCTGAAGAGACACATGAGACTCAATCATATCTAAAAGAAATTGGTGTAATCTTCACCCTATTGGCGTAATCGATCCTATTTTTTTTTTTTTTTTCAAAAACTAAGCTAAAGCTCGCTATACAGTCAATGGACAACGTTAACCGACAATGATCAGTGATTATTTCTTCGAAAATATGGATAACATTGATCCGATCGATATTTAGTTCCCGAAGGACAGCGCCATTTGCCATACTGGCTATGAAGCCATTGGCTTTCTACACTTCTCTAGTTTTTCCCACTGTGCATTTCATCGTATATAGCGATATAAATTTTTTTATATATATACATATGTAGGCATGTTTTGAGCACATTTTGAGATCTTAGCAACGTTCATATAGATCTTATATGGGGATCTACAATATTAAACGTTTTTTTCCAAATTGATGTACTCATATGTAGAGAAAATGTAGATCCTTTAAAGCGCTGCAGTGTTTCCCCATCATTATTCGTAAACTTTGAACCGCAATGACTACCATGGAGCTTAATATATTCCATCCGTGTTAATTTGATCCTTAAACCTGCTATTTGGTGTTGCTTTTCTTATTGAGTCAAGTGGCTTAGTAAGCTCTTTCACGTGAGGCTTTGACATTTTCTAGCAATCTACTACAGAGAGCACGACCACCAAATACAATGTTTTGCACAGTGTGGTTTTAGAAGCTATCTACTCGTATTTCAGCACACAATCAAAATCGCAAGACAATTAAAAACAATATCTGGAGGCTCTCGTTCCGAACTGAACAATGAATTGTATGTTTTCGGTTATGTAGCCATAACACTGTGTAAATATTTTTTTGCGTTCCGAATTTAGAAACTCCATTGCATGGATCTATGCAATAAATTGTATTTTGTGTTTTCTAAAGCTTGCAATTAGGAGACGCACTGATATTTTCCAAATTGTATGAATGTTGTATATGGCCCGATTGCGGCTCGGGGAAACCTCCCCCCCCCTAACGAGAATCATAGGTAAAATATACGAGAGTCTTGTCTTGAGATAGAGTTTGCTTAGTTGATAGTAAAAGATATGTTGAATGGATTGGTTGACTTCGTTTAGTGAAGTAGGTCACCAACTTGTCACGATGTATTATAAGCGATTGTAAGTGAAGTGATCAAGATAGGCTATTAGGTTGAAGCCGTCAGAACAAGAGATTCCGTCCATTCACGTGAAATATATGGTGGACTAGACTTGACTGATATTTTCAAGAAGACTTCGAATAAAAGTTATATACATACAAGGCATTAGTAACATAGATATTGATCAGTGAATTCCTCAACTCAGCGCTGCTGGATAGAATCGCATTTCTTTTGATGTTATTTTTGCGTTATCTATGAAGTTCAGTTCATTAATGGTACAGATAACACATAAGTCCTGCATTTCTGTCATTTTGGGAACAATTTCATTATAAAAAAAGTAAAAGTAAAAAAAGGTGAAGCTGTAAAACGTTGTTGAGTTTATGTTAAGTACATGGTGGCTGTTGAGGTCTTCTTGCCGAGGAAAGCCCTCAAAAGAAGACAAGATGTGTCGAAAGTGTTTAATGTAATTTCAAAAAACTGAAATACCATTCGTTATTTTAGCTTATGAGATAAATCATTCTTCTTGAAAATAATGTCTGCGTTATTTTTGAAAACTATAATGAAAAAATATTTGAATCTGAAGGTACGAGTATGTTGTTCTTCGATTCTAGGTAACGGAAATTGTTTATCAAATAAAAATTATCGGTATGAAAATATTTCGTCATGATCTTTTCGTCTAAAACAATGAGAAGCTGTCAAAATTCTGCAATTCTTTGCATTCCATAGCCAAGACCATAGCACACTTTGAAATTTAATGTTCTCTTTAAATTTTTCTGTCATCTGCCAGATTGACTTCGATTTAAAAAAGGAACGGAGTTAGTTTTTCCATCTGTCTTAAACCAGGTTGTTGTATTGATGTCTTTTTAAGGATTGTACGCGATAAGAAAGTCGGAGACTATCAAGTTACTCGATAAAACATACAAGCAATGCTCTGAGGCAACTTGATTTAATGATTTCATGACTTTAAATCAGGAATGTTGACATAATTGAAAGCTCAATTTGATGACAAAGTCTGCATGGCACTTCCTATTAAAATAAACTCAGCCGAATCGACATTCAGCCATTGTAAATAGTAAATATACATAGGTTTCCCGCAACTCAACGTCCGCAACCCCGCAACCGACGCAAAATAAAGCTTCAGTTTTTGGAAAATTTTAATTGAGCGGACATGAAAACACTCAGAATTTATGTTAGGAAGTTCGATGTTGGGCTACTGCAATCGCAAGAAATTGTCAGAGTCTTTTCCTGCAACGAGCACATGCAGCAAAGGTAATTTATAATAAAAATAAAGACCTACTAAAATAGTCTTTTGAGTCTGTTGAACCATTTTAAGCACCGAGAGTTTGCGACAATTCGGAAACGTCTTCTGTGCATGACTTACCTAGTCCTCAAGAAAGGAGGTCCTTTGAACAGCGTAAACTACAGAGGCGTTTGTCTCATCTCAAAATCACCCAAAGATCCGTATCTTCTGTACTCCTTATATTTTTCTTTTACTGAAATTTCTCATTCTCTTTCGTTAAAAGATGCCTACAATATCATCACGCAGCACATTAGCGCCGAGTATTTTCATCACTCTTACAAGCAAGCGTCGCGGAATCTTTCTTATTGAAAAACAGCAAAAAAAAACAGGCTTCTAGTCTTTTAGAAACGTCGAGAAGCATTCGTTTCATCTTTCGGCATCCTGAAGAGTTAAGACGACAGTTAATAGAAGCCCTTCCCGAGGACGCGGGCAGTCTCTGTCTCAATTTCCAATCCTGGGGCACTCTCCCCTGAGCATTGCGTAGCGAATTCTTAAGGCCTGGAAACTAAACAAGACTCAGTGATATTAGCCTTTTGACTGCATTAAGACAAGCATTGCATTCTCGAACTAGATTGGAAATACTGAGAGAGTTCAACATGCGTTGTTTAGTGTTATTACTTACTATACTTAAATGCATACTTCTGCCCCTCCACCGATTCTTTACCATATAGTTCATTGCCATCAGGAATATGTAAAGGGTGTTTTTATAAGGACTTCAGGCTTTTTTGTTTAAATAAAACACAAAGAACTTAACTTCATGGCGATTTATTAAATTTGCTTGAAAGACTATTTCACGGCATTTAGTACTTAAAAACAATTTTGTGCATGCGACCACCAGAGCTGCATTGTACTGTACGACTCTAAAAGTCCTATTTTCGACCACTTTTTTGAGCTACAGGAGGCGTATATTGCGCATATCGAAAAATGTTTTGCTCCAAAACGTTAATCCTTGTTGGTTTATTGGCAAATCATAGTGACTAGACGTAGCCCCAAAGAAAATAATCCAATGGCGTCAAATCACATGATTTTGGTGTCCATGAGTCTGTTGCCAAATCGTTTTTCAATAAGGCGATGTTTTCGTTTGATGTAAGGGGCGGAACACCATCCTGTTGGAACCACATTAATGTAACGAAAATTTGGGAAAAAATAATAGTTGACAATCGCATTGTACATGTGTTCATTAACAGAAACTTCTACTCCGACTTCGGATTATCCTCGCTAGACATACAGCAACTCTGCTTGTATACGTAGCCATTTAACCAGAAATGGGCCTCATCACTGAACAAAATTTTACGTTAAAAACTGGTCAACTTCCAGTTGATTCAAAGACCAACCAATGAACACCCGACGCAATAAATGGTCACACGGCTTAAGTTCATGCACCAATTCGATTTTATATGCCTTGAGGCCAAGATCTTTACGCAGAATTTTCCAGATAATGAATGGACAATGCCAAGTCGCTGCGAACGATGACAAATCGATAAATTAGGGTCCTCTTCAACACTAGCTTCCACAGCAGTGATATTTTATTCCGGACGCACTGTTCTCGTTCTTATTGGTGTATGAAAACGCAATATCGTGATGATGTGTGCGATATTTTTTAATAATTCTAAATAGCACATTCACGATGTATCCCATGAACTTCACGAACTGTTTTATAAGTTTTGGAGCAGAGCTTCAATTTACGAAACAAATTTCAACGATTTGAAATCACTATTGTATCATCAACCTGTTCATGATTAAAGGGCAAGGTGTACTGAAAGTAAATGAAGCGTCTCAGCTCAATGTATCAGCAAATTTTATATTTCATCCTTACTGAAAAGTCTAACACTGCAAAAATATTTCTTCATGAACAGGAGTTCTGGTATCATTCCATGAGTGCACCATGTAGTGCGTGTTGTACCAAATAACATTTTGGCTTTGAGGTTCATCAGTATATCTGGAACAAAGTGCTAGGGAGACCCCCATGCAACCCAGATAGACCATTCTTTGGATTCTGGTACAGGATATATAATGCCAAACAAGATACAACAAACTACGCGGGCTCTGTATTACATTGAGCTAAAGAGGAGAATTCCAACTCATTGCATTATATAGCTACCACAAATTGAGCAATTGAATACCGAAACTTCCGTTTAAATTCTTCGAATCCGTCCTGAATAAAGTACAAGGTCCTGTAATTTATTTTTTGTGTGCTAACTGACGAAAGTTGTTGGTTGAGCTTCATTTACATCGGCAGATAAAATATTTAAATAAGATGTTACCATGGCAAACAAACAACTTAACAAATACTTTTTACAAAGCGGTTTTCACCACCATTTTAAGCATCAAGTAGTGCCCATTAGTTTTGTGACTGTATGTATTTTCCATAGTCAAGGCTTACCCCATTAAAAATCTTCGTTTTCACGTTATATAACAATCTGCTTCCTATTCCAGTTGAATGCCTTTTATTTCTGTCTGTCAAATATGTTATTTGCAACATTCGCAACCATCTAGTAACAGAAAGCAAGCTGATGATAGTAATTATCTGAAATTTTTCTTTAATCTCTCAACAAAAAAAATTAATCATGAAACTACCAACAAATTGTCACTAACTGTTTTCTGGAAGACAGACCAAACAAAAACGACGTATCGTTTATATCATGCTCACTAAATAAAAGTTATAATAAATTTCTTAATAATTTATTCAAATTACCTGACTTGTTATTTAAATTGATCGCCACAACTTGCAATGCATTACGCGCACAACAAAACTAACAGAAGAAAATTTATTCAAATTTCACTTTTCCCACTTCACTATCCGAAGCCAAATAGAAATTCATTTCTTAATAGCAAAATGAAAAAACGAAAAAAAAATTATAATAATGAAAACAAAAAGTATCTGCAACAATAGGCGAGGCAAAACCCAAAGTCTGAAAAGTAATTGAGCCGTTGTTGGTCTACTGATCAAGCATACTTACATATCATACTGACGATGCTTGCTATGTGCAAATTGATTGATGTCAAGAAACCTTCAGTGAAGCGGTAACTAATAGTTATCACGCGAATAATGATAGATTTGAAGAAGTCTATAAGATTTGCTCTCCCCACCCAACCATCTTTTAAGTATGTCCATTTTTATGATAGTAATGAATATGACCGTCTTTGCAGGTTCAGGCTCATCCTTTTAGTCTCGACGACTTGTCTTATTGGAAGCGTACTTTCTGCAACGACGGTAAAGCCACAAGGTTTCGCTCCACGATCTTTCGATGAAGATGATGATCACTTAGACCCTCAGGAACAAACTCATCTGGCATACAGATCAAGAGCTTATGAGTACAGCGAAGAGGAACAAGAAGAGCCACCAAGACAATTATACCAGAGTCGCAATCCAAATGTCAAGCAAAACAATTATTTAAAACAAAAGCAGAATGTGAAGATATCGAGTGAAGAGGAGGAGGAAGAAGAAGAGGAGCCTGATCGCCTATCGACTTTATTAGAGAAATCACAGTTCAATTGTAACAGCAAGACAACTGGGTAAGTTTCTTGCGAACTTCATCTCATATATGTAGGTTTTTTACTTAAAAATATTTTCTTAATTCCTTATAGATACTATGCCGATGAGTCACTAGCATGTGAAGTATTCCATTACTGTCAAGACAATCAACGTCACTCTTGGATCTGCCCCGAAGGATTTACTTTCCATCAAATTCATTTGATTTGTATGCCACCATCAAACGATAATATTTGCGAGCAATCATCCAAGTACCATATTGTCAACGACTATCTCTACAAGCCAATTAATTTACAAGAACACCAATCAAAACCAAATGTTACCCTTCGCTATTCGGATCGTTATTATCCTGAGAATTACTATGAAAATGAAAGATACCAGGATGAAGAACGTGATAACAGACAACGCGTCCACCATCAACAAAGACAACCTGTAAGCAAAATTCGTTCTCTATTTCTAAAGAATATCCCATCACCCTGTACTACAGTACTATGAGTAATGATCTCTTTTGTCCTTCAGGTTCAAATTGGTTTCAATTCTCAACAACGTCAACATCAGCCACAACAAGCACTACCTCAACCACAGCCCCAACCACAGCCACAACATCAACCTCAGCAACAGTCTCAGTATAGGAAAACACCACCACCAGCTCAGCCAGTTCAATTGGCTCAACAAACTTTAGCGCCTTCACCAACACCTCAGACTCAGTACAGATACATCACTCAAGCGCCGGTACAACAGTATCAACAGCAAGTCTATCGTACACCTGAGGAGATTAATATCTCGCTCCAACAACGCCGTCCACAGCTATTTGCAGCCACATCGACGCCTAGATATTTCGAGGAAGACTACTTGTATGAGCGAAGGAAGTAAGGGAAGACTTACAACACAGTGTTTTTTTTAGTGAATAGAAATATGTACATTTTTTTTTTCTTAAATGTTTGTTTATAATATGATTTTTTTTTTTAATTTGCTTTAGTATTGTGAGAATAATTTAAGTTTTTAGTCCCAAAATAATGTGTAATGTATGTAAATTATAAAATTCTCTTTAAATATATATTTTATTTAAAACTCTAAAATAACTTGGCAGCACCTCGAAATTTTTACACGACATGAATGATTCTGTACTTTTTCGGGACTCAAATGACGCAACTCGATGTCAAGAAAAATGTACTTATACTTCCTGATTTATTTACACCATGTCGGCCGGCGTGCGCCGCTTCGTGTGTAGCAAGTTGTAAGTTTATTTTTGTCAAAATGAAATAACAAACTCTTTTCCGATTCATTCGTTTCATTGAAAAAATTCTACAATAATAACTATCATTTCATCAGTCATGATTGAAGTCCCCTTCCACTTGTGTGCGGCATCTGCGACGATATCTTCCTCAGTCATTGTTCTAGTGAGTAATCATCGAAGACTATTCGCCATACCACGTTGATCCCGGAATAACCACCGTGTGTCGCTCTCATTGTTCCGATTTGAGTTCTGTTTTTTTTTTGTTAAGTTGGTAAATCTGTTGTTGACATTCCCTCTAAATCTTAGCGTCATGCAAAAGTTACGTAGCCAAGAGTACATCTATCTCTGTGTGTGTTGGCGATTTTTTCAATTTTAGAAATGGATTTAAATTTGCAACAACGAACTTGTATTAAATTTTGCGTAAAAAAATGATTTAATGGTGCGCGAACGTTGGAAATGCTGGAAAAGCAGAATCGGCAACGATTCTCTAAAGAAAACGGTCGTTTACCAGTGGCACGAGCGGTTCAAAAGTGGTCGTGAGTCAATCGAAGATGATGTACGCAGTGGCAGACCATCGACATCGAAAACCGACAAAAACATTGATGGAGTAAAAGAAATGTTGGTCAATAACCGCAAACTAACCATCAGATAGCGGAGGGCTTGAACATTGCCTATCGATCCATCCAAGACATTTTTGTTAATGATTTGGGTTTCCGTCGTGTAGCAGCAAAGTTGGTGCCAAAAGACTTCAATTTCATTCAAAAAAGAGACCATGTTGACGTCGCAAAAGAGATGATTTGCGAGGCTGAATCCGATCCCACATTCATCAAAACGATCCCCTTACTGGAGACGAGACGTGGATTTATGAGTACGATACGCAATCCAGACATCAGGCAAGTGAATGGCGTTCACCAAATGAGCCGAGACCAAAAAAACCATATCGTTTTCAGTCAAAAAAGAAGGCAATGCTCACGCATATATTACAACGGTGTAGTGCATCATGAATTTTTGCCAGAAGGCCAGACAGTAAACAAAGAGTATTATTTGGGCGTTATGAGACGTTTGCGTGAAGCAATTCGCCGAAAGAGACCAGAATTATGGGAAGGAAACTCGTGGATTTTGCACCATGATAATGCACCGTCGCGTCGTCGAGAGGAAGTAATGGAAAAATCGCAAGAAGCACTGATGGACATACCGAAAATTGAATATAAAAAATATTTCGAGGATTGGATCAAGCGCTGGCATAAGTGTGTTGTAGTCGATGGGGATTACTTTGAAGGGGACAATATAGATTTAGATGAATAAATTCGTATTTTTAATTTTCTGAATAAATTCCGGAAATTGTTGATCAACGTGGTATGTTCACTCGATGCACGAGTACATGGCATGCATCTTAGGCGACTGATATACATTTTTAAAACCTCGCCTCTCCACAGACTATGGAGTAAGTAAGCAACGTGCATTAATTGCAAAAGGAAACACCCAGCTAATTACCGAGGCTACGAAACGAAGTAGCCAAGGAGCTCCAAAAGAGCCGAGATAAATTCCTTATGCCACAAAATGGACAAAACTGGCAAGCAAGGCAAAACCGAAGGCCGGTAAAGCCTATTGGCCGTGCATGCCCCTTCCATTTTAGCCTACATTTGTAAGGGTTTATTCATACAGTTGCAGGGGACCACCACTGGGAGGTAAGGCAAGTACATCGCTACGAACTTGATTGTTGCGCTGCTAGCTCAATTCAAGTAATAGGACACTCAGCAGTTCTCCGATCAATCGCAAAGCAGGCCCCCCGCAAATAGTTGCACAAATGTTTAAAAAAAAGTGTGCATCTTCTTTCGGATTTAATTTTAATTTTGGTGGGGGCGAATGCCCCCATTTATTCGGCTTAATACAAGCTATAACTTAAAAAATAAACTTAAACTAAAACTTAAAACTAAGGTTGGTTGGAGTGGTGAAGGAGAACAGATTTGAGGTAGGAAGTGGTGCGGTGAAAGTCAAAGACGGTAGGGTTTGAGTTGATTTGACGTAGCATACGGGAGATTGGTTAGTTCGCGCCATAGGAGGTGTGGTGGGTTGATAGATAGAAGAGTCGAGGGGTACGTAGATTACGAGGGTTAGTGTTGAGGAAAATGGAGTTGTGAAGGGACGCGCATTCAACGTGACCTGAAAGTAGTCTATGAATGAAGAGAAAGTCTGCTGCATCTCTGCGATCTTCGAGGGTGTTTAAGTTGATAAGGTTGAGACGATTTTGATAGGGGGGCAGATTAAAAGGATCGTCCCAGGGCATACCTCGAAGAGCAAATCGAAGAAAACGACGCTGAATGCTTTCAATTCTCGAGATATGAACACGATGATATGGGGACCATACTTGACTGGCGTACTCTAGGAGGGGGCGAACAAAGGTAATATAGAGGGACCTGGTCACGTATGGGTTGGTGAATTCTTTGGACCACCGTTTTACAAAACCTAGTGCAGAGTTGGCTTTGAGGATTATCTCATCCATATGTAAACGGAAGTTGAGCTCCCTATCACACAAAATGCCGAGGTCGCGAAGAGATTGTACGGAGGAGATAGGTTGGTTATGGAGAAGATAGAGTCGGGGAGGAGATTGGTTCCGCTTATGTGAGAGGGTGATGGATTGGCATTTGGCGATATTAAGTTCCAAAGAATTTTTGAGGCACCAGAACGAGAAACTATCAAGATCTACTTGAAGGAGGAAAGAGTCATGTGGAGAGGAAATGGTTTTGAAAAATTTGGTATCGTCGGCGTAAAGGGAGACAGACGAGTGTTTGATGATCATATCGAGATCATTTATGGTTAATATAAAAAGAAGGGGACTGAGATGGCTGCCTTGTGGAACTCCAGAGGTGGCCAAAAATGGAGCGGACTGGGCTGACCTAAAACGAACACTGTAAAAACGGTTTTCGAGGTAAGAGGATATCCATTTTAAAAATATGGGTTCAAAGCCGAGGGCAGACAATTTAAAGATAATTAACCGATGAGAGATTTTATCGAAGGCTTTGCTAAAATCGGTTGCAACTACATCGACTTCATTGCCATTCTCTAGGGCAAAGAGGGCAAAGGATACGAATTCAACGATGTTGTCTAGGGGAAATAAGTGATTTGCATTGGAAGCTTAGAGCTTCATACAAAATACTTTCGAAGAGTTTGGGTATATGGGAGAGTTTAGCGATGGGACGATAGTTGGTTATTCTTTGATCCTTTCTTGGGGATCGGGGTTATGAAGGAGGTTTTCCAAACCTGAGGAAATTCTCCTTGTGAAAGGGATAGACGGAAGAGATTAGAAAGGGCAAGGGAAAGAGAGGAAGAACATTTTTTAAGAAATATGGCAGGGAGGCCATCTGGGCAGGGTGTGAATTCGTCATTGAGTTGTTGTAATTTATATTCAATATAAGACGGGTCCAAAATATGAGAAAGAAATGGACCATTGGAGAAGTTCAGTAGGTAACTAAAATAGGATGGATCTGGTACAAAGGAGTCGTTGGTGAAGGATTGTTTAAAAAATGTGGCAAATAGGTTGGCAATGGTGAGTGGATCGGTTGATGACCTGTTGTTGAAAGAGAGGGAAGTAGGGTAACCATCGGACTTTCTTTTGTAGTTAACAAATTGGAAAAAGGACTTAGGGTTGTTTATAAGGTTGACTTGCTCATTGTTAAGGTAGTGCTGGTAAAGGGAATCGTAAAGTTCGGTGAAATGAAGATAAGCACCAAGATAGTTGGAATAGTCGGTAAAGGATCTGGTACGCAGGAAAACAGCCCATAAATTATTTCTCTTATTTCGTAAGGAACGAAGCTTGCGATTATACCAGGGAGGACTAGTAGATGATGTTTTAAGGCGGGCAAACGGAACGTAAAGGGAAAAAGAATTAAATATTTCTTTATAAAAAATGGATAAGGCATCATTTATACTTAAGTTGTGAAAGTTAAAGAGGGATCTGCTGAGATATTCACTGATTTTGTGAAAGTTTGCTTTATGAAAGTCGTGGGATGAGAGAGTTGTGGGGGCAGTGGACTGGAATGAAGAGTTACGAAAAAATAAAAGTAGAAGGGGGGGATGGTAGTTATCGATTGTTGAGAAAGATAGGGGAGAAAGTGAGACTGAGGAGTTAATTGAATCTGTTGTGAAAATAAGGTGCCTGCCCATATAATTGGATATACCACTGACTTGGCATAGACTTGAGTCTGTTAAGCGATCTAAGAAGAGACATTCCTTAGCTGAGATGGCATTTGAAGCGATGAAAAACGATTGATCATCTGATGGAGTCCACTGTAGCTGAGGAAGATTAAAGTCGCCGAAAATAAGGATATCATCAACAGGGTCTAACAGGTCAATTAAATGATCGATCGCATCAATAACAAATTGGTAAGATTCGATAGGTTGAGCTGGTAGGATGTAGCAACATATAACGTAAAGGGACTTGAGAGGCAGTGATATTTTTATTGCGACAAAGTCGGCTTTAGAGGATGAAGAAATTGTAATGGGAGAAGAGTTAAGGCTGTTGTCCATCGCCAGTAGGACGCCTCGACAGGGGAGATCTTTTATTATGCGGGTCGTCGCGGAAAACATTAAAAGTAGGAGGGAACAATTCCTGGTTCTTTATGTCGGGAATCAAATTTTAATTTTGGTGGGGGTTAACGCCCCCATTTATTATGCTTAATACAAGCTTAAAAACTAAGACTTAAACTAATACTAGGGCTTAAAGCTAAGGATGGTGAAGGAGATCGAATTTGAGGGAAAGTGTGCTGCGATTAAAATCGAAAACGGAAAGGTTGGAGTTTACCTTACGCAGCATACGGGAGATTGGTTCGTTAGAGCCATATGTGGTGCAGTGGATAGGTAGATAAAAGAGACGGGTGGAACGTAGATTACAAGGGTTAGTGTTAAAGAAAATGGAGTTGCAAAGAGGCATGCAATCGACGGAGCCTGAGAGGAGTCGGTGAATGAACAAAATGTCTGCTGCGTCCCTTCGTTCCTCAAGGGTATTCAGGTTAATGAGTTTGAGACGGTCTCGATAGGGAGGTAAGATTAGAGGATCGTTCCAAGGTAGACTTCGAAGAGCAAAGCGAAGAAAACGACGCTGGATCCTCTCAATACGAGATACATGAACTCGTTGAAAGGGACACCACGCTTGGCTAGCGTACTCGAGAAGGGGGCGAACGTAAGTGATGTATAGTGATCTAGTCACGTACGGGTTGCAGAATTCTTTGGACCATCTTTTAACGAAGCCGAGTGATGAGTTTGCTTTAGAAATTATCTCATCAATATGCGAGCGGAAATTAAGCTGCCTGTCGCATAATATACCAAGGTCGCGGATAGATTCAACAAGGGGTATAGGTTGGCCGTCGAGATGGTAAATTCGTTGAGGAGACTTCTTGCACTTACGTGAGAAAGTAATCGATTGACATTTGGAGACATTGAGTTCTAAGCAGTTCTTGATGCACCAGGTGGAAAAACTATTTAGATCTATTTGAAGGAGGGTAGAGTCTTGTTGTGAGGAAATGGGTTTAAAAAATTTGGTATCGTCAGCATAGAGAGAAAGTGTTGAGTGTTTAATGAGCCTTTGAAGGTCGTTAATAGTTAGGATGAAGAGGAGTGGACCTAGGTGACTACCTTGAGGAACACCTGAAGTGCCCAAGAAAGGGGCCGATAGGACAGATCTGAAACGAACATTATAAAAACGATTATCCAGGTAAGAAGATATCCATTTAAGCAAAATGGGTTCAAAGCCCAGGACGGACAATTTGAACAGGATTAGTTTATGAGATATCTTGTCAAAAGCTTTACTGAAATCAGTTGTTATAACGTCAACTTCTTTACCATTTTCTAAGGCTGAGAGAACAGAGGACACGAATTCTACGAGGTTAGTGGTAGTTGATCTACCCTTCAGAAAGCCGTGTTGATTGGGGGAAATAAAAGATTTACACTGAAAGCTTAAGGCTTCATGCAAAATACTTTCGAGGAGTTTGGGTATATGGGAAAGTTTAGCTATAGGGCGGTAATTAGTGACTTCACTCTTTAATCCCTTTTTGTGTATGGGTGTTATGAAAGAGGACTTCCATATCTGTGGAAATTCACCTTGAGAGAGCGATAATCGGAAGAGATTAGCAAGGGGGCGTGAAAGAGTTGAGGAACACTTTTTAAGAAATATGGATGGAAGGCCATCTGGGCCGGGTAAGTATTCATCATTAAGTTGTTGTAATTTGTTTTCTATTACTGTATGATCAAAGCTATGAGAAATAGTAGGGCCAATAGGGAAGGTAAGTAGGTATTTGAAATAAGAGGGATCCGGTACGAAGGAATTATCGGCAAAAGATTGCTTAAAAAAAGTAGCAAAAAAGTTAGCTATGGTATGCGGATCAGTTGATGATATATTTTCGTATGAGAGGGATGGAGGAAAACCGTCGGATTTTTTTTTGTAATTAACGAATTGATAGAAAGACTTAGGATCATTTATAAGCCTTGATTGCGCACTATCAAGGTATCGCTGATAGAGAAACTTATAGAGCTGGGCGAATTGAAGGTATGACCCGAGATAGTTTGAATAGTCAACAAAAGAGTTGGACCGGAGGAAAACTGTCCATAATTTGTTTCTTTTGTTACGTAAAGAGCGAAGTTTACGATTATACCACGGGGGCCTCGTAGAAGAGGTCCTATTACGCGAAAAGGGGACATAGAGAGAAATAGAATTAAGTAATTCTCTGTAGAAAATAGAGAGAGCACTTTTTAGGGGCATATTAGCGAAATCAAAAGAACACTTACTAAGATATGCGTTAATTTTGCGGAAATTCGCTTTATGAAAGTCGTAAGAAGTGGTAGCTGCAGATGGGGTGGGGCGGAAAGTAGAGTGGTGGAAAAGAGAAAGAAGAAGTGGTGGGTGAAAGTTATCAATGGTCGATAGTGAAAGGGGACAGAGCGACACAGAGGAGTTTATGGGGTCAGTGGTGAAAATGAGGTCTAATTGCCTTCCCATATAGTTGGAGACTCCACTAACTTGGCATAAGCTAGAGTCTGTGAGCTCATCCAAGAAGAGACATTCTTTACTCGAGACAGGGTAAGCGATAAAAAAAGATTTATCATCTGATTGAGTCCAGTGCAGCTGAGGTAGATTGAAATCGCCAAATACGATGATATCATCGAGAGGATCAGATAAGTTAATTATTTGATCAATTGCATCGATAGCGAGTTGGTAGCATTCGATTGGTTGGGCCGGTAGGATGTAAAAACACATAATGTACAGGGACCTGCAGGGGAGTGTTATCTTTATTGAAACGTAGTCAAGTTTAGAGGAAGTAGAAACCGCAATTGGTGAAGAGTTTAGGTCAATGCGGACGGCCAGTAGGACACCTCGACACGGAGCATCATCATTTGGGCGGGTAAGATCGTCGTCTCGGAAAACATTGAAACTAGGGGGGAATAATTCCTGATTCTTTATATCGGGAATTAGATTAGTTTCGGTCAGAGCGTAGACCTCAAATGGGAGAGCGTGAGATTGGCGCAAGACGGCACGGGTCTTAGATCACAGTCCTCTTACGTTTTGATAGTAAAAGGTAAGAGGAAGGTTATTACAAGAGGGCGTAGGAGTAGATGGTCCAAACACTGGGAATGGTAGCACGTTAGGGATGAAAAAATTTGTCGTTGTCAGCTCTGCTTCGTTGGAGATGTGAGATCCTTTTTGAGTGCACATAGTTACCGAAAGCAGCAAGGTCGTCTGAGACTTTTTGCGGAGACATATTAAAAATCTCGTGGAACTTGATGTATAAGTTCCTTAGACTTGTAAGGTCAGTAGGGAGACCTTCCTGCTGTATTGAGACCATGACGCTTGTTTTAGTTTTCCCCTCATAACAAACTGAGTCTGATTTGTCATGCAGATATGTTAGAAGGAGACGTATATTCTCGTACGTCTTTTTTTCTCTAAGCCTAGAAAGAGCATAACGACATTCTGTCGAGCCAAAAGTTTATTGGGTTATTTTAAATGTGGGCGGCAGAAGGGGGTCAAAAATGGGGCAGGTGGACGATGATTTTGAAGGCGATGCAGGGGTGATTGAAGGGGCATTAACCACATGTTCATGTGAGGGATTTATAACATGGGACCTAACGAAATTGGGATATTTAGCTCCGGTTTTAAGGTCAAAATTAGGGAATGAAGTGCTAGTGGGGGCACGTACAGAGGGGTTAGGTATTTCCGAGGGGTTATTGTGAGCGGTTGGTGCTAATTTGAAAGAGACGCGTTGACGCGGTGGCTTGGGTGGAACGGAGGCTGCAGGTGCAATATAATTAGAGGACCGATGAAGTCGGTTCGGGATGTGAGTGGGAGGGGCGAAATTGGGGAATATATTAGTTTTAAATCTCGAATTAGAGTCAGAATTGGAACGGGAGTTGGAAACGGTTTTCGGTACAGAGTCAGGTTTGCTACGGTTTGGGACGGATTTCGGTATTTTATTAGAGTCCGGTTTGGGATGGGAGTTGGAATCGGAATTAGGTAACTTAGATTTAAGCTTCTTTTTATCCTGTTTCTTGGTAGGTGTTTCGATCCATTTACAGATGCGCATCTTTCCAACGTTGAAATTAGTACCAGCAGGGTTTTTAAATAACCATTCGTATCTAGCAGGGAGGTCGAATTTAAAGCTTCGATTACCTTTGTGGTGAGATGGCAGGAACATTTCACATTTGCTGATGGTGATGCCGTATTTGTCTGCGAAGAATTTCGTGATCCAAGAAATATCAGCGTTTACGGGGGTGCCTTTGATGAAGAATGTACTCATATCGGTTTCAATTTTTTCCAGTCTACGCCTCCATTCGGATGGTGTCCATGTAGTACCAAAATGTTTGATTAGCTTGCGTGGGGCGGCGATGGGAGGAGTTGACAGTGAAACAGTTTCGGTCTCCTGGATTGAAGTGGCAGCGGGAGAATTAGTAGATTTAATTAACCGTGGTGGACGAGGAGGTGGTGGTAAAAGTGGGTCGACTTCGGTTTCCAGTAATTCAGCCAAAATTAATGTATTGTAGTGGACATTCTGATGGTGTTGTGTGTGGAATGGTAAATCGTCAATTTTGCTGCTTACCGTTTCGATATGATTCTCAATATCGAAAATGGTTGATTGTGCGGCAGCTAGATCGTCACCAACACCGTTGATTCTGTCAAAGATTACTTCGAGCATTGGATCAGGCTGCATTAGAAATGGATGGTTCTTTGAGGTAGATTGAAATTGAGTCTCAAGATCTTCATGCAGGTTATTTATCGATTCGCACAATTTAAGGTTAGAGATGTTTTGGGCGGAACAAACTGCTTTGAGATCATTGATCGCAGTTTTCATCTCGACCAGACTTGCAGATTGTTTGTCGATGTTGGTGAGCTTGGACTTAATTATATCGGTTGAGGACAGAATCGAGTTGCCTAATTCATCAACATAACTGACACTACTTTCTAAGTTGGACTGATTCGTCGTTATCATTTTTGTGAGATTTTTTTGGAATGAGTCATTAGAGTCACTGAGGCACTTTATAGCAAGCAACACGTGCGAAAGCGAGATTATCTTGCACTCATCACAAAAGAATAGGAGGTTGTCAGAGAAGTCTTTGATGTATACACTATTCCTTTTATTTAATCCGACACAAATTGCATGGAATGATTTTCCACAGATGCCCTTACAAGTGACAAAGTCAGCATTGACATCAAAGATTGGACAGTTAGTAATTCCGCAAGACATGGCAAATTTATCAAATGTAAACAAAAAGGTAAACAAAGAACTTTACGCACTGTTATGTGAAATTCAGCAAAATCGGAAAAATTGGTCAACACTTGGGGGGGTAATGCACTAAATATATGCGGAACCGATATCAGAAGCGGCAGTTATTGAGCGCGAAAGATTGAGGTCAGCCAAAAAAACAAAACAAACCAAAAAGACAGTCAGCACTTGGGGTAATGTAATAATGTCGCGGAACTGATATCAGAAGTAGAGATATGGAAGGGGAAGAAATAAATAATATTTAAAAGTTTGATATGGAGCAAAACCAAAACACGTCCGAACACGACGAGAATAGACGATTAAGAATAAAATTGGTTTCGGTCAAGGCGTAAATATCAAAGGGAAGAGCATGCGATTGACGTAGGACAGCATTGGTTTTAAAGCGAAGACCTCTTACATTCTGGTAGTAAAATGTAAGAGGGATGTTGTGGGGTGGAGGTGTGAGGCAGGATGGTTTAAGCGCTGCCAAGGGAGGCACGTTATGGACGAAAAAATTTGTCGTGGTCGGCTCGGCTTCGCTGTAGGTGTGATACTCGTTTAGAGTGCACATAGTTGCCGAATTTGAGGTTTGATATTGTACAATATTGTCAAATCTAGGAAGTAGAAGCTGCTTCCCATCACCATTCTGAAAAATCTTGTGAATTTGGTATGGTAAAACTGGTAAAGATTGTTCAAGGAACGGGTGCACATTTTAAATGAAAAAATAACAATTATTTTTTTATACAATGAGAGGCACCGTTTATTTAGTTTGAGGGTTTGATTCATTTTTATTTTTGTGGAAAATAGGATGGAGAGAGAAAGAAAGATATTTGGGCTCAGTATATATTTCCCTCCATGGGTGGCATCCAACATTTAATGATAGATTCTTAGTCAAAATTGGCTTTTGTTGGTTTTTAGTCAACTACTAATCTTACTTGATTTTTGTTAACTGAAAAAATGAATATCTTTGGGATTCGAACACTACACCTTCCGATTTGGACGCCAGTCCACTATCACTTGGCCCACGGCCACCCATTGAATTCTATTCATTTATACCTGAAACAAACTTTAGGCTGGTATATCTGCCTTACAGGTAATCAAACGATGATTGAAATTTTTGATTACATTTTGGCACATTTCTTGTGTAATCGGACGGATGTCGTTTTCTAATATTTCAGTATTTCGGAAAGCAGTCACAAGGCATTAGATCACACGATCTTGCAACCCAACTCAGCGGGCCATTTCGCACTCATGTGATTTCCGAATTTTCTTTTAAAAAAATTTATTGTTTGGTGAGATGTTTGCCATATAGCGCCATCTTGTTGGATCCAAATGTTCCTCAAGCCTGTTCAACCAATTCGGTTCAAAAAAAGTTTCCCAGTTGACGATAATGATTCGCCAAAAACCGCTACGAACTGATTTTCTCACGATATTTCGTCACTCCAGTATCGGTAGTTTTGTTTGTTAATGGGGCCGTCAAGTTGAAAATTGGTTTCATCTGTAAAGATCAAAACCCAATCGACAAACCGAGGACGATGTTGTTCGTGATCCGTTGGTTTTAGATATTGAGTTAATTTGATTTTTTATGTATGAAGTTTCAAATCAATCGTTGTAATTTTTTGCAAACTTGCAAAACTGCGGTGACCTTTGGCGAATAGACACATTTGAATTATGATGAGCATGACGACTTACGAGTATGGTTGCAATTTTTTCAGGAGTTCACCCTTTACATGGATCCAGATGCTTCTCAATATCTAAGGGAGTATGATTCACGTCAAATCTCTGCGCAATTTGTGTAATTTTAGTCTCCTATCGGCACCGAAAATTTCATGTTAAGCACGAAATATTGATGCTTGTGATTTAATAATTTTGTAGAAGGTTTTTATGATAACTAAGCATTCAACTGATGTGTACGACGTCATGTTTAAAATTGAATTGAATCAAACTGTCAAATTATGGCAGTAGTTTGTCAAAAACAAAGTTAAAGCTCATTCAGATGTGTACACGTTTCTTGAATCATACTTTAGTATAGCTCCTTTCTACATATGATGACATATGCGGCCATAAAATCGGTAAGGAAGTGACGCGTATCAATTTGGACATAAAACGTTGATCGTAGGTTTTGCCGAGGAGGCTATGAAAACACTCTTTGGAGACGTGAGCAAGCTGTTGTTGGCTGACTTTGGGATTCGTAAGCGAATTTAGCGTCGAGTCCTCGCTTGTCTTTTGCACCAAGATATACGTTCTTTGTTGCAGTCGCCGTAAAATACTCATTTGTCACAGGTTTCTTTTATCCCCCCAATCTACTTCAATTCCTGGTGATATCTGCATATGACTGTGGTGACGCCTTTTTTCTTCTGCATGTGGCTTCTTCGAATTCCGAGTATTTCATTTGCAGATCCGAACATTCTTGATATTTTTTTAAGGTTGTCAGTAGTAAATCCGTTTTAGGTTCTTGTTGTGTAGTCATAATTACAGTATAATTGCAGTTCGCATCCTACCCTAATTCTACAACACCCAACCACCTATTTACGATGGTAGGAATGCTACAATTTTGACAATTTGAACCCGACTTAAAGCAAATTTTTGCAGAAGCAAAATCTACGATCCGAAGAGAGATCTTGCAATAGAAGAAGACCACCCCTTAGGTGATGCGCACAAGTAAAATGGGACGTCAAAGAATTTAGAGTGCACAATTACGAATCTAAAGACCCCGCTCACAGAAGGCTGAAATCTACCACGAACAGTAAGGCTCTAACTTATGTAAGTAAGTAATGGGTGATTTTCTAAGCGTTTGGTTTTTAATTGTCAAAAAAAACATAGGAAAATTGAAAAAATGTATAAAATTAATATGTGAATTGATAAATCAATGTACTTTTTAAAGATCATTTCATGTATATGTTGACCACGACTACGTTTTACGTGGTCCATACCGAGAGTCCAATTTTAAATCACTTTTTCGAGCATATTGGCTGGTATCTCGCTAATAATACGTGTTGTATTCCAAGGCTGCAGTTGACGCTGCCGATAGCAAAGAGTGATTTGGCATATCCCCGTAAAAAATGGTTCAAAGTTCTCAATTCCCATGATCTAGAACCCATTTCTCAATTTGTCCATCGGTTCGTAAGAGTTGTAAGAATTTGATGAATTTTAAATATATGTTTCCATTTCCATATGGATACGTTTTTTTCGAAAAATCATTCATTGTAGAATGTATATAATAAACAGTGGTAAGCTGTTCTTACGGCATACTATGAGCTGAGCTCAACCACAAATCTAAACCGAATCTCATGAAAATGCAATATTCGCTTTTATGTCAGGTTTGAATGAAGCCGAAATAAAGCCCCATTTACAATGCGCCGAGATCCGATACGAGGGTCGCATTTGAATTCGAAAGCGAGAGCACTCGCATTCGGACATCGGACGTCTGTTCTGTTTACAATGATACGTCAAAACAACACTCACAAATAACAAGCTCCGAATCAAAACAACAACAATTTAGCTGTCACGCATTGTGAGATGCGAGAGTTTCCAGATTTTCGAAATTGATAGCGATGCTTGCTGCGAGACTCGCATTATTGTAAGCAAACACATTGAAGTACATGTTACGGGAATATTTTTGACAGTTCATGCGCTCTCTTTTTCGAACAACGTATCGGATCTCGGAGCATTATAAATTGAATTTTTTGTACCGTATCATATAAAAAAAAAATTAATTTTGTCGATTTATTTTCAAAACAATAATTTACTTGTTACTTTTTTATTACTTACGACAGTTATAAGCACATTCAATGCAAAAAGTTCTAGTTCGTATTAGATCCATAGGATGGTTTATTTGGCAATCATATACAATTTGTAATTCTAGTTTCCGGTACAAGGCAGTCAGCGAACGTAAACGATAAATAGTTTAATGAAACCTATAATTCGTATACCGGCAGCTAAGACCTCGTATTTAAAATAACAAACTACAAAAATAAAGACATAATAACCGCATTACCATACAAGTATATGGATCCGTAAAGATATTAAAGAATCTCTTATTCGCAAAACTAGTATTATATCAAGAACTTGACAACATACCTCAAATCAATTCTGTTGTACTCGGAAATTCGAGACTCGACTATATTCACCCAAAATACGACAGCCCAAACAACTGACGTTGACATTCACATTTTTTCTAGTTTATTTCACAAGCACAAGATCAGATTTGTAGAATTAATTTAAAATTCCTTCCAATTCCTCGCATAATAATGGTTTCTCAAGAATTTCAAGCAGTTGTACTTGCCGCTGGTCGGGGTACCCGCTTACCCGAACTCACTGGAGATCATCCAAAATGCCTACTACCCGTTGGACCATATCCTCTGCTCTGGTATCCTTTAAATATGCTCCAGCATCATAATTTTCAGGGTTAGTTCTTACCAAAACACGCTATTTGTCATCGAATTAACATATTTATCATATCACAGATGCGATCGTCATTGTATTGGAACACCAAAAGTCTGAGATTCAACAAGCTCTTGAGAAGACACCACTGAAGATGAAGCTCGACTTTGCGACTATATCTGGTGAAAATGACTTTGGCACTGCTGATAGCTTGAGGCACATCCATGACAAGTAAGTTTATCCATACATATGAGTCTGCACCACAAGTGAAAGCAACTTTTGTTCCAGGATAAAATCTGATTTCATTGTCGTGTCCTGTGATATCATCACCAACGTCTGTCTATATCCTCTCATAAACAAATTTCGTCAGCATGATGCTTCAGTTGCAGCACTTCTATTCAAAAGTGGTTTTGAAAGCGATGTCACTGTACCAGGCCCGAAGAACAAGCATAGACCAGAAAGAGATTTAATTGGCATCAATCCAGACTGCAATCGATTACTGTTTCTCGCATCCACCAGTGATTTTGAAGAAGTCATGCGTATTAACGGACATTTGATGAGGAAATATGGCAAAATGACAATCTTCAGTCGGCTGGTCGACTCGCATATTTACGTTATGAAGAGATGGGTATTAGACTTTCTAAAAAGGGTGAGTTTAGCATGCAAATTTGAAAGTTTCCTAAACACAATATCTCCGACATTAGAAAGAAAACTTCTCTACACTAAAAGGCGAGTTCCTTCCGTACATAATTAAGAAGCAAATGTCCCGAATCCAGCAAGCACAACCTATTGAAATTCAATCAGAAATTGCAGTGAACACCAAACCTGAGGATGATATATTCCATGTAAGAACATACTTTCTGGTCGGTACTTCTGATGTAAACTCGTTACAATTTCAGTATGTCCCATGCATGAACTTGGAGCAACAAATCACAAGGACATCTCTGTACAATGATTCCAGAAGTAAAGAACCGTACAACGGCGATTTAATTCGCTGTTTCGCCATTGAAGCGCCAAAAGACACCATTGGAGTTCGCGTTAACACCACGCTTAGCTACTTTGCCATGAATCGAAAACTTCCATCCGTGTGGTCGCAGTTATTCAAAGACAACTCAGTCTCACTCATCTCGCCAACAGCTGTGGTCAACTCTACTCAAACCAGAGACATCTCGGTGGCGGATAATGCTAAATTGTCTGAGAAAACTTCTCTCAGTTCGAGTGTGTTTGGCCCAAGTTGTATCATTAACCCGAAGAACATCGTTACTAACACGGTCATTATGGCAAATGCGATTGTAGAAGAAGGGTAAGAATCAAAACATTGACCAAGCCGATAGGGGATCATTCACAATCTCTCGTTTTAGATGCAACATTGATGGATCGATTATATGCAACAAAGCTGTGGTTAAGAAAGGTTCTGTGTTGAAGAATTGCTTGATCGGACCGAATTTTATTGTCGAGGAAGGATCAAAGAAGGAAATGGTACATTTAACAAATGCCGATGGATTTATGGAAATTGAATAAAATCTAAATCAGCTCATGATCATGACGTGGAAAATATTTTATTTGTGGCATCTAATTAGCTGAGCATCTTCGTTAGGCAACATCAACCATCAACAGAAAGACTTTTTTCAAATTTCTTTATTCAAAGACAAATGAGTCAGTCTACGAAAAATATTCTGTGCGGAGGTTTAGGGCTAAGTCTAAGTCACTCCGCCGGTTGACTGAGCATTTACAAATATGATTTAAACATCTTACTCTTATGAATGTACTTCCTTTAAATATTCATGTCGTGAACTACACCCTCAAGGACGACTTTCGGGAAGATTGCAATAGGGCTTCGATACCTGCTTGCCGGTTGTCATTTAGCTCTAGTCTTAAAGTTGATACTTGCGTCTTCACGACTTCACTCGTTGATAGCTAAACTTACTTATTAACTTAGATATTACCATCCTTACTTCGCTCTGGTCAGTTTTGCAGACGTTTTGGCTATCATCGCCTTACTTGAATAGTCTATTCTTCCTGACCCTGGGCTATTAGGCTACGTCGCCGCTATATACAGTTTGCAGAAGTTTTTCCATATACTCAGTACCAACTGGGACTACAGGTTGCTTTGACGCGTTCTTTTTACCTGTACGTGAAACAAGCGTACGTTTTTTATGGAGTACAAGCTTAATATCTTCGATCATGCGTTTCTCGGGCTCGTCTTTTTGTTTTTGGAGAATCGGATGTTCTTCCCATATCTTATGCTAGTAGACCTTCGAACGACTCTTGTCTTTCGTTGCAGCGCCGCTTTAATCCCAGCAGTTTAATCCCTCTATAATCCCTTAACAGCCTATAAATAAGTTTAAGAATTAAAACTTCTTTGACAGTCGCAAGCTTAATTCATTGCATTCTCGGGAAAAGATTACGGCTCACGCTGTCAGCCTTGATTTTTTTAAAGCAGACCTGCCTTGTCTCAGCTCAATGCTTTTAGATTTTGTTACAGCAACGCCTACACTAGAACACGACGAATCTTTAATGGAACGAATCAACTTTAACACTCGAGTAGTAGCAGGAGTAATTAAAAATTTTAGCACAAACAAATCCGCTAGTGCAGACGGTAGGTCTCCCGTCCGAAGGGGAGCTAGGTACTCTACGCTGGCATAATGATTGTGTAATCTTTTCTATCAATTCAAGTTGATAGAAAACAGCATTTGTCCAGTCCGTCCCTAAAAAGCCGAATCTTTTCTCCCCCTTCAGACCCATTCCACCTACAATACTTACCTTCTTACGGTGATAAATCGCTCGTATCAAGAGCTTCAGTGATGATTTAGTTTCTCATAATAAAATGAAACCAAAGTCTCCACTCTTAATAAATCGCGGGCCCCCGAACAGCTAGAGGAGCTCCTCGACTACTACAAGGCGACATAACCGCTATCCAAGAAGTGTGATAGGATGGAACGGACAAAAAAGGGATGAAAAACTGTGGCATCTTCTATGGAGAATGTAACAGGCAGCCGCAAGCGGATTCGACGTAAGAGAAAGACTTAGAGAACAAGTCTTGAGCTTGAACCATGTAAGCGAATGATTAACAACGTTTCGCTTAAAAAGTAAATTAGTTAACATAAGCCTCATAAACGTCCACACCCCGACAGAGGAGAAGGACGACATTACCAAAGACTCCTTCTACGAGCTCCTCGACAAAACCTATGAGCAATGCCTTAAGTATGACGTGAAAATCGTCCTTAGCGATTGCGATGCCTAGGGGGGCAGTACTGACTCCACGCCATCACCTTCGGAAAAGGACACAGGCTTATTGGTTTGCGGGGGTATGTAGTATTACTATAGACAGCTCACGCTTGCCACAATTTCCATAAAGGGACCTGGCTGACTCCTGATCAATAAACTGTTACCCAAATTGATCATATTGCCTTCGACGTAAGGCACTCCTGCTCTGTTTCAGATATCCAAACGAGCAACTTGTTGTAAACAAGATACGGATGTGGATATCCGTAACAGCCCATAGTTAGAAGAGCAGTGGCATCACTGCCAAAGAGCAATCAGAGAGGTCGCCTCTGGTATAATGGGTTGCAACCCACCCCAAACAAAAACACCTGGTTACGGATGTACAAAGCGCCATGCAGGAAAGAACGAAATCGGCAGAAAAGAAGGGAAGAAAACAGAAAGAACACGAGAAGCGCTCGATCTAGGCCTTGGAGAGCTACACAGTTCGGAAATTTTCCCAAAATATAAAACAAACAAAAAAGCTGCTGGACTCGATGGGGCTTAACGGCCGAGTTGCTTAAAGCAGAAGGTTATGATTGGATACGAAGCATGCATCAACTTAACATGGTTTATCCGATCCTAAAGAAGATAGATCCCTTGAACTGCGCCAACTACAAAGGATGAGTCTACTCAGCATCGCATATAAAGTCCTATCTGTCTTATTATATAAACTTTTAACGGCCTTCGAAAACAGCCTGTACGGCTCCCCTATCAATGTGGTTTTAAGAAAGGAAAGTCCACCATGATCAAATTTTCACACCTTCACCTCTATATTGAATTTAAAGCCGTATACGATAACATATATATAGACGAACTATAGTTTCGGCATCCCTGCCAAGCTCATTCGACTATACAGGATAACGATGGAGAATGGACACGATGGATAATGACAAAACCGAGACCTCCAATGTCAGAAAAGGACTTAAACAAGGCGATGTACTGTCATGTGATTTTTTTCAACATCGTTCTTGAAAGAATTGTGCGAAACACGCAAGCCAAGGTAACCATCCTTTAAAAGTCTGTTCAGGTACTCGCAAATGCAGACATCATTGACATAATGGCAAGAATCCAGCGACTATCAAACCAGAAGTGGCAAGGATGAGTTTAGCAGTCAACGAAGGATAAACAAAGTATATGCTCTCAGTAAAGAAGGACACACAACATCTAAGTCTAAGTAGTAAGGGATTTTATCTACCTCGGATCTGCTATTAACTCCGACAGCGATAGTAGAGCGGAAATCATGCGAAGATTCACTTTTGCTAATCGCTGTTCCGTTGGGCTTAGAAGACAATTTGTTAAAAAAGTCATCCCAATCCTGCCTTACGGCGTGTTTTCGTGTAACTTCGGCCTCGTTCGTGTCAATAGAAAATCGAAGAGACGATTCAACAGCGAGCTGTTCGAGAAGTACAGCGATGACGACCTTAACAGAAAAGCTCGTATAACCCAGCTAAGATGGGTAGATTAGCGCTAGCTGAAGAAGCATGTTAGTTGGCGCCCTGGTTCACCCCGGACTGTAAGGCGAAATAAGTAAGATAAAGAGCCATGCTTAGTTTAGCCAAACTTCTCATATTGTGCAGAATGATGATGATGCCCCGTAAAGTTCGCACGTAATCTCACTGAAACCTGTTATAATAAAAAGGAAATGAGGCAAGCGTATATGCTTTCATGTGACATTGTGCGATTCGCAAGCCAACACCAAAGGCACAATTTTCAAAATGTCGGTGCAACTATGAACAACAGTTACAACATTACAGAAATTATTGACTTTGTCTACTTAGCGTCCGCTACTAAAAAAAAATCCTCAGGAAAAAAAAACAACTTCCGAAATCAATCAACAAGTTATTCTTAACAATCGCTGTTTCTTTGAAGAAGGCAATTGCCTAATAAGGACTGTTGAAAAAACCTGCAATAGTATGGACGCTGGGATGAGGATCATGGCTCGAACATGTAGAACGAATGAATATTAACGCTCCGGCTCGAACAATCTTCGATTCTGATCCAGGGTTCGGGAAGACTTCACCTTAAGTAAATGGGATGGCACCTCAACCCTCTTTGGGAACATAGCTAGGGTTAGCTGATCAAGACTAGGCCCTATCCGATAAAGCACGTCATAAGTAAGTAAAAATGTCTCCGAGTTTTATGACATTGAAACTGTGTCAACCAGTTTCAGAGAGTTCAGATTTTAGCCTTTTGAATTGATCTGCTAAGACCGTGGATGCTGGAGAACTTCCCACACCGGTTTCTGTATTGTGTGAGAGAAACTAAAAGTGAATAATTCCTCTGCAATCCCACCAAAAACACAGCAACACCTTCACTGGATGCAAACCAGCAGTTCCACCTTCACCTGTTTTTTTTTTTTTACATGTCCTTTACTCGTCTCCTGTTACCATTTGATCCAAAAAGAAGGCTCACAATCGTTACGTGCGAAAAGAGAAATCGCCTCATTTATGCGGTCAACTTATTGTTTTTATAGACGTAGCACCCAAGTGTTTGAAACTCATCCCAGCTTTTTTGAATGGCGAAAAGTATACTATCCTCATCAATAAAAGAAGGTCGTCTAGAGCGGGGCTGGTCCTTTAACCCATTTATGCCCACTGTTGCGTTAACGCAACAAAAAAGGAAGTAAGCCTTTCCGAATTTTAAATTTTTAAATTTATCAAGAAATTGCATTTGGAAAGTGTTATTACACATTCAAAATAGTAGGCTTTGCATTTCGTGTTACTTTAAAGTTTTCGGTGTGTGAAAAATTTGGTTTTCTGTGACTATAGATTATGAAAAAAATAATTTAAAGAAAAAAAAGTAAAGTGGTTTTATAAAATGGAATGGTAAGTACAAAAAATTAATAAAATCTGATATTTGACATCAGGCTTATTGCAGCTACATAAACATAAGTGTGATAAAATAAAAACGTGATTAGGAAAGCATATTTATCATATTATTATATCAAGCTGAATAATGGCGTTGCGTTAACGCATCAATGGGATATGCAAATGTTTGATTTTTTTTTATGTGGGAATAAATGTCTAACTGTTGGAGGAATTTTGGAGTTTCTGGAAAACTTGACTCAAGACGATGATGTTCCAGATGCAATTTTTACAACTCCTCCAGAAGATGGAAACCTAACAGAGGAAGAGTCGGGTGATGAGGGGAATGAAGATGCAAATCGACTGGGAAGTACGCAACTTATGTCCAGTGGAGAAATGATATTTCATAGAGACAGCTCCTCTAATCACATCGGAAGCTCCTACACAAGTGAGGTTTAGAATTCCCCAAAAGTGGAAACGTGGTGCAGAGGAAAACCTTACCTTGAAAAACTATGGTTTACAACAATATGTTTTCAGATATAAGTTATCCTAAGACTCTTACCTTATCTTCGGAGAGCTATGCTATTGATTTCTTTGAACTTTTTATGGACGAAGAAATTATTAATAATAAATAAAATAAATTAAGAATAAGATACGAGTACTTCAAGTCGATACAAATGAAATATATACATTTATTGGAATACTTATAATAAGCGGATATATTCATATACCAAGAAGGCGAATGTTTTGGGAGTCCCGCGAAGACGCTCATAACGCTTTAGTTGATGAGAAGAAATAAATTTGAAGACATTTTTTCGAATTTTTACTTTGTTCAGCCAACACTACTCCCCTCTTCAAAGGACAGAATGTGTAAGGTAAGCGCAATTCAAGGTAGCATTAGTTTTTACAAAATCTTGTTCACTAGCACACTATCTTCCAATAGATTCGACCTTTGCTTAATCACCTAAATACAAAATTTTTGCAATACTGTCCGATGGAAAGCAATATATCTATTGACGAATACATGATTCCATACTTCGGAAAACATAGTTGCAAGCAGTTTAAAGCAGATATAAAGCTTGGGTAGCGGCTTTGAAGTTCGGATACTGTCTTCAGTTTGATATTTATCAAGGAAAGAGACAGGATAGAGATTCTCTTTTAGGATTAGGAGAATCAGTGGTTCTGAACTTTAGCAAAACGATCGCCAACGTGTTCCCCTTGCTTAAATTTTCATTATTTTTCGATAACTGTTTTTCAAGCCCAGATCTTACATATATACAAACTTTCGCTAATGGGAAAGTTCCACCGGCACTGCCTGAGAACCGGTTGAAAAATATAAAATTGGAAGATAGAAAGAAATTTTTAAAGAAAGATAGGGGTTACTTTACCACGTACTATGATAAAGAAACTGGGCAAATTGTAACAAGCTGGAAAGACAAAAATATAGTTACTATGGTGTCCAATGTCTACGGTACTTATCCAATTATGAGTGTAAAAAGGTTTTCATTTTCTGAGAAAAGGAGGATAGATATCCCCCAACCAAACGTCAATCATGAGTATAACTCTCATATGGGTGGTGTAGAATTGCTAGATGAACACATTTCGTGCTACCGAATTGGATTTCGAGGAAAAAAATGGTGCACCTCCATTGTTATGTGGATGATTGATCTAGCCATTGTTAATACGTGGTCCTTAAACAAACATTGTGGAAAAGGCTTAGACCAACTGGAGTTCAGGAGGCAGCTGGCAATTAGGTTAGGTTAGGTTAGGTAAGAGTGGCTGTTGGAAATACCAACCCACTTAGGCCTATTGGCCCATTGTGATGCCACGTGGATCTATGATCTTCTTACTACTGGAACCAGTTTGAGCTTTTAATAAAGCGTAGGAGACTGTTAACGTCTATTTTTTCTAGATCGTTTAGGTCGTTGTAGAAGAAAGCTCCTAGGTGAAGCTTCCTTCTCTGAGAGAGAGCTGGGCATGTGCAGAGTAGGTGGGGGATTGTCTCCTCCTCTTCCTCGTCCATGCAGCTTCTACAAAAATCGTTAGTAAAAGCGCCAAGCCTTCTTGCGTGCTTGCCTATGAGGCAGTGTCCGGTAATGACACCTATTATGGCGCTGAGATGTTTCCTTTCTAAGAGGATCAGACACTTAGATCGACTCAGATCCAGCTTTGGCCAGATCTGTTTTGTCGCTAGACATGTTTGTCCAGCAGTCCACCTAAGGTCCGTACTTTTATTGGCATCTAGCTTTAGTGTTAGTTTGCACGTAGCGATTGGTATACCTATACTACCTTTGTCTGGTAGGATAGGTAGAGTGGTTCCAATTTTGGCGAGTTCATCGGCTCTGCAGTTCCCTGGAATGTCTCTGTGGCCCGGCACCCAACAGAGGTGAATGTTGAACTGCTCTGCCATCTCCATGAGAGATGATCGGCATTCAAGGGCAGTTTTAGAACACAATGAGACCGAGTCCAGGGATTTGATGGCGGCCTGACTATCCGAAAATATGCGGATATCCTTTGCAGATATCACGTTTTTCTTCAGCCAGGACAGAGCTTCTTTAATCGCCAAAATTTCCGCCTGGAACACGCTACAGTGATTTGGAAGGCGGAAAGAGAGGCTTAGGTTAAGCTTATCTGAGAAAACACCGCCACCAACTCCGCTGTCGGTTTTAGATCCATCTGTGTAGAGATGGATTGACTTGTCCTCCATGAAAGCATCCTCCTCCCAGAATGATCTAGAGGGGAAGCTTACATGGAAGTTTTTGTCAAACCAAAGTTCAGGTATGGTGTAATCGGTGTTCTCTGTGAGGATTCCTAATGTATTAAGAATGTTGGCGTGGCCAAATGAATTATTTGTCCACTGTTTAGTCGCTTTAAGGCGAATAGCTGCAGTCGCAGCTACTTGCTTGCTAAAAATGTCGAGGGGTGTCAAGTGAAGCAGAATATCTAATGCCGCAGAGGGGGTAGACCGCAAGGCTCCGCTTGTGCATAGACATGCTGTTCTTTGGACTCTGCTTAGTTTAGTGCAGTTGACTGCATTTTCCAAGGCCGTCCACCAGACAACCACCCCGTAAGTGAGTATCGGTCTTATGACCGAGATGTATAGCCAGTGGGTTATGCGAGGTTGAAGGCCCCATTTGTTCCCAATAGCTTTCTTGCAGGAGAATAAAGCTATTGTAGCTTTATTGACTCTTTCTTGAATGTTAGGTTTCCAGTTTAGTTTCCTGCCAAAAATCAGACCCAGATATTTTGCTGTATCGGAGAAAGCTAAACTGGTACCGTTTATTGAAGGAGGGTCTATGATTGGAGTTTTATATTTCCTAGAAAAGAGGACAAGATCAGTTTTATGGGGGTTTATTCCCAATCCACAGCGATCTGCCCAGCAGGTTAATCTGTTAAGATTTACTTGGAGGAGTTCTTTAATGGTATTTAAATGTTTTCCTGAGACGGCTATGGCAACGTCATCCGCATAGGCAATCACTCTGCTACCCCCCGCTTCCAGGTATATCAGTAGTTCGTTAACCACTAAGTTCCAAAGAAGGGGGGAGAGGACACCGCCTTGCGGCGTACCCCTACTGACATATCTTTTAGCAGAAGTCTCACCCAGTTTGGAGTTGATTATCCTGCTTGTCAGCATTAGATTAATCAGCTCCCCAAGTGAGTCGTCTACCTGCAGAGTTGACAACGCAGTCGTGATTGCGGATGTGTTGACGTTGTTAAAGGCGCCCTCTATGTCCAGGAAAGCAACCATTGTGTACTCCTTATATTGTAGGGATCGTTCGATGTGGCTAGTCAGAGAGTGCAAAGCCGTTTCCACCGACTTTCCTTTACAGTAGGCATGTTGAGCCGTAGACAGAAGTCTTGGATCAACTTTAGCTCGAATATGGATATCAATCAGTCGTTCTAAAGTTTTCAGAAGGAATGACGATAGACTTATGGGTCTGAGGTCCTTTGGGACCACATGAGAACATTTTCCAGCTTTGGGAATGAATACTACATTGACTTCTCTCCATAACAGTGGAATGTGGATAAGTTCTACACAGCTCCTCATAATATTTTCCAACACTGGTAGAATAATATCTGAGGATCTCTGTAGCTCGGCAGGTATAATACCGTCCGGACCAGCAGACTTGTATGGTTTGAAGCTATGTAGTGCCCAGAGCAGTTTGTCTCTCGTAATCAGACTATGAATTTTGGTCACGGTTGCAGTAGGCTTGTTTGGGCTGCTACTGGCCGCGAGTTGGGAGCTACCTGGAAAGTGGGTGTCCAGAAGCAGGTTGAGTGATTCATCACTTGAGGTTGTCCAAGAGCCATCGGTTTTTTTCAAACAGCTGGGCATCATAGGATTTGTGGAGAGGATTTTTCTTAGCCGCGAAGCCTCAGAGGTTTCTGTGATTTTGTCACAGAATGACCTCCAGGATTGTCGCTTTGCCTTCCTCAGTTCTTTTTTGTATAATTTGAGGGATTCTTTATATGAGTCCCAGTCGGTCACTTTTCTTGTGCTTTTTGCTGCGTTGAAAAGTTTTCTGCATGTGTTTCTGAGCAGTCCTAGTGCCGATGTCCACCAGTGTGGCTTTTTCTTGCCTCTTGGTTGAATAAGAGGGCAGGAAGCGGCCATAGCCTTATTGAGAGTCAGAGTAAATTCCCTGACTTTCATGTCGAGCTCATTGGTGTCACGCGGGGGACTTGATAGTTTGGAGGATATCGTTTCCGATAGGATTCCTCTATATTTTGTCCAATCAGTTTTCCGGTAGTTCCGGAAAGTTGGTTGGAGAGGGGGAGCATCACTCAGACTGAATTGGATGTACCTATGGTCCGAAAAGGAGTGTTCAGACGATACCATCCAGTTTGTTAGCCTTTGGGTGATGCTGTCGGAGACAAGAGTAATGTCTTTTTTGTTATGAAAGTGGGCTCATTGCCAATATTGCAAATTAAGAGGTTAGTACTTAAAATATAGTCTAAAAGTGACTCACCTCTATCATTGATGTCGGTACTGCCCCATACCGTATGATGTGCGTTGGCGTCGCATCCGATTATGAGGCCAGTTTTTTGCCTTCCCGCTTCCAGTACCACCCTTTCTAGGTTATCACCAGGGAGAGGGCCCACTTGGTCGTGGCCAAGGTAAGCCGATGCCAGCCAGTATGAGCTGGCAATTGGTCTTTTGAAAATATACGGTTACTCACCTGTGCAAAGTGGAAGACCGAAAACGCATGATCCAGAAGAAAGAGTCAATGGACAATATCCAATCGTCACAGGAGGTAACTAAATACAAACTCGTTTAATAATTTGCGTGATAAAATTCAAATTTTTTTCCAGGACTTAAGCGAAAACATTGCCGGTTATGCAAATTCCAGACCAAAGAAAATTTGTAGTCAATGCAACATTGCATAACACTATAAATGTTTTGTGCAATTCCATTCAATAAAGTAGACATTCCTAGCATTGTATAAACACATTTGAAAATTAAAAATAAAGTTTTTAAAAAAATTTCACTAATGCTCTTTGTTGTCCATAACGTAACATTTCTAAAAAGCTAAAATCTCGATAGAAAAAAAAATTTATTACGTATTTGTTTAAGTTAAGTGTTTTTCCACATAAATTGAATGAATTTAAATAAAATATTGAAAATAAATTAACTCGGGCATAAATGGGTTAAGTTAAAATCACTGTTTCAAAATCGTCCAAACCAGGGGCACGGTCCAAATAAATGTTCTGAATATTGATTAAATTGATTAAGACAATGTTGCCGGTTACATGGCATCCTATATAATAAGACCAAATAACGGGATTTTGCACGTAAATTGCTATGGTGCGTACATGCTGAGTGAAACATTGTTTACTAAATGCTTAATAACATTTCATAAACGTTTCTGAAATGTTTCCATTGGTGTGGAAGATCGAGTTTATTGCTAATTTGATCGGTTCTAAAATTGGAAGCAGGATACGGACTATAGATCGACCATTACCGCTGATGAATGCTTAGCAGTAATCTCCGATCCTTGCCTACTGGTGATTCTTAACACTCTCTGATGTATTTAAGTATTTAAAATGTCAAAACAAAGCTCTCACAGTGCTACTGATTACTTTACCTACGAACTTATTGCTGTATTGTTGGTCATAATAGACTCATCACATTCCTTTATATTCATCGATGTTGGCTGTAAAGTTCATATCTTTGATCGGGGCGTTTTTGAAAACGGTATGCTATGGACGGCTCTCAATAACGGAACAATGAATTTGCACGATGAAACATTACAAGAATGAGAGAAATCAGTGCCCTACGTCAGCGGTGCTGAATTTCGTTTGAATAGTCATGTTTTGAAACCATTTAGATTCAGCGGTAGTCATCCAAACGTTTTTTTGGAATAAATTATCAATTACAGACTAAGCAGTGCAAGACGTTTGCTTGCGTTGCAAAAACTTGGCTTATTTGCATAATTTTCTTCGTAAGCGAATCATCGCAAACCAAATACATGGAAGGCATTACTAAACCGAAAAGATGGGAACAGCGGCAAGCATCCTTTATCCCACTGAAAATGTGCACAAGGAAATCTGCGTCCGCTGTATAGGTTGTTTCTTATCATTTTTTAAAAACAAGTTATCCACGTAAACTAAATACAAAAAATAATTTTTCGTCTTAAATGGGAAACGTTCTTTCTATTTGAAAGCACCTTTACAGTTCGTTTGTAAAAATCGGCCACATACATTTGTAAGCATTCCAATATACGAGTACTACATTTGTTCTCTTACTGTGAAAACGTACGAAAAATGACAACCTCATGGCTTTTTGGCAGTCCTGTGCTTTTTTTAGTAATTTATTTATTTCTATCTACGATTTATGAACCCACAGACTTTGAAATTCAGATAAAATTGTATATTAGACATAACTTTAAAGTAACGATTCTACGAGTACGTATATCTGTAACAGTGAAAGGACCCCAGACAACACAAGCATACTCCATGACAGGATGCGCATACAAGACCTTAATAGTATATGGATCTTTAAAATCAGAGGAGTTCCTTTTAACAAACCCTAAAAGAGAATTCCCTTTATTAACCATGGCATTAATATGTAAGTGAAAAGTTACCTTGCTATCAAAAATTACACCAAGGTCTTTAATATCATTCACTGTTTTTATTTGAGAACTATTTAATTGATAATGTGTAACAATGTGATCCAGAGTTCTATAATATAATAGCTCATGCAAGCACACTTGTTTAGGTCGTTTAATTCGCACCACTTAGTGAAACAATTTAGATCTTCTTATAACAAAAAAGAGTCGTTTGTAGTAGATATCTCAGCAAAAAATTTTGTATCATCCGCGTACATGCGGCAATAGCAATGATTTAATAAGTTTGGCAAATCATTGATAAAAAGTAAGAATAGCGTTGGACCTAGATGTCTGCCTTCTGGAACACCAGAACTGACTAAAATTTCCTTAGGAAAATACTCCAACAATGACATATTGCTTTCTGCTATGCAATATGATTTAAACCATTGCAGCAATAAACCATAAAAGTCATATGCAGTTAAATTATTTAAAAGAATAGTCAAGGTAACTCTACTGAAAGCTTTAACAAAATCTGTATAAATCACATCGACATCCACAGAAATTCATTTAATGAGGGATGTTCAACCAATAAAAGGACCAGGTCTAGCAAACATTCAGAAGTAGAAGACGTTCTTTTAGAGTGGTTTAAGCAACAACGAGCAAATAATGTCCCAATAAACGGGCCGATCCTACAGAGAAAAAGCGAACGCCTTTGCTAAAATGATGAATAAAGTAGTTGAGATCTCGAATGCATGGATAAAACGTTTCCGAAAAAGACAAAATATCGTCTTTCGTAAAATTTGCGGCGAGTCCCAAGCAATTCCAAAGTCGTAACTGACGTGTGGATAAAAATAGTGTTACCGAAAATAATAAAAGGATACAAAGATGAAGGTATTTTTAATGCGGATAAAACAAGGCTATTTTTTAAACTAACACCGGATCGAACAATGCAATTTAAAGGGGAGAGGTGCAGACTATCAAAAAGAAAAAAACTATCAAAAGAAAGAATTACAATAGTGGTTACTGCGAATATGAGTGGGACAGTAAAAAGGCGGCTTTTGGTGGTCGGTAAATATGCTAAAACTAGATGCTTCAAAAACGTGAAATATGTATGTACCTGTAGTCTACAAAAATAATAAAAATGTATGAATGACAAGAGAATTATTTGCAGCGTGGCTAACAGAATGGGACAATGAATTAAGATCATAATAAAAGAAAATTCTCCTATTTGTTGACAATTGTACAGACCATGATTTCTTTAAAGGCCATAAAGTTAGTTTTTTTACCTCCCTGTACAACAGTTTCCAGTCCGAGACGTTGGTGTCCATGCGCTCAAGGTGATCTAGCCCCCTAAGCCAGGTTATCAGAGACGAGGTCAGCATCGCTGTACAGTTCGCTGTTAAAACATCTCCTCCATTCGTTATTTATGCAAATGGGATCGAAAATTACCCGAAGAACTTTTTCTTTCGAAGCGCCCGAGAGTATTTTCATTCGCTTTCGTCAGTGTCCAAGTTTCTGCGACTTAAAGCAGGACTGGGATGATCAGTGTTTTGTATAATGTACCAATTTGGGTTGCTCGACAGAGGGATTTAAGTCCAAAGAAGCAATGATTAGCAGGAGTGGTTCCTCGCGTGCTTTCCGTTGTCGGAATTAATAGCGAAGCCGAGGTAGATAAAGTCCATTAGTACCTTAAAGTTGCTGTCCATCGTGACGTTTCGCTCGAAGTGTTGTGTCCTTCGATGTTGTGTATCCCTCTTGGTTGACAGCATATACTTTATTTTCCCTTCGTTGACCGCCAAACTCATTTTTGCCGCTTCTGTATCAATAATCTCAAATGCTCCATTGTTATCTCGCTGAGTTCTTCCCATTATGTCAATGTAGTCTGCATATGCGAGTAACTGAACAGTCTTTGTACACGATGTTAAGGAGACGTAGTCCCTTGTAGTTGGCGCAGTTCGAGGCATCTCCCTTCCTTCGGACCCGGCATACTTTCGCAGACCCATTTTTTTGGAGATGATTTGATATATACTCCATATCCAATCACCACCTACGACTGTAAACAGTCCGGCAGTTAAGCCATCAAGACCAGCAGCTTTGTTAAACTTACGCTTGGAATACCTTCGAACAATCTGTTATGTAAATGTAAGACAAAACAAGAACAGAAGGCACAGCAAGTTAAAGTTAAATGACTATTTTATTTATTCCTGACACTACAATACAATAATCATTATACAATAATATGTAAGAATGTTAACTCGAATCTTAAATACGTAAAATTTATATTTTTCTTTGTTTCTCTGTTTATTTTATGTTGTTTTAGTCTCGTCGGTAATTTCTTATCTACTCATACGAATTAAAAAAAAAAAAAAACATAACGTCGCAAACTTTAACTTTCACTATTCGCTACTGCTGGAGCAGTAGATTCGTCTCCTCCATCAGCTTTACCATCGCTCTGCAGCTTATCGAAAACAGTTTTGATTTTGTTGCAACACTCCTTAATGTCCTCTTCCGAATCGCCCGCACTTAGCGCAGTCAACAGCTTCAGTATGGTGTTGGGTGCATGCATCTTAAGCGCATTCTCCAGCTCATCATCCTGTGTATTCATTACTGTGCGTGTGAGAAACTCAAGAATAGTCATACAAATGTCCTCGGCGTTGACTTCCCCATCGGCGTCCTCTTCATCTTCACCCCATTTGTCGCTATTCTCTCGTGCCTCTCGATCCGAATCGATTAGATGCCAAATAGAAATCAACTGAGCGAAACACACTTCATGGAAGGGATCCCCGAAAGCTTGAAACAACTCGTTGACATTCTCCACAATGCCCTGCTCGTTTGAAGTGAGTGGAAGAAGATAAATCGGTTGGCATAGGGGCGATAGAATCTGTGAAATGCAGTGAAACAGTTCGTCTAGGTGTGGTTCATAGCATTTCTGGGAGATTTGTTCGTAGGGCGATAGAATAACATTGATGTCCAAGAAGAGACTCATAATTTTCTTTGTATTCTTCGATGGTGTTGCTGTGCCATCTTCACTGGAGTTTTGTTCCAATTTACTTGCCGGCAAGAGAGTTTTGAACGCCTCGATAATACCCTGCACCAGGCAGGGCTGTACAAACACATCACTAAAGCAGAGATCCTTAACATCTGGCTGTATTTCTATCAGAGCAAACGTGACACAAAGTGCTTCCAACGTTGAAAGAGCATTCACCAAGAGATTTAAATTCGCAGAATTGTTTAAGATAAATGCAAAGTTCTCAATGAAAGAGTCACAATTCTTAAAATGTTGAAACCACAATATTTCGTCACCCGAATTCATTTCCGAGCTAACTACAGCATAGAAGAATCTCATAAGTTGCACTAAAGTCAGACTGTCTGTGCAAGATATCAGATTAAGCAACACAGACATCACATGCGGACTATTGCAGAGTTCCTTGCGGGTCTGTTGTACACTGCACATATTTGCGATGATTCCCACTAAAATTTCCGTCAATCGTTTGTCTTCAGTTTTCTCGATAATTTCAGCAAATATCTCCGGCACATTGTGGTCCAGCAGAAGCTTGACAACATCAGCTTCAATCGTCATATTCCACAGAGAGCATAAGTCCTTTTCAAACGGTTCATCCTCGCTAAGATCTTTTTCGATTTTCGTCAGTTTCAAAAGTGTAGATAGAACAAATCTTTCACTGTATAGAGTATTCCCAATGGCATCGCCTTTGATCTTTTCCAAATCTTCTTTTTCAATCTCTTCATCGGAGACTGAAGGATTAAAACTTGATGTCACCACTTCGTTATGGTTATTCGCTGGCAAAGTATCCGATTTCACTTCCTCATTACTGTTATCGTTTTCTTTAGATGTTGCGGTAGATGAAGATGATTCCTGAGGCTCAGACATTTCTGTGTAGATACGAGGAATTCTCCAGGAAACGAAAAAAAAAACTGTAGTCAAAGGCAAAACGAACGACAAAAGAAAACTGGCAGGAAAACTTTTTAATTTGCACGTCAAGTGGAAACTGACATTGGCCCGGTATAAACAGTGTGAAGCTGTATTCAGTTTAAGAGTATTTAACTGATTAAACAGGGCTGTTTTAAATGGTTTTCGTTTTATGAGGGTTACGCTGATTTGTTTATTCGATTAACAGGGTGTCACATCTGAGAAGGGTGAATTTTAGGATTAAATGAATTTAATGCACTCAGCTAATAAATCTCCATATATTTATTAATAAGGAATAAATGGATCACTTGTATATGTCGCACCCATTGTATTGTTCGATTTTTCATTGTGAATATGTGTCTTTATAAACGGTAAGAGTTTCCAGCTCTTTTTGATTTGCCTTCTCTAGGATACATTAATATTGGCTGCTGAATGCATCATCTAACAGAAATATTTTTCTATTTTTTTTTTTTTGCGTGAACGTATCACTATGGGAGATAACACTTTCTTAATCGATAATATATATAAACGACAGTTGTTTGCTTTCTTAGCTGGAGCTGCAGTTCTGGATGAACCTGGCCCTCAACTAACAAGTCTCTCCACTTAACCCGATCCTTAGCTAACTCCCTTCAGTTGCGTTCAGTTTCGTACCCCAAGTCGGTTGAAATCGCCTTTTACTTACGCGCGCCACCTAAAGCGAGGTCTTACCCGTTGCCCCTTCGGGTAAGATTCAAAAACTCTGCGGGCTGGAGCATTGGTGTCCTAGCCATTTCAGGCGACTGATGCGCGGTTTGGTGACTAGATCTATGTCGCCGTACAGCTCGTGTAGTTCGTCGTTGAATCTTCTCCTCCAAAGCCCGTCAACGCAAGATGGACCGAATATCGTACAAAGAATTTTTCTTTTTAAACGACCAAAATATTTTAATCCGCTTTCAATAGAGTCCATGCTTCAGCGCCATAAAGTAGGACTGGGGCGATATAAGGAGTTTCCATAATTGTTCGGGATAGAGTCTTACTGCTCAATTGGCTTCTTAGCCCAAACAAGGCATGCTTAAAACATGGCTCTAGCTCGTCTCTATAAATTGTGTATTTGCGGCCTCAAAATTGATAAAAAGGTGGTGGATTTGGATTCCTTGAGTTTTTTCCAGGATCTGATAGAGTGTGAAAATTTTGTTGATTGTGGACTTTCCTGGCCTGAAACCACACTGATAGGGACCAATCAGGTTGTTGACGAAGGCTTTCAGACATTCACACAATATGGCGGATAAGACCTAGTACGCAATGTTGAGGAGACTTATACCTCTATATAGTTGATGCATTTGAAGGAGTTGCCTTTTTTGTGAATCAGGCAAACGCTACTGAGATTCCATTAACTATCGGGCATGCACTCTTCTGAACAAATCTGAGAAATTAATTGATGCAAGCTCTCCACAAAGTCTTTTCCAGCAGCGTTGAATAAAATGGCCGATAAGCGGTCAGGTTCAGCTTTGTTGAATTTAAGCTTCGATATTGCTATACTTACTTCGTTTTAGTCAGTTGGACGGAAGTTGATTTTCAGCGCCGTTATACAGTCTGCAGCAGAAGTTTCTTTCATATTTTCAGCACCGAATGTGATTATATCACAAAGTTTCATGCCTCCTAATTCTGATTTGTCATACGCATAAGGTAAACTAAGTGACAGCTGTCAAAGTCAAAAGAAAGAAAATCACAACATTGATAAAAGTGAGATGCAACAAACAACGCAATCTACTTATAAAAACAGAAATTACTTTCTTGCAACCCAATAGTTTTTCGATTAGAAGCGAGCAATTACGAAATGATAGCTCCTTTTATATAGATAGCTGCAGCTGCTTTAAAAGATTAAAATGTTTTATAATGTTTTCCTGTCATTAGAGTTAAGCTTTGAATTGCATCAGTTCAAATATATAGATGTTATTATACTACCAGACAATTTTGGTAATATTACGTTTTCCTCGTAAATTTGCATTGGTACATCGGTCGACCCTTGATAAGAATGCGCTCTGGTTAGACATTTGATTTCATTTCATACGGAGATTTAAGCCCAAGATACAATGGCACAGTTAATGTTCAGTTCTTTCTATGAGTTGCATCTTTGTCGATGCGCAGCCTGAAAAACATAAGTCTTTTTTAACTTCTCTGATTAACGCTTCCCTTATTATTGTTTTTTTTTTTTGTATTCCAAATATAGTATGCGCTTAAAACATGGTATGAAACCGATTTCATGCCGGCAGAAGTGCTCCCGTATGCGATGGCACAATGAGATTATTTCTTCTAAATATGGGGTTTCAGCAAGATGGCACTAGGTGTCATACTGCGCAATGTCTTACTGTGGATTCGATTCAACGACAATAATAAATAGACGAGTGAGTTGTTCCACGAAATCGTGTGATTTGAACCAACCCGATAATTAGCTTGCGGGGATCCTGGGTTGTGCTGACAGTGCAGACTACTCAGGCCTTGGAAGGTAATATTCAGCGCATTATTGATTAGATAGAGCCCTAAATGCTCGAAAAGCAGATCAAGATTGGACCGACAGATTGCGCTTAGTCAAAAAGAACCAAGGGACCCATATACACAAAATCGTGTTTAAAACATAATGTCGTGAACCATTCTCTTATTTCTGTCTCTACTTAGAACAAAAAATAGTTCTACAACTTAAAAACAAAATAAAAACCCTTTACTGCACAGTTCTTGAGAGCCAGTAAACAAGCAATGACTGAGTCACACTTTTTGGTAAAAAAAAAATCCCATTTCACAACTTAATACAGACTGAAGAAAAAGAGAAACCGTTTTTCATTACTTGCGTTGTGTACTCATATTTTAAGGGTCTAAAGAATAAAATCGATTGACAATCAAGCCAAAGAAAATGATTCCTCGATGGCTCATAAGGCCCTTTCCTTCATTGGAATACTTAAATGAAACGTCCTCTCATCAATGTGATCATCGCATGTGTTGTTGGCAAGCCGAGAATTTAGGGCTGACCAGAATGTGAATCTGTATCTTGAATCTGTATCTCGAAGTTGAAAAGCACCCAACTTCGAGATACAGATTCACGATTGACGTGTATCTGCGTTTGACAGCGATTCAAGCTTCAGATTCACATTCTGATCAGCCCTTTACTTCTCAAATTAAGTGCTTCAGAATTTAAAGTTTTCAAACAAAACAGGTCGGATAGGACGCACACACATGTCTCGAAATCAGCTGCTTGTGCGACTCAAACTGTCGGAATGACAGCTGTCTAGAACCGATGTTTTTTAATATGAGCATTCTTTCTCCGAATAAATAGAAACTTCTAAGATGTTGCTTCTAAGAAATTCAACATCACTAACACGGTTAACTCGTCAATTTCATAATATCGCTCTTACCCAGCCGAACATTATCAAACAATTAGTTGAAAAAGTTGATCCTTACTCCAGAATACGAATCAATTCTCAAATAAGACTAAAAATACGACCGTACAACGTTTTGGAATGTCAAGACTCAAATCTTCTCAGGGCGAGTATTAGATCAGCAACCGAAATTCCAAACAACGATGCCGAACTCCAAGTCAAAATCGATGATAAAAATGTGGAAATCACAAATAAAGCGACCAAAGAAGCTGCCAAAATGGTTTGTCTTCTAGAAATCCCGATCAGAGCAGACCTAATCATTGATTCCCAGTCAGACATAAGCATTATTGATATGCACAGTGAAGAGCTTAGAGTCATTTCCAGTCAAGACATTCACACAAAAAATGTACGAAGTACAAATGTCGACCTGTTTTCACGAAATGGCAATATACAATGTAATGGACTGCTTCTAGGACGGACGATCAACATAAAAACCGATAAGAAAGGGGTAAGTGTCTTCGCATATAAAGATATTAGGTTCAACTTCAGTCTTGCATAATATTTTGTTCAATCTTTATTTCCTCTCCTTATAAGGCGATCTCTCTGGACAAGTTGCAGGGCGACTCAATCATTGTGAAAACAACTGATGGTAACATCAACACGAATTCCTGCTACGTGGAGAACTCTAAATTCACAACTGACAATGGTAAAATGAATTTAAAGAACATCCACAAACAGTCGGAAGTGTGTGTCAACAAAATGGGAGACTTGTTCATGAGTAAGTGGTACCGTGAGTCACTTTAAACACTTGTAAATCAAATCTAATTCAATTTACAGCTGGAGTTCATGGTAACATTCAAATTCAATGCAATGGAGGAGGCAACGTCAATGTTCAGCTATCCGAAATCACCGGAAACAACAAAATCGTAACACAAACCAATGACAGTGTCGTAATAAATATTTCCGATCAAATTGAAGAGACATCGTATGTTGAGGTCACTTCGAAGCGATTCACGCTCGATGAATCTCTGTCACATCTGTCCGACTGTGTGGAGAATAGAAATCACTTCCGAATGAGCAAAGAAGAGGACAATTGTAATAAACTGCTGATCCAGTCAAAGGGAAACCTAACGCTGGGCAAACTTTCTTGGGCTGATAGTATGAAAATCGCAATGGGCCTTAAGGACCTGTGAATTGTGTTGCACTAATTGAAGTCAAGTAGGCTGAGTTATTTATTTGCTTGTAAATGTATTACATTTAGAAAATGTAACAACTTAAATGGCCGTCAATAGATAATAAATACAGTAAACTGCATTTCAAACTTCAGCTCTTCTATTCTGCTAAGACCAAATCGTATTTAATTCAAAGAGATTTTCTGAATATCGAATATCCCAACGAGATTGCAAAATTTCAATTTGCCACTTGGGGTGACGTCCAACCAAAAAGCCATTCATGGAACAACCATATTGGAAATGATAAAGTCGGGATTCTTCATGTCACAACTCAAAAAAAACAAAAAACACCATGAGAAATCCGCTTCAAATCCATGCTGGGTGATATGACTAACAGACTGAAAGGACAACGTGTCCATTGAGTTTATTATTAGTTTTACTCCGGACGCCTAGAGAGAGACCACTGATTAAGGACATCCAGATAAGGGTATGAAACTAGGAGGCTCGCCGGCTTTTGAAAGGAGTTACTTCTGTAAGTAAAGGCAGGACAATCAGCTTCAGTGGGTGACGAACACATTCAATTTCTTCTTCGTCCCTGAAGATCCTGAGGCATAGTGTCCAGTAATAACGCCACGAACGGAATGTGTCTTTACTGTGTAAATGTTATTAACCAGAAATATTTTCGATATATCGGACATAGGGTTCTAGCCTTTGTGAATGTATCAATATTGATTTAGCTCATGATGGCATTACTAAATCCTACATAATCAACGAATGTCGGAAATCCCCATAGTGAATTCCTTGTCAAATAATCACTCTTAATATGTATAGGATGGAAGCATGCTCACATGGCACTGGTAACCATAATTCCACCTCCTTCAGTGTATTTTTAGCCCCCATGTTATTGCTGAAAGATTTTTCGAGATGAGACCTAGCATGATCTCTAACGCAGCAACAGGTCCAATGGTGATTTGATGGTATGTCTCATCGAAAAGTGGAACCAAAGCTACACCAATCTGGCAAAAGCACTTGATAAATGCTGGTGTGCCTCAGGGCTCCGTTCTGTCTCCGACACTCTTTTTTAGTTTTCATCAACGATCGCCTGTCTGCTACTTCTAATCCAATATATTCCTTTGCTGATGACAGTACTCTCTGCTTTTCATATTCGTTCCCGGACTCACGGCCCTGCTCTTCGGCTGTAGAACGAGAACGGCAGCGTATGCTAAGCTCATTAAATTCCGATATCAACAGCATAACCAATTGGGGAACTATCAACAGAGTGAAATTTAATGCTTCCAAAACACAATGCTGTCTGCTGTCGTTAAAGCGAAATTTAAACGCCCAGCCATTATCCATGAATGGCACTTGCATCGACGAAACCGAAAAACTTTCCATTCTCTGTACGAGTATGTGTGTCAATGACAACTTACATTGGAATGACGACATATTCGAAGTCGCCAAAAATTCTGCGAAATGTCTAGGTATCCTCAAGCGATGTAAGAAATATTTGACCCTCTCTGATCTGGCCTCAATATATAAGGCGTTTATCCGCCCAAAATTGGAGTACAATGCTCACACAAGGCCAGGTGCTCCTAAGACCTCTTTGCACTTGCTAGATAGGAACGTAATGTCTCCTGCCTCATCTTGTTGTATCACCACTTGTTACACCGAAATTGCCTTCCACGCCTTCTAACTTTTAACCGTAATACCCGTCGCGCTATGAACGGTCATCAGCATACCCTCTATCCCACATTCGGACGCACTCTGAAATATCGTGATTCGTTCCTTAGCCGTACAACTCGCTTATGGAATGCCCTGCCGAGCTCTTTATTTCCTTTTTTTACATTTTCAATGCATTTTTATTGTTTTCAATTCATTAACACTTATACGCTATACAAAAAAAACGCTTAAAAAATTAGCTTAATTAACTTACAATTATCTTATTCTAACTTACTGGCCCCATGCAGGCGCTCTAAATTAAACATAATACTTAATCTATGTCTTTCGACGTTTCGTATGATTACATTATTTTTCTATATTTATTTAAACTATAACTAAGAAAACAATTTTATTTCGTGAAAAAACTTAGTATATGGACTTTTTTTATAAAAACTTAAAAAATAAAACTTACAAACTATCTACATACAAATAAATCTTAACCTACTTAACCTACTTAAAATAACTTATTGTATATATCATACAATTTATTTATTTATTTTTTTTTTGTTTTTTTTTCTATTTTTTTTTTTTTTTTTTTAGATGCGTTACCCCTTCTAGAAGTTGTTACCCATCTTAGTTCATTTATATTTTTTTTTTATTTTTTTTTTTTTTTTATTTTTTTTTATTATTATTATTATTTTTTTTTATCTTATAACTACCTTAATCCTACCTAAGTCTATGTAAGCCGGCCATGACTAAAAAAATTAGGCTAACCGACTTTGCTTCCGAGTGAAGCTAAATTGTACTAGAGGAATTCGACGAAGATACTTCCTCTCCTCCCATAAGCCACCAAAATTGTTGGTGCTGCCGTGCAACATCCCTTATGTCGCGACTCCCTACCGCCCTACTGAACCGGAGACGCTCCGCACTGCCATGTGCGACGTCTCTGTCGTAGTTGAGTCGCCTGTCCGCAGCTGTTCGAGCAACGTGGAAGATTAGCGGCACCGCCAATCTGTCCTGGATCAGACCTTTCATATCTAGGTAGAGGAACGCTTCTGGAGGAACAAAGCCGTCAAAGCGAACTCTCTCATGATACATATAGTTAGGGTAGTAATCGGAGATCAGGTTGTTCGATGAGGTCATTGCTCTTGCAATGTGCCTTCGAGTCAACTTAATGACGAAATTGTCCACTCTTATTAGGTTCGCCCTATTGTATAAGACCTCATTAGGATAGAATTTTATGTACTCAGACTCTGGTGTTCTGTATAAGCGAAGACAAGTCCTAAGACAAGCCCTCTCAAACACCCGAATCTTTTCCAATAAACTTGCTCTCACGTTGAACCACACGGGACATCCAAATACAAGCATAGGCCTGATAAGGGCCATGTAGCAGATAACCTTCACCCTCGCATCGAGTTGGCTGTTATAAAACAGTCTCTTTGTAAGGGCAAAGGCACCTTTAGCTCTGGCCAGAGCAACATCTATATGTTTGTTAAAATACAGATATTGATCAAGCCAGATCCCAAGATATCTGACTACATTTCGACAAGCAAGTGGCTGCCCGTGCTGCCCCTCGATCGAGAACTTTCGCCAATTCTTTCTGGTATCCCTAGAGGCCCCAGACAAAGGCGTCCTAAACAAAATGGTTTCCGACTTCTGAAAATTGATTTTCAACTTCCAGTCATCGCAATATCGTTTAATTTTATCGAAATCACGTTGCAAGAGTATATTAATGACTTCAATCTTTGGACCTGATCTGTACGCAATTAAGTCGTCTGCGTACGCTATGGCATGGTGAAGTGAACCTATCAGATCACTTGTGTAAATGTTGAATAGGATCGGCGAATTTACCGCACCTTGTTGCAGACCGTTTTTAATGTTAAACGTTCCAGCAGAAGTCACATCGCCATTTTTCACGATGAACTGTCTACTGGAAAGCATATCAAAAAGAATATACAGCAATGGTTTACTGATGCCCAACCTGTCCAGCTTGAAAAAGAGACCCTCTAACCATACGGTATCGAAGGCTTTTTCCAAGTCAATCAGGCAGGCACCAGTGCACTGATTCTTGCCTTTGTTCCATTGGATATCAGAAACCAGTTTAGACGCAGCATGAATAACATCATGCCCCGCCTTGAAACCGAATTGATTATCCGGAACTATATGTTTGTCCTCGACCCACTTAGTCAGGACTCTATTGATCACCTTCTCGAAAACTTTACTGATGTTTGGAAGGAGACTGATCGACCGGAGATTCGCCGGATTGGATGTGTCTTTATCCCTTTTGGGGATGGGATGTACCACCGCCGTTTTCCAATGCGCTGGATAATGTGCATTATTCATTGCATTATTAAACAGGGTGGTATAAATGTCCACCGCTTCTAGTGGGAGATGTCGAAGCACAATGTTCGGTATTTCATCGGTTCCCACTGATTTCTTACTTCTAAGCGATTCGAAGATCGTTTGGAGCTCTGCCTTCGAAATGAACGGTGGTAGTACCATCTCATTGGTGATGACATTATTTGCCATATTCTCGTCACTGAACTGGATGAAACCCGAGCTCTCGAATCGCCAATTCACAATTTCATTTCGAAGGTAGAAATTGTGCACAAGGACTCGATTTTCCAGGTCGTGGTTCGGGCCAATGATGTCATTCGCCTTGTATACTTCCTGGAAAGTCGCTCCTATAGCCTCTACCTGCTCCTGCGGATCCTCGATCACAAAGAAGTTGTCATCATCAACAGCTTCATTTGGATCTATGCCTGCTGCTGTAAGTATGTTCTCGTTGTATGTCGTTCGGGCGATTTTAAGACACGAAAGGTCGTTGTGATCTTTCCTCCGAAATATTTTATTTATTTGCGGGAACATATTCGGGTTGCTGGTGTTTACAGCCCGAATTTTGTTGTTCCAATACAAACTTACAGATGCTCTGTAATTTTCTTTTATTAATTCTTGGAGGTTTTTGATCGACGACTTTAGCGTCATAATCTCCGGGTTATGTCTGTCAGTAAACTGTCTGTACAAGGTTTTTAGCCTTGACAGCAGTCTACTTTTATGTCGGTGCAGTGCGTCAATGGTTGCGTTGTGGAATAAGTCTTCGTTGTCAGTGTATTGATACCGAGGTATCGTTTTGTCCATTGTTCGTTTAATTGTCTCGTCCATTAGTTTTAGATACCTGTCAATCTCCTCGTTTGACAGATTTCTATTGGACGGTGGGTAGAGCGAATTCGAGGAGAGTGCTCTCGTCATTGTTCTGGAGAAGTGTGTCCAACGCACCCTACTATAATTGTAGGCATGCCTTTGAACAAACTCGTCCAATTCCGCAGCTTCGTTCGGAACGGTTATTTCGGTACTGAGTCCGCAATGGTCACTGTCATACACAAAAGTGTGTAGACAGTTTATGGTTTGTTGGTTTGTGCATGTCAGGTGTATTCGTGTGTCGAACAGCAGGAGATCCAAATAGGACCCGTGTCTAGGAAACGACGGACTGTCCGTCGCTTTAAGGCCGAGTCGATACATTATATTGTGCTGACCCCACCAATTGAATAGTAGGTTCCCTCTAGTATTTGGATTATTATTTCCCCAATCGCTATGTTTGGCGTTGAAATCTCCGCCGATAATAAAGTAGTTCTCCTCCAATTCCAGTCTTAGGAATCGAAAAAGTGTCTCGAGCTCTGAGATGAATAAAGTGGATTGAGTAGCCTTAGGTGCATAAACAGACACCATGTATAACCGCTTTCCACTACGGAGAGGGATATACACGATGCATGCCTCCAGCACCTGGAACCTACGTACTACACGACTGTATACTCTTTTAAAACGAATACCTTTTCGTACGAAAATCGCAACGCCTCCTCCCTGAATGGAGTTGGGTCGGTTTCTCCGTACTATTTTATATCTTTTGTGCCTCATTTTGTGTCTCTTGGTAAGCTTAGTTTCGCTAACCAAGAGTACATCAGGGGCTTGGTCTTTAAGCAACTTAAATAGTGTGGCTCTTCGTTCGAACCTAATCAGTGAATTAACATTCACTGCAAGGACCTTCAGGGTTTGCTCCGCCATGTACGTACCCATTACGACTGGAGGTGCGTTAGGCCCGGCAGCAGCGCGTATATTTGATCTACCCGCTTAGCCTGTTCCTGTATTTGACGCTGCAGCTGAGCCATCTGCCCCTGAATAGAGAGCAAGATAGCCAGCATGTCAGGTACACGTTCCGGTGCTCTAGGCGCTGGGGCCTGAGAAGCTACCTTTGGTTGTTGTACCGTATTTCCCCTACCTGCCGCCATTTGGGCGTAGGTAACATGGGGAGTAACGGCTGGTGTTTGTGTCTGCACGAGTGGACGTTTAATTTCCACTTTCTGCTGCCGAGCCAGATTTACTCTTTTGATGTATTGGAATTTGGGACAACCCCGATAATTTGCGGTGTGTCCCGTGTTCCTACATAACGCGCAAGAGAGTTGGCTTTTTTCTGACGCTCCGTCCTTGCCTAGAGCGCATTCCTCGGACTTGTGGTTCTTTCCGCACTTCACGCATCGAGGCTGCATTTCGCAGTTCGACGCGGCGTGCCCCAACCTTTGGCAACGAACACATTGTAAAATGTTTTCGCTCCTCTTTAATTTTTCCCAGTGTACAACCTGGTAGTCTAGGACTTTAATGCTCCTTAGACCATCCAGTTTGCTGTTGGGACTCAGCTGAACCAGAAAGAACGGTAGTTTCCGCTTCTCCCTTTTGGCTCTAGCCGTGACGAATGGCTTAACCCCTACGAATTTGAGCTCTTCGCACTCCTTCTCTTTCAGCAGTGCAAGGAGCTCCTCCGGATCAGTCGACGGTTCTAATCCCCTCAGCAGCATTGTCTGCAGCTTTTCATCTTTCGGTGTGAAGGAGAAGAACTCCGTCGTCGAATCCCTTAACAAGTTTTTAATTTTATGGTAGCGCTCCACTGTATTGCAGTGGATCGCGTGTCTATCTAAACTAAGTCTTTTAACAAAAAAATTATTGCCTATGGCCGACTTACATAATTCTATCGTATCTTTCAACTCCATCTTGAAGGTGTTGATTGGAGGTACTCGTTGCTTAGTTGATTTCTGTTGTTTTTGTTGTTGATGTTGTTGTTGTTGCTTTTGTTGTAGCTGTTGTTTCTGCTTCTGCTGCTGCTTTTGCTGTTGCTGCTGCTTCTGCTGCTGCTTTTGCTGCTGCTGCTGTTGTTGCTGCTTATGTTGTTGTGAGTTTTGTTGTTGTGGCTGCTTTTGTATGTTTTGTTGTTGTATCGCAGTTTTCTGTGTGTTTTTTTGCGGTACAGACTCGCTTATGTGTGACTGTTTTTGTGAGTCCTGGAGTTGCTGCTCCTTCTGTCTCCTCGCAACTTGCTTGGCTTTAATAGCCAGTACCTTTAGTTGCAGCTCTTTGATACTGCTATACATTTCTTGCATCTCTGCCTCTTCGTCGTCTGACTCTGAGGCGGCTAACGATGCGAAAATGTTATCACCTCCCATATAGTGTCCTTCTCCACCGTCAGATACATATGGGAAATCGTCTTTGTCAATTTCTTTTCTGTATTGTTGTCGTGCTGCTGCCCTTGACGATGTTGTTGGCGCCTCTTCCCTCACTCCACCAGGCAGCTTTTCAGTAGACGCTGAAAGGGAAGGGCGTTTCACAAGATTAGGAGTAGGCCTCAGCTTCCTCCTCCTCTTAGCGCTAATTTCTGGTTTCCCAGAATGAGAATGGGCCGACATAACGGCCTGGTCATCTGATGACAACAAGTCATCTGCTGGCCCCGCTATTTGAATAGCGGACCGCTCACTTTCACTCATTGTCTGACTGTTCACTTATTTATTGTTTTTTTTTTACTTTTAAAAATGGAAATAAAAATAAAAAGACCGATATGTTTCGGGGATCGAACCCACGACCTCTGCTTTATCGGCCGACACCACTACCGCCGCGCCACCGAATCACTTGGTCAAAATGTTCTTAATTGTTCTTTTATTTTTTTTTTACTCTATTTCACTTGTGAGAAAAAGCCGAAAATACGTCTGTTCCCGATTGAGGTCTATGAACGACTGGCTCTTTATTTCCTAGTCACTATAACTTGCAAACATTTAAAATCAACCCAGTTTTCAATTCACCTTCATGCTGACTAGCACGTTTCTAATCCCCTTTAGAACTTAAATTAGTTTATTCCTGTTGCCAATAGGACCTTAAACAAAAACAGAAGTAGTCAGCAGCAAGTGGTAGCCCATAAAATACAAAATAGTCAAAAGTTAAACATACCCATTTCAAACAAACTATCTCAGTCAATATATGGTTTGCTGATAGTAAAATTAGTAAGGTCGAGTGTAAATTATCTGTTTACAACCGTTAATGTCCTTTAAACCTGCTGAAAGTTGCTGATAATTTTACTTACAGTACTACCTCTCATAATTACTATATAACATATTGTAATATACTGTTGCCTTATTTTTTGTCTTAAAGTAAGTTGCAAGTTTCTTGTGTTTCTTGTTTACTTAACTAAGCTTTGCACGATCCTCAAAGGGTATTCAACATTATTCTTTACCGAAGACAATACCTAAATTCCTGTTTTTTTTTGCGTATGCATATTGGGATCTTGAGACGACTAATGGTTGTTGTTAAAGGGAATAAGTCAGCTTTAAAGGGGATCCTTATTACTAGCCTAACCCTGGCCTGCATACCAAATATCTTGCGAGATGGTTCAACATCTCCTTGTAGTCTCCAAGAGCTTCAGAGTCAACCAATAAATGTCACCAGTTAGCGATTTTTTTTTTACCAATTGCTTCCGTTTACACACTAAAGATGTTTCAGGTCCCCTTCAACTTGGACCTGAAGAAGCGCTACTTAAGACACTTACGACCGGAGCGTTGATATTAATTTATTCTACATGTTCTAGCCATCTCAGGTTACAAATGTGCACTATTCGGACACGATGTGAGTGTTTTTTGTGAAAATGGAAAAAAAAATGAGTATCGAGCTGTTATTAAATTCTTGTTTTTCAAAGGCAATACGCCTACGCAAATCAAAAATGAGTTGGACTATGTGTATGGGGACTATGCACCATCTTTTACCACAGTGAATTAAAGTGAAAGTGAAAGAGATAGTAGAGGTTATGAAAATGTCCAAAGAACGTGTTTGTTACATATTAAATCAAGGTTTAGGCAAGAGAAAGCTGTCCGCGTGTTCGAATGAACATTTCCAATGCTGGCGCAGTTTAGGCGCAATAAATCCGAGCTTTGGCGCCGATTAATTACTGTAGATAAAATTTGGATACACCATTATACGCCCGAAACAAAAATTCAGTCAAAACAGTGGACTGCAAAGGGCGAGCCGGCTCCAAAAAAAGCAAAAATTATTTTTTCGGCTGGGAAAGTGATGGCGACTGCTTTTTGGGATAGTAAAGGAGCTATCTTAATCGATTATCTTCAAAAAGGAAAAACCATTACAGGAGCATACTACGCATCATTACTTGCCAAGCTGAAGGCAGTAATCGCGGAAAAACGACCACATTTGCATAAAAAGAAAATTCTGTTTCATCAAGACAACGCGCCGTCTCACACCAGCGGTTGCCATGGCGAAATGCATGAATTAAGGTTTGAACTGCTTGACCATCCGCCTTATTCACCAGATCTAGCCCCAAGCGACTTATTTTTGTTCCCTCATCTAAAAACTGCGCTCGGAGGACAAAGATTTTCATCAAATGAGGAGGCAATCATCTTCGTGAACAATTATTTTGCAGAGAAAAACGCCAAGTACTATTTGGACGGGTTAGAGAGATGAGAGCATCGCTGGGAGAAGTGTGTAGAGTTACAAGGAGACTATATAGAAAAAATAAAAAAAAATGTCGAAAAAATTTCAGACAACCCTCGTATAAAGTTCGTCAACGCAATCAGGGCCAAGAATCACTCGAAGAATTATATGCTCAAAACAGCCAAGGATATTTGTATCTGTCCTCGATATCACCCATATTTTTGCGCCATAGAACAGGACTGGGATGATTAGAATTTTATTTTATTTATTTATTTACATGTGATTTCTTAAAGGCAGTAAGATACAATGTCTTATAAGTTTGCCTTAAGCTTATTTTACAAGAGAGCTAATATAAGATTTTAACAATGATTTTGATTTTATGAATTAATTGATATACATAAATTAAATTAAGAAATTTACTAGAAAATGCTTTTTTAACTTCTTTTTATTGCTTGTTGCGTTCTGTGCTTCTTTAATGTAACGCAGTAGAGAATTCCACTGACGGACTGCATTGACAAGAAATTGACGCTCGGATGTTAAACAGGAAAAACGAGTATGAATTAATTGACGGGACCTACTCGAGGATGATATACTAATTCTTTCAAAACAGTATTGTGGCTGTCGTGTTAGCAAAATATCGGAATGTAATGTTACATTTCGAAGTTGAAGATAATTTTCTAAAGGCATATCAAGCAGACGATTAGCAAAACCAGACAATCTATCATATCTTCGTATCCAAAGAAATAGCGTACAGTGCTGTTAAACGCCACATTGAGCTTTCTTTTACTTACATGGTTGCACCTACAAAAAAGTTCACACCCGTAAATTAAAATCGGTAATACCAATGTCTTAGCAAGTAGCATTCGTGTTTTAACTGGTGTAAATGACTGAGTTACCCACAAGGTACGCAGTTCGCCATGTTCTTATACCATATTCCGATGAGTGAATTAATGTGATTATCCCAAGTTAGACACTGATTCCAAATCACCCCAAGATTTTTTGCAGTTTCAACATATTCGATCGGAGCGGCGCTCAACACGATCGAAGGAAAATAAGAGAGATCCATACTTTTTCTTGATATTACCCGACATTTCGTTTAAAATAAGGTCATTTAGCTGGGTCCAATGTGATATCTTCTCTAAGTCTTCACTTACACAAGGAACGCTATTCTCAATAATCTGCATACATGTGAGATGAGCAGCTCTCGATTATAGATGGGAGCTTATTAATGTAAATCGAAAACAATAGTGGTCCTAGTATGGAACCTTGAAGGACGCCGGTAACGTTTGGGAGAAAGTCGGATAAGTTATCACCAACCTGTACTGCTTGCTTTCTATTAGTTAGGTAGAAATTAAGTAACTTTGTGGCACTAGCTGAGAATTTATATTGCTGAATGAGCTTTTTACATAAAATATCATGATTAACTGTGTTCAAAAGCCTTCAAGAAATCAAGCAATAACAGAAAAGTTACTTCATCCCTCTCCAACGCCTGCCTAATATCGTCTGTGACACTTAACAAGGCTGTGATACAACTGTGCTTTTCACGAAACCCAGATTGTTTTGGGGTGAGCGTATTATTCGGCGTTAGGTGAGCACTAATTTGCTTTAGAAGAATTCCTTTAGTGTTTTTTGGTACCCCTTAGCCAGCTTCCATAGATTGGGATACAAATAGGTTATGTGTGGCAGTACAATCGGTAAAATAATTTTTAAAGACGAGGGATGAATTTGTCCAGACCCACAAAATTTGACTTTATAGAACGCATACCTTCCACAAAATATAATTAATTTTAATATAAATAAAAATAGTATATTTCTACTCAACTTCGTGCAACGAATTCATATATTAGTAATTTGAGGAAACTATTCCTTATCTGTTAGCTCAACGCTGAAGCGACATTCCGGATTGCAAATTTCAAGTTCGTGCTTCTGAAGCAAGTTATCGTAAGTTCGATATAAAGTGTATATGAAGCATTAATTTGACCATTGTGATTTGGCCATAAACCAATTCTAACATACGTTTCAACATTATTATTGTGGTGTTCATTTGAACATTTAACGAAAAGCCCCGAGACTGACATAAAGATGGTGACTCTATTAACATATCCACATGATTTTTAGTATCAACCTTAAAACGATACCTGTCAAAATTTGATGACATTTCGACAATTAGCCATCGAGATATTGACGATTTAGTGACGTATAATGCGATATATTTAGTGATGTATAAAGCCAAATATTTTTAAAAAACGGTGTTTTATATGTTAGTTTTGAACGACCTGTTATGTACATTTCATATCGGAAACATTATGTTTTTGAGTAATCATTGTACGTAAATGACTTGCAACGTAAAGAATATTCTTTAGAACGTCATAAACTTTTACTACCTCTCTCTGAATTGCCTAGTTACGATATAAAAACCTTTCAACATTCATATTTGAATTGAATCAATTGTTTTACCTGATGTAAGCCGACCATAGAAGAAGTAATAAATGAGAAACCACCGTTGAATGCATTCATTAGTGTAGCTGCAAGTCAACTGACATACGTCAAAGTATATAAACCTGTTTTGTTCAGCCAATTCATTATTTTTCTAAAAATTGTTCTAAATAAATCGTTCGATATCAATTAAAGTCAAACACTTGCAAATTCAGTGCCACAATGTCGTTCGATACAATTCCAAAAGATTTACGAGGGCTAAGAGCGTGCCTAGTGTGCTCCTTAATAAAGGTAAGCCTTCAAACATTTCTCCCAAATCGTGTGCAGTAAATTCTGAAAAATCCTCCCAAAACCTACGGAAAGTGGCATTTGTTTGAATTAATTAATTTCTTTATAGACCTTTGATCAATTCGAGTACGATGGTTGCGACAATTGCGAGGAATTCCTCCGAATGAAAAACAATAAAGACAACGTTTACGATCACACAAGTAATAACTTCGACGGCATTATTGCATTGATGAGTCCCGAGGACAGCTGGGTGGCCAAATGGCAGAGAATAGGTAAACCCACAATTCCATAAAACACCCAATATCTGTTCTCAATAGATTACTCTTTCTCTAGGACGTTTTACAAAAGGAATTTATGCAATCTCAGTCTCGGGCAGTCTTCCCACCGGCACTATTCGAGAAATGAAGAACCGAGGAATACCCTACAGACCTCGTGACACCAGCCAACGTTAAATTGAATAATTGTTAACTAAATAAAATAAACTTTTAAAATATAACCACCATTTATTCGTCTGAAATTTCGCTCTCTACAATGAGGCCATCGCCACCAATAGTTGTTTCGGTGATCCCGAAGCCGCTGTCGCTCAGCTCTTTGCACAGCCTAGAGAATTCCTTTTTGATCTTGTAGTCAGCGGGGAGGAGCACAATTGCATATCCACCGCCTCCAGCGCCAGTCAATTTGCTGCTAAACTTATTTTTCCCAGCGATGCTGAAAATCCGCTCGAGACTTTCGTGGGAGACCCCAATAGACTTGAGTAAGTCGTTGTTGATTTGAAATAGTTGCTCCAGTTTGTGGAACTTTTCTCCATCCTCGAGTTCGTCGCCAAGAGTTTTGTATATGGGGACAGATGCGTTCACAACATCCTCCATGGAGTCCATAATACCATCGATCACTTTGGGGAAGGTATCTCGCAGCAAAGCGACGTCGCTTACTAGTTTTGCAGTGCTCCTGGACACCTTGCTGTCCACGAGTAGAATGTGAAGAGGTCGAAGAATTTCAATCTGCGAGAAAGTTTCGCCTTTGGTGAAGCTCACTATTCCGCCATACGTGCATACGGTATTATCCACTCCAGAGGGATTACCGTGCATAACCCTTTCCGACTCGAATGCCCACGACGAAACGAGACCAAGCGACTCTTTGGATTCGTACGAGTCAACTGAGATGTGCTTCGTTAGAATGAGGAACGCTGTGGCCAAACACACACCAAACGAAGCCGAACTGCCGAGTCCGGCGCCAATATTTAACTCCGACGATATTTTGATTTCGTACCCCCGATCCAATACGTTGTCATTTGCTGTTATTAGACTTCCGCACAACAAGTAATAGATGGCTTGCAGCGTCTTCACCTTAACTAATGTTTCCTCTTTAAACTTTCCACTGATGACATCCTTAACTTCCTTCAGCAACAGGTCCTTGTCAAGGTTAGTTGAGTGTCGTCCAATGTACTTCTCCACAAAAGTATTTATCTCACTGATTCTTATCTCAAACGTGCACTGCAAATTATCCAATTGAAACACAATGACCTGTGAGTCATCATCCCCACCGAACAAATGCAGAAGAGTACGAACTCCAACGACGGCAGCCAGAGCTGGCTTCTTATAAACAACAGAATGTTCTCCATGGAGGATAACCTTACCAGGCGATGAGATTTTAACGTTTATTCTAGACATTACGATAGCAGTTGTGATTTTATTTTATTTTTCTTACGAAACGAACTATGTATTTTTATTATTGCTGTTGGACTTTAACTTTCTCCCACTGTTCGGGTGTGTAGTTCGACTGGGAGAATGCGTGAATTTCTTTTAATTCCTCTGCCAAAGCTGAGTTTACTAAGCGATGTCGTTGTAACAGACCTTTACCAGTAAATTGATCAGAAACGACGACAACGCTAAACTTACCGCCGCAACCGTCTGACTCGTCGATCGCTTTTACGTATGATGCTCCGAGTTTCTCAGTTAATTTCTCTTCCAAGTACTGAGGTGTGTAAGTGGTCATTGTTATTAAAATGAAGTATTTGTGGAGCTTTGGAGGTGAAAAGGTGGGGATTATTGGGTTCAACTTTTTTTTACCTTTTTCGCAGTCTAATTTGTTTATAACAAAATTTATTCACTTTTCTTTTTGACTCACAAACATTCAGCGTTTCAATTTATGAGTGTTCTATGGAGATAGGTAGGTGTTCGGAAGTGCGACTTTTTTCTATTCGAAGATAAGTTTGGGATGGAATTTTATATGGCGATTTTCGTTTTTAACTTGATTTACGCATGTTCAACTAACCAGCTGTAAAGTCCTGTAATGGTTATTAGTTTAAATAGGTCAGACTCGCTTGTATTCATTCTTTTACCATTTTTGATGACAAGTCCAGTGCTTTGAAGAAAATTCAACATCCCTGCTACTCTTGTATAACGAAAACAGCAACGTATATTAAGCTCATTAAATTCTGATATTAACAGCCACTGACAGTTTAGAATTTAATGCATCCAAAACACAATGCTATCTGCAGTCATTAAAGCGGAATTAAATCACCCAGCTATTCATTATCCATGAATAGATCTTGCATCCTTGAAACCAAAAATGTCCATAGTTAATTGACACCCCTGAACACCAACGTAATATCTTTTGCCTTACCTTGTTCTATCGCTATTCTCACCATCAGTGCTCTATCGAAATTGCCAGAAGCATTCCGTCTATTCAAACTTTCAATCTTTAAACCCGTCTTGCTAGGAACGCTCATCAGTATATCCTCGAGCTCACTTTCGGACGTACTCTGAAAGATCATGAATCTTTATTAAACCTTAGGACTGGCTTATGGGATGCACTGGCGAGGTCTTTATTTTCTAGTCATTATACCCCGCAAGCATTTAAGACTAACGTCCATAGCTATCTCTATTTTTTTCCTCCCTAATTTTTCTTCACCCAAGATGTTTACAAATACTTTAAGGGTACTCAAAACCTCTTGAGAAGTTTATCCTTACAACGTTAGCTCTACTTAAGACAATTTAAATACGAAATCTTGTGCACTTATAAATTCATCGCCAATACGTATTAAGAATTCGTCAAGATAATTCATGTGAATTTCCTCAATATTTCCTCTTCCTGCCTATTTCACGTTTTTCTAAAAATTTTAAATCTCTATCGACTCAATTATGTAAAATAAGACGCTTCAAGACACTTTTCAAGCTTCATTTTATATTTTAAGGTTTTCCTTTACTGTAAATAAATATATGTATGCAGATATCTATTGTAGTTCAAGGTCGGAAATTTCCCTTGTCGTCCAATAAATCTTTATTTATGGAGTTATGGTTGCGAAAATACCATAATTGAATTTTTTCTTAAGGATCTACGTCGTAACGAATCGAAAGTTTAAATCTTTATTTTGAACATGCATCACGTTCCGTTCCATTTCGAAAAATTTGAAATTAGGAACGCATCCTATTCGGCTCAAAAACATCTCACATGTCAAAACAAAAAATTTCCTAATAGCGCGAATACAATTTTGCACACTAGTTATTTCATCGGGAAATGTTTTAAAATAAATTTCACGTCTTTGTCGGTATCTAAAAAAGAATAAAAAACATATTAAAACTAATAAAGTAAAGATCAAATATTTGATCTAATAAATTCCAAGTGGACATGTCTTTTTCATTTGGAACCAACACTACCGGACTGGGAGCAACAAGCACACCGGCTAAACGTAAGGAATTTCACAAAAAACTCAAATTAAAACAAATTATTCGTCACTTTGTATTTGCGTATTTAATTACTAAGCAGATTTTTGTAAATGATTAATTCGCACCCCTCTAGGTGGTAAGGATAAAAGCCTTTTCACATCTTCCATATTGTTGACCTCGAGATTCTTCAGATTTATCCTGGAGAAGAAAGATAATTTCCACAAATATAATGCTTAGGTCATATTGAATGTAATGTAAACATACTTCTTTTGATAAAGTACAAGTCCAATGTAAGCCAAGCACAAAAGAATTGAGAAGAACACAAGAAAGCCTACGACACCCATTACGTTGAACACGCTTCTAAAAACTATCAACAAGAAGTTTGTAGTGAAACTGATAGAGTCTACATACTCACACATCATACATCGTTTGCATGTGCTTTAAAAATTGTGTTCTTGCAATAAGCGAAACTAAAGATTACTTCTCAAGCGTGCTTTATCAGCAAAAACAAAGAGCTGACCTAATGAACTCTTTCGTGATCTCATTTTAGCCACAACCGGATTAGGAAGCTTTTCATTTGGTGGGGCAACAGCGAATCCAGCGCAAGCATTCGGACAAACAACTGCAACAGCAGCTGCTCCGGCATTTGGTGCGGCTCCCGCTTTTGGTTCCACTGGTACGTTACGAGTATAATTTTTCTTGCGTTTAAATTGACAAAAGTGCTAATAGTTATTTTTGTATTTGAATAGGTTTTGGGGCCACAACATCTGCTCCGTCGTTAGGTTTTGGTCCGTTTGGTGCGTCTACTGCGACAACATCAGCCCCAACTCTAGGTGGATTCGGCGCATTCGGTACAAATACAGCGACTTCATCAGCACCGAGTCTGTTTGGTAACACTTCCACCGGTTTTGGTGGTTTTGGAGCAACGTCTACAACTTCAACAGCACCTACATTTGGAGGATTCGGTACAGCAGCATCATCCGCTACTGGATTTGGAGGTTTCGGAGCTACAACTACAACTACAGCAGCACCTGGATTTGGTGGCTTTGGAGCCACAGCTCCTACATCTTCATTCGGCGGATTCGGTGGTTTTAGTTCAAGTAATCTAAGCACGTCTTCATTGTTTGGGTGTTTCCTAGATAAATCTCTTTGCAGCTCTTGGAAAGTTAGCCACAACTTCCTCGCCTTCTTTTAGTGGATTTGGAAATACATTCTCTCTGGGACAACAACAACAGCAGCAGCAACAGCAGTTGCAATTAGCACAGCAACAACAGATTAGTCCCGATGAAGCCTTTGCTCAGTCTATATTCAATGTTTCGATATATGGGGATGAAAGGGACACCATCATTGCCAAGTGGAACTATTTGCAGGTGAGTTTGTTATAAATAAATTTGAATACACTAAATCCACATTCATTTGCGCAGGCTATGTGGGGTGTGGGCAAGTCCTTTTATTCCCAAAATGCAGCCCCCGTCGAAATAACTTCTCAAAACTATCTTTGCCGATTTAAATCGATGGGTTACAGTCGGCTACCAGGGAAGGACAATAAAATGGGAAATGTTGCGTTAAACTTCAATAAACCGCTCTCCGATGTGAAGTAGGTTGTCTTAAGCTTTCTCAGATCAAATGTACTTCATGTTCCTTTCCACTTTTAGGGCCCAGCAGCAACAAATAATCGGCACACTCAACAATGTGTTTGGTAACAAACCCAATCTCCTCATCAACATTGAAACGACAAAAGAGCGCGAAGATAAGAAGTCACAGATTGTGATATACATCGAGGAGAAATCTCAGCTAGCACCGAATGAAACAAAAAGAATTCTCGCCACAGATCTCTCGAATTATCTCAATCAACCAAATGTGAAGCAACAGTTGGGCAATTTGGGTGTGGAAGAAGTATTAGCTTTGGTTCTTCCAGATGAAGATCAATTGAAAGAGTATTTAGCAAATCCACCAAAAGGCATTGATCCGCGCATGTGGCCTCAGGCAAAACTCGATAATCCCGATCCGAAGAAATTCATTCCAGTGCCAATGATTGGGTTTAATGATTTGAAATGGCGAATAAAGTGCCAAGAGAACGAAACAGAAACCCATGCACTGTACCTCAATAAAGTTGAGCGTGATTTGGCTGAGTTGAAGCAGCGTCATGCGGCCACGACGGCGAAAATCATGGAACGCAAGAGGAAATTAGCCGAACTCAGCCATAAGATATTGAAGGTTTGTTTCTGGTTTCTCGGACACCTATCATCTATTCAATATTACATCTCTCTTTAGATTGTCGTAAAACAGGAGTGCACAAGGAAAGTTGGCATCGCCTTGTCACCAGAAGAGGAGGCCCTACGTAGCAAACTGGAAAACATGCAGGCATTGGTTTCAGCTCCTACACAATTCAAGGTAGATCGGGTTTAGCTTTCTCGAATGGCCTCGAACATGAATTTGTTGTTTTTTTTATTTTATTTTTCTAGGGTCGCTTAAGTGAGCTACTGTCGCAGATGAGAATGCAGAGAAATCAATACGCCCTGACCGGTGGTAGTGAGTACACAATAGACAAAGACTGTGAAGACGAAATGAAGACGTTCTTAGGTATGCAGCAAAAGGCAATGGAAGTTCTCATGGAAACAGTGAATAAAGATCTAAAATCTCTGCAAATCATTATCGACGGAATGCCAGAGTTGGTTAGGGGTTAGAAAATTTGGTTTGGAAAGGCACTTGCAAAAAAATTTAAACATAAAGGAAATGATTTAATAAGAAAACATTTTTTTTTTATTGTTAATTTCGCGGCTTTGGGGATTCTGGCCCTTACGAGACGCTTGAAGTTTTGAAAAAAACTTGCTGTGTAAGGTAAAAGAACTGGTAGTTCGGCATTCTTTTCAGTAAGAGTTTTGCTATTAGGATGGTGCTAAATTCTGGTGGCTCTGGATTTAATTTGTGGTTTTAAGCAAACAAAATCGACATATAGACAGTTGGGATTCACACACAGACCGTGAATTCAGCTCTCGTCGCTTGTGGTAAAAGATTCGGTTTCGGATTCTTGATAGTTCCTTCGGATGGTTTGGGTCTCAGAAGAATGTTAATGATATTGGTCAAAGGATCTTATTCCCATGCGATGTCTCAGCACATTCTAACGAATGGTGTTGTAAAAACGAGCACTTTTATTTTCAAATTGGTCATCCTTTCTGGTAGTTTATGCGATCTTCAATTTTCGACCCTTCTGTGCAGGTTTGATCGTATTTGTAAGACGTTGAGTACAACTAGTGTCTAAACCACCTGTCATGTAGACTTATGTTTACGGGATGCCCATAAAGGGAAACTCCTTGCCATCGCACTGCCGCCTTCCTGAGATACTAATTCGAAACTGTGTTGCCGGCACAAGTTCCACCCTTGGTGTGAGTAGAGGCCGACCTAAAACTTCTTACTGCTCTTAGGGTCGCAGCACCCAGTACTTATTGCAATTCTACATTAGGTCAACCAAAGAAGACTCTTCTTGTTCTTCAAGTCAGGCCCGGACCAAGATCAGGGACGCTCCCGTCTCCCATGTTACCGTGATTTAAGTGCTGGTGGTGGTCCAACCGCCAACAAGACCTATGACCGGCAACTTGTAACTGATCAAATAGTAGCAACCTTCGGTAGCGTCATCTGAAGATGTTTGCGATAAGACCAGTACTTTGCTCTGCCCCCCGCTTTCCGCTTTCTATTAGACAACGTCATTGATGGGCGAAGCCTTGATAATTGGGCGCGGGACCAAATACGACTTCAAAGCTTTATGTTGAGTACATATGAAATATCAGCATTTCTTTGGTCAGCGATGATAATTTTCTAACAGGCAATGCCCTCTGTAAATTTTTGGGCTCTGCGGCCTGTTACAGACCAGAAGATTGCCGGCAAAGTGGGTAAGCAAAGTTTGTCGCTGAAAATGCTGTCATTTTAAGGCGGGGTAAGCTGGCTATGTCACAACCTGAGTGCGTACTTGACATTTTAAACCCTTTTGGTGCATATAAACTGAAATGAACAGATGGTGCCAACTTTTAAAACGCTCATTGCACTGTGTACAATCTGCCTTTAAAGCATTTCTGTCTGAGGTTTCTCCAGGTTAACCTCTATCACTCCCAAAAGGTCTCAGCCGGACTATCGTCTATCTAACGACGCAGAAGACATTATCCTAATCCACGAACTATGGATTGTAGATGGTGTGGTTCGTGAACTTGGCTCTATACAAAAGACAAAGGTAAGACCAGAATTTGAATATTAGTGAATCGTAACCTTAATATACTCTTATTTCCTAATCTCAGCGACCTCTACATAACATTGCTAGACTGGAGACTGCCAAATGTATCTATTGGCTAGCATCGGCATATCTTGGCCACAACTATATGGGCCCTCTCTCCCTCTCTCTCCTCTCTAGAAAGGGTGGTCTTGGAAGTTGGAAGGCAGAAAACTGGCCCCATCATTGGGTGCGGCAGTACAGACACTAATTATAGAGGTGAGCCACTTTTGATTATATTACGAATATAGGTACTAACCTTATTGTCTGCGATATTGGCAATGAGTCCACCTTTACAACTAAAAACCAACAACAAGTGCTAGATATCACTCTTGTCTCCGATAACATCACTCAAATGATAACGAACTGGATGATATCGTCTGAACACTCTTGTTCTGAATCAGCCTGAATGATGATCCACCCCGCCAACTAGCATTACGCAATTATCAGAAAACTGATTGGTCAAAATACAGATGAACACTTTTAAAACTACTCCCTCCCCCGAACTCTTAAGTCCACCATGTAACACCAATGAGATTGACATTAAAGTCAAGGATTTTACCTTGGCTCTTAATCAGGCAATGGCTGCTTCCTGCTCTCTTATTCAACATAGAGGAAAAAAAAGCCGTGGACATCAGCACTGGGACCGCTTAGAAACGCAGAAAACTTTTCAACCAAGTAAAAAGCACAACAAAGGTGACAGACTGGAACTCATATAAGGAATTCTTCATATAACAACCCTGGAGGTCATTTTGTGGCAAAATAACAGAAACCTTCGAAGCATCGCGTCTAAGAAAAATCCTCTCTACAAATCCTACGATGCCTAGCCGTTTGAAAAAAAAACGGTGGCCCTTGACAGACCTCAATGTAGTTTTCTTTCTCAAAGCCGGAAAACGTTGTCTTATTGCCCCAAAGGACCTCAGACCTACATATAGGTCTATATCATATTTTCTCCTGAAAACTCTAGAACGACAGATTGATATCCATATACGATCCAGAATTTATCCACGACTTCTGTCTCCGTCTCAACATGCCTACCGTAAGGGAAAGTCGGTGGAAACGGCATTGGCTAGCTACATCGAACAATCCCAAGATTATAGAGAGTATACAATGGTCCCATTCCTGGCTATTGAAGATGCCTTTAATAACATAAAGACATCCGCAATTACAACTGCGTTGTCAACTTTGAATGTAGATAACTCACCTGGGCAGTTGATCAGTCTTAAGCTAAATAGCAGGTTAATAAACTCGAAAGTAGGTGTGGCTTCTGCTAAAAGATGTGTCTCCAAAGGTACGTCGCAGAGCGGTGGTTGCCTATGTGAATGATGTTACCGTTAAAGAGCTCTTACTCCTATTAGGAGCTTTTTTCTACAATGATTTAAGCAATCTAAACAATATAGACGTCAACAGTCTCCTACGCTTCATCAGAAGCTTAAATAGGCCTAAGTGGGTTGGTCTTTCCAATAGCCACTTTTACATACCTACTTACCTACCTACTGAGTTTGTTGTTACATTTATCACGCTTCTATTTACCCTGTTTGTACATATAATAAAATATCCGACGAAGATTTTGCAATTCTAAAAAAAAAAGTAACTGCTGCTTGTCTAACACTTGACGCAATAATACGCGATACTTATTTGAACAAGAGCTGTTTCTAACACGCACATATCTCTTTGGCAGTACTATGAGAGACAGCTCAACTACAATAGTTCTGTAGGGATCCCGGCCATCGAAGTAAGATGACGAATTCTACCATAGGCGACGAAAGGTTGACCCCATTGAAATTGAATAGAAAGGGAGGTACCGGTGAACGCTGGTTTTAAATGTTTGAAGGTTATAATGACTAGGAAATAGAGAGCTCGGCAGGGCATTTCACGAGCGAGTTGTTCGGCTTAGGAACGAATCACGATATTTTAGAGTACGTCCGAAAGTGAGCTTGAGGGTATACTGATGAGCATTCATAGCGAGACGGGTGTTACGGTTAAAAGTTTGAAGGGGCAGTGTTAGCATACCTGGCAGCACTGAAAGTATATATAACGGGCACCACAGCCCGGGAGTGAGAAAGAAAAATCTATTAGAAGAACGACTGAGCATTTCTCAAAAATAACAGTTATTCTTTCTTTTCCAATTTAAATTCTCGAAAGAACAGACGCGTGATTTAAAATACGAATTTTCAAGTTTTCTTCCCTTTTCTTAAAAAGAACTTGTAAAAGAATTCTTAATAAATTACTGATAACTAAGTTAAAATAAATTCTTTCCCTTTTAAAAAACATACACTTGCCAAAACAAGCAGCCGTACAAATTCTTAAGAACCCAACAGGCGGAATGTTACTGGCCATTTCTATGCAGCACTTGCGGTGGAAATAGCGATAAAACAAAGTGAGACACGAGACATTAAGTCGGTGTTCGAGGGTGTAGATTGTTTGAGTGATATTAGTATCACCTATGAGTTTTATCGCACGGTTATGAATCCTATCTAATAGGTGCAGATATGTTTTGGGCGCACCCGAGCAGATGTGTGCATTGTACTCGAATTTTGGGTGTATATATTGAGGCCAGACCAGAAGGGGAAAAATATTTCCGACATCGCTTGAGGAAACCTAGACATTTCGCAGTTGATAGTTCCCTAATTCGTTATACTGCTAATATCAGAATTTAATGAGCTTAACATACGCTCCCGTTCCTGTTCTACAGCCGAAGAGCAGGGACGTGAGTTTGTAAGCGAATATGAAAAGCAGAGAGTACTGTCGTCAGCAAAGGAATATATTGGATTAGAAGTAGCAGACAAGAGATCATTAATGAAAATTAGGCAAGTGTGTCGGAGACAAAATGGAGCCCTGTGGCACACCAGCATTTATTTTGTGGGTAACAAACTTGAAACCAAGTCCAAGACAACTTGAATTAAACGATCCGAAAGGTAATTTCTAATCAATTGAAGAAGAGAGTCGTTGATCGCAAATGCACGCATTTTCGACAAAAGAGCCTCTGTCAAACTCTGTCAAATGCCTTAGAAATATTAAGTGCAACTATCTTGCTTTCGCCAGATTGGTGTACGCTTCGGTTCCACTTTTCGGTGAGAGATGCCATCAAATGCAATTAATAAATATAAGTTGGAAAGTTCTGATGTTATCAGTGTAAATTGTGAAATTTCTGGTGTAAAATATTGTTTCATTTGCGTCTACAGTCTTCATAAGTTTTCAGTTAAATGCTTCTTGAAAAATTTACAGTGTTTTTAGAACGTCAGAAATCTATGAATGTTGTATTGCTTGGTGATTTTAACATTAATATCCTCTGTGATTCTTCTGATTCAGATTGCTTTTTGTCTGCCCTATCTTCGTTTGGTTTTATATCGGCTCTTAATCAACCTACTCGTCTTAATTCTTGTTTAGACCATATCTTTATCAGACAACATCGAAATATTCAAGTGTACTATAAAACCATGGCCTACGATCTAAGAATTACAGATCATTGTTTAACTTCCATTCAATTTGGTAATAAAGTTACTCGTGTAAATAAACCTACAGTAAGGGAAAAAACTAAAATAGATTTCACTGCTTTAAAAAATCACCTAAATTATGAATTCTGGGACGAAGTCTATACAACTTCTAATCCGTCGTTAGCATTTGATGTATTTCTAAGTAAGTTACAATATTATGTTTCGATCTGTTGCCAAAAGAAAATTAGAGCTGATAACAAATTAAAACCTCTGAAACAATGGATGTCCTTTCCATTATTAAAGAAAATCAAAAAAAAAAAAGCTTTGCTCACTCGTTCAAAAACACCCTAACAATGCAAGATTAAAAATCTTTTATGATAAAATTTGTCATGAGTTAAAGACAGAAATACCTTACTGTAGAAATACTTACTATAGCAAAAAGCTAGCTGAAAATATAGGTAACTCCAAAAAAGAATGGCATATTGTTAACGATATTTTAAACAAAAACACACCTTGCAGTGATATTGTACTTAACAATAATAACTCTACGATTTCTGACCCTTTGGAAGTAGCTAACTTATTTAACGACTTCTTCTCCAAAGTAGGCTCATTTCTTAGTGTATCAAATAATGATAATCCAACTTTGTATAATAGTGATAGCATACTGGAAGCCACTTTTCAACCAGAAAGCTTCTACTTTAACGAATTTACTCCACTTGAAATTCATAAAATAATATCTACACTTAAAACATCAAATTCAACAGGATTGGATAATATATCAAGCTTTTTGTTAAAAAAAATTTCTTTTCAGATCTCGGATGTTCTGTGCTACATCTTTAATTCTTGTGTGCATAATGGTGTCTTCCCCGATGCCCTAAAAACTGCACTCGTAATACCCCTTCACAAAAAAGGCAGTACTATGTCATTAAACAATTACCGCCCCATCTCGCTGTTATCGGTTTTCTCTAAAGTTTTTGAAAGAGGAATGAAAACAAGAATGATTTCTTTCTTAGACAGGTCTCAGTTCTTTAGCGAATTCCAGTTTGGCTTCAGAAGAGGTAGGTCTACCGAAAGTGCGTTATTAAAACTGATTGGGGAAATATATAACAGCTTGAATACTTCTCAAATTCCATCTTGCCTATTCATTGACATAACCAAGGCTTTTGATACAGTAAACCATACCATTCTTTTAAATAAACTTTTTAATTCTGGTTTCAGAGGCTTTATTTATGATTGGTTTACTTCCTACCTTGAAAACCGAAATCAAATAGTAAAAATTAATAATGCTTTTAGTTCTATAAGATACATGAATATTGGAGTCCCGCAAGGCTCAGTTCTGGGTCCTTTATTATTCCTTATGTATGTTAACACTTTCATATTCAAGCGATAACTACGTAAATTTGTATCTTGACGTTAATAACGACTTGGATTTACTACGACGCTGGTTTTATAAACATAAACTGGTAATCAGCAGTAAAACAAAGTTTATGATACTTAATCTCAAAGGTTTAATAAATGAAGATCTGCCCCTCCTTTATCACTCTCCGAGTTGCCTACGTTTTTGCTTAGTTGATTCAACTGCTCGAGGTCATGCTACCTTCAATGCTTGTGAACTGTAGTGAAGATTGTTTTCGTATTGAAAGTGTGGATAGTTTCCAGTATTTAGGTATCATTTTGGATAACAAGCTCAATTGGAACGATCACGCGCTATACCTAAAACTGTATCTTAATAGGGTAGTCAGGCAAATGTATCATCTGAGCCTCTATTGCAATATTCAAGTTCTAGAAATGGTTTATAATGGCTTATTCAAATCTAAGTTGCAGTATGGAATTTCTTGCTGGGGTGGTGCGTATTTTAATAAAATATAACCTTTATTAATTAAACAAAAGCATGTCTTAAGAATTATGTGTAAGGTAAATCGGAGAACGCCTAGTTTTGCACTATTCAAAAGCCTAGAAATTCTCCCATTAAGACATTTATATTGTTATAAAGTGCTAAAGATATTTTTCGAAAATTCAGGTTTCTATGATGTTAGGTTTCATCAAAATTATAATTTGCGTGAACATGGGGAACTTTGTAACTGTCCCACCTATTTATAAAGCACACTTTTGTCGATTCTACTATGTTACAGCTCCCAGATTATTTAATTCTTTGCCAGAAAACCTTAGGTGTGAGAGGACAAAAACTGTATTTTTAAAAAATGTTAAAAAATGGCTCTTCACTTTCAACCATTATGAAATAGATTCGATTCTCATTCCAATATTATAAATTGACTATAATTTACTTCTTTTTTTTATCTACATTGCATTTATATTTGAAATATCCTTTTATTTTACCCCATCAATATTATTTTATTTTGTCATTATGTTTTAAATTTTTCTTGTACTTTCGCCACTTGCCATATGGCAACAGATTGTACATAGCTATTTCTTAGACAAATTCATTGTATCATTGAACATGTATATTTGTAAAAATATTTATATTTTGTCATGAAATAAAGATTGAAAAAAAAATAAAAAAAAAAAAATCTCCAGTGGACCTGTTGCTACGAAAACCGTATTGGCGGTGATTGAGAAGTTTTCGTGTTTCGAGATATTTCATGAGCTGACGATTTATCAGCGTTTCCATGACCTTGGAAAGAAGGGACGTAAGTGAAATGGGTCTGTAGGAGGAGAAAGAAGAAGATTCGCCTTTTTTAGGGACGGGCTGGACAAATGCTGTTTTTCATCTGCTCGGAAAGCGTCCTAAAGAGTAGGATTGATGAAAAAGCTTACGCAATGGTTTTGCCAGCGTGGAAGAACACCTATTCAGAAGAAGGGGAGATATACCATCTGGACCAGCGGATTTACGTATGTTGAGATCTTTAAGTACTCTTAAGCTACTACACGAGTGCGAAAGTAGATTCGTCCCATTGAAGATTCGACGCACTCTAGTGTAGACGGAGACAAAGCACAATCTGGGAGTGTTGAGCTGGCCGCAAAGTGTGCAGCAAGCAGATTGGCCTTGTTCACAGAGCTGACAGAGCTGGAATGTCATTGTAAATGAGCATTGGGATAGAGGATGAAGCGGAATTTCTAATGTTTTTGACGAACGACCAACAATTTTTACTCCCTTTTGGACATTGTATTATTTTTTGCCTCAGTTTTTGGTCGTATTGGAATCTTACACGCTTAAGAAAGATGTTGCTCGTTTAAACTTTTTTCGGTTTTCTTCTGTCGGGTTGGTCTTGAAGGACCGAAAAAACACTTCTCTAACCCTGACAGCCTCTTTATAGCTTTTTCTTTTGGTTTAATACTCTTCATCCGATGAGGGATAAAGGATCTCATTCGAAACAAAATGGAGTCTGTGATCATATCAGCAGCGATCCACGTCGTTATCAATGAAACATAATGACCAGTTAAAATTCCTAAAGAAGCTATTAAGACCGCTCCAGTTGGCTTTCTCGTATTGTCATACTGTTCTTTTAGGAATTTTTTCTCTAACTGTGTGGTCGGTGTACGAGAAATTAGCTGATATGACACAATGGTCCGAAGAGCCTAGAGGGGAGTGCACATCAACGGTGTACTTATCGGGGTGAGAAGTTAAAAACAAGTCCAGGGTGTTGGCGGTATGACTATCAACGTCTGGTATTCTCGTGGGCTCATTTACAAGCTGCGTTCTTCGGGTGTTATCTGTCCAGAATGTCGAATTGTGTATATTGAAATTACCCGTAATAACGATTTCAGTATGAGAATACAGTAATACAATTCTTTGAATGGAGTCAGACAGCGCATTAAACTCATTAAAAGTCGAATTACTGTCGAGTTTGGGGCTTCTGTAAATAAAGCAGTAGTGGATAATTTCTTTACGGAGATGAAATTTTAACCACATGAAATTGAATTCCGGATTGGAATAGGGACCACATTGTGGTCGAATTTGGTAAGAAACATCACTATGTTCGTAAACAATAATGGCACTAGTTCGTAGCCAGGTAGCTTCAGATCAGAGTGATCTGAGAGCTGTGGGCGGGCATCTACCTGTGTTTCACTAAGTGCCAAAACAGCTGGTCTGTATTTACAGACGTGGGCGTACGCAGAAAAGTGATTACGTTTTAGCTCGAGTATATTTGCAATATCCACTCTAAATTCCCAAGTCATTATAAAGAAAGAAAAACACAAAGAACACAAACACCGACGTTACTAAGCACAACTGTGAAGTAAAAATTCAGAGTTGGTTTACCGAATCAGATTGTTGTAGGTGTTATGCCCTTACAACCATAGATAAATTAAACTACATGTCAAACTCTACTAATACTTTTGCAAACTCTTAACTTTCGCACAGACACATTGTAAGTGAATTCCAACACTTTTGCATCTCTATAACTTTGTCAAAATTTGCTAGAATGAGAGCAATTTACAAGTAAAATTGCTAGAATGAGAGCGATTTGTACGAGTGTGTGTAATGTGGATGACGTTTTTTGGTTAAAATGGGCGTGGTTTGTAAAAAAGGAGGGAAATTGCCATTGATCACAATTCACACGTATTCACGGACAGAGTCTCACGGATAGTGACGATCAGTAGAAAACCGGTTTTGATTTTCCAATATCTGGAAAGTTTGATATTGTGAAAAACAAATCCTAAGTGCCTGTTCACATTGGCGCGGGCAGGAAGATTGTCCGAAAGAGAGGGAACGCTTTTTATTGAAGTGGGAAGAAGAAGGGTTACTTCCACTGAAAATCCATTTCTAAAGTGGATTCTCGGGTGCAACACATTGTTTTTTTCCAAATCGTTCCATTTCTGACATATTTTTTCATTTTAGTTTTGATCGTTGATGAGCAAGGATGTGTGAAGAATAGGAAAAAAGGTATCTTTCAGGCCAACTGCTCAAATTTAAAAAGTCAAAATGCTCCGATTCAAGTATTCCAGTTGTCAAAAAGTCTTTCAACCCCATGACAATGTGAACACGACGTTCATGGTGAGGACTTTCATCCCGTCGCCAATATAAACAGGCACTAAGAAGTTCAGTTCGATACATACTCGTATCACCTCTTTATTGATATGACAGTTTATATAGAGAGTAGAGGCGACTTTTGGCATCCCTCTCCAGAGCAGACTGACAATGGAGATAAGGCGCAATTTTTTCGAAACACTGTGCATTGATTTTCCGTTGATGGATTTGCAAGTTTTGAATCAGAATCAGAAAAATGGGTTCGGCAGTGAATGAGAAAAAAACCAAGAATATGCTCCCGATGAACTAGAACCCCAGAACACAGACCAATAAATACTATTGCGCAGAAGTATGGGCCTTAGCGAATGTGAGTGAATATAGTATTGGTAGTTTCGAACGCACAGTTTCCCGATTTTGGGTGTCGTTTGCGTTGACGAGAAACAATTTAGTAGAGGAAGAGTTTGTCTTAGGTAGCAAGCCTAAGTGCAAGGGGACCCCAACTATCTCGGAGTGCGCAAGTGGAAGCACTTGGCCAAGAACCGCGCTACCGCGAGGCTTACCCGTTAAGACCTAAGTAAAACCCCGAACGAGGTAAGTAAAGTCTATCGAAAGAGTGAAATGAAACCAACCATGTTCAAAGACTACAAAATTAAAATGCAAGTAGCTCGGACACTTTCTGCATATCCATTATTTATTTTATTAAAACACACTTTTAATATTATTAACTAACAGACTTAAATCGATTTAAATATCATAAATTACATTCTATTGCACATTTCACGAAACCTGTAGTACTCAATCAAAGAATCCCTTAATATCTTACAATTGAAAATCTCGTAAGTGGTACACTCGCCGCCCTTATACGCGCGTCCCTCTGTGCACCAGATGATGCAAACATATCCTCTGCCTTGCGCAATCTTCTTGAATAAAGTGGCGCGATGAAGTCATGATTGTTATTGTGTTCTTGAGGGATCTCCTCTGGAACTGGAGCTTGTGCATCAAGTCCGAAAAACGAGTCATCAAAGATAACGTTATGGTGATTGCTGTAGGCACGCATTGGCCTTGGGAATTCTTCCTGTTCATCTTCGCCAATGACCTTAACATTGACCTGCTTTGCTGCATGCAAGAACTTCTTTGGAATCTTCTTTTGTTTCAACATGTAGAAATTCATTGCTTGATTCGCTTCTGAAGGTGGCATCAAGTATTGCATTTGCTGAGTCTTAGCATCCAATTTGTGGGTTTTTTCGACTTGCAATTCTGGCGTATGATAATTAAATTCCCAATCTCTCTGTAATTGGATTTGATCTTGTTCTGACTCTGCAGTTGGTTCCATAACTTGAGGCGGAGAGCGGAGAAGATGGGTTGCTCTTTGGAGCATTGCTTCGAATCGTTCCAATGAGATTGGCTGTGGGTATCCCACTTCAATTGCTGCTGTATTTGAACGTTGAGGAACCCTGGCAGCACTGCAAGCTGACAATATCGCGAAAACCTAAAAAAACATTTGGCTATTAAAAGTCTTGTTCTGAATATGCATACTTACTGCTAATCCTCCCTTCATTTTGGATGAAAAAAAAGTATTCCTTTAAATGTTCAACTGTATACGAGTATAGTAGACGCGACGGAGATCTGATGAATCCTTTACATTCAATGTCGTTCCTCAAAGTGTGGTGTAAGCTAACCCCTTTCAAAGCTTTTATACACTTTTCCCCATAGCCAAAAATCAAATCACAACTACGAGTAGTAGAGACAATTACTTCCGCAACTAATTCCAGATGCAAGAAGCCATGATACAACGGAAGGAAACTCAGCTGTGCAAGAAATTGACGAATGAAAAAAAAAAAAAAAAACTGGATTTGAAATCGATGCAACTGCTGCTTCTGCATCAGGTTACTTGTTCCATCGAGGTACTGGCGTGACATAGCCACTATGTGCGATGTTACGCTCACTTGCCTATGCAATTGTGTTGCAGGCTTCGTAAACATGTGAGTAACCGCCTAAGGTGATGGATTACAAAATCGTTACCACATTTCATAATGAGATTCTCAGAAGTCTTTAAAGTGAACTGCGACCATCCGCAACCTACTTAGTGAGAGAAGTTAGTTGTAACATAATGTGGCGGCGACAAGTAACTAGAAAACCTTTTTCCGGAAAACCAGTTTTCTTAAATGAAAGTGAAAAGAGTGCGACTGACGAGTTCTGCTATTATGGAAAAGTAAGTTACCCGTGTCCCCCAATCTCACAGTTGATGCTGGTTGTCATGGCTTAGGTGGGTATACAAAACCGACCAACTGGTTGACTGCGACATCAGTTGTTATAAAGTTCAACGTTAAGGCTACGACATAGAAACTAGTTTTGCAAATCTACTGGATCTTCACCAAGTTCATAGAGATTTCATAGTGACGAGGAGTATTTTATGTAATTACACCGGCTGGAGAAAAAGTGTTGGTGTCTCCGTACATCGCAGTTGGGATCACCTACCTGCAAGTCTGTAAGAAACAGACTGCGGAACATTTTTGCTTTGTGGTGAACGCTATCATTTCAAGCGATTTGTTTGATAGATGTCATTAGGAATAAGTGTTGACTTTTCACATCCGGATTTTATATCCTTGTTTCTAATCAGCGGCTAGAGTTGACTAGATGAGTGCGAGATAAACATACGAGTACACACAGCTGAAAACATTGGAAACTCCCAAGCACAGAGCATTTTCCATTTCTGTTTTTTTTTTAAAGAAATTATAATACGTATTGTAACAATAATAAGCTTACTGGTCTAGTGGGGTCATTTACTTGTCTCTATCAGATCTTTTATCTCCCACCCTTGTTATATTTTCTTAATCACATTTGTTTCGGAATTGAAGTTTTCTTGTTGGTAAGGAACGTATTTTTTTTTTTTATAATGAGCGCGCGCTCAAGGGGTTTGTGTACCCTTAAGGTGATTGTTCACAGCGCGGGCAAAGGAAATTTAGGGAGGAAGAAAAAAAAAAGAACGTATTATACAACAAGACCATTTGTGATATATAAGGATGGACTAATTAATCCTCAGTCCCTTTATTTAGGAAGTCTGCATGGCTATCCAGGTAGATCTGCATCATCTTCGATTAATTCTGTGTCTCCCATAATAATTCGTCTTGTCGTGAGTTGCACTACAATTTCCCCGTCGCCCCAATTTGTGATGAATGTGCACTCGATATTTTTTGTCGCACCAGATTCTGTCTATTACCAATAAAAGTAAAAAATGATAGATAGAGTGAAGCCAAAAAAGTGAACTAAAACTGAGTAAATTCCCTTCTCACAAATCACGCTGTTGAATGCAGATATTTCCAGAAATTGCACAACCCATTAACCCTACAAGGCCGTATGTGGGACAACCACTTTTATTGTCTGTTAAATATAAGTAACGACATCTCTTGGTTCTTGAGGGATATATCGCAAATGTAGCAATGATAAAATACCAACAATTACGTTTAGATGTCGCTATTGATCTTATTACTGTCATTAATTTTCGAATTTTCAAATTATTTTGCATCAAAAACTACAAATATCATACATCATTGTGATGCGACAACATCCCGACACCGGAACAGAATCCTTGATAAGACTTTATTTGTGAAGCCAACCAACATTCAAGAGGTTCATAGCATTATCAGTTTGCTGGGGGAAGATAAATCTCCGGGAATTGATGGAATTCGAGCCGCTGATATTCGAAGACACGCCGATATATTCGCACCCATTATATGCAAATTCATAAACATCAGCCTAGCACAAACAAATATCCCGTCCATTCTGAAAACAGCTGTCGTAAGGCCGATTTACAAAGGAGGAGTTAAAAGTCAGCTCAGCAATTATAGACCGATATCGATTCTTCCGGTAATTGAAAAGTGTCTAGAAAGCGTAATTAGTGAAAGAATAAAGAGTTTTATGTTAAAATATTCCCTGATCCATAAAAGTCAATACGGCTTTCAGAAAAATAAAAGTACAAGCAAATTGTTAGCTGAATTCGCAAATTGTGTCAACCAGAGCTTGAACAATTGTCACCACGTATTGGTACTCTTCATGGATTTCAGTAAAGCCTTCGATACCTTAAACCACAAAACCCTAATAGAAGCGCTACAACGTGTTGGTATACGAGGATTAATGGCGGACTGGTTAACAGATTATCTGTGTAACAGGCTATTCTGCGTGAAAATCAGCGGAGTACAGAGCGCAAAAACAAAGGTAGAATATGGTGTGCCACAGGGATCGAAATTAGGTCCAATACTTTTTATCTTGTATACTAATGAGCTTCTTCGCTCTTTTAAGCAGAGCACACCGTTTGCTTTCGCTGATGACACAGCAATCGTGGTACATCACAGGTCGCTCGAAATGGCGACAGCAATAATGCAGGAAGAGTTGGATGCTGCGGTCAAATGGTGTCATGATAACGGCTTGGTGATTAATGCGTTGAAAACCAAGATGATGCACATCCGAAATCCTAGTTTCACATCGACACAAATTCCAGTATACCTGAGAAATGATGCATGTCCTAGTGCCAATACGGAAGTAATCGAAGTTGTCGACAGCTATAAATATTTAGGAGTCATCATAGACTGTCATTTTTTATGGAACAAACAGATCGATAAGCTGCGTATGGATTTAAAGAAAGCCATCTATGCACTAGCCCATCTGAAATATCACGCTACGGTGTCCGTCTTGAGGCAGGTCTACTATTCATTAATTGAGTCAAAACTGCGGTATGGTGTTCTTGCTTGGGGCAATGCAACGGCAACCCATATTCAGAAACTGCAAAAATTGCAAAAATCCGCATTGAAACACATCAACTCAATGAATACACGAAACAACGACACTACCTTCAAAGTCCTTAAAGTAGAAGATATTTTTAAGATGACTCTCACTTTAGAATACTACAACGACATACGGTTTATCAGGCCAGTGGATCATGAAGTGAATACTAGACGACGGGCCCAAGGTATGCTTCAAGTATCAAGCATTCGCAACAAATATGGAAGAAGACAACTCCTACACAGCGTTCCGGCAACAATCAACAATCTACCCCGAGAACTAACAAATATTGTAAATTTTAAAACTAGAAAAAAAGCGATCAAAACCTTCTTTTTGAATAATGAAATATGAAATCAATATAGGCTAATATTTTATCAATTATAGATTCTAAATTAGTTTCAATATGTTAAATTGTAATGTGGAAAGACTAAACTCACTAAATTAACCATTAAGTAGTTTAATCTTCTGCAGACAAGCCAAAGGCTTCGCAGATACTTAAATAAATTGTAAAGTGTTAAGAAAGACAAATAAATCAAAAAAAAAAAAAAAAAAAAAATTTGAACTGGAGTTGTACGTTTTGCAGTTGCCGTAAATTCAAAAGTTAATAAAAAGTGTTATTAGGAAATTTTGCACAGAAAAAATATTGCGTATTAGAAGAAAGTGTTTTTGGCAGAGGTAATTTAGTTTTTATATTACTTTAGTACACCTATTGATAAATCAAATTTATATCAATGTTCCACATATGGTACGTTGAGCTTTAACCTTTTTTTTACGAATACGTATCTATGACAAGTGTACTTATGAATACTTTTATTTATTAGAAATTATGGCGAGAAAACGATTGCTTGATATTGAAGATTTATTGGCTATACCCTCGGAGAGTGAAGTTGGGGAAGAGTTTTCTGAAGCTGAAAGTGATGAAGATATACAAAAAAATCAGTCTGCTGTCAATTTTTTCTCTGAATCCCGTAGTGATGTGGAAACACCACCATCGCCGAAGAGACATCATGATTTGTCTTCCGTTAACGAAGATATTCATTTAGCGAGCGAGCAGCAAACATCAGTAAACACTCAGTCCAGTACTTCAGGTGTGACTTCAGCGAGTACTGCATGTGCCAATAGACAATCACATGAAACGAGATGATCACCGACGTCTGTAAGTATTGCTTTTTCTAACCGAAGTAGAACCCAAGGTTCGACGGCTGTCATCAAAAAGAAGCTTCATTTGGACAAAAAGCTTACCAATCTACACATTTTCAGTTTTCTGGAAATACAAACTTACAGCCACCAATTATAGAATTTGAACTACTGGAGTATATTGTAGAAGAAATGTACAAATTTAGTATTCAAAAAAATCCTTCAAGACCATTCAAAATTACAGTTGTTGAATTAACAAAGTTTTTAGGTATCTGTCTGATTATGAGCTTGTCACCATTGCCCAATATCTGAATGTATTGGGTATTCCTCAGATTATGGAGACAATGTCGCATAATCATTTCAAAAAAAATCGCCAGTTCGTGCATTTCAACGACCATACCATTCAACAACCGTCAGGTACTCCAGGGCGTGATTGTTTACAAAAGATCAGGCCAATAATGGAAACTTTGAAAAAAAAAATGTCTTAGTGTCTTTAAAAGAGAAGCACTATCTGTTGACGAGCAAATATGCGCGAGCAATATTCTGCGCCAATACCATCCAAACAAGCCACATATGTGAATGGTGGTATAAATTGCTGTTTTTTTTGCGACGATCGGGGCTTTGCCTACGATTTTGAAATTTACTCGGGGATGGAGAACGATCCAGAACTAAGGTATCCAAATGAGCCAGACTTGGGAGCGAGTTCAATTATCGTTGTACGTTTAGCTAGGTGCATACCCAGGAACGAGCAATACAGACTATTCTTTGATAAATATTATACGTCTCAAGAATTGATTTCATATTTGGCCAAAGAAGGGATCCAATCACTGGGCACTCTCAACAAAGATCGGTTAGGAAAGGATTTCCAAATACCTTCTCTAAAAGATTTGAAAAAAGATAAAGTGGAGAGAGGTTTTTCCGAATAATGGGTGGCTAATGTTGATGATACACACATCATAACAATGATGTGGTATGATAACAAACCGGTTGTCTTATCACCATCTTTTGTAGGCCGAGAACCAATACAATCAATAAAGAGATATTGCAAGAAACAAAAAAATTGTGCACAGGTAGATTGTCCCCAAATTGTAAGAATATACTCGTATAACCAGCATATGGGTGATGTAGACCTACTGGATTCGTTCCTGGGAAAATGTAAAATAAAAATTAGGACAAGAAAATGGTATTTGAGGGTATTTTATCATCTTCTTGATGTTATCGTTATAAATAGCTGGTTACTATACAAACGAATTGGGGAGCAAAAGCAAACGCCAGCACCACTGAAGATGAAGGACTTCAAATTTGACTTAGGAAGTCTGTGCTTGTGTGGGCCATCGATCAACAAGCAAAGAGGCAGACCGTCAAGTTTGCCTGATCAAATTGAAATATCCTTATATCCTCCTCGTGAAGTCAGACGTGACGGCTTTGAGCATTTTTCTATTTGGGGTCAAAAAAGGCAAAGCTGTAAATACCCCGGTAGCAAAGGAAAAACATTTATATTGTAGCATGTTTGTGTGGGTACAAATAATAGAACTTATTCTTTTCAATACAAATCCCTTTATTCAGTACAGTTACAATTCACTATTTAATTCTTTCTCTCAGTACAATCCAATTTCTCAACCGCTTATACTTTTCTTATCTTTTACTTAAACCACTTAATCACACTTCAAATTTCACTTTAGAACTGATTTGCATACCTTTGGGATGCTGGTATTTATACTCGAATGACATACTTCGAGAACAATCCTCGCCATCCAGCGTCCCATACAATTTCCGATTTGCTAGAAAATTCGATTCCACTCTCCAGTCGAGACTTTGTTATTCCAGTATCGAAATCTTCTGGTCTTCGACATTTTCTGCTAGATGTCGCTGCTCACATTTAAGTGGTTATCACATTGCTCCCTCCCTACAGTTGTTCGTCCCGAACAACTTCGTCATTCAGCATCCCGTTGAAATGACACATTCTATCCAAATGGACCACTTTAAATTTTCCTCGATCCCCACGCTGGATCCGGTAGACAACGTCATTAATGCGGGTTATCACCTTGTACGGACCTTCCCAGTCCTGTTGCAATTTTGGTGATTTGCCTTTCTTACGCTGAGGATTATACAGCCAAACCAGATCTCCTTCGTTGAAACCGGAAGATTTCGCCTTGATATCGTACCTAGTTTTCATGCGGCTGCTTGCTAGCTTCATCTTTTCTCTGGTGTCTTCATGCAATTTACGAATCCTGCTGCGTAAGTCATTCACGTACTCGTTCACCTCTTTGGGCTCCGTCGGTGGGGATCCGAATTTTGCTTCACTTGGCAACCGAATCGTTTGACCAAATAAGATCTCGGATGGTGTGTGCCCTGTTGAGCTATGGACCGCGTTTCGGTAGGCCATTAAGAAGAGGGGTATGTGTCGATCCCAATCCCGCTGGCAGTTGCTGACAACTTTAGATAGATGCTCATTCAAGGTCCGATTGAATCGCTCGACCATTCCATCAGATTGCGGGTGTAGTGGCGTTGTCCTTGTCTTTCTTATTCCCAAATATTGGCATATTTCCTGGAAGACTTTTGATTCAAAGTTTCGCCCTTGATCAGAGTGCAGCTCCATTGGGACCCCAAATCTGCTCACCCAGTTGTTGACTATCTGTTCGGCTACGGTCTTAGCCTCTTGATTTGGGATGGCAAACACTTCCGGCCACTTACTGAAGTAATCCATGACTACGAGAGTATATCGGTTTCCATTAAAGGTTTCGGGAAACGGCCCAGCGATGTCGATGGCTATTCGTTCGAAAGGTGCTCCGACATTGTATTGTTGCATTTGTCCACGTGGCTTTGCTTTTGGACCCTTGGTAGCCGCACACCTTATGCACTTTTTGCACCAATTCTCGACATCTTGTTTAGCGCTTAGCCAATAGAAACGTTCCCTTACCTTTTCCAACGTCTTGTTTATTCCCAAATGGCCTCCTGAGATTCCGTCATGTATTTCATGGAGTACTTGGCTGACTCTGGAACGTGGCACTATTAGCTGCATACGAGATGTTTTCCCATCTGCACTTTCCCATTTTCTCTTCAGCAATCCATCTTGCACAAAAAGCGAGTCCCACTGTGCCCAGTATGCCTTCAGAATTTGGCTCCGATCTGATATCTGCTGCCAGCTTGGTCTTTCCTCGTGTTCCTTCCAGGCCAATATTGGTTCGATGTCATTGTCTGCCTGTTGGGAGGAACGGATTTCGTCTATACTCCAACCCTCTATTGGCTCAGTCCTGTTCGTTTGGATAGTTGCCTGTTGTTTCGCTTCTTTACCACTGACTACTTCTGCTGGGAGGCTTTCATTGCATTGTTTTACCTGTGAGACTGGGATAATTACCCTGGAGTCGTCGACTCCTGCTACAGACTTCTGCCCCGCGAAGTAAGCATTTCCTAACTGATGGCTTCTGGAAATTTGACCGGTTTCTTGGTAGCCGTTTCTGCCGGTTTTTCTTTCTATTTGCCTGTAGCCCCAGTGCAGGCAGCCTTCTCGTCGTACCGGTTCTTTACAATGCCCTTGCAAATGTCCTACTTTATCGCAGTTCCAGCAGCGCATCCTTCGTCTCTCCCGTGGGATATTTCGTTGCATGGTAGTTGGTCTTGAGCAGGAGCATTCACCAGATACTATTTCCCTTACGAAATGCATTCCTTTGGAAGCCTGATTGGATGCTTCCATCGCCAGAGCGAAGGCAAGTGCTTCAGCAAGGGTTCTTTTCCCGGCCATCCTTACTGCTGATTGTAGCTTCAAATCTGCAATTCCCCCAATGAATGCGTCCTTTGCCATTTCGTCGATTATTTCTTGGCCTGCGGTGGGATATGACAAATGTGCCAGTCTACTCACGTCTGCTTGGAGCTGTTGCAGTGTTTCTCCTCGTTGCTGCATACGGCCTTGCAATTGAACCTTGTAAACTTCCCGCATGTGGCTATCCCCAAACCGTTTCTCGATAGCCTGCACTAAAACCATATAGTATCTATTCTTTTCGATATCGATTGTTTGTAACAATTCTGCCGCAGGACCACGTAAGGCCATCGCTAGGGCAAAGCACTTTTCCTTATTGTCCCATTCGTTTGCACAGGCAGCCATTTCAAACTGCTTCTTATACGTAGACTATGAGGTCTGGCCATCGAATGAGGGAGGCTTCAACTCTTTTCTCCTTGGACCGCTTAAAGAACATTCTCGCAGTTTCTGTTTTCGCACTGTATCGAGCTCTTTTGTTAGTTGCTGAACTTTGCTGTCCATTTCCTCGAATTTTTCGCCAACATTCTTCTCTATTCTATCAAATTTGTCATCAACGTTCTTCTCTATTCTTTCAAATTTGTCATCGATTTCTTCGAATTTTTGCTGGAGAATGTTCTTTTGTTCTTCCAGATTATTCTTTTGTTCATCCATTTTCTGTTGAAGACCGTGCAGATTGTTGGTTTGTTCGTTGAATTTTTGTTCAATGCTGCTCTTCTGCTCGTCTAGATTTTTCTTTTGTTCATCCAGCTTTTGTTCGAGGCTATTCTTTTGTTCGTCGAGACTGCTCTTCTGTTCGTCCATTTTTTGTTCCAGACTGTTCTTCTGTTCTTCCAGATTTTCCTTTTGTTGGTCGAGACTGTTCTTCTGTTCGTCCATTTTTAACAAGAGGAGTTGTATCATTGCAGCCATATCATTGCCGGTACTTGTCTGTTCATCCTCGTCAACATCAAAGGAATATGCATCAGGATCATGACCCTCGTTGTTCAAAGCCTCCTGAAGTCTGAGCACCAGATCACTTTTTCCTCCACTGGCGGTGAGGCTTCTCTTGTTCAACTCGGATTTGAGTTGGACGAGGGTCAACTGCAATAGTTTTCGACCCATTCTAGCTTTTTCAAATAGTCAGAAAACACAGGTTTTTTTTTTTTACACACAATAAGTCCTATCCCACTTCTGACACCAATGTAGCATGTTTGTGTGGGTACAAATAATAGAACTTATTCTTTTCAATACAAATCCCTTTATTCAGTACAGTTACAATTCACTATTTAATTGTTTCTCTCAGTACAATCCAATTTCTCAACCGCTTATACTTTTCTTATCTTTTACTTAAACCACTTAATCACTTCTCCTAATTAACACTTCAAATTTCACTTTAGAACTGATTTGCTTACCTTTGGGATGCTGGTATTTATATTCAAATGACATACTTCGAGAACAATCCTTGCCATCCAGCGTCCCATACAATTTCCAATTTGCTAGAAAATTCGATTCCACTCTCCAGTCGAGACTTTGTTATTCCAGTATCGAAATCTTCTGGTCTTCGACATTTTCTGCTAGATGTCGCTGCTCACATTTAAGTGGTTATCACAATATCATGCGAAAAATATCGAGTTGAACTCTGCCTCAATAAAGATAATAATTATTTTGGAAATTCTCACCAATAGGTATTTTTCTCAAATAGTAATAAGTTATTTTATTTTCTAATTCTTATTTTGTGATAATTTTTATTTTGTAATATCTAATTCTGATAATGTCAATTGTCCTATAATGCTTCGTGTTATGAGTATATTAGTTTAGTATTAAAAATACTGTTATTGTACAAAAAATTATAGTTAAAGCTCAGTGTACCACATATGGAACAGAAATAAAAAACTGAAAATATTTGGTTATAATTTTTTTTTATTATTTTTCCCCAAGTTCTAAAAACTAACTACGTCACATATATTTTTATCAGCCATAAAAAAAATAGAGCCTTGTAGGGTTAATGTGCTAGTGCCTGATGACATTTGCCTTTTAAGAACATGGAAAGAGCTTCTTAAAAGGAAGACGTTAACATGGATATACCCCAAATGGAATCTTACAAGAATCACTCCGACACGTTTGGAATTGGTATCTAAAAAATTAAACGTGATATTTTTTTTTGTTTTTTGTTTTTAATGAGCGCGCGCTCAAGGGGTTTGAGTACCCTTAAGGCGATTGTACACAGGGTTGGCAAAGAAAATTTAGGGAGGTAGAGGTACCGATGTACATTGTTTTTAAATGTTTGCAAGTTATAACGACCAGGATATACAGAGATCGGCAGGGCATTCCATAAGCGAGTAGTACGGCTTAGGAACGAATCACGATATTTTAGAATACGTCCGAAAATGGGCTTGAGGGTATACTGATGAGCATTCATAGCGAGACGGGTGTTACGGTTGAAAGTTTGAATGGGCGGAATGCTACTGGCGATTTCAGCGGAGCACTGGTGGTGGAAATAGCGATAAAACAAAGTGAGACACGAGACATTTCGTCGGTGTTCGAGGGTGTCCATTGATTGACTGATATTAGTATCATCAATATCGCACGGTTTTGAATCCTATCTAGCAGGTGCAGAGATGTTTTAGGAGCACCTGACCAGATGTGGGAGTTGTACTCCAATTTTGGGCGGATGAATGCCTTATATATTGAGGCCAGATCAGAGGGGGTAAAATATTTCTTACACCGCTTGAGGAAACCTAGACATTTCGCAGCATTTTTGGCAACATCAAATATGTGGTCATTCCAACGTAAGTTGTCGTGGACACACATACCGAGCATGGAAAGTTTTTCGGTTTCGACGATGCAAGTGCCATTCATGGATAATGGCTGGGTGTTTAAATTTCGCTTTAACGACAGGAGACAGCATTTTGTTTTGGAAGCATTAAATTCCACTCTATTGATAGTTCCCCAATTGGTTATGCTGTTGATATCGGAATTTAATGAGCTTAGCATACGCTGCCGTTCTCGTTCTACAGCCGAAGAGCAGGGCCGTGAGTCTGGGAACGAATATGAAAAGCAGAGAGTACTGTCATCAGCAAAGGAATATATTGGATTAGAAGTAGCAGACAAGAGATCGTTAATGAAAATTGAAAAGAGTGTCGGTGACAGAACAGAGCCCTGGGGCACACCAGCATTTATTTTGTGAATATCAGACTTGAAACCGTCCAAGACAACTTGAATTGAACGTTCCGAAAGGTAATTTATAAGCCATTGAAGAAGAGAGTCGTCGATCCCAAATTCACGCATTTTCGACAAAAGATCCTGATGCCAAACTCTGTCAAATGCTTTAGAAATATCAAGTGCAACTATCTTGCTTTCGCCAGATTGATGTACGCTTTGGTTCCACTTTTCGGTGAGACATGCCATCAAATCACCAGTGGACCTGTTGCTACGAAAACCGTACTGCCGGTCATTGAGAAATTTTCGTGTTTCGAGATATTTCATGAGCTGACGATTTATCAGTGTTTCCATGACCTTGGAAAGAAGGGACGTAAGTGCAATGGGTCTGTAGGAGGAGAGAGAAGATGATTCGCCTTTTTTAGGGACGGGCTGGACAAATGCTATTTTCCATCTGCTCGGGAAGAGTCCTAAAGAGTAGGATTGATGAAAAAGCTTACGCAGTGGTTTTGCCAGCGAGGAAGAACACCTCCTCAGAAGAAGGGGAGCTATACCATCTGGACCAGAGGATTTATGTATATTAAGATCTTTAAGTACTCTTGCTAATACACGAGCGCGAAAGTGAATTCGTCCGATTGAGGATTCGACGCACTCAAGTGCAGGCGGGGACAAAGCACAATCTGGGAGTGTTGAGCAAGCCGCAAAGTGTGCGCAGTGAGTGGTAGATGCGCAGTTGAATAAGATAAGAATAGCTTTCTTTTTGTAGGTACTGGATATATTTATAGTCCTTTGTATGGCATTTATCGCAATCGAGCGATCTTGCCAAAGTCTGCACTTCGGAATCAAAGTTTGATTCAAATTAAAAATGAGGAAATATAGCGACTGGAACAGATGTGAAACCGAACAAGCTCTGCTAACTTATACCAACTTGGAAGAATAGTCAGATATAACCCTTATATAATATGTGAACGACGCAGACCCTTCAAAGGAAACAGTACAATGGGCCCCCGAAAACTGCGCAGTCGAGCATAAAAGGCCAAACTTCCGGAAAACATAGATATAAAATGCACGCATTTTCGACAAAAGAGACTGATGCCAAACTCTGTCAAATGCCGTAGAAATATCAAGTGCAACTATCTTCCTTTCGCCAAATCACCAGTGGACCTGTTGCTACGAAAACCGTACTGCCGGTCATTGAGAAATTTTCGTGTTTCGAGATATTTCATGAGCTGACGATTTATCAGTGTTTCCATGACCTTGGAAAGAAGGGACGTAAGTGCAATGGGTCTGTAGGAGGAGAGAGAAGATGATTCGCCTTTTTTAGGGACGGTCTGGACAAATGCTATTTTCCATCTGCTCGGGAAGAGTCCTAAAGAGTAGGATTGATGAAAAAGCTTACGCAGTGGTTTTGCCAGCAAGGAAGAACACCTCTTCAGAAGAAGGGGAGATATACCATCTGGACCAGCGGATTTATGTATGTTGAGATCTTTAAGTACTCTTGCTACTACACGAGTGCGAAAGTAGATTCGTCCCATTGAAGATTCGACGCACTCAAGTGTAGGCGGAGACAAAGTACAATCTGGGAGAGTTGAGCTGGCCGCAAAGTGTGCAGCAAGCAGATTGGCCTTGTCCAAAGAGCTGACAGCTGGAATGTCATTGTAAATGAGCGTTGGGATGGAGGATGAGGCGGAACTTCTAATGTTTTTGACTAACGACCAAAAATTGTTACTGCCTTTGGGACATTGCAGTACTTTTTACCTCAGTTTTTGGTCGTATAGGAATTTCACACGCTTAAGAAAGGCATTGCAGTCATTTCTGGCTCGTTTGAACTTTTTTCGGTTTTCCTCTGTCGGGTTGGTCTTGTAGGACCGAAAAAACATTTCTCTAACCCTGACGGCCTCTTTACAGCTCGAGTCGTACCATGCCTTTTCTTTTGGTTTGATACTCTTCATCCGATGAGGAATAAAGGATCTCATTCCAAAGAGAATGGTGTCTGTAATCATAAAATAATTACAAAAAAAAAATAATAAGTTAAAATTCCTAAAGAAGCTGTTAAGACCGCTCCAGTTGGCTTTCTCGTATTGCCATACGGTTCTTTTAGGAATTTTTTCTCTAACTGATATGGCACAATGGTCCGACGAGCCTAGAGGGGAGAGCACATCAATGGTGTACTTATCAAGGTGAGAAGTTAAAAACAAGTCCAGGGTGTTGGCGGTATGACTATCAACGTCTGGTATTCGCGTGGGCTCATTTACAAGCTGCGTTAGGTTGTTTTTCGCAGCGAAGTTCTCAACACACCGTCCTTCGGGTGTTGTCTGTCCAGAATGTCGAAGCCACCCAGAATTGTGTATATTGAAGTCGCCCGTAATAACGATTTCAATATGAGGATACAGTAATACAATTCTTTGAATGGAGTCAGACAGCGCATCAAACTCGTTAAAAGTCGAATTGCTGTCCAGTTTGGGGCTTCTGTAAATAAAGCAGTAGTGGATAATTTGCTTATGGAGATGGAATTTTAACCACATGAAGTTGAATTCCGGATTGGTAAATACAGTAATGGCAGTGATTGAGTGCAAGCAACAGTACTTCGACCAGGAGCGGGAGAGGTGGGAGTGAGTTCTATGGTATTGAGTTCTATGTAATGGAGGCACTTCCAAAATGGAATACTAACATAGGATAATAAGATGGCAAGATATGATTGCAATCCAACTTTTAGATATATATTTACCAAAGTAAATATATATATAAATGCAAACCAAACTAAAAATCACTCGAAGAATCTTGGGTTCAAAATGACCAAGGATATTTCATTTGCTTTAAGCTTAGCAATAAAGGAGAAGCTACACGACCGCGCATCACCTTGTCTTAACTCGTTTTCTCCAACAAATGTCTCAATAAGAATTCCTTACTATCTACAAGTACCCGCGGACGTTCTTCACCATCGCTATACACAACCTGCAGTGTGTGGCAGAAATGACAAAGTTACAAATGTCTTTATAGATTGCCTCTGTATATCTTTGAAATTGATAAATACGTTGAGAATCCATCTGGGTTTTCTCTCGGGAAACCGATGCTGAAGTTCCATACCATACATTTGCGTCAAGTAGCTCAATAAGTTCAGGTATAGATATCGTTGCATCATTTTGTTTATGTGCAGGAAGATATTGGCCTTCGCGGTAAAATTTGAATGATTCGTTCTGCCTTACGTTAAAATTTCTGCCATCCCTGCTGTTAACCAGTCTTTAGCAGAAGTGGTTTTTCAATGCACTTAGCATCGACTGTAATTCTACTACTAAGCGAACTTACTCAGCCCTATAAGTTTCTGTTCAGATCGTGTTGGTTTGTGGGCCATGAGTAGATATCAGAGTAATGTTGGCGAATCTAATATTGATACGGATTGTTAAAGGGCGATCGCTCACGTATCGAAAGCTCTTTGTTTACTCTGCCGCTTGAGAAAAATTGCACCCAAATAGACATTGCTTCTTAAGCAATTATCGTAGTATACATATGTATGTCATAGTCTTTCATCCTTCTTTCGTCCATTCCACAACATTTTGTGGAAGTCGTTGATATCTGGTATATAGCAGTCGAGTTATTCTGTGGTCTGTTCAAAGTTTGAATGTTCCATGTGGAGTTTGTCAGCAGCAAATCAGTCCTTATCCAGCCCTATTGGTTGATTCACAATAGGGTCTTTATTTCTTCGGATTGTTAACCTCTTCCGCAAGTCTCCAGGATGGGACCAGGCTTTTTGGAACTTCTTAGCCTAAAGGCACCGGGTATTCTGGTTATTCGTGTTTTTATTTCAACATCCTCACTAGTCAAGATTCAGTAACGCGAACTTATCCTCCGTACGTCCTCCTAAGGTCGTCATTCCTGACAGGCAACAGGTGTTGCTATTTTCTCCTGATGTTATATCTTGTTCTCACCGTCCCAGACTTGAAGCACTCCGTCAGTTGCTAGCTTTCGTAGCTAGTTGAAACCTGAGTCGGTTTCATATTGCTCTGTGTAATGAAAAATTTTCAAAATAACAAACTACGAACAGGTGTTGTAATTATATGAAAATATAAAAGGTTTATTCAGTTTAGTGTTTTTGGTTGCTTTCGTTCGGTTTAAATGGACAAGTTCGTATATAAAACGATACAGGAAGAAATTCAAACTATTTATTCGATACTAATAGGCTGTCACAGGTACATTTGACAATTCAGTTCCCGTTAGCCCCTTACGTACCACTTTTTCGATGTCATCAAGCAAGCCTGATGCACCAAATCGAAATAACTCTGGCTGCAGCCATCGCATGCCTAGTGTTTCCTTTATCAAGGTCATCCAAGTAATTGCTTCCCTAACTGTACGAACACCTCCAGCTGGCTTTAGACCAACGATTTGTCCGGTTTTTCTTTGGAAATCTTGAATAGCATAAATCATGACTAATCCTACGGGAACAGTAGCGTTCACTGCTTCTTTTCCGGTCGATGTTTTAATGAAGTCCGCCCCGGCCATCATTGCCACCATTGATGCTTTGTAAACCTTAAAATAGAAACAAATTAAAAAAATATATTGAAAGTATTCAACAACACCATACATTCTCCATAGTTCCCAGTTCACCGATAGCTAAAATAGTCTTCAACTTCGCACGATCTCCACAAGCCTTTCGCATTTCACAAATTTCCTCATAGACACCCTGCCACTCCTCGCAAAGCGCTAATTGACGATTAATCACAACATCAATTTCACTTGCGCCAGATTCAATAGCGAAACTAATTTCTTTCAGTCGACTTTCGAGTGAGTACTGTCCGGTTGGGAAACCTGTAGCTACAGCGGCAATTGGTATCGTAGACTCTTTTTTTAACTGTGCAAATGTTTCATATGCGTTCGCAACACGAGATGGATAAACACAAACGGCTCCGGTATGTAAATTGTCTCTCAGAGCTGGTTCAAGAGAACCTAAAATATGAAGAGGAAACGGAAACGCTGACCGCAAGCAAAGACGTGCTACATTAGCTTTTGTATCATCCCCAGCGAGCGTTGTAAGATCGGTTAGAGTTAAGGCTTTAAGAGCCCATACTACTTCGTTCTTTCCACTAACTTGGCCGCGACTAGAGATTTCCTTAGAGATAGTCTCTAATTGGCGAAGATTGATGGAGATATCGAGAAGGCTGCTGTCTGGAAAGGCAGTTTGAAACCATAGAGAATGAAAGAAGTATATCGAATGTATCTTACCAAATGGGAGAATATCATTTACTTTCATTTTGAGGTATTTTGGGTTGACGAAGTAAGGCAAATTTGGAAAAAGGCCGATTAGATTCAACTAGAATAGATTTACATAAATCAGTCTACCCGAAGCCTCTTAGCTGATAAGATCGCACATCCATTGAAATGTCAAACGAATGCACAGTGGTGGCCATAGTAAATGCGTACGTAAAGAAGTGGAATATACAGTAGCGTACAGTCTATTCAGTTTAAAATTTTTGGAATTCACACGGAGATAAGTGATGAAAGTATAAAATTGGACGCACCGAATGACGCGACTAAAATTAATATGTTCCAAAGGCTTTTAATACAAATGTAGCCTTACATAATTAAGTTTGCATCGTAAGTGCTGGATGGTGAGCAATTATTGCGAATAACACTTCCTAGGATTATTCTGGCTATTGCTAGGCAAAATAAAGTAAACAGATACGAAGACTTCGGGAATTTATTCTTCCCGTACATCGTTCAATTTGTTCTTTGGCATTTAAGTGATTTTTTTTTGTTACCGCTAATGAAAGAGAAATCGAGAATCACTTTAATATTTTCGGATGAATCTATAATTATCACAAAAGGTATTTTTGTTGATATTGAGTTAAAGTAGTTGGCAGGGACCCAAATGAACTCGTAGAGTGTGGCACTATTTTTCATGAATACATACATATACACATATGTATAAATTGTACATTTAAATAGGGGTGTTTATTTTTTTTCTTTTCTGAATAAACGGTGAGATATTATTCTCCGAGTTAAACTTCAAAAAAAGTTGTAGGTTGTCAGACTTAGTACATTCGAATATGTACTACATAATTTTTGTCATAGCATCAGTCCCACTGCTCTTTTATATGATTTTTGATACCACATTTGCATACTTTCTTTGCAGCCGCTAAATGGTTGAACGAAAGATAAAAGATAAAAAACATGGTTGGCTTTCAGCACTGTCCTCTTCAGTAAATCTGCCAAAATTCTAGGCTGTGCAGATAGATATTATCCTCCACATCACGTTAGTGGTTCTTCAAACACTTAAAACTGAAAAAGGGGCAATGATTATTCTGGTCGATGAGAAAGAAACAAAGAAATGTTGCTGACAAACATGGAAATATTCATGCAAGAACTAGCTCGTGGAACAATTCTAAAAATAGAATTTTAGTGGAGATCTGGTGAAGAACACTTTTAGCCTATGAGTGCATTTTCGCTGAATTTTCAAAGCTCCACTCGAAGAGCAAATGTTTACCTATAACTTCATAGAATAAAGGATTCTGACAGCCCTATGATATTGCCCCCTGAGTTGGGATCAGCAGAAAAATACACATATTGAACAGCTTCGAGAGAAATATACTCGTACTTCCTCCACGTATTTCAGATGCAGTAGAAGTAGTAGAAAAAATACTTAAGCTTCATTGGTTTTGATGTGTCGTCCCTACAGATCTCATAGCAGCTAATGATTGAAACATTTAACTCTCTGTATGATCGCGAAGACGCAACATCTATTTGAGGAAGTGCGGACTGTTACCAGAGGAGGGACTAATTTTTTTCTTTGCTGACAGTAACGTACTTACATTTATTACTAGAAAAGGTTTCGAGCTAAACGATGTAAAAAGAAGAAAATGATATCTTACCATCTGTTAAAATGAAATGGAAATACGAGTAAAACGATCAAAATTGTTTGGCCTTCCCTATGAAGATCCTCTGAAGCCGAAAGCATTTTTGGCACTATAATAGGCACTCAATTCCAAGTTGGTCCAGTGGATACGTTAGATACATATATGCGTGCATTCTGATCAATCAATTAGGGAAACACTTGAGTCCATCGAGATGCAAATGAGTGTTATCCAAATGCACCTACTATCTAAATAGACTGTTCACATTTCTAATTACATATGTGCCTAAGTAATTTAAATTTTACAGATTAGACTCTGTCGTGAATTATCATGACTTTATCATCATTCTTTGCCTTCCATTTCCTCATCTATCGTGCACTCTTTAGGTCAGATTGGTAGTTTGACGCATTCAAAGTACAAAACTGCTGTGTGAATTAGGACCCATACAGATGTCGCAATGGATTAGTTGAGTAGTAAAATTTTAATTTTGAATTGCCCGATATTATAAATGCTGACAAGAAAGCACTACATAATTAACAAAAAATTAAACGATACAAGTCTAAATCACGAACTGAAATTATTAAAATCCACTGCAAAAAAGGTTTATTAACATTAATAAGATTATCAAGAAGACTCTATCTAAAAGGTGTTGCTGTTTGTTGCGGTTTTTGGGGAGGGAAAAGGGAAACCATATTCGAAAATGAACCAGGTGTGCACGGTAACATGGATTACGGTATCGAACCATGATAAATTTTGTCAAATATATTGTACATCTCTATTTAAAGCGGTCTCTGGCCAATGCCGTTAATTGTGTTTTCACAATCATTGCTGACATCCTCTTCCACTTGTGTGCGCCACCTAAGGTCTTCCTCTATTGCGTGCCCTTTAGGCTAGGAATCAAATAATTTGTTGATCGGCGCTTTAAAATTCATTCGCTTAACATCTACTGGCCATTTTGACCAGTTTGTGCGGCTCAAAGAGATGCGAATGGGACTAAAAACCAATCGAAGAATAATCGGTCTTTTTTAATGTCAATTTTTCTGCGTCATAGAGCAGGATTAGGATGATTAGTGTCTTCAATGTCATCAGTTACAATGACTTGGAAAATTATGCCTCTAAAATCGATAAAGATCTGGTGTGTATCGGCCTGGGTCTACTCTGGATCCCCTGCTCAATCAGATCGTTGACAAATGGTTTCAGGCGTCCAGCAGATAAAAAACTTGCACCCGATTTTAAGGAGACTGATGCCTCTATAGTTGCCGCGGGGTATCCGTTCATTAGGTATCGTTTTTCCGTTCATTAGGTATTCTTTGCTCTGATGTCTTTGATAATTGCTCTCTGTATTTGAATGTCTTAATTTTAAATTTTAGCTTCTTTGTTTGCGTCTCCTTATTTTGCAATCTAACTTCGTTTTGGTTGATGGATGGAAATACTTTCATCGCTCAAGTGTGATCCATTCTGCTTCGGTCGGCGCGCGGTTAACCAGTCTTCAGACGATGTTTTTCCATGTGCTGACATGTCCTTCTTAAATTTTGGTAAAATTCCGATCGTTGTTCATTTACTAGTGCGCTTATTTGTTATGCTCTTTATTTGGAGAAGCCTACCCGGAATCTTGCTAGTGGACCGCTTGGAATGGGATCTCTACAATACTGGAGAAGACGTCGATAGCAACATGATCCATTAGGATGATTGTTTTATGATTAAGTGATCATCATAAGTGAAGCGTCGACTATCTCTTATCTCGATCTTCCCACAGTTCATATGAATGCATAGGTCTCATCGTAAGTGACATTCGTCATAAAGTTTAGTTCAATCCAACATCTCTGAACTGGTAGTACATTCAACGTCTTCGAACAAGTACTCAATTTTAAAACTTTAATTTTGTGTTTTATTTCCGACGACGGTCACGCGTAACACATGCCCACCGATTGTACTACCAAAGTCCTCTTTCCTTGTTTTGACATTCAAATCACCTAAAATGATTTTAACGATTAGGACATTGTTCGTAGATTTTGTCGATAAACTCGTGGAAACATATTTTGTTAGAATTGTCTATTTCTTCTGTGGGAGCAGTGAGCGCATTTTACACTAATGTTTGCGAATTTCCGTCCAATACGAAATGTTACTGGGCGATCTCTTACATGGGCAAGAAAACTTAAGACTTCGTATCTTATTCTGCCCCTTACGATGAAGGCGCCTACAAATGTATTCTACTTATCTTCTCTGTAACAGTGAGTATAGAACATCCCCCTTTCTTTGGTACATCGTACTTCCTGGGTAGTGGTCACATCTAACTCATAGTAGTCTATGGCTTGCGATAGGCTGCCCCTAGGTTGTTCACTTTCATTGCCTTATCATTTTGCACAGTCGTCAACAACAGTATGATTCTTACATGGTCGGGTAGTTTACGACACACACACCTGTCGTTGTCGCATTAAAGTTCATCTGCAACCATGTCTATTTCAGTACCCTGATTAGCCCTAAAAGTCCCTGTTGAACTCAGCTCGAGCTCAATGGAGAAGGCTGTTTAAAACTGAACGAATTTAAACGATGTAAAGTAATCTTATGAAAGGGTTGAGGCTCTTGTCAGTAAATGTCGTCGTTGGCCGACATACCTAATAATAACATAAAAGCTCTCCGTAATCCGGCATACCTCATAACTAAGGCCTAAGTATCTTCTACGATGAAGCAGAAATAGTAGGCCTCTGGTTAAAGCCAATTGAAGAGCACGAGTCCTTTTTCTGAACAAGTTTGAATTTTACTTTCGTCCGTATACCGTTTTCTATACTTCTACAAGTGAATCTTTACGTATCATACTCGGGGCCTTTGCTCCTGCTCTGCTTATCAAAGACTCGCCAAAGTGTCAAACGAAATCTTGTTCAAATGCATCGTCACCTATAATCGATCATATTCTGCAGAATTTCATTCCCTGATTGTGATATCTTCTCTGATAAACAAGGCAAAATTTCAACAGAAAGTGATAGGCTGCGTAATCACAATTTATATCTAAGATACCTTATTACGAAGCAAGACATACCGCAGCCCACCTCTGCTGTGCAGGCGAAAAATAAAAATCTTAATCCACCACCTTCGCACGATAAAAGAAGAATAAACAAAAACACCCAACAATTTGTAATATATACAAAATACTATTTCGTTTTTATTGCTTATCAATTTCGAAATTAAGGTCAGATAATAAAAGGTCTAGCACATAACTATTAAAGGTTTTGCGAACAATCACAAGAACTTACACAAAACGTAATACCAAATAAATGAGGTACATAAGTTTGACCAATCACAGACAGATTGATACTGTTTACAATTCTAACAACCTAATACTAAGTACAGTGCTGCTGACATAAAACATTTAACGATGCTTCTCCCATTGTGCCCAGTAATCCTTCGTTTGCATTTCGAACAGCCTCGAGATGGTTCGATCGAATGCGAATATTTCTTCTTCCCCGGTGAAAACGCTCGTTTGTGATTCACTCTAAAAGAAAACCAAAACAAAATCAAACCAACATTTTACGATATTCCTCGTGGAGAAGATCAAAGTTCGACTTACCGATCCATGCATGATCTTTAGGTCATCCATCAAAACGCGATGCTCGTCGAGCATTTCATCGTTTGGATTATGATTCAAGTTGAACAGGTTATCAAGTGGAACATCGGCAGAGATCACCACACGGACCCGATTGTCATAAAGTGTGTCAATAAGAGTGATAAACCGTCTGCACTGTGACTTCAAAAACAGATTAAGCTGCGGTATATCCCGTATCAGTACGGTGTGAAAAAACTGTGAGATTTGTAAGTAGTCACTACCCGCTAGAGGCTGTAAACCGATAAATTAAGTTTGAATATGTGTAAAGAAAGTGATAAGAGAGAGGCTTGACTTTACCCTGTCGCAGAGTTCGCTGAATGTGCTGTCCAGAACTTGTCCACAGGTCCTGGCGAAAGTGATGTTTCTACCAAAGTGCGTTATGGTTCGAGGGCGAATAATGTCGTTCTCCTGAGAGCACAGGATCTTGAATGTCGTGTCCATTTGTGCATTGGCATCACACTCGGATTTTCTAAAACGAGGGTATGGATCGGTCAATAGATTTAGTTGTCTTTCAAAAATTTATAGATGAAACTTACACATAAAAATGTCCATCGCTCTTTTGGGCCATCCTTCTGTAGTCTATACCACTGTCTAGTTGTATGACGTCACATTTTTCTTTCAGCAACCCAATGAAAGGCACAAAATTACTTCGTTGTAGACCGTTCTTGTACAGATCGTCGGGCTGGCGGTTACTTGTTGCCACAACTATTATCCCATCGTCAAAGAGATGAGTGAACAGGCGCTTTAGGATCATAGCATCAGCGATATCGGTAACCTGGAATTCATCAAAGCAAATCAACCAAGATTCCGTAGCAATCATATCGGCCACCGGTCTGGTAGGGTCAAAGGCTTCTGGTTTCTTCGTATTGAAGGCTCGTTCCAGAGCCATAGTCTCTTTGACCTCGTGAATCCTCGAGTGTACATTATTCATAAATGAGTTGAAATGTACCCGCTTCTTCTTTTCAATCTGTAAACAAACACACAATCAGCACAACCAAGAAAGAGAGATCACGAAAAATTTGCCCTCCCCCGCATACCATGCCACAGCAATCGTAGAACATGTCCATCAAAGTGGTCTTGCCACCGCCAACACTTCCGTAAACATATAAGCCCTTGGGTGTATTTTTAGTATTGCTCTTGGATTTGGCAGTTGAAAAGAAATTCATGAATTTATTGCCACGGTTGGGCGGAACAGGCTGATACGTTTGCACTTCATTGTAGAGGTTCTCTAGCGCTTCCGCAGCTTTTCTTTGATGTGGATCTGGGAGGAGTTCTCCATTATCGATTCGAGTTTGTAATGAACTCAGCGGAGTGAGAGGTGCTTTTGAAGAAGAGAAAACGCGCACAGAAGGGATGATTACTTTGTCAAAGACTAATATATAACGAGCACTAAGTTTTAGTTTGAACATTACTTGGGATTGACAGGGGAACACTTCATAGACTCAGCACACTAAACACAATTTTGATTCTAGGTTTTATTTAGGAATTCTATTACTGGGCACACAATTATTGTCAACTGATCTCTGAAGACATATTACATAAAAGTGGCCGTGAAATTTCACTCGCAAATGTATTTATTGTGAGAAGACGTCAGCGTTTGTTATGTCAGTGAAGTATTCGTAATCAGCTGGTTCTAAATTGTGGATTTTGTGTACGTGGTGTTGGACTGAAGATGGCGGCACAAAAGATTGATAGAAATTGTATTTAGCGAAATTTTTAAATTTAAAAAAGTTAAAGGTGCCATCACAATGGTTAGGCTCTTCGAAATGTCTTCTACCCAACAGAAACTTTTGAAAAGAATGAAAAATGTCAGTAGCACTGAAGGTACGTCATTTAACAGTGAATCGAGTAGTTTTTGGAAGTGGGACGTGTGCTAGTACATGCACTGTACAGAAAGTTATGACAATTATCTTTGATTTGTCCTCAAATTTGGTATCATAAATATGTATATTAGGTACACTGCTGGCCAAAAGTTTGAGGTCCCAAGATAAATGACTTCATTCATGCATTATGAATTACATCACATACACAACACATTTCAATTAATAAAAATCGAATTTCACGCCCACGTTTTTGAACAGTGGGCTTTTTGTGTACAAATGTGGGGAAACAATTTTTGTGGTTTATTGAGAAGTGTTTATGAATTTTTGTTGTTGATTCAGCACTTGTTTATGAGTTCTTACATCGAAATATTTGTCGAATCCCTAAGTTTGTCGACTTGGATTGCAGGAGTCTTACATAAAAGCCACACTTTGAAGTCATAAGAATTTATTTGAGATTCTTCACATCCTGAGTAAACAATTGGTTAAAAATGGGAAAAGTCGCGACAACCCCAATCGAGAAACGATCTGTAATCAACACCGTTCTTAAAGCAGGCAAATCGCAGCGGGAAGTTACTTCACAGTTGAAGGAATAAAGGTGCTACGTTCAACGTACCATTGAACGGCATGCCCATACCGAAAGTCTTTAGGATAAATTACGGTCAAGACGGTCTGAAGCTATAACTAAACACGAGGAGCGGCTAATAGTCACAACAAGCAAACGTACGTAGTAGATGACCCGAAACACGCGCTGAATTATATCCAACATGGTATCGAATGAGGTATTTGACACAAAACGGAGAGTTTTCGTTTGACCCAGAGCTGAACAAAAAAAGCTGTCAGACTGTTGTTCCTACCGTCGAGCATGGAGGCGATTCTGACATTGTCTGGCGATGTTTTCATTCAAGTGGAGTGGGAGATCTGGTTCGAGTAAGGAGGCATACAAAACATTATTGGAAGAAAACGCGGTAACTTCTGGACTAAGATTAATTAGCGAAGGATTGGTATTTCAGCAGTACAATGACCCTAAACATATGTCAAGGTTTTGCCAAGACTATCTAAAATAGAGGGAAGATGAAAAAATCTTATAAACCCTGATATGGCCTCCGCAATCCGCAATTTAAACCCTATTAAATTGTTGTGGGAGGAGCTGGATAGAAGGGTTCATTGGATTGTTGGAACAAAAAGAGAAAAAATAGTTTTCTCTGCAACCTGCAAATAAACTCGCAAGGATTTGAATAAATGAAAGATGTAGAAGTGAAGATTGAAGAGAAAAGAGTTAGAGGATTGAATTTTTAAAATGAAAAAGATATCTTGGGTTCCATAGCCCCAATGGGCTTGGGGCATCCCCGCCGTTTAACAGTCTGCATAAGTGTTTTTTTCCATATTCTCAACTGACTGTGACTCTACTATTAAATTTCATTGCCAATCTATACAGATCTCTGTTCGGGTCTTTTCGAACGTTGTTTCAGCAATAGAATCCCTCCATGTCCTCAATTTATAGCTCTTTATGATCTCTTTTCTTTTTCCCGGAAGCTAATGTTCTCCTTTCTTCTTTTGCTCGTAGATCAAACTCAACGAGCTTGCCTCGTACTTCTACTCAGTGCCCTTTCATTAAACCAGGGTTTTCGTGCGGGTGGTCGACTAAAACATAGCACATCAGTTACGGTATTTCTGACGCCTTATTGCCAGCGATTCCATTGAACATCTGCATTACGGCTCTTACGAGAGATTGAGGGGTACCCGATTGGCAAGGTTTCTGGGCGTTTGTTGTGATTTCGCCGGTCAACGTTAAATCTTCTCATAGTATCTCTTAGTTGTTGTGGCGTCTGAGATATCTGTCCTTGATTGCATGTAAATAGGTGAGTCTACATTGGTCGCTCAGAAATTTGGACATCTACTTGTAATACTGGAAAAGTGTTTTGCGTCGAACGCAATATGATCAATTGAACAGATAGTTAAAAATCGGTTGTTGTGCCACAAACCAACGATGCTGTGCGGGAACTGTGTTGGGCAATAGTTCCACTCGCATACATTTAATATTGTATGAACATTTAGCCGTCAAAATGATTGCTTCGCGTTGGATACCTCATTTGACAATCGCTCAAAAAACGACTCGTATGGATTCGTCCAAAGAAATTTTGGGAATTTTCGATCGCGGTGCTTTAAAAGACATGTTCATCTGCCACCATGCCACTTACACCCTAAGTAGTTAGGAAAACCCCTTAATGAGCTAAACTTCAAATACATTGAAGAACGAGTCAAGCGAATTGGTACGTATGTAACCATTCTGCGGATATGTAAGTCATTTCTGACATGAAATAATAGTGTTTCTATTTTCTCCAGCTCAACAGTCGTCCTTATAACTCAGTTGAGATCAGTATCCGGTGGTTAACATGATGTTTGGCCTGTTTTGTTTCATCTTGAAAAATAGTGTCCTAGGTATCCTAGGTATTTGTGCTTATGTGGAAACTTCCTTCTTTTATGAGGTACTGGACTTCAAGTTCTGTTCTTTCTATTGCTGGGGCTGCTGCAATCTGTAATTTTATTTGCGAAATATTCTTCGCCCTTTCCTAGGTGTCTGTCGAATCCCCAGTTACTTATAGTTTCCAACTTTTATTGACCTCTGTGATATGGTTGGGAAACAAGCTTTTTAGAACATCTGATTATTTGCGCTTTCAGAGTCGCACGAAATCGTAATTGTTGGCGCAGTATAAAGTCCTGACGCCTTTCCATATTATATGTGGCTACTATTTGTCTCCTGCCACGATTGTTGTTAAAGCATGCAGTACGAAACCATTTCGAGAGCTACCATAAAATGGTGGTCGGTTACCATTCCAATGCCTAGTCTGGGTTCGTTCGATACGTGAGGAACACATACTTTAAAGCGTCTAATACGACGCTTGTGGTTAATTCTATAGGCTGTTCCCTTCTTCTTATGATACGAGTAGACTTCGCTGACCTTGTAGCAGATATTGTGTTAAAAAAATGTGCCTTCAATAACTAAGAGGTTGACATTACCGAAGTCCATAAATAATTCGCTTTTGTCGTTTCCGTATTCGGTTGGATGAGCACGGATGAGCTACCCATTTTGGAATAATTAAAGTCGTATACTACGATCACTATTTTGGCACTGGGAAATAATTTATGGAACGTACTCGTATTTAGGTGGCTGTAAAAGTTATACTCCTTATCTTTGGACTCTGTCGGTCCATAGTACGAGTATTCTATGATGTTTATCTCCCTCATTCCGGAATGTCCTTGTCAATATCCTGTTGCTATGAGGCTACTTTCCACCTTTCGAATAAGCTGTATACCTACGCCAGGCTCACGATCGCTACATAGTGGTTTTCTAACATACAGTAAAACAGTGCTTTTAGTCAGTAAGATACACACATGGAGTAGCCTGGAAACCTTAAACAATCGACGAGTAATAACTTAGGCATTCAAGTGTTGCTGCATAAGCACTTTACCTTAAGAGTCTCGTTTTCCATATCAAAGCCATAGTCGTTTTCTGTAGTGTAGGCGCTCTGTGTTATTCAGATTGACACGCCAGAGAAGATGACGATACCCTCATAGGTGGAAGCGAGTTTCCTCGAAACATCTCGTTCGTAAATGGTCGCAACACCGATTATATTCAATCCTTGTGCGGGAGGAAAGCCACCACCAGGGCATAGATGAACTAACATACATAGATGGCAAACTTTCCAGAAATCCAAAACCCGCTTTCCACTGATCGCCTCTATCTGTGAATACGTGTGACTTGTCATCAATGTCAATTTCCACATGACACACAAGTAGTGAACTTTCTTACAAATCGTTCTAATTCCAGCAACTTTACTTGTAAATTGCTCTCATTCTAGCAAATTCTAGCAGTTTACATTCTTTTACAATGTGTCGGTAATTCACTTACTTACAGTGTCTGTGTGAAGTTTAAGGGTTTACAAAAGTATTAGTAGAGTTTGCCATCTATGTTAATTCATCTACGCACTACGGTGTTTTTCTGCTTGTAGCGCTGGTTTCATCCGAGAATCGTGTGCAGGAAAAGCTATTAACAGAGAGAGTATCAAAAGGCTTCTTTCTTTTATTCGAGGTGGAAGCTCATCGATTTCAGTTAGTTTCGCATCTACCCTGCTTGAAGAGTGTTGCAACCATAGACTAACTATACCTAGATATCAAACTTTCCAGATATTGGAAAATCAAAACCGGTTTTCTACTGATCGTCACTATCCGTGAGACTCTGTCCGTGAATACGTGTGAATTGTGATCAATGGCAATTTATCTGCTTTTTTATACAAACCACGCCCATTTGAACCAAAAAACGTCATCCACATTACACACACTCGTGCAAAACGCTCTCATTCTAGCAATTTTACTTGTAAATTGCTCTCATTCTAGCAAATTTTGACAAAGTTATAGAGATGCAAAAGTGTTGGAATTCACTTACAGTGTGTCTGTGCGAAAGTTAAGGGTTTGCAAAAGTATTAGTAGAGTTTGACATCTAGTTTAGTTTATCTATGGTTGCAACAGGACTGCATCTGCATTTTCCTTGAGCCGTGCATTTGTCTCGAGGTATTTTTTTTAACTGTTTCTTGGGCTTTGCCATTTGTCTTTTCTAGAGCCCATCACTGCAGCTCGATCTACTGAAAATGTCGCAGAAAGGGCCATAACAATCATCGGAGTCAGAGTCTGGAATAACACCTAAATCCGCGTATTTAGTCGTATATGGATTGCGGCTTTCAAAATAGGTATCTCGGCTGCGTTCGGAAAGACGAAGAGTGGATTCTCACTATTGCGAGTATTACCTGAAGATTATTTAACCGTTAAGGTTACCGCCATGCTTTTAATAGTTTAACGTTCATTCAAGACGTCTTTAGCGTTTAATTTCACGTTTCAATTAGATTTTCTATAGCGCTTTGGAATCATCGACTTTTAACCCCTTTCGTCATGACAAGGGAGCCAATGAAAGTAAGATTAAGCGGGTATACTTTCGTAGGACCGGGTCTACAATACCTCATATACAATCATATTCAGCACACACTCATTGTCAATTTACTATTGCATATCCAGCAGTTATCGCACAGCGGTGATGACAGATGATGCTATCTCACCAACGAAATATTATCCAAATTGTGAAATTCACATGCCAAGCTCGACCATGTTTGAATCTGCTGATTCAATAGTAATGCAGAGTGAAACCTGAGATTTAAGTCATTTAGATACGCAACCCAAACGAATCAGCCGATAACATCAACTAATAATATTCCCTTCAGCTCAATCCGAGGAAATGCCCTTTAGGTGGCATCGTCATCAAAGGTAAACGGTATTTGTATCAACACCAATATTGACCTATATATGTGTGTATCTACATATTGCTCGCAGCTTTATCGTGAGTCGTACCGCAGAATAATCTTGTCGTGGTCATCTTTCAAGTATCAAGTACCATCACCGCAAGCACTCACCATTTTAGTTTCAGTTCAATCTCATGTAACATAACACAGAAACCGACACCACGAATTGAAAGAGAGAGCAGGATTTTGCAGTCAAAGAAATCGTAGGTAACGTCAATGAGCCCAGCAACCGCATGGCTTTGCCCGTATGACAGCGCACCTCCGGCTGCGCGTTCAACATGCACCTCCACCTCCACCTCCACCTCAACTAATGTTGACTTGTACCTATTTTTTAAAATTGTTATTGCCATCGTTGGAATTACACCGCTAGAGTGACTAGCATCCGTGCTATGTGCTATGTGTTATTTTCCATGCACTAGGTACTGCATAAGATGCACCCCACCAGCTCCACTAGCTACGAACTTTAATTCAGCATCAGGGTGATGGGGGCGCCCTCTTTAAAAACCATCGGAGCCGGTATGGCAGCAGATTGCGTAACAAATTGTAGGGTAATCTTGTTTCAAGAAACAGAGTGAGACAGACTTGAACTGGTATTGCCGGAGAGGTGAGGATTCGGTGCAGCTTCATTGAAGTGTGGAGTGGGTCTTCTCCAGCTTCAGATATGTTGTACGTCATATGGGGAGTACATTTGGTCGGTGGCTTTTTCGAAAATATTTTCTTTTTGTTTTTAGTAATTTTAGCGATGTGAAATGGCAATAAATTACTGGGCAGGTCGTCAATTTTGACTTTGATTCAGGAGTGTTCTTATGTCAGCTGGATGCTGGGGCCGTAACATAAGAGTTGAAGCTGGTTGATGTTGTCCACGTTTACTGATTGACCTACTTGAGCTGTGGAGAAGATGACTTCAAAGTTGTTGATGCGTCAACGTGTTAGTGATGAGCACTTCAGGTATTTTGTCACCTTGCCGTAATGGTTGACTTGGAAATGGAATATATTAGCAATGTGACCTGGGAGCTTTCACTCCTTGTCTTTGGTAGGTGCAGGCTGTTGAAATTTATGGAAATTTTGAAGTAGCCACAATGTGTGGCCTTAGTTTTTCGTTTTTATAGTTTACGTAGCTGAAGGCTTAACTGGTTGAAATAAGTCATTTATTGATGCTTATTCATGTGGCGTGAGTTAAGTAATATCCGGTGTCAAGTTGTAGTTTTTGTTTTACGATCATGAGAGCTTATTGAATGGCTTGTCAAAGGCTATAGCATGAATTTAGAATTACTTACTAAAAGAAGGAAGATAGTTTTGCCATTTTCTCTGGTAAACCCATTTTTCCAATTCTTTTCCAAAACTTGCAATTGCACCAGTGGCAGCTGTCTTCTGTCAGTGCCTCTGATATCGTTCTATACATTCTGACGAGTTAGGCAGGACCAAGACCATCCCGATAGAGGAAAACTGAAAAAAGTTCAAACGAGCCAGGAATGAGTGCTACGCCTTTCTTAAGCGTGTGCAATTTCAGTACGACCAAAAGTTGAGCCAAAAAATACTACAATGTCCCAAAGGTAGTAAAAATGTTTGGTCGTTCGTCAGAAATAATAGAAATTCTGCCACATCCTCTATTCCAACGCTCATTTACAACGACATTCCAGTTTTCAGCTCTTTGGACAAGGCCAATCTGTTTGCTGGATTTGTTGCGACTAGCTCAACACTTCCAGATTGTGCTTCGTCTCCGCCTACACTTGATTGCGTTGAATCTTCAATGGGACAATAAGTTTCATCGCACGGTTTTGAATCCTATCTAGCAGGTGCAGAGATGTTTTAGGAGCACCTGACCAGATGTGGGAGTTGTACTCCAATTTTGGGCGGATGAATGCCTTATATATTGAGGCCAGATCAGAGGGGGTAAAATATTTCTTACATCGCTTGAGGAAACCTAGACATTTCGCAGCATTTTTGGCGACATCAAATATGTGGTCATTCCAACGTAAGTTGTCGTGGACACACATACCGAGAATGGAAAGTTTTTCGGTTTCGACGATGCAAGTGCCATTCATGGATAATGGCTGGGTGTTTAAATTTCGCTTTAACGACAGCAGACAGCGATGTGTTTTGGAAGCATTAAATTCCACTCTGTTGATAGTTCCCCAATTGGTTATGCTGTTGATATCGGAATTTAATGAGCTTAGCATACGCTGCCGTTCTCGTTCTACAGCCGAAGAGCAGGGCCGTGAGTCCGGGAACGAATATGAAAAGCAGAGAGTACTGTCATCAGCAAAGAAATATATTGGATTAGAAGTATCAGTTAAGAGATCATTAATGAAAATTAAAAAGAGTGTCTGTTACTTCAAGCAGTTTGAAGGGTAGGTTGTCAGCTCCAGCAGTTTTTTGTTCAAATATAGCCACCTTAATTTAGATCGGGTGAATGAAATTATTGATCTTTATCGTCCTGATTGAATGATGATTGACACATCATTATTATACAGCCTGCAAAAATGGTCCTTCCATATCTTCAGCACTGCTAGAATTCTACTATTTATTATATTCCTCTGTCTGTCCTGGCAGGCTTCAGCTCCGCCTCTTAGCCCTTGACTAAATTTTCGAATCTCATTGCTGCAATAGCATCTCCCTATTTCCTCGATCTTGCGCTTTTTACTTTCTTCTTTTTCCTTTAAAAAAAACGATGTGCATCTAGTTTCATCTGTTTGTCTGATATTCACCAGGAATTTCGTCGTCGTTACCGAAAGAAGCACCTTATATCTCTTATGACTTTTGGCAGTACTGCAGTGTATTTTTATTTTGTGGTCTTTGGGGTGTTCGTTCCTCGGAATATATGGATACACAACATATTGGATTGCAGCTAGGCCAATTTAGTTGATGTTGTAGTTGATGATGGTGATTGGAAATCTTCCTCGTCGAATTGTGAATATTGAGATGGGAGAAATGCGTCTTAGGCACGACTAAGTTGCAACCCACGTTATAGTTGCGTTATAGTCTTCGTTTTCTCATGTCAACAACTGAGGTGTTCTTAGATAAGTTTGGCTCCACATCTAAATAAGAGCTCCTTTTATTGCTCATCGCCGTGTATACGGTATGTTTCAGTTTTTGTTCAGCCCGTCCCATTGCATTTTTTGAATTTAAGTCTCCACCTGTCTATTGTTCTGCCAATGTGGCTTCACATGCAGATTCGATGTTTGTTGCTTCTTTTTTCATTCCCATTAGCTATCCACCAGGAATCCGTCCATATCCTGGATTTTGCAACAGTGTGCTTTTTAAAAGAGCCGGCAGTTAACTTTGTGTATAACCACCAACTTGGAGGGACAGGTTGAATTTTAGAAACTTTTCTGAAAATCCTTACTAGAAGCTGAGGTAAGGCTCCAAATACGAGTATGTTGAGGTAGCAGCAGTATCGGGTAGCAATAACGTGGAGGTTAAATTAGCGCACCCGACCGGTGAACACATATCACAAGTTTTGTGGATTAAAACAATGCTGGTAAGGAAGGCCCTGACTGGCAATGCTGACTACGGCCAATGTGGCGATGGTAGGAGTAAATTAGGATTGCCTGCAGGGCGGCGGCGTATTTCCACTGTTTTGGCGCATGCTGATGGATTTCCAGTTAAAACCTCTCAACAGCTCTAAGGTCTACCCTTTAGAGCGACCGTTCCGTTTGCTCTAAAGCGTAGACAGTCGTAAATGTGATTGACGACAGGTGAATTTCTAATGGGACTTCAATTAATTGTTGAAACACTAATAATGTTAATTTAGTCCAAAAAGGTGTTATACTTTTTGGACTAAAAATTTCGTAAAACTCTCCAGAACGCTGTCAACCGAGCGCGGTTCTTTGGATCTAAATGGCTACGAAATGACTTATAATACTCAAATCGTCGGTTGTTTGGCGGAACACACTTTTACGTAACTACGTCACTACGGCTTTTACAAACCCCAAATACATCCTTCGTTTTTCTTCTCTCGACTGCATAGGGGTATTGTGCCTCAGACGCACTGAAAAATATACCACCCTTGGTATTCATAACATGGTTTGCAGTTTCACAGCCATTTCCCGTTTAAGAAGAAATGGCATTTGGCACAACACGCAATGGGCTTTCATAATCTCGTGCACTGGCTGTCTATTGACTCTTATCTCATGGACCTGCCGTTGACGATATGACATTTCTTGAACTCCTGTTGATGCGAAAGTACGAAATAAACTTCCCCTGTGTTCGGTCACAGTTTCGGCCGGAACCAGGGTCAGGCAAGGAATGCAATCGAGTCTTTAGATTCACTGTATGTGGATTCTACTCTCTTATCTACTTGAAGGCTTTTGTCCGGCTTACATTGCCTTGGATCACAAGCATTTCGGAGTTCTAGGGGGTGTAGGCCACCGCTCTCCGTTCCTAGTTAGACAACGGTAGCAATATCATGAGCGCCATTTGTCGGTGGTCGCTACTTAAAGGCAGTGAGCCTTCTTATGCTATAACTCCAACAGGGATTATCTAATCACTCCACCCTATTCGTTTCGTAAGTGCAATTTAACTTCTCTTGTTATCTTTTCACTTCTAGATCAGCGTGAAAATCCGCAAAGAAATCATCGCCCGTTAATGTTTTACTCGTAATTATCTCAAATTATCTTATTTTACACCGGAAGTATTTCTTCCACTAAAACCTAATGACAGAAGGTACGCCCGAAAATGTTTACAAAAAAAAAAAATAAATACCGTCAATTTAACGAAGAATAAACCAAAAAATAATCAACAAATCATGTCAAACTTAATTATCCGTCAATATAATTGAGGTGTCCATTGATCATTTAAACTGCAGCCAAATGTCTGTCTACTCGAATGTATGATATCTCCAAAAGCCCACTGTACGTGAATATCTTTTGTTTGCGGGCATTTCAAAAGGTATCCAATCACTGAGCGATGGGGTCTCGGAGAGCGAAACAGAGAAGAAAATCGCAGTGAAAGTGTAAGGTAAGCTAGGGTAAGGTAAGGTATGGTAAGGTATGGTAAGGTAAGGTAGGGTAAGGTAACATGTGAGTTATGACATCAAGGTATTGTAAGTATACATCGCGTAGGATGTATCTTTTTTTATGTATTCTCAAGAAACCTCACTTGAGGATCTCATATAGATAATCGCGATCTGGTAAATGTTTGTTTGTTTCACAAAAAGTCACTGCCTTGACAAAAGTTGATCGACAATCAACTAAACAAGAAATATCTGACATACCATTTCAGCCAGAAAAGCCATCCAACTTAATCAGTGCAATTTGAATTCATTACTTGAATGTAAGGACCAAGTGAGGTAGAGATACAAGTAACACTACCACAAAGATGAGCGAAGCGAATTAGAGAAACCAAAACGATCTAAAACGATCTTTAAATGCGCGTGTTCAGAAGATACTGCATAACATCGAATAATGCAGCATCTCTTCAATACCGTTGTATTGAATACATTCACAAAACACAAGTATCGACAAACTTACAAAGTTTAGCACGAATAATAGAGATGGTGCAAACAAAACAGAGAAGATGAAGACGAAAGGCGAATAACAGAGACTTAAGACGAAGACCAAGAAGAGGCAAACAATATTGGTATTTGGATGGAAAACTCGAATTGTTGGGGGAATGAAGAGCCAAGCATGAATATTGCAATAGTACACCATATAACCGTTGCTTTCAATACTCCGTAGTGAGGTTTTTTTTTTTTAATGAATTCTTCTTTTCTTTTTCTCGTTCAACTTTGTGGGGCGCAGCACTCTATAAATAAGCTTAATGGGGCCGGTGCATGATCAGTCTGCTCGCAAACCTGCTTTCACCTAAAACAGTAACAGAGAGTGTTTTCTAGTGTGTCCATCGAACTCTATTTCACGTGTGTTGAATTGAGAAAAAAAATAAACGAACGAAAAAAATTTCGAAAAAGAAAATTTGTAAAATTGTTTACAATGAAAGTGCTTGTAAGTGCTCCGAACTACAACATATGCATCTGTGAAGTTTGAATATTTGAATTGTGATTTCTGTTTCAGATCGTAGTCAGTGCTTTAGTTTTATTGGCAGCCACATGCTGCAGTGCACAACAGCATCCAAATATCATCCCACGCCAGGACGGTAAATTGGACTACAAGGAGCCACGCGAAACTACAACTTGGATACCAATCTTGAAATACAACAAAGAACAAAGTGAAGATGGTTCCTATAAAACCGAATACGAAACTGGTAACAATATCATTCATGAGGAGACTGGTTACCTGAAGGATTTCTCTGAAGTCAATCCAAATGGTGTGCTGGTGCAACATGGCCAGTATTCGTATCAATCCCCTGAAGGTGAAATTGTTAATGTTCAGTACACTGCCGATGAGAATGGTTTCCGTGCTACTGGTGATCATATTCCAACTCCACCACCAGTACCAGAAGAAATCCAAAAGGGTTTGGATCAGATTTATGCTGGTATCAAGTTGCAACAACAGCGATTGGAAGAAAGAGCACGAAATGATCCGGAATTCGCTAGAAAGTTGGAAGAACGTAAGCAGGCCAACCAAAATGGACATTACGTTGGCCTACTGGAGGACTAAAAATGTTTTATAAGAAAATTTTGTTATCAAAGAGTCTGGGAGAGGGTGTCGGTTTGCCTGATTTCCATCTCACATCAGAATATCGATGGCGGTGGCGATGGCGGTCTAGGGTCGAAATGTTCAAAATTGTAAGCAGCACATTTGCTAACATTGGAATTTTGTCCAAATTTGGAAAATTAGTACATTAGAATCAAATTTTAGGCTTTCTAAAATCAATTTTCATCAAAGCTTGTGCATTTCTAGTTTCTACATCAGTTTATCTGAAGAAAAAATTCTAACTTTTGGTCGAAGTTAGAATTTAAATGGATTCAAATTCATAAGATTCTCAACCTTTACGAAGGATTTTTTAATACAAAGTATATTTAAATATTGCAAAATATGATCAAAATTGTATTCCTGGAATTTGGTAAAAATTTAGGACATAATTTCTGAACCGACAGAATTCTTGTCCAAAAATGGATTCTCAAATTGTTTTCTGTGCACTTACTAGAAGAAGAAAGAGAGCCGTGCACAAGCACTGTTTTTAACAATTTGGATCAAGAAAGTCAAAAATGTTGATTTGCAATCAGATTTTGTTTAAATCATTGAAGTTTCTCTCGATGACCACCATTTGACACCAATATTGACAAGGAGCATGAGGAAAATCGACATCCCCTTTTTGGACTCTTTTAGCATGTCAAAATTGTGCTTAATCATACTTGTTTTTTGTATCTATACGGGGTTATAGCTCGTAAAATGTTATTATTTTTTTATTTTTATAATTTTTCTTCCCCTTCTTACTTTTGAGCCTTATTTATGCATGATAATCTATATATCTATAAAGAAAAGAAAAGAAAAGAACAAATATAGTAAAGACTGTGATGATTTCCTTGTAAGTTTGTCCAAAATTTTGGAACTTTTCTTGGCACTTGTTCAAACAAAACGAAAACCTTTAGGGGCAAGTGTTCTTTTTTAAACAGTGAAATCCTCATTATATGATTGTTTGTTAAATTAAATTAAAAAAAAGGAATTAATAATAATAAAAAATGAAGTAGAATTAATAAAAAAAAGTGTTTTTCGATTTTTATTTTGACTGAGGGCATTTTGTTAAAGTCTGCTCTTACACAAAACCTTACGTAAGTCGTGTACGAGTATGCTCATGTAATTTGCCGGTTGAACTGAAAGACACAAATGCATCTGTTACTTTCACTTTTAATCGCGTTTTGGTGTTTTTCTTTTGTCGTTGCTGCTCGTACTCGTAAGTGGCTCATCTTCTTAAGATGCCTTTTCGGTATGGATACTGTATTGGTGGACTCTGGAGATTACCAATCGGCTGAAGGAAGATGAGTAGCAAATTATAAGATCGGACTGAGTGTAGTAATTCTTTCAGCTGAAGTTTGCGGCTTGAATTGGAAGACTGCATTATGAGGTAACCGCCGCTGTGAAGTATTGTAAATTATGTAACTCCGATGGTGTGAATGAATCATCTGTGTGTTGATTTGTCTAAGCAATTAACACACAAAAGCGGAGTCTTCTTCAATGGTCTTCAGTTTTCTTCAATCGTCTTCAATTTGCATGAAATGAATTTGCATTTATGGACTCAGGCCGTGGTTGTTAACGTTCAATGAACTTGATGTGGTATTTTGTTTTCAGTTGTTAAGATAAATATGTGACTTAGTGGCATGGTTAGATAATACTTGTAGTTACCTAATTTCGGAATTCAATATTTGCATATGATGAGAGTCACTATATGTTTACTTTCGAATAATTGATTGCTTAATGTTTTGCAAATTATTATTAGTAAATGCTTCGGTTTGCTTATTAAAATGTAGTTAAGATGGATTTCTTAAGATGGACGGTGGAATTTCATGGTTATTTTTTATTGAAATTCTTTGGATTATTGAGGGCAAGAGAAATAATTTTTCTCTATGTTTTTGTTTGCGGGATGTTTTGGATTGTTTGTTGTTTTTTGACTTGCTTGCCTAACGTTTATTAATTTTTGACCATGAACGTTGTAAAAATGACCATGACTTTGTTTTTTTTTTTTTTTTTTTTTTTTGTTTTTTTTTTAGAAAGCTGTGGAATTGGAAAATATTTTGTTGATGTTGTGCTCTAGGAAAATAATATAGGTGGTAACGAATTAGTAGTAACGACAGTCTCAAATCTCATGGAACAATGGAGAGTGAAATACATTGTTCATATGATACGTAAAAGCGAATTAGATTACTGAAGTATGAAGAAACATTTTTGAGGGAGTCAAGAAGAAACTATGCGGAGAACAGAACTTAATTGACGATAGCATTTGCATATTGAGGAAAACCACAGCTTGAGTCGTTCGTTCGGGTAACCGTATTTTAGATTTAATGGCATGTAATCAGACATCTAACACGGTCAATTTATACATAAATCTTTTATTTGTATCTGCGCGCATACTTTCCCACTTGATGGCCAGTACGATTTTACCATACACATTTATTGTGATCCTAAATTCAGTGGGGCCGAGTGTTTGATAATATTTTATGTCAATTATTAAGAAGTCAAGTCAGGATCAGGTCGAAGTTTATGGACACTCTGCTGTTAACCGTCAATAACTAAACCGATAAGGAAAATATGTTTGGCGAAATCATAAAATGGCAACAGATAATGACCCCTAAGACCTTTTTCCAATTTGTTAACTACAAAAGAAAGTCCGATGGTTACCCTCCTTCCCTCTCTTTCAACAAGAGGTCATCAACCGATCCACTCACCATTGCCAACCTATTTGCCACCTTTTTTAAACAATCCTTCACCAACGACTCCTTTGTACCAGATCCATCCTATTTTAGTTACCTACTTAACTTCTCCAATGGCCCACTTCTCTCTCATATTTTTGATCCGTCTTATATCGAATATAAATTACACCAACTCAATGACGAATTCACACCCGGCCCAGATGGCCTCCCTGCCATATTTCTTAAAAAATGTTCTTCCTCCCTTTCCCTTGCCCTTTCTAATCATTTCCGTCTATCCCTTTCACAAGGAGAATTTCCTCAGGCTTGGAAATCCTCCTTCATAACCCCGAGAAAGGATCAAAGAATGAAATAACCAACTATCGTCCCATCGCTAAACTCTCCCATATACCCAAACTCTTCGAAAGTATTTTGTATGAAGCTCTAAGCTTCCAATGCAAATCTCTTATTTCTCCTAGACAACATGGCTTCCTAAAGGGTAGGTCAACCACCACAAATCTCGTTGAATTCGTATCCTTTGCCCTCTCTGCCCTAGAAAATGGCAATGAAGTCGATGTAGTTGCAACCGATTTTAGCAAAGCCTTCGATAAAATCTCTCATCGGTTAATCATCTTTAAATTGTCTGCCCTCGGCTTTGAACCCATACTGTAGAAATGGATATCCTCTTACCTCAAAAACCGTTTTTACAGTGTTCGTTTTAGATCAGCCCACTCCGCTCCATTTTTGGCCACCTCTGGAGTTCCACAAGGCAGCCATCCCCTTCTTTTTATATTAACCATAAATGATCTCGATATGATCATCAAACACTCGTCTGTCTCCCTTTACGCGGACGATACCAAATTTTTCAAAACCATTTCCTCTCCCCATGACTCTTTCCTCCTTCAACAAGATCTTGATAGTTTTTCGATCTGGTGCCTCAAAAATTCTTTGCAACTTAACATCGCCACATGCCAATCCATCACCTTCTCACATAAACGGAACCAATCTCCTCCCCGACTCTATCTTCTCCATAACCAACCTATCTCCTCCGTACAATCTCTTCGTGACCTCGGCATTTTGTGTGATAGCGAGCTCAACTTCCGTTTACATATGGATGAGATAATCCTCAAAGCCAACTCTGCACTAGGTTTTGTAAAACGGTGGTCCAAAGAATTCAGCAACCCATACGTGACCAGGTCCCTCTATATTACCTTTGTTCGCCCCTTCCTAGAGTACGCCAGTCAAGTATGGTCCCCATATCATCGTGTTCATATCTCGAGAATTGAAGGCATTCAGCGCCGTTTTCTTCGATTTGCTCTCCGAGGTATGCCCTGGGACGGTCCTTTTAATCTGCCCCCCTATCAAAACCATCTCAACCTTATCAACTTAAACACCCTTTCTTTCATTTCTCTTCATTCATCGACTCCTTTCAGGTCACGTTGAATGCGCGTCCCTTCACAACTCCATTTTCCTCAACACTAACCCTCGTAATCTACTTACCCCTCGACTCTTCTATCAACCAACCCACCACACCTCCTATGGCGCGAACGAACCAATCTCCCGTATGCTACGTCAAATCAACTCAAACCCTACCGTCTTTGACTTCCACCGCACCACTCCCTACCTCAAATCCGTTCTCCTGCACCACTCCAACCAACCTTAGTTTTAAGTTTTAGTTTAAGTTTAATTTGTAAGTTATAGCTTGTATTAAGCCGAATAAATGGGGGCGTTCGCCCCCACCAAAATTAAATTAAACTAACAGGTAGTAACTAGACAGAACAGGCCTTAAATGGTGGAACTGCCAACCAAATGGGCAAAATACCCTACGATGAAGGACACGCGTTCAATGAACTGGATATATGGTCTAGGTTTCAACCATTTTCAGGCAGTCCATTTCAAAATCTGATTATTCAATGAAGGCTGCAGTTCATTGACACCCAAAAATGTCTTAGGGTGAGGGCTTCAATGAGTGTCTGAAGTTCCACGGTCTGCCGCCGCTCTGTGGTGTTTTCAGTGCTGCACAATCATCAACAAAATAGGAGAAAGTCTTTAGAGTTACCAACCGTCCTAGAGAAAAATTATTGGTGTGATAAGGAATGAGTCATAGAAGAGCCATTTAACATAAAAAAAACTCTACAATGAAGAATAAGAACAGAAGAGTACCAAGCAAGGTGAAGCGAATAAAAGAAAACATAAAAAAAGTTTATGCTCTTTTCTTAGGGCAAGCAGGCAGGGTTGTTAAGTCAGCAATCAAGAGAGTGAAATAAACAGTACTGGTGGATCTGATTTTAAGGCCGCATACCATATTATAATAGCATTAATCGTCCGGTATTTTATAAGGCAATGGCTGGTTTTGTAAAAAATTATTTTAACCCAAAAAAGGCTCATTGTGTTGTCTAGTTCAGAAAATTTTCCAGATGACCACTTCAGACAAGAAGATTCACTATTGTCTGATGTCGTCAATTTAATGCTGCTACATATAGTGCGTGAGATGGGAGTTAATACGAAAAGGGCTATCCTAGACAAGTCCGCCTGGCTGTTGAGCTAAGAAGACAACATCGTCGATTGTACGCAAGGTACAGTAAAATAAACGTTCATAATTGAAGAAAAGGCGAATCCTAAATCTGCTGCTGACAAATAAGGAATCATCGTTTGGGAAAAGCGTTACTTTGGATAGATATAACTTCGTTCATATTAATATTAATTACTTAAAAAATATTTTAGTGAAGATTCGACTGCTATTAGCGGTAGCTATTCGGTCATGTGTGGAAAAGGGCAATCATCTAAGACACGAATATGACGACAGCTAGGCCTTACAGTGCTGGAACTCCGATCACGGTAATCATCAACGAAAAACCAAGAATTAGGAAATTTAAATTTTTATGAAATATATGGCAAATATATGGCATGGTAGCCTTCCACAAGCTTGTCATCAAATCAGATAACAATACATTAGTCCTACTATCGCAGTACAAAGCCATAGGATTTTAGAATCAGGTTTTCCTGAATATCCTTGTTTTGGTTATCATTTTTCTGTCGGAATACGGAATAGTTCATTGTACTCTTTGTGCGTTTTTTTACTGAAATTTCTCAGTCTTTTGAAGACAGATCAGATCGGTACCTACGGTACCGGCACCATTCGAGCGTATGCAGACGATTTACTGAGGTAATGCTCTGCGGGGTCAACATCTCTTTCACAGCAATCATTGCAGGATATTGTGTCAATTATACCCAGCACACTTAGGTATTTAGTAAAAGTGTAGTGCCCCATAACGACGGCAGTAAGCAGTCTTTCCAACTGAGGCAGAGCAAAAAAGGAGCTTAGAGACGTCGGTAGGTATTCATTTTGTCTGCTGGCAATCTGGAGAGTCATGCCAACTACATACGCTCATATGAAACCCAGCTGTGAATAGAAGCCTTAACCGAGGAACGCGTGTCCTAACGCAGTTCGGGATTTGAGAAATTCTCGTCTGAGCCTTGCCTTGCATTGTCATCGGATATTTCATTTCTCGTGATCTCATTGTGATCTGGGACCCAAACAAGCCTTCCCACTGCATTTAGTGAAGTCTTGCATTTTCGAAATAGGTTGCAAGTCGTGAGAGGGTTCAGCAAAGCCTTAGGTGCTGCTTGGCTGTCACGATAGATGCAGTTACTTCACCCTCTCGACCAATCCTTAATAATATAGCTCGTTGTCATCAGAGAACAACCTCGTAAAGAGAACAACAAAAAACAACAAAGAGAACACCCTCATTTTTGAGACTCAGCTAACATGCATCACAGCAATGGAGCTTTGGCTGGCACCAGTGTCCTATTCATGAGCATTGCCTTTATCCACAAAACTAGTGATTTGTCTACGAACGCGTTATTGGGTTGTCAAAAGCTGCATTGTCGAAGCACCCACAATTTCGATGAAAATGCTCAGCGCGGTTTCCTTCTTCTCTGTAGCGCCACCATATACACCACTTAATTTCCTGACGGTTTTCGTCAAACCAGGGGTTTCTAATGTGTCTCTAATGTCTTCTTGACAATTTCGCCACTGGTTTTCTGTATTGCACTTCGCGAAAGATATTTGAAGATTGGGACAGAGAAATCTCTAGCAGTCTCTTGCGATTATAACTATTCCACGTCAGGTTTCTATATTATTATAACTATTCAAAATATGGTCCAACGAAAGTATGGAACCTAAGTATTGTTTGTCCGATTCTCAAGAAGAGGGGCATCAGTCTTCTTAATATCGCTTACAAGATCCTATCTGCCGTATTGTGTGAACGCCTAATGCCGTTGGTCAACAACCTGATTGGTCATTTTATCAGTCTGGCTTTAGGCCAGGAAAGTCTACCATCGAACAAGTATTTACGCTACGGTAGATTTTGGAAAAGATCCATGAGCCCTAAATCGATACACATCACCTATTCATCGATTTTAAGGCTTCGTATGACAGCATCTACAGAGACGCACTATAGAGTAATGTCTAGATTGGTTATCCCTATCGAATCCATCCGTTGGCGTATGATGACGATGGAGAATGCACGCTGCTCCATCAATGTCGTTAAAAAACTCACCGAAACCTTTGATGTCAAAAAAGGATTTAGACAAGTCGATGGGCAGTCATGCGATTTCTTTAACATCGTTCTTGAAAGAATAATGTAGAACTCACGCTGCGACACAAGAGGCACAATCTTTCAAAAGTCCGTCCAATTACTCGTATACGCCAATCATACTTTCGCCAGCGCTGTCGTGAGTATACTCAGACAACGACAGCAGTACTGAGATCAAACGAATAATAACTTTTGCCAATCGCTATTTTACAGTGACAGAAAATATTCGCCAGGCCTTGCACGTTTCCTATCTTCATCAAAGGAAACAAACAATATATCTGCTTTTCTTTCGATCGCAAGAGGGATTCCACAAGGTTCAATATTAAAACCTCTCCGTTTTTTCTTGTATATCAACGAACTTTCTAAATATCCAAATTTATGCCGACGATGTTCTATTGATGAATAGTAGTCCGCTGGTAAAATCAACAAGGACTTAGAAGATATTTCCCTTTGGTCAAACTGTAATGGATTGTTCTTAAACCCATTAAACTCCAAATGCCCAGTGATAGGCAGGAAAATCTAGATCTATCCTATTTTCCTAAAATTATACTTAACAGTTCTGTTATCGGTTATATTGAATAGTCCTTAACTTGGGATTCTCATATTAATGCCACAGTAGGTAAAGTATATAGTTTTTGTTTTTTGTCATTATGGGTTTCGCAGCACCATATTCCTCCAAAACCGCGTGTGATGCTCGTCAAAACACATATTTTGTCTATAGTTGCACACGGATATGAAGTGTATTGCGATTGCAATGTCCTTAGTCGAAGAAAGCTTAACGTTGCCTTCAATAACACTGCGCGCTATATATATATATATACGGATTATGTAGATCGTATCTCAAGTTTCCCCAGGCCAATTTATAATTGAAGGGCTTATTGCTATAACGTGATAAGCCACACACGCAAAATATTGAGAAAATGGGTTTCAAAGATTCAAAAAATCTACAAAATAGCGTAATAAACATTTGAACTTCTAACTATTTGTAATAAATTATAGGTAGATACGATTTTTTACAGATTTATAATAGACTTTTATTTCACTTAAAAGGTTAATATAAAGAATAAGTTTCCTAGCCTTTATTAGTTTGGCTTAACGCCGTCTACCAGATTAACAGTTTGTGTTTTATTTTAAGGTAAGTGGAAAATGGAAATAAAGCTTAAAAATCTTCCTCGATGATACGCCTTCTGCAGCGGAAGGCATTTACAGCATACTAATATAAAACAACCCAGCCTTGTTGTCCGTTCAAAATATTAATTACTTCGCCAGCAGACAAAACCTCGGATATGAAATATATTTTGCGAAACTCCTTTAAAATTGGGCATTCTCCTAGGAAATGTAAGACGTCCGCTCTCGCTCTCTGATTACAGAGACTGCACAAAATTGGAAGTTCGGGTTGGTGTGGGATGAAATTTTGATTCAAAAGCTCCCCTCTCAATTTAAATATAAAGCTTATTTTGTCAATTGAATTTTGGTTCAAGAAATAAGACTTATACTGAAGATTGTAGCTCAATTGACTATAGTACAACAGATATTGAGAAGCTCGAGCTTCAGCAGCATATTTTTCGTAAGCCACTACATTAATTTTCTCCAATAAAGTGTCAAACTGTCTTCTTAATGAGATGGGCTCCTCTGTCGGTGTTAATGAAAGTTCATGTCCGTAGTTAGACGCTAGTTGCCTCCATTCTTCCGCCTGTTATAAGGATATGTGTGAGTACTATCGTGGGCAACCTTTCTTCGTCCGTCGCCATTGCTTTAACGACATAGTCGAAATGCATCTTCAAAGTTTCTAAAATCAGTGGTGCCGTCCCGGTTTCGAGGTGCAGCATGTAATCGGGTGTGCTTATTGGCAATCGAAAAGTGCGCTTAACAAAGTAACGAAGAAACTTCTGCACTTCATCGAAAGAGCGGTATTCCCACACTTAGGCACCATACAAAAGAATTGAGGTAGCGGGTGAGCGAAATAATTTGTGCTTGGCGCTATGAGCTATGTATTTATTGTTGAAACACACATGAAATTGCTCCCTTAGCTTCAGTTAATTTACTTTCAAGATGCCTTCTCATTTTGAGGTTGGCCGATATCAGGACTCCCAGGTATTTATATTCACGAACTATTTCGACACTTTCTCCTTGATACGTCCACTCTTCATTTCGAAAATATCTGCCTCCACTTCTTCTAAAAACCATAATTTTTAACTTCTCCAAGTTAACATTTAAGCTCCAACGTTTTCAATATGAGTCTATTCTATTCGTCATAAGCTGCATGCCATTTATCGACTCTGAGAAGAAAACAATGTCGTCGGCATACAGCAGAGCGGGTATTCTAGTGCTTCCGATATCGATGCCACCTCCTATGAACTCAGTTATATCATCGATGAACATAATAAACAGCAAAGTACTTAAGATACAACCTTGTTTCACACCCATTGTTGTCAGAAATTCTTCGGATACTGTATCACCATCCCATACGCATGCAACATTATTATCATACAGTGCTCGCAATATGTTAATGATTTTACTTGAGATTCCCATCTGATATAATTTATAGAAGAGTGAGCCACGATCAATTGAATCGAAAGCCGCACGGAAATCCACAAAGAAGGCATACAACTTTTTTTTTTCTTCTTTTTGTAAATTTCGGCGATATTAATAAAAGAAAAAAATTTGGTCACAGGTAGATAACTTACCAAATTGCATTGATGGAGAAAAAAAACAATGAAATGCGTTTAAAAAAAAAGTTTTGTATTCAATATTATGAGTTGACACGTTCAGGCACGCGCATTCTCAAACCCAGATGGGCAATTTTAGCTGAATCGGCACTTTCCCACGATATGCAGTTTATGACAATAATCGAGTACAGCAACTGGACACCGGATACACGCGCCGCATGGATTTGGCGACTCAGCGAGTCGAAATAAAGATTATTATAACGTTGTAACGATTGCTTATAATTAAAAGTACGAACAAGTTGGGCGTTCGGTTTGTTTTTTTCATCCTTTGAAAAGGATATCTTTAAATATAAATGTATTTTTTTTCGCAAAAAAGAAACAACATTATGTTCAATGTACGAGTATGTATACATTTAAAAAATATAAAAAAAAAAAAAAGCTTTTAGTCAATGATTTCTTCACCTTTATTGTTGGTCTCCTATTAAACTATTGCAGAATAATAATGAATTTTTGGAATGTATGAAAGTAGGGATTGCATATTGCCCATTTTGTTCCTTGCAATTTTCTCCTGTTTTGTATACTTTCTGTTCGATTAACTTAAAGTTTTGGATACAGGTCGTCTTTTTTCAAAATATGAACTTCTTTGTACTCCTCATTTATGTTATGTTTTCCGAAGAAAGATTTTGTATTCGCTTCTTTGAAGTGGAAGATACATACCACATTAATCAAAAAATTTATTCAAAAAATTAAAAATACAAGTTTATTCATCTAAATCTGTATTTTCCCCTTCAAAGTAATCCCCATCGACTGCAACACACTTATGCCAGCGCTTGATCCAATCCTCGAAACATTTTTTATATTCGGTTTTCGGTATGTCTATCTAAGTTTCCTGCGATTTTTCCCCGTTCCCCGTGGTGGTTTTTTAACTCGATTGAACAGAAAGAAGTCACAGGGAGCCAAATCAGGTGAATTCGGTGGCTGTTGGATGGTATTTGTTGCATTTTTCGTCAAAAAATTATGAATAATGTTGGCACTGTGCGACGGTGCGTTATCATGGTGCAAAATACACGAGTTTTCTGCCCACAATTCTGGTCTCTTTCTTGGCGAATTGCTTCATGCAAACATCTTATACCGCCCAAATAATACTCTTTGTTTACTGTCTGGCCTCACCGTTGTAATCCATGAAAACCGTGAGCATTGCCTTCTTTTTTAACTGAAAACGACGTGGTTTTTTTAGTCTCGGCTCATTTGGCGAACGCCATTCACTTGCCTGATGTCTGGATAGCGTGTCGTACTCATAATCCCACGTCTCGTCTCCAGTAATTATCCTTTTGATGAATGCGGGATCGGATTCAGCCTCGCAAATCATCTCTTTTGCTACGTCAAAACGGTCATTTTTTGCATGAAATTGAGGTCTTTTGGCACCAACTTTGCTGCTACACGGCGGAAACCCAAATCATTAACCAAAATGTCTTAGACGGATCCATAGGCACTGTTCAAGTTCTTCGCTATCTCTCTGATGGTTAATTTGCGGTTATTGACCAACATTTCTTTTACTCCATCAATGTTTTCGTCGGTTTTCGATGTCGATGGTCTGCCACTGCATTCATCATCTTCGATTGACTCACGACCACTTTTGAACCGCTCGTGCCACTGGTAAACGACCGTTTTCTTTAGAGAATCGTTGCCGAAACACTTTTCCAACATTTCCAACGTTCGTGCACCATTAAATCCGTTTTTTACGTAAAATTTAATACAAGTTTGTTGTTGCAAATTTAAATCCATTTCTAAAATTGTAAAAAATCGCTAACACACACAGAGATAGATGTACTCTTGGCTACCTAACTTTTGCAAATGTCAAGCTATGACGCTAAGTTTTAGAGGGAATGTCAACAACAGATTTACCAACTTAACAAAAATAACAGAACTCAAATCGGAATAATAGGAGCACCACACGGTGGTTATTCCGGTATTTTTTATCAATGGTATGCCTGCGAAATTAAAAATTTGCTCATCTGAAGTGCGCGGACGTTTATTAATACTTGTCAAAATGTCTCTTAAACTACCATAAAGAAATCGGATTGTTCCATAACTGTCATTACAAACGAGGTCTTTTTATTTGCTTCTTCTATAACTTTATGCCAACCTTCTGGGGAGTAAATCCGAAATCCGACGTCCATGTCGGATGGCAAATGCGTATGACCACTCACTAGGAAATCATGTGTGATTGTTTTAAACCATTTCTATTGGTTGCAACCAAAAAGATATCTAAAGCCAATTTTTATTTTGTCCTGGCAAGATAACCATATCTTCAACGTCAGTATTATCGTTGAAAAAATTAAGTAACACCGAAAGCAACTTCATCTGATCCGCGTTTGGCTTCGTTTACTGTCCATGTATACCTGTAGCCATGTCCAGCCATGTAATCGTGTACTCATATAGCCTTGGATTCAGCAATAAAAAAGCAGGACCAGTGTTCAGTTTTCGGGATAATCATAGCTTGTTGCAAATCAAATGATATGACACATTTCTTCGCTCTGTTAGATTTTGAATATTCAGTCTAAGATTTGTGCAAATCCCGCATTGCCTTAGCTGTACCCTTATGTTGATCTAAAAACGATGTTAATCTTTGTAGTTCTTGATCATCCCTATTAAGTTTTGCAGTATCGAGCTTTGTATTCGTAGTTGTCTCATCACTAGTTTTGCATGTATCAGATTTTGGTAATTTGAAGCCAATATTATACTCTGTGCAAAATATTTTCTGATAGGAGCTTTTGTTTACAGGATGAATTCCTTCTCCATCGCACCAAGGTACATAGTACTCCCAGTGCATAGCGCCTTAGGAACATTTTTCCCATATTATTAGTTTTGCTGTAATGGCTTTGATACTTTGGTAATATGTTAATGTGATTTCCAACCGATTCCTTCCTTTCTACAATAAGTTGATTTGCATGTTTACTCGTACCTCTACCATCCTTTGTAGGAGTAATTGTTACGATTCTTTTCATTTTGAAGATATGATCAACTCTTCTGAAGTCCGTGCAAGCTTAGAAACTCAACTATACAAACTTACACATTCACACCACCTACATTAACTGCATACCGACTCTTGTTGTTTCTGTTTTTTGTTACCACGTTACCATGTTTTCTTTCTCCCTACATGAACACAGCCAAACAGGTAATTGTTATGTAGATCGTAGGATCCCATATCTCAAAATTCTTTAAAAGTAACCTCATGAGTATTATTAAGCTTCTCCCTCCATTTTATCCTGCAACTGCATGGCGGCCTCAACTTACGTGATCGTACAGATTTTCTTTTTTGTATAGTAACATAACCCGATTTTAATGAAAAAAATATATTGTATGTAAACAAGAAATCCGCTGTTGAAAAAAAAAATTAATTTTTTTTTGACGAAGTTATTAACAAAAAAGTGGTTGTATCTTTAAAGATAAACTGGCCCCCACAGCTATTCTGAAAGAAAATTACGAATTAACGAATGCATAGGAATTTTTGTTAGTTTATTAGATTATCGGGTAATTGTACGTAATAAGGTAGTATAGCACGGTCTTTGTTAATTCAAATATTGGTATATACATATACAGAAAATAACATAAAAAGGATGTTTAGGTTATAATTTAGTAAAAAAAAACTTATGAAATACAGAAGCACAAGCAACCAAGAAGATCTTCAGTAAATACAATCATTTTGTAAATTAAGATATATCTGTGATTAAAAAAAATATACATATTAGTAAAAAGTATAAATTATTACATAGGCATTTATTTAGTAAATTAAAAAATTAAAAGTAATATGAATGGAAAAAACTACAATAGCAAGCAATACGGTCTACATTAAACACAAAAACCAAACAAGTTAGCTATAGGATAATTTATGAGTTATGATAATTATAAAAACAATTTTTTTCTGCTGTTAAACATTTACCTTACATTTATAACAGTACATTTTTGTTTGTCCTGAACAATTAGGTAACTTGCACCGTCCCTTTTTGTCGATAATTTTCCAGTGGTCTGTCTTATCTAGCCGTATGTATATCCATGCATTTACTGCAGTCATACGAGTATCTAGAATATGAAAAAATGACCGGTTGGTCCATTTTCGGCTTTTCATTCCTATTTTATTGCGTCCCATGAAACTGTCCATCAGTGTCCACACTCCTCCCATGTGCTGATTATAGTCTTTAATAATTTGTGGATCATTTTGACAGACTTCTCTTTTCTATCGAACTTCCTTACACTTAGACCCGTTTGACTATCGGAATTAGAAGAAGAAGGAGGTTTTATTCCAAGATATGTTGACACGAGATTGACAAACCAATTGACCTTCCAAGATATGGACGTAACATCCATACCGTGAATAGAAGCATCGTCTTTTCTTCCGGTAGCTTACAGTTTTTTTTTATTCTGTTACGAAGTATAGTACCAACTGTAAGTATGTCTTGAGTCCGAAGATATGTTACCAAAGGCAGGGTTGTGTAGTAGTATATAATATAATTTTTATACCTTGGCACTTCCCGGAGCAAATCTTACAACAATATTTGCCGATGGGGATCCGCTGTAAATTTCAAACTTATACGCGAATCCGCTTGTGTCGCATAAAACAAATAGCTTAAATCCCCACTTGTGAGGCTTGTTTGGTAAATATTGCTTCATAAATCGTCCAATTTTTGATGAACACAGATGAGCAACATCTACACAAAGCCGGTCTTATTAGGTAAAGGCGGTCGCGATTGAGGTCATCTTATTTTCCGGCTCAACTTTTGTCGTTGAAATGGATATATTGCCGAATTTTTTCAAATTTGACACTGGGCATTTAAGGGATAATCCTTACCAAGGTTGCACCTTCTTTTGTTCCTTATCCGATTATAATTTTCATCTCCCCTCTACCTCCACCGTGATCTACGCGGTCTTTGAGGTGATTCTTCATTAGTTGCTGTTGTTAGAAGTGCATTTAAAGCATTTTCCTAAAATATGATCAGAAAGACATGGTAAGCCACTCCAAGAAATAATAACAGTTTTCTTGCCCAAAAACTTTCTGGCTTATCAAAAATGAAAAAAAGTATTTACCTCACTGGTTTCTGAAGATTCAGTATCATCTCTTGGAAAATAATCTTTATCAGCAATACTAGCATCACTATTTTCACACAAAAATTGTCTTGGTATCACTTGTATTTTTGCCTAAACCCATGTTTTTGGTTCCCGATTGCACAATACCAACGGCAATGGTAGAGTGGCTTGTCACGTTTTAAGCTATCAGGCAAATACGATAATTATTTTGCAATATGTTACCTATTTTACCGTTCCCCACATCTATTTGTATACGGCTGGTTGAGTGAGAACATTGTTAGCTACGGTATGCCTGAGTGGAATGCAACTAAAATCTCGATTTTCGAAAAAATGTGTCTTATCATGTTATTGCAATAAGCCCTTCAATTTCACTCTCGACCACCTATTCCGTTATATAACTCTAATATTGCTTTTCAATATTATTCAGAAGGGGCAACCTGATAGCCTTTTCGAACGACTACGCTTTTCATCTTCAAACAGATCCCTGAAACTAATTCACCCGCGTTGCTCCTGTCTTGCTTCTGAGCGACAGTTCATATTTTCTCAACAGGAAGTCATAAAATTAAGGGGTAAATAAGAAACTACCGTTGGAATTTCCAAAGATCAAACAATGAACTACTTGAAAAGCGTATAAAAAGACGCGTTACTAGGATGAGGCCATTGCGAATATTTCGTTGCAGGAGTTCACATCAGTGATTTTTTTCAAAGTTTTTTTAAGAATATTTAAAAAAGCGTTGAAAAGAACTGTTTTTATTTAGTTTAAAAAAAATTGGGTTCCGGAAAGACTTTGACAGCGACAGAAAGATGAAAAATAGGTGTTTTCAATGAGTTAGGGAAGGCCGAGAAATTGGAAGGAGGCTTAATAGAAGTAAGACTGTTGTAAACAGTTATCTTGCGGATCCACAACAATATTGCGAGAAAAGCGGTTCATTTTACGGCGTGCCTTGAATTCTACTCTACCAGCGACTAAAATAATGGCCAACAGCGGAGTATCAGCCAGTATAGCAACAGTCCGAAGGATAAACGAAAAAGTAGTACTGTACAGAGAAGAAAACTTAAAAAGAAACTTGTTTTGAGGCAAGTACACAAGAAGCATAGAATGAATTTTGCAGGAGAACATGTCGTTTGGAGCAGTGACTGGAAAAAAAGATTTTCGGATGGAAAAGATGGTTGCAGCTTTTATTTCCATGATCTAAGAAAGGCGGAGCTTATTTTGGCAAGACATCACAGCCGTACATCAAGTGTAATGGTGTGGGGAGCTATTACCTATTGTACTATGGCACAATCGATTTGGAGTTTTTGTCCACAACAATGAACGGAAACAACTACAAATGAATGTTTGTTGAAACGGGCATTTCCAAAAGTGAGAAACATTTTCGGACCCCAGCCTTGGATATTCTAGCAAGACAATGCCATCCATACTTCCAGGGTTGTTAGAAGTTGGATTCAATCAGAAGACGTGGAACTTTTGCCATGGCCGCCCTATTCACCGGCCTTAAACATAATCGAAAATGTTTGGGCATGGTTATCTCGTAAAGTGTATGAAGGCGGCAGACAATTTGAAGGCGAGGATACTTTAATTGAAGCTATTAGTGATACCTGGGCCCAAATTTCTCTTGATTATTTAAAAAAACCTTATAGGGGTCACATCTAAAAATGGCGGGCATACACATTATTAATGTAGAAAAACGTAATAAATAAATGTTTTAAAACCTTAAAATGTTATTTTTATTAATTTTTTCCTTTCTTTCGAAGATTTTCCATCCTAGTGGCGCATCTTTTTATACGCTTTTCAAGCAGTTCATTGTTTGATCTTGGGGAATTCCAACGGTCGTTTCTTATTTACCCTTTAATTTTATGACATCCTCGCCAGTGTATATGAGGGGGTCAGAACACAAGGGGTCTAAGTGCAAATTTTATAAAAATACAGATAAGTGCGTAAATGATCACATGAATGACATTATTTCTATCAGGAAAAAGGATAACTACTCATCATTTAGTAGTTTTCGTTTGAAGTTAAACAGGGATTTCTCAACACTGTGCTACTGTTAGTTAGACCCCTTGTGCCCTGACTCACTCATATAGTATTCTTAAATTGTTTGCCTATATTGTCCTATAAGATATATCATCCTACTATATAGGCACCAAATTATTAAAATTTGAATTAATAAAATAAAATAAATAAATATGGCGTAGATAGTATAGATGATACCTAATTTCAAATACTTGACTTGTAAAGCTGCACATGCATGCTTCCTATTGTTGGTTTTTGAGTAGGCTCCACAAGATTTGAAACATTAAAGTAATTTACGAAGAAAGTTATAACTCATTTATCTATCAAAAATTCATAAAACGATAGAATTAAAAACAAATAAATTATTTCCTAATTTCGAATAATACAGCAAAGTTTGGGTTATCCTCAATTTATTTCCATTCTGACATGAAAGCCATATCACAATTATTAAAATATACTCATACAATAATCATTTGAATCCTGACACATCCGATTTCAATTGTTGGGGACTTTATTAAGTGGTCTTTCGTGGTGGATTTGTAGGACATTACGAACTTGGAAAAAAGTCAATTCAACCATATGTGATTATAAACAGAAGATTATCCAACAAACGGAAATAAGTGAGAGACAAGTAAGCGACAATTGCATACCTACAATGCGGAAAACTATTTTTTTTTATATTTAGAGCAAAAACGACAATTATAGAAAATGAAAATCGGGCACGACATATTTTTTTGCTTACAGCTGTACGAGTACCTCTATTAACTTACAGAAAGAGCCAGCAATTCGAGATGTTTTTCCATTGACCGCAGTTGGCGATTTAAGTTTCTTTTATTGCGGCGCGTTTACCTTGATTCAGTTGGATGAGGTGTAAGAATGGCCAATTGCCCAAGAGAAGTCCTTCACTTTGCAAGTTTTATATGGGTATGTAACATATATACAAGGTGGTGCAAAATTAATCATCCAATTTTGTTTTTGAATTACTTTTTTAATAAATAAAAAAAACCAAAATGATTTTGAGTAAATCTTTATTTGGGCCTTTACAATTGTTTCTGTTAAATGGAAAAGATGATATCCTCCAAGTGGCTGCCGCCACGCAAATGTTGATACACATTTGTGCCCGTTTTTTTCTCCATGATTTTCCGGTGATAACTGTTTGCATTCATGTCGAATATTCTCCTTAAGGGCTGCGATTGTCTGAGACTTGTTGGAATAAACCCGCAATATCAAGTATTTCAGTTTATTTCATATTTAGAGCTTAAGATACAAAGTAATCTTATGAATTGCGGCTTGTGCTGTGTTGTTGAAACCACATGTTCACCAAGCCCCGCTCATCCAATTCCGACAGTAAGAAGTCGTTTATCATGGCCCTGTAGAGTCCGCCAGTAACAGTGACTGTATTGCCGATGGCATCCCCAAAAAAATACGGACCAATCACTCCTCCCGCGTGAACGTCGCACCACACGGTTGCTTTGAGTGGATGTAATGGCTCTTCGCGCATCGCACGTTTATTTTCAGTGCCCCAGAAACGAAGATTTGCTTATTGACGTAATCGCTTAAGTGGAAATGCGCCCCGTCGCTCATGATTATTTTCGACACAAAATCGTTCTCTTCGTTGTTGAGACGGTCAGGAGGCATTAACTGATGCACTGTTTGCACTTTGTACGGCAACAAGTGTAAGTCATTTACTAAAATTCGCTGTAGGGTCCGTCTGGTGATGCCCAATTGCGGGGCCCGTCGTCGTCGCGATATTTCCGGCCGGTGGCGGCCACGCCCTGCATGGTCTCCTGTGGTTCCACTTTGTTCGAATAAATCGACGCTGCGCTAACACCACTAGCCGATTATTGGTCAAAAACAACAACACAATTAGCGCCTTGATCAAAATGTTCCAGGAATTTATTCAGAAAATTAAAAATACAAGTTTATTCATCTAAATCTGTATTTTACCCTTCAAAGTAATCCCCATCGACTGCAACACACTTATGCCAGCGCTTGATCCAATCTTCGAAACATTTTTTATATTCGGTTTTCGGTATGTCTATCTGAGTTTCCTGCGATTTTTCCATTACTTCCTCTCGGCTGCTGAAACGCGTTCCCCGTTGTGTTTTTTTAACTCGATTGAACAGAAATAAGTCACAGGGAGCCAAATCAGGTGAATTCGGTGGCTGTTGGATGGTATTTGTTGCATTTTTCGTCAAAAAATTACGAATTATGATGGCACTGTGCGACGGTCCGTTATCATGGTGCAAAATCCACGAGTTTTCTGCCCACAATTCTGGTATCTTTCGGCGAATTACTTCACGCAAACGTCTCATAATGCCCAAATAATACGAGTACTCTTTGTTTACTGTCCGGCCTTCTGGCAAAAATTCATGATGCACTACACCGTTGTAATCCATGACAACCGTGAGCATTGCCTTCTTTTTTGACTGAAAACGACGTGGTTCTTTTTGGTCTCGGCTCATTTGGTGAACGCCATTCATTTGCCTGATGTCTGGATTGCGTGTCGTACTCATAAACCCACGTCTCGTCTCCAGTAATGATCCTTTTGATGAATGTGGGATCGGACTCGCAAATCATCTCTTTTGCTACATCAAATTGAGGTCTTTTGGCACCAACTTTGCTGCTACACGACGGAAACCCAAATCATTAACCAAAATGTCTTGGACGGATCCATAGGCACTGTTCAAGTCCTTCGCTATCTCTCTGATGGTTAATTTGCGGTTATTGACCAACATTTCTTTTACTCCATCAATGTTTTCGTCGGTTTTCGATGTCGATGGTCTGCCACTGCATTCATCATCTTCGATTGATTCACGACCACTTTTGAACCGCTCGTGCCACTGGTAAACGACCGTTTTCTTTAGAGAATCGTTGCCGAAACACTTTTCCAACATTTCCAACGTTCGTGCACCATTAAATCCGTTTTTTACGTAAAATTTAATACAAGTTTGTTGTTGCAAATTTAAATCCATTTCTAAAATTGTAAGAAATCGCTGTACTCTTGGCTACCTAACTTTTGCAAATGTCAAGCTATGACGCTAAGTTTTAGAGGGAATGTCAACAACAGATTTACCAACTTAACAAAAATAACAGAACTCAAATCGGAATAATAGGAGCACCACACGGTGGTTATTCCGGTATTTTTTATCAATGGTATGCCTGCGAAATTCAAAATTTGCTCATCTGAAGTGCGCGGACGTTTATTAATACTTGTCAAAATGTCTCTTAAACTACCATAAAGAAATCGGATTGTTCCATAACTGTCATTACAAACGAGGTCTTTTTATTTGCCTCTTCTATAACTTTATGCCAACCTTCTGGGGAGTAAATTTCCCAATCACATCTTCTATGCATCTTCTCTATTAACGCGACGTCCATGTCGGATGGCAAATGCGTATGACCACTCACTAGGAAATCATGTGTGATTGTTTTAAACCATTTCTATTGGTTGCAACCAAAAAGATATCTAAAGCCAATTTTTATTTTGTCCTGGCAAGATAACCATATCTTCAACGTCAGTATTATCGTTGAAAAAATTAAGTAACACCGAAAGCAACTTCATCTGATCCGCGTTTGGCTTCGTTTACTGTCCATGTATACCTGTAGCCATGTCCAGCCATGCAATCGTGTACTCCTATAGCCTTGGATTCAGCAATAAAAAGCAGGACCAGTGTTTAGTTTTCGGGATAGGCATAGCTTGTTGCAAATCAAATGATATGACATATATCTTCGCTCTGTTAGATTTTGAATATTCAGTCTAAGATTTGTGCAAATCCCGCATTGCCTTAGCTGTACCCTTATGTTGATCTAAAAACGATGTTAATCTTTGTAGTTCTTGATCATCCCTATTAAGTTTTCCAGTATCGAGCTTTGTATTCGTAGTTGTCTCATCACTAGTTATGCATGTATCAGATTTTGGTAATTTGAAGCCAATATTATACTCTGTGCAAAATATTTTCTGATAGGAGCTTTTGTTTACAGGATGAATTCCTTCTCCATCGCACCAAGGTACATAGTACTCCCAGTGCATAGCGCCTTAGGAACATTTTTCCCATATTATTAGTTTTGCTGTAATGGCTTTGATACTTTGGTAATATGTTTACGTGATTTCCAACCGATTCTTTCCTTTCTACAATAAGTTGATTTGCATGTTTACTCGTACCTCTACCATCCTTTGTAGGAGTAATTGTTACGATTCTTTTCATTTTGAAGATATGATCAACTCTTCTGAAGTCCGTGCAAGCTTAGAAACTCAACTATACAAACTTACACATTCACACCACCTACATTAACTGCATACCGACTCTTGTTGTTTCTGTTTTTTGTTACCATGTTACCATGCTTTCTTTCTCCCTACAGGAACACAGCCAAACAGGTAACTGTTATGTACATCGTAGGATCCCATATCCCAAAATTCTTTAAAAGTAACCTCATGAGTATTATTAAGCTTCTCCCTCCATTTTATCCTGCAACTGCATGGCGGCCTCAACTTACGTGATCGTACAGATTTTCTTTTTTTGTATAGTAACATAACCCGATTTTAATGAAAAAAATATATTGTATGTAAACAAGAAATCCGCTGTTGAAAAAAAAAATTAATTTTTTTTTGACGAAGTTATTAACAAAAAAGTGGTTGTATCTTTAAAGATAAATTGGCCCCCACAGCTATTCTGAAAGAAAATTACGAATTAACGAATGCATAGGAATTTTTGTTAGTTTATCAGATTAACGGGTAATTGTACGTAATAAGGTAGTATAGCACGGTTTTTGTTAATTCAAATATTGGTATATACTCGTACATATACAGAAAATAACATAAAAACAATGTTTAGGTTATAATTTAGTAAAAAAAAACTTATGAAATACAGAAGCACAATCAACCAAGAAGATCTTCAGTAAATGCAATCATTTTGTAAATTAAGATATATCTGTGATTAAAAAAAATATACATATTAGTAAAAAGTATAAATTATTACATAGGCATTTATTTAGTAAATTAAAAAATTAAAAGTAATATGAATGGAAAAAACTACAATAGCAAGCAATACGGTCTACATTAAACACAAAAACCAAACAAGTTAGCTATAGGATAATTTATGAGTTATGATAATTATAAAAACAATTTTTTTCTGCTGTTAAACATTTACCTTACATTTATAACAGTACATTTTTGTTTGTCCTGAACAATTAGGTAACTTGCACCGTCCCTTTTTGTCGATAATTTTCCAGTGGTCTGTCTTATCTAGCCGTATGTATATCCATGCATTTACTGCAGTCATACGAGTATCTAGAATATGAAAAAATGACCGGTTTGTCCATTTTCGGCTTTTCATTCCTATTTTATTGCGTCCCATGAAACTGTCCATCAGTGTCCACACTCCTCCCATGTGCTGATTATAGTCTTTAATAATTTGTGGATCATTTTGACAGACTTCTCTTTTCTATCGAAACTCCTTACACTTAGACCCGTTTGACTATCTGAATTAGAAGAAGAAGGAGGTTTTATTCCAAGATATGTTGACACGAGATTGACAAACCGATTGACCTTCCAAGATATGGACGTAACATCCATACCGTGAATAGAAGCATCGTCTTTTCTTCCGGTAGCTTACAGTTTTTTTTATTCTGTTACGAAGTATAGTACCAACTGTAAGTATGTCTTGAGTCCGAAGGTATGTTACCAAAGGCAGGGTTGTGTAGTAGTATATAATATAATTTTTATACCTTGGCACTTCCCGGAGCAAATCTTACAACAATATTTGCCGATGGGGATCCGCTGTAAATTTTAAACTTATACGCGAATCCGCTTGTGTCGCATAAAACAAATAGCTTAAATCCCCACTTGTGAGGCTTGTTTGGTAAATATTGCTTCATAAATCGTCCAATTTTTCATGAACACATTTGCTCATCTACACGGTCTTATTAGGTAAAGGCGGTCGCGATTGAGGTCATCTTATTTTCCGGCTCAACTTTTGTCGTTGAAATGGATATATTGCCGAATTTTTTCAAATTTGACACTGGGCATTTAAGGGATAATCCTTACCAAGGTTGCGCCTTCTTTTGTTCCTTATCCGATTATAATTTTCATCTCCCCTCTGCCTCCACCGTGATCTACGCGGTCTTTGAGGTGATTCTTCATTAGTTGCTGTTGTTAGAAGTGCATTATGGGGTGGCCGTGGTGTAGTGGTAGTAGCAAACGCTTCTCACTCGGAGGCTCCAGGTTCGAATCCTGCCCATGGCAAAATCAGTTTTTCATTGTATAATTGGAACTCAGACAAAAAAATTCTGCGTGTGAAGGCATAACACTGACACGTAGATTTGGCTGTTATAAGAGTTTCAAGCAATGAAAAAAATACTGGGAATTATATCTCGAATCACTCTGAGTGAAGAATAACTCTCCGTCCTATTCGGACTCCCACCCCTGGAGAGCAAACATAGAAATCAAACACACCTGAGTTTCAAACCACTACAAAATCAATTTTCCTTTCTCCTCCTTCTATCTTTCCGCCCGCGCCCTGGCAACAGTAAAAGGGTATCAACCCCTTAGGCGCGCGTAAATTATAAAAAAAAAAAAAAAAAAAAAAAAAAAAAAATTTAAAGCATTTTCCTCAAATATGATCAGAAAGACATGATAAGCCACTCCAAGAAATAATAACAGCTCAAAAACTTTCTGGCTTATCAAAAATGAAAAAAAGTATTTACCTCACTGGTTTCTGAAGATTCAGTATCAACTCTTGGAAAATAATCTTTATCAGCAATACTAGCATCACTATTTTCACACAAAAATTGTCGGTATCACTTGTATTTTTGTCTAAACCCATGTTTTTGGTTCCCGATTGCACAATACCAACGGCAATGGTAGAGTGGCTTGTCACGTTTTAAGCTATCAGGCAAATACGATAATTATTTTGCAATATGTTACCTATTTTACCGTTCCCCACATCTATTTGTATACGGCTGGTTGAGTGAGAACATTGTTAGCTACGGTATGCCTGAGTGGAATGCAACTAAAATCTCGATTTTCGAAAAAATGTGTCTTATCATGTTATTGCAATAAGCCCTTCAATTTCACTCTCGACCACCTATTCCGTTATATAACTCTAATATTGCTTTTCAATATTATTCAGAAGGGGCAACCTGATAGTCTTTTCGAACGACTACGCTTCGCATCTTCAAACAGATCTCTGAAACTAATTCACCCGCGTTGCTCCTGTCTTGCTTCTGAGCGACAGTTCATATTTTCTCAACAGGAAGTCATAAAATTAAGGGGTAAATAAGAAACGACCGTTGGAATTTCCAAAGATCAAACAATGATCTACTTGAAAAGCGTATAAAAAGACGCGTCACTAGGATGAGGCCATTGCGAATATTTCGTTGCAGGAGTTCACATCAGTGATTTTTTTCAAAGTTTTTTTTAAGAATATTTAAAAAAGCATTGAAAAGAACTGTTTTTATTTAGTTTAAAAAAAAAAAAAAAAATTGGATTCCGGAAAGACTTTGACAGCGACAGAAAGATGAAAAATAGATGTTTTCAATGAGTTAGGGAAGGCCGAAAAATTGGAAGGAGGCTTAATAGAAGAAAGACTGTTGTAAACAGTTATCTTGCGGATCCACAACACTATCGGAAAAATCAAAACGAATGCACGGCAGAAGCAACAACATTGCGAGAAAAGCGGTTTACTTTACGGCGTGCCTTGAATTCTACTCTACCAGCGACTAAAATAATGGCCAACAGCGGAGTATCAGCCAGTATAGCAACAGTCCGAAGGATAAACGAAAAAGTAGTACTATACAGAGAAGAAAACTTAAAAAGAAACTTGCTTTGAGGCAAGTACACAAGGAGCATAGAATGAATTTTGCAGGAGAACATGTCGTTTGGAGCAGTGACTGGAAAAAAAGATTTTCGGATGAAAGTCTAACCTTGACTGCCCCGATGGTTGCAGCTTTTATTGCCATGATCTAAGAAAGGCGGAGCTTATTTTGGCAAGACATCACAGCCGTACATCAAGTGTAATGGTGTGGGGAGCTATTACCTATAGTACTATGGCACAATCGAGTTGGAGTTTTTGTCCACAACAATGAACGGAAACAACTACAAATGTTTGCTGAAACGGGCATTTCCAAAAGTGAGAAACATTTTCGGACCCCAGCTTGGATATTCTAGCAAGACAATGCCCCCATCTATACTTCCAGGGTTGTTAGAAGTTGGATTCAATCAGAAGACGTGGAACTTTTGCCATGGCCGCTCTATTCACCGGCCTTAAACATAATCGAAAATGTTTGGGAATGGTTATCTCGTAAAGTGTATGAAGGCGGCAGACAATTTGAAGACGAGGATACTTTAATTGAAGCTATTAGTGATACCTGGGCCCAAATTTCTCTTGATTATTTAAAAAAACCTTATAGGGGTCACATCTAAAAATGGCGGGCATACACATTATTAATGTAGAAAAACGTAATAAATAAATATTTTAAAACCTTAAAATGTAATTTTTATTAATTTTTTCCTTTCTTTCGAAGATTTTCCATCCTAGTGGCGCATCTTTTTATACGCTTTTCAAGCAGTTCATTGTTTGATCTTGGGGAATTCCAACGGTCGTTTCTTATTTACCCTTTAATTTTATGACATCCTCGCCAGTGTATATGAGGGGGTCAGAGCACAAGGGGTCTAAGTGCAAATTTTATACAAATACAGATAATTGCGTAAATGATCACATGAATGACATTATTTCTATCAGGAAAAAGGATAACTACTCACCATTTAGTAGTTTTCGTTTGAAGTTAAACAGGGATTTCTCAACACTGTGGTACTGTTAGTTAGACCCCTTGTGCCCTGACTCACTCATATAGTATTCTTAAATTGTTTGCTTATATTGTCCTATAAGATATATCATCCTACTGTATAGGCACCAAATTATTAAAATTTGAATTAATAAAATAAAATAAATAAATATGGCGTAGATAGTATAGATGATACCTAATTTCAAATACTTGACTTGTAAAGCTGCACATGCATGCTTCCTGTTGTTGGTTTTTGAGTAGGCTCCACAAGATTTGAAACATTAAAGTAATTTACGAAGAAAGTTACAACTCATTTATCTATTAAAAATACGTAAAACGATTGAATTAAAAACAAATAAATTATTTCCTAATTTCGAATAATACAGCAAAGTTTGAGTTATCCTAAATTTATTTCCATTCTGACATGAAAGCCATATCACAATTATTAAAATATACTCATACAATAATCATTTGAATCCTGACACATCCGATTTCAATTGTTGGGGACTTTATTAAGTGGTCTTTCGTGGTGGATTTGTAGGACATTACGAACTTGGAAAAAATTCAACCATATGTGATTATAAACAGAAGATTATCCAACAAACGGAAATAAGTGAGAGACAAGTAAGCGACAATTGCATACCTACAATGCGGAACACTATTTTTTTTATATTTAGAGCAAAAACGACAATTATAGAAAATCGGACACGACATATTTTTTTGCTTACAGCTGTACGAGTACCTCTATTAACTTACAGAAAGAGCCAGCAATTCGAGATGTTTTTCCATTGACCGCAGTTGGCGATTTAAGTTTCTTTTATTGCGGCGCGTTTACCTTGATTCAGTTGGATGAGGTGTAAGAATGGCCAATTGCCCAAGAGAAGTCCTTCACTTTGCAAGTTTTATATGGGTATGTAACATATATACAAGGTGGTGCAAAATTAATCATCCAATTTTGTTTTTGAATTACTTTTTTACTAAATAAAAAAAACAAAATGATTTTGAGTAAATCTTTATTTGGGCCTTTACAATTGTTTCTGTTAAATGGAAAAGATGATATCCTCCAAGTGGCTGCCGCCACGCAAATGTTGATACACATTTGTGCCCGTTTTTTTGCATTCTTCATGATTTTCCGGTGATAACTGTTTGCATTCATGTCGAATATTCTCCTTAAGGGCTGCGATTGTCTGAGACTTGTTGGATTAAACCCGCAATATCAAGTATTTCAGTTTATTTCAGTTTATTTCATATTTAGAGCTTAAGATACAAAGTAATCTTATGAATTGCGGCTTGTGCTGTGTTGTTGAAACCACATGTTCACCAAGCCCCGCTCATCCAATTCCGACAGTAAGAAGTCGTTTATCATGGCCCTGTAGAGTCCGCCAGTAACAGTGACTGTATTGCCGATGGCGTCCCCAAAAAAATACGGACCAATCACTCCTCCCGCGTGAACGTCGCACCACACGGTTGCTTTGAGTGGATGTAATGGCTCTTCGCGCATCGCACGTTTATTTTCAGTGCCCCAGAAACGAAGATTTGCTTATTGACGTAATCGCTTAAGTGGAAATGCGCCCCGTCGCTCATGATTATTTTCGACACAAAATCGTTCTCTTCGTTGTTGAGACGGTCAGGAGGCATTAACTGATGCACTGTTTGCACTTTGTACGGCAACAAGTGTAAGTCATTTACTAAAATTCGCTGTAGGGTCCGTCTGGTGATGCCCAATTGCGGGGCCCGTCGTCGTCGCGATATTTCCGGCCGGTGGCGGCCACGCCCTGCATGGTCTCCTGTGGTTCCACTTTGTTCGAATAAATCGACGCTGCGCTAACACCACTAGCCGATTATTGGTCAAAAACAACAACACAATTAGCGCCTTGATCAAAATGTTCCAGGAATTTATTCAGAAAATTAAAAATACAAGTTTATTCATCTAAATCTGTATTTTACCCTTCAAAGTAATCCCCATCGACTGCAACACACTTATGCCAGCGCTTGATCCAATCCTCGAAACATTTTTTATATTCGGTTTTCGGTATGTCTATCTAAGTTTCCTGCGATTTTTCCATTACTTCCTCTCGGCTGCCGAAATGCGTTCCCCGTAGTGACTTTTTAACTCGATTGAATAGAAAGAAGTCACAGGGAGCCAAATCAGGTGAATGCGGTGGCTGTTGGATGGTATTTGTTGCATTTTTCGTCAAAAAATAACGAATTATGATGGCACTGTGCGACGGTGCGTTATCATTGTGCAAAATCCACGAGTTTTCTGCCCACAATTCTTACCTCTTTCTTGGCGAATTGCCTCACGCAAACATCTCATAACGCCCAAATAATACGAGTACTCTTTGTTTACTGTCCGGCTTTCTGGCAAAAATTCATGATGCACTACACCGTTGTAATCTATGAAAACCATGAGCACTGCCTTCTTTTTTGACTGAAAATGACGTGGTTCTTTTTGGTCTCGGCTCATTTGGTGAACGCCATTCATTTGCCTGATGTCTGGATTGCGTGTCGTACTCATAAACCCACGTCTCGTCTCCAGTAATGATCCTTTTGATGAATGTGGGATCGGATTCAGCCTCGCAAATCTCTTTTGCGACGTCAACACGGTCTTTTTTTTGCATGAAATTGAAGTCTTTTGGCAACAACTTTGCTGCTACACGACGGAAACCCAAATCATTAACCAAAATGTCTTGGACGGATCCATAGGCAATGATCAAGTCCTCCGCTATCTCTATGATGGTTAATTTGCGGTTATTGACCAACATTTCTTTTACTCCATCAATGCTTTCGTCGGTTTTCGATGTCGATGGTGTGCCACTGCGTTCAGCATCTTCCATTGCTCGTGCCACTGGTAAACGACCGTTTTCTTTAGAGAATCGTTGCCGAAACACTTTTCCAATATTTCCAACGTTCGCGCACCATTAAATCCGCTTTTTACGCAAAATTTATTATTTCTATTATTATTATTTATTAATCAAAACATAAATGTACATGATTAATCTTAAAAAAACTACAGCACTAGCATACAGGGCTTATGGCTGGGATCTTAATATATTACTTAAAGATTAAATTAACATAAAAATACTGGTCCGGTGAGCGCTCGATGATGTCAGGAGGGAGAGTATAACAAAAATCGCCCTCCTGACATCCTCGGGTGTTCCCCTGATATAGGGAAAATAGTTAACAGCTAAATATACTTGTCCAGTTTTAGATATTTTAGTAAGTTATAAATATTATTAATGTTTTTTGACGATGGAGTAGAGAGAAGACTGATAATACTCGTATTATCTTTATATAGATTTCCACAGATTTTCTTAATTTTACTACATTCGATAGTGATGTGTTTAATGGTTAGTAAGCTATTTGTTTGGCAAAGGTGACAAATGGGTTGAGGTTCGTTTCTTAGTAAGTGGCTATGCGTTAACCAGGTGTGTCCAAGTCGAAGTCGTACAAAGCATCTGTTCATACTAGTCGTGGTATTTGTCGGATAAGTTGCTGGTGTGCCTCCTGGGTTAATTGTGGCATAGTGATGAATGTATCTGCTCCAGCATTCTTTCTTTTTGAGAAGCCAGTATGCGTTTATAATTTTATCCAGATCGTTTTTTGGGGGTCGGTAATGAGTTACCTCTGTATTTGGACATATGGAAATAGATTTCGCCTTCTTATCAGCTGATTCATTTCCTTGAATATTTGTGTGTCCTGGGATCCAGATGAGTTTTAACTTTCCACTCTGCGATATAATGTTATCTCGGATGTTATTTATTATAGGCGTTCGGCTTATTATATTGCTTATAGCTTGGAGAGTGGAGAGACTATCTGTGAGAATGATACTCGTAGTTTTTCTCTTTGATGATATTGCTATCTTTGTGGCTTCCAATATAGCTAGAGCTTCTGTGGAGAAGATGGAAAAATATGTTGGAACCTCCACAGCAGATTGTACATCCCCATGTTTGTCGACAATAGCAAATCCGGTGCCCTCGCAACTCTTAGACCCGTCTGAGTAAAGCATGTTCCAGGTGTTATTGGGATAGTTGTTCATGAGTTGCAGGAAGAGTTGGGTATATTGTTCTTTGGGAGTCGTATTTTTCGGATATTTTGATAAACTGATGTCGATCGAATTAAGTGGTAATAACCATGAAGGGTATTTTTCGATGGGAACACATTTAATATTGGGTTCCATATCGATGACTCTTGCAAAGGATAAAGCTTTGTACAGCGTTGAGGGTTGTCTGGGTGTTTTTTTACGTTTCAAGATTTTGGCTACGTCTGTGTGAATTGGTGAACTTTGTGCTTCACAGATTTTCGGGAGGAGACGAGATGTTAATATGTCCTTTCTGTCTTCGATTGTGTAAAAACCTCCTTCTGTCAGCATGTTCTTGATTGGAGTAGTTCGAAACGATCTAAGGCTTGTTCTTATTGCCGCATGGTAGGAGGGATGCAACACTTTTAGGTTTGTTGGAGCACACTTACCATATATGGTGAGCCCGTATTCAATTTTAGATGCAAAAATAGTTTTTGTTGTGTTGATAAGGGTGTTAGTATGAATATAACTATTGCGTGATGCCAGATATTTTAGGATATTAAGTCTAGGAGCTAATTTTTGTTTTAATTCAATACAATGTGGTTTAAAACTAAATTTCTTAACAAACAATATTCCTAAGATACTTAAATAGCTAACAGTTTCTATTTGAATATTTCGCACTGCAATATCAAAACTAGAACAATTTAGTTTTCTGCAAATGTGTAGGTGTTTGTTTTTATTTAAAGATATTATTGCTCCTGACTGGATACACCAATTACAAATTTCATTAGGAACTTCTTTAAATAAATTAATTGTACGGTTGATATCATTTGTTCTGGACATTAAGTACAAGTCGTCAGCATAGAGTGAATGATCAATGTTTTTAAATCTTAAAATTATAATACTAATGTCATTGTATGCAATTATAAAGAGAATAACCGAGAGCGGAGATCCTTGTGGTATGCCATTTTTAGTGTTATGCAATTTTGAGAAGCGGTTGTTAACTTTCGACCTAAAAGATCTGTGTATTAAAAATGCTTTAATAAAGTGAAATATTTTTGGACCGATATTCCATTTGATTAACTTGTTTAAGATGACGTGGATTCCTATACGTTCAAATGCCTTCTCGAAGTCAATCGAAACGATTGAGACATGGTTTTTACATGAGAGTGCAGTGGATATAAATTCGTCTAAATGGAGGAGTGAATCGACTGTACTCCGGCCATGCTTGAAGGCGACCTGGTTTGTGTTAATAAATTTATGCTTTTCAATATACCAAAGAAGTCTTTTTGAAACCATTTTTTCTAAAAGTTTGCTTGTGCAGGACAAGAATGAAATCGGTCTGTAACTATTTGTGTCAGTTGGGTTTTTTTTTTGTTTTGGAATGGGAACTGTGGTGGCAGTCTTCCATGCATGTGGTAATATCCCTTGATTAAAAATATTGTTAAATAATAACAACATACGGTTTTTAATTTCGAATGGCGTGTTTTTGATCATCGGATACGATATCCGATCGTACCCGGGTGTTTTTCCTTTGACTGAGTTTAGGCAGCTTTCAAATTCAAGTAAATTGAAAGGTAATTCCAATTGTTTTGCAGACAAAGATACTCGTAGGTTACAAGTGATTAGGTTATGGTTCAATGCTGCAAGTTTGTTCAGTCGGAATTGAGGAGAGAAATTTGAATCGCTACAGTAAGAGGACCACTGCTCGGCAAAATGTTCAGCGATCAAGTTTGAGTCCGTTAGCGGTTCGGAGTTAGTGTGTATAATTTTTATGTAGTGAGGAATATAATTACCGGTAAGGATTCTTATGTCTGCCCAGATTTTTTTACTTGTCGTGTTAGGATTTAGATTTGAGGTGAATTTCTGGAAACTTTCAATTTTGGAAGCCTTGACTTTCCTACGAAATAAAGCATTCGCTTTCCGATAATTAATGAGGTTTGTTTCGTTAGGATACTTTCTAAGGATTTTCCATAAATGTTGTTTCTTTCCCCGCAGAGTAGCGATTTCGGGGTTCCACCAAGGGACCATGTTTTTTACTGGTTTGTTTTTCGATTGAGGGATTGAAAAGTTGGCTGTGAACCGAAGTCCTTTACTTAATAATGCTGCCTCTTTGTTGACGTTTGTGGATTGTGGTATATTGGTAAAAAAATCTATTGCTTTTGCTTGGAAAAGATTCCAGTCGGCGCGGTCGGTTAAAAATTTAGGAATCGGCTTAGAGTAAGTGTTATTGTTTTTAAGATTAAGGTTGGTTATTATAGGGAAGTGGTCGCTATCGTGCAGTAAATCCAATCTGTTCCAGGAGGTGTTAGGTAAAAGTTGAGGAGATATCAATGTAAGGTCTACGTGTGTAAAGGTGCTATGGGTAGAAAAGTGTGTTGGACTTCCATCGTTAAGGAGAGAGAGGTTTGAACTTATTAAGAAGTTCTCAACTATTTTGCCTCTTGCATTTGAAGTTTGGGAACCCCAAAGGGGGCTCCAAGCATTAAAATCGCCAGTAAGAATTAGTGGGGAGTTCACTGATCTAATAATATCTTCTAGGTTTGTAGAAGAAAAAGTCTGGGTTGGGTGAATGTAAAGAGATAAAATAGTTATTTTAATGTTAAGATCAATTTCTACTGCTATTGTTGAGATATCTGAGCTAATTGGTTGGACTGTGTGTGGGATTGACTTATGGATTAGGAGGCCAACTCCTTGTTTCGCGGTTGTATTTGTACTAAGATTATGAAAATATGGTAAATATTGTTTTGGAGCTTTATCTTGTGTATTGTCGTAAATGTGAGTTTCCTGGAGAGAAATTATGTGGGGTTTGTTCTCTTTTATTAACAGCTCAAGTTCATGATAGTTGTTTAGATATCCGTTAAGATTCCACTGAAGAATCTTGAGGATTGTATGAGCTGACGTAGAAGACTTTTGTACAATATAGAGGAGTTATACTGTGAAAAGTTAATAGGGTGTAAATTTGTTTGATAATTTGTGTGGCTCTGCCGCCCCGAGTCCGAACCATCGAAACTCCCAAAGGAGTTTGAATGATTCGAACTTTGAAAGACAGAGTCGGTATTCGAAGTACCAATTAAATGATTAGATGTCTTCATCATAATCATCCTCGGAGATTCTTTCGTTATCGATGATCATGGGTAAAGTAAATTTGGTTGTGTGTGTTAAGTCGGTTTTAGAGTGTAGATTTAAAGTGTTATATGTGTGCGTAGAGTTGAGAGTCCTACTAGAATTTGTGGGAGAGTTTGAAAATTGAGATTCATCGTTTATAGGAGAAGTTTGTGTGATTGTTGAAAGAATGCTTTTGTTTGACATGGAGTTGGTTGCTGTTGGTGTTCTGGCGGGTAGAGGAGGGATCGTAAAGTTTGGTGCTGTGTTTGGATTTAGATTAATGGGGGGGGGATATTGAGCGAGGAGTAGAGTCGCTTGTTTGTTTTAGTGTTTGGGTTATCGGTTTCTTTTTAATAGCAGTTTCTATTGGTGTGGTAGGTGTGAGATTTGTTTTTTTGGTTGAAGAGGAGGAGGTTGTGACGTGTGACGGGGCTGGCGAATTGCGAGAAACAGGTTCTGTTCCGTTCCTAACAACTGAAGAGAAAGAGAGAGATGAGGTGATTGGATTTTGTAGGCTGTAGATTTGTTTGGCTTCTGCCGTGCTGCACTTTTTTATAGTTTTTATTTTTAAAATCTCTTTTGCTTGCATATACCGCTTGCATAGCTTTGATGATGCTGGGTGATTTTCTGCACAATTAGCACAATATGTGCGAGTACAAATTTCAGGAGAGTGTGGTGAGGGGAGATTGCATGTTTCGCAAGTTTGAGAACCAGTGCATCTTTTCGTAGTGTGACCGAGTCGTTGGAATTTTTTGCAGCGCATAGGGTTAGGGAAATATTCCTCCACCTTGAGGTTATACCAACCCACCTTTATAGACATAGGGGGGCGAAAGAGATCAAATGTAAAGAGTATTAGCCCTGTGACCCTTTGAGCACCATTTTCTGACTTCTTAAATTTAAATACATCGGTGACACCTTGGTCTTTCATCTCCTCGATTATTTCTTTTTCAGGGACGTTTATTAGGCATGGTGCATATACGGTGCCTTTAGAAGCATTAAGCTGATCATGTAGCGAAACTGAGATAGGACAGAGGTTGGAAAGTGTTTTTTTCGAAAGAAATAGATTGGCGATTTGTTGGGATTTAACGAGTATGAGCAAATTTCCATCTCGAAGTTGGGTTATGTACTCGTACGATGTACTAATTGCATCAATAGCTTTGCTTAATAAAAATACACTTATGGAAGTGAGAAGTTTTTTAGGGTCAGTAGGGGTTATAACAATAAATTTGGGATTTTTAGAGTTAGAATGGAAGGGAATGTCTTTGTTGGTCACTATAGGGGAATATGTTTGTTTTTTCATTTTTTTCTTAGGCGGGTCGAAATGCTGATATAACTCAGCAAAACGATTACCCGAGAGCACCTTTGGCCCAGAGGCCATATTCCACTTTTTTTTTATCACTTGTTTTGTTAGTTTTCACTCACTTGATTGGTGGAAAGATAAGACGAAAAGGGAAACGAGAGGAAGAAAGCGCGTGAGAAAGAAGTTACCAACTTTGAGGAGAGCAGAGAAACGCAATCATAAACGATGTTGACGGCTCGAAGTACAGTCGGTGACTGACGCAAAATTTAATACAAGTTCGTTGTTGCAAATTGAAATCCATTTCAAAAATTGTAAAAAATCACCAAAACATACAGTGATAGATGTACTCTTGGCTACGTAACTTTTGCAAATGTCAAGCTATGACGCTTAGATTTAGAGAGAATGTCAACAACAGATTTACCAACTTACCAAAAAAAAAAACAACAAAAAACAGAACTCAAATCGGACTAATAGGAGCGCCACACGGTGGTTATTCCGGCAACCAAGGTGCTATTTCAGGCTCTTGCCGCGTATAGCGCTCCATTGCTTGTTTGTTTGGCGTACGACGCCATTTGCAAAAATTATACCATCTTCCGATAGGGTGATTAATTTTGCGCCACCTTGTACTTGCTTGCAACTGCAAGAGGCGAACTATTATAATTACAGTGGTAGTATATCCAATAGTTACATTTTTATTACACATTCATTTGGTTGTATTATGAACAAAAATATTTTTTACCACAACCACAGCTGTCGCATAATGACATCGTTTATATCTTCTGATTTTGTTTGATATAACTGTTCATTAGAAACCCAAAGTCTTAAAATGATAAGCAGATATCTATTCAAGGGAAGCTTTCTAAAAGTTACGCTTGTTTGGGAGCACTAGTTTGACATGCGAGTGAAACACTTCTAACTAGCTTAGTTTTTCGATGCCGAAAAGACTGCTTTTTCAGATCTTTGATAGTACCTTGAGTACAACTTTGGTTCTCTCGCTCGTTATGATCGCATCAGTGCTCCATAAATGTAGAGTACTACTTTTATACTTCGGTTCAGTTTTGAAAATTTTGAATAAGATGCATGACGTTAGGAAAACTATGATAAATGGCACAATCCTTGTTAAAGCTTGCAAACTTAACTTCGAACCCCAAAGCCACCCAATACCTAGCCTTTGTGCAGAATGTGATACTGACCACCAACGTATATATCTTTGAATATAGCAACGATTTCCTCTGGGATACCTCTTCTAGGGAAGATGATCTAACAGTATCTTAATTACAAACTATGAAGGCTTTCGAAGTTAATGAACAGTTGATATAGTGGAGACTTGTTACAAGTTGTAAGAGCACATTGCTCCACAACCTCCATGACGGAGGCGTCATCCATCTGGTACACAATGGCTGTTCTTTGTTACAGTGGTATACCACCTAATAGTTCTGGTAATTTGTTTTGCCAAAAACTCCAGGTAGAGATTCGAATTAAGCCTAGGAGGAAGACGATAGTGTCCGATCAGCTTGTTACCCAATATGTCTGCCCACACATTGATGTTGAACTTATGCTGAAAAGCTCTTTGCTTCATGGAGTAAGGGTTGCTTTCCGTCCAGATATTTATTGTAGATCATGGAAATTAGTGATACTATTCCTGGTGAATTAGAATTCATCCGTCCATAGAATCTGGCCAGTGTATTTCCAGAATGTAAGTGCAAAATTTCAAACGCTTCTCTGAGTTCCCGGGTTGTACCCCCTGTACTGGTATATGATGGAATGCATGCATGCCTTCTGAATGCAGAATTCGTCAAATGTAAGTTCTGCTTAGTTGCCTAAAATTGTTATTTGGCTGGTTACTGACACATCTAATACGAGTATATGTCCTGCCGTTTGGGGCATTCTTATCAGGGTATTGTCTCAGATATTCCAATCTCGCTTGTTGACCGTGACCGTAGCAGAAACCAAAGCCATATACCATGCCTGTGTATTCTTGTGTTGAAAAGTCCACCATCGAGTATATTATGAATTAAATGTCAATATCTCGGTTAAAAACCCCAAACTGGGTATACAAATAATTTTGCTGGAGGAAATGATTTAGTAAGGAGCACGAACGAGGACGTCTGTATAATTTGGTCAGAGGAATGCGTGTCCGCTGAATGGAATCTGAGCATCATCTGCTTGGCTCGGAAGAAGGAGACCCCCTGACCTGAGTCAAAAACAGGGACAAAAGTCTACTAAATGTCGCATACAAGATCCTTGTGCCGTATTATGTAAACATTTTAAATTGATCCTCAAGAATCTAATAGGCGTGTATCAATGACGGCTTAGATCCGGTAGATCTTGGAGAAGACTCGAGAATACCAAATCGATTCTCATCACCCTATCATTGATTTTATGGTCTATAGAGCTATTTACGATCTTGGCTTCTCTGCCAAACTTGCTCAACTACGCAGTGAGGTGATGTTAAAAGGATCCTAGACAAGACGACGCGCTTCTCTAATATCATACTTGAAAGTATTGTGCACAACTAACAAACAAACACCAGATGCACAGTATTTCAAAAATCTGTCCAACTTTTCAGATATGCAAATGACATTAATGGGAGAAGCCAACGGGATGGATCTAGAGGTCAATGAAAGCAAAACAAAGTATGTATACGCTTTCGTCAAAAAGGGACAATCAATACCGACGACTTAGGCAAAATGTGACAGCTATAATTTTATTAGTTGTACGATGCAAGGATATAGACACTCTCAAGAACTGATGAAATCTCTCTTCGTCAGAAGCATTCGCTAATAGCAATTAAGCTGATCAGGTCATATAGAGTGCATGGATACCAGTACTTCAGCCTGAAGGATCTAGCTAGGAATCGAGCTGGCTGGAGAGGCAATTTGGTCGAGGCCCAGGATCGCCCCTGTCTCTCAGATGCCATCAACAGTGAAAGTAATGTAAGTAAGAAAATTGGAGGATCATGGGTCAGCGAAGCTAAGTATGAAGCTAGCTATGGGGATTGGCTTGGGAGTGTAAATTAAGCTAACCATCGCATGTTGTACTCCGCATTGAGATGACTGAAACAACCGTCATATGTGTAATAAGTTGTGAAATACACTGTCTAAGAGGCTTATATGAATAGGAGATAACATTCGAGTAGATAGTATAGGGTGACCATATAGCAATGATAGTTTCTCCAATTGTTATGTTTCAGCAGCTGTCAAAGTCATTAACGACATCCAGCTGTTAAAATATTCAGTAAGGTTTGCCATATCATCATGCATCATTTTACCCTTGCCGTTATCGAAATTCCGGCTCAGTTGTAAATACCCAATGTGAATTTCGTTGTTAGTTCGGTCGTCATCATAGCTTCAGTGTGCATGCAATTCGTCGCACCGTGGAAAAGTTTGACCGTGAGTACACTCTTTTGGATCTTAAGCCACCAACCAGATAGAGATGTTGCGAAATGAAGACAACATCGCCGCCGTAGCAGCCAGTATCGAAGAAGACACAAAAATGTCGGTTTGGCGCCGATCAGCTGAATTATACATCGCCAGAGAGTCAACCCGGGTTATTTTGCGGTTTGATATGGGCCTACTTCTGTATAAGAAGGTGCTGTCGCAAGAATTGAAGCCATACGATCATGAACAACGCCGTGGTTCGTTAATTGGGCGCTGGAAATGTTGGCCGGAGATCCGGATTTTGGTCAAAATATCATCTACTCGGGAGAAGTCTATTTTTTGGCTCAGCGGCTATTTCAAAAAGTAAAACTGTCATTATTGGAGCGAACACAATCCAGAAGTGTTCGGCCAAGTGTCAATGCATCCACATAGATTGACTGTTTAGTGCGGTTTATGGCACGGCGGACCTTATTTCTTGCGAAATGAGCAAGGAGACACCGTTACCGTCAATTATGGTATATCGGGTATAGAGCCGTGTTAAGCGACTTTCTGTGGTCAGAACTCGACAACATCGATATATCTAAGCTGTGTTTCTAACAAGACGGCGCTACATGCCATACAAGCGACGCAACACTCAAAGTCGTGAAGCAGAAATCTTCGATTATTTTCTCTAGGTCTATATTAAGTCTATATTTATTCTACGCTAACAAGCCAACCACTTTGGACGAGCTCCAGGAGAACATTCGACACGCTATTGCTAGAATAACCCCGAACATATTGAACCGAGTCATAAAAAACTGGACTGGTCGCTTGAAGCACATTCAGCTAAGCCGAGGCGGCCATTTGAATGATGTGCTATTCCACATGAGAGAATCAATTCTATATTTTACACCGTTGTTCTTTTATTTAATTTTTTCCCCCTGTCCTTCTTATCTGGCCGACCTATAGAAAAGTTTTGTGCGCCATATCCGTAGTTAATCTTTTAATAGATAGATGTAGAAAGAGAAACGAGGTGGCTAAGAATTTTGAAAATACAACTTTTATGAGTTTCACACCACAAAGGCTTAGAAATAATCTACAGATTTTGTTTCACAAGTCCCTCAGCGTATTTCAGAATTCACGGTGTTCTCTAACTTAATAAAACATGGCATTTACTCACTAAATTATGTCATGTTTCAACACATAACTCACGTATAGAATATTCATCAACTTCATAAGTCCTACTCATGCGTTATAGCCTTTTTCCCAAGCCAAAACCAAAAATCCCAGTCTAATGTATTCCAACCGATAGTATCATTCTTTGACATTGAAATTTAAATTTCTTGAAATTTCGATTCTCCTCACGTTCTTATGTGAAGAAAACAAGTGTAGTTTGAAGTATCTCATAGTTTGTTGTCGGTATTATGATTTTATTGTCCCTGCACCCCTCATGCGTTCACATGTTTGTCAAAATATTGGCGAAAAAGAATAAATCGTTTGTCGCAAAATTGCCAAAAACTATTTCTCCAACAAATTAAAATGCACTCCAGCAAACTTCTAAGTGATGAGGCGCAGCAGCTCAAAATCTAAACACGTAATCCCACACGAATCAGTCACAGTCAGAATTTCTATCCATGGCAGCGTTCCGCAGAATGAGTTGCTTTCCAAATAGCAGGCGATGGCGTCGGAAAATAATTCTTCTCCGAGCTCAGCCTTGAGATTTTGAAATTTACGTCTCGTAAGGCAAGAAACAACACAGTTGTCACTTGCATTACTAATTGAATCATTATACGAACCACGAAACCATTAAGCAAAGCAAAAGCAAGAGCTGACAAATGTCGGAATAATTTGTCAGAAGCGTGTTGCATAATCGGATGTTGGATGTTCCGATGAATCATTGCCAAGCATCACTGCGTGGATGCAGTTCTTTGAATAACTAGAAATATACGAATACCATGTCAGTTGGCTTTTTCCGAGGTGTGCTTTATGGTGTTGAGTTGAGCTGACATGCGTATCTAACCAAATAGACTGGATGTTATATGGCTAAAATGGAATACTGCTTAAATGTCAGACAATTGCGTAACTGCATCCGTCTTGAGGCGTCTTCAAACGCGCTTTTCGTTTTTATCTTGACATCTTTAGAGTGACACTAAAAATGGAAATAAAGTGCAAGATTGAACTGCACCTTTGAGCTTATATGGGCTGCACTTGAATAAGTCGTTTGGGCTTATAGTTTAAGTATTGTCGTAAAATTTTGTATGGCAGAAGATACACATACGTAACATGGGAGGTAATATTGGAAAGGTGCACGGTTCGGGTGTACATATTCGCTCATGTTGGTATTTTACTACTTAACGTGGTTAGGAATGGCTCGAAAGTTATATATTTTGTCTATTTTTATGATCAGCAGTACAAAAATTAACAAATGATAGATTTTTGATACCTCTAAAGTTAGGGCTTTCCATACAATCGACCTAAGAGACGTAGGACAACCTTTTTTTTTGGGTACGGACCGGGCATGAGGTAGGAAATCATTCCTACTGTATACAATTGAGAGGAATCGCAGAGTAGTAGCACTCTAGCCCACTAGGTTAGGTTAGGTGAGAGTGGCTGTTGGAAATACCAACAAACTTAGGCCTATTGGCCCATTGTGATGCCACGTGGATCTATGATCTTTTTACTACTGGAACCAGTTTGAGCTTATAATAAAGCGTAGGAGACTGTTAACGTCTATTTTTTCTAGATCGTTTAGGTCGTTGTAGAAGAAAGCTCCTAGATGAAGCTTCCTTCTCTGAGAGAGAGCTGGGCATGTGCAGAGTAGGTGGGGGATTGTCTCCTCCTCTTCCTCGTCCATGCAGCTTCTACAGAAATCGTTAGTAAAGGCGCCAAGCCTTCTTGCGTGCTTGCCTATGAGGCAGTGTCCGGTAATGACACCTATTATGGCGCTGAGATGTTTCCTATCTAAAAGGATCAGACACTTAGATCGACTCAGATCCAGCCTTGGCCAGATCTGTTTGGTCGCTAGACATGTTTGTCCAGCAGTCCACCTAAGGTCCGTTCTTTTATTGGCATCTAGCTTTAGTGTTAGTTTGCACGTAGCGATTGGTATACCTATACTACCTTTGTCCGGTAGGATAGGTAGAGTGGTTCCAATTTTGGCGAGTTCATCGGCTCTGCAGTTCCTTGGAATGTCTCTGTGGCCCGGCACCCAACAAAGGTGAATGTTGAACTGCTCTGCCATCTCCATGAGAGATGATCGGCATTCAAGGGCAGTTTTAGAATATAATGAGACCGAGTCCAGGGACTTGATGGCGGCCTGACTATCCGAAAATATGCGGATATCCTTTGCAGATATCACGTTTTTCTTCAGCCAGGACAGAACTTCTTTAATCGCCAAAATTTCCGCCTGGAACACGCTACAGTGATTTGGAAGGCGGAAAGAGAGGCTTAGATTTAGCTTATCTGAGAAAACACCGCCACCAACTCCGCTGTCGGTTTTAGATCCATCTGTGTAGAGATGGATTGACTTGTCCTCCATGAAAGCATCCTTCTCCCAGAATGATCTAGAGGGGAAGCTTACATGGAAGTTTTTGTCAAACCAAAGTTCAGGTATGGTGTAATCGGTGTTCTCTGTGAGGATTCCTAATGTATTAAGAATGTTGGCGTGGCCAAATGAATTATTTGTCCACTGTTTAGTCGCTTTAAGGCGAATAGCTGTAGTCGCAGCTACTTGCTTGCTAAAAATGTCGAGGGGTGTCAAGTGAAGCAGAATATCTAATGCCGCAGAGTGGGTAGACCGCAAGGCTCCGCTTGTGCATAGACATGCCGTTCTTTGGACTCTGCTTAATTTAATGCGGTTGACTGCATTTTCCAAGGCCGTCCACCAGACAACCATCTCGTAAGTAAGTATCGGTCTTATGACCGAGATGTATAGCCAGTGGGTTATACGAGGTTGAAGGTCCCATTTGTTCCCAATGGCTTTCTTGCAAGAGAATAAAGCTATTGTAGCTTTATTGACTCTTTCTTGAATGTTAGGTTTCCAGTTTAGTTTCCTGTCAAAAATGAGACCCAGATATTTTGCTGTATCGGAGAAAGCTAAACTGGTACCGTTTATTGAAGGAGGGTCTATGATTGGAATTTTATATTTCCTAGAAAAGAGGACAAGATCAGTTTTATGGGGGTTTATTCCCAATCCGCAGCGATCTGCCCAGCAGGTTAATCTTTTAAGATTTACTTGGAGGAGTTCTTTAATGGTATTTAGATGTTTTCCTGAGACGGCTATGGCAACGTCATCCGCATAGGCAATCACTCTGCTACCACCCGCTTCCAGGTATATCAGTAGTTCGTTAACTACTAAGTCCCAGAGAAGGGGAGAGAGGACACCGCCTTGCGGCGTACCCCTACTGACATATCTTTTAGCAGAAGTCTCACCCAGTTTGGAGTTGATTATCCTGCTTGTTAGCATTAGATTAATCAGCTCCCCAAGTGAGCCGTCTACCTGCAGAGTTCACAGCGCAGTCGTGATTGCGGATATGTTGACGTTGTTAAAGGCGCCCTCTATGTCTAGGAAAGCAACCATTGTGTACTCCTTATATTGTAGGGATCGTTCGATGTGGCTAGTCAGAGAGTGCAAAGCCGTTTCCACCGACTTTCCTTTACAGTAGGCATGTTGAGCCGTAGACAGAAGTCTTGGATCAACTTTAGCTCGAATATGGATATCAATCAGTCGTTCTAAAGTTTTCAGAAGGAATGATGATAGACTTATAGGTCTGAGGTCCTTTGGGACTACATGAGAACATTTTCCAGCTTTGGGAATGAATACTACATTGACTTCTCTCCATAACAGTGGAATGTGGATAAGTTCTACACAGCTCCTCATAATATATTCCAACACTGGTAGAATAATATCTGAGGATCTCTGTAGCTCGGCAGGTATAATACCGTCCGGACCAGCAGACTTGTATGGTTTGAAGCTATGCAGCGTCCAGAGCAGTTTGTCTCTCGTAATCAGACCATGAATTTTGGTCACGGTTGCAGTAGGCTTGTTTGGGCTGCTACTGGCCGCGAGTTGGGAGCTGCCTGGAAAGTGGGTGTCCAGAAGCAGGTTGAGTGATTCATCACTTGAGGTTGTCCAAGAGCCATCGGTTTTTTTCAAACAGCTGGGCATCATAGGATTTATGGAGAGGATTTTTCTTAGCCGCGACGCCTCAGAGGTTTCTGAAATTTTGTCGTAGAATGACCTTCAGGATTGTCGCTTTGCCTTCCTCAGTTCTTTTTTGTATAATTTGAGGGATTCTTTATATGAGTCCCAGTCGGTCACTTTTCTTGTGCTTTTTGCTGCGTTGAAAAGTTTTCTGCAGGCGTTTCTGAGCAGTCCCAGTGCCGATGTCCACCAATGTGGCTTGTTCTTGCCTCTTGGTTGAATAAGAGGGCAGGAAGCGGCCATAGCCTTATTGAGAGTCAGAGTAAATTCCCTGACTTTCATGTCGAGCTCATTGGTGTCACGCGGGGGACTTGATAGTTTAGAGGATATCGTTTCCGACAGTATTCCTCTGTATTTTGTCCAATCAGTTTTCCGGTAGTTCTGGAAAGCCGGTTGGCGGGGGGGAGCACCACTCAGACTGAATTGGATGTATCTATGGTCTGAAAAGGAGTGTTCAGACGATACCATCCAGTTTGTTAGCCTTTGGGTGATGCTGTCGGAGACAAGAGTAATATCTAACACTTCTTGTCGGTTTTTTGTTATAAAAGTGGGCTCATTGCCAATATTGCAAATTAAGAGGTTAGCACTTAAAATATAGTCTAAAAGTGACTCACCTCTATCATTGATGTCGGTACTGCCCCATACCGTATGATGTGCGTTAGCGTCGCATCCGATTATGAGGCCAGTTTTTTGCCTTCCCGCTTCCAGTACCACCCTTTCTAGGTTATCACCAGGGAGAGGGCCCACTTGGTCGTGGCCAAGGTAAGCCGATGCCAGCCAGTAAGAGCCTTTGGCAGTCTCTAATCTGGCAACGGTTAGGTCGGGGTCACTGAGGTTGGGAAGTAGAAATACATTAAGGCTACGTTTCACTAATATACAAGTTCTAATCTTACCTTTGCCTCTTGTATAGCCCACTAAGCCAATTCTAATTTTAATTTTGGCAACCACTGAGGCCCCCATTTATTTGGCTTAATACGAGTATAAGCTCAATCTAACCTAACTTAGGACTAACAACTAATAGAAAGACTACAGAGCTAAGAACCAAGGGAATGAGAAGGAGATCTTGTTTGAGACGAGGAGTACTCCGGTTGAAATCAAAAACGGAGAGGTTTGAGTTGACCTTTCGGATCATACTTGAGATTGGTTCGTTAGAGCTTTAAGAAGTGCGGTGGACCGGTAGATAGAAGAGACGACGACGACGTAAATTACGTGGGTTGGTGTTAAATTAAATATAGTTGAAAAGGGATGCGCAGTTGATTGAACATGAGAGTAGTAAATGAATGAAAAGAATGTCAGCAATATTCCTAAGTTCTTCTAATTGAATTCATATTGAGCAATCTGAGATGGTCCTGGCAGGGAGGTAAGTTTAAAGGGTCGTTCCAAGGCAGACCACGGAGAGAAAATCGGAGGAATCGATTCGGGAAACATGAACTCAGTGAAAGGGGGACCAAGCTTGACTTGGTATACTCGAGCAGGGGCGAGCAAAGGTAGAGAGATCTGGTTACATACGGGTTAGAAAATTCCTTGGACTAACGTTTAATAAAGCCAAGTGATGAGTTTGGCTACATTAAGTTCTAGGCAGTTTTTGAGGCAAGGTAAGAAGAAATCCATTCACAGCCGAGGGCAGATAATTTGGAAAGGATCAATTGATGAGATATCTTATCAAACGCTTCACGTATCTCCACAAAAGCACCAAGTGCCTTGCCTCTCTTCGATCAAAGCCCCGACGCGTTTTGTTTAATTTAACCCCTGCCCCTGATACTGTCACTACTCAACCACCCACACCCCCTACCACGAGTACTAATAACTGTTTTCCCAATTTCGACCTTACAACAGGACCCAAATACCCAAACTTTATCAGTTCGCATATATTAAAGCTCGTCTTCTCCCTCGGTTTCAGGGGTCTCAGTCCCCATTTCTGATCTCCTTTCGCCGCCTAACGTTAAATTGCCCCAAAATAATATAGACACCACAGAATACCATTACGCGCTCTCTAGGATAAGGGATAAAAAGATATATGAAAATATACGTCTCTTTCTCGCATATCTTTAGGACAAATCTGACTCTGTTTGCTTTGAGGGAGAAACCAAAACAAGTATCATGGTCTACATCCAACAGGAAGACCTTCCTACGGATATAACTGGTCTCAGAAAGCTTTACAAAAGGTACCACGAAATCTTCGACATACCTCCTCAAAAGGTTGCGGATGACCGCGCTGCTATGTACACTCTAAAAGAGTTTCACACCTTCAGCGCAGCCGAGCTGACCACGACAAATTGTTTCGTTCCTAACTTGCCTTCTTTGCCTGCATCTCATCTAGACTCCCCTACTCCTCCACGCAACAAACTACCTCTTACATTTTATTACCAAACGTAAGAGGCTTGCGCTCTAAAACTCGAGCTGTTTTGTCTAAATCACACGGTCCCTCTTTCGACGTCAATGCTCTTACAGAAACCAATCTGATCCCCGACATAAAGAGCCAAGAGCTATTTCCATCTTCTTATAATATTTTCCGAGATGACGATCACTCTCTCCCTATGTTTAATGATCCTGCCATCCATAAAGTTGATTCTCCATGTAGAGGTGTCCTACTTGCCACTCACAATAACCTCAACTCTACTTTCATTGTTACCTCTTCTTCTGTTAATCTTGACTTTGTTTTAATTAAAATAACACTTTCCAACAGGTCCCTGCACGTTATGTACATTCTCCCAGCTCAACCTATTGAATCCTACATCCTTGCTATTAAAGCAATTTACCATCTAATTGACCTAAATGATTCCATCGACGATATCCTTACCTTTGGTGACTTTAAAGTGGATTCCATAGGATGATCAGTTATTTTTTTACAGCGTCAAACGCCAGTTCATCCAAGGAATGTGTTCTCATTGATAGAATAACTGACTCAAGCCTGTGCCAAATGAGTGGCGTCCCTAATTCTACCGATAGGCAACTAGACCTTATATTCACTAGTGATCCCATTAACTCCACTGTAACGTTGTGCGCCTTTATCCTATCAACTGTCGACAACTTTCACCCCCCTCTTCTTCTCTCATTTTTCCATAACTCTCCATCCCAGTCCACATCATCTATTTCCCCTCTATAGTACAACAGAAGACTTCGCTTTTTACGAAACAGAAGAAACAAATTATGGGCAGCTTTTCTTCGCACAAATTCTCATTATGACTACTCTAACTACTCGTATCTTGGAACTTACCTGCAATTCATCCAGCTCTATAACTGCCTCTATCAGCGCTTTCTCGACACAGTGCAGACCAACCTTATCAACCATCCTAAGACATTTTATCAATTCGTCAACTACGAAAGAAAATCAGACAGTTATCCCCCTCTCTCTCGTTCGATAATATATCATCGACGGACCCACATATTATTGCCAACTATTTTGCAAACTTTTTTAAACAGTCATTTCCAGACAACCTCTTCGTAACGGACTCCATCTATTTCAAGTACCTTACCAATTTCTGCATTAGTACCTCTCTCTCAAAATCTTTTGATCTCACCCTCATCGAAGAAAAGTTACAAAATCTCAATGATGAATTTGTATCCGGTCCAGATGGGCTCCCAGCAATTTTTCTCAAAAAGTGTGCCTCCAATCTTTCCTCTGTCCCTCTTTCGTCTGTCCATCACACAAGGGGAATTCTCCCAAGTTTGGAAGACCTCTTTCATAACCCCGGTTCACAAAAAGGGATCAAAGAATGAAGTAACCAACTACCGTCCCATTGCTAAGCTTTCTTACATACCTAAAATGTTCGAAAGGACTACCATGGAGTGACCCATTCATCTTACCTCCCTATCGCGACCGCCTCAAACTTCTTAACCTGAATACCCTCGAAAAACACAGAGACGTAGCTGACATTCTCTTCATTCATCGACTGCTCTCCGGTTCTGTGGACTGCGCTTCCCTTTACAATTCTATTTCCTTCAACACTAACCCTCGTAATTTATTCTGTCCTCGTCTCTTCTATATCCCAACCCACCGCACCTCTTATCTCCCACATGCTCCGTAAGGTCAACTCAAAAATCCCCCTTTTTCATTTTAACTTGAGCACTTCTCGTCTTAAATTTGATCTCCTCCACAATTCCCTTACTTCCTAACCCTTAACTCTTGTTAGTTTTTAAGTTACTTTAAGCTTGCACTAAGCGAAATAAATGGGGGCTTCAGCCCCCCACTAAATTAGTGAAATCAGTTGCGATAACATCGATTCAATTAGGTTTGTGGTAGTTGATCTACCTTTTAGAAAACCATGTTGTCGAGTAAATAAAGGGCTTGCATTTGAAGCATTAGGCTTCGTATAAAATGCTTATAACTAGTTTAGGTATATGAGAGAGGGACGATAATTGGTAATTTCATGCTTACGAGTAGATCCTTTTTAGTGTATCGGGATTATAAAAGAGGACTTCCCAATCTGGGAAAGACCCTGTGTAAGAGGTAGACGAAATAGGTAGGAAAGGAGGTGAGACAGGTTGGAGTAGCATTTATTTTTAGAAAAACGGCGGGGAGCCCATCTGGGCCAGGTAGTAATGCATCTTTAAGATTTAGTAACTTTTCTTCAATAACTGCAGGATCGAAATTTTGAGTGAGAAAGGGGCTAACGTAGAAATTTGGTAGGTCATTGAAGTAAGAGGGATCTGGTATGAAGGAGTTTTTGACAAATGATTCTTTGAAAAATATAGCAAAAAAGTTGGCGATGATGGGAGGATTACTTGAAGATTTGGTTTCGAAAGACATGGAGGAAGGATAACCATCGGTTTTACTTTTGTATTTGACAAATTGAAAAAAGGACTTGGGGTCATATATAAGATTGGTTAGCGCACTATTCAGGTGGGGTTGATAAAGAGTTGTAGAGTTCAATGAAATGAAGATATGCACCTAGATAATTTGAATAGTCGGAAGAAGAGTGGGTGCAAAGGAATACCGCCAATAACTTGTTTCTTTTGTTTCGTAGAGAGCGGAGTCTACGATTATACCAAGGAGGGCATGTACTCGTAGAATGTGTTTTATGGCGGGAATATGGCACAAAAAGGAACATGGACTTGAATATTTCTCTGTAAAAAATAGAGAGTGGAGCGACCAGAGATAGATTGGCAAACTCGAGAGAAGCCCTGGTTAGATAGGTACTGATTATACGGAAACTAGCTTAAAGAAGAAGTGGAGGATGATAGTTATCAATAGTTGAAAGAGAGAAGGGACATCACTATACTGAGGAGGGATCAATTGTGAAGATAAGATCTAATTGTCTTTCCATATAGAGTCTGTAAATCGATCTAAGAAGAGGTATTCCTTAGTAGAAATGGGATTAGAAGCGATAGGTCTTCAGATGGAGTCCATTTCAGCTGAGGCAGAATAAAATCACCGAAGACAATGATATCATCAAGTGAGTCTGATAAGTCGATAAAATTGTCAATTGTTGCAATAGCAAGTTGGCAGGATTCGATAGCTTGGGCCGGAAGAATGTAATAACACATAACATACAAGCATCTACGAGTAAGTGTTATTTTAACTGACAAAAAAGCCGAGCTTAGCACAAGACGAAGTTGCAACGAGAGAAGAGTCAAGACTGTTGTGAATGACCAATAGGACACCTCGACAAGGAGGGTGTGCCATCATTCATCCCGAAAAACATTAAAAGAAGGAGGGAATACTCCTGGTTTTTTATGTTGAGAATAAGATTAGTTTCAGTCAGAGCGTAGATGTTAAATATGAGGGCATCAGGTTGACACAAAACGGCGTGGGTTTTAGAACGCAGTCCTCTTACGTTCTGGTAATAGAAGATGAGAGGAAGGTTTTTGGATGACATTTTAGGATTATACATAGTGGCAAAGAGGAGCGAAATTGTCTGCAACTTTTTGGGGAGGCGTATTGAAAATCCCGTGATACTTTATGTAAAGTTTCTTGAGACTGGTAACATCGGTAGGGAGGACTTCTTGCTGGATGGAAACCATGACGCTTGTTTCTGTTTACTACGGAGTCGGATAGGTGAGATAGGTGTATTCCCGTAAATCTTTTTAGACCTAAGCCTAGAGAGCGCGTAGCGACATCGCTTGTTTGCTGCGTTAATTTGACAGTGGGTGGCGAAAGGGGGTCAATCGAAGAAGGAGTGATTAAAGAAGAGGGAATTCATGAAGGATACTTAGCTCCGGCTCTAAGGTCGAAATTAGGGAAAATGTTGGGGGTTGAGTGACAGGGGTTACGTCGAAGAGACGTTGACTCTGTGGGATGGGAGGCTAACAATTAGGAAAAATGTTAGTTTTGAAACTCACGTTTGAGATGGGTTTGTTGTGGGATGAGGAGGTGGGTCTTGGCAATTTAGATTTACCTGCTAACTTATCAGCTGCTTGAATTTATCCTGCTTCTTGGTCGTATTTTCCAACCATTTGCGGACACGCATCTTTCCAAGATTACAATTTTCGTTGGCTGGATTATGGAATAACCATTCCAGTTTGAAGCTGCTCTTGCTTTTGTGGTGAGATGTTGGAAACAAATTGTAGTGGCTAATGGTGATTCGAAGAAATTCGAAATCCAATCAATATCAGCGATATGATGCATACGAAACCTGTGGAAGAGATTAATGTGCCTTCGTTTCTATACATTTTATTGTTCTTCTTCAAGTTAATTTCATTTCAAGCAACCATTGGTATTTTCTTTCACTGTTGATACTTTGTCTCTGCTTTTGTTCGTCTCCTCTGTCGGGGAATTGGGGTCTATGAGGCTTGTATCGGCAAATTAAGAATTTACGCGAATCATCGTCAGACGTTCGCTTATATGCCAGAAACTAAACACTTGTTCCCTTCCTGATTCCTTGTACCGCCGTTTGTCTGTAGCATATTCTTCATAGTAGACATCACAGTTGTTCACCCTCTTTCTTCTTCTATCCTGGATCAGTGGATTGCGTTGCAATCTATTGCCGCTTTCGTCTTTCTTTTGTTATAACTATATAACTCTGATCAACTTAGTTGAGCAGAAAAAAAAGTGCCCGATCTCATTACGTGATGTTAGTTTTGAGCTAAGCAATCATGTGTTTGTGAAGGAAATGCTGACTCCGAGGAATCGGACTATTCTTCAGCACGCAGAATGCCTGAAGGAAAAAGGTAGGCTGTTATCCGTTTGTACATTTACCAAACCACAAAAGTCAGTATAGGACAGATATCTGTCAGAAGCTGGGCAAACCAGAAAATGATTCGGCATCGCCTGATGTCGAACAAACTCAAAGTTTGTTCTAGTTGCTACGTCTCCACCGCAACATCATCACTTGGTAAGTTACTTGTACTTTCAACTTGTGAATATTCTTCTTCGTGAAAAATTGAAAAGGTATTTCTGTTACCTAAACCACAAGACCAAATTAACCCTGAATGGAGGACAATTTTTCAGTCCTATGATTTTTGAAGCAAGGTCACCTTACTAGCAACATTTTTCTAAGTTCTGCTGAGCCCGAGTTTCGAAAAGGATTTGCAAAACTGCAGTGTTATTATCGACGATATTTACAAAACTCTCATACGCTCTTAACTTTGTAAGACTTCTTAAAAACGTTCGATACGGTGAATCAGTCTGTTGTTGAGAGAATTTGCTAAATAGTTTCAGATATTTTTCTCTGGGGGTTTAACTCTTCCTGTCATAACTTAAGGGTCGTCAACAATGGTTTGCCAATTGTCAACTTTTCTAAGAGTATGTGCTCGAGTTCCAAAAGTTTCCATCCTAGGACCGATATTATTTTCACTTCGTATGGAAGAACTTCCTCAACAAATAAAACTTTGCGCATGACCTGCATTCATTCCTACGCTCACCGTTGGACATAATTACGAGGGCGGGTCAATAAGTCCGTGACTTTTGGAATAAAACACAGATTTTTTGATAAAAAAATAATTTTATTTTTCAACGTAGTCTCGATTGAGCTCTATACACTTTGTCCAACGCTTCTCCAATTTTTTTTTCCCTTCCAAAAAAAATGATTTGTCGAGGTCCTCAAAATAGGCCTTTGTTTGCGAGATGACTTCATCATTGGAGTCAAATCTTTTTCCACCAAGCCATTTCTTCAGGTTTGGGAACAAGAAGTAGTCGCTCGGAGCCAAATCTGTAGAATAGGGTGGATGAGGGAGCAATTCATAGCCCAATTCATGGGTTTTTGCCATGGCAACTGCACATGTGTGCACCCTTGCATTGTCTTGGTGGAAAAGAACTTTTTTCTTGGCCAAATGAGGTCGGTTTTTTTTCAAATCGTCATTGAATTGGTCCAATAAGTTGACATAATATTGCCCATTGATTGTTCTTCCCTTTTGAAGGTAGTCAATGTGGATTATCCCGCGTGCATCCCAAAAAACAGTCGCCATAACTTTATTGGATGACAAACCCACCTTGGCCTTCTTTGGCGCCGATTCACCCTTAGAAACCACTGTTTTGACTGTTGTTTGTTCTCTGGTGTGTTGTGATGGATCCATGTTTCGTCCACGGTTACAAAACGGCGCAAAAACTCCTCCATATTGCGATTAAACAACGCCAAACCTTCCTGTGAAGTGAAGCACACGAAATTCACTTTTTTCCATTTTCTCCTCAAATTAGTGAGTAGTCTGATAAAAATAGCTGTCAAACACAAACTAACTGACGCAGCAAGTTTAAATTTTGACAGGAGTCAACTGACAGATGCCTGTTGACAGGAGCAGTGTTGCTGTTTCAGTAAAGAGGTCAGAAATTCACGGACTTATTGACCCGCCCTCGTATTACTGGAATCGAAATAATGAGCGAAAATCAAAAATCATTCGGATGAAGCGTAACTTACATCTTAAATCGACGAAGTTAAAGACCTTTTGTATACCCTCTGCGTATATGCGGCGTATATTTGTGATAGCGGTAGACATTTTAAATGTGCTGAACCCATATAACAGGCGTTCGTTACAGGCGTTCTCTGAGCAGGAGCTCAGAAGATGCTCATAGTCCTGTTTTTAAGATCTCCTGGAATATCTTCAAGTCGTATTGTCTTGATGTTTTACATTGTTTTATATGGTACCGATATAAAGGAAGACAGATAAGCAAATTTTTTGGAAATTGAGGAAAGATTTTTCTAGTCTGAGTACATTTTTGTATAACATTTATATAATGAACATCGAAAACAGTCTTAAAAGTGATTCCAAATCCTTTTGGCACTTTATAAATCAAAAAAGATGTTCTAGTGGTTTGCCTAATCAACTGTTTTATAAAAACGAAGTGTCTAATGGTCATAGTGACTCTGTCGAACTATTTGCAAAATTTTTTGAATCTGTCTACTCTCTTTCTGCTACTCCTACTGTGCCTGAAACTTACTCGATGTCGAAAATTGATTTTGGTCAATTGGTTTTGGACCTTGAGGATATTGAGTCTACTATTCGTACCATCAAGTCAAATCCCAAGCCTGGTGCCGACGGCATTCCTGCTATAATTTTAAAAAACTGTTGTAACACCATTAGCCAACCTTTGCTCGTGATATTTAACTATTCGCTGGCGTCAGGTTTGTTCCTAGACGATTGGAAAGTATCCTTTCTGGTACCCATCTTTAAATCTGGTTCCAAAAATGACGTCGAGAACTATAGGGGTATCTGCAAACTTTCGGCTATACCAAAGCTTTTTGAATGTATTGTGAAAAGAAAGATTGATTTTGATATTAAAGAACATATTTCCGAGTTTCAACATGGTTTTGTCTCAGGTCGTTCGACAACGTCTAATCTGGTCTACTTTACTTCTTTTGTAACTAATGCAATCGAAAGTGGGTGTCAGGTTGATGCTGTTTATACGGACTTTAGCAAAGCTTTTGATTCAGTGAACCATGGGCTACTTATAAGAAAGCTGGAGAGATTTGGTTTCCATTCGACAATGTTGAAATGGATTTCTTCATTTTTAATTGGAAGGTCTCAGAAAGTCTGTATTGAAAATAATTATTCAAGATTAATATCTTGCACTTCTGGTGTTCCTCAAGGTAGTCACCTTGGCCCTCTCCTTTTTATTATATTTATTGATGACATTGTTCAACAGCTAAAATTTTGTCACTGCTTAATGTATGCAGATGACCTCAAAATATTTTTAAAAATTAAGAGTTCAAATGATTGCTTAAAGATCCAGATGGACCTTATTAATTTATGGATTTGGTGCGTTAATAATTGTTTAACTTTAAATGTCAATAAATGCTTTGCAATCTCTTTTTCTAGATCTAACGTTCTGCATTTGTTCAATTATTACGTCAATAATCTGCCCTTAAAAAGAGTATCCAAAATAAAAGATCTTGATGTATTTATTGACACAAAATTAGTATTTGCTTCTCATGTAGAATACATAGTTGCGAAGGCCAATTCACTAGTTGGTTTTATTAAGAGAAACACGAAAAATTTTTCTGATCCTTTTACTCTGCTATCTCTTTTCATTGGCCTTGTCAGATCTGTTCTTGAATATGCCGATGTTGTTTGGAACCCAAATTATTCGACGTATTCAGACCGCATAGAAAGGGTGCAAAGGAAATTTACAAAATATATTTTCTTCAACATGCGCTGGAACTTTCAGCCGACATATAATGCTAGGTGTAAGCTGTTAGGTATAATGCCACTTAGTGAGAGAAGGCATGCACATGATATCATGTTTGTGAGAGATGTCCTTTGTTCACGTGTAAATAGTCCTATTTTGTTATCTATGTTTCCAATTTATGCCCCAGAGAGAGTGCTGCGGGATCATCAACTTTTTTATTTAAGTGGGCATAGAACAAACTATGGACAAAATGAGCCTATTTTTAGATCCCTTAAGTCATTTAATAGAATATGTAGAGACATAGATCTTCATATTTCAAGAGAATCTTTTAAAATAATTTTATATAGCATACTTTCTGGCTAGTTATTGTTTTTATTGTAAATTTTACTTAATTATTATTATTTTTTATATTTTAAATTATTTTTTCTCATACAATTGTGTTTGTTTTTCGTAATCTGTAAGCTAAGCTTGTTGATGAAATAAATAAATAAATAAATAAATAAATAAATAAATAAAAGATAAGAATATGGGTAAACGTTAGTTTGAGTATCCTGACTGCGTTGCACATGTACATATGCATATGTTCTCTGCAATACGTGATTTGGTGTTTGGTATGGTCTTCTAATGTAGACCGTTCTGCTGTCATATATGTAATTCCATCGCATTAGTGTACACGTAGTTACTTTGTGTATTATTTGTGTTTCTTCACTACTTATTGACGCGTCCACAAGTCATTCAATATTGTCATTCCGCTGTCGGGAGCCTATCTGGATATTTCGAACCTCCATCACAAAGACAATATCTTCGTTTCTTGCTGTTTCATGTAAGAGTTGTCTTTTTCGTCCTTACTTGTTACACTGATAGGAGCCAATCTCGTTGTCGAGGAAGTTTCTTAAGTGATAGAGTAATATCGCAATTGGCCAAGAGTTGGAAAGAGGGTCCGCTACTTGGACTTTTACACGAGAGCTTACAAAATTATTAGGGAACCGAAAGGAATTAAAACGGAAATGCTGTGATTTTGACTGCTGAATCTTGAAAGCGTATCAAAAATTAGCGACCAATGATAATTGAGCATAATTTTTGGAATATTATAGCGCCTACGTACCGCAGAGAAACAGTGAGAAATCAAAAAGAAAGAAATATTTTGGTGCCATATTGATGAACTTTTCAATGGATTGTTAAGGGATGAAAATATAAAATCGATGCAGATTTAAATAGACACGTCGACCAAGATTGCCAAGTAGGAAGCGCCCTCTGAACGAGAAACTCAATCGAGAAAATAAACTGGCATAAACAAGCGGTAGAGGTAAAACTCATAACCTATAAGCAACCGTCAAGCAATAGAAGAGGTGCAAATGAGCCAATATATTTTAGTTTGCGGTACAACAAAGAAAAAACTCAGAGGATATATAATCTGAATATAACCAGGGGTAATTACTAATGGGGAACAACAAAATTTGCAAAGAGTACTTCGAAAAAAAACTTAACGACTTAATATCGGCAACAATCAGAAATTTTCGATTGAAATTCCTTGCAATTTTTTTCTATAAAATTATAAGGGGATCGAGTGCCAAACTAATAGTGGCAGAGCTTTTTTGTTCCACTGTATAAAGCAACAACACCAATCGGTGAAACATACTTAACCTCGTAAGTAGGTTAAGTAGGTTAAGAATTAGTTTTTAAGTAGTTTATAGGTTTAGTTTTAATTTTTATAGATAAAAGAGTCCAGACACGTTTTTTTAATTAAAATTCATTTTCTTAGTTTTAATAAATATAAAAATAGAAATAAAATTAGACTATAAGGTTCGTCGAAAGACATAGTTTAAGTGTTAGGTTTAACTTAGAGTGCCCGCATGGGGCCAGTAAGTTAGAATAAGGGTATTTGTAAGTTATTTAAGCTAATTTTTAAGCATTTTTTTGTCTAGCTTGTAAGAGTAATTTAAGTATATAAATAAAGTAATTTAAGTAAATAAATATAAAAATATGCATTTAAACTGAAAAAAAAAAACCTTAAATACCTCAAAATACCTTAAAATACCCCAACCTGAAATCTTTGTGCTTCTCAGCGGGAGCTAGGAATTGATTTTAGACAAATAGTTTCATGGTGAAATTTTCTTAGAATTCATCGTAGATTCCGATTCTGGTGGACGCTTACCACGTTTTTTTTTTTTTTTGACTCGAACAAATTGACCCCCTCTAATGTACAAGCCTTTGGTGACTACTGATAAACGCAAATCTATTCAGCCTTGGAAGCTAATATTCAGCATGTTATTGGAGAGATGGAACCTCAAATGCTCGAAAGTGAACTGATGAGATGCTCCATCAAAAACAGCCGAGTAAGCCTGAAGTCGTATTTCATGAACTCTTCTTCATAATGAATAAAGATGTTTGATTCAATCTCAATTTCTGCCGTTATTAAAAAAAAAAAAAAAACTTGTAAAGCTTTTAAAAAACCCTGAATTAGCAACGAAAAATACGAGTAGCTAAGGTTGTCGTGATTTTGAATCAAGGTCTTTAAAGCAAATCAATAACTTTCGTGAAACCAAAACGAGCTCCTTATATTTGTAACGCTAAAAATATACGAATATCAAATAGTATCTTTAAGTGGTACTTTCATCGGAAAGTTTACATAATTCTGAGCATCGTTCACATCGCTCTACTGGAATTTTGTTTGCGTACGATTGCAGATGTTGAATTCGAGTAGATTTACTGGAAACCTCGATTATTTTTTCTAAATGCCAAAGTGATATCCATTCCGAGTTGGGAACTACGTTTTTGGTTGCCAATGGTATTCGTTTCGCGGGGCAACATTGTAGTGGGGATTCAGCCATAGATGGCTTTGGTGTATGTAGCATGCACTTTGTTGAAAGTAGACGGCAATTTGTTTTTCCATACTTTTATGGAACGCAGAAGTTGTCTGGTTTCCAAGGTCGTTTAAGAAAGTATATCGCGTTGCGTTGATAGTAGATATAATCGCTGCTGTTACTGAGAGACGCTCTGTAAACTTGTTTATCTACTTTTACCCTAATTATTTTAAAGCACGTTATAAAAGTGGTCTTCGCTAAATAATTTTTGATTTTAAAGTGGGCAAACGTGTTGGCAACCATAGTACGAGTAAATTTGGCACGTAATCTCTTGATGAATCTGCCGGATGAAGTTGTATTTAAATAGGTTGAATTCTTGAATTATGGAAGAGAATTTTTTTAACGGATACTCGTATCACTTGATTGCGCGATTTCGTTGATTAATGTATACGGATGCACTACCTGTTTGTTTTCGTGGCATACCTGAGAACTTTAAACTTAGGAGTTAATTGTCGCTGTTACGGCCGTGTAGCGTGTAGCTTTAAGAGTGAGTTCATCTGGAAAATTTGGGGCATTCGACAAGCACATGGCAGATGGGTTTGCGATTTAAATGCCTCGATTTAGCCATCATGCTAAGTGGATTATTTTCTACTTAATCTTTTCACACAGTTTAATGCTGCCTTGGGTTCTGGTCGTGGCCTTTACTTATTGTCGTGCCGTGTAAGATGTGCACCCTAACTAGTGTGCTATATGTTTACTTCCGCTCACGCTCCAATTAGGCCTAACCGAAAATCTAGGATCCGTTGATTGAGTTGTGAGTGCATATCCATATAACAATCACTTATTGAATTTAAGTTCATCTCCTTTGACAGCCGATTCTTCAGTTGAATTTGTATCCTAGAATGTGCAATGTCTTTTATCAACTGCAGAGTTCGAATGTTTTTCATTTAAGCATATCCTTTGTGCAACCCTTGCTTGATTGCCGAAAACAGCTTTTGAAGAGTTAAACCAACTAGAAATACTTCGAAATGTGCATAATTACGTACTTTCTGTTCCTCTACAGCAAAACCCATTACGATGAGAGAAGTCGCAATCACTTTGTCATGGGATTGGACAGAACTTCCGCCAAGACACGCATTGCATTTTGCGTAAATTATATTCCGGTCCTCCGACGTTTACAAATTTATAATAAGACGCTTAAGATCTAAATATTGTTTTTACAAATCACCACTAGAACGTACTCTTATTGGGAAAAGGTCATCACCCAGAATAAAGAACCGGTGAGCCGCATTAATGTTGATTGGTAATATGTTTGTCTATCTATTAAGTACAACAATAGGTTTCAGGAACATGAAGACATAAGGACTCAAGTCCTTAAAGAGATTTATTCCAACAGGTGATGGATATTTTTGTTATTATAAGGTGCCTCAAATTCTCTTCCATTAAAGACTCTGTCTTGCTCAAGTTTGCATAAGTGGCAGAGATCATGAGCATGTTTAGCTTAGGACAAGCCTTTTAGTGAATTTGTTTCTAGTTGTTGGTAATCTGGCGGGCGGAAATCCTTTGCTTTTTTCCTCCACGTGGACCCTTGCTGGCAATGGCTTATCTTCTCGGACGATCAGTTTCAGCTAAGGACTTAAACGCATGCTTCAATCGGGCGAGGTGATCCATTAAGAAAGAGGTGGGAGACAATCCTAAATCTCAATTGTAAAGCCAAGGTGTCCGGGCACCCGCGCCGACGGCTTTATGACCTATAATTGAGTAAAGAGAATTCGCATCTAACGATCTCCTCCTCTGCACCTGCTAGATAGGATTTAAAACCGTGAGATAAAACTCATAGGTGACACTAATATCAATCAGTCAATTAACACCCTCTAACAGCGAAGTAATATCTTCTGTCTCACTTTGTTTTATTGCTATTTCCACCATCAGTGCTCCATGGAAATCGCCAGTAGCATTCCGCCCCTGCAAACCTTCACTCGTAACACCCTTCTCGCTATGAATGCTGATCAGTACACCATTAAGCCCAGGGGGTTCCGAATTCAGGCACGTTATCCGAGGATGAACTGCTGGCTTCGAGTCACGAAAGTATAGTCGATCTCTCAGAAGTCGAAGATACCAGCCACAGTAACCAAAATCAACAAACTAACCAGAATCTTGCTACCAGCGATAAGGTTGACAAGATTGACAAGGTCAATATGGTCTTGAATATCAAGTAAAGAAAGGCAGTCTTTATCCTCAGCAAAATTACTATGAATGAAGCGGCTGGTACTGTGGATGAGAAAGATTCTAAGTACAAGCTCAAATACCAAGCCGTGGTATACTGAATACCAAAAACCAACCTAAGCGAAAGGGAGGTATGAGAAACCGTTCCCAGACGAGACCACACACGCCCCTTGGATTGGCAAGGTTTCCTTAGCCTCAGCAACCAGTCACTCCCTAGCCCCAGAGCCCAAAAACCACAGAAAACCACTGTCCTTCGCAGACGTAGTGAGAGACCAGCTTCAGGTCTCACTGATGGACCAACTCTCATTTGGCGATAGATAGACTCACCGGAAACTCAACGGGGAACCATATCCTGAACCACCAGATTAGTGCTATGCCCGGGCGTGACTCTGAAGAGGTCGTCAGGGGTTACCAGGTAATCAAGTGCGAGGATCAGTTTTCCAAGAATTTTCGTATTTCCTGAATTGCAAAGATTAGTGATGCCTGGGAAGACCTTAAATTAAATGTCTTCCTGTTAGGGAATTCCTGGAAAACCTAGAGCCCACATCTACTGCCCCGGGCGAAGGTGGACAGCCGAAAGACTCTCCAATGTCTGAAGCTTCAGAACCCTGCCATCCCTATGAACGACTGGGCGATCATCAAGGTTGAGGAGCTTCAAAAAAACATATAAACCCTTTTGCTGTCAGCAAATGAGGAGTGCCTTAGGCAGCTGGAGAAAGCCGGTTTCAGGTTCAGATTCGGAGTACAGTTCGCCAAGTTGAAGATGTTTAGACAAACGAACTCAGAGGTCGGCAATCTTGACATGATCCTCGAGGACAACAAGCTGGAAGAGGATCCGGTGGATACCGTTCAGAAAAAAACAACAAAAATAGTATGCGCAGTGTAATACAATCCAGTGGAAGGAAATACGGTTGATATAATCCAACAAAAACAACAAAAATAGTATGCTCACTGTCATACAATTCAATCTCCAGCACTCAAAATGTGCGGCGGAGAATTTATTGTAGTAGTCCTCCTTATGTAGGAAAACTATGACATTGGCATCATCCAGGAGCCATGAGTTAGCAAATCAACCATTCCAGGACTCCGCGACAACAAATACAACATTTTCTATAAAAACCTGAATACTAATCATGGTAGGGTGAGGTGATTCTTTATTTGATTTCCTTATGGCCTGGAATTTTAATGTGTGTAATGTGGGCAACACTCCAACTTTTGTGTTTCCAAGCTCGGCAACTCTGTGTGGGTGGGAGGAAGTTCTCGATATTATACTAACAACTAATAACTCCGAATATAGGGTAGTTAAATGGATAGTATCCAACCTTAAATCTTTTTCAGACCATAGGTGGATACTCTTCAATGTGAGTCTCTCGGTATAAACCCCAATCAAACTGACTCGTTCTTCTGGACTTGAGTCAGGTCTTAAACCCCAAACTTAGGAGCATCCCCAATCATAGTATTGAATCAGTGGAAGTACTGGAAGCAAAGGCGAGGACCTCCGAGTAAGCTGTGGGAACAGCCCCCACCCTAGTGGAATGTAAATATCTTCGATCTAAGAAAGCTCAGTAAAAAGAGCTTCAATTTCTGCTACAATTTCTAGAAGCCTTACAAGGACTGCCTTAACATGTATAAAAAAAACAATAAGCGAGTCTAGATCACAGGTTTGGGCAGAGTACTGCCACTCCATTGAAATTCTCCTGGATTTAGATAGACTAAGCAAAATCCTGTTCAAAGAACACTCTAATATGACATTCATCAAACGACTTAATGCAATATCTACAGATTTCACTGAAGAATCACTGGAACTCCTAATGAACACCCATTTCCCGAGATGCAAAAATTGCGGCGCTGGTATGCAGGTAGCTCAGGCAGCACAGGTCACGCAACCTGCACCCTGGAATGAAATCAACGCATTAATAATCAACTAAACTGCTGGACCAATAGCAGTTTCTCCCCCTCCAGGTCACCAGGCCTTGACGGGATTTTACCAATTCTGCTCCAAAAGAACTTCAGGAAGGTTCTGCCGTAGTTAACGTCTTCGATTCAAAGACACCTGGAGATGAGTTCGAGTCGTTTTCATCCCTAAAATCGGCAAGTCGGCCAAGGACTTTACATCCATAAGCTTTACATCCTGCATAATCAAAACAGTAGAACGTATCCGGAACTCCTTCCAAAGGTCTCCTCTATTAATGATTATATAGTTACCTTCAAATTAAATCCATGGAGGCAGCCCTGCATAAGGTGGTGCATACGATTGAGTCATCTATCCACTATAAACAATATACGTTAGCCACCTTACTAGACATAGAAGGTACCTTCAGTAAGGTGCAACCAAATCCATTTCGAAATCTGTCCCCAAGCTTGGTACAGAAGATTTCGTCAGCAACTGGATCATATCCATGCTAAAACATCGTTTCGCGTTGTGCTATCATAGACTTAGAAAACCTGGATTCTGGTCCCCGTAACCTTAAGGTCATAGTAGGCTAGGGATCTAGCTTCGACCTTTACACGATACCTAAACTCAATTTTAGTAACAATATCTAAGTTCACATTCAGGAAGGAATGAAACAATAATCTACCCCTATTGAAATACGAAGTATCAATCTTCGCCGACAGCTGGAGATTATTTATAGAATACAACATCTATCAAATGTCCTCCTCGGCTCTGTTTGCAGACCCTCACCCTTTTCTCGAAATTTTCAATCACTCTTTCACATAATTGGGACACTATCTCGGCGATGACGGCTTAAATGCTCGCTTTCAGAGTTGGAAATATTTTTGCGGGTGGGTGACGTAGACCTTGCTTTTAACCTACCCCTAAAAAAAGAAGTCTAACGGTGTTAAGTCGCATGATCTTGGCGGCCAATGGCTAATGGGGACAGAGCAAAGTACTGGTCTTATCGTAAACATCTTCACATGACGCTACTGAAGGTTGGTACGATTTGATCAGTTACAAGTTGCCGGTCATAGGTCTTGTTGGCGGCTGGACAACCGGTAGTCCCTATCAAGTTTGGTTAAATCGAAGGCATATTGATGGCAACTATCTTCTTACCTATGCAGTTTCTTTCTGGCCACAGCGGTTACTGCAAGTACTTTTACCGTTTTTTACACGACAGCTCACCATCCTGCGCGGAATATCCAGATAAAGATGTGTGAGTAGATACAGGGAACATAGTTTTTTTTTTACAGCATGTGCTTCACGGCATGGTTTATTTCTGTGTCGAAAGTGAATTGGATAAAAGAGCAACAAATGTCGCAGAGGCAGCAGAAGTAACTGATACAAGACGCATATCACGAGATTCTAACTAAACCAGGAGTTATATCTAGTGAACCGTCTCGTAGGAAAAATGGTTTAAGACTGTCCGAAAGTGTGTTTTAGTGCGAGGCATATGAATCGGTCACGACTAATATTGCAGATATCGATGAAATGCTTGGGTTTAGGCCGCGCACACACACTTACATTGAGTTGTCGCATCCTATTGTAGTTCTACCGCGAGCATCGAACTTGTCGAGTTGTAGAGGCTAAGTAGGGTCATTGAATCTCGAGAAGGAATTCTCCAGACGAGTCCTGGAACCATGATTGCAAAGTCGCGAAACTGGAGGAACTAACGGGCTCTTATAGATGCGCGTTGATCGTAATTAATAAGGAATCCCTTAACTCTCTGGCGCAGATGAAAGGCATGATTCGGTTCAGATTCAGGTTCACTTAAGGGTCTACAGGAAGAGCTGGATGCTGATAAGAAACCTCCTCCTCTTTTAACGGAGACAGCAGAAAATACAACCTTGGATTTTGGAGCGTCGATATCCTTTCCAGAAATGGATAGCGACAACTTCAATTAAGCCGTCGTTCAACATCCTGTCCGAAATGGAAACACATGACGAAGCAAAAGGAGGTCCTATACGATCAGAGGAAGAAGATGAGCTCTTGAGCACATCTCCGGAATAGGAGGACTTCAACAGCACCGCGGTGGAGGCTACTCTGGTAAACTGTAGCATTGATACGGTTTCTCCAGATTAATCTCCATCACTCGAAAAAGGCTTGGGCCGCACTAATTCTGCATCTCTCCAAAAACGCAGAAGTCATTATCCTAATCCAGGAATCATGGATTGTAGAAGACGTGGTACGCGTACGCTCCGCTCTATACAAGAGACAAAGGTAAGATCAGAACTTGTATATTAGTGAAACGCAGCCTTAATATATTTCTACTGCCAAAGGCTCCCTTGGCCACGACCATGGTGATAACCTAGAAAGGGTGGTACTGGAAGCTGGAAGGCAAAAAACTTGCCTCATCATCGGATGCAACGCTAGCGCACATCACACGGTATGGGGCAGTACCAACGTCAATGATAGAGGTTAGTCACCTTTTATTATTATTATTATTATTATTATTTTTTACAATATAAAATAAATTTACATAACAGCACTAGCTTCTAGAGGCTTGCGGCTGGAAATTATAAAACTAGTTGGAATAAGTGTTTTAGATACATTAATATGGTAAGTATATATATGTATATGGGGCTGTCAGAGGCCATTAGGCCAGCGACCAGAATATAGTCGAAGGACTCCTAGCCCCTGACAGCTCCCTATGCACTGAATAACAAAGGTTAGTTAGATAATAGAATCTAGTTTGAGTGTAAGTAATAGTTTATGTACGTTTTTAATGTTGTCGGTTGATGTTGTTGACAGAAGGTCAGTTAAATTTTTGTTACAAAGCGATTTACATACATTATATACTTTAGGGCATTCTGAAGTGAGATGCTTTATGGATAAAATTTGACTGGATTGGCAGAGATGACATCTGGGTGGGTTTTCCTTTTTGAGTAGTTGGGCATGCGTAGCTTGTGTGTGTCCAAGGCGAAGACGGATGAAGCATTTGTTCATGATTGTTGTCGTTTCTGTTGGATATACCGGTGACTCTCCCTTTGGGTTAATGGTGGAATAGTGGTGAACAAATGTTTTCCACTCGTCTGACTATATTTCAAGTACTAAGCTCTTTATTTGCAACATTGGCAATCCAATTCAGCCTTAGTGATGCTCCCTCCAGCCAACCAGCTTTCCGGAACTACCGGATAAACTGATAAACTGCTCTGGGCGCTGCATAGCTTCAAACCATACAAGTCAGCTGGTTCGGACGGCATAATACCTGCCGAGCTACCGAGGTCCTCAGATATTATTCTACCAGTGTTGGAAAATATTATGAGGAGCTGTGTAGAACTTATCCACATTCCACTCATGTGTCTCATTTTTGACAGGAAACTAAACTGGAAACCTAACATTCAAGATAGAGTCAATAGCTACAATAGCTATTCTCTTGCAAAAAAGCCATTGGGAATAAATGGGGCCTTCAACCTCGCATAACCCCCTGGCTATACATCTCGGTCACAAGACCTATACTTGCTTACGGGGTGATCGTCTGGTGGACGGCCTTAGAAAATGAAGTCAACTCCATTGAACTAAGCAGAGCCCAAAGAACAGCATGTCTATGCATAAGAGGAGCCTTGCGGTCCTCCCCCTCTGTGGCATTCGACATTCAGTTTTATTTGGCACCCCTCGATATTTTCAGCAGGCAAGTAGCTGCGACTGCAGCTATTCGCCTTAAAGCGACTACACAGTGGACAAATAATTCATTTGGCCATGCCAACATTCTTAATACATTAGGAATCCGCACAGAGAATATCGATAACACCATACCTGAACTTTGGTTTGACAAAGACTTCCATGTAAGCTTCCCCTCTAGCTCCTTCTGGAAGGATGATGCTTTCATGGTGGACTAGTCAATCCACTTCTACACAGATGGATCTAAAACTAATAGCGGGATTGGTGGCGGTGTTTTCTCAGATAAGCTAAGTTTAAGTCTCTGTTTCCGTCTTCCAAAGAAGCTCTGTCCTGGCTGAAGAAAAACGCGATATCTGCAAAGGATATCCGCATCTTTTCGAATAGTCAGGCTGCTATCAAGTCCCTGGACTCGGTCTCATTCTAAAACCGACCTTGAATACCGATCTTATCTTATGGAGATAGCAGAGCAGTTTAACCTTCACCTTTGCTGGGTGCCAGGCCATTCTAGGGAACTGTAGAGGCGATGAACTCGCCAAAATCGGAAGCACTCTACCTATTCTTCCGGAAAAGGGTAGCATAGGTATACCAATCGCTATGTGCAAACTAATATTAAAGCTGGATGTCAATAAAAGAACAGACCTTATGTGGACTGTTGGACCAACATGTCTAGCGACCAAACAGATCTGGCCAAAGCTAGATCTGAATCGCTCTCAGAGTCTGATCCTTCTAAATAACATAAAACAATAAATAAAACATCATAGGTGACATCAGTGGAGACTGCCTCATAAGCAAACACACAAAAAGGCTAGGGGCTTCAACAAACGGTTTCTGTAGAAGCTACGTGGACTACATGTCCAGCGCACTCCCAGGAACGAAAACTTCACTTAGGAGCTTTCTTCTACAATGACCTAAATGATCTAAAAAATACGAGTATAGACTGTTTACGTCTCCTATGATTCATCGTAAGCTCGAACTGATTCCATTAGTAAGAGGATCATAGATCCACGTGGCATCACAATGGGCCAATAGGCCTAAGTGGGTTGGTATTTCCAACAGCCACTCTTACCTACCTACCTACCTACCTACCTTGTACCTTGCCCTCATAATAACAATGTCGCATTTTGTTATAGTCGGCACCTAGTCGAGTCAATGTTTCCATCAAGGCGAACCACTGCATAATGGTGATCCTCGTAACTCTACTCTGGAATCTTGCCGTTAGATGTTACATCCGATCACTACGCGATGCCCCAACATGCCAATTTGTTCTACATGAACTTTATTTCTAGTTGTAGGAGCCCGGAATTCGGTAGACCTTTTTTTATAAGGTTAGGATAGACTAAACGATAGTCCAAGGTCATTACAACATTTTCGTCCGTATTCGAAGTATTTTACTGAGTTTTGGAATTTTTTCTTGCGGTGCCCTTTGCCACAGCCACGGCCAATTGACACTTACCCTATTTTGTTCTACATGTGACTTGAGTGATTTGCAATAAATCGTTCTTAATTCACAATTTCAGAAAAAAACTGCCAAATGACGCCGTGGGAGGGAGTGAATTTTGGCTTATTAGCAGTGCTGTAAGGAATTCGGTTGCAAAAGATCGGCTTTGGCTCCTTCATCCAACGCTCCCCAAAGATGCTATTTCTACTGGTCGTTACTTTTTCAAAATTACTTGACATACTCCTATTCAATTACATGTCTTTCAACGGCCACAGCAAAAATCACGTATCAACTATGTTGAGAATGATGGAACCCTTCCGCTAAAAAAGTTCATGGAATCTTTAAGAAAATTCATTTTATTATTTTTTGCTTATTTCTCTTGTTAATAAAGCAAAATTATTCGGCAACTTTTATAGGGGCAAATTTATCTGGATCATAAAACCAAAAGACAGACAGTTGCGTCTATGTGCTTGAGTTATTGGCGAACGCCTTTGAATTTTGTGCTACGTCACGTTCGGTTTCAATGGCAGCTACGCAATGATTATACTATTTTCAAGCCTCAGGCGGGAATTTAAAACAGTTAAGCTAGTCAAAAGGCTTTAAATTATGCATCTCACGTCGCTACTGAATTTCTTATGCCATAGATGGGACCGGCCAGAGCGGTAGGCGGTCGTCGCACCTAAGACCCGAAATAACATGTGTACACAGAAATGAAATTTACATTTAGCCGGTAGCTGGTGTATGTATTTGAAATTTAATTATTTACGCATTACCTGGACGCGTGAATGAACGCAGTTTTTAATTGTCTTTTTAGTTTAAACCGAGTTTACGCGTTTTGCCTTAAATCTGACGGTGTATCTTGCGGCGTAATGGAACACAGATACAACTGCGCCTAAAGATATGTCAAGCATTTTGTTTCGTGATGCTGCCAATGCATGCAGTTATTTTGTGTGTGGAAGCAGCAAATCTATGCAAAGTGGCAAGGATGGTCATTGAAACGTAGAAAATTAGAAAAAGATTTGCAGCATTTATGACACCACATTTCGAGTAATTACCTGCGGCGACTGACATCCGCTGTTTGAATCACTTAAGCCACTTGCATTTGTCACGGCTTTGTCATCAGAAAATTCATATTCATTTCTTGTCTTACTCAAATAAGTCACATTAGACACAAAATAGGTCAATGTAGCCTCAGTGTTTAATGGGAAATACTTGGATAAAAGCCAGACCGATAGATTCTCATTAGCACAAAAGAATGACTACTGGTCGGAGGCTTATTGGAATTTTATGCTAAAATCGCAACATTTGATATACACAGTACACACACATCTCAAGATAAGTGTCTAGCGAAAGCCTATTGGAACAAATTTATTTGCAAGAATCAGGAAACAAACTTTGGTTGCGGGGAATGCAAGGGAGGATGGATACTAATTCGATTTCATTTAAAATTAAACGTTTAAGGCCTACTTGGTAATGGACATTTGAATTGTAAATTAGTTTCAAGTTGCTGATGACTCGTTTACGTTGTTTCTTATTTTTTGCTGTTCGAATTAATTATTCAAATGAAGAAACAGACGCCATGACAAAATAAGTTCGATCTTAAGATTGATAGCTGTCGAAGATTCATCTCCTTATTGTTTGGGTAGACATAGTGCTTTAGCGCGGTCTTTGCCCAATTGGCATATATTGTGTGTTTGTGTGTTTGAGGGAAAGTTCTCCTCTACTGGCTGGATCGTTATCCGTATTCGCATCCATTCGCTCGTCATCTCTGACAACAGAGGTTGGAAACTGACGTTTACGTTTTAAGGAAAAGTTAACTCTTTCGAGATCACTAAATCTAGATATGCATCATATGACTCATGTCCCTACCTGCGCCTTGCAAGGAACAATTTCTACTTTGTCTTCAAATGCGTGCACATAAGAGACGACAAACATTGGCTTCGAAACGACATCGTCATCGCTGCGTTTTCTTATTTTTTTCACTATCATTCGGTACCACCACCACCAAATTTAGAAGCCGAATTTATTGAATATTGTGATTCCCGGACGACGAACTTGTTATATTCTAATTCTCAGACACACTCTGCGGTTGTAGCAAATGTACCGTGAGAGGCTGTCAGCTCGTGACAATGTTGACTTCTAGCCAACTTTTGTTGTGAAAGAAAGCCAGTAATCGACTTAACGCCTTCCAACGGGTATGCTAAGGAAAGTACTATCGTAGGTCTCCGTGTCTAGCTATAAGTATAATACTAGTACATGCTGGATATGGGGTGCCGACATTGTAACTATAAAGAATCTGCAGAAAACCAAATAGAACAAAAGGTAGAGGAACTTTTCAGAATGTGAATTATGCAGCAACCAAATATTTTGGGCTGACATACCCATGTTGAACACAGTTTTGCAGTGACTACGTAAGGAAACTAGAAACCTTCTAAACAAGTCACTTAAGACTAATTTGGAGGAAAATTGGAGTCTTTTCTGATGGAAGCAAAAGAAATATAAGAAAGTAAAAGTCCTCGAAATAGGGACATCAGCAAGACTGTAATCACTCATAACATTAAATGTTTCAAGTGACTTCATTAAAACCAATTCACAAATAGCTCCTATTTAAGAAGCTCTCTAATTAATAAAACACGCCGAAGCTGATGTCTTCCATCGGCTGTAGAGACGGATAAGGCTATTAAACATGCTGTTCATGCTTCCTTTGATGGCTTCAAGTCACCAGGCACCTAGACCAGCTGATGTCAACTATGATATGGAGAGAATCTGCACTGCTAGGCTGGCACTGGCATACATACCGAAAACCTGGTGAACAATGGGAATGGCCTTTACGCCAGAGCTTCAGTTCTATCAGTCTGACCTCCTTCTTGATGAAGAGCATGGAGAAAGTGGTCGAGCTTCATGTCAGCAAAATTACTTATTGAATACATCGTCCGTCCAAGATGCAATATCCCTACCAACGCCGAAGATCCTACGATAGTGTGATTCAAAAACTGTGGGCTGAATTGATAGTGCAGTCGACAAGAAGAAATACGCGCTGAGCATTTTCATCGATATTGAGGGTGCTTTCGACAACGTAACTTTTAACAGCATGTGTAACTATGCTAGACAACATGGCGTAGACGATTCACTAATTTTGTGAATAATAAGCAACGCTAGTGAATAGCAAACGGAGTTTGCCTACAAGGAAGAGTCCTGCCTTCACTACTATGGTGCATGTTGGTCGACACACGACAATAGGTCTGACGCCTATGCACAATCATATGCGGATGGTGTAGCTGTACTGTCTGTTGGATCGTGTGTAGCGACTTCTGCTCTAAACTGCAGGCAGCCCTCGACGTAATCGATGATTGGTACACTAGAAATGGGCTTCCAGTTAATCCTCTCAAAACTGAGGTTGTTCTCTTTACGAAAAGAACGAAGCTGTCGGTTCTGTCAGTTCTCTTAAATGAAGCAAAGTATTTGGATATTTATCCTGGATAAACAAAATTCTTTCGACTAAACATGTCACTTCGAAAACCTCAAAAGCGCACTGACCTTTAGTAGAGTTGAGGAGATTTAGGCAAGGCATATCATTTCATGGGCAGCACTCTCAAAACCATCTTTTGTTTAAAATTAAGTGTTCTTTGTTAGGATGAGCACTGGTGATTTAATGGTCCTACGCACCGTGAATGGCTCCCAAATCGACTATTAATGCGCCGCACCAGTGGTGACTTTCTAGAAGACGGCAATGTTAGATTTCATTCATTGTTAGAAAAACATGCGTCTGTCTTCCAAGCATCTACCCTCTCGTGACATTCAAGCTAGTTTGAGAATGCAAAATCTTCCTGAATGCAGTCGGGAGGTTGAACTCGCTGAGTCTTGTTTTGTTCCAATCACAATGGAATCACGGGAAATTAAATCAGCGATGAACTTGCCAGGCAAGGCTCAATGGAGTGTTCTTTCGGACCCAAACCTTCATTAGGATTACCTGCATCTTCGGTTATACGTTTCATATGAGTATAACTACGGATAGCACGATTCTCCAGGTTGCCGGCAGACCAAACGAATGGCTCCCGAAGCCTTTAAGAGGTCAACGATGTTTCTGCTGTTCCTCAGTAGGAAAGACTAGAGGCAGCTTACTGATATCACGACGGGGCACTACGCTTTTGCTTAGCACCGAAGTATCCTGGGAATAAGTGATACGAATTCCTGCGATGCTTGCTGTGAGAGCTATGCGACCACAATGTTTTCCAATTTTGTTTAGTAAAAGGACATCTCGAAATTAGCAATCAGCTTGTAGAACCACACACGGTGAATACCGTCATTTGTGACTTTGAAATTCATGGATGTGAACCTATTTAAAAATGGTGCCCCTTCTCCGGGATTTGAAGAACAAATTTGTCTACATAGTGCCGATTCTCGGGCCCGGGAAAAATAAAATCGCAATAAACTTGCAATATACGGGTAACCCCTGTGAGAAAAAAATACACATATTCGTTCTATTGTAGAGCTTCAATAGAAAGGTGGGATTCTACTAACATAGCAATAGGAACCACAACTCTCTAGTATGCTGCGAGACATGAGGCAATGTCTCTCGACGTTTCTTATTACTTTGTTTTAGTGGAGAACACAGGTGACATGAGCAATAATTAATTTTGTCAGCAACAGCGTCATAGTATAATATGTCCTATTTTTTAGTCGCTAATATGGTGGACGGCCAAGTCCAAAGGAAGCATCCAATCTGATTTGCAATATCTCAATATCTAAGCTGAAAGAACTGCCATTATCAAGTATGCTCCAATTAGTCTATACATGGACAGCCAGACAGCTGTCAAGGCTCCTGAGATCAATGACTGTAGAAACTTTTAAGAATGAATGTTGTACGAGCATGCGCCAATATGGTGATTTCTATGGTTGGTACCAGGGCACATGAATATCCCAGGTGACGGTTCAACAATGAGAACGGTAAATAAAAACGTCAAAGAGGAGACCATTGCTCGAGCAAGTGCATGATGCATTCAACTCCACACGTACGCTTTAGCTAGTGCTTCTGTAGAAGCTGCAAGCACATGGATTAGATTGAGTGCATCCATCTCCTTTCTCTTTAAGAAAAGGATAATAACTCTGAAAAGTTACTTCTTTATTGAACTGGTATACTTACGAAAAATTGAACCAAGGAACCTCTCTGCTGCAAGTACATGTACATACTCGTATTCATATGGTTTAAGCTTCTAGAAAGACCTTTCTCTATTTTCTTTGATTTTTTCTCATTTTTCTTCAATGGGCTCGTCTTTGGATACCTCGGGAAGCTGTATGTTTTCGTTTTTCACTTTTTCTGCTTCTGCAGAACACACTAGGGCATCCAATTCGGCGAGGGTGTCTTTTTCGTCTTGGTCTGTGAGGGTGCCGGATAGTATTGAGTCGATTTCGTATTGCTTTATTATAAAATTTAATTGACTTTCTTAAGTGCTTTGCTGCCAATCTTTAAATGGTTGACAATGTCCGCAACAAGGTTCTCTAACTGGACGTCTGTGTTTTCAAGAAGTTCTCTTGGTATTTCTTCTTTCGTAGAAGTGGTTTTGCTCGTTTGTAGACATTTCCGAGCTAGTTCACTGTCTTTCCCTAGACTTAATTCTATTCTTCGCTTCTGGTATTGTTTGAGATGATCTTTTTGTTGTTTTAATTGCAAGATGGCTCGATTCTGATATGTTACTCTGATCTGTGGTTTTTCGCTTTTTCCGAAAAGAGCACCAATTTTTCCTTGTTTATGACGAATTTTTTTCCCACTCAGCTGAATGCAGATAACAGATTGCTCACATTTACCTTCCGAAATTCATATCACTATTTGGGTTACAATTGAGCGCACAATGGATCCTCTATTAAATGAGCAGTGACTCCCCGTCACCTTTTATTCATCTACCTACATACCTAGCTGCTTAAACGGACAAAACCAGATTGCGTCGTAAGAAAAGTGTTTTTGTATCTATCCTCACAGATGGTCACAAAATAGACTGTGTAGTAGGTACGGGCGTATTTTAACCAGAATTAAACACATTCAATTGCTTTCGGCCCGCACACCAAATCCCAAACATAACATGGATATCTTCGTCGATAAGACAGGGCTTCCAAAAATCGGAATACAGAGGGGAATAAAAATGTCGATAAACGGGCCAGTGGTGGTCCAACCATAACTAGCACGCGTAAATGAAAAAATATTTTTGCTCTTCGCCTCAATGGTAGAGTCTAAGTGAATTTGAAGATACAGGTCGTCTAAAACAAGCTAAGCATAGAGAGCCTCATAAAGAGAATGGGTACTCGCGACACCAATTGGTTACCACTAGCCAAAAAGGAGGCATACAACAGAGCTAGGCATTCCACATCACACCCACTAATATAAAAATCCCAGTGGATGTCCAGAAGACATCGGATACTAAGTTAACTATTCCTTGACGGCCTTTCGGATTTATCATAAAGTTCAATTTCATCGACTCCAAAGGTTGGTTTTGAATTGTACTGTTGAACATTAGCTTCGAAACGACGATAGCTACAATAGTTGTGTACGCTCTTGACAGGAAGTTGAGTATGGAAGGACTCTGCCAACGCTGAGGCATCTGCGTTTGGTTCTCAGGCCGTGAGTGCTCTGTTCCGACAGAGAAAAAACGTGTTTGAATATTGTACATTGATCTGAATGAAAAGCCTTACAGACAGGTTAAAGATTGTAGTGGACTCAGAGTCAATTTGCTCGACAAATTGGCTATAAACGATTCCACTCTGCACTCATTTTGAGTTAAAAAAAATAGTTCTAGTCAGTGTTACGAAATCATCACTTTTCATTGCTAACAAGGGCCAATTTTAGATGGAAAGATTTGAAGAATTTTTTGATATATCCATTCACGTTGAACTTCACACGTTTATCATGCAACTTCCAGCTAATCAATCTTTAAATCTGAACGTAAACAACTCATCGTCTCGATGCAATCAAACTGAACAAGTACTCGTATGATACATGCGTTGCTTCATAAACACCTTAGGAGTGCCAACAAATTCCAAATAATTATTTACGCAAACAACAAATCGCCAACGAAAATCATCATCACGAAGGTTCCACATAACGATGTTCCGATCCCAACTTAACTCTCCATATAACATACACACTTCAAGGGCAGACATCCGAAATTAACGACTATGACATGGGTTTTCATTTTGCCACAAAGACTGCGTCCCAGTTCCAGGAATTGCCCATCCTCTAGCTAAAATCCGCGAGAAAATTCCCATCATCCTTTGATTGCTAATGTGGAGATGTACACATTTCAACAGAACAGAGAAGAAATAACCGCCCATTGTTAAGCCAAACACGAACGTGCCTCGGTTTTGTTGTTAAGGAAATACTCATCTCGTGACCGCGATGCCGATACAACCGCCGACATCACCACCAGACGACCAACCGACAATCGACCGACGACAAAATCACGTTGACATCCGAGGCAATCTTGATATTGATCTTTCTTTACGATGCTGTGGTATGTTTTGATATGCCTCTGAGCGTACGTCAGCCCATCAGTTTCCATTACTGACAGTACGCGTACGACGATCCAACCGAACACAAATATTGAATCGAATTCATGGTCAAAACTATGCGATTACGAAACCGCAATACCGCCACACGCATTTCTGAATGAAACCGCACTCCCCAATATCGCTGGGGAGCAGAGGTGTCTCTGACAGAGTCTACAAGCCAACCACAGGCACTTAGAGAATCCCCGGCTCCCAAAACAACCACTCATGGAACGATTTAAGTTTTTTGTTTTTGTTTTTCGATTTTGAATTAACCGTCGCTTTTATTTATTCGCTTTTGGTCTTCTTCATTTCTGTACAACTAAATTACATAACAACAAATAATATTTTTTTTTTTTGAAAATTTTTTTTCCCTTGATAATGACTAAATGGTTTTTTAAAAGTTTTGGCATGAGCGTAACTGAGTATGTATAGGTGTGAGTGTGTGTATGGGGGGTGTTAATAGAAGTCACACTCTTATTGTGGAGCTTGGCCTGGTGCCAGAGGCTCGGGGGCTACTGGCAGATGATCTCCTTCGGGCTGGAAACCATTCTCATCGGCAATGTACTTCAGGGTGATGACGTTTCCCTCGGGATCTAGGTATGTGTAGGAGCCGCTTTGCACCAAGACGATCTCTTCGTGTTCGTCCAGGGTTTTGCCCTCGTCATCGATGGATTTTGGCACAATGATGGTCTTCATGTATCCAGAGTTCTCCACCTTGATGCCGTTTGAGGTTTCATAACTGAGAATGAAGAATGGGAGTTGTTAGATAAAAAAAAAAAAATTATGTAAAGTCGACTAGGATCAACCTGCTGGTGTAGCTTCCATCGGGATTGCTGACATCCACTTGTTTGATGATGGTCGCTGGGGTTGTTGTAGAGCCCAAGTCATGCACTTGTGGCCGAGCGGTGGCTACTGCAACGAGGACGAACAATCCTAAGAGTTGAATACCTTTGTTGAACATGATTGTGGTGGTATGTGTGGTACGAGTATGTGCCAAGTATTAAGTGTCAAAAATAAAGTGTCCAAAGTGGAAGAAGTAATCCTTTCTTGGTGTGATCGTGATTTGTAACTGATGTCGGTTTGTCAGGTGGACAGACTATTTATAGGAGGGATTGCTTGGAGGTTGGATTTTTTATTTTTTATTTTTACCTCAACCACACTGACACACTGACAGTGGTGGTAGTAAATATATAGTGTCGACAGTAGCGGTGTTCTTATTTGCCTCGAAGATTCATGAAGATGATTTTGTTTGCTCATGATCGCATACAATGACGTGAATACGTGAGTGAGTAGTAAAAATGGAAGAAAAAAAAAATCACACATTTCGGCGATGGAATAAGTACGCGAATATGTACGAATAGGAGTACGAGTACAATGTATGGGGGAGCAAATGAAAGCAATTGAATGGGAGGAGGTGAAGTCGACGAGAGATAAATTGAAACGTCTACTCAGGGTTGGGTTTGGCGGGGTATCGACAACGATCAAATGATTTTTAGATTTTTTTACAATCGCACGCTTTCCAGAGACCGATTTTGGTGGTAGAAATGGTGTTGGTGGTTTTGGTGGTGCTGTAGAGTGAGAAAAATGCGGATTATGTTACTTAATTTGGAAAGGAAGTGCCCTTAATGGCCATGATTAATGGGAAACCAATAACAGTTAACATAAAGAAGTATCTACGGCTACGTAATGAATGAAGAATTGCTATTTTATTTGTGGGTTTGTTTTTTTGTTTTTGGATGTACGTTTTGGAGTGTTTGCAGAGGTTTCTAAATATCACGAGTTCAGGTGGTAAAAGTCTCTTCACGGGAGACGATGACGAAGATGGACATGGGTCAATTAGGAATGTTGCAATGAAATGATATTGATCGATAAGTCGAATAAGCAGATCAAAGCCATCACAATGGTTGTGAAACAAGTATCCTGCCTCAAGCAAAACTGTGCTGTTGGTGTTGCTGTTGCTATTGTAGTTTCATTGGTTTTAAAAAGTGATAATCTGTTTATCATAATTCACCAAGTAACGTCCAAAATAATCCAAGATCTTCATGTATGTGCATGTGTTTCTGTCAAGTATGGCTCGAGGATGCACTTTGCAAGCCAGCTGGTTAAAGATTTCAATAAAACTTTTTAGATAAACTGGAAATAAACACATCACGCACTGCATCAGCTTAAGACGGTTTATATCCTTGTCATAAGGCTCTGTGTTAGTTTGGCAGATGGCAAGAATTTCATTCGCACTCTATGTCGTTAGGAATGCATCTCGCAACGGTTGAGTAATAAAAAGTCTATAAATTCAGACTTAGGAAAATAAAGAATATATTTTGGTTTAACTGGTAAGAGTTCTTTCAGCACTGAATTTTCAATGACTGTCACATAAACCAGATAAGATTCATCTCCAAGTCTTTTGCATAATGAGAGATTAAATTCCTTATACCTGGAATGAGATTAAAAAATGTAAAAAAAGTAAAAAATCGTGATAGTGGTGCATGGTGGCTTGCCGCAATTCTAAGATGACTTCAACAGAGAACACTTGAATTTACAAGTGTGTCTTAGGTAGAAATAACATCATCTCTAAGTGCATACAACGAGTTAAATGAGACTTCCTCGAAGATTCTTTGTACTATAGTGTACTTGGTTAGTCCTGTACAGTTCCAGTGTCCTCGCTAGATCGTCGCTTCATGTCCAAAACACACTCGGAGGATTGTTCCCTTAAGAAACCAATGAAAATGTAATCACTGTTGCTAGCACTGTTTTCCTAGACCAGCATTTTGCATAGACTGATGAGGTTAGCTCCTAACAAAATAGTTTTATGTTGCTTTGAAGAATTCAGGTGGTGATCATTAGTTAAACCCTTTAGTTCGGAATTTTTGGACCTGGACCGTAGCTGATAAGCAAACGCGATCTTTGCCCAACTACGTCCATACACTTCAAGTTTATTGAAGTCCGCTTTCAATGCTACGCTCCACCTAAGGGTGCATCCATTACGCCTTGTTCTACGTGTAGAAATCTGAAGCTGAAGCTGATTAGTATTAGTGAAGCATTACTATTTATTCGCTGCAAATATTCTATTCATTTTAGCGACACATGCGCATTTTTCTGACGCCGTCGCTGTACAGTTCAAGCTAAATCTACTCCTCCCACTTTTATAACTAGAAACCGACACGAAGTGGTAGATATCACTCTTGTCTCCGACAGTATCACTCAAAGGCTAACGAACTGGATGGTAACGTCTGAACACTCCTTTTCAGACCACAGATACATCCAATTCAGCGTGAGTGATGCTCTCCCCAGTCAACCAACTTTCCGGAACTACCGGAAAACGGATTGGCCAAAATACAGAGGAATACTATCAGAAACGCTATCCTCTGAACTATCAAGTTCCCCGCGTGACACCAATGAGCTTGACATGGTTAGGTTAGGTTAGGTAAGAGTGGCTGTTGGAAATACTAACCCACTTAGGCCTATTGGCTCATTGTGATGCCACGTGGATCTATGATCCTCTTACTAATGGAACCAGTTTGAGCTTATAATAAAGCGTAGGAGACTGTTAACGTCTACATTTTCTAGATCGTTTAGGTAGTTGTCCTAGATGAAGCTTTCTTCTCTGGGAGAGAGCTGGACATGTACAGAGTAGGTGGAGGATTGTCTCCTCCTCTTCCTCGTCCATGCAGCTTCTACAGAAATCATTTGTAAAAGCACCAAGCCTTCTTGCATGCTTGCCTATGAGGCAGTATTCAGTGATGACTCTAATGATGGTGCAGAAATGTTTGCTATTTAGAGGGATCAGACTCTTAAAGCGATCTAGCCTTGGCCAGATCTGTTTGGTCGCTAGACATGTTTGCCCAGCAGTCCACCTAAGGTCTGTTCTTTTATTGGCATCCAGATGTAGTGTTAGTTTGCACGTAGCGATTGGTATACCTATATTACCCTTTTCCGGTAGAATAGGTAGAGTGGTTCCAATTTTGGCGAGTTCATCGGCTCTGCAGTTCCCTGGAATGTCTCTATGGCCCGGCACCCAACAAAGGTGAATGTTGAATGTCTGCCATCTCCATGAGAGATGATCGGCATTCAAGGGCGGTTTTAGAATATAATGAGACCGAGTCCAGGGACTTGATGGCGGCCTGGCTATCCGAAAATATGCGGATATCCTTTGCAGATATCACGTTTTTCTTCAGCCAGGACAGAGCTTGTTTAATCGCCAAAATTTCCGCCTGGAACACGCTACAGTGATTTGGAAGACGGAACGAGAGGCTTAGATTTAGTGTAATCGATGTTCTCTGTGAGGATTCCTAATGTACTCGTATTAAGAATGTTGGCCTGGCCTAATGAATTATTTGTCCACTGCTTAGTCGCTTTAAGGCAAATAGCTGCAGTCGCAGGAGTTCTCGTTCTTTAATGGTATTGAGATGCTTTCCTGAGACGGCTATGGCAACGTCATCCGCATGGGCAATCACCCGCTTCTAGGTATATCAGTAGTTCGTTAATTACTAAGTTTCAGAGAAGGAGAGGGAGGAACCGCCTTGCAGCGTACCTCTCCGATCATATCTTATGGAGATGGCAGAGCAGTTCAAACTTCACATTTGCTGGGTGCCGGGCCATTTCTTATATTCTTATATTTCCGGCAAAGGCAGCATAGCACAGGTATACCAATCGCTATGTGCAAACTAACATTAAAGCGGGATGCCAATAAAACAACAGAACTTAGGTGGACTGTTGGGCAAACATGTCTAGCGACCAAACAGATCTGGCGAAAGCTGGATCTGAATCGCTCTAAGTGTCTGATCCTTCTATATAGGAAACATCTCAGCGCCATAGTAGGAGTCATCACTGGACACTGCTACAGGTTTGGCGCTTTTACAGAGTATTTCTGTAGAAGCTGCATGGACGACGAAGAGAAGGAGACAATCCTCCACCTACTCTGTACATGTCCAGCGCTCTCCCAGAAACGAAAATTTCACTTAGGAGCTTTCTTCTACAATGACCTAAACGATCTAAAAAATACGAGTATAGACGTAAACAGTCTCCTACTCTTTATCATAAGCTCAAACTGGTTCCATTAGTAAGAGGATCATAGATCCACGTGGCATCACAATAGGCCAATAGGCCTAAGTGAGCTGGTATTTCCAATAGCCACTCTTATCTACCTACCTAGCTACTGCTCCAAAACCTTGCAATAAAAAACGGAAACATGGAAAATCTTGCATTTAAAACGGTTAAGGATACTTTCAATCGCATTCGCTAACGTCCATAGAAAAAGACTGGGGTGATTAGAGTCTTGTATAAAGTGTCTATGGTAAATCTTGACAAAGCCTTATTCAATTGCCATCATAGGTTAAAAAAGCAGCGATTTGCAGGTTTAATGCTTCGCTTGATATCTGGCGAGATAAGGCAGAATCCTTAACTATCTTATTGTGACGTTCTTCCTGAATAAACCCTATATAGCACGACGTCAGATGTATTTATATGCGGCCTTGAAACCAGTAAACTTCTTGTGTTTTGCCTAAATGCCTTCGTAGTGTAAATATTTGAATAGTTGTGAACCTACTTACTTACTTACTTAGGTGGCGCTACAGTTTGAGGTGTAGCGCCTCAACTAAAAAGCCTCTTCAGTTAGTCCGGTCTTTAGCTAACTGCTTCCAGTTGCGTACTCCAATCCGGCGGTTGAGATCTCTTTCTACTTGTGCTCGCCATTTAAGCTGATATCTTCCTCTACTGCCTTGAGCCTTCGGGTTAGATTCGAAGACTCTACATGTCGGGGCATGAGTACCCTTTCGGTCTACATGTCCTAGCCACCTCAAGCGACTTATGCTCAATTTTATAACTACGCTCGTTGAATCTTCTTCTTCAAAGCCCGTCAACGCAACCGAATGTTTTTCGAAAGATTTTCATCTCGATACGACTGAGGATACATCCGCTTCCGATAGGGTCCATGCTTTCGCGCCATAAGGCAGAACTAGGATAATCAAGGTCTTATATAGAGTCTCCTTATTTTTTCGGGCTTGGGGCTTACTACACAATTGCTTTCTTAACCCAAAGAAATAGCGATTGGCAAGAGTGATTCTTCGTTTTATTTCACCTGATGTGTTGTTTGCAGTATTTATAGCAAAGACAAGGTAAACAAAGTCTCTTACTACCTCAAAACTTATTTTGGAAGGTTCCGTTTCAATATTTATGCTTATTTCTACGTTTTTCTTCTCGGGTCTCATTGACTTTACACACGTTGTTGCTGGAGTTGGAACTCAGACCATCCTCTACTACGCGTTTCTCATGATCTCACTTTTTTCCCACCAGGCGCTGATGATCTTCCCGTCTATTTTGCTTGTCCTTTTGCTAACGTCACTCGCCACCACTTTGTAAGCAACATGTTTTGCTAGATGTGTTTAGCTGGACTCTTGAACAAAATAGTGACTTTATGGAGAGCAATTGAGGATAATGTATAATCGACAAAATTTCTGGCAGTTTTCTGTGATTGCTTCTGTTCAACGTTCAATATCCTCAAAGGTTTTCTCCGGTGTTGTGGCGTCTGAGGTATCTGTAGATACATATGCCTTGGCTGAAACTACGTAGTGCTCCAATGCATCGTTATATTGGATATAGTGATAGTAAGATAGCAAATTTCTATACTTTACGATTTTATTACCACAAATGTCCTCTTTTGCGTTTAAATCACCTAAACGAACAAAGTTTAGGAAATCTTTTGTAGATTTTGCCCAGAAGTTCACTGAAAAATTATTTGGTAACATCTTCTATTTCATCTGTGGAGACACGAGCACATATCAGGCTGATAGAGAGTAGCCAGGCTTCTGTCCTCTGTGCTTAGTACTCGTATTGTGGTGTGTGAAAGTTTGTTATCCGAGTTTTATGTGGTGGCGGTGATATCACACATTCAGCGCGTAGCTCCGAAAGCCCTTGTCCTTTTTTCTTTTGTAGTATACGTAATCTCGTAGTTAACTAAAACCCAGAGGGCCAGAGCCTTTAGGGAGCAAGCGCTGTATATTCCCGGGTTTTTTATACGCTTCGGAGAAATGAGAGTTTGGGTGGATCATCCGATACCATCTCTATTTCCGCACCTTGACTGGACTAAAATCATTTGAAGTACCAAAAGAGAAAAAAGTACTAACAATTCGCGCCACCGTTGGTCCAATAGGTCTACTTCTAATGACAAGTTTTTCCGAACTGTTGTAGTGTGGATAGTTTTTGCTCCTGCTCAATACTGATAAGCCGTATTCGGATGGATGAAACAAGTGCCCGGTTGCTAATAGAATGAGATACAATAAAGATAACTATGGTGTGGTTACAGTCACAGGATTATACATCCTTATGTTGATGTGGGTCGGTGCCTAAGCCTAACCAAACCCCAGGTATCGAAAAGGAAATATTGTTCCCAAAAAAAGTCTTTTACACTTCCTTAGTTTGGGATCGCCAAAAAATAGGTCCTTCTATTTGCGTATAAAGTGATAAGACGGCAACAAGGCCTTGGCCATCTTTTGTTTCTAATGCTCCACATGTAGAGCTATTACTCAAGGGTAGAACTCCATCCTTTGCCAACATGTTGCATTCCTGACAATGAGATCGAAAAAACGCAAATGAACTTACGCAATGGCAGCCGTAGGTTGATGGAACGTTCCAGAATTCATCATCAATTCTCTATGTTAAGAATTGGAAACATTCTTCATATAAGGAACACTGACTGTGGTTTATCATTCGGCCACTTAGAGATCGGCTTTGCCACCTCACTGAATTTCTTGATTGAAGCGAACGATTTGCTATTCTTCGTATTAGCTTCAAAAGTCCAGAGACATACCGCATAATAGCATTGACTACTCGAAAAATTGTAAATTGAAGGGGTGCAACTTTAAGCAGCTGCAGAACGCGCACATATTTCCCATACTTACTTTAAGTGACGCTACAGTCCGGGGTGGACCTGGGTCTCGGTTAACAAACGTCTCCAGCCAGCTCGATCCCTAGCTAGCTGCCTCCAGTTTCGCACGCTAAGTTGGCTGAGGTCCCGTTCCACTTGCGTGCGCCACCTGAGTCTTGGCCCTCCTCTACTGCGCTGTCCCTCGGGAGCAGATTCGAAGACTTTTCAGACCGGAATATTGGTGTCCATACGATCTATATGACCCAGCCATCTCAGTCTTTGGATCTTCACTCTTCTGGTTAGGTCGATGTCGCTGTACAGTCCGTAGAGTTCATTATTGTATTTCCTCCTCCATTCACCGTCAATGCAGACGGGACCAAAGATCGCCCGAAGAATTTTTCTCTCGAAGCAATTAACTTGATTTTTTTGTTGTTCGAGAGAGGGCTTTGCTACTCAATTGCCGGTTGGCAAGAGTTATTCTTCGTTTGATCTCAGCGCTGGTGTCGTTGTCTGTATTTATAGCGGAGCCTAGGTAGACAAAGTCCTTAACTACCTCAAAGTTATACCTGTCGAGAGTGACGTTCTGCCCGAGACGTCGGTGTTTGTTATCCTTTTTGCTTGACAGCATATACTTGGTCTTGCCCTCGTTGACCGCTAAACCCATCTTCGCCGCTTCGGTCTCTATACTCGCGAAAGCGCCACTAACATCATGCTGCTTTCTCTCGATTATGTCAATATCGTCGGCGTATGCGACTAGCTGGACGGACTTTTGAAAGATAGTGCCTCTTGTGTTTGCTCATGAGTTTAACACTATTCTTTCAAGTGCGATGTTGGAAAAATCGCATGACAGCACATCGCCATGAGTAAGACCTAAATCAAAGGTCTCGGTGAGATCTTTACCGACCTTGATGGAGCAGCGTGTATTCTCCATCGTCATACTGCACAGATGGACGAGTTTGGCAGGGATGCCGAAACTAGACATTTCTCTGTATAGCTCGTCTCTATAGGTGCTGTCATACGCGGCCTTAAAGTCGATGAATATGTGGTGTGTATCGATCTGAAGCTCATGGGTGTTCTCCAGGATCTGCCGTAGTGTGAATATTTGGTCGACTTTCCTGGCATAAAGCCATACTGATATGGACCTATCAGGTTGTTGACGAACGGCTTCAGGCGTTCACACAATACAACAGATAAGATCTTATATGCGATGTTAAGGAGACTGATGCCTCTGTAATTGGCGCAGTTCAGAGGGTCTCCTTTCTTGAGAATCGGACAAACAATGCTGAGGTTCCATTCGTCGGGCATACTTTCGTCCGAACATATTTTACAAATGAGTTGCTGTATGCTCCTTATCAAGTCATCGCCTGCTTTTGAAGAGCTCGGCAGTCAGACCGTCCGCTCGAACAGATTTGTTGGACTTAAGCTTAGATATAGCTAGCTTCACTTCGTCCAGGTCGGGTGGACGGAATTGTTGGTCATCATCGTCCAGGTTGAAAGGTTGATTCTGTCTGACAGCGGCATTTGGTTCGTCATCGCCGTTATACAGTCTGCAGAAATGGTCTTTCCAAATCCTCAGCATCGACTGCGATTCTACCACCATGTTCCTTTGTTCATCTCTACAAGCTTCGGTTCGGGGTTTGTTTCCGTGGAATGTTGTTTTTACCTTTTGGTAAAACTTCCGAACCTCATTCCTGGAGTAGCATCTCTCAAATTCCTCGACCGCGCGCTTCTCATACTCTTTCTTCTTCTTCCTGAGAAGCCGGTGTTCGTCTCTCCTCTTCGGCTCATAGAGCTCATAAGCAACTCTGGTCCTTCTATGCAGAGCGGCTTTATATGCATCTTGCTTAGCTGCATGTGCTTGCCGGCATTCATCATCGAAACAGGGGTTTCGTTGTGGTGGACGAGTGAAACCCAGCACATCAGAAGCGGCATCTCTTGTGGCGGTTTGGCAATGTTTCCAATGGTCTTCGATGCTTGATGTTGGCGGTCCAATGCCGCCAACTTAAGAGATTAAGAGACACTCGATCGGAAAAGGAAAGAATCGTCTTATGTCGAATTTCCTCACAGCATTAGTTTGTCTTGACGTTGTTTGGGATATCCGCAACCGTACCTTGGCTACAACAAGGTAATGGTTCGAGTCGATGTTGGCTCCTCGGAACGTACGGACATCCATAATACTGGAGGAGTGTCTTGCGTCGATCGCAATGTGATCAATCTGCTTGGCTGTTAATCGATCAGGAGTTCTCCAAGTCCCCTAGTGTATATCGAGATGTGGGAACCGCGTGCTATCTACGACAATGTTCCGCCCCGCCGCAAAGTCGATTAGCCTGAATCCGTTATCGGAGGTGGTGTCGTACAGGTTATATTTTCCGATCGTTCCACCAAAGATACCCTCTCTTCCTAGCTTTGCATTAAAATCACCGAGGATGATTTTAATGTCATAGCTAGGGCATTGCTCGTAGGTCTTGTTAAGGAGCTCATAGAAGGCATCCTTGGTGTCATCATCTTTCTCCTCTGTGGAGACATGCGCGCATATAAGGCTAACGTTGGCGAATTTAGCCTTGATGCGGATTGCTACGAGGCGCTCGCTCACATGCCGGAAGCTCAGGACTTATTTTCTTAGTCTGCCTCCGACAATAAATCCGCATCCAAATAAGCGCTGCTTTTGTCGTCGATAGCAATCGTCGTAGTAGACGCCGCAGTTTTTCATCATCTTTTTGTCCGGCCCATCCCATCGCGTTTCTTGGATGGTGACTATGTCTGCTTTGCAGCAGCCCAGGGCCTCCGCTACTTGTTCGGCTGCACGTGGTCTATTAAGGGGCCTAACATTCCACATGCATATCCGAAACTTATTGTCCTTTAATCGTTTGCGTAGGTTGTCAACATTAGATCCATCCATATCCGAGGCTTGTTGATGCTTCGTAACTTAATTTTTTTTTAAATGGCCGGGCAGTTACCTCGGCGGCACAACTCCAACCTGGAGAACCAGTTCCATTTTTTGCCCCTAGGACGAGGGGTCGGTTACACGGAAACCAGTAACCCGTTCCGGGATGTGAGTGCTACCGTTGGCTCATATAGGGCTCGTCCGCCACCATCTCTTTTCCAAGACTCTGCCTAAGTCTTGGAAGTCCTTACCGGCCTGAGCTCCAAATATGTCTGAGTAGCCCGGATAAGGTCTTGTTTTGTTTTGCCGACACTAATCCTGATTTATGGCGAAGGAAACTCGCCATTTGTCCCCTTCACTTCGCAATCTCCGGTGAGATTCCCATATGGCGCCACGGGGAGGCGTGAAGTAGGGCTCATTAGCAGAGCTGGCTGCCGAGGCTCATTATCGTTATTTAAAGAACCAGCACCTGTCGAAAGATGCTACGTCTACGAGGCCTAGTACTAATCGTTGCCATCCACATATTTTCCATATCCTTGCTAAAAACAGTCCCAGAAAACTCCCAGAACTATCTCGCAAATTGAGACAACAAAACTGGAACATGTTTGAATAGACCTCCAACAGGGAGTTGTTAACTGAAAGCACCTAACTATACCTAACCTAATATTCAATAAGGGACCAAGAGTCGATAGCCTAAAATTCAAACTTTTCCATTTTAAGAAAGATAACTTCGTGCTTCAAATGTGTGTACTGTCCCAGGTGGGTGCCCTACCATTACTTTCATAACTCTTAAAAGGAGACCCCTTGAAGAGCCATGTTGCCATTCTGACTGGCAATACATTCGATTTTTAGTATTTGCCTGCCAAGGCTTGTCCACATGCAATACAACCAAAGCAACAACTTTTAATATTTTCTAACAAATATGTATCTTTCCGTTCTTAAAAAGGCAAAATCAATAAACTTTTCCAACCGTTTCTTCCGCGTTATGATAAAACCAATTAGCAGATAAATATTTGATTCTGTTCTTTGCTTTTTGTACGATTATCTTAGTGACTAGTTTCGTTTTTGCGTGATGACGTTTTGTGACAACCAGGGACAACGCAACCAGAAATAGCATAACTTTTCAATTTACACGTTGACCAGGAGGCGAAGAATGAATTTGCGCAAACATGCCCATGCACACAAATCGAGTCCGAAAAACCTCGAACATTTTTGACCAAACTCCTTTCCCATTGAAACTTTAACTTGAACGAATGTTTATTGGCCTCGACCTCTTATTGAAACAAAAATATCCAAAATCATTTGATATACTCATATCTACACCTACAGCTCTTGGCAAGCCAAACACATCAATCAAATTTTGGTGGATCATCACCACTGTTTTCTCTGATTAACACAAATATTGGTACACCTAACATCCAAACTACAAGTATCCATGAGTTCACCAAGGTTACTGTTTACCTTTGATCCAAGTCCGGGAACATCAGTTGACCAGTAATAATCGCAGCCCCGTGCGACAGTCAGCAGCATTGAATCATTCCAAGCATTCGTATTTGTATGCCAAGTGAAGGCGACAATTTGGGCTCGGGCATCGTGCAAAATATGCAAAACAATATGTCGATGGGAAAATATTGGACCTAGGTTCTCGTTCGTCTATTCACAGAAGGGTTATCGACCTCATTGAGCAGAAAACAAAAGTTGCTTTTATTGTACAATACATACATATACGAGTATACTGCTGAAGAAATTCGTCAAAACGGTTATATTGACGACACGTACCGATTTATCGTATCATAATTTTCATAATTGAAGCGTGACGTGAATAACACACATTTCGCACTGGGAGATGGCAGACGATAGATGGTTCAACTGTTGGTTGTGTTGGGTAATATGTAGATGAAACTGACCAGTGTAGTCCAACACTCGGTGCTAACAGATTTTAGATGAAAAGTCTGCAAATTGTGGCGTTCATGTGCTAATGAATTCATTGGGGTCTCTGTGGGAGGAGGATGGTTACTATTGATCGTGTATCTGTTCTCCATTTGTGGGCAACGTTATTTAATCAATCAATTTTTGAGTATCTAAACCTTATTGTTGTGGTATACTGCAAATCACGATGATTGCAATGAAAGTGAATTTCATTTTCGATGTATTTTTGTATGAAACTGAATGAGAAGAATTTAGATAATCCATTACTAGACGATGGGATTCTAAGTGTTGTGTTTCGATGGCAAATATTTAGATTTGATATTGTACATGTACGAGTATGTATGTATGTAGTTGGGTGGAAACATTAATTCCGGTTGCTTGCAACTTCGGATTTTGAAAGTCACGAGAGAGTAGGTGTCAGAATTTTTGGGCTACTTACCAGATGCATAGTTAGGTCGGTGAATATTCATAGATCAACACTGGTACTACTTTGTTTGATTACGAAATACATGCTTTACTTTTGCTTTCATTAATCTAACATTTAGTTTCTATCAACAGAAATTTTCCACGGCTTCACGAAAGCAGGTTTATTGATTTATTGATATAGCCAGCGCACAGTTTCCTGACCTTGATATCCATAAAAGGACCTGGCTCACTCCCGATCAACAGACCGTCAATCAAATTGTTCATATTACGACTAATGAATAGTACTCCTCCAGTGTTTTGGATTTCTGCACATCAACTCGACCTATTATTTTGTCGTAGTCAAAATACGGATGCGAATGTCCATAACAACCAAAACCAGCGAACCAAACTGAGGAAGCCTTGCATAACATCTCGAGAAGTCCGAAGCCGCCAGCATCAAACATAGATGACCACTGACATCATCTCACCAAAGAGCTATCAGAGAGTCCGCATTTAATGTTTCAGATTTGAACCCGCCTCAACAAAGTAACCCTTGGTTCGATGACGAGTGCAGACAGATAAATTTAGAAATTAGCGGATATGCAGAACGGCTCTACAGAAAAAAACGAGAAGGCTCGCGAACCATACGAAGAGAAAGGAAAGGAAACACCACGAGAAGCGCTCGATTGAGGCCATAGAAAGGTGCTATCAGAACAATAAAGCCCGGAAGTTTTACCAAAGAATGAAACGAACTTTACAAGTTGTAAAGCCGAACAGATATCTGCACGGGTGGAGAAGGATACCTCAATGTAGAACTACAGTCGGTGCTGAGAATGTGAAAAGGTTATTTCTGCAGACTGTTAAACAGTGATTACGAACAACATCCCACCGTCGGGTAGAACCCATTCAATTTGGATGAATACAGACAACATTTCCTACTACCCGACCAAGCTGATGTCAGCAGAGCAATTTCAAAGCTAAGTCCAACAATGCTGCTGGTAGTGATGGCTTACCTGCCGAGCTGTTTAAAGCTTATAATGACTCGGGAATTTAGAGTGGATATTACCAATATACTCGGGCTAAAAAGTAGTCACTTTCCTGCATACTTTCACGTCTGCAATTACAGACTAGCTGTTTTGGCTGGTAGATCCGCGCCCACACCTCTCAGATCACTCTGATGTGAAGCTACCCAAACTCCACCACAATGTAGTCCCTGTTCCAATCCGGAGTTCAATTTCATGTGGTTAAAATTCCATCCCCGTATGTTGAGATCCTCGCTGCGGAAAATAACTTAACCCAGCTTATAAATGGGCCCACATGACTAACCGACGTTGCTAGTTATACCGCCAACACCCTGGACTTGCTTTTATCTTATAATCCTGACAAATACAAGGTCAATGTGCTATCCCCTCTAGGCCCGTCGGACCATTGTGTCATATCGGCTAATTTCTCGTACATCGACTACACAGTTAGAGAAAAGATTCCTAAAAGAACCGTATGGCAATACGAGAAAGCCAATTGGAGCGGATTTAATAGCTTCTTTACGAATTTTAACTGGTCGTTAATTTTCCTCGACAACGACGTGGATGCCGCTGCTGATTGATCACAACAACACCATTCTCGTTGAAATGAGAACGTTTATCCCTCATTGGATGAAGAGTATCAAATCAAAAGAAAAGGCATTGTATGACTCGAGCTGTAAAGGCCGTCAGGGTTAGAGAAATGTTTTTTCAGTCCTTCAAGACCAACCCGCATTTCTTAAGCGTGTAAAATTCCAATACGACCAAAAACTGAGGCAACAAATTCTACAATATCCCAAAGGTAGTAAACATTTTTGGTCGTTCGTCAGAAATAATAGAAATTCTGCCACATCCTCCATCCTAACGCTCATTTACAACGACATTCCAGTTTTCAGCTCTTTGGACAAGGCCAATCTGTTTGCTGCACTCTTTATCTACACTTGAGTGCGTCGATCCTATACTGCGCACTTCCTGGATTGCAGTAATGTCCACCTTATACTGCGTGTGGATATTTTGCAGTGTTTGGGTAGCTCCTGGAGCGTATAATTTTCTAACATTCCAGAAGCATACTCTTAAATCACTGTTATTTTTCGCGCCGTGTTCTCTCGTAGCGATGGTTTTTTTTTTTACGTGGTTGGGTCGTTAACCCTACGCACAACCGCCAATTCCGGTCGGGGTAGAAGAACGTGTCCTCTTGCCTAGAACACGGCTGCATACATTCACTATTAAGCGGCTTCAGGGCGCCACGTGGCTTGAACTGTACAGAACGTCTGTTGTGTTTAACGTAAGTACCTGCAATGTGGGCTTAAGCTTACGGGATGCCCATACATCCATGGGAGCAAGGATACGCCTCACCGTCAATCCACTGATACCAATTCGGAACTGTGTTGCCGGCCCAAGTTCCACCCTTGGTAATAGTCGAGGCCAACCTAAAACCTCTTACTGCTCTTAGGGTCACAGCACCCAGTACTTATTGCAACTCTACATTGGGCCGAAACCCTTCCCGCGATTTTGGGTTTAAACCATAGCCACCATGACGCTCCCACCTCTAATAAGTCAGGCCCGCACCGAGATCCGGGAGGCTCCTGACTCCCATGGTACCGTGATTTAAGTCCTGGTAGGGACTACCGGTTGTCCAGCCGCCAACAAGACCTATGACCGGCAACTTGTGACTGATCGAATCGTAGCAACCTTCGGTAGCGTTAAAGGGCATTAAAGGGCGAAGCCTTGATAATTGGGCGGGGGCCCGGCTTGAACTATACAGTGACAGTGATCGTATCTGGCATCTCTCCTAGTTGTATGAAAAGGTGGCTCTTGTGCATCTCCTGTGAAACTGTGAAATATGGAACGTCGTATTAAGACATCTGCCCTTGGAAGCAACGGATATTTTCACGACTTATCACTTAGTATCTGGCACGATCAATACTTGTGTTCTGGCAAATATTTAACTACTTCTCCGCTCATGGCCAAAAAGATTTAAGCCCTGAGAAGAAAATTGTGTCACAACAGTTAGCTTAGTCCCAGGGTGAAGGTTATATACTCATACAAAGTGGCCATGCTCAGGACAATTATCACTTTTACGATAGTTCGTGTAGTTCAATGTAACACGGCGTTATGTGGAAATGATTTGGCTGTTCGACAGGTAGTGTCTTAGGACCTGTCTACGAATGTACAGGAAACCAGAGTATGACTTCATAAAACACTACCCAAAAAGGCTCTTCACGGTTTGGATCGACTAATTAGGGTTGACAATATCATAACTAAGTTGATTAGAAGGTACCTGACCAGCCACAATAGCCTGATCGTTGTCACTTATTGCACCAATTTTATATGAGAGTGACTTCAGGCCAGTGAAGGTGGTTCTCCATATTGCTGCCAAATTGTTTTTTTTTCTGTCGAAACCCAGACAAGAACTAGTCCACTGTACAATGCCGAAGTATTGGTACAGAGTTTAGACAGTATACGGGTATTAATGCCCGCGATAGAAATAGAGGTCGAATCTAATCGAAAAGTAGTATGCCGAATTTTTGGGGCCGCGGAAGGAGGAGCTCATTGACACGCTTTCATAGGCTGTACGTTAGGCAACGTAATCCTCTTAGTCATAAGTTGGATTAAGGCTAGCTACATGTTAGCTAAACAATTAATGTCTCAGAGTAGCATCCGGCAATTTACAGCTTGGTTTATGCAGTATCAGGGATGTGCACTATGCTGACAAATGCTTGATATCCGAAAGCGCAATCATTTGGTGATCAATGGTGATCACTTGTGGAAAAAAGAAACGAGCAATAGCCACGTCGATAAAGGTAATTTAAGTTAAGTAGCTTAGGTAGGTTAAATATCGTAGACAAGCGTAAGCAATGTTTTTCTGCAAGGCAACAATCGCTGCTGATTTATCGGCATAAACTAATGACTTGACGCAGCCCCAAAGAAAATGATCCAATGGCGGCAAATCGTACGATTTTGGTGGCCAATTGACTGGTCCATTTCATGAAAAGACTGTAAATCGTGTTTTCAATAAACCGATGTTTTCGTTGGTAGCGCTATCCTGTTGGAACCACAATTCTTCCACATTGATGTCACCCAAATTTGGGAACAGAAAGTCGTTGGTCATTGTATCCAGCCTCATTGGGGACATTGTCATTATGTTGAAGTTGAGAAGTTTCTTCGCTATTTCTTATAACGAATATTCCGTTTACCAAGTGCTACGCCTAATTATATGCTGCATCTAGAGACTGGTGCACCGCCTATGTTTCTGGAAACACTGAGACTACATTTTGACTACATAGTTAAAGTTATGGAAATGAGTGACGATAGACTGCCAAAAGTACTACTAAAGAGTGTCATAAGAAAAAGAGCAAGTTTCATTCAAGAATGGGAACGCTTTGCATTAAAGTGTGGAGAAACCATAAGGATAACATCCGATGTGCATTCTGAACATCTAAGAGCACATTTCAACATCCTACTGTCTTCCCAGTATAGGACATATTACAGACATATAGGACATAGCAGAAAAAACTTACTTTTTAAACTGCAACTCAATAGAAAAAATTAACATAATTTTTAAAATCAGAGGAGAGCTACTGAATCTGAATTTCATCCCACACCGTCCAGAGCTGCCTATCTTGTGCAATCTCTGCAAATGAAGATGCGGGATGATGTATTTCACTTCCTCGCAGTATGCCCAGTTTTAAAAGAAGTTCGAGTGAGAATCTTTAATTCGTATATTTTGGAAATAGATGGAACAATTAAAATCTTAAACGGAGTCCGAGGGTGGGATGCCCTCTACAACTACTGTACAAATGCACTTCGTTATAGAAAATGTATAGTTGAAGAAAATTTTTAATATTTAATGTACTCGTATATATAGTATTTATTGTTCTCTTTTCAAAGCAAAAATATAAATGTATGAAATGTAATGTCAATCTGGTAGACGGCCATAGGCCAAACCATAATAGACTTAGATAATATAATGAATTTAAAATCAAAATAAAGGTCATATAAAACTAAGCTGATCAAAAAATTCCCGGAATAACCACTGCACTGTTAAATTGGTAAATCTGTTGTTGACATTTCCTCGAAATCCTAGTGTCATAGCTTGAATTTGCGTAGCCATCATAGTACATCTATCTCTGTGTGTGTTGGTGATTTTTTGGATTTAAATTTGCAACAACGAACTTGTATTAAATTTTGCGTAAAAAACGGATTTAATGGTGCGCGAACGTTGGAAAAGTATTTCGGCAACGATTCTCTAAAGAAAGCGGTCGTTTACCAGTGGCAAGAGTGGTTCAAAAGTGGTCGTCAAAGTGGAATCCATGGAATATGATGAACGCAGTGGCAGACCATCGACATCGAAAACCGACGAAAACATTTATGGAGTAAAAGAAATGTTGGTCAATAACCGCAAATTAACCATCAGAGAGATAGCGGAGGACTTGAACATTGCCTATGGATCCGTGCAAGACATTTTGGTTAATGATTTGGGTTTCATGCATCCCACATTCATCAAAAGGATCATTACTGGAAACGAGACGTGGGTTTATGAGTACGACACGCAATCCAGACATCAGGCAAGTGAATGGCGTTCACCAAATGAGCCGATACCAAAAACCCACGTCGTTTTCAATCAAAAAAGAAGGCAATGCTCACGGTTGTCATGGATTACAACGGTGTAGTGCATCATGAATTTTTGCCAGAAGACCGGACAGTAAACAAAGATTACTCATATTATTTGGGCGTTATGAGACATTTGCGTGAAGCAATTCGCCGAAAGAGACCAGAATTGTGGGCAGAAAACTCGTGGCTTTTGCACCATGATAACGGACCGTCGCACAGTGCCATCATAATTCGTAATTTTTTGACGAAAAATGCAACAAATACCATCCAACAGCCACCGAATTCACCTGATTTGGCTCCCTGTGACTTCTTTCTATTCAATCGAGTTAAAAAGTCACTACGGGGAACGCATTTCGGCAGCCGAGAGGAAGTAATGGAAATATCGCAGGAAGCACTGATGGACATACCGAAAACCGAATATAAAAAATATTCCGAGGATTGGATCAAGCGCTGGCATAAGTGTGTTGCAGTCGATGGGTATTACTTTGAAGGGGACAATTTAGATTTAGATGAATAAACTTGTATTTTTTAATTTTCTGAGTAAATTCCGGGATCAAGTGGTATAATTTTTTAAACAGGTGCAAAGGACTTCAATGGTTTCCAAAACTATTATGCTTATGGTTATTTGTGAAATAAATGTTGAAAATTTTAAATCTTCAAATTTTATACAAGTTGCTAAATAACGTAGTGTTATAGATAGTCCCGCACAAGGAGAAATTTGTTCTCTCATTATCGTGCTCTGTTTTCTTATGTATGACGAAACCATTTCCTCTAAACAATTAAATGTTAAGCGGTGGACATTTACACCACAGTGTTTAATAATGCAATAAATAATGCACATTATCCAGCGCATTGGAAAATGGCGGTGGTTCAACCTATCCCCAAAAAGGGAAAGGATATATCCAATCCGGCGAATCTCCGGTCGATAAGTCTCCTTCCGAATATCAGAAAGGTTTTTGAAAGAGTAATCAATAGAGCTCTGTCTAGGTGGGTTGAGGACAAACATATAGTTCCGGATAATCAATTGGTGTCCGATATCCAATGGAACAAAGGCAAGAAACAGTGCACTGGTGCCTGCCTTGTTGACTTGGAGAAGGCCTTCGACACCGTATGGTTAGAGGGTCTTTTCTATAAACTAACTGGGCTGGGGATCAGTAAACCACTTTTGTACATTCTTTATAATATGCTAACCAACAGACAGTTCATCGTGAAGAATGGTGATGTGACTTCTGTTGGAATATTTCAAATTAAAAATGGTCTTCAGCAAGGCGCGGTCAATTCGCCGATCCTATTCAACATTTTTACAAGCGACTTGATAGGTTCACTTTCCCATACTATTGCGTACGCAGACGATTTGGTAGCGTACAGAACAGGTCCAAAAATCGAGGTCATTAATACTCTCTTGCAGCGTGACTTCGATAAGATAAGAAGATTTTGCGATGACTGGAAGTTGAAAATCAACTTTCAGAAGTCGGAAACCATTCTCTTTAGGACGCCGTTGTCTGGAGCCTCTAGGGATACCAGAAAAAATTGGAGAAAGTTCTCGATTATTGGACAACACCGACAGCCTGTCGAAATGTAGTCAGATACCTTGGAATCTGGCTAGATCAGTTTCTGTATTTTGGCAAAAGTGTAGATGCTGCTCTGGCCAGAGCTAAAAGTGCTTTTGCCCTTACAAAGAGACTGTTTTATAGCAGCCAACTCGAGGCGAGGGTAAAGGTAATCTGCTACATGGCCCTTATCAGGCCCATGCTGGTATTTGGTTGTCCCGTGTGGTTCAATGTACGAGCAAGCTTAATGGAAAAGATTCGGGTGTTTGAGAGGGCTTGTCTTAGGACTTGTCTTCGCTTGTACAGAACACCAGAGTCGGAGTACAAGAAATTTTATCCTAATGAGGTCCTTTACAACAGGGCGAACCTAATACGAGTGGACAACTTCGTAATTAAGCTGACTCGAAGGCACATTGCAAGAGCAATGACCTCGACGAATAACCTGATATCTGGGGCTTACTACCCCAATTACCTCTACCACGAGAGTGTGCGCTTTGACGGCTTCGTTCCACCGGAAGCATTCCTCTACCTTGATCAGATAGGGTTGATCCAGGATAGATCAGCGGTGCCGTTAATCTTCCATGTCGCTCGGACAGCTGGGGACAGGCGACTCAACTACGACAGAGACGTCGCACACGGCAGTGTGGAACGCCTCAGGTTCAGTAGGGCGGTGGGGAATCGCGATAAGAGGGATGTCGTTCGGCAGCACCAGCATTTCTGGTGGTTGAATGATGGAGAAGATGTTTCGTCGTCGTTTCCGTCAATTACGGACCAGCCTCACTAATGAGGCAGAGCTGACCAATCTATTTGCTCAGTAAATAGCGATGGCCAGCTTACATAGGTTTAGGTTAGCATTTAAGAAACATATACATATATCAGTGTATACAAAGGTGTATACTGATATATGTATATGATTGTGTATAACGTCTATGTGTGTTTATGTGTGTATTGTACATTTAGTTTAGGTAGGCTAAGGTTTATTTTAAGTTAGATACTAAGTTTTTATTAAAAATAAAAAATTATGTCCATATGCTAAGTTTTGTTAACAAATTTTTTTCTTAGCTTAAAGTATACAAAATAAATAGTTCAAAGAAAATGTAAATGAAGTCGAAAGACATAGTTATAAGAATTTAGAGTAGCTTAGAGTGCCTGTGTGGGGCCAGTAAGTTAGTGTAAGATTATTAAGTAATTGTAAGCTAGCATTTAAGCATTTTTTGTTAGAATGTAAGAGTTAGTATTAAGAAAATAAAATGCATATAAAACTAAAAACTAACAATTAAATGTTTTGGTAATCACGAGGTTCGGCTCTTATTTCATTTAATAAATGTAGATAGCCATGTGTTGTGCGTTTTTTTAAACCATTCTTTTGTCCATTTTCTTTGTAACGGTTCTCTCTCATCGCAAAATAAAAATCCGATGCCTATGTACTCGTATAGTAAAAAAATCGTTTTCACGCAACATGTCTTCTTTCAGCAATGAACCGATACAGAATAAATTGCAGGAGGGCAATAATATTGCATCGTGTTAAGGACAACGTATTTTCACGCAATATTTTTGGCCAATATCTTGCGCAATAATATTGCATGGTGTAAGGGCCGCTTAAGACGGCTTTCGACAAGCCCTAGGACTTTTCACGCTGTACCTACACGGCTGTGATAAGACTAGTTGCATCCTATTTATCGATTTGCTCCAGCTGTTGGATATTTTTACAATATGCGATGGAGTTTTGAAGACCTTATGCGCCGCCCGGTATTGATTCTGGTCTTATGGATATCCAGCCAGATGTGGCGATACGAAAGCACCTGTTGCTGCGAAAATCGACTGTGCTTGAGAATAACTCAGCCAGAATCTGAGCTAATGAAGGTATGTATTATATTTGGGTCTTCAACGATGCGACTTTGGTGTCTTCTAGGAGTACGACAACGTTAGAATTCACTTCTCGTTACGAAAATTTGCACTTGTTATCCAATCGAAGATATACGCAATCCTGATGGCAGTCCGATGACTAGAAGAAGAACGATAAGAAAAAGTATTAAAATAAAGGAACACCGGTGTTCCTGATTCTGGCTTTATTTGAAGCTACGTTCATGCCATTATGTGAGAATAGCACATCATTCAAATGGCAATGCTTCAAGTCGTCGGTCCAATTTTTGATGATTCGGTGCAATATGTGCAGCGTTATTCCGGCAATATCGTGTCGATATCGTGGCCTCGAGCTCGTCCAAAGTATAGACTAAGGACTTGACATAGCCCCAGAGAAAATAATCGAGTGGTGTCAAATGGCATGATCGCGGCGGCCTATTGGTGAATGATCGCCGTGAGATATCCCAGTCGTCAAAGCGCCGTCTTGTTGGAAGCTCAGCTCGGATATATCGATGTTGTCGAACTCTGACTACAGAAATTCGTTTTACTCGTACATCGCTATATACCTGAGAATATTGACGGTAACTGCGTCTCCTTCCTCATTTCGAAAGAAATAAGGTCCGATGATGCCGCCTTGCCATAAACCGCACCAAACAGTCAATCTTGCTAGTCTCTTGCCTGGATTGTGTTCGCTCCGATAATGCCAATTTTTTTTGTTGACATAGCCACTGAACCAAAAATGGACCTCGTCTGAGAGGATGAGTTTTTGACCAAAATCCGGTCAACATTTCCAGCACCCAATTATCGAATTCACGGCGTTGTCTATAGTGATCTGGCTTCAATTCTTGCGTCAGCACAATGTTGTACATTTGTAGGCCCAAATATAACCGCAAAATAAGCCGGGTTGACTCTATGGCGATGCCCAATTCATCTGATCAGCGCCGAATCGCCATTTTTGGGTCTTCTTCTATACTGGCAGCTATGGCGGCTATGTTTTCTTCATTTTACTCTCTGGTTGGTGAGTAAGATCCAAAAGAGTGTACTCATGTTCAAAATTTTCTATGGTGCGACGAATTGCCTGCACACTGAAGCTATGATGGCGACCTACCTTACCATGAAATTCATGTTACGTTTTTACGACTGAGCCGGAATTTCGATATTTTTTAATAATTTGCGTACGTTAGGCAAGCGCCAAACGATGCATGATGAAATGGCGAATTTTATTGAATATTTTGACAGCTGCTGAAACATAACAATTGGAAACACTATCATTGCTAACTGGTTACCCTACATTTTGTAAAGAATCCGTGAAGCAGTATCTGAGTGTTGATGAATTGCGCTTAAGACTTTGCTGTGCTTAGAGAAGAGTTACTTGGGACCCAAAGCTCAGTTAGGACTTGATGCTCCGTTCAAAGTTCAACTGTAGGTGAAAAGAGAGAAAAGCAGACTAAATAACTGCATGTGAACGTCTTTTTGTTGTCCTTAGGCGGGAAGGTCCCTAAATTTTGAAAAATACTTAAAGATACTAGATACAAGTGACATCATATTCTTTCAGAGTAATGTTGACGCAGCGCTGCACTTCCCCTGCTAATAAACCGCTTGTACTCGCTTTAGGATGGAGGTACTTCAAGGCGTTGTAGTGAGTGCTAGTATTTGTTCACTAGAGCCATTACTTACGAGTATGTGTATCTTTTTTCGAAACATTATGCAATTTTATTAAAAGGAGCATAGGAGGCGTGCAGTCGAATAGGGCTATTCCCGAGTACTTGGTTCGGTTCCCGTAAAAAAATAAAATTGCTTCAGTTGGGAAAACTTAAGGATGTTAAATTCTTTCACACTATTGTATTCAAATTAAAGAAATGACCAAAGGGACAAATATATTCCGTGAGATTTTCGTTTGTTCGTAATATACTATAGTAGAGTTTTAGGTATTTTATTTATAGAGGTCTATCCGTTTTTGAAAGAAAAACACATCAATAGTTCTTGCTGTTTTGAGAAAATAAATGGGACTACGTCGTCGAGTTTTGATTCAAATTTGTCAGACCTCATCGATCCTATATTTTTTTTTAAAAACAAACAGCTTTTATATTCAAGTAGAAAAAGATTTTTATTTACAACATATTAGCCATCTTAAAAAAAAAAATTGTACAATTTTTCTTCTATTCACAAACAAAATATTCTTTTTTATCACATTCAATTAGTTTAGCCCTTAAGAGGAACCTTGTCCTTAGGGTCAACATATGGATGTGCAGCAATGTATGCTAAAGCGCGTTGGATAGCTTCTGGTATTGGTGGTGAGGTTGGGATATGTTCTCCATGTGGTTGATAGCCATTCTCATCAGCAGTGTATTGAGTGGAATACTCTTTACCATCCTCTGACACATACGAAAATTGTCCTTTGACAGCTTCACCATCCTTTAAGGTACCATCTTGGGTGGCCATTTGGTGTTTTGCTGTTTCATAGCTGAAGAGAAGGTTTTAGGTATTTTTGGTGCTCTTTTAGACTCTAACTTACTGGTAATGGTAATCGCCTTCATTGCCGAGATTGGATTCCAGGGAAATGATTGGATCATCATCGACTTTGAGGTCGTTGCTGACGGCAGCTGCAGCAAGTCCCAATCCTAAGCACAAAATTAGAACGGTTTTCATTTTATAACTAAGAGTTCTTCACTCTAAGCGACGATTTACTAATGTTAGCCGTCCGATGATTAACAGTGAGTTTTATAGTTAAGCACCGATAGCTCGAATGAAATGAGGTTTAGCACTAAAATGAATGTAGCCTACCTCATCAACCCCTTTGGACAGAATTCCAGTTTGTATGTTTTTTTTTGGTTTTCTTGAATGGCTGCTAAAATCTTGTATTGTCTTGGTTTTCAAGTTTTATTTTGTATTTGTTTTGGCTATTCAAGGTCTTGATTTGGTTTTTGTTTTCTTATTTTGTGATTAACCAGAGAAGATGCCGGATAACTGAGAGTGTAGGTGTTTGTACTCGAAGTCTGGGGAACAATTTGGGGCAATATGTAGTAATAAATGCAATAAAAACCTGAAGTCATCTTCATTGGCTCTTGATAGAGGGCGCTTGTCTCTATATAGAGAAATATTGATTTTATAAATAAAACTATCAAAAGGCAAGATAGTCTGTCGCAAATGCAATCAATCATTTTGATGTCAGATGGTGAACAAATCTCAATCGAATATTAATTTATGAAAATTAAACAACCAATTTACTGATGAATTTTATTGACTGTGAACGTTATGGTCGAACAAGTCAACCTGTTACCAAATCAAGTTAAGTGAGTGCAATTTTAAGGAGAAAAAAAAAATTCCATATTTGTCATAATTTCGAGATTCTAAAAAGTGCAACTTGGACACCGTACACAATTATTAAATTTAAAAAAAAAAAAAAAAAAAAAAAAAAATGAATTGTGGTCAAATTAAAACCCAGTTCGCTGCTCAACTCTTTTGTTTTCATCTGCCTGTGCAATGTCATTTTATGGTTGGCTCATACACGTGTCCGCCAAGCTAAGTGACATCCTCGTGGAGGATTTATTGGTAATTAATTGCAATTGTTTTTGCGATTTAGTGTGAATTTAATGGGAATCACCGACGGTTTTAATGTGATGTCAGATGTTTGGCTTGCTTCTTAAGGACTTGACATTTAGAAGATTCCATAAAAATATTGTTAGCACAACGTCAACTTGTGATTTACGAATGCGTTGTAAGTGATGTATGCATATTTGTATGCGTCGGGAGAATTAGTTTTTTTTTTTTTTTGAAACGATTTGCTGTGGAGATTACATTTGAGAGATCTTTGACTTTTTTGAGGGTTATGTGTAGTTTTGGTTGTCCATGATGGGTTCGTGAATCAGTGCTTAGCAAAAAAAAACTGGATCAAGAACTTGAAATGATAATATTTGAATATGGGTTTCCAATAAATTGATTAAAACCAATATAGGTGATAGAAAGGGAGATAAGTAAATTCAGAGGTTAAAAGTAGAATGCTAATGTTTTCGTATTTGGGTGATCCGATATTTTTCTTTCATTGTCTCCTTGAGAACGTAGCTAAAACTTGAGCTTCAGTTGGTTTCTGGATCGGATTTCCCCATGAACTTTGCTGAACCTGACAAAACCAGTTGATTTTCTCAGCTTGAAGGTTTTCCACTTTCTCAGTTTCTTAATGGAGTATTTTTTGATACTTCCGCTGATATTAGGAATATTTTCGACTGTCATGACTCATGAATAACAAACTTGTAAGCTTAAGCGGAGTTCTTCTGTCATAAAATACAAAAAAAATAATTTTTCAAGATTCTCAGCATTGATTATGGTTCTACTATGAGATTTCCTTTTCCATCTTTGCAGATCTAGATCTCTGTTCGGGCTTCATAGCTCTGGCATGTTCATTTTATTTTTTGGTAAAAGTTCTGAATCTCATTTTCCTGGTTGTACCTCTCTGAGGCCTCGCATACTTCCCGTGCTATTTTTTTTTTCTTCTGAGAAATTTATGTCCCTTCCCTCTCTTCTGCTCGCAAGCCCCTGTTGTCATTTCCTGCTGGGCCGCTCTGTACATTCGCTATTTTTTCAGGTTTGCCTTTCTGTATTTGTTATCGAATCAGGGGTTTCTATGTTAGGGCGCGTTGAAGCCATACATAACTCGGTCGAAAATGGCCCCGGGTGTCTCTTACGATTGTAGCTTCGACGTTGAAATTCCACACAATGGTTAGCTGGCTAAGGGCTGTTATATCCAAATCTGTATTTTGGCTACAAAGAGATAATGGTCCGAATCGCTGTTAGCTGCTCAGAACGTTAAGACATCCAAAACACTGGAGGAGTTCCCTGCGTCGATCTTAATATGGTTAATGACGGTTTGTTGACCAGAAGTCAGGCAGGTTACTTTATGCATATCGAAGGTTGGAAACCGGGTGCTGGCTATAGTAACATTACGTCCCGCCGTAAAATCAATAAGCCTGTGTTTGTTCCCGAAAGTGATGGCATGGGGGCTGTACTTCCCCATTACTGGAGATGCTTGTCATGCCTCGCTTTTCATTAAATTCTCCAAGGTCGATCTTTACGTTATACATAGGGCATTGCTCGTAGGTTTTGTCGAGGAGATCATCCAAGCAGGTTTTTGTAAGGCTGGTTTTCTCGTCCACCGGGGTATGGACGTTTACGAGCGTTATGTTTCTGCGAATTTATCCTTTATGCGGATCATCGTCAGGCATTTTCTTACATGTTCGAAGGTCAAAACTTGTTCCCTATGTCTTCGTCTTACTGTAACTGCTGTTCTTATGGAGTCGGTAGCCTGTAACTTTCTCTATAGTACTTACATTGACATCACAGTTTTTCATTGTTTTTTTGTCCGGCCCATCCTATTTTGGATGGCGGCTATGTGTTCTTCGTAGCAACCGAGGATCTGTGCTAGTTATTCGACTGCACGCGGTCTGTTAAGGGTCCGAAGATTCCACATGCAGATTAGAAGATCGTTGTCCTTTAATCGTTACTATATTCGTCAAATTATTTTAATTTCTCTCGTATAGGTATTGGAAGGGCTTAGGCCAGTAGTATGCTACTAGTCAAGCATGCCCTTGCCATTTTAGCCTGCAGGAGAAAGGATTTACTCATACAGTTACCGGGTACCACCGTTGAGCAGCAATACACTTCGAATTTGATTGTTGTGCTGTTGGCCCAACCCAGATTATAGAATAGTCAGCATTTAGTTTGAATCCTCTGTTGGCCGTAATCGTCTAGTGGTTAGAACTTACGTTGCATACCAAAAAGCTATTCTTTTTAAACGAAAGTGGATCCCATGATAGAAGCATCACGAGCAGGGAGATTCATAAGTGCGTCTGGAGCAGGGACTGGCGTGCAAGGGAAAGCCCTATGCAGTCAAGATAAACCGCTTTTTGGAGTCTGGTAAAGGCAGCAGGAACGTATTTTCGCGAAAGCTTTTTCCACAAGACAACCGACGCATAATTGGCCTTACCATAATCATGTACATCGACTGAATATTCGGTTGTACTAAGCTTGTAAGCCGTTATCTTCTAGCGTCTGCATCCAATTATTCAGAATTGCTTGAAGGGCTGCTAACCGTTTCTTATGAGAGTGTTACCATCGGCGAAAAGAAAAGAAGGGAGATCAAAGTTGAAAAAACAATGGACCTTGTGCACTGCCTTGTTGTACTCCTTTAACTGCGTATTCTGCTATTATTTCTGCTGCTACAAAGATGATGTGTTGATCTTTGTAAGCATTGCGATATTTCTCCATCATTACTCGGAAAATATTAAATGGCATCATATGTTGGTCTTCCTACCATAAAACCGCATTTACTGCATGTAGTGCAATTATATTTTGTTGTTGATTGTCTATTGCAATATCATGCAGAATTAGTTTTACCGATGGGCAAAACTGTAGGACCAAGAACCTCTAGCTGGACTGGTTAAACAATCGATCATCTCTCATTATTTATTTCGACGACTGAATCTCATTTGAGTTTTTCTTCGTTTTGTGTAATCTTGAAAAAATATTGACTTCTTTGTCTGTGCACTTTGACTTTGCACTTCTTCTTTTGACATTCTTATCTGTTGTGAGGGAACATATTTTTTTAAGTCTCGAATATCATGCTTCTACTGCTGTTGCAAATGAAAATCATGCTAGAAAGCCATTTTCATCTCATCGTTCCACCGCCACGTCACATAATAGCGCATCACCTTGTCTTAACCTTTTTCTGATATCAAAGGTCTCGTTGAGATCTTTTCCTTGATCATCATCCTATAAAAACTGACAAGTTTGGTAGGCATGGTAAAACTGAACGGTACTCTCTAGAGTTGCTACCTTGCACGTTCTTAAAATCGGTGAAAATCGATCTGCACTACTTGGGCCTATTTCAGACCCTGCCAGACCTAAAATACCTAAAAGCGGATTGATAAGTACGATCATGTCGTTAGGAGATGGATTCAGTTTTTTTTTTAAATTCTGCAGACTAGATTTTGTATTCGATGTTAAGGAGATTGATGCTTCTATAGTTTACACCGACAGTTTTGTCTCTTGTTGCAAGATAAGCCCGCCCATAGAGCTAAAGAGCCGTTGTTGTCCTTATATGCAGCACATCTTTATAAGCAAACTGTTTTGCTACATGTGTTTGTCTGCACTATTATATATCTAGATTTGTGTGAAACTCAGCACATTAGGAGGTGCAGTTCTGGTGGCAGCTTGTCATCGATGCAGAGTGTAAATACGTTGGTAGTTGTTGGGTGCACTATTGCCCCGACTGCTTCTTCTGTGTTAGATCTATCGGTGTACCACACTAGTGTATCTTTAACAAAAGTAGCTATGCTCTGTTCTTATGTCCGTCGACTTTCAAGTTGTAGCTGAAATTGTATCTTTTCAGGCAGTTGTCTGTAAATGTGATTTCTAGTAATGCCTTACTTTCTAACTCTGGATACACCAGGTTTTGAGATATTGCATTCAGAAGCAGAAATGGAAGAATATTTTTATAACATTAATACCCTTTCGGTGGGCAATTGTAAATTCTGAAAGTAATATTTTCTGCCACAGTGAGTGGTAGAGACTACAATAGAATTTAGTTAATCCCTAATCCCAGTCTGCCGTGGCTTCACTTATTTATTCATTTATATTGCATGTGTATATCACATGTACGAGTATAAGACGATGGTTTACGTAAAAATTTTAATTTTATTTGTAAATGCGTACACGAAGCTGTTGCACACTGTGTTGCAGATAGCTTAGGATTAAAATGATAGTGTGGATGATGATGTAAAACTGTTACAGAACCTTACAAGGGTTTTCTTCTTTTTTCTAAAGATACGTTCATCAGTAAGCTGTTCTTTGATTACTTCAATAGTATCGAATAGTTCGCCATGCAAATTGGTATTATACAAAAGTGAATACACCAGCACTTTGTTTTTTACATTTACTCGTACATGTATCGGTTATATTAAAATTTAAATTAAATACAAACGATTTAATTATTGTCGTGTTCATGGACTTTTTTTCCAATGAATTTCTCACATCATGCCATGACTTCCTTCCCAACAATTTCGCAAGTACTTTAAATAATTTTTTATTTTTTATTTATGCACCTACCTCATGGTTATACCTGGTTAACTGATTAAGATCGCGTTCGTTTTATTGATAATTTAAAATGAGATAAACTGGCATGCATCTTAAAGGCCAAAGACGGTGCTTGCCCCCTGTTTGATATAAAAATACACCTTACGCAGGGTTACCTATATTTTGTTACTCGTTTTCTGCAATAAAGGTTAAGGTTATAAATTAATAAATCAAATGAGTTTTTGGGGTTTTCGATGCAATAAAACCAGTAAGAGGTATAGCCAATACGAGTTATTGTGACTCAAAGGGAAATACATATCTGCAGAAACTGCAAGAAGTCTCGTTTCATCACGTCTTTAACCTGAGTGCCATGGTTTTGGAATAAAAGTCAAATCTTTTTAATCAGAATCTGAAATTGCATAGACATGCATGAGGTCACGACAAGTGACCATATCGATAGTCAGTGGAATGTTCAATGTTGAAAATTTCAACTCTTCAAAAATTAGGTGTTTCGATGCATCATTACTTATGCTTTTGAAGTCACTGATCCTAATTTTACGTTGGGTTAGGGATATATGTATGTAGGTGCCTTGTGATTGTAAGCCAATGATCACTGAATTTCAGGAGGATTCTTAGAAGGATCTTCAGCTCCATTCTTTAGAGTTTTCAGTTACACAGCAAGTGACGAACAGAAATTTCTTTTGAAGAGCTTGGGTATATAAGAAAGTTTCTGTTTATCGGGATTTTGAAGATGGTCATCCAAACTTAAACAAATTCTTATTAAGGAAGAAAAGGCATGTATACCATCTGATCTGTGTAAGAGTCCAATATTAGAATTTTTTAAAATTGATGTGCGCTTCCACTAACCAGTGTCGTTTTCCTCGTAGAGGAAACTTGTTTCCAGAGATAAGCATTCATGGCTAAAGGTTGCAATTAAATAAATTAAAGGGCAGCAACTAATAACGAAAATTTCTGACAGCGCCTTCGATGGTGGTGGTGATACCGAATTATAGGAAAAATAAGCTGACACTGACGAATTTGTGCTATTATCCGTCGATTTCATAGGTTATGTCTGCATCAACTAAATCTTGGTTGCAAAAGTACAAGTTTAGATGATGAGAGTGAGTTCAGCACATAAAGAAAAATTCTTGTACTTCCCGATCGCTCGGCATTTGTGGTGTGAAACCCTTAAACATCTGAAACCGTCGATATGTGAGGTTTTGTATTCAACAACGAAAGCCTCCTACATAGGGATGCAATAGCAGACTTGGAATATTGAAGGTTGATCTGAGTAAAAAGGAAGTACTGGGGTAGTTGTGCACTCCCTTGGAAATAAAGTGAAAATTAACCCTTCCAAGGCGTAGATAGGGAAGTTAGTTCTAGCTAAATTTAGTAGTCTCTGCAGGAGACAACAAGAGAAGAGCCATTTTCATTTTCCCGATTCTTTCTCTCCGTATGAAAATAGGCTCTCCACTTTTCTGTGATCTGTATAGGGATTCGATTGTAAAGACACATCATCATAACCTGAGTTGCCCTTGAGTACTGACGATGGCGGACATGAATTTCAGTAGCCTGAAAAGCTTAAGTCTTGGATAGAGAAGGTAGATTAAGTTTTATAGATAAAAATAAGAAGAAATGTCCATATACTTATTTAGTTACTTAAGGTAGCGCTACGGTCCGGGGTGGACCTGCTAGCTGTTTCCAGTTTCGCACGCTAAGTTGATTGAGGTCTCTTTCCACATGCGCCACGTGATGCGGCGTCTTCCTCCACTGCGCTGTCCCTCGGGGGTTGTTTTGAAGATTTTTCAGACCGTGGCATTGGTATCTATCCGCTCTACATGACCCAGCCATTTCATTCGTTGGACCTTCACTCTTCTGACAAAGTCGATGTCGCTGCATCGTCGTTGCATCTACTCTTCCTCTTACCGCCTATGCAGAGAGGATCGAAAATCATCCGATGAATTTTAATCATCTCACAACAGCCAAGAGCACCCTCATCCATTTTTGATAAGGTCCATGTCTCTGCGTCATAGAGTACGATGGAGATGATTAAGGTCTTATATAGAGTTTCCTTAGTTTTTCAGGATATGGTCTTGCTTGCAATAGTTTTTCTTAATTTTTTTTTTTTTTTTTTTTTTTATAATTTACGCGCGCCTCAGGGGTTAGATGCCCTTTTACTGTTGCCAGGGCGCGGGCGGAAAGGTAGAAAGGAGGAGAAAGGAAAATTGTTTTGTAGTGGTTTGAAACTCAGGTGTGTTTGGTTTCGGTATTTGCTCTGCCGGTGGGGGGGGGGGGGGGGGGGAGTCCGAATAGGACGGAGAGTTTTTTCTTCACTCAGAGTGGAAGGTTATAATTCGCAGTAATTATTTGTGCTTGAAACTCTACAACAGCCAAATCTACGTGTCAGTGTTATGCCTTCACACGCAGAATATTTCTGTCTGAGTTCCAATTACACAACTGAAAAACTTGAAAGACTTGTTCATGGGCAGGATTCGAACCTAGACCCCTCCAAGTGAGAAGCGATTGCTAGTACCACTACACCACGGCCACCCCCGATCTCAGTGTTGGTATCGTTGTTGGAATTGAGAGTCTAGGTAGACGAAGTCCTTAACTATCTCAACTTTTGTCCGAGACGATGTTGGTATCCTTTCACGCTGACTTATATATACTTGTTCTTGCCCTCACTACTCGCGAAGGCGCCATCACACGATTTTGTTAATATCATAAGAGGATGCGAGTTTTGGACGGACTTTTAAAGACTATGCCTTTTGTGTTGGCCGGTGAGTTTTGCGCTATTCTTTCAAGAATAATGTTAAAGAAGAGCTTGACAGTCAGGCCATGCGTTCCAGTAGCTTTTGGACTTAAGCTTAGATATGGCTATTTCCGCTTCATCCAGGTCGGTTAGACGGGATTGTTGGTCCAGACCGTCCAGGTTGAAAGGTTCATTCCGCCTGACAGCGGTGTTTGGTTGGTCATCGTCGTTATACATTCCACAAAAATGTTCTTTCCAAATCCTTAGCATCAATTACGACTCTACTATTATGTTCATTTATTCGTCTCTCAGGCTTCGGATTGGGGTTTGTGTCCGTGGCGTGTTTTGTTTTACCTTTTAGTAAAACTTTCGAATCTCATTCCACAAGTAGCCGATCAGCCGATCTTCTCGTTGTCCTTCTTTTTCCTCCTGAGAAGCCGGTGTTCGTTTCTTCTTTTCCGCTCGTAGAGCTCGTGACCAGTCCTTCAGCGCTGCATATAATGCATCTCGCTTAGTTGCATGTGCTTGCCGGCAGTCGTTGTGATACCAGGGGTTTCGTTGTGGTTTCTGAGTGAAACCCAGCATATCAGAGGCAGCATCTCTAATGGCTTTTTGGCAATGTTGCCACTGACCGTCGATACTTGATGCTGGCGGCATAGGACCTCTTAAGGGATTAAGAGAAACTCGATCGGAAAAGAATTTGTTGATATTTTGCGAATGTAGCTGTCAAACATCCTCACTGGATTAGCTTTCCTTTGCGATATTCGGTAAAATGTCGACGTCGATGTTGATGAATCCGTTGTCGGAGGTGGTGTCGTGCAGACTGTATTTTCATGAGTTTCCGGCATATTAACGAGCGCCTCATAATAATCCGTATTTAGGTAAAATTTGCCAAAATTTACCTTGCACTCGCGCACCCCACTACAGAGGAGAAAGATGACGACGCCAAAGATGCCTTCTTTTTCTAGCTTTGCATTAAAATCGCCGAGGACAATTCTAATGTCGTGGCTAGGACACTGCTTGTGAATGTTTTCCAAGAGCTCATAGAACTCATCTTTGGTTTCGTCATCTTTCTCGTCTGTAGGGGCGTGTGCGCATATGAGGTTAATTTTGAGAAATTTTGCCTTAATACGTATTGTTATGAGGCGCTTGTTAACATGCCGGAAACTCAAAACTTCTTGCTCAGTCTGCATCTAACAACAAATCCGCATCCAAACAGGGGATGCTGTTTCCGTCGACAAGAATCGCCGTAGTAGATATCGCAATTTTTCATACTGCTTTGCAACAGTCCGGGGCCTCCGCTAGTTGGTCTGCTGCAGGAGGCCTATTCTACGTGCAGATCCGAAGTTTGTTGTCCTTGTTTCATTTGCAGTGGTTGTCAACAGTATATCCGTTCGTAACCGAGGCTTGTTGTTGCTTCGTCACTGTAGATTTTTTTTTCTATGACCGGGCAATTACCCCGGCGCCACAACCCCAATCTGGAGGACCAGTTCCATTATACTATAGTAATAAATTCAGTGACGTAAGCTGTGCCGTTTGTCCATTAAGGGCTCATCCGCTGTCTCGTTTACAGTGCTGCTATTTTTGACAGCTGCTCAGTACTCGCGCACATAAGTTCGGCAAGTCGAACCCGAATGGACATCGACCCGTATCAGCTGGTTACCATTTGTAGAGAGAGAATAAGCACAATTGGGGTGTAGAAATAGTTACAACACTGGGAATTGCCAAGTTGACACCTCTCAGAGCCTACCCTATTTCTACAGCATCTAACCAGCGCCCATATACTAGGTTTATTATAAAGGTGAGATTTAGTTTTTAAACCGGCAACACTGTTTCTATAGATTGTCAATTTGACAGTTAAAAGTTGATTTGTGGTTAGAACGTTTTGCCATTTTACGATGAATAGATTAATGCCAGAACAACGCGTGCAAATTGTGCAAACTTATTTTGAGCAAGTTATTCGGCACATATTTCTTTAAGGACGATGAGGGTCAGAATGATTTCTGACTTCTTCGTTCGTCAGTTGAATGGCATTGACGTGATAGTTTAAACAAGATGGCGCAACATGCCACACGGAGCGCGACACCATGAATTTATTGCGGGAAGCATTTGCTGTGCGCATAATTTCGCGTAATTGACCTGTGAAGTGGCCTCCACGATCCTGTAATCTCACACCTTTAGATTACTTTCTTTGGGGGTATGTGAAGTCTATGCCAACTGTTCTCAAAGGTGTCGCTTGTGGTTCGCCGATCCTTATCTTACCGATTTGTCAAATTCAGATTCAAGGATAAGGAAACAAAACTCATTTCACGAAACTAAACTCCAATACAGCGTACAGCGCATATAAAATCAAAAATATAAACAACAGGGCACGTGGAAAACAACAGAAATGACAATTAAAATGGCAAAATAGTGTGAAAATCGCCCTCTCTTGTGTGCGATGGACCATTGAAGACACGTTAATTCTATTCGTTCGTAGTCGTTGTGAAATTGAAATTGAAATTGAAAACTCGTACAAATTAAATATAATTTGGTTAAGTTCTCGTCAAATTCAAATCAACAAGGCAAAGTGGCTAAAAAGAGCAAATGCAGACACAGAATCATCTGCTGCAAATCCTATACCATCGAGCTCTTCATCAAAATCAGAATGTGCGTTGAATCAAGATATGAAAATCGATTCTAAAATACGGAAGGTTGCAAGAAAATCCTGAGTATATTAATATTGGATTTACGGTCACGGATGTAAACAATGAGCCACGACCTTAATGCTTAATCTGCCATGAAATTCTTTCGAACCAAAGTATGAAACCGTCATCTTAGTACGAAACATTCAACGTTAGAGTACAAACCTAACCTAAAGATTTTTTTCATGCGAAAGTTGGTTGAAAAGAAGCTACAAAGAAAGTTATGAGGTCTTTTACCGGAAGTACTCGAAAAGCAGTGGAAGCATCTTTCTTAGTGAGATTAAGAATGGCAAAATGTGGAAAAGTTAATGCAAACGGTGAAGAGTTGCTGTTACCTGCTGCGAAATATATGGTGAAGTGCATGTTGGCTGAACCGTCAGCTAAAAAGCTAGATGCGATACCACTATCAAATGATACTGTCCGCCGCAGGATTGAAACTATGGCATTAAACGTAAAAGAGAAATTAATAGGTCGGGACAAAAATAGTGAATTTTTTGCCATACAACTCGATGAGAGAACTGACGTAACGAACTATGCTAAGCTTATGGTTTACGTACGGTATATGATCCAAAGTGAAATTAAAGAGTATTATTTATTTTGTGAGGCGTTAACAACCCGATTTTGATTTTGCGGCCCGGGTTAATGCCGGACAGATTTATTAAGCTTATTGCAAGCAAACATATACTTAAAACTAACATTTTCACTTAAAAACTAAAGGGTGGGAGCGGTTAAAGAAAATAAGGACGTGAGGCATAGGTGGAAATGAGTATGTTCTTGAGGGAGAGTTTGCTGAGATGGTAGTCGAAGAGAGGCAGTACATCGTTAACTTCGCGAAGCATCCTAGACATTGGCTCCAGGTGTCCGTAATTCGTTCTGTGAAGATTGAGCCGGAAAAGTGGCACAGACCTAAGATTGCGGGGATTGGTGTTAAAAGAAATAATTTGAAGTAAGGAAGGACAGTCGATATTACCTACTAAAATTTGATGAATAAAGAGAATGTCGGCAACTTTTCGGCGTATAGAAAGGGGTTGTAGATTTATAAGTTTCAGCCCGTCAGTGTAAGGTGGTAAGTTTTGGCTATCATCCCAGGGAAGACCACGTAGAGCAAAGCGTAAAAACCTGCGTTGAACAGCTTCTATCCGGAGGATGTGAGTTCTGTAGTAGGGTGACCAAACTTGGCTGGCATATTCCAGAAGAGGCCTAACAAAGGTTATGTAATTTGGTAACATAAGGATTGGAAAACTCCTTAGACCAGCGCTTGATAAAACCAAGGGCAGAGTTGGCTTTTTTTATTATACTATCAATGTGAGAACGGAAATTGAGTTCCTTGTCGCAGATAACACCTAAATCACGCAACTCATTCACTAAGGGAACAGGCAGATTAAAGACTAGATAGCAACGAGGTGAAGTAGGGAGGCGTTTACGGGTATATGTTATAGCCTGACACTTATTGACGTTAAGCTCAAGAAAATTCTTCTGACACCAAGTACAAAACCTGTCTAGATCTTGCTGCAGAAGTAGGCTGTCTGAGGAAGATGATATATATCTAAATATTTTCATATCATCTGCGTAAATAGATATGTATGAATTTTTAATGATACAAGCAATGGTCAGAATAAATAATAAGGGACCAAGGTGGCTGCCTTGGGGTACACCAGAGGAGGCTTTAATTGGGTCAGAAACCATGGACCTAAATAGAACATAGTAAAGTCGTTTATTTAAATAGGATTGAACCCAAGTTATAAAGTTTATCTGGAAACCAAGAGCTTTTAATTTTAGAAGGATTATATCATGAGAAATTCTATCAAAGGCTTTGCTGAAATCGGTGGCAATCACATCAACTTCATTTCCAGATTCCAGTGCACATAAAGTGCTTGATACGAATTCCGTTAAGTTGGTGGTCGTAGATCTGCCTTTGAAAAATCCGTACTGGTTTGGGGAAACAATAGATTTACAATGGAAAAGCATTATGTCATAGATAATGCTCTCAAAAAGCTTAGGTATGCAGGACAACTTAGCAATTGGTCGATAGTTGGAAATATCGTCTTTTCTACATTTTTTATGTAGGGGAATAATAAACGACCTTTTCTAGGTTGATGGAAATAATCCCTGGGTGATAGAAAGTTGAAAGAGAGCTGTAAGAGTTTGGGCTAGATGCATTTGACATTTCTTTAAAAATATAGGGGGAAGGTCATCAGGGCCAGCAGAATAATCATCTTTGAGTTTTATTATTTTATCTCTAACTTGCTCTAAAGTTATAGACACCGATTCCAAAGTTGTTTGTGCGCAGCTGTTTAAGTAGGAAAAGTAAGAATGGTCTGGCTCTTGGGAATGGATGGCGAACGCTTGGTCAAAAAAGATTGCGAAGAGATTTGTAATAATTTGGGGATCGCCCGAGGACCTATCCAGAAAATTTAGGGATGATGGATAGTTATCCGATTTGCTTTTAGTTTTGATGAACTGAAAGAATCTTTTGGGGTCGGAAATGAGTGTGTGGTCCATTCGGTTTAAATAGTTGTTATAGAGAGTTTGGCAAAGTACAGAGAAATTAATTTGGGCAGACTGGTAGTAGAAGAAATCGGTGTCGGAACGCGATTTTAAGTAAGAATACCAGAGCTTATTTCTCTTGTTACGAAGAGATCGCAGCTCTTTATTATACCGGGGTGGTGACGATGAGGGATTCCTTTTGGGTAAAAAAGGCACAGATTGGGAGAGACATTTTAAAATTTCGGTATAAAAGGATGTAAGAGCATCGTTAACCGTAAGGTTAGGGTTATTGTAGAGAAAGTTAAAATTGACCATACTGAGGAGGTTGTTCAGTTTGGTGTAGTTAGCCCTATGAAAATTAAAACTGGAAGAATGTCAGCGTAAGAGGAAGGGGAGGGTGGTAACTATCCAACTTAGAAAGCAGATGTTTACTTTCTAAAACGACGCAGTTATCTGTATCAGTGGCGAAGACTAGGTCGAGTTGTCTGCCGATGTTATTGGTGACATCACTTAATTGATATAGACCAGAGTCAGTTAGGCAGTCAATGGAAAGATTCTCTTTATCAGAGGTAGGATTTGTTGCAGTATAGTAGCACTGATCAGTCTGAGTCCATAGAAGTTTAGGTAGATTAAAATCACCTAAAAAAATAACAACATCATTGGGATCAGCAGCATTAAAAATGCAGTCGATTGCATCAACAGCTAGCTGGTAACCTTGAATTGGTTGAGAGGGGCGAATATAGCAGCAACAAATATATAGGTTGCGTTTGCAAATAGGAATTCTAGCGCAAACGAATTCGAAGAATGCAGTGGACGATTTTTTAAAGGGTCTAGACTCGAGACGAGAGTGTATAGCTAGAAGTACACCACGGCCATATAAATTCTCCTCTTTATCTAGACCATCGTCACGGTGTAAATCGAAGTCTTGGGAAAATAATTCATTATTCTTAATATCAGGGGTGAGATTGGTTTCTGTGAGGGCAAAGATGTCGTATGGCAGAATCTGCGAATTAAGATATATAGCAGAAATCTTAGTTCGTAATCCTCTTACGTTTTGATAATACAGGGACAGATATTTGGGAGGCTTCGGCAAAGAATTGAGTGGTGGGTTAGGAGCGATGGTAGTTTTTGAAACTAGACCGTGTTCTCTGGAGGTGTAGTATCCGTTTGGAGCTAACATGAGACGCGAAAGAAGAGATATCATTAGCCACGTCATCAGGAGTCATATCTAACTGCTCATGAAAACGTATAAAAAGTTGCCGCAGATCATTATGATTAGTGGGGAGGCCTTCTTGCAGAATGGAAACCATTGCATTGGTTTTCGTTATACCGTCGATACAGACAGAGTCAGGCTTATCATGTAGGCAGGCGAGATATAAGCGAACATTATCATATAATCTGCGGTCTCTTAAACGAGAGAGAACATATCGGCCATCTTCCCCAGAATCGATAAGGTGCTTGGTTAACTTTGCCTTTGGAGGAAGAATGGGGTCTAAAAAAGAAGGTGGTGTGGTATTAGGGTGGGAGTCTAGCTTAGAACATGGGGAGGGATTTAAAATATGGGAGCGAATAAAGTTGGGGTATGCCGTTTTTGTATGAGGGGAATGAGAAGATGTTGGGTTTTGTAAATGACTGGGAGGAGGATCTAGATTGAAAGATACGCGCTTAGGAATTGAGTTGGACGCGGTGGAAGAACGTTTAGTATATACGCGATTGGTAGTATGAATTGAAGGAGGAGTGAAGACAGGAAATGTCCCAACTTTAAAACTCCAATTTGCATCAGGAGTTTGTTTGTTAGGAGTTGGGTTTTTTTTGGAAGAGTTAGGCTTCGGTAAGGGATTAGACTTAAAATTAACATTATTCTGTTTTTTAGATTTAGTGGATTTTGAGGTAAAGGTAGTATCCTTGCGATGTTTGTTGTTTCCTCTATTCGGTTTAATTCTTTCCATAGTTAATCCACCCAGATTGATGACGTCGGAAGCAGGGTTGATAAACATCCATTTATATTTTGACGGGATGCTTACCTTGAAGGTGTTGGTGGAGATCTTACGGCAGTTGCTGACATCTATTTTAAATTTAGATTTGAAGAGACTAGTTAGCCTGTTTCGATCGAGGAGAGTACCTCTTATTAAAAAGGCAACTGACTCAGCTTTGTTGAAATTGTTCAACTTTTTTATTCTCGTGTTCCACTCCGAAAGTGTCCATAAGATTCCGAATCTTGAGATTGTGGGTTCAGGAGTTGGTGTAGTAGCATCGTTTACCGAAGAGGGTTGTGGTGAAGATGATCCAGGAGTTACTGGTGGTTCCATAATTGCAGATTGAAGCATCTCAGTGAGAAGCGAGGTGTTGTATGGTGGAGTCGGTGGGGGCCGGGATTGCACCGGTACATCTTCGATTTTACTGGAAGTTATCCGGATGTGATCAGCAATTTCGATTAACAGCGCGCGTGATTCGGTTATCTCGTTGCTTAAATCGCTTATTTGGCACATGATGTTTATGAGCAACTGATCATTATTAGGCGGAGACGGAACGCTGCTTCTGGATGTGCTTTGAAGATGAAAATCGAGGGAAGACCGTAGAGAACTTAAAGAGTCTGTTATTGTGGGGAACTACAGCCGATGAAATATTCAAGAAGGTAAATAGCTTCTTTTGCAGAAACTGGACTGAATTGGAAGCAGTGCGTTGGCTTCTGTTCGGATGGTGGTCGAAATATGATAGGAAAATATGGAGGAGTTGCCACCAAAGTAAAATCGGTTATTGGTAATTGTACTTTTACGCATCGTATGCCAGAACAGTTCAAAGAGGTTCTTCAGGAGACCGTAAAGATGGTAAATTTTATAAAATCTCGGGCCCTTAATTCTCGAATATTTGCAAATCTTTGTGCTTAAATGGGCAGTTGCTACATTTATTTGCTGCTACATACTGAGGTGAGATTGGCTTCCTCGAAGGAAAATGCTAGGTAGGTTATTCGAGCTACATTCTGAGGTATAATTGTTCCTCATTGGGACCGATTTTGAACTGCGTCATCGATTGACCGACGAAAAAATGCTAGCCTACTCATCAGACATTATCAATCGCCTTAATGATTTGAATTTAAGTTCGCAAGGTAAGACAACAAATCGATTTTCAGTGGACGACAAAGGCATTTGTAAAGAAATGTCAAATGATGAATACCAGTGTTTCGAAAGAAAATCAGCAGTCTTTTCTCAATTTGAAATTAAAGTTGAAGACAATTTTATCAATAATATAAAATGACACTGCCAACTGCTCGCTGGAACTTTTAAAGAATATTTTTGAGAAAATTATTCCGCATTTCTTTGAATGAGAAATCCATTCATTCTGGATAACATTCCGGAAGCCCTACTTTGGCTAAGGGTAAAAAATGAATATCCATCGCTATCCAGGAAACCATTGTTGTTTTTAGTTCCCTTTACAGCCATTCCTTTTACAAAACAAATTCCGTAATAAAGTAAATCTTGATCCAAATTTACGGCTGAAACTAAGTTCAATTGAACCCGACTTCGCCTCGATTATTTCAAACTTGCAACACCATCCTTAGACATGAAGAATTTTGTAAATTTTATAAATAAATAGCAAATAATTTTGTTTTAAAAAAACAAAGTTGTCGTATTCTTTTACTGCCTTATCACTTTCAGACTGATAAGTTTCTAATGAAGTAATAAACATTTTTGTGGACCTATCTTTCCAATTTTGAGAACTTTTCGGAACCGCAATTTGCCAATTTTTGGAAACTCCAAATATAAAAGATTTTGTGTCGCCAAAAAAAAACGGTTCTTGAGCAACAAACAGTTAATATCATTAATAACACCCGAAATTCAGCCCAATTCTGGAAGGCAGTAAAATCTGTAAACAAAAATAGAAATGTGATATCGCTAAGATTTGAAGCACAAAAACTTAAGGAGCATTTTAAACGCCTTCTAAATGCACCAATCAATTCACCTCTGGTCCAGTATGCAGTACCGCTGATACAAGATGATTTTCTAGATGCACCTTTCTCGTTTTGTGAAGTTCAAGATATCATTGCGTAGGGTAAAGCAAATAAAGCTCCGGGAGACGACCGTGTTCCAATAGAATTTTACAAAAATCTCACCGATGAATTCATTCTGCTCAGCAGTTCCGGAATGGTTCCAAAAATCAATAATTTTTCCAATCTTTAAAAAAGGAAACTTTGAAGAAGCTTCAAATTACAGCGGAATCTCTTTCCTTAATACTAATGCCAAAATATTCTTTGAGTTATCGAAAACAGGCTGTCTAAGTGGGTTCGTAGAAAAAACATGTTGTCAGAGTTTCAGGCTGGTTTCAGGAGAAACTACTCAACAATAGATCATATATTCTCACTATATAACATAGCAGATCATATACAGAAAAAGAAAAAAACTATACGTGTTCTTTGTTGACTTCCGCGCAGCTTTCGATTCTATTATATGTGAAACTCTCTCCTGTAAGCTATCCGTGATTGGTCTGTCAAAGAAAATGATAAACATCATAAAAGCATTATACACAAATAATACAGCATACGAGTATGTCTGGGATGGGATGTCTATATCCGATGAATTTGAAACTAAAGTGGGGCCTAAACAAGGGTGTATCCTAAGCGCTTTGCTTTTTGTCTTATTCATAAACGACATAACAGAGTTTGTGGAGCTATGTTAAGATACCAGCCCTTATGTATGCAGACGACATACTCGTAGTTTTCTTCTCGGAAACAGTTGACGGTATGTAGCTTATGGGATTATTGTTAGCGGTGGAATTTGGATATCAATCTAACAAAATCAAAGGGGGTGGTGGCAGGCATGCGAGGAACGAAATGTGGACATTCGACAGACAGGCAGTTGAAGTAGTTCGGGAGCATAAATATCTCGGTGTGCTATTTACGTCTAACCTTCGCATGGAAAAACATCTCGAAGCAAGTTTGAAGTAATCTCGGCTGTATGGAAGCGCTGCTTCGAAAACAAATACATTGTGCGAAGTATAAACTTTTCCAAGCTACAGCATCGTCTATCTTTCTGTATGGTGCACAGGTTTGGGGATACAATTCTTTCGAACCAGTTGAAAAATGTCTTAGATACTTCATCAAAAGAATCTTTTGTCTCCCGCGGACCACTCCAAATCATATGCTGTACCTTGAAACGGGCCTCCCACCAATTGATTATGGAAACACTGAATATGCATTTCAATTATATTGTCACACGGGGCATCCAAATACAAGCATGGGCCTAATAAGGGCCATGTAGCAGATCACCTTCACCCTCGCGTCGAGTTGGCTGTTATAAAACAGTCTCTTTGTAAGAGCTAAATCACCTTTGGCTCTGGCCAGAGCAACATCTATGTGTTTGTTAAAATACAGAAATTGATCTAGCCAGATCCCAAGGTATCTGACTACATTTCGACAAGCGAGTGGCTGTCCGTGTTGTCCGACGATAGAAAACTTTCGCCAATTCTTTCTGGTATTCCTAGAGGCCCCAGACAAAGGCGTCCTAAACAGAATGGTTTCCGACTTCCGAAAGTTGATTTTCAACTTCCAGTCATCGCAATATCGCTTAATTTGGTCGAAGTCACGCTGCAAAAGTATATTATGACCTCAATCTTTGGACCTGATCTGTACGCGATTATGTCGTCTGCGTACGCTATGGCATAGTGAAGTGAACCTATTAGATCAATCGTGTAAATGTTGAATAGGATCGGCGAATTTACCACGCCTTGTTGCAGACCGTTTTTAATGTTAAATGTTCCAGCAGAAGTCACATCGCCATTCTTCACGATGAACTGTCTACTGGAGAGCATATCAAAAAGAATATACAACAGTGGTTTACTAATACCCAACCTGTCCAGCTTGAAAAAGAGTCCTTCTAACCATACGGTATCGAAGGCTTTCTCCAAGTCAATCAGGCAGGCACCAGTGCACTGTTTCTTGCCTTTGTTCCATTGGATATCAGAAACTAGTTTCGACGCAGCATGAATGATATCATGCCCCGCCTTGAAACCGAATTGATTATCCGGAATTATTTGCTTGTCCTCAACCCACTTAGTCAGGACTCTATTGATCACCTTCTCGAACACCTTACTGATGTTTGGAAGAAGACTGATCGAGCGGAGATTTGCCGGATTGGAAGTGTCTTTATCCCTTTTGGGGATAGGATGTACCACCGTAGTTTTCCAATGCGCTGGATAATGTGCATTATTAAATAGGGTGGTATAAATGTTCAGCGCTTCTAGAGGGAGATGTCGAAGCACAATGTTCGGTATTTCATCGGTTCCCACTGATTTCTTACTTCTAAGTGATTCGAAGATCGTTTGGAGCTCTTCCTTCGAAATGAACGGGGGTAGTACCCTATCGTTGGTGATGACATTATTTGCCATATTCTCGTCACTGAACTGGGTGAAACCCGAGCTCTCGAATCGCCAATTCACAATTTCATTCCGAAGGTAGAAATTGTGCACAAGGACTCGATTCTCCAGATCGTGGTTCGGGCCAATGATAACATTCGCCTTGTACACTTCCTGGAAAGTCGCTCCTATAGCGTCTACCTGTCCCTGTGGATCCTCGATCACAAAGAAGTTGTCATCATCAACAGCCTCATTTGGATCTATGCCCGCTGCTACCAGTATTTGTTCGTTGTTCGTCGTTCGGGCGATTTTAAGACATGGAAGGTCGTTCTGATTATTTCTCCGAAAGATTTTATTTATTTGCGGGAACATATTGGGGTTGCTGGTGTTTACAGCCCGAATTTTATTGTTCCAATACAAACTTACAGATGCTCTGTAATTTTCCTTTATTAATGTTTGGAGGTTTTTAATCGACGACTGCAGTGTCATGATCTCCGGGTTATGTATGTTAGTAAACTGTCTGTACAAGGTTTTAAGTCTTGACAGCAGTCTACTTTTATGTCGGTGCAGTGCGTCAATAGTTGAGTTGCGGAATAAGTCTTCTTCGTCAGTGTGTTGGTACCGAGGTATCGTTTTGTCCATTGTTCGTTTGATTTTCTCGTCCATTAGTCTTAGATACCTGCCAATCTCTTCGTTTGACAGATTTCTGTTGGACGGTGGGTAGAGCGAATTCGAGGAGAGTGCTCTAGTCAGTGTTCTGGTGAAGTGTGTCCAACGCACCCTACTATAATTGTAGGAATGCCTTTGAACAAACTCATCCAATTCCGCAATTTCGTTTGGAACAGTTATTTCGGTGCTGGGGCCGCAATGGTCACTGTCATACACGAAAGTGCGTAGACAGTTTGTAGTTTGTTGGTTAGTGCATGTCAGTTGTATTCATGAGTCGAACAGCAAAAGATCCAAATAGGACCCGTATCTGGGAAACGACGGACTATCCGTCGCCTTAAGCCCGAGTCGATACATTACACTGTGCTGACCCCACCAATTGAATAGTAGGTTCCCTCTAGGAGTTGGTGTATTATTTCCCCAATCACTATGTTTGGCATTGAAATCTCCGCCGATAACAAAATAGTTGTCTTCTAATTCCAGCCACAGAAATCGAAAAAGTGTCTCGAGCTCTGAGATAAATAAGGTGGATTGAGTAGCCTTAGGTGCATAAACAGACACCATGTACAATTGCTTTCCACTACGGAGAGGGATACACACGATGCATGCTTCCAGCACCTGGAACCTACGTACTACACTACTGTATACTCTTTTAAAGCGTATACCTTTTCGTACGAAAATCGCAACACCACCTCCCTGAATGGAGTTGGGTCGGTTTCTCCGTACTATTTTGTATCTTCTGTGCCTCATTTTGGGTCTTTTGGTAAGGTTGTTTCGCTAACCAAAAGCACATCGGGGGCTTGGTCTTTAAGCAACGTAAATAGTGCGGCTCGTCGTTCGAGCCCAATCAGTGAATTCACATTCACAGCAAGGACCTTCAGGGTTTGCTCCGCCACGTACGTACCCATTACGGCCAGGCAGCAGCGGGTATACTTGGTCCACCCGCGCGGTCTGTTCAGTTAAATGACGTTGTAGCTGAGCCATCTGCCCCTGGATAGAGAGCAAGATAGCCAGCATGTCAGGTACTGGTTCAGGTGCTCTGGGCGCTGGGACCTGAGAAGCAACCTTCGCTTGCTGTATCGTATTTCCCCTACCTGCCGCCATTTAGGCGTAGGTAACATGGGGAATAACGGCTGGAGTTTGCAAATGCACGGGTGGACGTTTCACTTTCACTTTCTGCTGCCGGGCCAGATTTATTCTTTTGATGTACTGGAATTTGGGACAACCCTGATAATTTGCGGTGTGTCCCGTGTTCCTGCATAAAGCACAAGAGAGTTGGCTTTTTTCAGACGCTCCGTCCCTACCCAGAGCGCATTCATCGGACTTGTGGTTCTTTCCGCACTTCACGCATCGAGGCTGCATTTCGCAGTTCGACGCGGCGTGCCCGAGATTGGTAACTGTTGATGAAACTTGGATCCACTATTATATACCAGAGAACAGAATGAGTGCCCGGCAATGGACTGAAGCCTGGCACGAGTGCTACGAAGCGACCGAGGGAGGTTCGATGGGTCGGGAAGCTTATGGCGTCGGTTTTCTGGGATTGTCATGGCATACTCTTCGTGGAATACCTCGAAAAAGGAAAAACCATCAACACTGAGTATTACTGTGCATTATTGGAGCGACTGAAAGCCAAAATCGCATGAAGCGAAAAAAAAATTTTGTTTTTGCAAGACAATGCGCCGGCTCACAAGAGCATCGAAACCACGGCTAAAATCAATGACTTACGGCTCCAATTGCTGTCGCACCCACCGTATTCGACCGATTTGACTTCCTCGGGCTATTATCTCTTCCCAAACCTCAAAAGATGGCTCATCAATAAAAAATTCAGCTCACGCGAGGAAATCATCGATGCCACGGAGGAGTATTTTGCAGACCTTCCGGAAAATTACTTTTCGGACGGGATCAAGAAGTTAGAAAATCGCTGGAATAAGTGTATCAAGCTAAAAGGGGACTAATAAAAAAAAAACATTAAAAACAAAAATATTTAATTCCCAAGGAAGTTACTTTTCACCCCACCTAGTATGTCACGATTGCGCTAAGATATCGCAATTGCATAATAAATGAAGACTGTGCGCTTATCTATTATTCATTAATGTTTTTCTTTTCTGCCATAATAAATATTTTCTTTTTTATTATTGTTTATATTTCAAAATGTCAGTCTGATAGACGGCCATATGCCAAAACCAAAAGACTTTGTAAAGTAAATTTTTTTTTTGTAATTCCATAAACGAGTTGTTATAATTTGAATGAAATAAAAAAGTCAAAAACTAAACTAGACTAGTTTTGTGGTACGTGATTGAGTCGTAATGCATATGAGTGGTATGCGAAAAAAATAGTATGAGAACCGTTGGTCTATGCCGATAAAGCAGAGACGGTGGACGATTTGTAAGTAACATTCGCCTTGTTATTGCTGATAAACGGCCCCAGTTGCTCGATAAAGTTTTCGAAAATTGAACTTCACGATTGCGCTTCATTCGAGCTAGCTGTGGTGCGCATATGCTCGATATCATATTTAAACACTAATGACATAAAATTATCTATTAAATGAAGCTAATATCATAGGCCTTAACATTAGCTTCAAGTGTTTTATTTCATATTGAATTTGTATACCTCTAAAAAACACAAGCATTCCACCAGCTCAACCTACTGAATGCTACATCCTTGCTATTAAACCAATTGACCAAATAATTGACCTAAGTGATTCCATCATATCTTTGGTGACTTTAATCTGCCCCTGCTAAAGTGGATTCCATCGGATGATCACTTATTTTTTACCGCGTCAAACGCCAGTTCATCCAAGGAATGTCTTTCCATTGATAGCATAACCCCTAATCCTATCGGTAGGCAACTAGACCTTATTTTCACTAGTGATCCTGTTAACTCCACAGTAACGTTGTGCCCATTTATCCTATCAACCGTCGACAACTTTCACCCCCCTCTTCTTCTATCATTTTTCTATAACTCTCCATCCCAGCCCACTTCTTCAACTACCATCTCTTGTCACAACTTCCATAAAGCTAATTTTCGAAAAATCAATACCTATCTTATTAAATGTTCTTTTGATTTTACCAATCTATCCTTATCTGATGCTGTCTACATTTTCTACAGTGAAATATTTAATTCCATTTCTCTCTACGTCCCCTTTTCGCGGCACAAAACATCATCTATTTCCCCTCCATGGTACAACAGAAGACTTCGCTCTTTACGAAGCAGAAGAAACAAATTATGGGCAGCTTTTCTTCGCACCAATTCTTATTATAACTACTCTAACTGTCCTGGAACTTACCTGCAATTCACCCCAGCTCTATAACTGCCTCTATCAGCGCTTTCTCGACACAGCGCAGAACAACCTTATCAACGATCCTAAGACATTTTATCAATTGGTCAACTACAAAAGAAAATCAGACGGTTATCCCCCCTCTCTCTCGTTCAATAGTATATCATCGACCGACCCACATATTATTGCCAACTATTTTGCAAACTTTTTTAAAAAGTCATTTTACAGACAACCTCTTTGTACCCGACTCCATCTATTTCAAGTACCTTCCCAATTTCTCCATTGGCCCCTCTCTCTCTCAACCTTTTGATCTCACCCTTATCGAAGAAAAGTTACAAAATCTCAATGATGGATTTGTATCCGATCCAGATGGGCTCCCAGCAATATTTCTCAAAAAGTGTGCCTCCAATCTTTCGCACCCACTTTCCTTCCTATTTCGCTGGTCCCTCACACAAGGACAATTCTTCCAAGTTTGGAAGACCCCTTTCATAACCCCGGTTCACAAAAAGGGATCAAAGAATGAAGTAAGCAACTACCGTCGTATTGCTAAGTTTTCTCACATACCTAAAATGTTCGAAAGTTTTTTATATGAAGTTCTGAGCTTTCAGTGTATACCACTTATATCACCCAGTCAGCACGGATTTCTAAAAGGTAGATCAACTACTACAAAGTTGGTTGAATTCGTATCTTTTGCGCTTTCAGCCCTAGAAAATGGCAATGAAATTGACGTTATTGCTACAAATTTCGCTAAGGCCTTCGATAAAATATCACATCAACTGATCCTTTCAAATTTTCTTCCCTCGGTCTTGACCCCATATTGTTACAATGGATATCTTCTTATTTGGAGAACCGTTACTATAGCGTTCGCTTTAATTCAGCCTTCTCAACCCCGTTTTTAGCCACTTCTGGTGTCCCACAAGGCAGCCATCTAGGTCCCCTCTTGAGAAGTTTATCAAACATTGCTCCGTATCCATTTACGCCGATGACACTAAGCTCTCCAAAACTATTTCTTCACCCCAAGACTCTGTTCTCCTTCAAGAAGACCTCGATAGGTTTTCTACTTGGTGTCTAAAAACTTGCTTTGAACTTAATGTTTCCAAATGCCAATCTATGACTTTGTCTCGTAAATCCAATCAAGTAAATCCTCTCGACCTTATTTTCTGCATGACCAACCTGTACCCCAGGTTCAATCCCTTCGCGGACCTTGGAATTTTATACGATAGAGAGTTAAACTTCCGTTCGCATATTGATGAGATAATCTTTAAAGCCAACTCATCGCTGGGTTTTATCAAACGTTGGTCTAAAGAATTTTGGAACCCTTATGTGACAAGGTCACTTTACATTACCCTTGTCCGGCCCCGCCTTGAATATGCCAGCCAAGTATGGTCCCCCTTTCAGCGAATTCATATATCCCGAATCGAGAACATTCAACGTCGTTTTCTTCGATTTGCTCTTCGTGGACTACCCTGGAGTGACCCATTTATCTTACCTACCTATCGCGACCGCCTCAAATTTCTTAACCTGAATACCCTCGAAAAACGCAGAGATGTTGCTGACATTCTCTTCATTCATCGACTGCTTTCCGGTTCTGTGGACTGCGCTTCCCTTTACAATTCTATTTCCTTCAACACTAACCCTCGTAATTTACGCTGTCTTCGTCTCTTCTATATCCCAACCAATCTGCCGCATGCACCGTAAGGTCAACTCAAACCTCCCCCTTTTTGATTTTAACCAGAGCAGCTCTCGTCTTAAATTTGATCTCCTCCACCATTCCCTTAATCCCCTTACTGTTGTTAGTTTTAAATCCTAGTTTTTAAGTTAGCTTAAGCTTGCATTAAGCGAAATAAATGGGGGTGTTAGCCTCCACTAAATTAGTATAAAGACATAAAGTAAACATAGATTGATGTATGGTGACAATCTGTAACATGCCCTCTCAAGACACACACCAAATTCTTTGTTTTGAATTTTTGCACTTGTTAAATCCAAGTCCACTCAAGCACTTCTCATGATTCACTTTAGGTAGTGGTTTCGTCAGTACATCCGCTATCATGCTTTCGACGGCACGTGCTCCAACATAAAGTCTCCATCAGCAATCGATTCGCAGACAAATGATCTTTGATGTTTGATGTGAATGGAAAAAAGGATTATTCGCCAAACATTGAGCTCCTCGATTATCAAAAAAGATAGTTGCATCAGCATAATCATACAATGACAGCTCATATAATATGCTACGCAGATATGTATATTGCTTCCTTCGCTGCCTCTGTCAGTCTGACGTATTCTGCCTCCGTTGATGATAATGGAACAGTCAGTTGCTTCTGCGACTTCCATGTAATCGCCGCACCGTTGAGTAAAAACGTAACCACTGTATGAGTGACGATCTACTGTGCAACCACCACAATCAGCATCAGTGTATCCAATTAGTGGCTTTTAGTTTTTTGTAAACACCAATCCAATCTCCGTAGTACCAGCAAGATACCTCAGAAAACGTTTAACAGCAAGCCAGTGACACCTTTTTGGGTTATTAGTAAACTGTGCCAACCTTGAAACAGTATTCGCAATATCGGGACGTGTGGCAACTACGTAAGGCCTCCAATTATCTCACGAAACGGCCAATCCTCTTGCCAATCACCACCTTTCTCATCATCATTATGATGTATTATGAATTACAATTGTCCATTGTCCATTCCGAGTTCAATTTTGCACTCACATTGGTTAATATCCAGCCCAAGACAAAATTTAGCAAGCCCCAGCTCTTTTATTTCGAAATCTTCTAAATCTTTCGCACATCCGAAAGATACTCCGTCTCTCAAGTCACAACGAGTATGTTATCCACGTACACAAGCACGAACAGCAAACTCCCTCCATAACTTTTGTAAAATAAACATGGCTCATTTTTCGAAGGCTTCAACCCAAGGCTCAACAGTTTGTTGCTCAGCTTAACATACCACTGGCGTTCAGCTTGGCGTAATCCATACAAGGCCTTCCGCAGACTGCACGCATTGCCGCCATTACGTATGTACTCCATCATTTTCGCTGCCTAAGCTCCTAAGTCTGATTTTTGGCCATGTTTGGCCAACATCCTTTCCAGCATCTCAGTCAACATCACAGGCAACCTCATGATCACTTCTTCGTCCAATGATAAATTCAAATACCCTGTTACTACACAAACTGAAAAATTCTAAGTCCCAATTGGACGGCCAGAGCTAATAACATCCGCAGCGTCTTCTAAATACTAAATAATTCTGACTCTACCCCTTGGCCACCAGTCGAGCATTGCGCCTCTCTACTTTGCCTTCAGGACCAAACCAACGGCATCCAACAATATTTGTCTTATCGTTCTTTTCAATAATCTCCTAGGTGTCATTCTTGATAAGACTTCACTACTTCAGACTCCATTGCGTCTTTCCATTCATCGCATTCATCGCATTCGTCGCTTTTCAAGGCATCCTCAACGCTAATCTTTGCTACTCCAGCAAACGCAGTATAGTCATCAGAGTCAGACTCAGTTCCACTAATGCTGGTCCCGTCTTCATTTTGCCGTGCTGCCATTGAGTGCGTTATCCGAAACAGCTACTTCAGTCGCCCTCTGATTTCTGTATGCAGCAGCCGTGGTTTTTCTGGAGTTCTCCCCCCTTCATCTTCAGATTTCTTCGTAAACTCCAGTGCTACAGATTGATTTTCAGACACTTCATTGGCCTTTAATGGACGTGGTGAAAACTCAACAGTCTTTGGATTACTTTCAGCAATTTCAGCTTTCTCTGTCGATATTAACAACACTTCCAAAGCAACCGTATCCTGTGGAATGTTCTGAAACTCCTCCAAAAATCGCACATCCCGTACTTAAAGTATCTGATGTTTACTTGGGAACCATACCTGGTATCCCTTTTTATTCCGAGTGTATCCCACGAATACACCTTCCACCGATCTTTGTGCAAATTTCTCTTTATTACGAGTAGGATGTTTATTCAAAACAAACACCTTTGAACCAAAAGGTACATTTTTCAAAAGGAATTTTGTTGCTCAAGCTGCTGGCCGGGCATCGGTTTCGAATATGACAGGCAGTGGCGACGGCTTCGCTCGAAAATGAAGCACTTAAACCAGACTGTATCAACAAACATCTTGCCATGTCGAAGAGTGTTCGGTTTATTCTCTCCGATACTCCATACTGCTGTGGCGTCCGAGCAACGGAAAGCCTCCTTTCTATACCTTGTTCATTCATATACATATAAAACTCAGAATTGCAATACTCACGGTCATTATCCGACTGCAAGCATTTAATTTTCATTCCACTCTGCTTCTCCACAAAACTCTGATATTGCCTGAACTCATCAAACACACTGCACTTTCGTTGCAAGAAATACACTTCGCAGCAACAACGCGTGCTGTCGTCTATGAGCGTAACAAAGTATTTCGCACCACACAAAGACTCCACCCTGAAGGGACCAACAACATCAGAGTGCACAATTTTTAGTATTTCTTTACACGGCACACGACCTTTAGAGAAAGGTACAGCAGTCATTTGACCTTTTAAATGTGCTCACATCGCGATAATTGTTCAATGTTTTTATCATTTACCCCGGACACTACACCGTCATGAACCAGCTGTAATAAGTCTTTACTGTTCAAATGACCCAACCTTTCGTGCCACTTCAACACCGCTTCCGCACACACACCATTTTCACGAAGAAAATATAGATCCCCTCTACGATCTGCAATTATCGACACATTGCTACGCTCATTACAAATGTAAGCGTCATTTTTATGAAATATCACTTCGTGAACCCTATTCGTGATTTTCGCAACCGATATCAAATTTGTTCGTAAGTCAGGTACAAACAACGTGTCCTTAAATTCTATCAAACGATAGCCACTTTCATTTACTCGTACCACTGAAGCATGAACTACTGACTTTCCTTTCACATCAGCTGATGCTATATTGGCGAGATTCAATTTGACCTTGAGAGATTCACTCATAGATTTTAATAGACCTTCATCACCGCACAGGTGCGCTGTGCACCCACTATCAAGGATCCGTGCTTTATTCGTCTGCCCCATGTCTGCACGATATGTATCAGTAGCATTCGTGCTAACCATATGACTAGCCGCATAGGACTCATCAACACTATTTGCCGAATGTCTTAAGTTTCTCCCATGATTCTCAGATGTTTTTGATGGACATGGGTTTGCCTTGTGTCCCAGCACACCACACTTGAAACACTTAAAATTTCCAGGTTTATGTGGTCCTTTCCCTTTAAACTTCGTTGATAGATTTGGATGCATACTGTTAGTACTCGTAGTAGCCATGGCTGTCACAATACTACCACTTGCCTGCTTTCGTGCCTCGCTTTCCTCAAATATTTGGACTTTTAACACCTCAGCAGTCGGCAGCGCATCACGCGACTCAATCGCACAGCGAAAGTTTTCGTAGGAAGAAGGAAGACTATACAGAAACATAATAGACAGCAAATTGCCATTAATCTGTACATCCATTCCCTCAAGTTTATCCACAGCATCGAAAAATTTGGTCACCACAATCATCCAACCTTTGAAGCATCAATTGCTTCAACAGCGTAGACTTTCTTGCCGGTCTGGACTCAAGCTTCTGCCATACCTGTCGTGACGTCGAATCGACGAAATTAAATCCGCCTTGGCCTTTTTGTCTTGTTTCAACCACATTTCTTTTACAGCTTTATCGGTTTCTGGCATCACAGAAGTCCCATCAACAAACTCCCATAAGTCATTTTTTGTAAGCAGAGCTTACATGCTCCAAATGTCATAATTCTCCTTGGACAACAACTCCATACGCGACGAACTAGATGAAGAACTAGCAGACATGATGTACTCGTATATGTTATAACTGTTTGGTTTTCACACTCCTTTAAATCGCAATCCTCCACCGAAGCAAAAATAACGTAAATGAATTTAATAATTTTATAGACGTCCTGGGCCCATAACTTGTTAAAACCTTTATCAAAAAGTTCCCGGAATAACCACCGTGTGGCGCTCCGATTGTTCCAAGTTGGTAAATCTGTTGTTGACATTTAAATTTAAATTCGCAACAATAACGCAAAATTTAATGCGTTAAAAACGGATTTAATGGTGCGCGAACTGTCGTTTACCAGTGGCAGGAGCGAGCGGTTCAAAAGTGGTTGTGAGTCAATCGAAAATGATGAACGCAGTGGCAGACCATCGACATCGAAAACCGACGAAAACATTGATGGAGTAAAAGAAATGTTGGTCAATAACCGCAAATTAACCATCAGAGAGATAGCGGAGGACTTGAACTTTGCCTATGGATCCGTCCAATACATTTTGGTTAATGATTTGGGTTTCATGCAAAAAAGGCACCGTGTTGACGTCGCAAAAGAGATGATTTGTGGGGCTAAATCCGATCCCACATTCATCAAAAGGATCATTATTGGAGACGAGACGTGGGTTTATGAGTACGAAACGCAATCCAGACATCAGGCAAGTGAATGGCGTTCACCAAATGAGCCGGGACCAAAAAAACCACGTCGTTTTCAGTCAAAAAAGAAGGCAATGCTTACGTTTGTCATGGATTACAACGGTGTGGTGCATCATGAATTTTTGCCAGAAGTCCAGACAGTAAGCAAAGAGTACTCGTATTATTTGGGCGTTATGAGACGTTTGCGTGAAGCAATTCACCGAAAGAGACCAGAATTGTGGGCAGAAAACTCGTGGATTTTGCACCATGATAACGCATTATTCGTAATTTTTGACGAAAAATGCAACAAATACCATCCAACAGCCACCGAATTCAATAGAGCTAAAAAACCACAACGGGGAACGCGTTTCAGAAGCCGAGAGGAAGTAATGGAAAGGGTCTGAAGGGGGTGAGTGCCGCTACATTGGAGAGGGGAACTCATTTAAAGAGTTGTCTGATACTGATACCTCATCAGAAGAGGAAGAGGATGATGAGGCAAAGCTTGACAAGCTTATAAAAGAGCTCCTTGAGAAAAGGGAGAAGTTGCGGCAGCAAAAGCAGCAAAAACAACAACAACAACAACTACAGCAAACTATAAAACAGTTGCCGATGCAGCAAAAGCAGCAACAAGAACAAGAACAATGATTGCAACAGAAGAAGCAAAAACAACCAAAACAACAACAACAGCAACATATACCGCAGAAATTGCAAATACAACAACAAACATCGCAGCAGCAACAACAGCAGCAGCAACAACAGCAGCAGCAACAACAACAGCAGCAACAACATCAACAGCAACAACAAAATAAAGGCAGAGAAAGAGTGCCTCCTATAAATGTAAGTAATTTAGAAATCAACGATAGTATTAGGTAACGATAGTAAGTTAGTAACTAAGAATTTTTATGTCAAACGATTAAGTGCGAATAAGCACATTATTATGTGTAGTAATATGGAGGATTACCGTAAAGTACGTATCGCCCTAGGAAAAGCAGATACCGAATACTATACATATACCCCTAAGGGTGAAAAACTCCAAACGGTGCTGTTAAAGGGCATCGATCCAGTAATAAAGACGGGGGAGCTCGAAGAAGAGCTTAAAAGGTTAGAGAGCGACGACCTTAAGTTCGTGGGGGTCAAGCCGTTTACCACGGCCGCGGCAAGGGATGGTAACCGTCAATTACCATTCTTCCTAGTACAGTTAACGCCCAACAGCAAAATCGATAGTCTGCGAAAAATTAAATTCCTGTATTATCATGCTGTAAGTTGGGAAAAATTAAAAAGGGCAGACCGTGTACTGCAATGTATGCGCTGCCAGAGGTTCGGACACGCCGCGGCTAATTGCAATATGCAATTTAGGTGCGTTAAGTGCGACAAGGACCACAAATATGGAGAATGTCCTTTAGGCAACGATAGAGTAGTAGATAGGGGTCAACTCTTTTGCGTACTCTGCAGAAACCCGGGGCACCCTGCTAATTTCAGGGGCTGTCCTAGGTTTCAGGAGCTAAAAAAGAAAGTCCAGGCTCGAAAACAGTTGATCGAAGAAGAGAAGCGTCAGAAGAGTCGTGCTTTCTCTAATTTTGTTGCGCCCAATGTATCCTTTGCCCAAATGGTATCTGGATCGGGTAAGGCCACAATGACAGCAAAAAATACGCCAAAGGTAGCCGAAAAAGCGCCGGAAGCGGATCTGGATTTGAAAGCGATTGGCTACAGTGGCTACAATATTTATAGAAGGGACCGTCCACACTCCTCACAAGGGGGTGGGGTTGGTATCTTATTACGCAAAGGCATGCGCCATAGGGTCATATATAGCGGGGATTTGATGAGGTTCCGGATGTTGGAAGCCTGCATCGTATGCATTCCTCTTCATAGTCGAAGGCGAGTGTATGTGGTGTCGCTTTACGCACCCGAAGCACCTAATCCCATTCAATTTATAATTGAGCTGGAAATACTTTTTCGTTGCCTTCAGCTTCAATCGGAAGAAAATTATTATTTTTTTGGCCGGAGATCTTAATGCTAGGCATGCGGCATGGGGAAATAATCCGCCAAACACCAGAGGCAACCAGTTATACTACTGGTGGTGTCAAAATATGATTGAGTACAGACTTGAACTGTACGCGACGAATATCCCATCCTTCCCATCAGCCGGTTCTTTCCTGGACTTGGCATTAATTGACAGTAGGCTAGAACTGACTAACGTGGATAGAAACACAAGGAACTGTTTGCGAGCGTTCGAGTACGATAGTGATCACTGCGGACTTGCCGCCACAATACGGATCCCAAACGAGCAAACGCAGCTGGAGCAGTACGATCAAGTGTACCCATACGACTACCGTAAGGTACGGTGGCCGTGCTTCTCCAGAATCTTAAAGCGTAATTTATGTTTGAGTGGAATTGATCCCCCGACTAACAGAAACTTGACAAACGAAGAAATCGACCGTAGTTTACTGACAATGCAAGACGTTATCAAACGAACGATGGAGCAGACTATCCCTCGGATAAAATACTCCGACGAAAGCCAGGTGGAAAAATACAAAACTCCAACAATCAACGCATTGTACGCACACAAAAGTAGAGTGCTCTCGAGGCTTAAGCAGTTGTACAGACAGTTTACTGACAGAAACGACCCGGAAATAAGAACACTAAAGTCATTGATCAAAAACCTAAAACAATTAATTAAAGAAAATTACAGTAAGTCTGTAAGTCTGTACTGGGGCAATAAGATTCGGGCTATAAAATCCAGTAGTCCGAATATGTTCCCGCAGATAAATAAATTATTTAGGCGGAAAGATCATAATGACATTCAGTGTGTCCGAATTCCACAAACGACAGAAAACAGACAGACACTACTGACCGTTGGCATAAGTCCAGAGAGAGCCGACACAGGCGACGGTCTATTCGTGGTCGAAGACCCACAGGAGAAAGTGGATTTGCTGGGAGCTTTTTTCAGGGCCGTGTATACGGTGAACAATCCGGTTTACCTTAATCACGACATTGACAACAGGGCCTATGTAAATCACTATTATCTGCGCAACGAACTTCAAAATTGGCGATCTGAGAATCACGGTTTCACCGTATTCAGTGAAGAAAACGCTGCAAACGTTATCATCGCCAATGAGCGAGCCTCCTCGCATTTGTTCGTGCGAAAAGATGAACTCCTATGCATCTTCGAGTCTCTGAAAAACAAAAAGTCGTCGGGAGTAGACGGTATTCCAAACGTCGTATTAAGACACCTGCCCTTGGAAGCAGTGGATATATTTACTACGCTGTTTAACAATGCGCTGAATAATGCATATTATCCGATGCATTGGAAAACAGCAGTGGTACATCCCATCCCGAAAAGGTATAAAGTTAGAACTAACCCTGCAAATCTCCGGTTAATTAGTTTGCTTCCGAATATTAGCAAGGTATTTGAGAAGGTGATTAATAGAGCTCTATCAAGGTGGGTTGAGGAAAATAATATAATTCCGGAAAATCAGTTTGGTTTTAGGGCGAGGCATGACACTATTCATGCTGCGTCTAAGCTAGTCTCCGACATACAATGGAATAAATGCAAGAACCAATGTACGGGTGCCTGCCTCGTTGACTTTGAGAAGGCCTTCGACACCGTATGGTTAGAGGGGCTTTTCTATAAGTTGACGAGAATGGGTATGCCGAAACCTCTGCTATATATGATTTACGACATGCTTATGGGAAAGAAGTTCGTTGTTAAATGTAACAATGTTATTTCGATCAAGATCTTTGACATTAAAAACGGCTTACAATAGGGGGCTGTGACTTCTCCGATACTGTTTAACATTTAGACAAGTGATCTAGTAGGTTCCCTCAATCATGCCATAGCGTACGCAGACGATTTAGTGGCGTACAGATCAGGTCCAAAAATCGAAGTCATCAATACTCTTCTGCAGCGTGATTTCGATCATATTAAGGCGTATTGCGATGATTGGAAATTGAAAATCAATTTTCAAAAGTCGGAAACAATCTTGTTCAGGACTCCATTGAGATGGGCTTCTAGGGATACCAGACATAACTGGCGAAATTTGGCCATCATTGGACAGCACGGACTGCCATTAGCGGTGAGAAGCGTAGTTAGATACCTTGGTATTTGGCTCGATAAGTATTTATATTTTGACAAACATATGGATGCTTGTCTTGCTGGAGCCAAGAAGGCTTTAGCCTTGACAAGAAGGCTGTTTCACAGCAGTCAACTAGTCTCCAGGGTGAAAGTCATATGCTATGTGGCCCTAATCAGGCCAGTCATCGCGTATGGTTGTCCCGTGTGGTTCAATGTAGCGCCGTATCAGATGGAAAGGATTCGGGTGTTTGAAAGGCAGTGTCTTAGGAATTGTCTTGGCTTGTACAGAACACCAGAATCAGAGTACAAAAAATATTATCCCAACAAAGTCCTTTACGATGGGGCTAATCTGAATAGGATTGACAATTTCCTGATTAAGGTGATTCGAAGACACGTTGCAAGGGCAATGACCAACGATAATGGCCTGATCTTTGGGTCTTATTACCCCAATGAAATGTACCACGAGAGCTCACTTCTATCGGGCTTTATCCCGCCAGAGGCTTTTCTCCATATTGATGCTAAAGGGTTAATACAAAGTAGAGATGGTATTCCGGTAATATACCACCGCCACCGCGGTGCGAGAGACAAGCGGCTCACCTACGACGGGTATGTTGCCAATGCTCAGGAGCTCCTCCGTTTTAGTCTCGCGATTGCGGACAGCGATCGGATCGATGCCGAGAAACAGTACACCGAATTCTGGTGGCTTCAAGAAGGAGAAAGGGTTGGATCGCTCTCCTAGGTCGGTACGTTACTAAGGTAACATATTCCTCTTAGTTGTAAGTTAGATTAGGGATAGTTAGGGGGATCTCGTGGAAAGGCCGCGTTTGTTAACATGAGGCCGCACCTCTGAGAAGTGACCAGTGGTTTATCGCATTGGTTAAATCTTGGTGGTGCGTGTGCACGATGTTGACGAATGACGGGCGCCCGAAATCGCAATTGGGATGGTGACCACCCGGTGCGAGAGGCTACGAGTGCTCACCATCCCGATTATAGTTAAGTTAGGTTAAGTAGTTTAGGTAGGTTAAGTAGAATAGGGCCATAGTTTTAAGTTTTACATAAAACTACAAAAGATATGGTATCTAAGTTTTTTCTAAAATTATTTTCTTAGAAATTTCATATATTGTTTAATTGATAGATAAGATTAATCGTAGGATAGTTTTTAAGGCCGAAAGGCAAAGTTGAATGAAATTGTTAAGTTTAGAGAGTTCGGTAAGAGCCAGTAAGCTAGTTTAAGTAACTGTTGTTGTTAAATTAGATTTAATCATTTTTGTCTAGAATGTAAGTTAATAATGAAAGATACAATAAAAATGAATTTAAAAGTAAAAGTAAGGAAGTAATGGAAAAATCGCAGGAAGCACTGATGGACATACCGAAAACCAAATATAAAAAATGTTTCGAGGATTGGATCAAGCGCTGGCATAAGTATATTGCAGTCGATGGGGATCACTAGTTGCTATGGTATTTTTAAAGCTCACCTCTTACGGTAATTGTTAAATGTTAATAACTAAACTGGTCTACTGCTGACTTAATAGCTTGTTTCTATGTTGGATTGATACAAAAATGTATTTCCAATTTTGATTACGATCAGCAGTCGCCTCAAACTTACGCGTTCTCTAAAAATTTGTCATCAGCTTGATACGGACTTAGGACTAGATAAAACCAACATTATAAATCTTTAATCACAATTTAGCACATTAAGTGGAATTTCAAGTGATAAAAATCTATATATGAAATGTCTAGATAATAAAATGCGATGACTAGACGACACATGAACGATTTATTTCCGAAGTAAAAAAAAAGAAAAAAAAAACTAAACACATATGTCTGTAGCTATAATAAAAATAATTACCATAACCTCCATCTGTAAAAATTATACAAAATTCAAGTTTCGCATCAATATTAGACTTTTGCGTATCTGCACTTCGATATAAATTAAAATCAACTCACCAAACTGGTCCTGTGGAGGCTGACAAAAATTAAAACAAGTCAAAATATATTTTCAAAGAATCATAAATTCTTTATTGCATCTTAAAGTACTCATACATATGTATATAATATTTTACATTTCTTAACATTTTTTTTTTATTTTATATAAAACTGTTTTCTATATAACATTTTTTATTTTGTGTAAATTTATTGCGATATCACAAAATGCCAAAAAAAAAAAAATAAAAACGGACAGCGACTAAGAGAAAATATTTCATATTTAGGCAAGAAAATGAAGAGAAAATTAGATCAAATAGCAACAAAAAAAAAATATAAAAATATACAAAGTGGGGAAAACACAAACAATAATCTTGAGTATCATTCAGAAAATAACCTAAAACATTTGACTACTTGAAATGAGTAATACGTTTTGTGCTTTCGATGGAAGAGATAGAGAACTCGAATTTCGTATCGCAATTGCATAGAAAGGTAGTGTATTCGTCTATTCTTTATCATTAAGGATAGTTGAGTTGAGATTAGATTAGATTAGATTAGATAAGATACATATGTAGGTATATACTCGTATTTATATACTATTATAAACAAAAATAACAAAAAATAGTTTGTGAAAAAAAATCATCATAATAAAAAGTGGCTTGATAATAACATATACTTAACAAAAAAAATGAAAAACAAAAGACTTTTTACAAAGTTTTCTCTACATTACGTTACGTTAAACGTACGAATAATTGTGGTTCGTTCAGTCAGTGCGCATGTAAGAATGTTTGAAGGGTGTTTGGGTATCCATTGTATGACAGTGTGTCTGAAGTGTGTTCTGAGAGTGGTGGTGTTGTTTTTGTTGTGTTATGTTTCGCATGTGATTGTTGCAATAAAATACGATACCGATACAAAGATCCAAGAGATACAAGAGTTGCATCATATTTATTTATTAAGTTTGTTTTTTAATTTTTTTTTTTCGATTTTTTTGAAAGAAGATAAGGCAGCCATTTAGCATCATCATCCGCCATCATCATTATAGTCATTACCATCAATATCAATATCGTTTATCCTTTATTGTTCATTGTTAATCGTTTAACCAGCCTGTCAGTTTGTTATCGTGTTATCGATTTAATTCTTTTGGGGTGGCAAGCTAAGCAAGTAGTCCAAAGCCTTTTGGATTGCTGGTGGAATTGGTGGTGGAGTTGGCAAATGATCACCAGATGGTACAAAGCCATTTTCATCATCGGCGGTGTAGGTTAGCGAGATGAGATTCCCCTCGGGGGATGTATACGAAACGGCTCCTTGAGCTATGATGACATCACTAGTATCGGGAGAGGATGACTTCTTCAGTGTGCCAGTTTCTTCGCCTTTGATGCCATTTGCTGTCTCGTAGCTAAAAAAAATAAATCGACAAGACAACAAATGAAGAAAAGTAAAAAAATAAAAAAATAAACAATCCAATGTCGGTTGCCTTGTAGAAGAAATCGAAATTGAAATTGTTTCGAAACTTGTTTCCTTATAGACAAGCTACAGAAACATGGCTAATGGTTGCTAATTATAGTCAAAGATGAACCAGAGATAAACATACAGAGAATGATGAATCATTCTCCGGTGGTAGATTTATGGGGTTAGTTCGGAGAAAACATAGACATAATCTATCTGTTCTTAGCACTTTTACTCATGACAACTTCGGAATTTTAAGATTTAATTAGTGTGCCAAACGGATTTCGGAGAAGAAATGTTTGCAGACTAAGATATGAAGGTCAATGCGAAATCGATTAGCACATTTGTTTGTATATTTTGAACTATTCCGTCTTGCTTATATCAATATTTGTTTTTATTTTTTCAAATAATTTACGTACTCGTGCATGCAGACTGAAGTTGAGGGGAGTTGTTGTAGAGGTAAGTGACCAGCAAAATAAAATAAATATAAAATACAGTGTATGTGTAAATTTGGCCGATAAATTGTGTTTTAGCGCCAAGATGGAAATTGTTTCATCAATTTGATGGTTTCACAGATGGCAAGGGTAGGCCCCAATGATATTTGCATTCCTATACATTTACGTGTATTGAAGAAGACCAGCTTTTTATCCATGCCAGAGTTGGTAGAAGTGCTTTGGTCAAGCAATTGTATTCTATATCGTAGGAATAGCTGAACTTCTTTCAAGAGTGTGGCTAGGCGAACAATTGCCAAACTATAAATTAGTCAGGGAGCATCACCAATCAAATTGTTTGTCAATGAAAGTGTAAGAAGGGAAGTAAATAATTCCCAAATTATCCAATCTAACTAACTAACAATGGGTGCAACTTGGATATAGCTTCCACCACTGCTGAATCTATGTTCATTTGCAGAAATCTGCCACCAAGAATACGTTGAGAAATAGTCAAATGAGCGCAGAATTGATTACATGTTGGCTTGCCTTGACTGCGAAAAACATTATTTTTTACCTCTTCTAGTAGGCAAGTACGGGAAGCCCAGGTTCTAATAGATAAGTAGGTAGAATAGATAGACAAGTCGATGTTCACATACGGCAATGGGACAATGATGAACTTGGGGACTGGTGCTAGCATATTCTCAGAGGAATTTAACACTTAGAGTTCAATCAGGTTTCCCACTACTAGCTGTGTTTGAGAGCTTGAGGTTTAGAGTACTAACACATCACATTGGGCAAATGAATTCCAAACAACACATTTGCTGTCGAAATAAAATCTTGGTTACGTGTGGTTCAACGTTGTTGAAAGAATGCTAAGATAATGGACAAATTGTAATGTAAATCACTACTGAGTCTCTGCTCAAAAGCGCATTAGATAGCCAAGGAGATGATCAATCAAACTCATAAAAAGAATGCTCTGGGAGTGAGTGCAGTACAAAATCTTATTGAAAGCCAATAACTAGACCAAACACTTTTCACGAAAATGTTGGCTAAAATTCGGTCGAATTCAAATCAGCAACCTTTACGTTGAAATAAGTTTCATACTGACAAAAGTCTGCGACGATTTAAAAGGACACATTCTACTCTTGGACGCCCAGCTCTTGCTAAGGTTTAGGACATAAGACTATGTTATCAGGAGAAACAGATGCTTCAGCTTTAGTGAACTGAGAAGAACGTACAAATATATATGTAAAGGTTTAGATTGAAACTATTTTTGGAACCTAGTCTTGTGGGTTGTGGTGGATGTGTGGCAATTGATTTTCAAAGAAGACTCGGTGATTGCTTCCCGACTGTAACGGGGATCGGTTGCAGAAAATCAAGTAAGGCTTCATTCTTCATTCGCCTTTAAAGTATCATTCCACAAACTCAATCGATGTAGTGCTTAAAAATTTATCTGAAAAGAGGGCAAGAGGAAAGGTGATTCCATTTTCTAGGAAGACCTGGACGTTTATTGTACTCCACCTTTAGCCTCTTGAACTATTTCATTTTACTTCAAGCCCAAATTAGTGCTAACAGAAAAACTTTTGCTGCTGGCTTGATGACAAATACGGTATCGTAAAGTCATATCATTACAAATGTATACTCATTCTGGCATTAAAATCCTGAAATGTAAGTGCTATTTTGCATTTCTTAATGACAAAGTACAGTTTGAGATTATACTTTTCTGTGTAATACTTCTTTGAAGTGTCCCAGAGGACTGTAAAGTCATCTAATGGGATGGACGAAGCCAAAATTTGGGCGCCAACTCTGGTTCTTAACCACGGTGATGACCTAAGAAACGCCAAGCTAACATGGCTAAATTTGGTCAAGAGCAGATTCAATGAATATCTGTTCAATACTAAAAGAGAACCTCCTGGAAAGTAGAACTCACTTAAATATAGAGCGATACCTTATCTGACTTTTGTGAGGATGGTGCAGAGTTGAAGTATAAAGAAAGAAGTTTATCCTTGGTTACTACCTTCCCTTATTTGATTCCATCGACCATATATGATTGACCTTAACAATTTAGGAGCGGATTTCGCTGATTCGGCAGCACAATGTAAATACATCTGGGTCTTAGTGCACCGTATCGGCGTTTACTCGAAATCAACCAACAAACAAGGGAAAATTTGTTCGATGTACTAACTATTTAAACTTTAGTTTAAAATAGAGTGCGAAGCAGGAGCATGATCTGCGAAAGGCAATTTTTTGACAAGCTCAATGGGTGAGCTCTTTTTGGAAAAAATGGTTCAAAATTTTGAACTCAGTAACCTGACAACTTGGTTAGTTCATAAAGACCGTCCATTGTCTTCCAGAAACACCAGCAACATGAGGTGTTATATCGGTTATAAGACCGTGGAGAACGAGAGCAGTGATGTGTATATAGAAGGGTCTTACTATTAAGAATGCAAACGGCAGTCAGAAACACTGATACAATCAACGATTGTTGTTTATCAGTTTTTCGGAGTCCTGGCTGGCCTCAAGAAGTTTGTAGTATGTATTTATACGCAACCACTGAAGTGGCGTATAGCGTGATGCGTTGCATGAAAATGGAAGGCAATGTACACCGATGTAAATGGGTGCATTGTTGATTGTCGTTGCTATTGGAATATACGGATGCTAAACCAAAGATTTTACTCATAGGCTGCATCAATTGCGACAGGACTACTTCTTGAAGCTCTATCTTAAGCAATGATTAACTACATCCCTTCAAAGATTAGCTACAATAAACTCGTTCACCTTAAAGGGAAATGCTCTTAATGTGAAATGGGAATTGAGTATTTTTTTAGCATCTACTCGTAGTTTGCACCTCAACTCTTTTGTTTTGGCACTCCATAAACACTCTTCGTGCTCACTGTTTCGAATGACTTGTACTTTCCACCTAAAACTATGCAATAAAAATCGAAAGTAAAATCAATTTACCTGTATCGATAAGATCCGTCTGGTTCAATATTTGATTCTTGACTAATTATAGCGATTGGTTCCTCTGCCCGTTGGGGTGCTCCAACAACCATTGTCACAGCAACAGCAACCAGTAGAGTTATTTCCTACAACAACAATAAAAGAACAAAATGTAAATACCATTCAAAACAAATGCAACAATCGGAAACAATAATTAAATGATAGTCAACTGGGATTCGAAGATTTCAAGATTCTAGAAAAAAAAACCACATTCCGAGCGCTTCAACGATTGGGAAAACATTGATAATTACGCCAATTACCTATGAATTGCTTCTGAATGAAAATCGTGATAGATAAATTGAATTATTTATCTATTTCGGATATTGTTCCCCTTTCTATCTATCCAGGTTTGGTGGTATTTGTACGTCTGCGGTAAGGGCCTGATTACCTCGACCTGAATGTGGTATTAACCTCTAATTATCTGTTTGACTGTTGAAGTCGGTTAAATTTTCTCATCGTTGTCGTCGTTGTTGTTGATGCTGTTGTTGTCGACGTCATCGTGACAACATTTTGAAGTTAGGAAAATTCTCAGAAGCTATTCGTATTCGTACTTTTATGCTGAAAAGTGTGAAATAAAATTTGTGTTTCTCATTCACGAAATGTTGTCGTATTCAGTGAATGATTAATCGAGTAGATGCTGCTGGATTAGCTGAAGAGAAATAATTGCGACAGGTTGATTTGAAATGTTTGCGATACTCATCGTTAGCAGCTTGACAAGTCTATTTGTTTTCAAATAAACGATGTTGCATTACGATTACATCCAAGTTATGCAATCACAATTTTGGATTTTCTATTTACTGTCAAAGTCATTCTGGCCATGATGGATTAGTATCTATCCAACACTTCTGTCTGTGTGATGCTCTTCTTTAAATTACACGAATTTGACTCTATACAATTTTAATGACATAATCAGACACACCTTGGTTTGAAAATTGAAAGAAGACTCTTTGGATTTGTCTGGGGTTTCATCTTCGGTTTCGCTAAAGGCGATGTGTACATTTTTTAACGTAGTTCTTCCTGAATTGTATCAGCAAAAGCATAAAATAAAAAAAGACGAAACCGTAAATCACGAAGACAAAGTTTATCTACGCCTTTTGATCTTACTATGCGGCAGTGGTGGCATCAGGAGAAGCAGCAGTGATTTCTTCACCTTGGTTGCACCCGCATAATGAGACTTGGCTCTGCCAACCTCAATTTTTCTGAGCCGCCACAAAGTTGGATAATTTATGTAACATAAAAGTTCATCGCTAGGAGTTAGCTTCGAAACCATGATGACGATAATAATGATGATGATGATGATGCTGCTGTGCTGCTGTTGCTAGTTTTGTGGCTTCTTATCGCACGAGTCATAGCTACAGCTACAGCAATATAAGGATGACGATGAAAAACCACAATAATGACGACAATTGTCTGATGTCGCTTGCGGAAAGGTCAGTTGGAAAATAGACACGAGTAGAGGGAGAAAATATTGCACTCGCTACAAATAGGGGGGGAATGGTAAACGACAACGAGTACACTTTAGATGTGTCTTTTAAATTTCGTCAAACATCAAAAGATGTGACGTGATGTTATTGCAGAGGTGGTACTCCCCACATACTATCGCTGTGAGAAGAAATCGTGTCGTTATGACTTCAAGGTGTGTAATGGTTATGAGTAATTAAAAACCTCAACATTGCCATTAGACAGACAATAGGTGAAAATTGTGGTTTAATTAAGAATGAGGAGCATTGTTTCGTTGGTGGTAGACCTGCGGCAGTGGAGGACTTTGTGTTGTGGTAATAGCTGCTGAAGAGTGTGGTAATTTGTATGACATGGTGTCTTGGTTTATCTTGGTAAGTCATCTTGAAATGATTAGAAAATTTATTCGAGTGTGCAATTGTGGTATTTTGGTTACGTTTAGGAGCTTTTTCTTGTGGATCAAGAAAGGTGAAAATGTCAGTAGTTGATTGGATGAGATTTTAATACTTTAAATTTCAAGAATAAATCAAAGGCACTACTATGCAGATGCCCTCCATTTGAATCCATCAGATAGATGGAGCTTTATAAAGCAAAATGGTAAATCATTTACAGGTTTTCAGTCAATATTGACCTTCACCTAACATGTCCATCAGAATGTTGCATAGACAGACTAGAACATCAGTGACTTACATATACGAGTAAATTATTATATACTATCAGAAGTAGAGAGTAGCTTTGAAAATTTGTCAGACGGCATGGATGAATGCAAATGCAGGTTAAAAAGCTGAAATGTATCGGCATTCTTCTAAATTCTGAGTTGTTCTTCAGGCCCATGTACTTTCCTGTATGGATAATATTTTTTTACACAATTTTTTCTTAGAACTGGCCGATTGTGTTTCTTTCCTAAAGAACCGAGTTATTTCTGTCTTGATTCGCATTAGGCATTGAGCTTAGCTTGAATTGTGAAAAAATATGGTAATATGAGAACATTTGCGCCAGCAATGCATTGTCCCAGATTTAAGGAATATATTAGAAAATTGTACATTAGCACACATTAAGGCATACATAAAATTCTCCTCTCATACTCGTCCATAAATATGAGTGGAGACACTGATAATAAACAAACTTGAAGGCAAGCATTTTTTTTTTTAATTTTTGCAATACCAGTGTGGCATGCCTGAAGTAGCTTTTGAGTGAATTTCACGATGAATATGTCGTAAACTGATCAGGGATTGACTGTTATATGTTTTCTGTGGAATTTCTTCACAGTTTTTATTTTATTTTTTTTATTATTTATTTATTGTTTTGTTTTAAACAAGAAAAATATTAAATTGGAAAAGCTATATCAGATTATAAGAAAAACTCAAATCTGTCGTCATTCGTATATATATCTTATTTACATCTTATTGAAATGTGACTATTTGAGCATTTCATTCGAATATTCATCGAAATATAGGTCCAAATAATACATTGTGGCATAGAAAAGTTCATGTTAAAAAGAATTCTGCTTAGAGAGTGTTGCTAAAAATTTAGTTTTGAATAGTTAATGTCAATTCAAAAAGGTCGCTTTGTTCCCTGTTGATAGAAGAAAATAAATAGGAACCGCAAGATTAGAATTTCCTGTGAATGCTAGGCAGTTGGGCTTAAGACTAATTTTATTGTTGCTTTGAAAACTAAATTAAATTCAGCAGAAAAGCCACCAATTGAGTGATTTGCAATATGAAATACCTTCTTTTCTAATGATCCCAATTTATTAGTACTGAAGCCGTGTAGCTTCTTTTAAAATGGTGACTTAATAATGAACTGACTCTTTGTTTTAAAATTTAATTGATACAGTTCTGAACGATAAATTATGTTACCAAGTTAACACTTCTGTCTATAGTTATAGATGATGTCAAAATATCGTCTTGAAATTATTTGGAACAAATAGAGCTGAAGTTGACCGCTCAGATTCCGAACCAAAGTTAATTTTTAGGACAATTTGAAATCATATTCTAAGGGCTGGCATGAGATATTGTATTTTGTTTCGACTTTATTTCCAAAGTTGAACAATGTATCAGTATAAATATTTTCTTTTCGATTTAGATCGCTTCACACACAACTGTTGCTGAACAGGGAGACTTATAAGATTACTGGACGTAATTGGGATTTATTGAAGTGATAACATCGTCAAAATGTACACTCAAGTATCAAGAATGATAGGATCTTAACTGTTTTTACTTAAGAGAAAATTTAACTTGGAACGCTTTACATTATGAGTTTCAGTTCCACACATGGTGTTTGTTACCTTAGCGAACCGCGAAACTACGTCTACAGAAATTATTGGCGATCTAAGTACTCGGTGATTTGAAGACGTTAGCCATGCGGTCGAAACCTCATTGTATTCCAATGGAATCAAATTAGTCATAGTCCGCATTCGGTAAAATTTGATAGAGTTGCCCTGAAAGTGGATCGCTTTTGCTTTAATGGCATATTTTTCAAATTTGAGAAAAAGGGTTAAAATTGTATACATTGTGTGAACTTGAAATATTTTGAAGTCTACTCTCATGTTGTTTTTGCACTTAAACGAACTAAAAAATAAATAAATATAAAAACTAAGAAGAGACTATACAAAAGTCCAATTCCTCATTGCGTTGGTGTCTGTATAAGTAAGTATCCAACTCTTAGTCTATTTTCATTTTCTATCTATTGGAAGCTGTCAAGAAACCGTCACGGAACCACGAGTCACGAAATTTTTTGTTTATTTTTTTTAACACCATCCATAAAGTCGCTCACTATTTACAAAAAGAAAATGATAATCAAAAATAGCTAAACAAATGACTTAAAATAAATATTATAAGAATCAGTAGCTGTGATTTTGCAGAGTGAACTCATCCTATTTTGCCCATAATGTCGATATATGACCTCGGAAACATACGTCTTTTCAGCATTATCTAATACTGCGACATATAATTACTAAATTACCATTGATTACTATATTACTAAGAAATCGTTTTCGAATAATTGTTGTAGATATTTTTAAAGAAATGTTGCTATTTAATTGCCACCTCATAAAAATAGAATTGTAAATACTATTGCCTCCCTGTCAGGGACTCAGTATTCAAAATTCTTATTTCATCGTAATGTCGAACTTCAGGTATCAATTCTAGTACACTGTCATCGCGTGCTCTTATTTTTAAAATTTAGAAACTTTTTTATAGGCTAGGACGAAAGTCTGTAAAGAGTAATGTGAGAGTTTGCTTTTTTTCTTACTTGCCAAAATCGGAAATTTATTTCTTATAGTTTTGATTAGTAAATATTGGGTCCTATTATTTCGGTGTAAAAATAAGCCATTTTTGTTACATAGTAAACGTCAAACCAAAAATTTATATTTTGGCGCCCAACTCGCAATTGAAATAATCGAAATTGTTGAATGGATTCTTTTAAGGAGAAATTGCAAACGTAAATGATTTATAAATTATTAAATATTTCGACATGTAACAAAGTAGGCAAACCAAAAATATATTTTTTGGTCAAAAACTCCTTGGGTAAGTTACTTTCTTTGAAAATGTTCATTTCCTTTTAGGTGTTAAAAATTTAATAAGATTCGACCGTACATATTGATAAAAATGAACATCAGTTCAAAGGAAAAAATTTAAATATAAAATTAAGACCTTATTCCTTTTATGCCCTCATTAAAACAAAAGGAGTTGTAAGCATATAAGAAAAATATCCAAATAATTAATTATAATTATCGAAATCTATAAAAAAAATTGACTTTTAGCAATTAAGGGATTTTTAAATTAATAATCTTAAGTCTCAACAATTTCTTAAAATATTCTTTATCCCCGGATCATTTATACAAAAGTCTTTCAGATGACTTCAGATGACGAAGTCTCAAAATAAACAAACATTGTCAATGTGGGACTAGGGAAACAATTTAAAACATGCGTATGTATATAAAACTTCGTAAAATTAAATAGAAAAAAAGCCAATAACTAAGTTCTAAGGTGTATAATTATTATACGAGTATATATCTCGTATGAATTTTGGCATAGTAAATTCGAAAATCTAAAACACGAGGACCAAGTGTCAATAAGCCGGTTCAAAATTCCGAAAGCCTATAATTGTTTTTAAATAATTTTAAAGCACTTATTATTATTTATTTTAACCATTAGAACCTTGCTCAAGTGTTTAGTGTAAACATTTTCTGAATTATGTCCTTTTCGGCATAAGTCAACAATAGTAGTAAAGTTCATAAAAAATATATATATATTTCACATTGAATCACTTTTGTTATTTTTTGTTTTTTTTTTTTTAGATTCCAACAATCACTTACGATTTTCATGTTTTTAAAAAACAATTTTTTTCCGGAAACACCACAAACACAATGTCCTTCGTAAAAGGAGCCTTTATTTAAAGGGAATTCGTTTTTTTTACGAAGATACCACTTGAACTGGTAGAGAGCTACTTATGCCTGTTGGTTCCAAAGTAGCTGGGTGGAACAATGAGCTTTTAATGATACCAATTGCCGGGAGTCTCCACTATTTATATGCATCTCAGGAGATGCATTTTTACTTTGCCTACTGCAGTTTGTCGTCGTCGGTGTTTATCTCTGTAAAGTTATAAATCTTAGTGTGGTGGATGAGCGTATGTACGAGTATGTATGTCTAGATTTGTTGTATTTGAATAGGTAACCCCCGTTTTGTTGCACTAGAGCTAACATACGGACCCAGGTGACAATAACAAATACTCTAGACTTTAGTGTACACTATTGCTATGCAACTGTCTATAGGTATGTGCTATTCAAATAATGCCAAGCTTGGGATATTTGTATGTAACGTTGTTTTTAGTTAATTTAATTTTGCTATGTTTACTACTACTACTACTAGCACCATGAAGGCAAGTTGTATCGCCATTAACTATCATCACCACCACCACCACCAGCACCATTGCCTCCCCATCGAATAGTATTCATCGAGTGACATCAAATGAGATTTATTTAGATACTTAGATACTTCGGTGCAACGGTGCAAGTAAGTGCACAGTGGTAAAATATTTGGTTTTCTGGGGGAATCATGTCGCAAATGATTTTTGGGCCAAGCCAAGTGGGAGGAGAAGGGCGACAAGAAGATCAATTTAAATAAATAAATTTCTTAATTATCTAACACCTCTTTGATTGCAGATTGATAGCTTGGTGGGAGGCATAAGGCATACAACATTAGGTCATTGATTTAATGGAATGGTAATGGGATACAGAATGTGGTTGGCATGATGTTCAGAAGTTCTTGTCCGACTATGTATGGGACAAGTGAACTTTCGATTGATTTGGTGGCGCATGGCATATGGAGAGGAGAAAGATTGATTGCAATGCTGAAAGTGCTATGGTTTTGGTGTGGTAGACATACAACTATTGCTCGCTTGACAAGGGGGACACAACATACTAGTATTACGAATAAGTTAAATGTCAATTTAAATCAATGAAAAAAAATAATTGTGAATATCATGGAAGTGACTGATGAGTGGTTAGTAGTTAGCTGCCAAGTAATGTTGCGCCAGGAATTGTGTTTCTTGAGACAGCACTGGTAGATATTTGTAGCTTGAATACAAAGTATTTTCTGTAGTAAATATAAGTATAAATAAATATATGCATAAACTCAATCATTTCGAACTCCTTAAGATGTCCTTTAAATAAGTAAACATTGTCCTAAAGTCTCGAAACAGGAAAAAAGATCTTGATCCACGCCGTGTATGAATAAAATCATGCTAATCGGTTGAAGAAGCAACCGGACATATACGAGTATATACTCGTATTTCTCATAACACTTCGCCTGGAACGGGACGCAGTCTAATAGACTTAGTGACAGGAATTCGGAATCCACATCATTGGAATCCATTCATCAGACTGTGATCGATACGATGAACGAATAAAATATTTTTGATATTTTATTGGTTCACACCATAACCTTGTTGCACTAAGTTTACGCATGCAGATATTAAAAACGCCTCAACAACGGAGACACAAGTACATTGCTCGAAAATATGTAAAATTATGGACATCAATAACTTTAAGTAAAGGAGACTGCCACCACCTTGTTGGTTAAGAATCCTGAAATCTCTAAAGAAATCCAGCGCTGAGAGTAGTAATCTTAAAGGTATGTGTCTCTAATTGAGAAGTTCATACTCCGAACGAAAGTGCTGGAAGACAATTCAAAAAATTTGTCAACGCTGCAGCTAATATAGAAGGATGGTTATAAATACAACATAAGGGTGGATATATCGTACGAAAGTTGTGAAAGATGTCGACTGTGAAACAACACGTCAAACCTATGTATCTTGTTGAATTCATCTAAAAAGTCCTGATATTTGGGCTTGAAAGCCGAATATCTAAGCCTCAACACCGATCAACAGCCTCAGTTTTGTACCTGCAATAAGTTCTGTTACACAATTTCCAGCGCTTATCGAATTATCAAAACTTCTTGCGGGAATAGAACCGTTAAATTTTTTTTATAACACATGCCCTGGTCAGTGAAGAATACTAGTCAGTTTGGTTTCAGTTTGCAAACTATTAACATGTAGTGGGGCGTTAAAGAGAATCGAGTCGCGGTAATAGCGTTGCATAAGGACGGAAGAGTTCTGGCCAAATTTTCGAGTTGCTAAAACCACTCGGAATATCGAGAATATTCATTTATCGGGCTATTGCTCGCTTCGTCGAATTGTCTGGAGTAGAGGACAGGCCAAGAAGTTGTCGTCTGTACGAAAGCGTTACTAAAGGCAGTTCGAATTCGGAGAAATTCGCTTAGAAAACGAATCTTCTAACTCCTCGACTAAAAAAAAATTAGGCCGGAAAGTGGCAAAGCGACTTTTGCAGTGGCACGCGGACAATGGCCATGAAAACATTCTGTTTACGGATGAGAAAATTTTTACAGTTGAAGAAGTTTACAACAAACGAAATGACAAAATTTATGCCACTTCATTTTAGGAAGTTGTTCCAAGGGTCTAACGTGGAGGGATGATCTCTTCCGTAATGGTTTGATGGGGGGGTCTCTCACCATGGTGTCACATCTCTCCATTTCTGCGAAAAAGGCGTAAAAACTGATGCAAAGGTTTACTAAGAATATGTGCTAGATGGTGTTGTGAAGAGTTTGACCAATAGCCTTTTTAGTGGATACAGATGGATCTTTCAACCGCACTCTGCTCCAGCGCAACAAGGCCAAAACCACGCAGGAGTTGCTTAGAGTCAATATTCCTGGCTTTATAGCAGCAGAAGATTGGCCGTCGGGGAGTCCAGTTTTCAATCCACTGGATTATGATTTGTGGTCAAAATTGCAAAACTCCCCACAGAATTTTGGAAAGCCTTAAACCAGCATTAACCAGAACAGCGTTCACGAGCTCCATGGAAACTGTACGTACCGCTATAGCCCTATGGCCACACCGTTTGGAAGCTTGAAGCAAAAGGCAGTCATTTCGAGTGAATCCAATTTTTTTTAATAATCAATATTGTGGTCTAACAAATGAAACAATTTTTAATACAATATGTTTACCGTTTTTTTTTTTAGCGTTTTATATTTGTAACAGAACTTATTGCAGGACTTGGTATATATGAATCCGCGCTTGTAAGAACTTATGTGATGACTAAAACATACCCAAATGATTCAATGACGTGCATAACAGACCTCAAGATTCACGTGGTTAAGGTTCTCTTGCGACATGATTTCGATGTGAGATTACCTTTCTGACTTCGGAAACAATTAATTTTGAGCGGCTCATAATAAAGCGCACATAAATAAAATAGAATAGAATGACTTTTATTTTTTAACTTCAATATTGATAAATTTTTTTTAAATTAAATTAATTGACGTTGCTTTGCCGTCTGCCTAATTGACAACTAGTAAAACTAGAATGCATTTACGAGTACTTTGTAAAAAAAACATTAAATTTGCATCCTTGCAATATTTATGTAGCATTTTGACACCGCATTCAATGAGTAGTAAAATGACCTGAGTCGATGACAGCATACTCGTATTCACCTGGAAGATCTGCTGTCTAATTCATTGAAAATCGAGTGGAAGATGAAATGAAAGAGCCCTCTCCTGTAATTGAATCTTAAGAGTCCGCCCCCAAGAGGTCACCCCCAACCGGGCATGCCGCAACCTCTGCTCTATATGATTTACGACATGCTTATGGGAAGGAAATTCGTTGTGAAATGTAACAACCGTTGACATTAAAAATAGCTTACAACAGGGGATTTCTCCAACACTGTTTAACATTTATACAAGTGATCTAGAAGATTCCCTCAATCATGCCATACTATCAATATGCCATACAGCAATACTTTTCTGCAGCGTGATTTCGATCACATTAAGGCGTATTGCGATGATTTGAAATTGAAAATCAATTTTCGAAAGTGGGAGATAATCTTGTTTAGAACTCCTTTGAGATGAGCTTCCAGGCATACCAGATATAACTGCCGAAATTTGGCCATCATTGGACAGCACTACCACTAGCAATGAGAAGCTTAGTGAAATACCTTGGTATCTGGTTCGAGAAGTATTTGTATTTTGTCAAAAACTTATGGATGCTTGTCTTGCTGGGGCCAGGAAGGCTGTTTCACAGCAGTTAACGTGTGTCCAGGGTTAAGGTCATATGCTATGTGGCCTGATAAGGCCGTATGGTTCAATGTAGTGCCGTATCAGATGGAAAGGATTCGGGTGTTTGAAAGGCAGTGTATTTTGACTTGTCTCGGCTTGTACAGAACACCAGAATCAGAGTACAACAAATAATATCCCAACAAGGTCCTTTACGATGGGGCTAATTTGAATAGGATTGACAATTTCCTGATTAAGGTGATTTGAAGACACGTTGCAACGGCAATGACCAGCGATAATAGCCTGATCTTTGGGGCTTATTACCCCAATGAAATTCATTTTTATCAGGCTTTGTCCCGCCAGAGGCTTTTCTCCATATTGATGCTAAACTGTAGTACAAAGCAGGGATAGTGTCCAGGTAATATAGCACCACCACCGTGGTTTATTGACAATGCTCAGAAGCTCCTCCGTTTTAGTCCCGCGATTGTGGAAAGGGATCGGATCGATGGCGAGAAATAGTACATCGAATTCTGGTGGCTTCAAGAAGTGAGAGAGTTGGCTCGATCTTCTAGGTCGGTACGATACTAAGGTAACATACTCCTCTTAGCTGTATGTTAGATTAAGGATAGCTAGGTAAGGCCGCATTCGTTAACATGAGGCCGCGACTTTGAGAACTTATCGGTGGTTTACGCACTGTTTAAATCCGTTAAATTGTTATTTTGACGAATAACAATTGGAATGGTGACCGCCCGTTATGTGGGACTGCGAGAGCTCAACACCCGATTACAGTTAAGTTAGGCTAAGTAGCTTAGGTCTGTTATCTACTTGCCTTAGAAATTTTAGACATTTTATAACTGAAAGATAAGATTAATCGTAAGGTAGTTTCTAAGGCCGAAAGGAAAATTTTGAATGAAATTGTTAAGTTTAAAGGTTGTTAAGAGCCAGTAAGCTAGATAAAGTAGCTTCTGTTGTCAAATCAGATTTAAACATTTTTGTCTAGAAACAATAAAAATGAATTTAAAAGTGAAAAGAAAGGTCACCTCCTATCTGGAACACCAGTACTATTTCATGCGTACTATATTTTCCCTGAAAATAGTTCTTTTCACACAAGTTAGGAATTAGGCTGCTATAAACCATTCCGCTAGCTTATTCATATTGAAAAGACGATCAATTTCTTTCATCCATACTAGTTAACACCTAGTATAGCTGAGGACTCCAATTCATGTATCCTTAGAATTGTATACCGACTGCACTCTCTCTTGCCATATCTACCCATTCTTTGTAGCATTCCGTTTTCGTATGTATTGTGTTAAGAACTAAAGGGTTTTCCAATAGGGACTTGACAATTTTGAATTTAATTTGTGAACGCACTCTTTCACTAATCATCAAACTGTCACTGTCAATTTATTCAGTAAACTCAACATTTTCATCATGGTAAAGTACACTAACGAGCAACGTCTGCAAATTATAAAAATTTTCTACCGAAATTCGGAGTCGGTGACTGCAGTTTTAAGAGCGTTAACTCCAATTTTCGGTCGTAATTCCAGCCCTAGTAGACAGGCAATAACAAGTTTAGTGCAAAAATTTGAGTCTACATATTCGTTGTGTGATGTTGCCGTATCAGTGAGACAACGGGTTGGTCGAAGTGTTGAAAATATCGCTGCCGTTTAAGCGTTCGTAGCAAACGATCCAAATCAGTCAATTCCACGGCGTTCTAAAGAATTGGGCATCGCTCAGATCACATTATGGCGTATTTTGCGTAAGGATCTTGGTTTACACCCATACAAGATCAAGCTGATTCAAGAATTGAAGCCCATGGACCATTTAAAGCGACGTATGTTCTCCGATTGGGTTCTGGAGAAGATGCGCCAAGATGATAAATTTCATCGCAAGATCATCTTCAGTGACGAAGCTCATTTTTGGCTCAATAGGTTCGTCAATAAGCAAAATATGCGTTATTGGTCGGGTGAAAATCCACATGTGCTTCATGAATCACCACTTCATCCACAAAATATAACTGTTTGGTGCGGTTTGCATGCCGGCGGCGTTATTGGGCCATATTTTTTCGTAGACGATAACGATCGTCACATTACTGTGAATGCTGAGCGTTATCGCGCCATGATTACCGATTATTTTTGGCCCGAATTGGAAGATATGGACTTGGACGACATGTGGTTTCAACAGGATGGTGCCACAAGCCACACAGCACACGCTACAATCGATTTATTGAAGAGTAAGTATGGTGAGCGTGTTAGCTCAAGAAATGGCCACCTCGTTCGTGCGATTTAACGCCGCTTGACTATTTTCTGTGGGGCTACATCAAATCATTGGTTTATGCCAACACTCCAACGACGTTGGAAAAGCTCAGAGCCAACATTGAACGCGAAATAACTACCGTTTTGGCCGATATGTGTGGCCGAGTCGTTGAAAATTGGGTCCAAAGAATCGACCGCTACAAACGTGCCCGCTGTGGCCATATGAGCGAAGTCGAGTTCCATTCATAAATGTTTTGATTGTACTTGAAGCCGATAATAAAGTTTTTGAAAATCTCAAATGGTTTGTGTTTTATTTAAAAAAAAAGTTGTCAAGTCCTTATTGGGAAACCCTCTATGTGCAGTCCTGCACACTCCACCACTACATCACCCAGATTTTCCACAATATCCTCTATGTACAGTGTGAATAGTGTTGGCCTCAGAACACAGCCATGCTTCACTCCCCACATCGTCTCGTAGTAGGATGAAATTTACCCTACATTTCATACACGTGACCCGTTCAAAATTCTTCGATAAAACCAGCAAGGCATGTATATGAGTGCCTTCTGATCAACCTTATCAAAGCCGGCCTTAAAGTGAAAAATAAGACGTATAGCTCTTTATCAACTACATAAAAAAATTATGTGGTTGATCGTAGAACATCCAACTATGAACCCTGCTTGTTGTTCCTAAAGCAACTTATTTTTCTTGATCCATGTCGATACACGGCCCTGCAAGACAGTTGTAAACACTTTATATGAGGCATATGGAAATGAATTACCTCTATAGTTTGCAGCATTTGATGAGCATCTTTTCGTGAAAATTGGAAAAATGACTGATTTTTTTTTTAAAACTTCGCCAGTATCAATAGTTTGAAGATCAAAACTAACTTACTCTGCAACTTGTTGGTCCCATACTTGTATAGGTATACCATCTGATCCTGCAGCCTTGTGTTCCTTTAGGCTATCAAGTGTTAGGGAAACTTCTTCAACTGTTATCGGTCTGTCTAGCATAACAACTATAATCCTGGGACCACGTACTGGAAAACGTACTTGCTGGGAGGTGGGTTTAAGAGGGTGTCAAAATGAAGCGATAGTAAAATGATATTCTCTCTAGGGCTAATGGAGTATTTTACCGCATTGAGTTTTTTTTATTGCTTTCCAGAAAACAGCTGAATTTTTGCATAAAGACAAACTCAGTGCTGGCGATTCATAGTAAGCCTTCATTTTCTCCCGGGTTATTGCTTTAATATCAGTATTGACTTTCAAATACATTTCTTTCTCTAACCCAGCACTGTGTTTTCGAAATAGGTATAGCCAAGAAAACGGAGATTTCCTGGCAGTCTTTATTAAGCCAGGAGGTTTTTTTTTAAATCTTTTCTCTTTTTATTGAGCAGGTTTACGAGTATATATGAGTATGTTTTTCTTTTATTTGTTGCTCTATTTCATCCAGAGACAGTTGATGATCAAATGCCACCCTTTTCCTCTAGGGCTCTTGCATGTCACGGGTATTCGACATTGATGCTTTCAGGCCAAAAGTGCAAACGATCGGATGATGATCAGAATACTTCTCATCCGTGTCCGTGATGCAGGAATTCCATTCATCCCGGATAAGACAGTAGTCAATAACTGACACCCTTTGTGTATCAATAAAAGTGAAGTCCGCTCTGCTCGTTCCATTTACTATCCGAAATACAATCGGGAACTCTATAAATCGCCTGCCTTTGGTATTAAGGTGGTTGTTAATCGATACTTGCGCTCATGTCCCCAATCAGCATTAACTTTGGGTTATAACAGCTTTTTAAAATCGAGACACCCGTGGTTACAGTTTAAGTATGTGGGATTATAAACATTTTATTATTAAATATCAACGGTATATACACACGCTAAATTTTCCAGGTTATTTTTAAAACCGAAAAGACGGCCTCCACTCGCTCTTCCTCTTTCTCCAACCTTGACTGCTGCAATTCATTTAATAACGCTTGCCAACCACTGTTTCTTTGGGCTGAGAAGGCAACTGTGTACATAGTAAGGCCCTCTCCCGAACAAACTCCGCATTGGGCATTTGAGGTGGCTGGGACATGTAGAGAGATTGAACACCCACGCCGCAGCCCGCAGAATCTTCGACTCTAATCCGGAGGGACAACGTAGTAGAGGAAGGCCTCGCCTTAGGTGGCGATCGCTAGTGGAAAAGGACCTCAACCAACTTGGAGTGCGCAACTGGAGGCAGTTAGCCAAAGACAGCGATGGGAGAGTCTTATTGGTTGAGGCCCAGGTGCACCTCGGACTGTAGCGCCGCCGAAGTAAATAAATAATGTTGCACAAATAGCAGCAAACTAGGTGGAACAGCTTAACAAAAGTCAGATGTACCCATAAACTAATTTCCGTCGTCGAATCTTGGACAATGATTATACAATTTCTGTTCAGCACAATGGCTATCGGAAAAGTTTTATAGAGTTTGGCACGATAGTTTGCCCATGTGTCTATAATATTCAAACGGGGAGCAGGGTTCAGTTCATGCGGTTTCTTACTGCTGGCGATTCGTAGAAGACAGGAAAAACCAGCCAAGTCCGTAAGACCTCGTAGGTCACATTTCATTACTTTTGACTCCGTGGCTTACATAGTTTAGATATTTGGTTTTTGTCTTAGGATTTAGGTAGTTTCAAGATTGTTTGTTAAAAGAAAATATTAAATTATAAAATTGGTAAAGAAATAACGATTTGTTTTTGAGCGTTTTGTATTTTACGCAAAATTAACTTACTTACTTTGCGTGGCAGCTTATGGAGAGGGGCGTTTCTGGACCTCAACTAATATGCATTTCAGCCACCTCAATTTTTAGCTAGTTACCACATTTACCGCACACCATTGGTTAAGGTCTTCTTTCGGTTTACGTTAAGTCTACCATTACTGTGATATCGCGATAGAGTGAATTCGAAAGCCCTTTGGACAGCTGGTATTCATGCGCTTTATATAATCTGTCGTTTTATTTGCTTTAGGCACCTTAGAGCCGATACAGTTCTTCGTTGTACCACCTCTGTCATTACATTCAATTACATGACGAATCTGTCGCTCAAACCAGATAAGCGAAGTTCCATCCGCTCTGAAAAGTGTCCAAAGCTCTGCGTCACATAAGAGGACTAGGTTAATGTGGGCCCTTTATAGCGACTCCCTAGTTACTCGAGATACGGCTTTGCTATTTAATTTCCCTCTTAGTTTAAAGAAGCAGCGATTTACGGGAGTTATTCTTAGCTTGATCTCCGTAGTTCTGTCATTACTGAGAGAATCACTATCGCATTGTGATAGAGAAGTAGTAGTTATTTATGGTAATTCTGCACAATCGGATGAGTTTGTGAGAAATGGCAAAACAAGATATGGATCTGTATAGCATGTCTCTACCTTAAGCATCCTTAAAATCAATGAAAAAGTGGAGCATGTCGATATGATATTCTTTGACCTTTCCCAAGATTTGCCACAGAGTGAATATTTTGTCGAACGTGACCACACTGATATGAACATATCGGGTTGTTACGATCAGTTTTTAACGTTTATATACAGTGGAGTAAATCGCATATGAGATTTGCTTAGTAGACTTATGATTCTGCAGTTTTTGTAGTTCAGAAAATTTATCTGTCTTGAGCACTGAATAGACGATGCTGATATTCCATTCATCAGGTGTGGCTTATTCGACTGAATTTTACAGCTCCTACGGATTTGACGAAATTATTTTCTTTTCTTTACTAAACTTCATTATAACCGACATGGTGTTTCCAATATCTAGACAGAGTAAGTGCGGCAAATGTGGCCCACGTGGGTAATATCTATGGTCTACCACTGTATTTGCCTAACCAAAACCCACAGCGAAATAAACGGGATTCCAAATCCATTTTCTATCGTCGCCATTTTTTCCGACAACATGGAATTGCTTATGAACAGGTACCATTTCGCTTCAAATAATATATATAACATGGATGAAACGGGAATTTCTGTTGTCCCATCGAAAATGCATAAAGTACTTGCGTTGAAAGGTCGAAAACAAGTTGGAGCATTAACTTGAGCTGAAAGAGGTTCTTTGATAACTTCAACATTGTGCATGAGTGCAGGAGGTTCATTTGTTCCTCTCATGTTCATCTTTCCGAGGAAGAGAGACAACCCCCAGTTAATGAAAGCTGCGTCATCAGGCTCCATATATGCAAATCATCCATCCGGATGGGTGCAAACTAACTTATTTACAAAGCGGTTCAAATACTTTTTGGAATCAGTCAAACCATCCTCATCTTCACCGGTGCTTCTTATAATGTATGGGCATACAAGCAACACCAGCAACATAGAGCTTGTGGACCTTGCAAGAACAAATCATGTGCATATTCTATCTATTCCTATGCATTCGAACCATAAAATACAGCCGCTTGACAAGACCTTCATGGGACCCTTAAAAAATTACTTGACTGAGGAAATTCGACGATGAGTCATCAATAACACAAAGCCTTAACATGCTACGACATAATTGAGCTATTCGATCGAGCCTTCCTTAAGATTCAAGCTGGAAAGATTGCAGTTTTTCGTTGACAGGAATATGCCCATGTGATAGAAACATCTTTCGAGACCACGATTTTTTAGCAGCAGAAGAACTTGATACAGCAGAATCTCAAACTAATGACGAAAATCTTGCCCCTACCAATCCATGTGATATTGAGGGGGAGGTACAAATGGAGCCAGATCAAAATGTGCCATTGACTTCAGCTGGAATAAGATCTATTTCGGAAATAATGAAATCCATACCTCTAACTTTTGCTGAAACAGACTCAAATGTTAAACATCCAGATGAACCAGAATCGCAGACCTCGGGAACTATTCCTTCAAATCCATCAACGACCTTTTTTCTCATATTCCTGTCCGGATTAAAACAACTTCGAATCGTGGAAGAAAACGAGGAAAGTCAGAGATCATTTCGTCATAAAATGTCTCTCGAAAAATCCGTTAAATTAAAGGATGAGAGGGAAAAGAAACTAGGACCTTAAAAGGATATGATAACAAAAGAAGCATTAAAGAAGAAGGTAGAAATATCATCATACAGACTTTAATGCAATAATTTTAAGGCAACTTGAGCTTTAACTGCAGAAGGTTTTTAAGTATCTGATGTTGGCGAACAGATCATACCGCACAAAAAGAAACACATTCACAAGGAACAGCTTTCTTCATGACAGTAATTTCATTCCAGACGATGGTTCCGACCCTAGTCCCGATAGAAGTAATCAGGCAGATGCTAAATGCATCTACTGGTCCAGCTTATTCTCTGACGATAATGGAGGCAAAGCTTGGGTACAATGTGTTGCACATGCAATGAACAACAATATTTTTGGTGTTGTTAAAGTTAAAGTTCCTCGAAAAAGCATTGGACCATATTTAACACCAGATGGGCTATATTAGCCGCAATTTTTTAAAAACTGAATTATGAAGTTCCTTTCAGTTTTTTTTTGTTGTTTTTTTAATTAAAGTTTGTTTGTTTTTTTAATTAAAGTTTCTAAAGACTGAAATAAAAACTACTTGTAAGACTGTTAGAAAAAAAATTAGTAAATGAATTATTATTTTAAGTGTGGGCCACATTTGGCGCACTTACTCTACTTTCGCAAATGACCGTACTACTTATTAGATCACGTTTTGCCCTTCTCGATGACATTATGTCAACTGTTTGTTCATCATCAAAATTATTCCTTCCGAGTATGGTACGCAACATGCGTTTCTTCTTGTCATGGTCGTTCTTGCCGGCTGCTCTTTTCGAAAAAGTTTATGTTATTGTCATCTGCTAGTATGTGTCAATAGCAGCTCACATCTCAGCCCTCGATCTTAATGATTTGCACGATACACCTCCAACCTGGGTGGAAGTGCTCGCCGACATTATTCCCGAACCACGGGTTTCTTGGTGTGTTTTGTTAGTGGTCAAGTTGTGAAACCCACCACCTGAAAGGTGGCATTTGTGATGGGCTTTTAGCAGTATCGCCACTGTTCGTCTCCACTTGGTATTTCTGATTTGGGATTATGAGAGAAGTTAACGAAGTTATGAACGTTTTCACTAAAACCTCTTATAGTTTTCATCCCCACGCACACCTCATTGTAATATTTGCCAAACGCTGTCCTTTTATTCGTGTTTTAGCTACTATTGTAGTATGTATTGACACGAGTCCATGTTAACGTCTTGGGATGTGCGGACATCTAGGGTACTAAAAGCGTGTCTTCTGTCTATCAGAGTACTAACAGTGGGAGATTGGCGAATTGGCTTTATGTCACTTTCCACTGTATATCTGATTTTGCTTATCTGATTAATATGGTATATACCCTCCATTATTGTCTACAAAAAGGATGACAATATTGCATTCAATGACTAATGTACTACACGTCGCGTAGCGGCTCCCTGAGCATCTGCATGTAACTGTAACCCTCAACTGTCAGGCAGCCGCCTAAAGCGAGTCTGGTGTATTTCAAGTCTGGGGGTGGGTGACTCCCTTCGCTCGCTAACAGATTTTCACCATTTTCTGCGCAGAGTTTAGCCACTCACGCGACTTCATCATACCCGCTAAGGGTATGTCAACAACTGTCAGGCAGACGCCTATAAGCGAGTCTGTACGGTGGGTGGTTAACTACGCTCGCTTTGCACAAAACATAGCATGCGCCTATATCTTAATAGTACATTGGTGGACCACTTCCCGGGTTACAAGGACTTCACACTCTGGGCGACTATTTGACTCATACGTCGGACAACATGCAAGTGCTAGCGTGTAGTATATTAGTCATTGAATGCAATATTGAAAAATAAAAAAAAAGTCATATGGGTTAATGTCTCAAATTTGTATGGCCTTATGTCACTTTGTGAAAGCACTTTACAAATACATATTTCAAAATATGGCCTTATGTCACGGCACCGTAAAAAATAAAATGATATTCCAAATATTTGCAGTCTATCCCGTGACCGGATGTGGTGACATGGAGGCTATACATGTTCTCGGCACTAGAGCTACCATTCAGGCATTGGGGTCACAAAGTTCACTATTTGTATCCTGAACTTGAGGGATTGTTCATCGGTATTTCATAGTTGTGTCGTCTTCTTCCTCCTTTGATACTTTTGTGCAATTTGTAGCCAGTCGCATGACTTTATTACTAGCAACATATCAATGTATGAAGAGTGTCGAACAAAGTGGGGGTGGCCTGACGCATTGGTAACAGAATTCTTGCAGTAGAAGAAAATATTGTAGAGGATGCTATCTCTGACGATGGCCCTGGTTCCTCGCGACTGTACCACCAACTAAGTAAGTAACTACAGCTATGGCCAAAATAATAGGAACAGTTATTACTTTTCAATGATATCGTGCTAGGCGAGTGCTCGCAACAGTTTCTTGTATGCACATTTGTTAAAAACAAAGAAAAGTGCTATCAGGTGCAATTATTCTGTAGAAATCTTATGATCTATCTGGACAAAAAAATAGGAACACTCCCAGTAAATTTGAAGTGCAGAAATAAACACTGCACTGAAGCTCAACATGCAAGCATTTTGATATTACGCAGCCAGGGTGAATCCATACGAAACATTGTTAAAACAATTAAGTGCTCTTCGACGATAGTATTAAACGTTTTGCCATTAAAAACTTTCCTGAGATCAGAAGATGTCCACTAGAGACAAAAAAAGATTGGTCAGGAAAGCCCAAGCGAACCCGTTCATGTCCTCCAAAGACTTGAAATATGAAACTCAAATTGAAGTGAGTGCCAGAACGATTCGCCCGAGTCTTAGTAAATGCTGAGCTGCGGGCTCGAGCTCTGAGAAAAGTGCCACTGCTAAAAAGAGTGTACTCTTGTCCTGAAGCGCATTGCTTTTACTAAGCTTTAGCATCTGCCGCACAATCCCCTCCAATCAATAAAGCAGTGCCGCAATATAAATATATCTGTTTGGAACGGACAGTAAACAGTTTGTTCGTCGTCAAAAAGGTGAAGCGTACAATCCACGATACACAAAACCCACTGTGAAGCATGGGGGTAGTGTAATGATGTGTAAGTCCAATATACCTTATTAAAGGCATATTGACAAAAGAAACCTACGTGGACATTTTAAGGAACGTCATGCTACCATGGGTATGCGCGGATGAGAATTTGCCCCTAAAATTGCGGTTCCAACAGGATAACGACCCCAAGCATTTGGCAAAAAACTAACAAAAAATGGTTCCAGCAAAACAATGTTGCTGTATTACGAGTACAGATCCTGTCTCAATCTCCGGATCTAAATCCGATTGAGAACTTTTGGAGCGAGCTTAAAACTGAAATAAGCAGACGGCACCCTTCCAACAAAGCGGATGTTTGGAGTGTCATCCAAAATGTTTGGTGTTCCATATCTTCCGAAAATGCCAGGAGCTGGTGAATTCCATTAGTACTTAACTAACCAAATGTTAAGTTGTAACGAAAAAATTTCTATCCAACATGGAATTAACCTTCCACCTTAAATTGACCCTTATGACCATTGCACACAGGCATAGCTAATAGCTAGTCCGGACAAAAATGGAAGGGCATTCGGGCTGCAAGTAGCGGAAGGCATGCTAGTCGTGCTCCGTGCAATAAGCTCGCCGGATTGGGGGGATCTTGCTACTGCCTCACCGAACTGTGTTACTGTATTTACATGCCTACTCGACGATGTTGTTTGAGGAAAATATTTCATAAAAAGGGACCCGAAATTTTCCTGAAATTATCTTTAACCAGTGTTTATGATTTTACCCTATTTTGACATCTCCTCCTATCCAATTCAATTATCAAACAACTCGTATTTAGGCGAGGAAATAAGATGGAGATATTACCTCGAGTGTAACCCACCCCTATGCTGGTAGTGAGAAGTCAGGACCAACACCGTGGCAGCCAAAATCCACTCAAAAATTTACTTTAGCTACCCCTTAAAAATAGGGGGTACAAACCCCCTCTAAAGAAAACTCATACTAAACTCCGAAGACAACTCACATCCGAATACAAGAGTATCTACCTCTTCATGAAGCTGACCAAGGAGTCACCAAAAATAAAATTAAGTAAATGCAATAGAAAAGACATCGCTTACTTCAATTGGAAAAATATAAACAAATTTTATTCAAGAAAAAAAAATCATAGTAGGGGAAGGGATCGGGGATTTCAAACCAAAGATCATAATTTCCGTATAAATAAAAAAAAGCAAAAACAAAACTATCTGTTCCAAACATTAATAAAGTAATGGTAGTTATAAAATCATAAAAATTAACCTGTTTAAGGTTCGATACTTTATCAAAATTTACATCTAATCATATTTATAGGATAATAAGATTGAAATAGAGTAAAATCTAAGGCATGAAAATTATAAAGATTCATAAACGAAATATAACACAATAGATACTTTCAAAAAAAAGGTTGGAAATAGAATTCAAAACTAATTGCCATTTCTTCAATTTGGTCTTTTGTTTGAACTTAATAATTTTACTTACATATATGTATGTCAAAACGGATACAAAATTAAAAAGTATAAAAAGATTAGGCTAAATCACTCACCAGCGATAACGACATTTGTTTCTATTGACGCACTGCACCGACAGAAAAGTAGACTTCTGACCAGACTTAAAAACTTGTACAGACAGTTAACTGACCGACAAGACCCGGAGATTAGGACACTGAAGTCGTCGATTAAAAATATTCAAACGCTAATAAAAGAAAATTACAGAATTTCTGTAAGTTTGTATTGGAACAACAAGGTTCGGGCTGTAAACACCAGCAACCCGAATATGTTTCCGCAAATAAATAAACTATTTCGGAGAAAAAATCAAAACGACCTTCAGTGTCTTAAAATAGCCCGGACAACAGACAACGAACGATTACTGACAATAGCAGGTATTGATCCAAATGAGGCCCCTGATGATGACGACTTCTTTGTGATCGAGGATCCACAGGAGAAAGTTGAGACCATAGGGGCGACTTTCCAGGAAGTATACAAGTCCATTGATATCATTGGCCCTAATTATGACCTGGACAATCGCTTCGTGGTGCACGACTTCTGCATTCAAAATGAAATAAGGAACTGGCGATCCAACGGCTCTGGTTTCACCCGGTTTAGCGACGAAAATATGGCAAATAATGTCATTGCCAGAGAGGGTGACCTACCCCCGTTAATTTCGAAGGAAGAACTCCATGAGATCTTCGACACAATCAGGGCTAAGAAATCAGTTGGGACCGATGGTATTCCGAACATCGTGCTTCGACATCTTCCTCTAGAAGCGGTGGACATTTATACCACCCTGTTTAATAATGCAATGAATAATGCACATTATCCAGCGCATTGGAAAACGGCGGTGGTTCAACCTATCCCCAAAAAGGGGAAGGATATATCCAATCCGGCGAATCTCCGGTCGATAAGTCTCCTTCCGAATATCAGTAAGGTTTTTGAAAAGGTAATCAATAGAGCTCTGTCTAGGTCGGTTGAGGACAAACATATAGTTCCGGATAATCAATTCGGTTTTAAGGCGGGACATGATATCTCACATGCCGCGTCTAAACTGGTGTCCGATATCCAATGGAATAAAGGCAAAAAACAATGTACTGGTGCCTGCTTTGTTGACTTTGAGAAGACCTTCGACACCGTATAGTTGGAGGGTCTTTTCTATAAGCTGACTAGGCTGGGGATCAGTCAACCACTCTTGTACACTCTTTATAATACTCGTATGCTAACTAACAGACAGTTCATCGTGAAAAATGGTGATGTGACTTCTGTTGGAATATTTCAAATTAAAAATGGTCTTCAACAAGGCGCGGTCAATTCGCCGATCCTATTTAATATTTATTCAAGCGACTTGATAGGTTCACTTCCCCATACTATTGCGTACGCAGACGATTTGATAGCGTACAGAACAGGTCCAAAAATCGAGGTCATTAATACTCTCTTGCAGCGTGACTTCGATAAGATAATACGATTTTGCGATGACTGGAAGTTGAAAATCAACTTTCAGAAGTCGGAAACCATTCTCTTTAGGACGCCGTTGTCTAGAGCCTCAAGGGATACCAGAAAAAATTGGAGAAAGTTCTCGATTATTGGACAACACGGACAGCCTCTTGCCTGTCGAAATGTAGTCAGATACCTTTTGATCTGGCTAGATCAGTTTCTATATTTTGGCAAAAGTGTGGATGCTGCTCTGGCCAGAGCTAAAGGTGCCTTTGCCCTTACAAAGAGACTGTTTTATAGCAGCCAACTCGATGCGAGGGTAAAGGTAATCTGCTACATGGCCCTTATCAGGCCCATGCTGGTATTTGGTTGTCCCGTGTGGTTCAATGTACGAGCAAGCTTAATGGAAAAGATTCGAGTGTTTGAGAGGGCTTGCCTTAGGGCCTGTCTTCGCTTGTACAGAACACCAGAGTCGGAGTACAAAAAATTTTATCCTAATGAGGTCTTTTACAACAGGGCGAACCTGATACGAGTGGACAACTTCGTAATTAAGCTGACTCGAAGGCACATTGCAAGAGCAATGACATCGACGAATAATCTGATATCTGGGGCTTACTACCCCAATTACCTTTACCACGAGAGTGTGCGATCTGACGGCTTCGTTCCACCGGAAGCATTCCTCTACCTAGATCAGAAAGGGTTGATCCAGGATAGATCAGCGGTGCCGTTAATCTTCCATGTCGCTCGGACAGCTGGGGACAGGCGACTCAACTACGACAGAGACGTCGCACACAGCAGTGTGGATCGCCTCAGGTTCAGTAGGGGGGTGGGGAATCGCGATAAGAGGGATGTCGTTCGGCAGCACCAACATTTCTGGTGGTTGAATGATGGAGAAGATGTTTCGTCGTCGTTTCCGTCAATTACGGACCAGCCTCACTAATGAGGCAGAGCTGACCAATCTGTTTTCTCTGTAAACAGCGATGGCCGGCTTACATAGGTTTAGGTTAGCATTTAAGAAACATATACATATATCAGTGTATACAAAGGTGTATACTGATATATGTATATGATTGTGTATAACGTCTATGTGTGTTTATGTGTATTGTGTATATAGGTTAAGTAGCCTAAGGTTTATTTTAAGTTAGATACTAAGTTTTTATTAAAAATAAAAAATTATGTCCATATGCTAAGTTTTGTTAACAAATTTTTTTCTTAGCTTTAAGTATACAAACTAACTAGTGTAAGATTATTAAGTAATTGTAAGCTAGCATTTAAGCATTTTTGTTAGAATGTAAGAATTAGTGTTAAGAAAATAAAATACATATAAAACTAAAACTAACGACATTTGTTTCAATTCGTTTTTTTCTGTTCGGATCCGGATATGTGCACATTCCTTTCCAAGGAACCAAAAAGTAATAAATTTGTCATCCTTAGATATATACTATATTTTACAGAAAAAAAAAATTTATACATACAATTATACAATTCAAAATAGTATTTTTAATTTTTTTTTTATGCATGATTTTTTTTTGTTTTTTTTTTTTGTGGGATTTAAGGACGGAAAGCAAAAAATAAAATAATAAATGTCCGGGACAAGGGGTGGGGATAAAAACAAAAAGGTTACATCTGCTACTCGCTGGGTGCTGGTCTATGGCATCATAGAGATGAGCTGGTGGCAAATTATTCATTCCTGGAATATAGAGTCAAACATCAATCGAGCTGCTTCCTCCAATTCGTGCAGGTTCAAGAAGTCAATAACCGGGATTTTATCTTGACCGGTTGAGAATATTAAGTCTTGTGGCCGGTACAATTCTTTTCTTACGCCCATTGAATGTTGAAGCTAGGCTACGGTTCACGGTTAGATTATACCACACACTCGTGGATTACTGCATAAGCGCTGGCTTCATGTCTTGAAAATCGAGGTAGTGCAGTTTTATTTTTCTTTTACACATATATTTTTCACATGCATATCAAACATGGTTAAAACTTTTTGGTTGGCACTTAAAATTTTATTTATTGTATTTTTATTTTTTTTATTGTAAGTTCTTTCTTTTAATTAAACTACATATGATAAGATGGATGCCCAGTCGCCAACTACTCTCACTGCCTTGTTAAAGCCAACCCAATGCTCTACAACTACCGCTTGCCTTTTTTTTTTTTTTTTTTTCTTTGGTCCCCTCAATGGCGTGATTATTCGGTACACAAAAAAAAACTACCGAATTTTCGGTGAAAAATAGCGTGATCAATTACTAGGCATGGCTTGCTTTCTCCTTCTACCACATTTATCTTACCAGAAGGCAAATCTGGTCTAAACTCAGAGAGTTGGCCTATAGTTGTAATTTGCATACATACATATGTATATATCTCTCCTTAAATTGGGTGGAGAAAAGGCATAAAACAACAACACCGAAAGCCCTTGTATCGTAAGTTGCTATCCATCAACTTGTTCTCATCAAAAGACAAGAGGCATATACGATTTTCGTACGATCAAGGTTAGGTTACAATAAAAAATTATATTCTGCCATTATGGTTTGTGCGTATGATGACAAGTGAAAAAAAACTTTTCAACAACTTGAAATTGTCGAGCTATACTATCAACAAAACCAAGAGAGTTTCTTAGAACATTGAAATGGGTTCCCACAAAGTACTAATTCAAAATACATTTAAAAACATTTTATTATTTATATGTTTTTCTTTATTATGTCTGGGTGTTCCCATTATTTTGGCCATGTAGTTAAATATTGTGAAGCAATATAACTAACTAAAAAGAAACAATTGCTTTGGATTAAGCAACTGCTTCCACGTAGAATATATTGTAAACATACGAGTATTTCTCATAAATCTGATATTATATTTGCTTCACATGTTCGAATAAAATAAAAATTACTTTTTCTGGCTCCGAAAAGGAATGAGTGGTCCTATTATTTTGGCCATAGCTGTATGTGTAGAATTTTTGCTTGATTTCAAGGTATAAAGTTCGCAAATAAAACTCCAATGGCAGAGTCGTAAAATTAATCATAAGAAACATTAAGAGCAACTATAAGACACCATCGGCAAAGAGAGTGAAGGCCTGGAATTGAAGGGTAAATTTAAAAAGGCGGTGCAATATTCAGTGTTGCAAATCGTAGTCAACTTGATACTCCAAGAAGTCACACTTCAGGTACAGCAGATCATTGATAGACGAATATATATTAATTTAGAACTGTCAATGAAATACTCGTACTATACAAACTTGGTTTAACTGAAGACCGGAACACACCATTGCATAGGACAGTGAAAATATGCGATACCTGGTTGGGATTGTTTTCCTTCAGATGTCTGTTGTGACTACAATTTTGGAAAGGTCTGTAACTCTTTAAAAATACAGTGTTTTGAATCCACAATCACATAAGCTTTTAAACTAAATCACCCAACAAGAAATCACAGTCTCTCTATAGAGGTTCTTACATTGCGCCGGCATTCGTACTGGTTTCATAATTTGAAGTGCAAACGTTAAGTTTGCTGATAATGTCATTGCAATCAAGTGGAGAGACATACAAACTATTAAAAATAGTTACCCACCCACCGGTGGTGTATTAATTTAATTAGCCTCAAATATTGAAACAACGTTCCCAGTTCGATCTCACAATTTTCCAGACTCGCAACATTATGCTAATCGTAGCCAAACAAACAGTTTCGTCCACTGTGGCAAAATAACAGAAAAAAGCAGCGATGAAGAAGAAAATCTTTGGGACAATCTAGTCACGACATCTTGGTAGATTCAGCGAAACATTGCTTGGAGCACTTTGACCTGCGACGGCGTTAGATTTGAACTGAAGATTTCCGCGGTTCGGTTCGCGAAAGTGAAGATTCCATTGAAATGGATGTTTGGATAGTTTCAAACGGAGATTTCTATAGTTACGGACAGTCACGCCCATTTCTATTATTTACGTTACTTTGCTACATTTAGTAATGATACTTTAATCAGCGAATAAATGTGGTAATTAAAGTTACATGATTGCCTACCTCTTGAGGCAGATGTATTGGGATTTATTGTCAAACTGAGTTGGATTCAATTGGTTTTGGGAGGAAATCGGTATCCAATTCAGTAGGAGTATACTGTGAGATTTAGTCATAAATTTGTTGAATTATGCGTTTATTTGTTATACCTAGGAAATGGTTAGAGATGGATTCATTCAATGTAGAAACGATGGATGGATAGATGCAGAGATGAGTTCGCTTTAACCTGATCAAGTAGTCGCTGTCTGAGACTTGTTAGTCTCTCTGGGATGTGAAGTGGCTTATATGCAGACAATCTTCCACTAAACATACGCTTGAGACTTCTGAACTTGTTTGGGCTCCCACGTATAGAGAATACCAATGTGGCGTATAAGTTAAGTTAAATATGATTTTTTTTTTTTTTTTTTTTTAAGAACTTAACACTCAAGTGGGTATTAATACACTCAAAATGCCTGAGCACGTGTTAAGTTTTTAGGAAAATGTGACAGAGAGAGAAAGAAAGATTTTTGGGCTCAGTGGTTGTATTAGAGGCAACCATTCGTCTTACGAGAATTAATTTGGCTGAAAAAAAGAATGTCTTTCGGACGAGGCTGGGATTCGAACACCGAAACTTCCGATTAGGAAGCCAACACACTACAACTTGAGCCACGGCCACCCACAATTCATATATCTAAGCGTACCATTGCCAAAAGTAATGGATACATTGCTTCTATAGGCAACTTTTTGAACTCAAAAGGAATCATTTTTGAACAAACAGGCAAGTTCGAGTTTAAGGGTTTTCGAAAATCACACAAAAGAGTTACTAACCGAGATGGTAAACACGTTGAGAAGTAATAGTAATTTGAATGGAAACTTTTCTTTAAATATCGACAAGGCGCTGTGTTACTTTGCTTTCTGTCGAAATAGAGTACTCGTACAAGGGTTTAGTCCATTGCCTAGTGCCTTCGTATTCCTTTTATTAGAAATCCCCAGTCTATCGTAGAACGATGAGTTATCGCTTCAATGATAAATTGTCTACAGTAGCAGGATCAGCCATATCAGCGTAGAAAGGATATTCACAGAGAAAGTGCTCCGCGGTGTCGTCGTTACTATCACTGCAATGGATGATGTTGCTGACTTTTTAGAGAATCCTTTCGTTTCGTTTACCCTCAACCTAATCATGTCACCTAACTTTCTTCTCATAACTTTCAATACCAGCGCTAACCAAAGATACAGGCAGTTCCAATGCCGGTTCAGTTCCTGAGGAATCTTCCTTTAAGTGTTGTCGAACAAATTTATTATTGACCTCATTCCTGCGATCTCATCATAGATCAAACTAACTGGGCTTGGCATTCAAAAAAGCTTTGTATTCCCAAACTCAAGAGGTGGTTAGACTCTGTCACTGTAAACGCCGCTCATATATGTTCCTCAAAATATATGTTACTTCATTGGCATTAGTATTGCGTATGTCTCCACTTGAAAGGCATGCATGCAGGTTTACCTAATGTTTAAGGTTGTCGTACTCCACAAAGATGCTAGCCCGATGTACTAGATCGGTTCTGGAGCCAACAGTGGGTTTTCTTAGCTCGAATTCGCACAAATTCCGCTCTGCTCATTCGATTTTGAATTGGTATTCACGATGCTACTTAGACACATAATACATTCGCAAATCAGATTTACGCACATAAAGTTCAACAATCCTGTCCATATTCTTCAGTTTCGGTGAAAGGTGTAGATTGTGAAGCGATTCTGATCTGGTTACGTGCGAAATTAGAGTTTTAGAGTTTTGAGTGCTTTTATTTTGGCCATTTTCGACGACTTTCTACTCTGTTGGTGTCAACGTGAGCTTCGATCGCTTCACAAAAGTCTTTATGTGAGGCGCTATTTCAAATCTGAGTTAGTCTCATGTTTGATTTTTGGTTTTGTCTATAAAGATTGCAGTATTTCTCCAAAATGATTTTAAGTAGACCATTAAGGAGCTTTCTGATGTCTTTACGGGATCACAACAGATCCCGTCGGACATGTCGGCCTAAAATGTTCAGTAAGGGCTAAAACAATGACTGAGTGCACGTAACAACTGATGGATAGCGGGTTGTGACTGTGAATTTGGTTGGTGCACAGTTTCTTATTGTTGTAAGGGCATAACACCTACATCAATTTGATTCGGTAAACCAACGTCAGAATTTTCACTTCGCAGCCTTGCTTAGCATCGACGGTGTTTGTATTTGTTTTTCTTTTTATAATGACTCGGGAATTTAGAGTGGGCATAGCAAACACAAGCGGGTAAAAAACTAATCCCTTTTCTGAGTACGTCCACGTCTCTAAATACAGACCAGCTGTTTTGGCACTTAGTGAAACACAGGTAGATCGCTGCCCACAACTCTCGGAACACGCTGATCTGAAGCTGCCTGGCTATGAACTAGTGCCATTATTCTTTTCTCACCGCGGTCTCGCTATTTCCGTCCGTAGTGATGTTGATTACCAAATTCCACCACAGTGTAATTCATGTTCCAATCCGGAATTTAACTTTATGTGGTTAAAATTCCATCTCCGTAAGCAATTTATCAACTATTGCTTTATTTATAGAAGCCCCAAACTGGACAGCAATTCGACCTTTAACGAGTTCGATGCGCTGTCTGACTACATACAAAGAATTGCATCCCTGTATCCTGATACTAAAATCGTTATGTTTATGTTCCTGATAAGAACGTGGATGTCGGTGCTGATATGATTACTCTTTGAAATTAGATCCTTTATCCCTAATCAGATGAAGAGTATCAAACCAAAAGAAAAGGACTGGTACGACTCGAGCTGTAAAGAGGCTGTCAGGGTTAGAGAAATGTTGTTTCGGTCCTTCAAGACCAACCCAACAGAGGAAAACCGAAAGAAGTTTAAATGACTGCAATGTCTTTCTTAAGCGTATGAAATTTCAGTAAGACCAAAAGTTGAGGCAAAAAATACTACAATGTCCCAAAGGTAGTAAAATCTTTTGGTCGTTTGTCAAAAACATCAGCAATTCTGCCTCATCCTCCATCCCAACGCTCATCTACCACGACATTCAAGCTGTCAGCTCTTTAGAAAAAAATCAGTCTGCTACCTGCACCTTTTACGGCCAGCTCAACCCTTCCAGACTGTGCTTTGTCTTCGCCTACACTAGAGTGCGTAGAGTCTTCAATGGAATGAATCCACTTTCGCACTCGTGTAGTAGCAAGAGTACTTAAAGATCTCAACATACATAAGTCCGCTGGTCCAGATGGTATATCTCCCCTGCTTCTCTATGAATGCTCATCAGTTCACCATCAAGCCCATCTTCGGACGTACTCTGAAATTATTTCCTTTCCTAAGCCGTACAACTCGCTTATGGAATGCCCTGCCGAGCTCTTTATTTCCTAGCCAGTATAACTTGCAAACATTTAAAACCAACGCACATCGGTATCTCTCTTTTTTCCCTCCCTAACTTCCTTTCGCCAGCGCTATGTGCGTCTTAAGGGTACATAAATCCCTTGTGCGCGCGTCAATTGTAAAATAAAGGCACTAGATTACCACAGACAGATTTGTTGTAAGCGGTAGACTAAGCCAAGAAATCTTGAGTTTACGGCACGCGAAGGAATGTATTCTAGCAACCTGCATCAAATCTTAATTTACTAACATCAGCCTGATAATGCCCCCACAGAAAAAATAGATGATGCTACCAATGAAGGATTCAATGGAAAGGTTTCTGTCTTGTCACAAACCTACGGGCAGTATCGCGTAAGACAGTTTTAATTGGTTTTAAGTAAAAAATAGAAGGGAAGGACGTCTCTGGTAGTACAGTCTGACTACATACTCGTATATACGGATATCTCGGACAATGGAGGACTATAAGTCGACTTAAAATTGTAACAGCTGTAATCGAAACAATCCGACAGTACCCTTGCGAATCGTTACGCAACCTTACAACCTGCATTAATGCTGAAGACCATTTACATCGATGAAATTTGATGAAGATTGAGGGCAAGTAAATGTAGCAAAACAAATCGAATATGAAGCGTCGTGGCACAGAAAAACGAGAGCGGTGCATGCAAAAAAAAAAAATATATATCAGCTCGTCGGCAGCCAGCCGTCGAGCAAATGGAGACGAAATTTTATCGAAAACTTAATAGAACGTGTCAAGAAATTTATAGAGATGATCTAGGTAACTTAGTATTGTAGTACAGCCACAGATTGTATGCAGATTAATGATGAGGATGCCGCCTGCATTTTAAAGGTCGGAAGCAATCTTAACGATACCTTTGATATAAAAAAGGCTTAGATATGAAGATGTGTTATCACGTGACTTTTTTGATTTCATAACGAAAAGAGGCAATACAAGAGGAAACATTTTGCAACTTACATATTCATTCGCTGTTGATGTTGACATCATATTCAGCTATAAGTTTGGGGAAGACGGGGTTTATTTACCTCACCTACTCAAGGTTAAAGTTGTCAATCCCTGTGTCCTTGGCCTAAGGAGACAAAATAATAAAAAGCCTTTATACGAGAGTAGTCATTCCAGTCCTGTACTATGGCAGGTGGAAGGTGGATTAAAAAAACACTTTACCGCTTTAAATGCGAATTAATTTTGGTTCTGAACTTTGGTTCAAACCGAACTGATGGAAAGGGTGGATGCCAAATTCGTGCTTCGACTATTAACTGCCAGACAAAATCTAGCATACTCTAGTTTAAAAAAAGAGATCCTCGAAATGATTCAAATTTTTTTTCTAAGGTCATCACAGATGACGAATCATGGTGCTATGGTTATGACCCTGGAACGAACTATCAATATAGTTGAGGACTCAAAGTTCGCCTGACGAAAAATGGCATGACCATCGCCCTTATTCACCCGACCTTGTCTCCTTCTACTTCTTTTTTATTTTCCGGAATGCAAGGAAAGTGTTTTGCCAATGTTGCTGAGGAGAGAAGAAAAGATCGGCAGAGGCGCTACCATGCGTAACAGCAGAGGAATTTAAAAAAATGCTTTGAGCAATGGAATAAAGGCTTATACAAGTGTATTAGTGACAATGGAGAGTTTATTTCTTTTGGTTACCACTCGTATAAGAGCGAACACTAAGAGTTGTAAAGCGACAGCTACTTGGCTAGAAAAATGCACGTCATTCGTATGCAATCACTAGGATATGAAGAGCGAACTGATATAAATACAGGTGCAGGGAAACCTCAACCATCTTGAAGGCAGTTAGCTACTTTGTTCTTCTATATTGACTGATACGTATTTGGGGTCATTTGGAAATTGGATCCACACCAACAGAAGTGAGTCCAGAAGAATGAATTGTCATTCCACAATGCATGAAATAGTTTTGCCTTCAAGACCCGCAGTCAAGTACAAATGAGCTCTTTCTGTTGCTTAAGTCTCATGATTTAGCACAATTTTATTTAGATGTACAGTGACAGTTTTGCGCCTCAATAATGCGCTTTGGTGCCGCAAATCACTATAAAAATTTGAGATTTCTTAAGCCGAAAGCAAATTCAAAGGTGAAGTTAGCCCATCTGATGGTTTTCGCCAGCCCATCAGACAGGTAGCATTTCATTTGTGTGCTAACTGTCTTTGGTGCTTCTTAAGGCGGCTATACTTTTATGTGGCATCTTTTTAGACACTTGACTTCATCCCAAGCCTGCTGCTATGTAACCGGTACCTCACAGCGTCGATATGAGTGAAATCAATTTTTTATTTATTAGACAGTGTTCAAAGTGTCTAACAGCTACTGCGCCAGCTAATGCTGTTTAACTCGGTCTAGCTCGTTTTGCATTTGAAGTTAAATCACTGGTATGCTTCAAGTGCTGCTACTTGGTTAATATATTCAATATTCATCTTTGCACTTAAGTCATGGAAATATCCTACGCTAATAAATATGCATTCAGATCTGTAAATCTGTGAGGACCGCTGCAAATCAACGTTAATACTCAATTAACTTCATTAAAAGATCACGTCTCCCATGCTGCTATTCGCATAACCGAATGACTTGAGCCGGTGATTTATTAAAACCGGGAAGAGTGGCTCACAATTTGCACAGAAAGACACATCTTTTAGTTTAATGCCACATAAAGTGCCAATCTCCTAGTCAAACCATCACTACGAATATAACCAGCCTGACTTCAATGCTAATGTGCCACGTGTGTCAGACTCGCACTGCAGACGCTCACTGGCATGGTGCACTAGTTTTTCTTCCAATTGAGTTGCACTTAAACGTCGCACTTAACCTTCTGGCTCCGGATTACTAGTCAATTGGATTCGTTCGGTCTGTCGCTATCGATCTGGAATCTAGACTATGACATTAACTGGGTTCTCACCTTGACCATGATAGACAAGATGGGTAGAGTTGCTCAATCAAAAGTCTTACTTATGATTTATGTCGACAAGAATTAGCTCAAATAATAGCTTCCGCAATATTTTAAAAAATTTTTTCCAAAGCGATAGACCAAACCTAATGAAGGTAACGAAGTGTGATAATTTGTCGGCCACTGTGCACCCACTAGAGCTGCTGTACGACGCTGACCGACACCGCCACACCTTTCTTGTTGCACCTTCTACATGGTACTGTATCCAGTGGATTGGAGTATCTTTTGATATTTTACGACATTTTGTTTTGACATATTCGATAGACGCAGTCCTCTGGTTGGCCTAACACTTCTTAGCTGGAGTTGGATTTTCAGTTGTCGTTGTAGCTGCAGTTGAAGCTAAAGCCGGTGCCTTGGGCTGAGGAGTATCTTTGCTGTTTTTTTTTTGTTTGGAATTTGTTACTGCAGCAGTGGACTAACTCTCTTTGCGGGTTTACGTAATCCTCTGGTAAATAGTAAATATGTGCGCATCGGTGTACACTGCAATTGCGAATGAGGTTAGCGATGTTGTTGACCATAACATTAGCGATAAAACCAAATTTGATCGCTGTTTGACGCTTTGATATTCAAAAGAAATGCTTACCGTCCAAGCGAAGAGTCTGTCGGGGGTTTTTTCATTTCTATTTTTATTTCATATTAAATTTTAACATTTTTTTTATTGATGTGTGGTTTTTGTTTATATCAACAAAAAGAAGAAGCTTAAAGTTTGAATATTTAATGGAGTTAAGTTACCAATGATGATGGAGTCTTACTTAAGTCAATCTCTTGCTACGGCGGAAAGGAAACTGTCTTACGTTTGTTTTCTTAGGAACCAAACGTTGAAGAAATTTGGAAATTTCGTTGACTTGAAGGGTACCATTCATAAAAGCAGCGGCATATGTACATTTTTCCAAGGAACATCTGATCAGTTCTCCGCCTTATTTTTATAAAATTTTATGTGTTTGTTGTTTAAATGCACTTGATGCGATGAGAACTCCAATTTTTTCCAAGCGGTTTTCATGGTCACTGTAAAACTCCACAAGAAAATGTGGATGGCACTAACCGTAATATATACATTTTTGGGTCGGAGACTCTCGTATCGGAATAGAGCTAAGATTCTAGCATCATCTTGACGAAATTTTCATTAATATCGATGTGGCTGAATCGATGAAGCCAATGTTTTCTGATTTTTGGTCTAGACAAGGCATAGAATGATGAGTACGTCTGAGAAGTGCATATCGTTCTGATAGCACTTTTCTCTAATCTTTCAACCTATTTCAAAAAAAATTATTGCCTGTCATTCGGAGTAGGAACATATTAATATAATGGATGGGTGGACGCAAACTGTTTGGAATATTAAAGGAAATGTAGTTCAAACGAGCCAGGAATGACTGAAACGTCTTTCTCAAGAGCGTGAAATGTCAATACGACCGAAAATTGAGGCAAAAAATACTACAATGTCCGAAAGGTACGAGGGGCGTTCAACATATTCTCGGTATCGGGGTGAAGCTGTGGTTGTATATATAAATTGACTTATTTATCAAGTAATACTGTTATTTTAGTGCATTCATGTAAAATTTCATATAAATGTGATTATTAATTCGCGTTTTATCTCTAGTTAAACAGAATCATAATGGCAACTGGTGGCTGTTTACCAGGGTTCCGCACCTTCATTATCAACTGTGCAAAAGTGGTCAAGTGAGTTCAAGGGAGGCAGAGAGAGCATTGAAGACGACCCCCGCTCCGGCGCCCCGGCTACTGCTTGTACGGGAGAAAGCATCAAAGAAGTCGAAAAACTTGTTCTTGAGGATGCCCGAATAAAGGTGAAAATGATGGCAGAGATCACCAAGCTTTCAATTGGTACCATCCACACCATTCTTTATGACCACCTTAACCTTTCAAAGGTCAGTGCAAGGTGGGTGCCACGAATGCTCACAGCGCCTGAGAAAAAAGTGAGAATCGCATGCTGTAGAGAGCTTTTGGAGATGTGTAGTGAGAACGCGGACGGTGTTATGGATCGAATTGTTACTGGGGACGAAACATGGGTCCACCACTATGACCCTGAAAGCAAACAAGAGTCCATGCAGTAGCATAAAAAAGGAACAGACCCCCCGAAGAAGTTCAAAGTCACTCCGTCTGCCGGGAAGCTCATGGCCACAGTTTCTTGGGACTCAAAGGGAATCTTGCTCATTGAGTACAAAAAAAGGTGAAACCATCAACGCCACATCCTACGCTTCCGCTTTGCATAATTTGCGGGAGGAAATTAAAAAGAAAATACGGGGTAAACTCGCAGCGGGTGTGTTGCTTCTTCATGACAACGCTCCTGTTCACACGGAGCGAGTTTCCAAGGCTGCTGCGCGAGATTGTGGTTTCGAAGAGATTATTTCCTGTTTCCGGATTTGAAAAAATGTCTTCGTGGAAAAAGATTTTCGGATGATGAAGAACTCAAGTCGGCAATAAATGGGTATTTTGCAGAGAAAGAGGAAATTTATTTTTTTGAGGGTTTAAAAAAGCTTATCTCAAGATGTAGAATGTGCATTGATGCTAGGGGAGTTTATATTGAAAAATAAAAACAATTTAAATTGAATTCGCATTTTTCTTCATATCGATACCGAGAATATATTGAACGCCCCTCGTAGTGAAAATTTTTGGTCGTTCGTCGAAAATATTAAACATTCTACTTCAACCTCCATCCCAACGCTTATTTACAATGACATTCCAGCTGTCAGATCTTTGGACAAAGCAAATCTGCTTGCTTTATCTCCGCTTACGCTTGAGTGTGTCGGATCTTCATAGGGACGAATCCACTTTCGCACTCGTGTAGTAGCAAGAGTACTTAAAGATCTTAATATTCACAAATCCGCTGGTAATCTTTTTCATGAATCCTACACTTTAGGACTCTTTCCGACCAAATGGAAAACAGCATTTGTCCAGTCCATCCCTATAAAAGGCACTGACGTCCGTTCTTTCCAAGGTCATGGAAACGCTGATAAATCGTCTGTTCATGAAATACCACCTTGACCAAAAATACCACCTTGATCAAAGAGTTCATAGCTTGACATTTGCAAAAATTACGTAGAGAAGAGTACATCTATCTCTGTGTGTGTTGGCGATTTTTTACAATTTATTTAATGGTGCGCGACCGTTGGAAATGTTGGAAAAGTGTTTCGGCAACGGTTCTCTTAAGAAAACGGCCATTTACCAGTGGCACGAGCGGAGCAAAAGTGGTCGTGAGTCAATCGCAGATGATGAACGCAGTGGCAGAACATCGACATCGAAAACCGACGAAAACATTGATGGAGTAAACGAAATGTTGGTCAATAACCGCAAATTAACCATCAGAGAGATAGCGGAGGACTTGAACATTGTCTATGGATCCGTCCAAGACATTTTGGTTAATGATTTGGGTTTCATGCAAAAAAGAGACCGTGTTGATGTCGCAAAAGAGATGATTTGCGAGGCTGAATCCGATCCCACATTCATCAAAAGAATCATTACTGGAGAAGAGACGTAGGTTTATGATGAATACGACATGCAATCCAGACATCAGGCAAGTGGCGTTCACCAAATGAGCCGAGACCAAAAAAACCACATCATTTTCAGTCAAAAAAGCAGGCAATGCTCACGGTTTTCATAGATTACAACGGTGTAATGCATCATGAATTTTTGCCAGAAGGCCAGACAGTAAACAGAGGGTACTCGTATTATTTGGATAATTCGTCGAAAGAGACGAGAATTGTGAGCAGAAAACTCGTGGATCTTGCACCATTATAACGCACCGTCGCACAGTGCCATCATAATTCGTAATTTTTTGACGAAAAATGCAACAAATATCATCCAACAGCCACCGAATTCACCTGATTTGGCTCCCTGTTTTCTGTTCTTTCTGTTCATTCAATAGAGCTAAAAAAACACTACGGAGAACGCGTTTCAGCAATCGAGAGGAAGTAATGGAAAAATCGCAGGAAGCACTGATGGACATACCGAAAACCGAATATAAAAAATGTTTCGAGGATTGGATCAAGCGCTGGCATAAGTGTGTTGCAGTCGATGGGCATTACTTTAAAGAGGACAATATAGATTTAGATAAATAAACTTGTATTTTTCATTGTCTGAATAAGTTCCGGGAACGTTTTGATCAAGGTGGTATCTCGAAACACGAAAACTTATCAATGACCGTCAGTACGGTTTTCGTAGCAACAGGTCCACTGGTGATTTGACTGCATGTCTCACTGAAAAGTGCACTTGATATTTCTAAGGCACTTGAAAGAGTTTGGCATCAGGCTCTTTGGTCGAAAATGCGAGCTTTTGTGATCGATGACTCTCTTCTTCAATGGATTAGAAATTAGCTTTCGGAACGTTCACTTCAAGTTGCCTTGGAATGTTTCAAGTCTGATGTTCACAAAATAAATGCTAGTGTGCTCCAGGGCTCCGTTCTGTCTCCGACACTCTTTTCAATTTTCATCAATGGTCTCTTGTCTGTTACTTCTAATCCAATATATTCCTTTTCTGACGACGGTACTCTCTGCTATACATATAGGGCGTTTATCTGCCCCAAAGTGGAGTACAATGCTCACATCTGGTCAGGTGATCCTGAAATCTCTTTCCACCTGCTAGATAGGATGCAAAACCGCGCTATAAAACTCATAGGTGATGACCAGATTACACAGTCATTCGATACCCTTCGAACACAGACGTAATGTCTCCTGTCTCACTTTGTTGTATCGCTATTTTCAGCACCAGTGCTCCACCGAAATTGCCAGTAGGATTCCACCCCTTCTAACTTTTAACCGTAACACCCTCAAGCCCACTTTCGGACCCACTCCTAAATTGAACAACTCGCTTACAGTATTCCCTGCCGAGCTTTTTATTTCCTGGTCACTGTAACTTGCAAACATTTAAAACTAACGCACATCGGTACCCCTCTTTTATTCCTCCCTAACTTCAATTCGCCCGCTCTATGTGCAAAAATCTTAAGGGTACACAAAATCCCTTGTGCTCGCACCAGTTAAGAAACAAAAAGTTGATAAGGTACGGAGACCAGCAGGTGTTTGCTTGTACATATGAGCATCGCTTTTAGTCACTTCAGTGGCCCACAAGTAAACGTTCCTCCGCCTTAAAAATTCAAGAAATTTGCGCAGATTTAATACACAAAACAACAATTTGTCAACTGAATGGAATGAATGCGACTACTGGGACGCTTCCTAAATGCAGGGGTGATGTTTTGGCATTTTCGATGGTGGTGTGGAGCAGACATTAAGTTCGTTGACCATTATGCAAGTGGGCCTGGCATCAAACCTCGGCCTATACCAAAAGAGATTAAAAATTAAGTGTAATCTTCCTATGAAAAACTAATAACTCTCCATTTCAACTGTTGTGCCGATAATTTAAAGTTTACCAGGTGTGCGAGTATGCATAATTTTTTTTCTGTTTTTTTTTTGTTGTAAAAAAAGTACGTAATTTTTTAGGGAAATTAATTTTTTTTTATTCAAAATATTGGCCATGCATAGCATGCCAGAAAAACTGCTTGTCTTTTACGGCAAACCATTCGTCGAGCCATTTTCGATTTGCTCGAAATCGCTGAAGTGCTGCTCTGCAAGCGCGTACCCCATTGATGCGAAGACGTGATAGTCCAGATGGTGGCAAGTCTGGGGAGTACGGCGGGTGCAGAAAAATAAAGAAAAAATAAATCAATTTTTCGTCGTCCGTCAGAATTTGATGCAAAAATTATTTCCTTTCGTGGCGTTGAAGCAGCATTTCACAAGTGACTGCGATTTTCCATTGGACGTTAGTAGAGTGGATTTGCCGGTCCTGGAACACAGGGAGCGGGGAGCCATGACATCACGGGTCAATGGCCTTGAGGTGGGTAAGTGTGTCAGTGTGGTTTTTGTGGTTTTCCGGTGTGTTTTTTTTGGTTTTGCGGTGTATTTTTTTGTGGTTTTGTAAGTGTGTGGTTGGTGATAAGAGTAAAATATGATAAGGCATGCATGAGCGTGTTGTGAGAAATGTGATAGTGCATGTACGTTGTTGGTGCGGGGATTCCTGGGACCAGATTGCACGTTACCAGATTGCGCGTTACCAGGTTACCAGGTTACCAGATTGAGATTGCACGTTACCAGATTTCAGGTTACCAGATTGCACGTTACCAGATTGCACGTTACCAGAATGCGCGTTACCAGGTTACCAGATTGCAGGTTACCAGATTGCAGGCTACCAGTCTGATAAGAACTGATCTGATAAAAGCTGATCTGATAAAAGCTGATCTGATAAGAACTGATCTGATAAAAGCTGATCTGATAAGAACTGGTCTGAGAAATCTGACACCAACGATCCCATTTCCGACAACTTGCAACCTGGTACCAGGAATCCCCGCACACCTGCAATCTGGTTGCAGGAATCCCCGCACCAACAACGTACATGCACTATCACATTTCTCACAACACGATCATGCATGCCTTATCATATTTTACTCTTATCACCAACCACACACTTACAAAACCACAAAAAAATACACCGCAAAACCACAAAAAAACACACCGGAAAACCACAAAAACCACACTGACACACTTACCCACCTCAAGGCCATTGACCCGTGACGTCATGGCTCCCCGCTCCCTGTGTTCCAGGACCGGCAAATCCACTCTACTGACGTTCATTCAAATCGTGTAGGAGCCATTTATCGAGTTTAATGATTTTCCCCATTGATCGTAAACGGCTGCTGATTGACACATGTAAGGGTTCTGCTAATTGCCGTTGAGTTTGAGTTGGGTCATTATCCAATAACTCCTGCAATAGCTCGTCTTCGCATTTTTGTGGCCTACCAGAGCGCTCACATTGAAATCACCACTTTTATATTATCGAAATCATGTCTCACACATTTTCATGTGTTTCTACCAGCAAACCATGACTTTCAACACCCTTTTTCTTTTGATTAAATAAGAAAAGCAATTCGTGCCGCAAAAGTTCTTTTTCAGGCACAAAACTCGTGATCATGTCGATAAAACAAAGACGATAATTTTTGGCGGACTCAACTTATGTGTGTTTGTAGTTAAATGTCAATCGAACAAAATGACGTATGTGTCAAATTAATACGTTGCGTACTCTTCGCTGGCGCCATCTTTTAGTTAAACCGGAAAAGACTTTTGCCGACACCTGGTATATGCTGTGATAGGTTAGCTTAGGTTAGGTAATAAAGCAAACTCAAACGCTCTGATGACGGAGAAAGCTCTCTGCTAATATGGTCAAGCAGACACAAAAGGCATTGTTTAGGTTGTGATTTAGCCAGTGTCCATCTGCATGAACCCGTGGATCGTGAAAATATGGTAAGCAAGTCTAGAGGTGCGGACAGTAACAAACCCCACCGTATATGACTAAATTATTCTATGAAATTGGGTCATCGGCATAGACCGGATGAGAACTTGGTCTAACCCAGGAAATTAAAGTGACTACACAGAAAAAGGGATAGGGAAGTGTGCTGACTTTCATGTTAAACGGTACCTGGAGGAGCTGATCAAATAACGAGTTATGTAGATTATGGCCTTTGTAACATTAACCAAAACCGGAGGGAAATTATCAACTAAAATTAGTATGATACACGGGTCAACTTAACAAGGAATAACCCCTACTGAGTCCTAAAAAGTACATGAGACGATTAGATCTTGCCAGCAATTACATAACATTTTGCCGTAAGGAGATGATCCGCATTTAAAAGTCTTATGCTTTCCATCTACAATATATCCATAGAGAGATATTGTTCATTTGTTCCTTTTTGACATCCTATTCATTTTTGTCATCCTGCCACTATATTTGCGGGTATCTTGTATCAACCTGCTAGCCTCTAATCATAGTCCGCGCAGGCGGAAAAGCGGCAAAATGTCAATTTTCCAATGCGATGCTTCTTTCTTCTTGCCCATTGACCGTACTACAGCGTTTACCTATTTTCTTACATTGTAAAGACGTTTTGGATTAATTGTATTATCACGAATTTTTTCTCTCGTGACCAGTGGGTAACCTAATGTGGCATCGGCTACCATCCTTATAATGGTACGACAACCTGTAGTGCACATATTTTTATCTCAACACACCATTCGACAAGTTCCCTCGTCTTATGCGAACAATTGTCTCAATATCTTACCGTGAGAGATACATACTCATAATATCTTCGAGGCAAAGATCCTAGACCCCATTTATCAACATTTCCATACAACTCCGCCTCATGTTCATATGAACTTGCAACCTTTGAAGCCTGACTGCATGGAGTCGCATCTGGATGCATTTCAAAGAATTTAATTGCGTAACACTCGCATTCCTTACCTAAATCCAAATTCAAATCCAAATCCATATCCAAAGATTTATTTAAATAGTTTTGCGATAAACAAAGGCGAATATGTGAAGGTCACAGAGAACAATGCCGAGCTGAGCTGTCGCATACTCTATAAATAATCAATCGCACACCTTCCCATTGTTGTTGTCAATTGTGTCGGTGGTGGCGCGACGAGTCTTTCAAAGAATTCGCCATTTAAATGGGCTTCCTTCCTTCCTACATTTAGCTCGCTTCATGGTTCATATCCAAGCCAAAGAACAGCTAAATGAGTGTGCAATTATAACCTCTGGAATTATTGAATGGAAGCGCATCAACAATGTGGCACCAGCGGCATCAGTGGTGTCGGTGGCGATATATAGTAGTAAGCAGCAGCTAAATCTAAATCTAAAGCTGAAGCATGCGCCTCTCATCCCATAAAGCCAACCAGGCAGCTAGCACATCTCTTAAAGGCCACAGATCAAATGTCAGTTGCAGAGAGACTTAACCAGTTTTGTAATGGACCAACATCGATACACAGCGAGTGCTGAACGATCTTGATGGTGCCGGTGATGATGTGCCTTGGAGCCTACATCCAGATACTCGTACATATGCACTTTGAGGTGGTGCAAAGAGGGATTTATTTATGTATACCTTTTGATATCATCCTATTCATGGCATCACATTCAGTAATGCTGCAGTGGTAGAAATGTTCTTTGGATCTTCTGGAAGTTTGCCAGAGATTACACTCTAGGTATCCACAACAGTTTGGACCAATCATTGACTGTCTTTGGTTAGAACTGCAATTAGGACCGTCGACAATTGGACTTGAAGTGTAATTAATCTAAGACCTGTTCTCGGATGTGTAATATCAAACGATAAACACTTATTGATAGTAATTTCGATTGCATCAGCTGTTGCATCTAGTGATTTTAGTTGCTTGTATCATACTTTGTGATGAATGTCAGACAGGGAAAGTGTTTGTATTTACATTACCAGCTCAGAATGTGGTCCTATAACATTAAGCTTTGCATGTAAATCACTACAAATAGATGAGTCGGCTTTTATGAAACTGGAACTTAAACAATCCGGAGTTAAGGTGGCCGCTTTCTAAGGTCAAGGAAATCATTATCGATGTTATTGGTGTTTACTGGTATTTTTTTACTACTAACTACATTTGTTGTTCTTTTTAGATATTTTTTCAGCATTCAATATAAGTTTGTTGGTAGTAGCTTAGTACAATAAATGAGATTGAAAAGTCGGGAATGAATCTGCCTCAGAAGGAGGACGTAATGTAAATAATTTGACGCGAGTAAACCCAAGGTAGCGTATTTGGCGCCGAGGTTAATAAACGACCAACATATTGCCTCCTTTCATCCAAGTCGTACCAGAAATTGCTGGGCTTCCATGTTGGAGGTGAGGTGGAAAAAGACAACCAACTTTAAGTCTGCAAATGGTATGTCCGGACCTTGAATAGGGTACAGCTAGTGTGATGTGATGGGTTGCATAAAAGGAGTATGAACAACTCAGACAACAGAAACAGCATATAATTTGATCGTGATTTTTTGTAAGCGCCAAAATAAGGCAACACGTCTTAAATGTTCGAAATGTGGGCTAATACCACGTAACAATCTGCCTCAGTGTCCAATTCTCCAACAAAAGCTAAATATGCGCTGTCTACTGTGACACAGACAATTTTGGCAATGTTACCAAATAATGTTGCTGCGAGCTCTTAGGTGAAACCTAGAAAGAATGTCCTAGGTAATACACTTTGTGCACAGCCCTATACGGAAGAGATTACAATCATGTGACGAACCAACTAATGGTCACGAATACAAATAGATTCACAGTTGACGACCCTTGCACGTGGAATATTCGGATCCTTAGCAGGTCATGTGCAGCCTAGCAATTAATGCTATCATCCATACATCACCGCCATCCAGGAAGTCCAATAGACCGGACAGAAAGAGGATGAAAACTTTCATATAAAGGATGTTCCAAATACAAGTTTCTTTTTGAATTATATTTGTAATTTAATTTGTAATTTCTTTATTTGAATTCATTGTTCATGTAAGATCAGTGTCCAATACACATCTTTTATAAAAGAACAAGCTTATATCTATTATATTCATTTAAAAAACAAAAAATGAATTTAAATAACAAAATAAAATAAGATAAAATAAAATATGATGATGAAAACATTAATTCATGCATTTGAAAATTTTTAAATTTTTGTGCAAAAAGAAAGAAGAAATAGGAAAGAGGAAAGAGGAAAGAAAAAAAAAACAGAAAATAGACAGACGGAAAGACAAATCTATTAGGAATTATTTCTATAATATTAAAACAATTTTTTACTGAAGGTGGTTCTGTTGATCGTGCGCTTAATTTCAATGGGTAATAGATTCCAATGACGAATCGCATTAACAAAGAACTAACGAGAGGTATTGACATATTTGCATCGTGGAACAATTAATTGATGAGTTCTTTGATTCCGCGCAAATTGAACTTTTTCGTATAGATATTCCGGCTCTTTTGTCGTTATAATTTTGTGTAATGACAGCACAGTACGATATTTCATAAACGTATCTAATGAGCACCCTACAATCTTATTTGTATAGGAGGAGATGTGGTCATATCGCCCAACGCCAAAAATATACCTCGCACAGCTATTAAAAGCAACATTCAGCTTTCTTTTTGCCTCATAGTCCATATCTGAGAAAATTTCGCACCCATACAACAAAATGGGTAATATATAGGACTTAACAAGCTTCAGCTTTACGTTGGTTGGAAGGTAGTTGGAAGTTGGGCTAAGCCCTCTCAGAGCTCCGTAAATTTTTGATGCAATTCTATTTATGTGAGTATTCCAGCTTAAGTTGTGGCTCAGATGAACCCCAAGGTTTTTAAAATTATCTACATACTCAATTGGAGTTTGATTTATGTAGAGTGGAGGAACAATTTGTTTAGCTCGGCCGATATTAACAACCATGGCTTTAGTCTTTTTAGGGTTAAGGCTGAGTTTATTATCGATTGCCCATTTACAAATTTCAGTTAGTTGCGCGCTTAAGTTCTGTACTGCTTGCTTTATTTGAGATTTCGGGAAAAATGAATAAATCTGGACATCATCTGCATATATGTGGCGTTCGCAGTTTACAAGTCGGTCAGCTAAGTCATTTATATAGCAAGTAAAAAGAAGGGGTCCTAGTACGGATCCTTGGGGCACACCAGATGGAACAAGAAAACAAGATGAACATTTGTCTTCATGCGACACGTACTGTGAACGATGACATAAATATGACGTTACTAAGTTACACAAAGAGCTATCAAACAGAAACTGCGTTCTTAGTGTTTCAACTAAAATTTGATGATCTACGCAATCAAACGCTTTTGAAAAATCCAAAAAAACTATTAGAGCCAGCATTTTACGGTCCAAGCCCCCACGTAAATCTTCGCAAACTTTGAGCAGAGCTGTTGTGCAATTATGCTTTGCACGGAATCCCGATTGAAATTTAGTGATAATGTTTCTATCGCTTAAATATTTTTTTATTTGATTGCTTGCAATTGTCTCGAAAGCTTTACTCAGAAACGGGAGAATGGCAATAGGACGGTATTCAGTTTTATCTTGAGACGACGAAGGCTTTGGCATCGGTAACACCTTAGCAGTTTTCCAACAGTCGGGGAAGCTGGAAGTAGTTAAAATTGTATTGAAAATATAGGTTGTTTGGAAAAGGATGACAGGTAGCAAAATGTTTACGAACTTTGGCTCAATGTTGTCTGAGCCTACTGCATTTGATTTTATGCTTAAAATTGTTCTACCAACATCAACTTCATCGACGCAAGATAATGAAAATACACCACCCTATGACGAGCTGAGTTTTGCGAGTCGCAGGCAGATACAAATTTAGCATTAAGTTCATTCAGATCAATGTTTGGAAGTGCCGGCTTTGCTGCAGACAATCCGAGTGAGCGAACTTTTTTCCAAAAATCAGAACTTGAACTAGTTGAGTTAAATTTGTTAAAGTAGAATTCTTTCTTCTAATTAGAGAAGTTACTGCATTGCGAGCAGCTTTAAACTCTTTGTGAATTGGAAGACATTTGTAACGTCTCCATCTGGAGTATAAGTCATTCCGGACTTTTATTAAATGAAAAACCTCATGCGTCAACCAAGGTAAACCACAACTCTTAATTCTTTTTTTCATCACTGGCACATGTTTTTTGAAAAGAGACGAAATGCTTTTATTGAAAAACTCAATTTGAAGGCCCGTATCGTTTGTTGTATACATTGGCAGCCAATTTATATTTTTGCAATCATTAAAAAGCGCTTCCAAATTGATTTTAGAATATTCAAATAATTCAAAAAACTCGTCGTTTTTAGGTGTTGGATGTGCGTTTATAGTAAGGAAAAGCATATCGTGATGCGAGAAAGCCGGGGCAAGGAGCTGATCGTAATGTAATAAAAAACTTGGTTTAGACACTAACGCAATATCGATTAACGACGGTGTTTTGTTGGGTGCAAAATGCGTAGGTTGGGTGCAATTACAAAAGTGTAAATCGAGGGATTGAATCATTTCTTTGAGTGTCCTATTTTCATTACCTAAGATGTTAAGGTTAAAATCACCGCACACTACAATTTTTGAATATAGGGGGGAGAGTTCTTCAAGCGCATCCCTTATCAGTATATAGTTAGCAATATCAGGGGCCATGTATACACACCCAAGTAGAAAAGTTTCATTAACACTTCTAATTTCAATGAAAACGTACTCTATAAACTCGGATGATGATGATTCTTTAACAACGTGGAACTTATGCCACTTTTTTATATAAATTCCAACACCCCCACCACCTTTACGGTACCTATTACCTCGAATAAGATTCATATTGCCGACTTTTACTAGGTTAGACTTCATCTCATGATCAAACCAAGTTTCAGTAACACAAACAACATCAACCATACTATACTATATGTTATTGTGGTACTGACAGCCCTTTCCCGCTCGATATTTTGACTTTTTGGTGGGGTGCTCTTAAAGATCGACGCTAAGCGGACAATACAGAAGCAATTCAAAGCCTTCACTCTAGCCATCCGTGAGATAGAGCCAAAAATGCATCCACATGCATAAAATCGTATTCCTTTCTAATAAAGCCATAACATACGGAAAATAGTTGATTTTTGTTCATTCTATTGGTTTATACTATGGCGATAGCTATAAGGAAAAGAATCAGTGGTTATTCGAATGCGGATTCGTCATATGCGGCAGATTAAGGCAAGAAGTCTTGATCTTCCGACACATCAGAGACCATCTTATGACAGATGTCTCCAGTGTCTTGAAGTGAACGCCGGTCGTGTAGACTTAAGTTCACGAGATGGCCATACAACCAATGGAGCAAGGATGCACCATACCACCTCTCTCCGCCATTCTTTTGATAGATTCCGTGTTGGAGGCAAAAAGTTTCATTCAAAGATTCGAGTCGAGGACGACGTGAAACCTCTTGCGGATCTTAGAGTCACGGTACCCAGTGCTTATTGCAACTCTACATCGGTTCAACCAAACATGTATGACCCTTTCTGCGACTTTAGGTTTAAAGCACAGCCACCATAACGCTTCCAATAGTTCGCCTAACTCTTTCAAGAGAGACCCGAATCGAAGTCTGTGGGCTCTGACCCACATGGTACCGAGTTTTAAGTCCTGGTGGGGACTACCGGTGATTTTGCCAACAAACATGACCTATGAGAGGCCGCTTGTAACTTATCAAATCGTAGCAAACTTTGGTGGCGTTAATCTGAAAGCCTTTACCATAGGTCCAGTATTGCTCTACCTCCGCTTAATATTAGAATTAGTCATTGACGGGAGTAGCCTTGATAATTGGGCAGGGGCCAACCACCTTATGACAATCCGTATCAAGGCTAAATTTATTAATTCTTCAATGGGAAGAACATTGGCTTCTCCATAAGTAGAAAAACAGAGCACAAGAAGTGATCGATCGGAGATATTGAGAGTTTGTGCTTCTGGAATGACGTATGGAAGCTTAACCGAGAGGTGAAAAGAATGTGTCAAGGCAAGAAGACAAATAGAGAAACATGTAAAGATGAAGAATGAAACCTTAGAGTTGAGCCACAGCTGGTATTGAGAATATGAAAAAAAAACTTTATAATGGCAACGAAGCCCAGCATCCCACCGTCAGGCAGAATAGGCCATTGAACTGAGACGATGATAGCCAAAACTTCCGTCCACCTGACCAAAACGAAATGATGATAGCAATATCTAAACTGAAATCCAACAAAGCAGCTAGACCTGGCGGCTTTCGGGCCAAGGCATTCAAAGCTGCTGGAAATGACTCTGTGAGTCAGCAGCTCAGTTCTCAGATCACAAAATCACATCAGACCCACAAAAAAGGAGACCCTCCCAACCACCCCAACTATAGAGGTATAAGTCTGCTCAACATCGGATATAAGATCATATCTGCAATATTATGTGAACGTTTGAGACCCTTAGTCAAGAGAGTGATTAGTCTCTATTACAGCGGTTTCAGACCGTGAAAGTCCAAAATCGATCAAATCTTCAGACCCCGGCAGATCCTGAAAAAAATGCATATGACAAGTTATATCCGAATGTGCAGAATGACGACTGAGAATACACCCTTCTAAGTCAAGGTCGTTGATGTCTTAACCGAGACCTTTATTGTTAAAAAGGTTTTAGATAAGGTGACGCTCTGTAATATGACTTCTTTAACATTATACGAGTACTTAGAAGAATTGTGCCGAGCTCACAAGTGAACACTGGAGGCGGAATCTTTCAAAAGTCGGTGCAACTATATATAAGATCGACAAAATTGGGAGAACTCAGCGAGCTGTCACCGGTGCGCTCGCTAGTATGAAAACGAACGCTGTCAAAATGGGTTTGTAAATGAACGCAAAACCAAATGTATGCTGTCAACAAGAAAGTACACAAAACATCGGCGAGTTTGACACAACGTCACAGTAGACAGCTATAATCCCGAGATAATAAGAATCATTGTCTATCTTGGCTCTACTATAAATTATGCCAACAACACAGGAGAAATGAAGTAAAGAATCACTCTTGCCAATTGCTGTTTCTTTGGGCTAAGAAAGCAACTGAGTACCTTGATCATCAGGGCCTTGCCTTATGGTGTAGAAGCATGGACCCTATCGAAAGCAGAAGAAGAAATCCTCACTCGTTTCGAGAGGAAAATTTTTCGAAAAATATTCGGTCCCCTTTGCGTTAACAGGCTTTGGAGGAGACAATTCAACGATGGACTATACGAGCTGTACAGCGGTCAACTGAGATGGCTAGGACATGTAGAAGGAATGAACACCAATGCTCCGGCCTGCGGAGTCTTAGAATCTAACTTGGTGGGACAACGCAGTAGTGAAAGGTGTCCTCATAAATAGAAGGGCACCTCAACCGACTTGGAGTACGCACCTGTACCAGTTAGCTAAACACCGGACAAACTGGAGAGGCTTGTTACTTAAAGCCCACCCTCACACCGAACTGTAGCGTCACCTAAATAATTAAGTAGGGCCAAACAATCTCGAAACGACTATTGTCCCTGCATTGTTTCGTTGTTGTTTATGCTAAATGGAGAGCCCAGGTGGAAAGGTGCCTTCCGGTATCCTTACTCAATGTCGTACTGACTTTTGAAAGATTGTGACTCTGGTATCGGTTTGTCAGATTCACACATCTTAAGTATGATATGTTGAGAAATCATACTGAGGAGTAGCGAGCTTTCTCCATGGTCATCCTGCAGAGGCGGACATGACTTTGTATAATTTTTCATGATAAAAGCTCTCATAGGTGGACGAAGAATCGACAAATAATTGTGTTTGTGTCGATTTCGAAGATCAACCCTAATTTAAGAATCTGGTCAATGGTGGACTCTTCAGGACTGAAAGTACACACTGGGAAGCATAAATCAACTGGTGGGTAGCAGATTCAAGGCGTTTACATGTAGCGGCGGAGAGGATCTGATGCCTTTTAAGTTTTCACAGACTAAAACGTCTTTTTGTTTCCAAGATCGGATATACAATGCTGTGATTTGATTGGTCTGAATTTGTTTTTTTTTTAAATAATTTGGTGCAGGCCATAAGCACTGTCAATTTTGTTCATTTAAGGTTTGGGTATCACCACCTTTACATCGTCGAGGTCTGGTGGAAGGAATCGTTGCTTATCATCTTCTATGTTTTTGTCTGACAGCGGTTTAAAGAAGTAGTTCTTCCACATCCTTAGCACAGACTGTGAATCTTAAAATAGGTTTCTTTGTTCGTCCTTGAGCCGCTCTGTTCCTCCTTTGTACGAGGTTGACATCGCTCGTCCTTCTTTAGATTCGGGTAAAATGTGCTAAGATTCCATTCTCTGAGCAAACTTTCATTCGACAGTACTCGTACTTTACTGATCAGTTGGTGTATGTTCCTTACCAGTTTAATCACGAGTAGTCCATCTGCTGCTGCAGCCTTATTAGTCGCTATCTAGACCTATTCTTGGTTGCGTTGACGAAGTTAGTATCGATCGTCGCCGATAGAAATAGTCTTTCTGAGAATTTCGTCCCGGTGCTTTTGATCATAGAGTTGGAGAGTAGCTCTCGTCCTTCTTAACAATGCCGCCTAGACTACTTCTTGTTATTTTACATACAGTTTCAGTGTAGAAGTTATGTGGGGGGTGGCCGTGGTGTAGTGGTACTAGTAATCGCTTCTCACTTGGAGGGTCCAGGTTCGAGTCCTGCCCATGTCAAGTCAGTCTACTGACACGTAGATTTGGCTGTTGTAGAGTTTCTAAAAAATACTGTGAATTATACCTCGAATCACTCTGAGTGAAGAAAAAACTCTCCGTCCTATTCGGACTCCCACCCCCTGGAGAGCGAGTATCGAAACCAAACACACCTGAGTTTCAAACCACTACAAAACAATTTTCCTTTCTCCTCCTTCTACCTTTCCGCCCGCGCCATGGCAACAGTAAAAGGGTATCTAACACCTTAAAAAAAAAAAAAATGTTAAACCTGGCACATCAGGTGCAATACTATATCTCTAATGGCTGGCTGACATGTCGCCATTGTTGCGCCACTTCTGGCAGCATCGGGATCCCGAAAGGACTCTCGCGTTCTGATGCAGTTGTTGTCATTCAGCGAATACATCCGAGAAATGCAATCGGTTGATTTATATATTGCAGAAATTGTTACTACTGCTTAAATGCTGCGAAGTACCATACCTGTTTCCTTGTTTCTGATTAATGATTCGCTGTTTCTCATATCAATTTTGCTAAATACTACAAGTGCATCCCTTGATGGTTGGATATAGCTAAGACTTTAATGTCAGAGGGAATTTTCTAAAGGGGTTATGAAACAGCCTATTGGATAACCACGTAGAGTCGACCTCTATTCACTTATTAAATATTGAGAAATAAATTCCACTCATAGCAATTTTGTTCAGTTAAACTAAAAGTCACTGGTAAATGTCAACGTTGAAGTGGTGACTCTTAAAAGTTGCTGGCATGCTCAACCTATCCCTGCCCAATGTTAATTGCTTCTTATACGTAGTAGTCAATGAAGAAAAAAAAATAATTCCCTACGAACAAATACTCAAGTTTCCAACAACCAATAGATCATGGATCGACCAGGTTGTATTTGGAAGAAATTTCAACAACAGCACCAGTAACCTGTGCAGCAGGTTTAAGGCAAATGGTCAACGTGGTGCCATTACCACTTCGGCTTTTGAATCACTATTACGAATGCCAGTTGCTTCTGGGTATACTCGTAATGCAACGACCTTCACATTTCAGTTTCTAGCGTCTTCATTTGCGGTTTTTAGTTACGTTTGCCTTTTTCAGTGGTTGTTGGCATATGAAATTGCTGAACGTGGTAATTACAGTAATCCACGGAGCCATTGCGTGGACAAAACTTGCATATTGAACCCATGCATGCTCGTATGCAGTTTGATATTGAAGATCCGACCTAGACAACTAATAGTTGTTGCTGGTTTTGTGGTTATCCAGACTTGGATGCTACTCCAGTGTATACCCGTAGTACAGCATCTAGTCAAGGTGCCACCGAACAATCAATTCTATGGTGATTTGACGAATAGGTTTCGGCTTTTTGTGCGCTGTTCCAACTTCTGTTGCCAGCACGCGGCATGACTTATTGGTGCGCAGGCTGAGCTGGATACACAGCATGCTATGCGGTTTACACTGATTCGAAACTTTAGAGCTCATTAATCATTTCCTAAAAAAATAAAGAAACTTAACAACTGAGACAGACTGAGAGACAGTCAGATAAAACAGGTATACAAGTGTGATGATCGATTGAAGGTGGATTTGGATTTCGGAGGCACTAATTTAATTCAGTGGAAAGGTGTTAACTGATCGACTAATTGGGTAATCATTCGCATTCTCAATTGGCAGATCAATAACCGGCAAACGAATTTCAAAATAAAAAATTCGTCATTTTGGAATTGATGGATGTTGCAAGTACGAAAGAAGAGGGAAAGGCAGTCCAATAGTTTGTTGTCGTTAAAAGAAGAAGATTAGAGATGATGGTGGTTTCGATAGTGGTTTTGGTTAATTGTAGAAACATCACTTCAAGTGAAGATCAAGAGGGCAATGGAAATGTTCAAAGGGTTGCCAGTCTAGATGGAGAAAGTAAGAAAAGCAAACCACATTTTCCAATTTGGCCTTGTTGAAAGATTTACGGTCACCCTTTTATTAGATGCACGAGTAGATGGCTTGAAGTCAAAGGTCAAAATATCGTTTGATTTTTTTTCCGCTGGGTTTACCTGTTATTGCTTTATGAAGAGAGAGAAAGACATCGTCAGCATATTCGAGCACAATCTCGATTGACATTTATGTTGACTCACAAATTGTGATGCTCTCCGATACTCTTCAGTGGTGTTGTTGCTTTAATTTCAACTTTTACAGACAATAAATAATTTATCCTGCATTTTGTTCGGATTGCAGGCCTTCTACCTATTTCACAGCCACGAGTGGGGAACAATTTTGGAAAAAGATTGAAATTCAGCAGAGAGAGACTAGTTTCCTTGACCCACAGAGAAACTGCAGCCAGAGTGTTAAAAAAAATCCACGAGGTTCCACTCAACCATGTCGTGTGAAATCTCTATCAATGTAAATTTCAAGCTTCTGACTTAACGATGACGCCTCAATGACTGGAAGCTTCCCTAGACCAGCCCTGCGAACTTCAGAAGTAGAGCTAGCAGAGAGAAGATAGTTCTATGTCAGTACATCATCCATTGTGTTCAGGATGTAGTGTAAAGGAGGGGATATTTTGATAAGCTCATTATATACTACCTCTTTGGGGGCTGCTAAGTCAAATATTACACCAATCAAGACTAAAACGTTAGAAATGTCATACTCAGAAGATCTGAATGATAAGATCGTTAACTTATCTTTACCACCCTCCATAAGGCAAAACTTGTCGCCTCAAACCTTGCCATCTACCTGATTTGGAGCGGTGAGCACATCGCTTTATTGAAGGCTTGTCCGGGTAAGCGAACCAAACTAAGAAACTTTCTTCCTGATACCAGGGCTTGTATTCTTGCCTTGGTGTGCCAAAGAATTCATAGTAACATCGTAGAGCTCCAAGCTCAGTAATGCTGCTGACCATCAAGGACTGTAAAAAGACGTTAATGTCATCTGAGTCCCTAGTCATTGATGACCATGAGGTTGCTGGATGCCAAAGTCACATTATTATATTCCACTAAACAACGAACTCAGAACTTTTCTAAAACTTGCCTCACTTCCACCTAAACCTACAATGGGTCCTTAAAGATATAAAAACGAGAAGTATGGAATTATTAACAAAGCTTCTGATGTAGTTTTTGCGAAAGGATCACCAGCATAAGTGAATCGTAGAAACTCCAGCAAGTTCTGGCCAAAACAGGTAAAGTTTCGAGCATACTTCTGCATCCGGATGGATTGGTTTACTCTGATAAAGAATCCCTTGAATTGCACTTGAACGTCCATTTCCCACTTCCCACTTCAGCAGCCGACCTCAAAAGTGGAGCTAATCTATGAAAAACAAACTAAACTGGATAGTTTGCAGGTTTGAACCATATGATTTAACAGAGCCCGATGATGTCTTCCCTGTACAGCTACAGAATCCATTGCAGGATGTCGGAAGCACTTTCGTTAAAATTTTCAGTTCTTGAATCGAGGTAACCGTAGTGTCCATACCCAAAGCAGGTAGAATCTCGTAAAGCTCCCGAATATTTAAGACCAATACCTCAGGAGAATCCATAATCACATAAAGAGCAGCCTCAATCACACAAGATTGCCAAACTGCCAGCAGGCAAACCAAGAGGGTAAATCAGTTGGACCGCACCTTTTAACTCGTTAAAAATATTCTCTCAAGGAGTACAATGGAATCAAATATATCAAAAAGATAACCGTAGAGAGCAACGCCGTGAGAGGATATAGTATATGTTATACCCCTTGCTCTTCTATGGAACCTGAACCTTGTGGGGATCCGATATGGTAGCTTACCCCGAGAAAACGTCGCTTCAATATGCTTTATATACACTCCCCAGTTGCGCATATACTTAGTGTAAGTTCGGCCAAAACTGGCCGGGTTCTCTTCACAAAAGCATGTAGATACCCTGAATTATATTGGGACTCCTCTCGAGAAGCACCAAACTTTATTCTGGGCTATTGTAAGGATGGATTCACCGATGACGAACCACTAAAAGGGAACAAAAAAACGAAACGGTGGACCTGGCATAGGTTACGTGTAGCAGAAAAGCTATCGGAGACCTCAGACTGCTGTAAAGCAGATATTACCGCCATTCGATAGGTAGGATAGGCCAGATAAATGGAAACATGAAAATTGCGACAAAGAACAGAAGCAGCGTCTATTTGGATGCGAGCTTGCTGTAAATGGCAACGATCCTTTGGTACGAGTACATTGCCACGTTGGGATGATGCTTGCCCCCGCAGAACAAAATAGACCATGTTCTCAAAGAATACTTCTACTAGCACCTGTACGAAATCTATTTTGGTAATTGGAAAGCATATCCTACACCAAAAACCAAGTCTGTTTTACTTTCATAATTAGCGCGCGCTCAATAGGTTTTTGGGACCCTCAAGGAAGTGCCTCGGTGTACGTTGGTCTTAAATGTTTGCAAGTTATAATGACTAGGAAATAAAAAGCTCGGCAGGGCATTACATAAGCGAGCTTTCACGATATTTCAGAGTACGTCCGAAAGTTGGCTTGAGGGTTTACTGATGAGCATTAATAACGGGTCGGGTGTTACGGTTAAAAATTTGATGCTACAGAATGCTACTGGAAATTTCGTTGAAGCACTAGTAGTGAAAATGGCGGTAGAATCGATACACACACAAGTATCAATCAAATCAAACATCAATCGGTTTTAAGGCCGCGTATGACAGCATCTATAGGGACGAAATTTGATGTTAAATAAAGATTTAGGGAAGGCAATGCGTTGTCATGCGATTCCTTCAACATCATCGACGAAAGAATAGTGTAGAACTCACGCTGCGACACAAGAGGCACAATCTTTCAAAACTCTGTCCAATTACTCGTATACGCTAATCATACTTTCGCCAGCGCTGTCGTGAGTATTGAGACGTTAGCGGTGGAGATGGGTTTAACGGTCAATGAGGGCAAGACCAAATATACGCTGTCAACAAGAAAGGACACCCAACAACAATGTATCGGGTAGAACGTCACCCTCCACATATATAAATTTGAGGTAGTTAAGGACTTTGAATACCTAGCCTCCGCTATCCATTCATACAACATCCTGCGCATGGCAAGTCAGTTTTTCATTGTGTAATTGGAACTCAGACAGAAAAATTCTGCGTGTGAAGGCATAACACTGACACGTAGATTTGGCTGTTGTAGAGTTTCCAGCACAGAAAAGAAAAATACTGTGATATACCTCGAATCACTCTGAGTGAAGAAAAACTCTCCGTCCTATTCGGACTCCCACCCCTGGAGAGCAAACTTAGAAACCAAACACACCTAAGTTTCAAACCACTACAAAAACAATTTTCCTTCCTCCCCCTTCTATCTTTCCGCCCGCGCCATGGCAACAGTAAAATAGTATTTAACCCCTTAGGCGAGCGTAAATTATAAAAAAAAAAAAAAAAAAAAAAACAGCGCTGAGATCAAACGAAGAAAAGCTCTTGCCAATCGCTGCTTCTTTGGGCTAAGAAGGTAATGAACTAGCAAAGCACTACAAAAGTGACCCTATATAAGATCTTAATAATCCCAGTCCTGGTCTATAGCATGGATCTTATCAAAAATGGATGAGTGTGCTCTTGGCTGCTTTGAGAGAAAAATTTTTCGGGTGATTTTCGGTCCAGTCTGCATAGACGGTGAGTGGAGGAGGAGATACAATGACGAACTGCACGGGCTGTACAGCTACAACGACTTAACTAGAAGAGTGAAGGTTCAACGACTGAGGTGGCTGGGTCATGTAGAGCGGATGTACACCAATGTTCCGGTCGGAAAAGTCTTCGAATCCGCCCCCGAGTGACCTCAGTCAATATAGCGTGCGAAACTGAAGACGTTTGTTGGTTGAGGCCCAGGTCCACCCCGCACTCTAGCGCCACCCTAAGTAAGTAAGTAACACTGCACTGCTCTGCACTAATTCTTTCTTATTTTTTAATTATTTTTTTCATCCGTGCGCTGACTACATTTACGCAGCGCTTTGTTTTTTTGTATTTTGTTATTCGCACCACTCGAATACAATTGAAATTTACGAGTGCACTTGTTAACGTGAGTATTCGTCGGAGGTCGACCCGGTATTCTGCAAACGGATTTAGGGTAATTGACTTAGCTGCGGTGCTGACGGTCATATGGTCATATTATAGGTAACAAAGAATCTTGAGCGGCTATTAGAAACTTATTTCTATATCAATATGCAGCCAAGACAGGTCTGAAGAATACCAGCAGTATCAATGCCTGAAAGCCATTAGAAACGCCGCAATTGAAGTTTACGGTTTTGATCGGTCACTCCCATGAAACCCCTGGTTTTATGAAGAGTGCAAACCAACAACTCGTCAACGAAATGATACTACATCGAAGGAAGAGGGTTGCGAGAAACTGATCAGAAATTTGTAAAGATGAGTAAGGGAATGTAGCAGAAGTCGGTGTTAAAGAAGCAGCATTTTATATGCGGACTATAAAATGGCGAGGATTCTGGCCGATGCGATGAAAGTCAAGATTTCCGTCCACCTAACCGAAACGAACTGAAGACAGCTTTGATTTAACTTAAGGACAACCGGATCGGATAACCTACATACTTTTCGAGTTATTTATGGCAGCAGTAAACATCTTGGTAGAGAGCATATACCAACTGATTTGAAAGAGATGGTCTTAAGTGTGCTTGATAAATGAATCAGCTAGAGGAATCGTTAACATCGTGTGCAAAGTCTTGTCAGCAACGAGTCGGATAAAATGGTACAGTAGGCAGCTAAGGCTTTGAGGTGGTAAGGGATTTTGTTAACATGCTAGTCGCCATTTTTTTTTTTTTTGGTTTAGAAAGGGTAAAAAGGCGTTTCAAGAAACAATACGTAGATCCTATATAACACCCTGCTCCTGCTCTATGATATAGAAGAATGGGCCTTAGCAAAGGCAGATGAAGATAGATGGCGTTTCTGGCTTCAAGATTCCTCGGGTGATCTTATGAACTGTACAGCAAAATCTACCTAGCTAGAAAAATAAGTGTCAGTCGCCTCAGAGAATTGGCGCTCTGACAAATTTCGGTTCGGAAAACCTCGATGGGGTCCAATCTTATTGGAGTGCCTAACTGCAAGCAATTTTTTTTTATTGGTTGAGGCCTAAATCCATTCCGGACTGTAGCACCATTTAAGTAAGAACAATAGAACTCTTATGTAGAACCCCAAGATCGGATAATTTGACTCCTATTACGAAGAGACCAGATCTACCCCGAAAAGCTTGTAAAGGGTCTTGTTTTCTAGAGGTTTGATTTTTAAACTAGTAACACTGTTTCTACAAATTGTCAATTTGACATTTGAAAGTTGATTTGTGGTTAGTACGTTTTGCCATTTTACGATGAATATATTAAAGCCAGATCAACGCGTTCAAATTGTGCAAACTTATTTTGAAAACCATGGTTCGATTCGCCAAATTTATCGTCCATTTTACAGTCGACATAATCGTCCATCTGAGCAAGTTATTAGGAACACAATGAATCGTTTTCGCACCATTACACTCTAGTGGATAATGCACAGCCCCAAAGATGACAAACAGTGCGAACAGAAGAAGTTATTGCCGTTGTGGAACGCAGTGTTGAGGAGAATCTGAATGATTCGATTCGCCATCGTGCACAACAATTGGAGCTATGCCCATCCACTTTGCGAAAGATTTAAGGAAAGATCTTGACTTGAAAGCTTATAAGATCCAGCTTGTGCAATAGTAGAAACCGCGTGACCATTATACTCGTCGTAGGTTCGGTGAATGGGCCGAAAACATGATTCAGCCACATCCTCATTTTCAATGCAAAATTGTGTTCTCCGATGAGGTCCGTTTTTGATTAAATGTATATGTAAATAAGCAAAATTGCCGAATTTGGAGTGGATAAAACCCAGAAACATTTGTCGAGACGCCCTTACAACCATTAAAACTCACTGCTTGGTGTGCTTTATGGGCTGGTGGAAACATCTGCCCATATTTGTTTAACGGCGATGCCGGCCAGAATGTTACCGTCAATGGAGAGCGCTATAGAAACATGATTTCCGACTTTTTCGTTCCTCAGTTGAATGACAGAATGGCATTGAGGTGACAGAGCTTTGGATTCAGCAAGATGGCGCAACATGCCACACGGCGCGCGACACTATAAATTTATTGCAGGAAATATTTGCTGATCCCATAATTTCGCACAATGGACCTGTGAACTGGCTTCCACGATCCTGTGATCTCACACCTTTAGATTACTTTCTTTGGGGGTATGTGATGTCATTAGTCTATGCCGATAAACCAGAGACGTTGAACGATTTGGAAGTCAACATTCGCCGTGCTATTGCTGATATACGGCCCCAGTTGCTCGATAAAGTTGTCGAAAATTGGACTTCACGACTGCGCTTCATTCGAGTTAGCCGTGGGGCATGCATATGCCCGATATAATATTTAAACACTAATGGCATAAAATTATCTATTAAATAAATGAACATTAGCTTCAAGTGCTTTATTTCATATTGAATTTGTACAGTTCTAAAAAAAACACCCTTTACATGGAGTTTAATATATTGTTTACTGTGTCCCGATATACACTGATTACTAGGATCGCATGGCTCTAGGTTCGTAGGTTTGGTGCTGTATTGACTCGTAAATATAAGGATTCACGAAGCTCTCCCATGCCATCTTCGAGTGGAACTTGTATTCGGATGAATTCAGATTGATCTATTATCTTGTTTAGACATGATCGTCCAATCCTTTGACGGAAGTTCGTGTTTGTCTTATTCAAGTTTTAAAAACTCAATTTAAATGTTAATTTTGAATTTGCCGCCACTTATCACTAGTGTCACTTTGAAATATTCGATTATAATCGCTTCCAAGTTCAGGTCTATTTTTAATACTACAATAAATCATTGTCACATTATATTCAAAATATTGCTTAATAAATCAGCCTTCCGCCATAATTTATTGGCGCACTTATTTTGTCATGTAAACGCAATCAGAGACAAACAAAATGTCAGATTTATGGTACACCCCCATATTTTCTGGCTGAATCGTGTTTAAAATATGCCGTTTGGCATTTCAACCCGATAAAAACCAAATAATTCGGAAGCGGATCCAATTAGGAATTGCTAATCAACTGTACGCTTGTTATAAAACCTACAACAGGCTACAATTTAATACAAATTTCATTAAACGTCACTGCGGGGGAATGTTTGAAAAATATTTAGAAATTTATGTCCAGCTGTTATATGGTTAATATAAATTAATGCCTCGCTAAATTGACTGTCAAAGTGGAACCCGGTTATCACTCTATTTATTTACGTCTAAAATTTACATAAATATGAAGTGGACCTACAGAAGGCGGCGACTAAATTTGATTGAACATAACAATGTGGGTGGTGAGAGTACAACAATTCAACACCACCTTCATAAATTTGTTAATAAATGATTGACATGCATACGAGTATTAGCACGTTCTACTGCTACTATATGCAATACTTAGTTCAGTAGCAAAGCTTTGATTTGTTAACAATCATCAACGGTATTTGCATAGAGTTTATTTAACAAAGAAATTTGTTCAGTAAGCCTCAGACTGTTGACGATTCGTCTGACAAATTTGAAAAGAATAAATTTGGTTTATTACATTTTTTATGAGTACCTGTATTTGATAGCCAATTGATTCTGAAACTAAGGAATGGCACTGTTACGTAACAGACTTGCTTGCGGAAATTGGCAATAAATTTGGTAGAATTATGACATTAAGTTGTTGTATAGTTTTCTATTTTTAAAACTTGATATCGATTTATGTCTTTTGTTGAACTATGGATTGGGTAAGTATTTAGAATATTTTATAGCCCAGCATGTAGGTTTGGGTGCCTCATAAGTTTGGATTAGTTTGTCACCACCAATAGCACATGTACATGTATGGGTATGTAAATTATATTGGAAAGCTCATCGAGTCTTAAAATGAATGTGCCAAATCCTAGTAGGGCTACAAATAGAGCGGCTTCCGCAAAGCGATTTGTCCCTGGGATGAATTGAGTCAGGTGTGAAACTAGTTCGCCCGGTGCGAATTGATGAGATGACAAACATAAAAAGCTCAACAAGAACATTCTATTCCATTTTAATTATGCTAAATGAATAAAATTTGTTTTCCTGGGAATATGGTTATAACGACTTTAGCGGTTGTAGAGAAGAAGATAAAGTTGATAAAATATTGTATAACTGGTATAATGATAGCCCAATTAGTGAAAAAAGCTCTACATATACCATATATGTGTGGAAGCGATTTTGGATGGAAGACATAAACACATGTTCTGCCTAATAGCTTCTAGAATAAATTTCGTTGGTTACTCTTGTTGTACCGGAAAATCTCCAAATCTTATAGCTTTACGAAGCCGTGTCTTTCATGTTCAGATTTTTCTTCACACATAATGTTTTTGCGTAAAAACACTTTAAGTGAGAAATAGATACCCGGATGTAACCCCTCAGTTATTTAATTATACTTGGAAAACCGAATAAGAGTTCATTCTATAGTTGGTTATACGTGAAGATATACCCTGATCTGAAAACATAAAAATCTGCTTGTAAATCTGGGCATATGTCACACCTAATAAAACTGTTCGGTTCATCGTCTAGTGATAACACGAAGCTATTTGCAACAAATAACGCTAAAAAAACTCCACTGTGACATTTTGATTCAGCAAACATGTTCAAAGGGCCCTATATAGAGTAGACAGGATATAGGCTTTTCAAAACAGAATTTCTGTCAGTTCTGGTTGACCAGTTGTCACCAACTCTGGAACTTTTATTCAAAAAAAAATAGTTCAAAGAGCAGAAAAGGCAATATGCACTAGTATTATGCGAAAGTAGAATAAATAGGTAAGCAAATGCAATAGCGATCTTCTATAAATGAGCCGGACCTATTGACTTAGCTCTATATCGTGTTAGTGAGTAACAGTCTGGCTGATATAGCGATCTTCGAATTTTAAATTATTTTAAATTTCTAACTGTCTCAAGTGATCAACTGCTCAGTTTCAGGTAGTCTCTTTAAGTCTGTTAAGCTTTCTCTCGATATCTGCCTTGTTACTTTCTTTCTTTCTTCCTATTGCTTTCTTAAAACTATTCAGCGGTTTCAAAAAATTCTTTCATAATCATTTTACAATTTTATATATTTTATAGGAGAAATTTCTATAGTATTTAATGCGGATTTTACGATGGCAATTTGCGAAATGATGCTATTTCTAATTTATCACCCTAAAAGTTTGGAAACTCTAATATTTGCGGTTAATCGTGAACTATCGAGGAAGTTGGAATGATGACATCCGGTAAGATTGGTTAAAATTGTTCAAAAACTCTGCAGTTATATCGCCAAGGACATCTCGCTCAAAATCAAAGACTTGCTTTCATTAAAGAAGTACCTCTAGTTTTATTAAACGCATCCAAGTGATGAACAATGAAATGTAAGTTTAAGCAAAAATTGAAGGAGATATTACGACTGCAAGCGGGTGTAAGCCAGATTTTATTTAAACGTTGTAACCGAAATTGACACGGTATATATAATGGCGGCACCGTCGGGCGGTACTTCTTCAAAAATGAAGAAAATCAAAATGTCACACGGTATAGAACTATAGCCAGCAGAGTCTGTCGGACATTTAGTTTCAACAGGATGGTGCTATTGTACATGACAAATAGCCGGTGAAACCATCGAGTCATTGAAGAAAGTGTTCGATGAAAATACTCGGCGGAAATACACCTGCGGCCTGACCGCCATTTACTGTATATATTTGAAGTCGTTGGTCTACGCGGACAACGACTTCAGCCTTTTAAGCCGAATTGGACTGCACCATTCGTGAAATATGGCCTCAAAAGCTCGAAAAAGTGGTTAAAAATTGGAGCTCCATGATGCAGTTTGTGAGACGCTCCCATGGTATCCATATGCTCAAAATCATTTTTCATTATTAATGCCATCGAATTTTCCACCAAATAAGAAGACATTGATCAAGACAAAAACCCCTTTATAACACGAAAAAGTTTGTCGGAAAATGCCGACCGGCGATGTATTGATGTCTGCAAATCTAGCCAGCCCCATAATAGCCACAGTACCAAAGCAGATACGTGGGAGAAATACGAAACGTCAAATATGATTGAATGCGCACTTTTGTAGAAGTTTTGAGTTCTCGGCTCATTTGGTGAACGCCATTCACTTGCCAGATGTCTGGATTGCGTGTCGTACTCATAAATCCACGTCTCGTCTCCAGTAAGGGGATCCTTTTGATGAATGTGGGATCGGTTTCAGCCTCGCAAATCATCTCATTTGCGACGTCAACATGGCCTCTTTTTGAATGAAATTGAAGTCTTTTGGCACCAACTTTGCTGCTACACGACGGAAACCCAAATCATTAACAAAAATGTCTTGGACGGATCGATAGGCAATGTTCAAGCCCTCCGCTATCTCTTTGATGGTTAATTTGTGGTTATTGACCAACATTTCTTTTACTCCATCAATGTATACGTCGGTTTTCGATGTCGATGGTCTGCCACTGCGTTCATCATCTTCGATTGACTCACGAACACTTTTGAACCGCTCGTGCCACTGGTAAACGACCGTTTTCTTTAGAGAATCGTTGCCGAAACACTTTTCCAGCATTTCCAACGTTCGCGCACCATTAAATCCGTTTTTTACGCAAAATTTCATACAAGTACGTTGTTGCAAATTTAAATCCATTTCTTAAATTGTAAAAAATCACCAACACACACAGAGATAGATGTACTCTTGGCTACGTAACTTTTGCAAATGTCAAGCTATGACGCTAAGATTGACGCGACTGGGTCATCTCAACGCGAGCATTCATCAGTTGGCCACGGCGATCATGCGATTTGACACCACTCGATTATTTTCTTTGGACTTTCTCTACGTAAAGTCGTTAGTCTATGCCAACAAGCCAACCACTTTGGACATGTTCGAGGCTAACATTGGACACGCCACTCCCGAAATATTGCCGCTTATGTTGGACCAACCCCTTGAAGCACTGCCAGCGAAGTTGAGCCAGCTATTTGAATGATGTGCTATTCCACACGTAATGGCATAAACGAAGCTTCGAAATTAAAGCCAGAGTCAATTTTACATCTCACGCCGTTGTTGTTTTATTTAATTTTTTTTTCTATCGCTCTTATCTGGTCACCATTTATTTGATTCATATTGTTAGACCTAATCTTTATACATTACTTGGCAGTAACCCTTCATAACCAAAGAAAATAAAAAAACCCTGCGCAGACGACGACTTAGCCATAAGTTCTGTTACCCAATTTCCAGCGCTTATCGTTCAAAAATTCTTGCGGGAATAGAACCGTTAACTTTTTTCATAACACGTGCACTGATCAGTGAAGAATACTACTCAGTTTGGTTTCATTTTGCAAACTATTAGCATGGAGTGGGGCGTTAAAGAAAATCGAGTTGCGATAACAGCGTTGCATAAGGACGGAAAGAGTTCTGGCCAAATTTTCGAGTTGCTAAAACCACTCGGAATATCGAGAATATTCGTTTATCGGGGTATTGCTCGCTTCGGCGAATTGCCTGGAGTAGAGGACAGGCCAAGAAATTGTCGCGTGCGCGCCGTCCGTCCGAATGCGGTAGTAAAGGCAGTGCGCGAACGAATTCAGAGAACTACCCTTAGGAAGCAGGAGATCATGTCCAAGGAATTGGATATATCAACCAGATCTATGTCTAGGCTGATTCGGGATGATCTGCATGAAACCCTATCGTTGGTCCAGGGGTTGTCTTCTAACTCCTCGATTAAAAAAAATTTGGCCGGAAAGTTGCAAGCTACTTTTGCAGTGGCACGCGGACAATGGCCATGAGAACATTCTGTTTACGGATGAGAAACCTTTTACAGTGAAAGAAGTTTTCAACAAACAAAATGACAAAATTTATGCCACTTCATCTTAGGAAGCGAAAAAAGGTGTTCCAACGGTTCAGCGTGTACATCATCCCGCTTCCGTAATGGTTTGGCGGGGGTCTCTCACCATGGTGTTACATCTTTCCATGTCTGCGAAAAAGGCATAAAAAACTGGTGCAAAGGTTTACCAAGAATATGTGCTAGAGGGTGTTGTGAAGAGTTTGACCAATACCCTTTTCAATGGTTACAGATGGACCTTCCAAACGCTTAAAATTACTTAACAATTTTATACTAACTTATGGACCCCACACAGGCACTCTAAGCTACTCTAAACTCTTATGTCTATGTCTTTCGACTTTATTTACATCTTACTTAGAAATATTTATTTTATATACTTAAAGCTAAGAAAAAACAATTTATTAACAAAGACTTAGCATATGGACATAATTTTTTATTTTTTATAAAAACTTAATATCTAACTTAAAATAAACCTTAGTCTACCTAATCCTACATACACAATACACACATAAAGACACAAATCCACACTGCCGTGTGCGACGTCTCTTTTGTAATTGAGTCGCCTGTCCATAGCTGTCCGAGCGACATGGAAGATTAACGGAACAGCTGATCTATCCTGAATCAACCCTATCTGATCTAGGTAGAGGAACGCTTCCGGTGGAATGAAGCCGTCAGAGCGCACACTCTCGTGGTAAAGGTAATTGAGGTAGTAAGCCCCAGATATCAGGTTATTCGTCGAGGTCATTGCTCTTGCAATGTGCCTTCGAGTCAGCTTAATTACGAAGTTGTCCACTCGTATTTGGTTCGCCCTGTTGTAAAAGACCTCATTAGGATAAAATTGTTTGTACTCCGACTCTGGTGTTCTGTACAAGCGAAGGCAAGCCCTCTCAAACACTCGAATCTTTTCCATTAAGCTTGCTCGTACATTGAACCACACGAACGCCTCGAGTTGGCTGCTATAAAACAGTCTCTTTGTAAGGGCAAAAGCACTTTTAGCTCTGGCCAGAGCAGCATCTACATTTTTGTTAAAATACAGAAACTGATCTAGCCAGATTCCAAGGTATCTGACTACATTTCGACAGACAATAGGCTGTCCGCGTTGTCCAATGATCGAGAACTTACGCCAATTTTTTCTAATATCCCTAGGCTCCAGACAACGGCGTCCTAAAGAGAATGGTTTCCGACTTCTGAAAGTTGATTTTCAACTTCCAGTCATCGCAAAATCGTCTTATCTTATCGAAGTCACTCTGCAAGAGAGTATTAATGACCTCGATTTTTGGACCTGTTCTGTACGCTACCAAATCGTCTGCGTACGCAATAGTATGGGGAAGTGAACCTATCAAGTCGCTTGTATAAATGTTAAATAGGATCGGCGAATTGACCGCGCCTTGCTGAAGACCATTTTTAATTTGAAATATTCGAACAGAAGTCACATCGCCATTTTTCATGATGAACTGTCTGTTGGTTAGCATATTATAAAGAATGTACAAGAGAGGTTTGCTGATCCCCAGCCTAGTCAGCTTATAGAAAAGACCCTCTAACCATACGGTGTCGAAGGCCTTCTCCAAGTCAACAAGATAGGCACCAGTACATTGTTTTTTGCCTTTATTCCATTGGATATCGGACACCAGTTTAGACGTGGCGTGTGAGATATCATGTCCCGCCTTGAAACCGAACTGATTATCTGGAACTATATGTTTGTCTTCAACGCACCTAGACAGATTACTTTGATTACTTGATTACTTTTTCAAAAACCTTACTGATATTCGGAAGGAGACTTTTCGACCGGAGATTCGCGGGATTGGATATATCCTTCCCCTTTTTGGGGATAGGTTGAACCACCGCCGTTTTCCAATGCGCTGGATAAGGTGCATTATTCATTGCATTATTAAACAGGGTGGTGTAGAAGTCCACCGCTTCTAGAGGAAGATGTCGAAGCACGATGTTCGGAATACCATCGGTCCCCACTGATTTCTTAGCCCTGATTGTGTCGAAGATCTCATGGAGTTCTTCCTTCGAAATTAACGGGGGTAGGTCACCCTCTCTGGCAATGACATTATTTGCCATATTTTCGTCGCTAAACCGGGTGAAACCAGAGCCGTTGGATCGCCAATTCTCTATTTCATTTCGAATGTAGCAGTTGTCCACCAAGACGCGACTGTCCAGGTCATAATTAGGGCCAATGATATCAATGGCCTTGTATACTTCCTGGAAAGTCGCCCCTATGTCCTCAACCTTCTCCTGTGGATCCTCGATCACAAAAAAGTCGTCATCATCAGCGGCCTCATTTGGATCAATACCTGCTATTGTCAGTAACCGTTCATTGTCTGTTGTCCGGGCTATTTTAAGACACTGAAGGTCGTTTTGATTTTTTCTCCGAAATAGTTTATTGATTTGCGGAAACATATTCGGGTTGTTGGTGTTTACAGCCCGAACCTTGTTGTTCCAATATGAGCTTACAGAAATTCTGTAATTCTCTTTTATTAGCGTTTGAATATTTTTAATCGACGACTTCAGTGTCCTAACCTCCGGGTCTTGTCGGTCAGTTAACTGTCTGTACAAGTTTTTGAGTCTTGTCAGAAGTCTACTTTTCTGTCGGTGCAGTGCGTCAATAGTAGGATTGCGGAACAGGTCTTCGTTAGTCGTACGTCGATACCACGGTATTGTAGTGTCCATAGTTTGTTTAATTGTCTCGTCCATTTGTTTTAGATAATTGTCGAACTCCTCGTTTCACAAATTCCTATTGGACGGTGGGTGGAGCGTGTTCGAGGAGAGTGCTCTTTTCAAGGTTGCGGAGAAGCGTGTCCATCGAGTTTTAGTGTAGTTGTAAGAATATCTTTGGACAAACTCCTCCAATTCCGCAATTTCGTTGGGAACTGTAATTTCGGCGCTAAAACTGCAATGATCGCTGTCATACACGAATGTGCGCAGACAGTTTAATGTTTGTAAATTCGTACCTGTCAGTCGTACACGTTCGTCGTACAGCAGTAGATCCAAATAAGACCCGCCTTTAGGAAACGACGGGTTATCCGTCGCTTTAAGACCGAGTCTGTACATGACATCGTGCTGTCTCCACCAATCGAGTAGTAGGTTCCCTCTAGTATTTGGCAAATTATTTCCCCAATCTCTGTGTCTAGCGTTGAAATCCCCGCCGATTATAAAATAATTCTCCCCCGATGCCTCAGAAGTCGGAAAAGCGTGTCGAGCTCTGCAATGAATAGAGTGGATTGTGAAGCCTCAGGTGCATAAACAGAGGCCAAGTACAGCCGCTTTCCACTGCGGAGTGGTATGTAAATGACGACTGCCTCCAACACCCGGAACCTGCGCAACACTCCCTTGTACACTCCGTGAAATGTTATACCTTCTTTAATGAAGATCGCGACAACGCCTCCACGTTTGGATTTGGACCGATTTCTTCTTCTAACAATATAATTATTGTACTCCAGTTTGTGCTTATCGGTTAGCTTGGTTTCGCTAGCGAAAAGCACATCATGAGTTTGGTCTTGTAGCAATTTAAACATCGCGGCTATTCGTTCGATCTTAATCAGTGAATTAACATTCACCGCAAGGACCTTCAAAGTTTGCTCCACCATGTGCGATGGCTTGATAAGTGTTACCCGGACTCTGCACCAGCCGAACGAACTATTCGCAAGTGGATTGAAAAATTTAAAAGTGGTCATACAAGCACCGAAGGTGATGCACGCAGTGGACGTCCAAAAGAAGCTGTTTCAGGTGAAAACATAAAAAAAGTCCACAAAATGATTACGAATGACCGTAAAGTGAAGTTGATCGAGATATCTGAGGCTCTGAAGATATCAAAAGAGTGTGTTGGATATATCATACACGAATATTTGGACATGCGAAAGCTCTGTTCAAAGTGGGTGCCGCGTTTGCTCACAGTCGACCAAAAACAACAAGGTGTTGATGATTCAGAAGAGTGTTTAAAGCTATTCAACCGCAATAAAGCTGAATTTTTGCGTCGGTATGTGACAATGGATGAAACAATGGATGAAAACATCATTTCACACCAGAGTTAAGTCGGCAGTCAGCTGAGTGGCGAGCAGGGGACGAACCTCGTCCAAAACGACCAAAAACTCAACAGTCGGCTGGCATTCGTTATAGCATTCGTATTTTGGGATGCACATGGAATAATTTTCATCGACTATCCCCAAAAGGGGCAGACTATCAACAGCGACTATTACATTGCGTTGTTGGAGCGTTTGAAGGACGAAATCGCAGAAAAACGGCCGCATTTGAAGAAAAAGAAAGTGCTGTTTCATCAAGACAATGCACCGTGTCACAATTCGATGAAAACGATGGCAAAATTGAATTAATTCGGCTACGAATTGCTTCCCCACCCACCGTATTCTCCAGATATGGCCCCCAGCGACTATTTCCTGTTCGCAGACCTCAAATGAATGCTCGCCGGAAAGAGATTTAAGACCGCCGAAACAGAGTCCTATTTTGAGGCTAAACCGAAAACGTACTACAAAACTGGTATCGAAAGATTGAAAAATCGTTTCAATCAGTGTATCGCCTTCGAAGGCAACTATATTGAGAAATAAATTTGAATTTTGCAAAAATTTTGTGTTTTACTATAAAATGGCACAGACTTTTCAGCCCATGTGTTATATGAATGAAAACAAAAACTAGTTCTTTCACTAGATGACCGTGTCAGAAAAATTTTATTATAACTACATATAACATCATAGAAGTGTTCTAGTTAATCGGACTTTATTGTTCTAAAACTACAATAGGTACAACTTATGGAAAATCGAGCCTTTTAGGCGTCAGATGACCATATAATTCAACTACTTTTATTAGCCTAGAACTTGGTTTCGAACCCAATTACTAAAGTCTCAGTATACATACGAGTACATATGTATGTTTGTTCAGTTTTATTCATCTGCTTCCTCTTATATCTTAAATGTGTTTTAAGTGAATCATATTTAACTGTTCTAAAAATGTTAAACGTTACACACATTTGAATAAAAATTGCTTTCCGACGTTATATACTAATGATTATCGTTTCTGTAGAATAGTGCAAAATTAATCACAAGAGTCGTGTTTGCTTATTAATAAAATAAATAAAACGTGTAAATGCTTAGTTTTTTTTGTGCTTTTGTTTTTATAAAAATGTGACTCCTTACAATTCGTTGTGAAAAATAACTTCATTTAAATGTCCACCACGGGCACGTCTACAGGCTCTCATAAAAACATCAGAATTTTTAAGGACCCGTTCACACATTACTGTAATAAGTTCATCAATTTCGGTCCGAGCGTTATTTTTCAGCTGTGCAATTGTTGTTGGCTTATCCACATGCACCTAACTTTTCAATAAAACCCCACAACAAGTAATTTCATGGTGTTAAATCGCATGATATAAGGTGGCCAATTTATGTCAGGGCTACGTGAAATTAGTCGACACGCAAATGGAGCACAATAACTCAATGTTTGCACGTGTTGTGTGATTCATAGCTCCATACAGTAGAAAATAGAGATCGTCTGTGTCTATTTCTTCAATTTGGGGCCACACAAAATCTTCAATCATTTGTCTATAGAGCGCTCCATTGGCAATACCAGCTTTTTCACTTTCATGTTCGAAAAAAAAATGGACCAAAGATTTCAGCAGCCCAAAAACCGCACCAAACAGTACATTGTTGTGGATGTAATGATTTTTCTGAAATTATTCTAGGATTTCCTTCTCCCCAGATGTGACAAACTTGTTTGTTGACGAATCCATTCATCCATCACTAAAGATGATTTTGCGTGAAAAGCCAGCATAATGTTCTAACAACCAATTGACGAAAGTTCTGCGTTGATTATGACCCGTTGGCTTCAATTCTTGTGTTAGTGGATTTTGTAAGGTTGCAAATGCAAATTCTCATCCAAAGTCGATGGTAGAATGCCTAATGCCTAATGTTCTTAAGCGACACTTTGAGCTACATCAGCAATGTGCTCAGTAGAGCATCCACTTTTTGGTCTACCTGACATTTTTCGATCCTCTTTAATGCGTTGTTCTACAGTGTAACTATGAATAGTTAAAATTGTATATGTGTTTCCTTCACTAAAAAAAGGGAGTGTTCCCCGACATAATGCATTACAAGAAATGAGATTTTCTAAACAAGGGCATCAATATCCTTGACTTTGTGTACAGGAAATTCTTTACCATATTCTTTACCATATGTATTTTGTCAATGATCTGACGGGCCTCTGTCGATGCAGCTTTAGGCACCGGCAGATCTACAATTTATAGCATAACTGGAAAAAAATGCTAGACGTCCAGATCTAAGCTTCTTTATTGATCTTAAGGCCGTATAGCACGTATGTTACTGTAATACCTTTGACATGGTAAGGGCTCAGATGGTGACATTTCATAAGAAATTAAATTAGAGTTATAGCTTTTCTTTGGCCTTGGCAAGGCAGTTAAACATCAGACTTGTCAGGAAATACTAAAAAGATTCTTGCAGTATAATATCTTTAGCATTCTACTTTTTGTTTTTATCTCATCGTCTCGGTTAGAACTACGACTAAGAAGAGTGGCATGGAGGAAATAGTTTCGGAACGAGAAACGCATCAGGAGAAACTATACTAAGAAAGAACTGAACTGCAGTGGTGGACACCAAATGCAGAATAGATTACCATCTATGCTGGGATAATAAGATTCTAAAGTGATCTTAGGTGTACCAGTAGCAAGTTAGCACCGACTTTTGCGACTGAATTTTTCGCGAAGAGGCCAAGGAACAACCAACGAAAGCCGTCATCAGTAGAAAACATAAAGTAGCACAATTTATACTAAGAAGGAGGCTCCAGATCTGGGTGATACATTTGTAAGAATGACTCCAAAGTGCCATAAACCAAATAGGAGAACTAAGCCCACAAATTATGTACGATACGAGTATATGAAACAATTTAGAAGAAAAATGTAAGAATAGTATGGAAATTCTGTTCAGTTTGGTTAGCCCGGCTCCACATAAATAAACGAACACTATGAACGTTGCAACAACAAGGAGAAAAAAGCAGTAGCAAGAGCACCTGCGTTAGCACTGGAGGAATTTTATGGGGAATTGGGAAAAGTACCTCCACAGCCTTTAAGCAGTCGGCAAGCAGTAGAAGAAGCTCAACATTGAAGCAGGGGTAAGCGACCTAACCTGGTTAAGAAGGTGCGGTGCATCGAAGAAAAAAGTCAAAGGAAATTCAATCGCCGAAATACTATTTAAGATGAGCAGAGAAACCTACTACGAGGGAACAACAAGATTTGGAACAGATGGAAAAGGTACTTTACTGCTTTACTAAACCTTTCTTCGGCTTTTGGGCATGAGGAGCAGAAGTTAGATTTTACTGAAGGTGAAGTTAGCCAAGTTAAAAAAAGATTGGACTGGACTGGAAGTGCGGGCGACGATCGAAAATCTTGGGCTAATACCGCATTGCTATTTTATTCAATAAAATAATGAGAGGTCATCGAATGCTTAACCAGTGCAGGGAGAGCATTCGGGTTCCACTGTACGAGTATAAAGGCACAGGCGACACTAGAAATGGCAACAACTACCGAACGGTGAAACTAATGTCGGATAATATGAAAATATACAAGCGAGTTCTAGACAGTCGACAAAGTAATATTTTTAAATTCCAGGGTAGTCAATGCCGCTTTGAGGGAGGGAGTTTACGAACAATGATGGAGAAACATTACAAACTACACAGAGTTCCCAGATTGTACGCGACTTGTACGAAGGCGTTAAAGCGAAAGTTGCCATTATAGGCAACGATATTACCTTTCTACAAGCAACTTTAGTAATGGGAGAAACGCTGTATTAGAAGATAACGGCTTATGAATCAGTCGTACTAAGGAAGAGTACGAGTATGTGCAACTGACGTTTTAAATTTGGTGGTGGCGAAGACCCCCCTTTATTCGGCTTAATACAAGCTCTAACTTAAAAATTAAACTTAAACTAGAACTTAAAACTAAGGTTGGTTGGAGTGTTGAAGGAGAACGGATTTGTGGTAGGGAGTCGTGTGGTGAGTCAAAGACAGTAGGGTTTGAATTGATCTTTCGTAGCATATGGGAGATTGGTTCGTTCGCGCCATAGGAGGTGTGGTGGTTTGGTAGAAAGAAGAGACGAGGGGTACGTAGATAACGGGGGTTAGGGTTAGAGTTGTGAAGGGACGCGCATTCAATGTGACCTGAAAGGAGACGATGAATGAAGAAAGAGTCGGCTGCATCTCCGCATTCCTCAAGGGTGTCTAAATTAATAAGGTTGAGGCGGCAGAATAAAAGGATCGTCCCAATGCATACCTCGAAGAGGAAATCGAAGAAAACGGCGCTAGATGTTTTCGATTCCCGAGATACGATTACGATGATATGGGGACCACACTTGACTGGCGAACTCTAGGAGCGGTCGAACAAAGGTAACTTATGTGTTGGTGAATTCTTTGGACCAGCGTTTTACAAAACGGATTATCTCTTGTAAATGGAAGTAGAGCTCCCTATCACACGAAACACCGAGGTCGCAAAGTTATTGAACGGAGGAGATAGGCTGGTTGTGTATAAGGTAGAGCCGGGGAAGAGATTGATGCCGCTTAAGTGATGCTTATCAAGTTAAAAAAATTTTTGAGGCACCAGATCGAAAAAACTATCGAAGTTTTGTTGAAGCAGAAAGGAGTCATGGGATGAGGAAATGGGTTTGAAAAATTTGGTATAGTAAAGGGAGGCAGACGAGCGTTTGATAATCCTATCGAGATCATTTATGGTTAATATAAAAAGAAGCTGACCTAAATGGCTGCCTTGTGGAACTCCAGTGGTAGCCAAAAATTGGAGATGAGTTGAGGTTTTCTAGGTAAGAGGATATCCATTTTAACAGTATGGGTTCAAAGCCGAGGGCGAACAATTTGAAGAAGAGTGTTAATTGTAGAGATTTTATCGTATGCCTTGCTAAAATCGGTTGCAGCTATTATCCATCGACTTTGTTACCATTCTCTAGGAGAGAGGGCAAAGGATACGGATTTCATTTGTATTGATTTGTGGTGGTTGACCTACCCTTCAGGAAGCCGTGTTATCTAGGGGAAATAAGTATTGGAAGCTTAGAGCTTCATACAAAATACTTTCGAAGAGTTTGGGTATATGGGAGGGTTTAATAATTGGACGATAGTTTGTTATTTCGTTCTTTGATCCTTTTTTATGGAACGGGGTTATGCAGCAGGTTTTTCAAGCCTGAGGAAATTCTCCTTTTTTTTTTATTAATTTATTTATTTTTTCTTATCTTCGAGGATGATGCCTTACAATATAAGCAATTGAGGAATAAAGAAAACGAAAAGGTTCGTTCTTTAATCGATTAAAGATTAGTAGCGAATGACCCGCATATATACAAAAAACAATGTTGTGGGGTTTTTTTCAAGTTATTAAGGAAAAAATAAAAAATAAATAAAATAATATTATAAAATAGATTCAATATAATAAATTCAATTTTAAACAAGATTAACAAACAATAGAAACAATTGAACTTAAACTATGCTCATAAACAAATTTTTGACTTGGGAAATATCCAATGAAAGTAACCAGATTTTTATTTTGTTAAGAAAAAAACACCGCATTCTAAGCTATCTTATTTCGTAAGGTAATCTATTAAATAGCGTAGGTGCCGAAACAGTGTAAAAGTTAGTAAAATGTGTTCTTTGGGAAAGTGGAACTTTCAAAAGTTGTTGAGAATTAACTCTTAATCCATATGCATTTGAATTTCTAAACATTGTGTTGTAGCCACATATAGGTGTTTCAAAGGCAGAATTTTTAGATCGCGAAATAATGGCCAGCTACTTGTTATTCTACTTTTTCTACAAATAATCCTGACAATGTGTTTTTGTGCTATAAGTAATGGTTCCATCACATTATTGTAAGCTCCACCCCAGCTTGTCAAGCCGTATTGAAGCTTCGAATTTATGATTCCATAATAAATAACAGTTAAAAGTTTCTTGGAACAGTGAGGTTGCAATAAAAACATTTTGCGCGTTGCACATCTCAAGTAAACTTTTAATTCAGTCGCGTGTGTTTTCCAACTTAAATTTCTATCTATTGAAACTCCAAGGTACTTGAAAGATTCAACAGAATCTATTTTGAAACAGTTTAAACAACATGTTGCATCTGCACAAAAGTTAACTTTTCCACAATTATGAGTGAACATTGAGAGCCTTGGGCAACCAGCTGAATGAAAAATAATATTAGTCTCAAGCAAAGGTGAATTTTTTAAGCTGAAAAGCATAAGCTTAGTTTTTTCGCTAACAATAAGTTCATGTTTGGCAAACCACTGTCTCAATCGTTGTAAATCACTAGTAAATTCTAGTTACCGATTCAAATAAGGAGTTATTGGTGTAAGAAAAAGCAATGTCATCGGCGAAAGCTGTAATGTTTCCATAAAAATTTTGTTTGAAAACCCAGTTGACATATATTAAAAAAAGAATGGGACCCAAAACAGGGCCTTGCGGAACTCCAACTTGTAATTCTAACTTCTTGCGTAAAGACTTCGTTTATTTTCACTCTTTGAAATCTAGTTGATAAATAGGATCGAAACCAACTCAATACAGAATTTCTAAATCCAGCTTTGTAGAGTTTGTCCAAGAGAATTTTATGGTTCACCATGTCAAAAGCCTTGGTCATATCTATAAATAAAGCCATGGAACTTTTTTTTGTGTTAAAACCATCGCATAGCTCACTACAAAATTACAAAATGGCATCTTCCGTCGATCTGCCTTCTTGAAAACCATACTGTTGGTGGCAAAAGAAATAGTTTTTGTTTAGAAAGGACATAATTCGTTTTTTGATAATTTTCTCAAAAAGTTTGGAAAAGCTTGGGTCTGTATTGACTTACCGATTTTCTACAACCTTTTTTGTAAAGAGGAATTACTTCAGCCGTTTTTAGACCTGACACTCATATCAAAATATTCAAAATATTTGAAGTATGAGAACCAATTTTGATACTTTTTTCTTGCATCTTTGGATCATTTACCTGATTTCAGTTTTCTTTCTGAAATTTGGATTTTTGAAGAAGAGCGAACTGTAATGAATCGTATTCTGCTGGAGGTGTCGCAGTATTTTTCAGAAATAATATAGTAGGTTGTGAAATTAAAAAATGGGCATTGGAAAGTGCTGATATTATTAATGTTTCTTGCAAAATCTCTGGTGTGTTTTACTATTTTGTATGCATCTATAGATTACATAAGTGTACAGTGCGAAACTTTTTGGAAGAATTTTTAGAACTTCTAACTTGTAAAAATATAATATTAGTGGGTGATTTGAATATTAACATCTTGTCTGATTCAGTCGATGTAGATAATTTTTTGTCGATTTTGTCTTCGTTTGGGTTCGAATCTCTGTTGAGTCAACCAACTCGTTTAGGGTCTTGCTTAGACCATATATTTATAAGGCTGCACAGAAACAATTCTGTCAATTTTAAAACGGCGGTCTATGATTTGAAACTAAGTGATCATAGTTTGACAAGTATTCAACTTGATAGTAGCGTATCCAGAATAAATCAATCCGAGTACATATAAGGAATTTAATAAAATTGATTTTGCCGCTCTTAAATTACATTTAAATTTTGAGTTTTGGGATGATGTGTTCAATTCACAGGATCCATCTATTGCTTTTGATTCGTTCCTCAAGGAGTTACAATTTCATATATCCAATTGTAGTCAGATTGTATGTAATAAAAATAACAAGTTTAAATGTCTTAAGCAATGGATGACTGCCCCTTTATTAAGAAAAATTAGATTGAAAAAGAAACTGTACTTAAGTATTAGAAAACATCCTGACAATGTTAGACTGAAAAAATATTATGACAAATTATGTTTAGAGCTAAAAACCGAGATACCACTATATAGAGATACTTACGTCAGTAATAGATTAGCTGAAAATCTGGGTAACGTTAAAAAGGAATGGGGGATCATAAATGAAATTTTAAACAAATCAAACGACAATGCAGATATAATCATAAACAACAATAATTCAACTATGTCTGATCCCTTAGGAGTTGCTAATTTATTTAATGAGTTCTTTTCGAATGTCAATTCTTCTCAAGTTTTTCCGAACGATGGTAGCTCTTATTGCCAAAGTGATGAAAGTTTTTTCTGTGAACCGTTTACGGCATTTGAAATACAGAAAATTATGCTATCACTTAAAAAATCGAATTCTTCTTCTTTTGATCAGATTTCCAGCTCGGTGCTGAAAAATATTTCTTTCGAAATTTCGGATGTATTGTGTTTTATTTTCAATCTCTGCGTACATCGGGGAATTTTCCCAGATTCACTTAAGACAGCTGTAGTAATGCCACTCCATAAAAAGGGTGACATCATGACTTTAAATAATTATCGCCCCATTTCACTTCTGTCAGTTTTTTCTAAAGTTTTTGAACGAGATATAAAATCCAGAATGTTATCATTCTTAGACAGAACCAAATTTTTTAGTGTTAGCCGGTATGGTCTTAGAAGTGGGAGATCTACGAAAGGTGCCTTATTAAAATTGACTGGTGAAATATATATCAGTTTGAATACATCTGAAATTCCGGCTACTCTATTTATAGATATTACAAAAGCTTTTGATATGGTAGATCACACTCTGCTGTTAAGTAAGCTTTATGATGAGGTTTTATTCATGAGGTTAAGAGGCTTTATTCATGATTGGTTTTCTTCGTATTTAAAAAATCGAAAACAAATGGTGAAAATCAAAAACTGTTTTAGTTCGCAGAAATTCGTTAATATTGGTGTTCCACAAGGATCTGTTTTGGGTCCAATTCTGTTTTTAATATATGTCAATTCATTGTTTATCCAACCCTTTAGAGGCAAAATTACAGCATTTGCCGACGATACTGCTCTTTCGTATTCGAATAACAGTTATCTTAATTTATGTTCGGATGTTAATAATGATCTAGACATATTGAGAAGACGGTTTAAGCACCATAAGCTGTTAATCAGTAATAAGACGAAATTCATGATTTTTAACATCAAAGGTGAATTCTGCGATGACTTTCCCTTGTATTACCATTCGCCAAAGTGTTTACGTTTTTGTTTAGTAGAAAGCCGCAATGATTCTATTACTTTTAACAGTAAGGAAGTTGTAGTGATGCCTGCTTCAAAATTGATCGTGTCAACAATTTTAAATATTTAGGTGTCATATTGGATAACAAGCTCAGTTGGAAAGATCATACTTTGTATCTGAAGCAGTATCTAAATAGAGTTGTGAGGCAATTCTACCATCTTAGTCTTTACTGTAGCCTGCCTTGTCTACAATGGTTTATTGAAATCAAAGATGCAGTATGGAATAACATGTTGGGGGGGTACGTATTTCAGTAATATAAAAGATCTTTTAACAAAGCAAAAACCCGCGATCAGATTTATGTGTAAAGTCAATCGTCGAACTCCTAGTTTTGATTTGTTTAAAAATATTGAATTTCTCCCTTTAAGACATTTGTATTGTTATAAGGTTCTAAAAATATTTTTTGAAAATTTCGGGTACTATGCTGTTAGATTTGGAGAAAATTACAATTTACGAGTCAACACTAGGAATTTCGTAAATGTGCCCAGAATCAATAAAACACACTTTTCAAGATTTTATTTTGTTACTGCGCCTCGTCTATTTAACTTATTACCAGAGAACCTTAGACGTGAGGGAGTGCAAACAGTGTTCTTATATAATATTAAAAAATGGTTATTCTCTTTCTTTTGGATTTTCGTTTCTTTTTCTTTTGTAATAACATTCTGTGCTTTAACTTTTTCTAATTTTTATATATTTTCCCCATCAATAAATTTACTGTTAAAATGATGTCTAAAATGATACGTACATTCGCCACTTATTCTAACAATAGAATGTACTTCACCATTTCGATCAAAAACTAAGAAGCTTTGTAGCTTTAATATTTTGAAATTGTGTTTATTTTTAGCTTTCAATTTTGATATGAAATAAAGTTAAAAAAAAAAAAATATATATATATATGACACAACACGTCAACAATAAAAACAGCAATGCGTTTTACAAGACAGTTCGCAATACCATCGGAAGTACAAGATTTTTTATTATTTAAACTTATTATCTCTTTATAGAGTTCCAATGGTGAAAAAGACTGAAAAACAAAACTATTTGTTTGAAAACCATCAACTGTAATATCCGGATATGAGTTAAAATTGCAAGCGGAAGGAGAGGCCTTAGGCTGCAATTTCGTTGCAACAGTGGCAAAAAACTTGTTAAAGGTATTTGCAATTTTTGTGGGATCATGAATTAGAACATTGTCTGCCTCAATTTCATAGGGGCTATACCTACTGCTGCCATTACCTAAGATACTCTTATACAACTCTCCATTCCTTTTTAACATTTCCACTACAGTTTTCAAACTTTGCTGAATAAAAACTGTTTTTACTTAAAGCTACTTTCAGCTTCACTTCATGGCAAAGTTTTCTGTACTGCTTTGTTAAATTTACGTTTTGCGGGTTGTTTTTAATTGTTTTGCGAAGTAAATTTTTCTCGTTTATGGATTTCAACAATTTTTTTCCAATCCAAGGTTTTAGTCGTTTAAGTTTAGTGTTGGTCTGTGGTTGCATTCTAGTCGAAATATCTATGTGTCTTTTTAATGTTTTTAAAAAATTATCATAAGCTGATGATGGATTATCATCCGAAAATACCTTCTCCCAACACTCAAACTTTAAGGCATTCACCAAACAGAAATAATCTATAGTTTTTTTTTACAGGAAAAGGAATATATTTCTTAGATTGTCTCTCATTTCCAAGCTCTATTTCGAGGCAAGTCATACAATGATCCGTTATCTTTAAATCAAGAACTTCACTTAAAACTTTTCTCTTTTTTTGAAACCTAACAAACACATGATCAATACAGGTTAGTGAGTTATACGTGTTGGCTCATTGATAAGTGATTTTAAGCCAAATGAAGACATCAAAAGCAAATATTTGTCAGAATCACTAGTTTCCTTTAAGATATTAATGTTTATGTCTCCTAAGACAATCAAATTCTTTGACTTTATGCTTAGCAGAAGCTCATTCAATTCTTCCATGAAAACATTTAAACTCAACCCTTTTTCATGCACTCGATATAAACATAAAATTGTAAAAAATTCTTTATTAATGTTGCAAGTAATTTTTACAACATCTGCGCTGCTCAAGTTATATTTTACACTTCCACATTTGTATATTTCTTTTACATAAACTGCACTAATCCACCAGCACAATAAGAATTGTTACAATTATCTATTAACTCATAACCTGGAATTTCGTAATTGGATTTTTCCCCGTCGTACAACCAGATCTCAGTCAAGATTATAAAATCAGCTAACAAATTTAATGAATCGATATGAGCAACAAAAGAACTATAGTTTGTTCTCAAGCTACGAATATTTTGGTGTAGAAATACAGTAGGGTTAATGATTTGATTATTTTTTGCATCTACCGAAGGGACATAGTTCATATTGAAAACAATAATAAATTATATCTATAGATTATTGATATCCTCCAAACACCTAACTTTAATAGCATCATCCCCTTCTTTTTTACGCAAATATATAATATTGTTCCTAACCCATATGTAGTCATACTTCTTTTCCTCTTTTACTTTTTTTGCTGCATTAAATATTTCTCGTATATGAGGAGTCAAACTATCATTTATATAGATGCGTTTGTTGTCAAAGCTCTCACCAAAAAATTTCGCAGTGAGCTTGTGTTTGCTTTTCGCTCTCATTATGCATTCCTTCGTCTGCCGGCGGATCAATTTAATGACAAGAATGTTGGTGCTGTTGCTGGCTTTTTCTTCTCCTGGTTTCGATGTATTGCTATCACCGCTCGTTGAAGTTCCCCTTTTGTTTTTAATTTTTTTTTTGTATAGCAATGATCAATGTCCTTCTGAAAGGGATAGACGAAAGAGATTAGAAAAGAGAAAGTAAAGAGAGAAGGAAAAGTTTTTTTTAGGAAATATGGCAGGGCGGCTTTCTGGGCCGGGTGTGCATTCGTCATTAAGGTGGTATAACTTATATTCGATGATAGACGGGTCCGAGGTGTGAGAGAGAATTGGGCCATTGGAGATGCTCAGTAGGTAATTAAAATAGGATGGATCTGGTTCAAAGGAGTCGTTGGTGAAGCATTGTTGAAAAACGGTAGAAATGGTGAGTGGATCGGTTGATAACTTTTTTTTGAATGAGTGGGAACGAGGGTAACCATCGGACTTTCTCTTGTAGTTAACAAATTGGAAAAAAGGCTTAGGGTCGTTTATAAGGTTGACTTGAGCAGAGTTAAGGTAGCGCTGGTAAAAGGAATCGTAAAATTCATTGAAATGAAAATGAGCACCAATATAGTTGAAATAGTCGGAAAAGGATCTGGTACACAGGAAAACAGTCCCTAACTTGTTCTATTATTCCGTAAGGAACGAAGCTTGCGATTATACCAGGGAGGACTAGTAGATGATGTTTAAGGGCGGTAGATAAGGCATCATTTAGAGTTAGGTTTTTAAAGTTAAAGGGAGATAGTCACCGATTTTGTGAAAGTTTGGTTTATAAAAGTCGTATGATGAGCGGGTTGTGGGGGATTGGACTGGACAGACGAGTTAGTAAAAAAACAAGTGAAGAAGGGGAGGGTGGTAGTTATCAATTGTTGCGAGAAATAGGGGACAAATGAGACTGAGGAGTAAATTGAATCTATTGTAAAAATAAGATCTAATTGCTTGCCCATGTAGTTGGATATACCACTGGCTTGACATAGACTTGAGCCTGTTAAGCGATCTACGAAGGGACATTTCTTAGCTGAGTTGGCATTTGAAATGAACATCTGATGTAGTCAACTGTAGTTGAGGAAGATTAAAGCCCAAAATAAGAATATCGTCATTACAGTCAATTGAATGGTTGATCGCATCTATACCATGTTGGTAGGATTCGATAGATTGAGCTGGTATGATGTGGCAATATATAACGTAAAGGAACTTGAAGGGAAGAGTTATTCTTATTGTGACAAAGTTGACTTTAAGGGATGAAGAGATGGTAATGGGAGAAGATTCAAGCCTCTGCCATCTACGATATTTAGAAAGCATCATCGTACCAAAGTGAGAAAAATTTAAATATCCTCCTTGGGCTCTTTCGTTAATTACCAAGGAAATTGCGGTTACGAAGTAACACATAGAGTCTCAAGGATTTCTTACATTTAAGTACGTGACCAGTTTAAGTGAATTCCAATACTATATAGACCTACTCGTAAATGCCATGAGGTACATATAAAGAATTCTAGCTTTATCCATAACTGTAGGATCAAATTTAGTATACCGAAGAGCAGTCGTTCCTCGTTCGTCAGGCTATACTTAGTCTTCAAACTACTTGAAAACTAGTTCGATAATGCAAGATTTCCAATCGAAAATCTTATTTTGCCGGATATCAACTTACAATATAATTTGTAATGATTTGCCTTTATTTTATCACTCTCCGGATTGTACACGCTTCCAATTATTTACTCTTACGAATGATGTAGATTATCCATTTAACTACTTAACATCTTGTACCAATAATTGTTTTAAAATAGAGTGCGTTGACAGTTTTAAATATTTAGATATTGTCTTAGATAATAAGCTTAGTTGGTCCAATCATACTCATTATCTTAAACAATATCTTAACAAAGTGGTAAGACAACTATATCAGTTAAGTCTCTATTGTCCGCAATCAGTTTTAAAACTTGTGTACAATGGTTTATTAAAATCTAAATTGGAATATGGTATCTCTTGTTGGGGTGGTGCATTTTTTACCAAGACTGAACCACAAACAAAAACATGCAATAAGAATCTTGTTCAGAGTAAATCGCAGAACTCCAAGTCTTAATTTGTTCAAAACACTGAAAACTCTTCCTTTGAGGCATCTCTACTGCTACAAAGTTCTAAAAATATAGATAGCTACAATTTGCGAGGAAATGCGAGAAACCCTGTAGCAGTTCCTGTTGTTCACAAAGTTCACTTCGGAAGATTTTACCTTTCAACGGCACCCCGCCTGTTTAACTTACTGCCAGACATTATAAGATGCGAAAGAGTGGAAAATACATTTCTTAATGAGATTAAAAAATGGCTTTTGTCTTTTGATTATTCTACCATAAATAGATTATTTATCAATGAATTTTGTTCTTTGAATGTTCTTTGAGTATCTAAAATTTGTTTAAAAATTGACAACTCATAATTTGTTTTGTTTTGTTTTTTTTTTTCTTTCCTTGCCTCCACATGCAATCTCCCCTTTAACTATCTCAATATTGTCTTTATAAAATATAGAATTCTTTGTACGATCAACTCTTGTCATGTGGACAATAGATTGTACATAACTATTTAATTTTTTTTTTTTATTAGAAATTAAGAAAACTTGTAAATATATTGTATTGAATAAATGAAATAAAGTGAAAATGAAAAGAAAAGAAAAAATGGGATAATCACGCACCAACCCTTTAGGCGAATTTCAAAGCAGGGCTTTTCAGGTCACAAATATGATTAGAAATTGCAGGCATTTCCAGGGACGACTTTTATTCAGTGTAGACAGAAGTGATGTGTCTGCGAATCTTGTTGTAAAAACAATGACGACATTCCTGAGCATCTCCATTGTGAATGGATAACGTTCAAAGCTACATGTACTATTGTATATGCCGATATAATCCAGGAAACTTAAATATCCGCCGTAAAAGTCAAAGATACTTTGGCCTAGTACATATCATACCATCTTTTATTAAAGTTTCGATGGAAAAATTTCACAAAATAGAACATGAGGTTCGACATAGCATAGGAAGTTTCGTTTATAGTAAATAGTAGGGCTTTTAAAAAAATCACTCTTAGTCGTGATTTATTTGGGCAAAGATGTGTTTATTGACCAAAAATTTAAGCCAACTGGAAGACTGCATTCTACCGATCTAGCAGTCGATTAAAAAACGACTACTCTCAATTGTGTCATTGACTTTTAGCTGGACTCATTTTCTCTATTCGTTTCAATTCACATACAAATATATAGATACACCAATTCATCGACAATAAATCAAAACAGGAAGCAATCAAATATGTATATTCTTTAGTCTTACTTACTTTAGTCTTAGAAGAGAAAGGGATTACCTTATTTACCTCTCAGGGAACATACTTAGTTTCACATGAAATTTGAAGATTCAGCGGTCATGTACGCGGCACTTTGTTTTCAAAAAAAACACACACTCCAGTTTTGGCAAGTTCAAGTTCACAGATATACGTAAGACTGTCCAGTTAAATTCCTTGAATGTTTTTATAGTCTTGCTAATGTTTATTTTATGCGGGTGTGGAGATTTGCGTGTATTTTTGTTTTGTTTAATTAGCTTCCAAAAGACAATCGATAAATTAAAGCCTCCCATACTACAGACTCAAATGGAAATGGTTTATCTTGAGATCATTTTAAGTAGCTTTATCCACAATAGGCTTCACCATCGTCTGAGAAAACTTTGACTTAGCCATCTAAACTAGTTTTATTTCAAATATCTGAATTAAAGCCATCATACTGAGAGAGCTTTGACTAAAATTATTGAGCTCAGTCGTCCATTTAATTTGACTTGAATTCGGCACGTTTGGCGGAAGTGTATCAGAGCGAGATCTACATATATAAACCAACACAATGGTCAGAGTAAATCATCAGTTCTAGTTACTAATTCAATCAGCGAAGATGTCTAAGTTGGTAAGGAACCACTCAAACGGATACCTACTCATATTGGATACCTAAATTTGGATTTACATAATTTTAGTGTCTTGTTCTTGCCGTTCTTGGTCTGGCAGGTGTATTTGTTGAAGGTCTTTCGATCTCTCGGCCATTCCCAACGCCACCAAGTAATCCATTCTTGGCTGCACATTTAGAGAGAGCAGGATATTACAACAGGGACAATTACGATGCTAAATATCAGAAGAATTTCTACCGTGGTGAATTCATGGCTCCAGTTCGTAGTAGTCGCACTGGTGATGCTCAAGCTAGGATTATAAGCCAACATCAGAACTTACGCAGCGATGGAGTTTATGAATATGTTTATCAGACAGAAAACGGAATTCGAGGTCAGGAACGTGGCATTCCAAAGCAATTACCACTTGGAGAATTAGCGGAGAATGTTGAAGGTTCTTATGCATATACATCACCGGAAGGATTACAGGTTTTGGTTGAATACAATGCTAATGAAGATGGTTTTCAACCTCAACTTTCATGTGAGTAGAGTGGTGACGAATGTAAATGCGAATGCGAATGACATTTAAAATTTTGCGTTTTTTAAATTTCGTTTCTCAGATCGTGGTGTGGGGGCCGCTATATTGAACAGCAGTCCTGAGGCAGCTTCTGTGATTCTAACACGAAAAAGCTAAACGAATATAAATTAAACCAAATTTAGTAGTACAATTATACATAGCCTTAACTTATCTGTTTTTTTTTTTTTTTTAATTTAATTTTTTCCCCAAACTGACAATTAATAAAAATCGAAAGTTAGAAACAAGGGAGTTGTCTTTTTACTTTGATATAACATGTAATGGGCAGCCAGAGATTTTATTCTCCTCGAAGTAGAAAAGAGGCTCTTCTTTCCAATAATTCCGCCCACATTCAATTTGATGCCATATTGGCATCTAAGACAAAATATTCTACGAATTTATTTTACTCATTTATGTATTATAAATTTATTTGTATATATAAAATAAAATAAATAAATATTCTGCGAATGTATTTTGGAAACAATAGAAGTTTTCGATTTATATTCGATTTTTTGCGTAGCGTTGTTTATATACGGAGCTCGCAGCTAGAACAAGAAACTTACGCGTACGATGGATTGTACTCCTCAAATTTTGGTGAAAAAGGGTGGTCATTCCGGGTTTTAGGTTATCGTTTGATTGACCTTGAGGCACATTATGTCTGCTGGAGCTTTCACGCTTCAGATTACGTCAGCATAAGTATTTTAGGACGGATATTATGGTAAAAAAGTGACTCAGCTTTCTTTTGTAAATATCATACTGGCAACTCGTCTGCTTTTTTTTTTTTCTTTTTTTAAAGTTGCGCGCACTGAAGGGGTTTAAAATGTTTTCACACAACGCGGGCGAAGGAAGATTAGGGAGGAAAGAAAGATAGGTACCAATGTACGTTAGTTTTAAATGTCTGAATGTTATAATGACTAGAAAATAGAGAGCTGTGCAAGGCAACACAAGCGAGTTGATCAGCTTAGGAACGTATCGCGACATTTTAGAGTGCGTTCTAAAGTGGGCTTGAGAGTGTACTGATGAGCATTCATAGCAAGATGGGTGTTACGGTTAATAGTTTGAAGGGGCGGAATGCTACTGGCGATTTATATGGAGCACTGGTGGTGGAAATAGCGACAGAATAGAGAGAAACACGTCGGTGTTCGAGGCTGTCCATTATCTGAGTGATGTTGGTATCCCCTATTATTAGTTTTATCGCACGGTTTTGAACTCTAGCAGATGCAGATACGAGTATATTTTATACTCCAATTTTGGGCGGATGAATGTCTTATATATTGAGGCTAGATCAAAGGGGGAGAGTACTCCTTACATTGTTTGAGGAAACCTACATATTCCGCAGCATTTTTGGTGACATCGAATATGTGGTCATTCCAACGTAAGGTGATATTGCCACACATACTGAGAATGGAAAGTTTTTCGGTTTCGAAGATGCAAGCGCCATTCATGGATAATGGCTGGGTGTTTAAATTTCGCTTTAACGTCTGCTGTCGTTTTGGAAGCATTCATGTTGACAGTTCCCCAATTTAATGAGCTTAACATACGCTGTGGTTCCTGTTCTACAGCCGAAACGAATATGAAAAGCAGAGAGTACTGTCGTCAGCTAAGGAATATATTGGATTAGAAGTGGAAGCAAATAGATCGTTGATGAAAATTGGACAAGAGTGTCGGAGAAAGAATGGAGTCCTGTGGCACGCCAGCATTTATTTTCTGAATCTCAGACTTAAGCATCCAAGACAACTTGAATTGAACGTTCCGAAAGGTAATTTCTAATCCATTGCAGAAGTCATCGATCGCAAAAGCATGCATTTTCGACAACTGAACCTGATGTCAAACTCTGTCAAATGCTATAAAGTTTACGCAGTGGTTTTGCCAGCGAGGAAGAACACCTCCTCAGAAGGAGGAGAGATATACCATCTGGACCAGCGGATTTGTGAATGTTAAGATCTTTAAGTACTCTTGCTACTACACGAGTGCGAAAGTGGATTCGTCACATTGAGGATTAGACGCACTCAAGTGTAGGCGGAGACAAAACTTAATCTGGAAGTGTTGAGCGGGCCGCATAGGGTGCAGGAAGTAGATTGGCCTTGTCCACAGAGCTAACAGCTGGTATGTCATTGTAAATGAGCATTGGGATAGAGGATGAGGCAGAATTTATAATATTTTTGAGGAATGACGAAAAATTGTTACTACCTTTGGGACATTGAAGTACTTTTTGCCTCAGTTTTTGGTCGTATTGGAATCTTACACGCTTAAGAAAGATGTTGCTCATTTAAACTTTTTTCGGTTTTCCTCTGTTGGGTTGGTCTTGAAGGACCGAAAAAACATTTCTCTAACCCTGACGGCCTCTTTACAGCTCGAGTCGTACCATGCCTTTTCTTTTGGTTTGATACTCTTCATCTGATTAGGGATAAAGGATCTCATTTCAACGAAAAGAGTGTCTGTGATCATATCAGCAACGCCATCCACGTCGTTATCGAGGAAACATAACGACCAGTTAAAATTCCCAAAGAAGCTCCAATTGTCTTTGTCGTATTGCCATACGGTTCTTTTAGGAATCTTTTCTCTAACTGTGTGGTCGGTGTGCGAGAAATTAGCTAATATGACAGAGTGGTCCAACGAGCCTAGACGGATTGACCTTGTATTGACCTTGTATTTGTCAGGGTGTGATGATAAAATCAAGTCCAGGATGTTGGCGGTATGACTAACAACGTCTGGTATTTGTATTCATTTACAAGCTGGATCAAGTTATTTTCCGCAGCGAAGATCTCAACACACTGTCCTTCGGATGTTGTCTGTCCAGAATGTCACATATATTTTGTATGTTGAAATCGCCGTCATGACGATTTCAGTATGAAGATACAGGGATATAATTCATTGTATGGAGTCAGACAGCACATTATAGTGGATAATTTGCTTACGGGGATGGAATTTTAACCACATGCAAACGAATTGAATTGATTAGAACAGGGACTACATTGTGGTGGAGTTTGGTAAGCTATATCACTAGGCACGTAAATGGCGAGACCGCGGTGAGAGAAGAATAATGCCACTAGTTCGTAGCCAGGTAGCTTCAGATGAGAGTGATCTAAGTGGTGTTGGCGGGGATCTACCTGTGTTTCACTAAGTGCCAAAACAGCTGGTCTGCATTTACAGACTTGAACGTACACAGAAAAGGGATTAGTTTTTTGCCCGCGTGTATTTGCTATGTCCACTCTAAATTCCCTAGTTATTATTGTTGGAATATCGTAAATATTGTTACTTTTGTAACACCATCTAGCGACCAATGCCTGTCATCTACATGCTCTCGCATTTCTATTTCATATTTTTTTTTACTCACTTGTCTTTCGCCAGCCACCTGAGTACGTTGTTAATTCTCCGAAGTTATCTTAATAAACTGAATTTATACATAATTAAACGTGTGTTTCAATTAAAACCATGATTTAAAACAATTATAAAAGAAAAAACAAATACACCGACGATGCTAAGCAAGGCTGCGAAGTGAAAAATCTGATGTTGGTTTACTGAATCGAATTGTTGTAGCTGTTATGCCCTTACAGCAATAGAAAACAGTGCACCAACAAAATTCTCACTCACAACCCTCTATCCATCAGCTATTGCCTACACTCAGCCACCGCCTTGTCTGACAAATACTTCTCACTCGCGCGCTGTGTTTTTTTTTTTTTGCAATACGAGATGTTTGAGGAATTCACAGAGTATGCAAAGTACAAGTGTACTTTTCTTCACTATAAAAGCATGGAAATTCATGTGATGGAAAACAACAGAAATTTCATTTACATCTAGTGAAAGTATCTATACCTTACCTATGATAACCCCTCAATCCTTCAACCGCAACACTCGTCTCACTATGAATGCTTATCAGTATGCCCGCAAGCGCACTTTCGGACGTACTATGAGATATCGTAATTCGTTCCTAAGTCGCACAACTCGCTTATGGAATACCCGTATATTTTCAGTTTGCTACGTGCAAACAGTTTAAGGGTACTAATAACCCCTTGAAGGTGCGCTAATTACATAAAAACAGGACTACTTTCTAGAACTTTTATTTATTTCGTAGCCTAAAAAAAATCGACGGCTTAACTCCCTTCTTCTCTTTTGAAAATCACCAATCAATCCACATACAGTTATCAACTTTTCCGTACTATTGTATGTATATCCCTAAATTTCTTCTCAGAAAAATATTCGATTTTACTTTTTCCGAACAAAAGTCACAAAAACTCTTACCCAGTCCAGACTGTCTCCGTGCCGTACACATTGTTCTTCTTGTGTTCTTCTCAACTTTCCCTCTCTCTTTTCTATATATTTTGTCTATCATTGAAACAAATTTCGGAAAGGAAAGAATTTCCTCATGTTAGGATGGGGCCTTCCATAATTCCGATAAACAAAAAAGGATTCCAGAATTACGGTAACACTTAAGGACTCATTGTTAAACTTTCCTTAGACCCAACCTGTTTGAAAGTATTTTATAAGAAGTTTACAGATTCGGATTTCCTCTAGCCAATATAACTTCGAGAAATTTTAGGCTAACTTATACAACTCTCTTTGAATTCATTTTAGTTGCCCTGTCCGTCTTAGAAAATGACAACAAATTACTAAAAATATTTCGTTAAGACTCTGTAAAAGATATTTTATCAATGGATACTTTCGGAATTGTCTGCGCACGATTTTAGCCCATTTAAATTGTTCACTGAAAGACTAACTCTCCGTTCCATTATTGGCAAACTGTCGGTATTCCACAAGGCAACCATCTAGGTCCTCTTCTTTTTATACTTATTTTAAACAGTTTTGAAGGGTTATTAAACACCTTTCCCTCTTCTTCTATGGCAATGACATAACATTTTACAAAAATTGTTTTACCCCCAATACGTCAGTCTCTATTAAAAGGATCTCGATAAGTTTTCAATTGGATCATCAAGAATTGTTTAAAAGTTAAAATTGAATAATGCCTGTTTGTTACTGGTTGCTTATCTTGCAACCAGTCTATTCTCCGAACATATATTCTCCGTAGTCCTCCTAAACCCCCTTGATTTTTTCTCAATCTTTATATGAGTATATTGTGCGAGTATTTAATAAATTGTGCTCCGACAAATTTTTTATCCTTACACTATCAGTAAGGATGGTGTAGACGGATCTATACTACCTTTGTTCGCCCACTGCCTGAGCACACTAGTAAGACGTGGACCAACTTTCACCGAAGTCATGTGTCCTGAATTGAAAAACTTTAGTGTTGATTTCTTCGATTGGGTTTACAAAGTCTATTCTGGAATGATCCTTTCATCTTACAGCTATATTAAGACTGGTATAATACAAGAAGGAATATACCTTTTGACGCTAATTTTGAAGGCATGTGTAATTCGGCCAGACATATAGACGAATCAGAATTTTAGTCAAAGCAAATGGTGAATAGAACACTGATTGCTTATGCTGACTGCAGCCAATATGTGACGTCGGGGATTAACAGGGGTTGACCGCAAGGCGGAATTCTGCTGTCTCACAGCTATGAGCATATTGGTCGACTCATTGCTCAACGCCTCATCTACGCACAAGCATACGTGGATGATGTAGCCTTACTGTCTGTTGGATCATGTCTAGTGATTGTCTGCTCTAAAGCGGAGGCAGCCCTAGACGGTGATCGACGATTGTTGTACTAGAAATGGGATTTCAGTCAATCCTGAGGTTGTTCTCTTTACGAGAAGGAGGAAGCTGACTAGTCTTAAAGGCATCTTCATCCAATTCTCCAAATAAGCTATCTTGGATAACAGACTTCATCGCTTCTAAGGCTCTGTCGGTTAGACATGGGGTATCACCGAGAAGGGTCCTTTCGATCTATTGTACACGGCTATGATGAGGCCAATTATATCATACGCTTCGGTTGTCTAGTGGAACAAGCTCTCACGAAAATATATTATTGCTGATTTTACTAAATTCCAAAGAACTGTGCGTCTCGGTTGCAAGGGGGTGTTTCCTAGAACGTCTGCGTCCACTCTAGACGCATTGATGAATTTCCGTCCCCTTGGCATTCATATTATGGGTTGAACTCTGAACTCCATTTAAAAAGAAGTGGTATTTGGTACAACACGCACTGGAGCTTTAATGACCTTGCGCGCCGGGTTCCCTTATGACTCTAGTCTTATGAACATGCCATCGGATGCTATTACACCAGAACCCCTGCTGCGGAAAAAATACGAAATCGACGTTTCCAGTGCCCAAGACTGGTTTTGGCCAGAGTATATATCAAGAAAGATATACGCAATCCTGATGGCAATGAACTATGTTTTGAAGAATCGGCGGAGTGGGCAAAGCAATCTACATCTGCAGCGATAGCCAAAGTGCGCTTAAAGCATTTTTGAACACTGAGTCTTGACTGGGTTGCTAGTCACAATTGAATCACGGGATATGAAATCGCCGATGCACTTGCTAGGCAAGGCTCAGAGGAGAGTTTTGTAAAGCCATTATTTGTAATAGCTTATTCGACAACTTCAACATCAGGACACTAACAAACTACAAGTAGTTAGAAGACAAATATTGGCGGTTGTATCAAAAAGGTATACAGAGCCTTCTACACATCCAGAAAAGCACCAGCATAGTTTTAAGCTAGCTGTGGGTCACTGGTTGTACAAGATCGGTTAGGAGGGAAGAGCCGAAACAAAATGTCATCGCTCTAATAAGTAAGGGGTTATCCAATAGGGACTTGACAAATTTGAATTTAATTTGTGAACGCACTCTTTCACATATCATCAAACTGTCACTGTCAATTTATTCAGTAAACTCAACATTTTCATCATGGTAAAGTACACGAACGACTAACGTCTGCAAATTATAAAAATTTTCTACCGAAATTCGGAGTCGGTGACTGCAATTTTAAGAGCGTTAACTCCAATCTTCGGTCGTTATTCTCACCCTAGTAGACAGGCAATAACAAGTTTAGTGCAAAAATTTGAGTCTACATATTCGTTGTGTGATGTTGCCGTATCAGTGAGACAACGGGTTGGTCGAAGTGTTGAAAATATCGCTGCCGTTTAAGCGTTCGTAGCAAACGATCCAAATCAGTCAATTCCACGGCATTCTCAAGAATTGGGCATCGCTCAGACCACATTGTGGCGTATTTTGCGTAAGGATCTTGGTTTACACCCATACAAGATCAAGCTGACTCAAGAATTGAAGCCGATGGACCATTTGAAGCGACGTACGTTCTCCGATTGGGTTCTGGAGAAGATGCGCCAAAATGATGAATTTCATCGCAAAATCATCTTCAGTGACGAAGCTCATTTTTGGCTCAATGGGTTCGTCAATAAGCAAAATATGCGTTATTGGTCGGGTGAAAATCCACATGTGCTTCATGAATCACCAATTCATCCACAAAAAATAACTGTTTGGTGTGGTTTGCATGCCGACGGCGTTATTGGGCCATATTTTTTCATCGACGATAACGATCGTCACGTTACTGTGAATGGTCAGCGTTATCGCGCCATGATCACCGATTATTTTTGGCCCGAATTGGAAGATATGGACTTGGACGACACGTGTTTTCAACAGGATTATGCCATAAGCCACACAGCAGAATCTACAATCGATTTATTGAAGAGTAAGTATGGTGAGCGTGTTATCTCAAGACATGGGCCAGTCGATAGACCGCCTCGTTCGTGCGATTTAACGCCGCTTGACTATTTTCTGTGGGGCTACGTTAAGTCATTGGTTTATGCCAACACGACGACGACGTTGGAAGAGCTCAGAGCCAACATTGAATGCGAAATAGGGGCCGTTTCGGACGAAATGAGTGGCCGAGTCTTTGAAAATTTTGTCCAACGAATCGACCGCTGCAAACGTGCCCGCGGTATCCATATGAACGAAGTCGAGTTCCATTCATAAATGTTTTGATTGTACTTCAAGCCGATAATTTGAAATATCTCAAATGGTTTGCGTTTTATTTAAGAAAAAATTTGTCAAGTCCTTATTGGAAAACCCTATATATGTTGTCAACAAGAAAGGACATACAAAATTGGAAAGAACGTAACAAAATACAGTTATAACTTTGAGGTAATTAGAGATTTTTTGAAATCATATGAAGGGTTACACCTGCCAATCGCTGTTTTTCCTTTACCAAAGAAGAGGTCATTTATAGATTTGTTTTCGTTACTGGCTGCCTAAGAATTATTTATACTCGTAGTCGTATAGTAAGCGAAGTAGTTCTCTATGAAACAAAGAGTCCTTATGATATCCAAACACGCTTTTTTCGGCTGAGATTGTAGAAAATAATATGCTGGATGAAGTTGGCTTTTCTGAGTAAGGCTGAATGGATGCATATGATCATATGAAGTATAGACAACTAAAGGTGGTTATCAGTCTTGTAGTAGATAGAAATGCCTTTGCACCGAGTATAGATGAAAATCATATTACACCGTCATTACTGTGGATGGCAGGCTTTTGATGAAACAAAGTCCAAGCAGCGCCTCCTTGATCAGTGGAGAGTGATGTTTCGATTGATTGTTTTCAAATAAGACACCACAACATACCTAAATTTGGGTAAAAGTGACCTAATCCGGAATGAATTCTACTTTGTCTGTTGGTTTAAATTCATCAGATAGATATCGTAAGGACGGTTTTCTCATTTTTTAGCAAACAATAAGGATGGAAAGCAGGATAGTGAGTACTAAGTAATGTATCTCAAGAGCTTTTTAATATTTAGATATAATCCAGTTGCTGTCCTTCACATTAGAAATAGCTCTTTAAGGAGATGGCTTTTTACTTTTCCATATCGTCGCACAAGGAACTCCAGGAACTCCTGGATCACCGTTGCTTCTTCTGATTTAATTAAACAAAAAAATTGTGAGATTTTTTTTTTAATAATTACCGAGCCCTCAAGGGATTTATGTACCCTTAAAATGTTTGTATACAGCGCGGGCGAAGATGACATTTAAATTTGTTATAAGGTAAATAACTATCTGTCAATTATGTCTCACGGTCATGTGGAGAACTCGCAACAGCTAAGCTTTTTTTCGTCAGTAGACGACATCATTATGCAAAGAACGCATAAATAGCTGCTCATTAATTTGCCAAAGCACATCATATTTCTATACTGCGAACTGTTTAGAAAAAAGAGAAACGCATAGAATGGACAGTCACTATCTACATAGAAGACTTCTGAAGTTGTTGGTCCAGTTTGGGGTGTGATTCTAGCTAGTTCATCGGCACAGTCAGACAGATCATAAAGTATTTTTAGAACGATCGTAGAACATATGTTTCGTGTGTCAATGACAACATATACGATACTATATGTCGTGTGAAGTCAATTAAAAAAAAAATAATAAATTGAAAATTTTATATAAAATAAAATAAAAAAATGACATAGACCGTTAAATTAAATTCCTATCCAAACACGTTGATTGGCAGTTGAATTCCTTACGCCTTGCTTATACGAACATCTCGGATAACAAATGAAACTGTGTACCGCAAATTTTATGGCCAAATTTTATGGTAATTTAAACATTCGATATCACAGGCAAGGTGTAGCCGGGTTTCCTGACTGGAATGACACCACATACGAGTACATATGTGTAAACTCATTTTCTTTGGAAATTTATTGTACAAATCTACGTTTGGACTTTCAATTTTGTTTTATTTAGAAATTATTCAATGGATTAGCATAGGACACAGAAAACTTCGGATCTATTAGCGGTATAATATGATCATTTGATATTCGATTATTTTAATCAATGATCGTGACGTTGATTTGGACATTTTATCAATGTTTGTTTGTGTTGTTTTCTTTTGTAGGTTTTATCGTTTTTTGGATTGAGAAGGTTTTGAAGTGTGACACACAATTTATTATCAGATTAACTTGTTATCTGATTTTGTTTCGAGAATCTGACTGTCAAATTAATTAATGCGATAGATTGGCAGTTGTTTTAATAAAGTGGCGGCGGAGATATTTAGATAGAAATCGGTGGCGCTTTTCTGAGTTATTGGTATTGCTGAAGGGATATATTTGATGGGGAACTTAGTTGAGGAGGATGTTTTTTGTTTTTATTTACAGATCTATGGATACATAGGAAGTAAGCAGAATATTTAATGTTGCAGTGTTAGCACTTTTTTCGGAATTTTTTTGTCAATTTACATTTTCGATTGACGATATTTGTTCGTCAGTTATTCCTTCACTGACCAATGCGATTACACAGGTAATCCCTGTATTCAATAATATAATCCTGTGTGCCCAATGAATATGTTGATTTGGTACCCTGTAATGGTTTGTACTTAGCCATAGATTTAACAAGGATCACCTAGACGTCGCCTTGATCCAGGAACCATACATCTTTAAAAATCAGGTAATGGGATTCTCAGGTGAGTTATTACCTGGAAAACCCAGAGCATGTACGAGTATCTTAACCAATAATAATACAAAACACTTTCCAGTTCCAGAACACACCAACAAGCTGAGCTCCATACCAACCCAGGTAAGACAAGCTATTATATGCTCAGATTACTTGTCTGGTGGTCTTAATCTTTTAATTTGGTGCGGGCTAACGCCCCCATTTATTTCGCTCAATTCAAGCTTAAACTAACTTAAAAACTAGGATTTAAAACTAACAACAATAAGGGGTTAGGAAGTAAGGGAATAGTGAAGGAGATCAAGTTTAAGACGAGAGCTGCTCAGGTTAAAATCAAAAAGGGGGAGGTTTGAGTTAAGCAGATGCTGTAGTTTACACAGATATTGAACGCCGAAGGAAAAAATCTAACCAGTTTTTAATTGCCCGTTTTTACTTCGAACTTCAAGTTCTAAACAATTTGTATGAACAAAATGTATTATAAAACCGAAGTCAATTCTTGGGATCGTATGTGCTGTATTGTGTGTACAGCCGACGAGCAGGCATGCGCCGTGCAGATGTGTCTGTGGTTTCTGTTTTCAAACCTTATCTTCATAAATAAAACAAGCACAGTTCACGGAGCTGCGTGGCGCGCTCGCTGGCTGTGTAGTTACTTTACCTCATTCGCCGTCGATTTAAAAAAATTACTTCTATCCAACAAACAGAACACCCAAGTTGATAATACAAAACAATTAAGAGTAAAATCATGTCTGAGTATGATTCACTCTAGTTCGTTCGAACTGGGACGTACGAGTACGTCCCATTGAATGGAAAAATGGTTAGATTTCTTCCTTCGGCGTGCAATATGTATGTAACCTATAGCATCTGTGGTTAGAGCCATAAGAGGTGCGGTGGGTTGGAATATAGAAGAGACGAGGACAGCGTAAATTGCGATTGGTTTGTGTTGAACGAAATGGCATTGTAAAGGGAAGCGCAATCCACAGAACCAGAGAGCAGTAGATGAATTAAGGGAATATCAGCTACGTCTCAGCGTTTTTCGAGGGTATTTAGGTTAAGAAGTTTGAGGCGGTCACGATAGGGAGGTAAGATAAATGGATCATTCCAGGATAGTCCACGAAGGGCAAATAAAAAAAAACGACATTGAATGTTCTCGATTCGGGATACAGTGAAATCTAACACTGCGGACGCCTCCCTTAGACGGACACCTCCCTTAGACGGACACCTCCCTTAGACTGACATATTTTTTTGAACGGAAATTGCTCCATATAAGTTGAATAGTTTACAATTTCCCTTGGACGGACATTCCCTTGAACGGACACGAATATTCTGGCAACGGTATTCTTTTTACTTGCTGTCTACAGCAAATAGTAAATTCTTCGCATTTATGGAAAAAAACATGCGTGCCAGTCCAGAAACATTGCATTGCATGTGTGAATTTTGTTAATAGGGTGAATGTGTATTTGAAAGAATGTATCTGTTGGGTCTGCTTGGATTTGTTTTTCTCTCACTCGTGTGATGGAAGCAGTTTTGTTTTGATCAGCAGTGAAGGTTTTGTTCTGCAACAGAATTTCAAGTAGGAAAATCCCAGGTTGCTGACTTATTAAAAAAGAAGAAGGAGCTTTTTAAGTGAATGGCAATCTACTTCAAGTGCAACTCACCTTAAAAGGAGTTTTGTTTCATCGAGCGGGAGTTTAGATAAAATTGTTTTTGGATGGTTTTTGTGCAGCTCGAAGCAAACGATCTCCTATTTCTGGAACCGCAATCCGACATAAGGCAGTAGAACTTGCAAATCGTTCAGGAGTCACAGATTCACGTCATGGTATTTCCAACAAAAACGTGAGCGGAGAGGGTGGAGATGTTAATCTTGGGGACGTGAAAAATTTTCTTCAAAACCTACCTACAATAACAGTCGGTTGTAATCCTGACTGCATTTAAAATGCAGATGAAACTGGTGTTTTTTTTTCGAGCGTTACCCACAAAGACAATGACTTTGAGTGGTGAAAAGTGCACAGGAGGAAAACTTTCAAAGGAGAGGCTCACTATTTTGCACTGTGCCAATATGACAGCAGACAAAGAAAAACTTTTAGTCATCGTCCAAGAGCATTTCGTGGCCTCAAACATGATCAGCTACCTTTAAACTGGAAGCACAACAAAAAAGCACGGATGGCTTCGTTTATTCGACAAGAAAATGAAACTTTTTTGACAACGCTGCTTCCCATCCTAAAGACTTGAAGCTGAAAAATATAAATTTATCTTCCGCCAAACACTACATCGATTTGCCAGCGCTTGGATCAAGGTTGTAAGGAGTCAGTTGGCCACGGAGGCATCCATGATGCAGGAGTAGTTGGCAGTGGCACGCTCGCGGTTGCTCGGCTCTAGCTCGTCAGGTTGGGTAGGTTCTTGCCACTACCCCGTGCATCGCAACTCAACTTACCTTTTTGTTTTCGTGCCGGGTTATAAAAAAAGGGAAAACAAAGATAGCCTGGAGAAAGCTACGTTATTTCACGGACGGACTTAAAAGATAGGAGGAGAGAGATAGAAGAAAGAGGAAATGAAACAGCAAGATCACTTCTGTGTGCCATCACCACTGTGCAAGACCGGGATTTTCGCGCTTACAACTAACTAATCCTACACTAACCTAAACCCTAAATACCGAACTTAATTTTCGCGAATAATAACTAAACCTAAAGCTAACTTAACCCTATGTACCCTACACCGAATAATGCGTCCCAGTATCACACAGCGATGACAGCTCGTCACGACCTGAAATAAGCCGGGTGTTGTTGGCTGAGGATGGCCAACCCACCCGTATCGCACTTGGATGCGACCAATTGCTACCATTCTGGCCAGATCTGTGAATGGTAGCCCCTAGGACGAAGTTCCTCCCAGTCACCACCTGTAAAAAAAACTTCAGGAAAAGTCAGTCACGTCATATTCGTTACGTCGTCGTCGTTTGTGCGTCATGTTTCGTCACAGTCGCCCCATCGAAGGACGGTCGGTCCGCCCATCCACACACCAATTGCTTTGGATTCACTCCATCATTAAAACAAAAAAACCGTTTTTCAGCTCACTACAAAATCCATTACAAGTTATTTATTTTGCTTAAAGAAATTCGCAAAAAAAGGGAACTTAATATCTATCATACAATAATTGATTTATAAAAAAAAAAATTTACAAAAGAGAAAAGCTATGAGCCTTTTTGAATTTTATTTTTTTTTTATTATTATTATTTTTTTATTTTTTTACTACTATAAGGCTACTTTTATTCTAGCCATTCAACTTATCATTACGCATAGGACTTACCGGTTAGACATGGATCCCCCGTAGTTCTGGCGCCAGCACTTCGAAGAATCGCTTTAATGATGATCAATATTTTTTTTTTTTTTTTTGCGCGCTCAATACTATATTTAAATAAAATTCAAAAAAGATTAAAAAAAACTCGCTTAACCCTAACCTTACTCTAAACAATTTCAAAAAAAAACTCAAAGCTATAACTTAACCTATTGACTAAATCCAAATTGTTTATATACATATATATTTTTTGTTAATATACACGACATCTGCATATGTACTCTTATTATTATTATTTATTTATTTTTTTTTATATATATATTTTTTTTACAATAAAATCAAATCTCTTTTTTTTTTCTTGTCAATGTGTCTGTCACTGATTGTTAATTTTTATTTTTTTTTTTTCAATTAATTGTTATTGTTGTTGTGGTTGTCCCGCGGAGCACCTCTTGCAGGCGATGCAGCTTTAGGAGTATATGAGGAAATCGTATCTCGCACTACGATTTTTATTTTTTTATTTTTTTTTGTGTTTTTATTTTTGTAATTTGCACCACACCACAAGGACTTTTCGCCCACCAGCTTATTTGTGGGTTGTCCTTATTGCACCGGTAACAAAAAAATGGCACCGCGTAGGTGTGATGGGGGGGCGGATAGGGGTAGTTCAATTTTCTTTTTTTTTCTGCACCGCGGCACTTTGCGTTATGTTTTTTTATTTTTTCTTATTTTGCCCGGGGAGAAGTTTCACCGACTGTTGGCGAACGGGTTCCAGTTTTTTTTTTTTTTTTTTTTCTTTAAAGGGTGTTTAAAGAAGGAATATGGCCGCGAATATACTTTTCGCGCTGACCTTTTAAAATCCTTTTTGTTTTTCTTTTTTTTTTCACCACTTTTCGCGCCGACTGTATAAAATCCTTTTTTTTTTTTGTGTAACCACTTTTCGCGCCGACTAAATCTCCAAAGTCTAAAAAAGCTGAAAAAGGACCCGAATGAAAGCGACCTTGTCGCTCTATTTTCAGACATCGACTGTCTCAACTTTTTTTAACTCCCAAAAAGGGAAAAAGAAAAAAGTCCCACCCAATACGACCTTGCCGCTGTGTCCCCAGACAATCAAAAAAAAAAAACCCGATTTAGTCTGCTGATTTGATCAGCTGATCAAAACCCGTAAGGCCATTGACCTGTTTAATTGGACTCATTCCCAAAAAAATCCCATGTCTTGTTTCCTATTTCGCTTCCTACCTCTTTCGTTTCCTATTTCGTTTCCTACCTCTTTCGTTTTCAACTCGGAAAACTATTTCGCAAAAATAGGTTCCTGCCTAGATTAGGTTCTTCATCACAGCACACAACCTACACATAAACATTCATATCTAAATTACCCCCACAAGATCTCTAGCCTTAGCAAGGATTTCCACCTCTTCCACCAGCATTTAAATTAATCAAAACACAACGCTCTCTACGATAAAAGGGACATATTCACCACGAGAACAAGAACACCGGGAGAGAGTGAGCCTATGAAGAAAGTGGAATGAGGGAACTCGAAAATAGAGGGACGTTTGACAGAATCAGTTTTTGCTGTGAGTTGCGAAAGAAAGATTAGTAGGTCCAATTAACAGATTGGGAGGGGAAAAGGTCTGTTTTAGAAAGGGGTAAATTTATTGGACTTGGTACAGTGACGGAACACAAATAGAACATCAAAATGAAACATATTAATTATTTTTTTTTTTGCTAAAAGGCTGACGCTACAAGGTGTTATAAGAAATTTTAAATTTCACTACCGCTCGCTTATTTAAAACATCTCATTGCCCGTATGGACAGCTCACAATCCACCAGTGAGTTAATTAAAAGCATAAATGTCCTAGACGCTATTTATATTATTAATAATGCGTGGAGAATAGTCACAACTAAAACAGTGTGTCTTGATGGCCGAAATCGTAAATGTGGAAGATGACTTCGAGATGGTACTAGAAAACGTTGCAATGCCTGTTGAAATTGTTGAAACTGAAAGTGGTGCAGAGGATGATGATGAGGACTAGGTAGAGGCTTTAATTAATTCTTACCAAGAATGTTTGCGGCCAAGAAAAATGACGGAGAGGCTGTTCAACTTCTGTTTGATCTACATACCAGATTTCTAAACAAACAAACATTGAGGTATTTTTTTTTTTTAAAGTACTTGAATGCATATCTACTAGTTTTTGTTTGATGTAACATAGAGGCTCATAATTCACCACCTAATCAATCATACAATTGAAGGAAGTCATGTGATAAAAAACACATCTGAGGTTTATTTGTTTTTTTATTTTTTTATTTTCTGTTAATAAATGAGTACCTACTATATTAGTTTTGAAAAATAATGTTTTTTTTATTTGATTTCCCTTAAACGGACAACTACCTTAGGCGGACAAAAAATTTTGCACCATTAGTGTCCGTTCAAAGGAGATTTCAGTGTATATGAACTTGCTGAAAGGGGGACTTTACTTGGATGGCATATTCGAGAAGGCGCCGTACAAGAGTAATGTAAAGTGACCTTGTAACATAAGGGTTGCAAAATTCTTTAGATCATCATTTGATAAAACCGGGCGATTATCTCATTAATATGCGAACAGAAGTTTAACTCTCTATCGTATAATATTTCAAGGTCGCGAAGGGATTGAACCTGGGGTACAGGTGGGTCATACAGAAAATAAAGTCGAGAGGGAGATTGATTGGACTTACGAGACAAAGTCATACATTGACATTTGGAGACATTAACCTCAAAGCAATTTTTTAGACACCAAGTGGAAAACCTATCGAGGTATTCATGGAGAAAAATAGAGTCTTGGGGTGAAGAAATAGTTTTGGAGAACTTAGTGTCATCGGCGTAAATGGATACGGAGCAGTGCTTAATAATCCTCTCAAGATCGTTTATAGTTAAAATGAAACATAGTGGACCTAGATGGCTGCCTTGTGGGACACCAGAAGTGGCTAAAAACGGGGTTGAGAATGTTGACGTAAAGATAACGCTATAACAACTGTTCTCCAGATAAGAAAATATCCATTTTAACAATATGGGGTCAAAACCGAGGGAAGACAATTTGAAAAGGATCAGTTGATGTGATATTTTATCGAAGGCCTTAACGAAGTCTGTAGCAATAACATCGATTTCGTTGACATTTCCTAGGGCTTGAAGCGCAAAGGATACGAATTCAACTAAGCTTGTAGTAGTTGATCTACCTTTTTTAAATTCATGCTGACTGGGTGATATAAATGACATACACTGAAAGCTTAGAACTTCATATAAAAAACTTTTAAACATTTTAGGTAGTTGGTTACTTCATTCTTTGATCCCTTTTTGTGAATCGGGGTTATGAAAGAGGTCTTCCAAGCTTGAGGGAATTCCCCTTGTATGAGGGAATAGGAAGGAAAGTGGGTGCGAAAGATTGGAGGCACATTTTTTGAGAAATATTGCAGGGAGCCCATCTGGCCCGGGTAAAAATTCATCTTTGAGATTTTGAAACTTTTTTTCGATTTACTTCCCGGTGACATTGCTGACGATATCATATCCACGTTCAATAAAAAAATTAATGATCTCCCTACAACTACAGCCTCTATCTAGCGAAATGAACAATACATCTCTGCTAGCTGAAATGCTTGAGAATGCTGTAATCATACTCCTATACCGCCACTTCGCTTTTTATCACAAACACGATTAGCCCAAGTTGCTACACTGCCGAAAATCTCTCGAATTGGTTCATCCTGGAGTTCTTCGGGGTGGAACAGGCGACTTGGAAAACTAAATACCTGCAATAAACATGACTATGCAACCTTACCAATCGAAAGTGCATTAAATCACATCGACACAAATTGACTTGAAGACTTTTTAAGCGTACACTTAAAATCGCTACTTTCACTTCGCCCGAAACATCAAAGACTTGCCGCTTTTTGCAATCCCCCATTACAAGCAAAGTGGTCAACTAATACTATGTCAAGTATTAAATATAAAAATAAGTCTACTGTTAACACCAATCACAATAAACAATAAACAATCCTTGATTCTCATCTAAACCCTAACCGGAGTTTTAAGGTGGGAATATTTTTCTCCACAGAACCGATTCCTCACCCCTCCATTCCCTATTCACACAAGAAACTCTCACAAAACTCATCTCTCTATGAAATTTAGTGTTCCTTAGCACGTATCAGACCCAACTCCTCTCTACTAAAAGACAAGCAGCTGCCAACTTGTCTTCAAATTCCGTCTGTTATTCTCAATCAATCCTCCTGTAAAATATAAACGCCCAAAAGCAACTTCTGTCTATCTTAACTCGCATAAGCTTCCTTCTAATATTTTTGCTTTGACCGAAACGAATCTAACATCTGATATCAAATATTCGGAACTAATTCCACCAGAATTCAGAGTGTTTCGTGATGACGACCAAGTGTCATGGGTCCTCCTGGCAATTCCCGATCAGCTCGTAACAGCTGAATTCGAGTATACTGGTGTTAAAGTTACTGTTTCCAGTACTCTGGTTGACTCCCTTATTGATATTGTTAACCCCTGTGATGATATCGTAGTTCTTGACGATTTTAATCATCCTCATCTCCTATGGCCTCAGTCGGCTGATGAATCTTATCTCATTGCCTCAAATTCAATTTCAGATAAGGAAATCCGCTTTATTAATTGCCTTCCCAACTCAGGAATTTATGAATTAATTGGTATTTCTAACAACATGCGTAGACAACTAGACCTGATCTTTACACATGATGCTATAAATTGTGTTGCCCGTGAGTGCCAACTTATTCTCTCCAAGTTAGATCTGCATCCTCCTCTGCTTGTTATATTCTCACATGACATCAACAATTCTATTACACCCTCAGAAACTTCCTCCCACTTCAACTTCCGTAAAACAAATTACGCTAAACTCAGCAATGTTCTCAATAGTGTTGACCTCAGTTGTACACTCGATAGAAACACCTTTTTCGATTCCGCGGTGGAAATCTTTTACAAAAAAGATATTCCACTGTATGGCTCAAGCGGTCCTTTATCATCATCGGATTTGCCTACAAACTCATTACCACTTCTCTCAACTCTGTGATATTCGCTATGACGAATATCTCGGCCAAATGTATTCAACCTCATTGCTGACCGCAAACCATTCTTTGGCTTTATTAAAATGTCTGTCTGACGGATCCCGAATACTTCGGTTACTTGAGTAACTGCACGCAGACATATCTAATGTCCATTAAAATAACACCAGCGTAGCTACTAGACAAGCTTAACAAACTTAAAGATATTTTTGTCCTGGTCCCGATGGTTTGCCCGCAATTGCTCTGAAAAAATATGCCAATAATCTTATAAGAATCTTCAGACTTTCAGTCCTCCAGTGGGTTTTTTTCGTCTCTGGAAAGCGCTTATATAATACCTATTCATAAAACTGGATCTAAACAGGATATTACCAAGTACCGACCCATTGCTAAGTTATTCTGCATTCCCAAGATCTTTGAGAGCATCATTTACGAGTATGATGCAATGTTCCTTAATTACAGACCTATCCTTGTACCGAAACAAGATCTATTTCTTAAAGGCAGATCAACCACTACCAACCTTATTGAGTCCATTTCTGGTAAAGCAAGGGAAATATCTGTTCTGTTCTTATCAGAAAAAAGGAGGGCGACAGAACAATAAAAATTAATTGTTTTGAGGACTTCTCCAAATTGGTAGTTGATTAGTTTTTTTTATTTTTATACATTTTCTTTCAAAATCATGTTCGAAAGTAGTTTAAATGATAATTTAATTGCCGATCCTCATAATGAATTTAATGATTTAAGTATTAATTCAAATGTTTCCTTACTTAATTCTGATATTTGTAATTGTCTTTGCATTGACCACGATAATGAACAGTCTTCAGATTTTTCAATTGTCCACCAAAATATTCGCAGCCTAAGAGCTAATTTTAATACTTTTCTCTCTCATCTCACACCTTTGAATCATTTACCAGATCTAATTTTTCTTTCTGAGATCTGGATACGAGTATTTGAAGAAGAAGGGTCAAATGTGTGTGAGTAATATCGCTAGCGAATGTGCAAAAAACTTTAAAGAACAAATTGAAAACATTGTGCACCAATGCGACTCGATTACATCGATTCACCTAAATAAAACGCTTGACAAATCAGTTTTTATTCAAGAAACAAATGTATTTGAAATGTCAAGACAAAATTGGTTTGCTTGACGAAAATAAGTCGCCTGGTATTGATAGAATTCGAGCGTTGGACATCAAAACTCACGCAGTAATTTTTGCACCGATTTTATGCAAATTTATTAATTTGAGTCTTACACAAGCAAAAATTCCAGAAGCCTTAAAAACTGCTGTGGTCAGGCCAATATACAAAGGTGGTACAAAAAGTCAATTCAACAATTACAGGCCAATATCCATATTGTCAGTAGTAGAAAAGTGCCTCGAAGAAGTCATAACAAACAGGTTGCAGAATTTTATTGGAAAACACTTCATCATCCACGAAAATCAATATGGTTTCCAGAAAAAGAAAAGCACTGGTAAACTATTAAGAGAATTCGCAAACCATATTAATGAAAGTCTTAACAAAAGTTATCACGTCTTGGTCATATTTATGGACTTTAGTAAAGCTTTTGACACGCTCAATCACTCAAAGCTAATAAATGCTCTCGAACGTATAGGAATACTAGGACTATTGGCCGATTGGCTAAAAGAATATCTACACAACAGGCTTTTTTGTGTCAAGATCAGCGAGACCCATAGCCAAAAAGAACATGCAGAATACGGAATCCCGCAAGGATCGAAACTGGGCCCGATTCTGTTTATACTATACACTAATGAGCTTCTCCGCATTTTCAAGCGAGCCAAACCCTTTGCTTATGCCGACGATACAGCGATAGTGGTATGTCACAGATCTTTGCAGACGGCAACAACAATAATTCAGAAAGAGTTTGATAATGCAGTAAAATGGTGTCATGATCATGGTTTAATGATCAACTCATCCAAAACAAAAATGATGCATATAAGAAATCCGCAGTTCAAGGCTACCGAACAACAAATATACTGTAGGAATGATGACTGCCATACCTCGACTAGCTGCCCTATAGATATAGTTCAAAATTACAAATATCTAGGAGTGACAATCGACAATAATTTTCTGTGGGATAAGCACATTGATGAGTTACGTTCGAGTCTGAAAAGAGCATTATACGCACTAACTCATCTGCAGTACCAAACGACAACATCTGTTCTAAGACAAGTGTACTTTTGCGCTAGTGGAATCCAAACTAAGATATGGAATACTTGCCTGCGGTAATGCATCGTTAACTCATTTAAAAAAAACTTCAGAAACTACAAACTGCAGCACTGAAAAAGATAAATATATTTACTCATCGAAATGTAACTGAGAGAGGAAGGTTCAATGTCCTTAAAGTGGAAGACATCTTCAAGATGACGATTATATTAGAGTACGAGTATTACGATGACACGAGATTCACAACTCCAATTAACCATGGGAGAAACACAAGAAGACGTGCACAAGGTATGCTTCAAGAGCCCAGATTCTACAATAACTATGGAAGAAGACAGCTGAAATGCAATGTGCCCGAAATTCTCAACACAATTCCGCAAGAACTAAAAAACGCTAGAAATTTTAAAACTAGGAAAAAAACCATAAAAAACTTTCTCTTAAATCAAAATTCCAACAACTGAATGTTTTAATCTGAATACAATGTTAAATAAGTTAAATTGTTAAAATGTTTTAATCTTAAAGTAAAGCGATCAAAATTACTTATGTCAAATAATTCTTTCGTGTAAATCATGTATTGAATTATTATTAAACTAAGCTTACTTTATTTCAATTATTAATGTTAGAAACACAACATTCTGCAGAAAAGCCCCTAAGGCTTCGCGGAAACGCATAACCAATGTTGATTTTATTGAAAAAAAAAAGTGAATTGAAAAATGTTAGATTTTAATATAATTCCAAATTTCACATTCGATGCTGTCTGTAATGATGATTATGCGGCTGGCGGGGTTGCAGTATTTTATAGTAATAAGATAAAAGAATGTGTAATTGGAAAATATAAATTAGCAAGTGCAGATATTATTAGTGTTAGTTGCGTGCTTTCTGATGTCCATTTCTGTTTTATCTGTATCTACAGATTGCATAAGTGTACTATAAAAACATTTGTAGATGAGTTCTTAGTATTTTTAGAAAGTATGAAAAATACAAATATAGTCCTACTGGGTGACTTTAATATTAATATCCTCGCTGATTCTTCTGATGTAGATAGCTATATGTCTTTGATGTCTTCATTTGGTTTTAAATCTTTAATTAACCAGCCTAATTAATTCTTGTTTGGACCATATGTTTATAAGACTACACAGGAACAGCCGCGTAGCCTATAAAACAATAATTTATGACCTGAAAATAACTGACTATAGTTTAACCAGTATACAGTTTAATTGTGAGATTGCCAGACAAAACTTATCTGCAAGCAGAGAATTTAATAAAATCAATTTTGTTGCCTTAAGAACACATCTGAATTTTGAATTCTGGGATGAAGTTTATAATGATCTACTGATCCTGATATCGCTTTTGATTTGTTTCTTTCAAGACTAAAGTACTATATTTCTTTATCTTACCAAAAGAATAATATAAGGGACAGTAAGTTAAAGCCTTTAAAAAATTGGATGTCCATCCCACTTCTTAGAAAAATTATCAAGAAAAAGAAAATCTGTTTACTTATTCAGAAACATCCTAATAATTCTAGACTTAAACGGTACTACGAGAGGATCTGTCGTGAAGTTAAATCTGACATTTTAACTTGCAAAAATAATTACTTTATCCGTAAATTAGCTAATAATATTGGCAACTCTAAAAGAGAATGGCAGGTTGTCCACGAAATACTTAATAAGAATAAATCCGGCGTCGATATTGTCTTGCTAAATGATGACCTAGAGATCTCTGAGCCTTTGGAAATTGCCAATTTATTTATTAGTTTCTTTTCAAATAATAATCACATTAACTCTAATGGCAATTCACCGTATTTTAGCGAGAATACCATACTGGAATCGAGCCTTCAACCAGAAAGTTTTTTCTTTGAGGAATTTACTTCACTTGAAATTCAAAAAATTATAAATTCCCTTAAAGCTTCTAATTCACATTCATATGATAATATCTCAAGCAACGTATTGAAAAATATTTCATTTCAGATTTCTGACGTTCTATGTTTTATCTTTAATAATTGTGTTCGTAAAGGAGTCTTTCTGGATTGCCTTAAAAAAGCAGGGGTAATTCCTCTCCACAAAAAGGGTGATACCAGAGAATTGAATAACTATCGCCCTATTTCACTTTTGTCAGTTTTTTCAAAAATCTTTGAAAAGGGTATAAAGCGTAGAATGCTATCTTTTCTAGACAAGACCCACTTTTTTAGTGACTGCCAGTTTGGCTTCAGAGGTGGTAAGTCTACAGAAAGTGCATTATTAAAGCTGACTGGGGAAATATATGATAGTTTGAATAACTCACAAATCCCGTCCTGTCTTTTTATTGATATTACAAAGGCATTCGACATGGTTAACCACACTATACTGTTAAATAAATTGTTTAATGCAGTTTTTAGGGGCTTCATTCTTGAGTGGTTTACCTCGTATCCATTGAATCGTAAACAAGTGGTAAAGATTAAAAACGTATTTAGTTCCGTATGTTCTTCCAATATAGGTGTTCCTCAAGGATCTATATTGGGTCCATTACTGTTCCTTATATATGTGAATTCTTTATTCATTCAGCATTTTAAGGGCAAAATGACAGCTTTCGCTGACGATACAGCCATTTCCTATTCAAATATGAATTATCATAGTTTATTATCAGATGTACGAGGGGCGTTCAATATATCGATATGAAGGAAAATGCGAATTCAGTTTAAATTGTTTTTATTTTTCAATATAATCTCCCCTAACATCAATGCATTTGTTACATCTTGAGATAAGCTTTTTTAAACCCTCAAAAAAATAAATTTCCTCTTTCTCTGCAAAATACCCATTTATTGCCGACTTGAGTTCTTCATCATCCGAAAATCTTTTTCCACGAAGACATTTTTTCAAATCCGGAAACAGGAAATATTTTCTTCGAAACCACAATCTCGCGCAGCAGCCTTGGAAACTCGCTCCGTGTGAACAGGAGCGTTGTCATGAAGAAGCAACACACCCGCTGCGAGTTTACCCCGTCTTTTCTTTTTAATTTCCTCCCGCAAATTATGCAAAGTGCGTTGATGGTTTCACTTTTTTTTTTGTACTCAATGAGCAAGATTCCCTTTGAGTCCCAAAAATCTGTGGCCATGAGCTTCCCGGCAGACGGAGTGACTTTGAACTTCTTCGGGGGGTCTGTTCCTTTTTTATGCCACTGCATGGACTCTTGTTTGCTTTCAGGGTCATAGTGGTGGACCCATGTTTCGTCCCCAGTAACAATTCGATCCATAACACCGTCCGCGTTCTCACTACACATCTCCAAAAGCTCTCTACAGCATGCGATTCTCACTTTTTTCTGAGGCGCTGTGAGCATTCGTAGCACCCACCTTGCACTGACCTTTGAAAGGTTAAGATGGTCATGAAGAGTGGTGTGAATGGTACCAATTGAAAGCTTGGTGATCTCTGCCATCATTTTCACCTTTATTCGGGCATCCTCAAGAACAAGTTTTTCGACTTCTTTGATGCTTTCTCCCGTACAAGTAGTAGCCGGGGCGCCGGAGCAGGGTCGTCTTCAATGATCTCTCTCTGCCTCTCTTGAACTCACTTGACCACTTTTGCACAGTTGATAATGAAGGTGCGGAATCCTGGCAAACAGCCACCATCTCTTCATGAATAGTTTTTTGACTTTTTCCTTGCTTAGTGAGAAATTTAATTACAGCGCGATGCTCAATTTTCACCATCATCGTCTCAGTTGCCATTATGATTCTGTTTAACTAGAGATAAAACGCGAATTAATAATCACATTTATATGAAATTTTACATGAATGCACTAAAATAATAGTATTACTTGATAAATAAGTCAATTTATATATACAACCACAGCTTCACCCCGATACCGAGAATATGTTGAACGCCCCTCGTAAATTGGGATTTAGACATTTTAAGAAGATAGTTCAAGAAACATAGCTTGGTAATCAGTAATAAAACTAAATTTATGATGTTTAATATCAAGGGTCTAATCTGCAAAGATCTGCCACCATATTGCCAACGGTTCTGTTTAGCTGATTCAGTTTTTGGTAGTTTACCGGCATTAAATGAAAATATAAGTTGCAGTAAGGATTGCTTTAGAATTGAGTGTGTTGATAGTTTTAAATACCTAGGTATTGTTTTGGACTATAAGCTATCTTGGACAGATCACACAACTTATATAAAACAGTATTTACATAAGGTCGTTAGACAGATTTACCACCTTAGTCTTTACTGAAATACGCAAATTTTAAAAATGGTGTACAATGGTTTACTTAAATCTAAATTACAGTATGGTATATCTTGATGGGGTGGTGCTCACTATAATAAAATAGAACCATTATTGATTAAGCAAAAGCATGCAATAAGGATTATGACCAAAGTAAATCGTAGAACACCCAGTTTTGATTTGTTCAAATATCTTTATATTCTCCCTCTGAGACATCTGTACTGCTATAAGGTATTAAGAATATTTTTTGACAACTCCGGATACTACAACGTAAGGTTCGATGATAGGTATAAGCTACGCATCAATACCATGCACTTCGCCACTATTCCAACTACACATAAAACTCACTTCTCCCGTTTCTTTTACGTTACTGCGCCTCGCTTATTTAATTTATTACCTGTAAACCTTAGGTGTGAGAGAAAGAAATCAGTATTTTTGAAAAATGTTAAAAAATGGCCCTTCTCCTTTGATCATAATGAAATCGATTTGCTTTTTAATCCATTGGTATAAAATGAATTTTCTATCTTTTTTATTGTTATTTGTTATCACTTCTCTTTTAATTGTATATTGTATTTCATTTCCCCATCAATAATCTTTTTTTAGTTTGTATACACATAAAGTGATATGTACTCTCGCCTCTTGTCTTCTGACAATAGATCGTACTAACTATTCTTTACAAATCTGTAATTTATAATGTATTTCAAAGAATTTGTAGAATTGTATTTATCATTTGTAAAGGAATAAAGAATTAAAGAATTAATAAATTAATTCTTTTTAAATTCAATGCTCTTGGTTTTCCACATGGACTGACTTCTTGGTTCAAATCCTACATGGAAGAACGCTATTACCTAATCCACTTTCGTTATCGTTTGTCTAAAGAAATTAAAGTCACTTCGGGTGTTCCACAAGGCAGTCACCTAGGTCCATTGGTTTTCATTTTCACTATTAAAGATGTTGTAAACATTATAAGGACTCACATACATCTGTCTATGAAAATCTGTAGACAGATTTCCAATTTTACTGATTCTCAACCTCTACAAGACGACTTCAATACGTTCTTAATGTAGTGCCACAAAAACTTCCTTGAGCTCAACATAAAGAAATGCCAAGCCATCTCATACTCCCCCGGAAGCGTTGAACCGACTAAATTTACTAAAGAGTCCGCCATATAACGTTTTTTTTTTCAACTAGTGCTTATTTCATGAATGATAACACTTAGCTCATATCTGATTTGACAGATAATTAGTTTTATCCTTCCGGTTAATAATGGAAAATAATTTCATTCAAATGGCTCCCTCGGCTGGCCATGCAGTAGCCTACACGATCGGTCCAATTTTTAAGCAAATATCGATTGTGTGCAGCTGTATATCACCAATGGCTTCCCGAATATTGTCCTTTAAAGCGTCAATTGTCTCTGGTTTGTCGGCGTAACACTTATCTTTTACGGCACCCCACAAATAATAGTCCAACGGTGTCAAATCGCAGCTCCGAGGTGGCCAAACGACTTCAGCTCTGCGGCTGATAATGCGATCTTCAAAAACAGGGCGCAAAACATCGAGTGTAGCTTCGGCTGTGTGGCACGTAGCGCCGTTCTGTTGAAACCAAATATTGCCAATATCCTCCCCTTCAATTTTTGTGAGCAAAAATTCGTTCAACATGGCCCGATAACGATCGCCATTGACTGTAACGGCCACTCCTTGCTCATTTTCGAAGAAAAATGGCCCAATTATGCCTCTGGACCAAAATCCGCACCAAACAGTGACTCGTTTTGGTTGTATCGGCTTTTCAATGTTTGCGTGCGGGTTTTCTGTGCCCCAAATGCGACAATTTTGCTTGTTTACATGCCCGCCAAGATCAAAATGAGCTTCATCTGAAAAGATGATTTTGTTGGCACACACTTTCTGCCACAGCAGCAATATTCTCGGGTGTACGCACTGTTTTTGGCTTTTCACGCTTTGTTTTATCGATGAGGATGCCAGTTTCTTTCACTTTTTTCACAAAATAATGAACATACGGAGTTGACGGTGCTTCTCTTCTTCCAAAATCCGTACGCAATTTTCGCACACATTCTGCAACATTACCATGATTTTCAAAGTAATGTCGCAATATTTCCCAGCGTTGTTCAAGCGTATACACAACCATATTCGTTCAGCGGAAGGATAAAACTAATTATCTCTCAAATCAGACATGAGCTAAATGTTACCATTCACGAAATAAGCACTAGTTGAAAAAAAAAACGTTAGATGGCGGACCCTTTATATACGAATATCAACCCGTGCTGTAGCTTCGGTCACTTCAATGGAGCGCTGGGGCGTTAACTGTGATATTGAATTCAATTTCTGCTAAGTCCGTGGTTGGCTCATGGTTGGCTCATGGTCCATGGCTTGTTAAACTATAGTTCAAGTTAACATGTACATCACCTGTACATTCACCACCACTTCTCGAAGTTGCTAGCCAGGTATTGTCTTCCTACTATGAAAACCATAGTCTACGTATCGAAGCTGTCCAACGCAGATTCCTACGATTCGCTCTGCGAACGCTCCGATGGGCTGATGACCGACTCAAATTGATGAGTATAGTATCTCTGGAAAAACGTTGCCAATCCGCCGAAATTCTCTTTTTTAACCAGCTCTTAGTAGGGCATCATCTGGACCTAAGGTCTGTTCCTCTGTTCGTCCGAATAACAACCGAACGACATACGGTTTTAACGAACCATTGTCTCGTATGCTAAGTGAAGATTATAGAGTCACAAATAACCCTCTTAGTTACTCGTATGTCAATTTCAGATTTCTATATGACAACCATTAGCTTAGAATTGACATTGCTCTGGAATTCCTTTTCACAGAGATATTTAACTGTCTGTCTTAATCTGTGCCATTTTCCCTCCAAATAAGGTCCTTACATTCACCATCTTGGTATAACAAAAATGTACGGTATTGGCTCGGGAATATAGAATGGATCTTGACCACTCGTAATGTTTGGAGATATCTGAGTGTATACTGGACTAGTGCTGTTTGTCGATCGTAACAGGATCAATTTGATTGTCTCGCACCGCGGTAAAGCTGATTAGTTTTAGTCGGTTTCAGTGTTATATAGACAATACTTTTCGATTGTTTTACTATTATTGACGTCATATTTTAGACATTTCTCATGAGTTTTGTGGGAGAGCTCGTAGAGCTCACTCAAAGTAGTGAGATCAGGTTGATGTTGCCGACTCTATCCCTAAAGTGGTTTGTTACGAGGCGTTCGCTTATATGCTTAAAGCTCAAGAATTCCTGGCGTAATCTGCCACCCACAACAAATTTGTAATCTGTAAATCAGCATCTGTACCAGTCAGTGAGCGGGCCAAGTACCAGCAAATGAGACCATAAATCGAGACTTAAGAGTATCTTTAAACATTTTATCTGAATTTGCTTCTGAATAAAATATCTATTGTAGTATGGCCTCAAGTTCGGAACTCTTTTTTGAAATTTTCCGAATTTTTAGTTATAAGACAAATAGCGACTGGTGTCCTACATTTTACATTTGACTACAGCATTGGATTTATCAGCAGAGTTATTTTTTAAGGTGCTTCCTTCACTGCTTCGAAATCAAAATTGTTCATAAAATGAGGACAGTATTTATTGTGTTTCGTGTTTGGTGAGCGGTATACTATTTCTTTTAATTGTAACCTTTTATTGAAACAATTCGCTACAATGGGTTTCTGTCGGAGATGTGAACCGATACGAAATTCTATTAAAGGGTGACCAGATAAAAATAATAGGAAAGAAAAGTTAAGGCAAACAACAATGGTGTGAGATATAAAATTGATTCTGAGATGACTCAGTCGCCAAATTTTTCATTCACAACTTCGAGCGTTGCGGCGCTTGTATGCCATGTAGCGCCGTGTTGTTGGAACCACAGCTTGAATATATCGATGTTGTCGAGTTCTGATAAGAGAAAGTCGGTTAACATCGTTCTTTACCTGAAACCATTGACGGTGTCTCCTTCTTCATTTCGAAAGAAATAAGGTTCGATGATGCCCCCCTACTATAAACCGCACCAAATAGTCAATCTATGTGGATGCATTGTTACTTGGTCGAACACTTCTGGATTGTGTTCGCTCCAATAATGACAGTTTTACTTGTTGACATAGCCGCTGAGCCAAAAATGGACCTCGCCGAAGAATATGATTTTTTGACCAAAATCCGGATCTCCGACCAACATTTCCAGCTCCCAAATAGGGAATTCGCGGCGTTGTCTATGGTCGTACGGCTTCAATTCTTGCGTCAGCACAATTTTATACGGATGTAGGCCCAAATTAAACCGCAAAATAAGTCGGGTTGAGTCTATGGCTATATCCAATTCAGTTGATCGCCGCCAAATCGACATTTTTGAGTCTTGTTCGATACTTACTGTGTAAGGCGGTTGTGTTTTCTTCATTTCGCACCAATATCTGTCTGGTTGGTGGCTTAAGAAAGAGTGTACTCACGCTCAAACTTTTCCACGGTGCGAGAACTGCCTGTACACTGAAACCATGATGACGACCGACCTCACTATGAAATTTATGTTATGTATTCAGAACTGAACCGGAATTTCTATATTTTTTAATAATTCCCGCACTTTCGGCAAGCGTAAAACGATCCGTGATAAAATGCAAACTTTACTGAGTATTTTGACGGCTGGATGTCATTGGTAATTCTGACAGCTGCTGAAACATAAAAATTGTGAAAACTATCATTGCTATCTATTTCACGTTATTTGGTACCATCCAAAATAATTTCGTTTCACGAAACCTTGGTCCGAAACTCGTATGAAATCGGTACGGAACTAAGGTACTAAACTGAGGTACGATACGGTAGTCCTATGACGTTTAGTTTAAGTTCACGAAATGATTGAATCCTGAAACTCATATGCATTCATGTTAACTGGCCGCAAAACCTGCCTTCTATGTAAACAATGTTCTTGGCAAAAAAAATTGTGTTAAATGTAATTATAAATAAGTGCCAACACAAAAAACACTCTCTAGATTTACGTAGATGGTTCACTTTTGTTCTTTCCTAAAATTCCCTTCTGACTTGTATTGCTCTTCAGGTGTTTGCCAGAAAGTACTTTACAGAATTATATACGAGTAATTCTGGTATTCTATATTGTGATTGGATATAATCTGTTGCTCGACTTTAATATAGAAATATTTCGTTTATAATGAAGAAAGAAATTAAAGATGTCCCAAAATTCACATAAGAAGTAATATTGATAGGAAACACCGGCTGTTAATTAAAAATTGTAAATTTCTTATTGATTATTAAACTATACAATTTAGGGTTATGTATGGAATAGCATGTCGAGTAAATGTCGAAATTTTCGATGACAGTTTTGCATAGATCTGAATTTCGTTGACACAGCGCTCAATTTGAATCTTCAAGGCGTGGGCGGTAGTTGGCTTGTTCGCATAGACCTTAAACTTAAAAAAAAAGTCCAAAGGCGTTAAATCTGACCACCAAAACGGGAAATTACACGACAAGGAAATGTCTCATGCAACAAGAATTGGTTGCAAAATCCGCACCGAACAATGACAACGTTGTCGATGCATTGGTTTCTCAACAATCACTTGTGGAGTTTCCGGACTCTAAATTCGACAAACTTAACAATTAACAAATCGATCAAGATGGAGATGAAGAAGCCTCGTCGCTGAAGATGATTTTGTTTTTTTTTTTTTTATGAGCAATTCTTTGATCGAAAACAAAATGAATTGAATTATATAACTGTTAATAATGTTATATATTATATTCTAAAATAATATTAAGTATTAAGTAAGCAACTACAGAGAAGTACGATCCGAAATTAAATTCTGCACATTTAGTTCACGAAACGGTACGAAATGTAACAAACATGTTTCGGATCAGACATGTTTTGGTACACGTGTCCCGAACATATGTTCACTGTTTCAAGTATATACTCGTAGCATACTTAGTTTGTTTTTTACAGATAGAAAGGTTATAAGTGTTTTGGTGTCCTCGGTGATTTTCAATTATTATAAAAAAGAACTTCATCAAATTTTGTATAAAAAATGGAGTCAAGTACTCTAAAATACTTGAAATGTTGACAGTAGCATACGGTGAGTCTGCTCTAAGTAAGACAATGTTTACAACTGGTAGCAGTTTTTTCAAATGGCCGAGAAGATGCCCATGAAGAACCTCGCTCTGGACACCCCAGCACATCAACAAAAGATGATAACGTCGAAGCTGTGAAGAAAATTATTTTGGAAAATCGCCAAATTACCATAAGAGAAGTTGTTGACGAAGGATGTTTTAGGCATGAGACGTGTGTCAGCGAAGTGAGTTCCGAAACTTTTCAATTTTGATCAGAAGAACTGTCGCATGATCATCGCTCAGGAGCTGTTGATGCACATCAATGATGATCCTGACTTGCTCAAAAGGGTCATAACTGGTGAAGAATCATGGGTATTGGCCCCATGCGACTTTTCCTGTTCCCAAAACTGAAGAGACCTATTAGAGGACGGAGATTTGCAACGATTGAAGAAATAAAAACGGCATCTAGCGATACAAAAAGTGCTTATGAGAAGTGCTTGGAAGATTGGAAAAAGCGTTGGCACAAGTCTGTTATATCTGAGGGGGATTACTTTGAAGGGGACACCATTAATATTGATGAATAAATAAATATTCTTTTATAAAAGTATAAAGTCGCCTTACTTTTTGAACACACCTCATAGTAAAACCAAAATGCGGCTACAGAAATACTAAAAAAAAGGAATCAAGAACTGAATTTGAGTCTATAACAAGGAGCAATCCATTTAGAATATCCAAACTCATATCGTTTTACAGAGTAGAACACTTGCACTATCGAAGAATTGCATATCGGTGAGTGATCGCTTCATATGAAGTGCGCCTAAGCAGATATTATACATTTATCAACAGCCAAATCGTCACGAATATGGTTCATGTCTTTGATTGGAAACTCTACTTGCCTGAAACTATACTTATGATTTCTAAAGCATTCTTATGTGATACAATAATGCATAGAATTAGGAGTAATATGATTAGGTTATGTACATAAAAGTAGTCCTCATTTGAGGTGCCCTTAGTCAAGCTCATTACGATACCAGTCTTGCAGGGGGATGCGTCATGATTGCTTGACGAATTAGTCAAGATCGGTGATTTTTATAGACCGAAGTTAATTTCGATTTCAGAAGTGGTAACTGTGATTGCATTCTGAAGCGTTCCAAACCAGGGCATTTGAACAGGTGCAACCTCCTCTTCTTCATATGTGGTGCTCCTGTGGAAATCATTGTCAGGAATATTGAATCGTTGAGCGAGTTTTTCGTTAGCTCAGTATTACGTGATTAGATTTGTGCATTGGGAGTTAAAGTGTGTCAAAAAAATATTTTGAAGTTTAAAATAACAAAAAATCAAAAACACACTTTGCACCTTGATATTTATTTTATAAATTTGAGTTTTTTAATTCGCACTATTCACGCAAAATTTCAATTTTGCGCCATTTGTGCGTTAAAGTGCTGCCAAAAAAAGAAAGCAGCGTGACAGGTTATTAAAAATGGAGAGCTATACGAAAAACAATGCGTTTTCATTTTTGAGAAAAATCTTAAAAATAATGAAGGACAGGTCGCAATTTTAGTTCTTTTTCATTTCATCAGAAAATTCACGAGTGATGTTTGATGGTCATCAGATCATTCTTCTTTGAAAATGCTGCTGGTCAGCCAGTAACAACTAATGGTGCTCACCATCGCGACACGATAATCCAGTTTTTAGTACCTAAATTACAAGATATGGATGGGGACGACATGTGGTTTCAACAAAACGGTACCATGTGTCATACAGCCGAAGAAAAAATTCCATTACTGCATAAGCTATTTGCTAGTTTTGTAGTTTCCCTATTTTGTGATCAGAATTCGCCGCCCAGATTATGCGATTTAGCGGCGTTTGATTTTTCTCTTTGCAGTTTGCACATGACCACCGATGCTTGGAAGGAGCAGATTGGGCGTTGTGTCAACGAAATTCAGTGAAATTTATGCTAATCTGTAATGGAAAATTTCTACAAAAGAGTTCGTATGTTCCAGCAAAGCCGTGGAGGCTATTTACCCTTTACTTTATGAATCAATAAAAAATCTGCAATTTTTTGTTAAAAACCTGTGTTTTCTAATAAAATTGTTTTTAGTTTGAATTTTGGGACAACCTTTGGCTTAGTTTTGAAACACAATATCGTTTCAATGACAACCGTTTCTTTCAAGCAGTTGGACCTTTAAATTATCAAATATGCGAGAGCAAACTGAAAGTGTTATGGCCGCAACTTCAGGACGGACTTTTGACAGCAGGTTCCGAACCTTTTGAAGATTGTTATTGAACGTGTGATTTCGTTTCGAATTTGAGGCACATGTTCTGGCATTGCTCCTGATGTTGACGATCCAGGAAGGAACCAATTGCGTGCTCGAACCATCACATAACATTGCCTTCGAATATTGAAGTATGTACGAGTAAGTACAAAAGCTCACATCGCTGGCTTTTGAGTAGTTACAATTTTCACTTAAAAATTTTCGAATAAATAAGTCTCTTGCAGTTATCTCAAGTATCAAACGTATAAGTCGAGAAGTGTCACAGTTTTTCAGACAATGTCATATTTAGGTATCATTCGAGAGCGCTTGAGATCATATTTTCTGTTTAATGTAGAACCTTGATCCAGTCTGAACACAACCCAACAGAGTGTGATTCTGTTTGGCTGTCTCAAGAGCCTTTACCCATCATCGAAGTTAGGGATCTGAGACATGCTTAGCTGTCTGCGTATACAGCTATATCTGTCAAGGCTATTGGATTCAGACTAAGCAGACCAGCGGCCTAATCAACGCCCACAACTTCAGCTTGAAAGTGACTATAATCTGCAGATAGACTGAAAGACCAGTTTCGGATCGTATTCTTTCTTGAATCGTTTGAGTAAGTTGGAGAGCATTTGATTGTTGGAGGTTGCGACGTAGAGTACGTGGACTAGCATATACATCCATTCCTTTAGGCTAGAATCCCTCCATATAAAAACCAATGGGTCAAAAATGATTCAAGAGGCGGAAGAAGGCGCAGCACTTACTGAACATCTATTGTCGTCTTCCAAACTATCGTAGCATATATCAGGCGAAAAAGTTGTTTAAAATGCAGTGGCTCCTTCTTGGCTAAAGTGGAATGTGACATCGACGAAGAATATCTGCACTTGCACTGAGCAGCTACCAAATTCCTAATCTTGATTATGATGATGTCAAAGGTAGCTAAAAATTGTCACTTATCTCGCAAAGAGATGGTAAAACAGTCCATAATCCAAGCTTAGTGGATACTTGGACATGGAGATATTCAGAAAAAAATGTAAAGGTAATGAACTTTCCAAAAGTAGCTAAACGTCCATTCAATCTTTAAGGATTTATCAATCTCCACCTGCTTTAAGTACAATACATAAGACAAACCACAGGTGGTGAGAAGACAAGGTCACACTTCCATTGCTTTGTTAGAGACACATCAAAGGCCTTCCAGATGAAGAAAAAAAAGGAAACTACTTCTAATCTTAATAGCATTGCACTTTTGGTATTATCTTTGCGAAACATTGGGGAAATGTGGTGGAGAAAGGGAAACTGTAACATACATGTGACTGCTACGAAGAACAGAAGAACCGTCCATTTGGTTAAGGATTTCTTGGAAGCGGTGACCTACGGAAAGTAGTCTTGAACTTTCGTCACGTGAGCGAAGGCATTATAACAATTCACATCAAGTCAAAATAGCCAACATTAGCCCAATATGCCAACACGCTTCCACGAAGGAAAAAGATGAGGTTAACAAAGACAATGTCAGGCCCATGAACAATGTCAATCTATTGTCTACACTACGAATAATGTAGCTTTTACTCGTATGTCTTCGGTGATTTTGTTGATTTGGTGCAGATGTAGGAATACACTGAGTATGGAAGTCTTAGTCCCCGCTGAGTCGTTCATACACCTCCACGGAGAGTAGAAGTTTTTTGTGTTTCGGCTTAAAAAGGCAGAAAAATAAGTAGCATACTTTTAGCCACTAAAATTTCAAGTGTTCGGTAGCCCAGGTAGTAAAGACGTGGACGATATAATACCTAGTGTAACCATCCCGAGGCCTGGGTTCGATTCCCATCGTCAGACAACAATTTTTATTTCAAATTTTTATTAAAAAGAAGTTTACAAAAAAAAATAAAAATAATAAGAAAAGCAAAAAAAAGTCCCGTAATGGATTGTGGAGAGCGGTCCGCTATTCCAATAGCGGGACCTGCTGAATTACTATCAGGCGAGGCTTCAAGCGGGTCAAGCCAAACACCCACGGCAAAGAGAAGGAGGAAGCTTAGGCCATCCTCCAACATAGTTCAACGTCCCGCCCAACCAACTTCCACTGTAAAACTGCTTGGTGGAGTGAGGGAAGGGAACAGTTTCGCTACATTGGCACAGAGCGAAACGGAAGATGAAGAGGAGGAAATGATGGCCATAACTAGCAGCATCAAAATGCTGCAACAAAGGATACTGGCCATGAAAGAACGGCAAATGGTCAGAAGGAAGAGAGAAGAGGAAGAATTATCCCAGCAACAACAGCAGACGCTACTTGCTCCAAAGCAGAGCCAACAACAACACCAACAAAAGCGGAAAAAACACCAGCAACAACAACAAGAGCAGCCACAACAACGGCATCAACAAAAACAACAGCAGAAGAAGAAGGAGAAGGTGCCTCCTATAAACACCTATAAACTAGAGGTAAATGAAACCAAGGACCTGTGTAAGTTGGTCATTGGTAACAATTTTAATATTAAGCGATTGGGGAACGATCGCCATGCCATCCACTGTAATACAGTGGAGGGCTACGCGAAAGTGAAAGAGCTCCTAAAGGAAACGACGACGGAGCACTACTCATTTACACCAAAATGTGAAAAGCGGCAATCGATGCTGCTAAAGGGGTTGGAACCGTCTTCTGATCCTGAGGGGATCTTGGCACTGCTCAAAGAGAAGGAGTGCGAAGGACTCAAGTTTGTGGGGGTAAAGCCGTTTACCACAGCTAGAGCCAGGCGGGAGAAACGGAGTCTGCCGTTCTTCCTGGTGCAACTCAGTCCCGAAAGCCGTCTGGATAGTCTAAGGAGTATCAATGTCCTAGACTACCAGGTGGTTCACTGGGAAAAACTAAAAAGGAGCGAAGGCGTTATACAATGCGTTCGCTGCCAGAGGTTCGGGCACGCCGCGTCGAACTGCCAAATGCAGCCTCGAAAGAACCACAGTTCCGAGGAGTGTGCTCTGGGTGTTGACGGAGCATCCGATAGGTCGCAGCTCTCGTGCGTATTATGTGGGAACGTAGGACACACCGCAAACTATCGGGGTTGTCCTAAGTTCACCGAAATTAAAAAAGCAAAATTGGCTCGGCAGCAGAAGGTGGAGGTCAAACGTTCACCTGTGAAATTTCAAACACCAGCCGTCACGCCCCAAATTTCCTACGCCCAAATGGCGTCAGGTAGGGGGGCTACGGTACAGCAAGCGACTGTTGCTTCTCCGGCTCCGATGACGAGAACAACGGAAGCTGCACCCAACATGCTAGCCATCTTGCTCGCAATCCAAGGGCAGATGGCTCAGCTGCAAAAGCAGGCTCAAGAACAGGCCAAGCGGGTGGACCAGATCTACTCGCTGCTGCCGGGCCTAACGCAACACTTGTCGTAATGGGTACGCACGTGGTGGAGCAAACTTTGAAGGTCCTTGCGGTGAATGCTAATTCACTGATTAGGATCGAACGAAGAGCCGCGATGTTTAAATTGCTACAAGACCAAACTCCTGATGTGCTTTTCGCTAGCGAAACCAAGCTAACCGATGGGCACAAACTGGAGTACAATAATTATATTGTTAGAAGAAGAAATCGGCCCAGATCCAAACGTGGAGGCGGTGTCGCGATCTTCATTAAAGAAGGTATAAAATTTCACAGAGTGTACAAGGGCGTGTTGCGCAGGTTCCGGGTGTTGGAGGCAGTCGTCGTTTACATCCCGCTCCGCAGTGGAAAGCTGCTGTACTTGGCATCTGTTTATGCACCTGAGGCTTCACAATCCACCCTATTCATTACAGAGCTCGACACGCTTTTTCGACTTCTGAGGCTGGAATCGGGGGAGAATTATTTTATAATCGGCGGGGATTTCAACGCTAGACACAGAGATTGGGGAAATAATTTGCCAAATACTAGGGGGAACCTACTACTCGATTGGTGGGGTCAGCACGATGTCATGTACAGACTCGGTCTTAAAGCGACGGATAACCCGTCGTTTCCCAGAGGCGGGTCTTATTTGGATCTACTGCTGTACGACGAACGTATACGACTGACAGGTTCGAATTTACAAACGCTAAACTGTCTGCGCACATTCGTGTATGACAGCGACCATTGCGGTTTTAGCACCGAAATTACGGTTCCCAATGAAATTGCGGAATTGGAGGAGTTTGTCCAAAGATATACTTACAACTACAGTAAGACTCGATGGACACGCTTCTCCGCAACCTTGACAAGAGCGCTCTCCTCGAACGCGCTCCACCCACCGTCCAATAGGAATTTGTCAAACGAGGAGATCGACAACTACCTGAAACAAATGGACGAGACAATTAAACAAACTATGGACACTACAATACCGCGGTATCGACGCACGACTAACGAAGACCTCTTCCGCAATCCTACTATTGACGCACTGCACCGACAGAAAAGTAGACTTCTGACAAGACTCAAAAACTTGTACAGACAGTTAACTGACCGACAAGACCCGGAGATTAGGACACTGAAGTCGTCGATTAAAAATATTCAAACGCTAATAAAAGAGAATTACAGAATTTCAGTAAGTTTGTATTGGAACAACAAGGTTCGGACTGTAAACACCAGCAACACGAATATGTTTCCGCAAATAAATAAACTATTTCGGAGAAAAAATCAAAACGACCTCCAGTGTCTTAAAATAGCCCGGACGACAGACAACGAACGGTTACTGACAATAGCAGGTATTGATCCAAATGAGGCCGCTGATGATGACGACTTTTTTGTGATCGAGGATCCACAGGAGAAGGTTGAGGCCATAGGGGCGACTTTCCAGGAAGTATACAAGGCCATTGATACCATTGGCCCTAATTGCGACCTGGACGGTCGACGGTGATCGAGGATCCACAGGAGAAGGTTGAGGCCATAGGGGCGACTTTCCAGGAAGTATACAAGGCCATTGATACCATTGGCCCTAATTGCGACCTGGACGGTCGCGTCTTGGTACACGACTTCTGCATTCGAAATGAAATAGGGAACTGGCGATCCGAGGGCTCTGGTTTCACCTGGTTCACCGACGGAAATATGGCAAATAATGTCATTTCCAGAGAGGGTGACCTAACCCCATTCATTTTGAGGGAAGAACTCCATGAGATCTTCGACACAATCAGGGCTAAGAAATCAGTGGGGACCGATGGTATTCCGAACATCGTGCTTCGACATCTTCCTCTAGAAGCGGTGGACATTTACACCACCCTGTTTAATAATGCAATGAATAATGCACATTATCCAGCGCATTGGAAAACGGCGGTGGTTCAACCTATCCCCAAAAAGGGAAAGGATATATCCAATCCGGCGAATCTCCGGTCGATAAGTCTCCTTCCGAATATCAGTAAGGTTTTTGAGAAAGTAATCAATAGAGCTCTGTCTAGGTGGGTTGAGGACAAACATATAGTTCCGGATAATCAATTCGGTTTTAAGGCGGGACATGATATCTCACATGCTGCGTCTAAACTGGTGTCCGATATCCAATGGAACAAAGGCAAGAAACATTGCACTGGTGCCTGCCTTGTTGACTTGGAGAAGGCCTTCGACACCGTATGGTTAGAGGGTCTTTTCTATAAGCTGACTAGGCTGGGTATCAGTAAACCACTCTTGTACATTCTTTATAATATGTTAACCAACAGACAGTTCATCGTGAAAAATGGCGATGTGACTTCTGTTGGAATATTTCAAATTAAAAATGGTCTTCAGCAAGGCGCGGTCAATTCGCCGATTCTATTTAACATTTATACAAGCGACTTGATAGGTTCACTTCCCCATACTATTGCGTACGCAGACGATTTGGTAGCGTACAGAACAGGTCCAAAAATCGAGGTCATTAACACTCTCTTGTAGCGTGACTTCGATAAGATAAGACGATTTTGCGATGACTGGAAGTTGAAAATCAACTTTCAGAAGTCGGAAACCATTCTCTTTAGGACGCCGTTGTCTGGAGCCTCTAGGGATACCAGAAAAAATTGGCGTAAGTTCTCGATTATTGGACAACACGGTCAACCTCTTGCCTGTCGAAATGTAGTCAGATACCTTGGAATCTGGCTAGATCAGTTTCTGTATTTTGGCAAAAATGTAGATGCTGCTCTGGCCAGAGTTAAAGGCGCTTTTGCCCTTACAAAGAGACTGTTTTATAGCAGCCAACTCGATGCGAGGGTAAAGGTAATCTGCTACATGGCCCTTATCAGGCCCATGCTGGTATTTGGGTGTCCCGTGTGGTTCAATGTACGAGCAAGCTTAATGGAAAAGATTCGGGTGTTTGAGAGGGCTTGCCTTAGGGCTTGCCTTCGCTTGTACAGAACACCAGAGTCGGAGTACAAAAAATTTTATCCCAATGAGGTCCTTTACAATAGGGCGAACCTAATACGAGTGGACAACTTCGTAATTAAGCTGACTCGAAGGCACATTGCAAGAGCAATGACCTCGACGAATAACCTGATATCTGGGGCTTACTACCCCAATTACCTTTACCACGAGAGTGTGCGCTCTGACGGCTTCGTTCCACCGGAAGCATTCCTCTACCTAGATCAGAAAGGGTTGATCCAGGATAGATCAGCGGTGCCGTTAATCTTCCATGTCGCTCGGAAAGCTGGGGACAGGCGACTCAACTACAACAGAGACGTCGCACACGGCAGTGTGGATCGCCTCAGGTTCAGTAAGGCGGTGGGGAATCGCGATAAGAGGGATGTCGTTCGGCAGCACCAGCATTTCTGGTGGTTGAATGATGGGGAAGATGTTTCGTCGTCGTTTCCGTCAATTACGGACCAGCCTCACTAATGAGGCAGAGCTGACCAATCCGTTTTCTCTGTGAATAGCGATGGCCAGCTTGCATAGGTTTAGGTTAGCATTTAAGAAACATATACATATATCAGTGTATACAAAGGTGTATACTGATATATGTATATGATTGTGTATAATGTCTATGTGTGTTTATGTGTGTATTGTGCATTTAGGTTAGGTAGGCTAAGGTTTATTTTAAGTTAGATAATAAGTTTTTATAAAAAATAAAAAATGATGTCCATATGCTAAGTTTTTCTTAACAAATATTTTTTCTTAGCCTTAAGTATTCAAAATAAATAGTTCTAAGTAAAATGTAAATGAAGTCGAAAGACATAGTTATAAGAATTTAGAGTAACTTAGAGCGCCTGTGTGGGGCCAGTAAGTTAGCATAAGATTGTTAAGTAATTGTAAGCTAGCATTAAGCATTTTTTGTTAGAATGTAAGAATTAGTATTAAGAAAATAAAATGCATTTAAAACTGAAACTCTTAGTCGCCGCATCTCTGGAGAAATATTGTGAAGAAACATTGAAGGTCTGCAATCGCTATAAGCTTGTATGCCAATAGTATGTAATTCAACCAGGAAGAGAAAGAACATGAAAAGCACACAACCATCGTAAAAGGTCCATGTCAAAGCAACGAAACTCGAAGAAATGACCTGGAAAATGAGTTGTACACTCAAAGTTGATACTAAGGATATAGAAGTAACACTTTCATATGTTGTTAAACGGGCAAAATTAAGTAAAAAATAGCAACGTCTAAACTTAACCATAACAAGACCGCACAGGACAACCAACCTGCTGAATTATTTCTGCAACCAGGAGCTTGATTGTTAGAGATCGTACACATATAAACTCATTTCCATTTATATGGCCGGGGGAAAGCATGCCTCCTGAGCTGAACCATGCCAAATATAGATGGATCGTCTTTACCAATATTGCGTATGAAAACATGTTCTGCGACATTGTGCAAAAGTTCTGATTGGCTTCTTATATATGCGGTCTATGTGCCTGGTAAATCCATAATTGGCCAAATATTCACATAATGCCAATTCTTGAAGAGAACCTAAGAAGTAAGAACTCACTAATACTTTATTGATTTCAAGGCCGTATCTATAGAAACGATTGATACAGAGGGATGTCTAGTTTTAGAATCCCGCGTCAGCTTCTCAGGATAGACTACGTTCTCTGCTCCGTAAAGAAAGTTCTTGGAGATGTTATGTCAAAAAAGGATTCAGATAATGTGATGTCATCTGATTTCGTATTTGAGAAAATAGTTCGAAACTTGCAAGCCAAATAACACGTGCTGTCAGAGGTGCATTTGCATATATTGAAACAGAGGCGCCAGAAATGGAATTACCTGTGACTGAGGGCAAGACCAAATGTATATTGTCAATGAGAAGAGAAGTGGATCATCGACGAATTTGACAGAATGTCACAAAAGGCAGCTATAACTTTGGGGGGGGCTCGGCTCCACTATTAATTCTGATGACTCCACCTGATTAAAAATCATGCGAAGCGTTTTCTTTACCAATCGCCGCTTCCTTAGGCTAAGAAAGTAATTGGAATACATGTCCCTATTCATCCCTAATCTGTTGTATAGAAATAGACGGACGGAGGTATTCTTTGTTGTTTAAGCATAAGATTCTACGATTGCGTACAGTGGCATTGATCACTTCTGACATATAATGCGGCAAAAGCAAACAAAGTGAATGAACGCGAGGGGTGAGACCGCAAAAACAGGGGAGACCTTGCGATTCAGATATTGATACGTAGATCCATCTAAGTAAGTTAGTAAGAAGGTAGGTAAGAGTGGTTGTTGGAAACAGACTGTTTACGTCTATATTCTTCAGATCGTTTAGGTCCCAGGTCTCCCTGGGAGAGAGCTGGACATGTACAGAGTAAGTAGAGAATTGTCTTCTCTTCCTCCTCGTCCATGCAGCTTCTACAGAAATCGTTTGTAAAAGCGCCAAGCCTTCTTGCGTGCTTGCCTATGAGGCAGTGTCCAGTGATGACACCTATGATGGCGCTGAGATGTTTGCTATTTGGAAGGATCAGACTCTTAGAGCGAATCAGATCTAGCTTTGGCCATATCTGTTTAGTCGCTATGTTGGTCCAACAGTCCACCTAAGGTCAGTTCTTTTATTGGCATCCAGCTTTAATGTTACCCTTTTCCGGAAGAATAGGTAGAGTGGTTCTAATTTTGGCGAGTTCATCGGCTCTACAGTTCCCTGGAATGTCTCTGTGGCCCGGCACACAACAAAGGTGAATGTTGAACTACTCTGCCATCTCCATGAGAGATGATCGGCATTCAAGGGCGATTTTAGAATATATCCTATATAAATTAGACTATCCGAAATAATGCGGATACCCTTTGCAGATATCACGTTTTTCTTCAGCCAGGACAGAGCTTCTTCAATCGCCGAAATTTCCGCCTGAAACACGCTACAGTGATTTGGAAGATAGAAAGAGATGCTCAGATTTAGCTTATCTGAGAAAACACTGCCACCAACTCCGCCATCTGTGTAGAGATGGATTGACTTGTCCTCCAAGAAAGCATCTTCTTTCCAGAAGGATCTAGAGGGGAAGCTTAGATGGAAGTCTTAATCAAACCAAAGTTCAGATATGGTGTGATCAATGTTCTCTGTGAGGATTCCTAAAAGTTAGTAACAAAGTCAGCTTAACTTGTTCTTAAGTCGACCAAGCTATTGATTGGAATTCTCTGCTTTGTATTCCGCTAAAGCATTTCCAATGTTAGAAAACCGGACAAAAGAAGGTCAGGATACAAGAATTCGAGGGAAAAGTTGTGAAATGGAACGGACATCTGCTTCGAAAAAATGCAAAGGGAAGATCTAAGAACAGTAGCTCAATATGTATCCTAAATACACATGCGATATCTTGTAATTGCATAGCTGACGACATGCAGTGATGAAAGTAGATGGAAGTATTTTAATACTATTTCCACATAGGAAGCTGTAGGATATACGTTCCATAGATGTACCAACTTTGGTGTTATTATTTGATTTTGAAAAATACCAACACTCTAAATTAATATGGCAAAACTGGCCATCTAATGATCCACTTTATCGAGACCTTTAGAAGTAATCCGATCAACCAAATATATTTGCCCTTCGAGCAATCCTTTTTAACCACGAAAGTAAGGCAGTTTTTAAAAGAATTGCATTTACCCTTTTTTTGAGTAGCAGGTGCAGAATTGCTTATATTTGTGTGCTCATCTTTTCTTATAAAAATCGCCTGGAAGCACAATCATAACTATTCAGTAGCAGATATTCTGGTAAACAACTCTCTTGATTTTGCTTCGTAGTACGAATGCTGATGTAAAGCGTACATATAACCAGCCATACCCACATATATATTCCTAAAAAATGTCAAACTATCATTTCGAGTCTGAAATTTTATCTCGGTTTACCTAATAGCATCAGGCCTAAGCATAGAATAGCTATTACTATGGGATTACCGCTATAAGCCGCTTGTGTAAGCAAAAATCCATGGAATGGAATTCGACAGGTCAATATGACTGCGTTGTTGATAAGCCATGGAAGCAGCATCAAGTTTGAGTTCTGTCAGTAAATTTAAGTTTAAAGAAAATGTGTGCTTGTGAACCAACTGAAACCTTTAAAATCCCCATGACCATCATAATCGAGGCAACTAGGTCCAAGGAATTAATGGCTAGATTTACTGAGAGTAGTACTTCAACGGCTGTAAGAGTATTTTACAGAAATATTGGTATTATTTTAAAATCGAAAAGTAAAGCCTTACCAGTCAAAGCAATCACATATTGGCTATCACCGATGTCAGACAGCGTTAGGAGTTTCTTTAAAATTGAGTCAGTATTAGCAAGAAATGCAATATAAAATACTGACTCGAATACAGATATTGCAATACTTATAAATCCAGTAACAACACCAGCAGTAGCTAAGCTCATGAAACAGATATGGATACCAACACGCCGAACCATAGCAAATGCTCCTGAAACCCTTTCCTTTTGAGATTGCTTGCACATGTGACATTTTCGGTTCCCTAGCAACGAAAAGCCAGTAGACTGTAGACAGTTAAAAAGTCTGAAGGCAAAGTCGAAAAATTAGGCATTGAACAATGTAAGGTAGGTTTAGAAGGATTACCTGCTCGGTGCGATTTATCGGGAAACGCTGACTGTCTTATAACTTGGGCCAGTAAAACAACAATCAAGTTTGTAGCGTAGTGATTGCCTTACCACTCAGTGGTGGTCTCGGATAAATGTAAGAAATGACTGAAATTGCAAGCGTATGCCCGGCCATCAGCATTCTATTGGCCTACGCCCTCATAGGGCTCACAGAAGAGATTAAAAAGAGGCGATGAACTTACTAATGGCCACAGAATGTACGGCCACTGTACGTGGAATATTCGGACCCTTAGCAGTTCACGAGCAATTAGTAGAAATCTTTGAGATTCAGGAAGTGCGTTGGGATTGGCCGGACATAAGGAGGATGTACAACTATGATATTTGTATACTATTGGTATTGGTAATTGTTATTGGGAAAAGAAACAGCGCTTAATCGGATGCTGATTTGTAATATTCGCCAGACTTAGGCAAGAAGTCTTGAGCTTCCGTCACATGAGCGAGCATCTTATGACAATGATAATGCCTCTACGGGATCGATACCTTGTTGCAGCCAAGGTATGAATGTGGATTTCCCATGTGCCACAATAAAGAAGAACTACAGTAGGTATACGAGTTACGTAGACAAATTGCAATCGTAAGAGATCGGCAGAATCTTCGTCGAACGCGTATCGCAAAATCTTTCAACAAACCCTATGCCGTCAGCATCAAGTAACGAAGACCAGTGGGAATGCAGCAGAAATAAAACGAAGTAAGCCCTATCCTGAAAAACTAAGTAGACTCTATATAAGATCTGGACCTTCCCAGTCCTGTCTTATGGGGCAGAAGAATGGACTCTATCGAAAGCGGATTGTTGTTTCAAGAGAAAAACCTTTCGAAAAACATTCACCCCCGGTTGCGTTGACAGGCTTTAAAGGCGAAGATTCTACGGTGAACTACTTGTATACAGATGTACGGCATCAATGTAGTCAAAAAACTTCACATCAGTGGCCTGAGAAGGCTAGGACATGTAGAGCGAATGGACATCAATACTCTGGCCCGCAGAGTCTTCTAATCTAACCTGGAATGACGACATAATAGAGGAAGACCACACCTTAGGCGGCGCGCATAAGATGAATGGGACCTCAAGCGATTGCGGAACTGGATGACAGATAGATTAACACCGGTATAACTGGGGAGGATTGTTAGCTGAAGTAGTTCAGAGGACAACATGAAAACTTCCCAACGGAATTACCGTATTTCGGAAAGGTATCCCATACCACATCTCCGGAATTTCAAGAGAGAACTTGCCAAGGAGACGACGCTACATGCCACACAAGCGACACAACGCTCGAATTTGTGAAGGAGAAATTTGGCGACTGGGTCATCTGGGTGGATTTAACACCACTCGATTATTTTCTCTGGGGCTACGTCAAGTTCCGGACAATGGCTGAAATTGCCGGAGTAACTCCGCATATTCTAATAGACCGAGTAATCTATAATTAGACAGACCGCTTGAGTGTGCAGGAGAATCCGATTCAGTCGATTTCATGTCGCCCACAAGAACTCGGCCTTTCGCAGATCACAACTTGGCAGATTTTGTGTCGTGACTGCGCCTGCACACGTACAAAATTCAACTGACCCAGGAGCTGAAGGCAAACGAAACGACCATAGACAACCACGTGCGTTCGCTGAATGGGCTCTGGAGAAGTTGGAAACTGACCCTAATTCCATAAAATCAGTACGTCAGCAAACAAAATTTTCGAATTTTGGACGATACCAATCCAGGATGTGTCCAATGCATCCTGAAGATGTCACTGTTTGGTGTGGATTTTGGGCGGGCGGCGTAATCGGTCCATATTTCTTTGAGAACGACACTTGGCTAGACCATCGCTGTCAACGGCGAGCACTATAGGTCGATGATTACCAACTTCTTTTGGCCTGAATTGGATGATATGGGCCCCAACGACATGTAGTTTCAACAGGACGGCGCTACGTGCCACACTGGAGATTCTGCACGAGCGATTCGAGGGCATGGTCATCTCACATAGAGGTGATGTTATCTGGCCACCGAGATCGTGCGATATGACCCTGTTAGACTTTTTCTTGTATAGTTTTCTGAAGTCGCAGGTCTATGCGAATAAGCCACAGCGTTCCTCAAAGACAACAAGGTGACCTACCCCCGTTCATTTCGAAGCAAAAACTCCGTGAGATCTTCGACACAATCAGGGCTAAGAAGTCAGTGGGGACCGATGGTATTCCAAACATCGTGCTTCGACATCTTCCTCTAGAAGCGGTGGACATTTACACCACCCTGTTTAATAATGCAATGAATAATGCACATTATCCAGCGCATTGGAAAACGGCGGTGGTTCAACCTATCCCCAAAAAGGGAAAGGATATATCCAATCCGGCGAATCTCCGGTCGATAAGTCTCCTTCCGAATATCAGTAAGGTTTTTGAAAATGTAATCAATAGAGCTCTGCCTAGGTGGGTTGAGGACAAACATATAGTTCCGGATAATCAATTCGGTTTTAAGGCGGGACATGATATCTCACATGCCGCGTCTAAACTGGTGGCCGATATCCAATGGAATAAAGGCAGGAAACAATGCACTGGTGCCTGCCTTGTTGACTTGGAGAAGGCCTTCGACACCGTATGGTTAGAGGGTCTTTTCTATAAGCTGACTAGGCTGGGGATCAGCAAACCTCTCTTGTACATTCTTTATAATATGCTAACCAACAGACAGTTCATCGTGAAAAATGGCGATGTGACTTCTGTTGGAATATTTCAAATTAAAAATGGTCTTCATCAAGGCGCGGTCAATTCGCCGATCCTATTTAACATTTATACAAGCGACTTGATAGGTTCACTTTCCCATACTATTGCGTACGCAGACGATTTGGTAGCGTACAGAACAGGTCCAAAAATCGAGGTCATTAATACTCTCTTGCAGCGTGACTTCGATAAGATAAGACGATTTTGCGATGACTGGAAGTTGAAAATCAACTTTCAGAAGTCGGAAACCATTCTCTTTAGGACGCCGTTGTCTGGAGCCTCTAGGGATACCAGAAAAAATTGGCGAAAGTTCTCAATCATTGGACAGCGCGGACAGCCTCTTGCCTGTCGAAATGTAGTCAGATACCTTGGGATCTGGCTAGATCAGTTTCTGTATTTTGGCAAAAATGTAGATGCTGCTCTGACCAGAGCTAAAGGTGCTTTTGCCCTTACAAAGAGACTGTTTTATAGCAGCCAACTCGATGTGAGGGTAAAGGTAATCTGCTAAATGGCCCTTGTTAGGCCCATGCTGGTATTTGGTTGTCCCGTGTGGTTCAATGTACGAGCAAGCTTAATGGAAAAGATTCGGGTGTTTGAGAGGGCTTGCCTTAGGGCTTGTCTTCGCTTGTACAGAACACCAGAGTCGGAGTACAAGAAATTTTATCCTAATGAGGTCCTTTACAATAGGGCGAACCTAATACGAGTGGACAACTTCGTAATTAAGCTGACTCGAAGGCACATTGCAAGAGCAATGACCTCGATGAATAACCTGATATCTGGGGCTTACTACCCCAATTACCTTTACCACGAGAGTGTGCGATCTGACGGCTTCGTTCCACCGGAAGCATTCCTCTACCTAGATCAGAAAGGATTGATCCAGGATATATCAGCGGTCCCGTTAATCTTCCATGTCGCTCGGACAGCTGGGGACAGGCGACTCAACTACAACAGAGACGTCGCACATGGCAGTGTGGATCAACTCAGGTTCAGTAGGGCGGTGGGGAATCGCTATAAGAGGGATGTCGTTCGGCAGCACCAGCATTTCTGGTGGTTGAATGATGGGGAAGATGTTTCGTCGTCGTTTCCGTCAATTACGGAACAGCCTCACTAATGAGGCAGAGCTGACCAATCTGTTTTCTCTGTGAATAGCGATGGCCAGCTTGCATAGGTTTAGGTTAGCATTTAAGAAACATATACATATATCAGTGTATACAAAGGTGTATACTGATATATGTATATGATTGTGTATAACGTCTATGTGTTTATGTGTGTATTGTACATTTAGTTTAGGTAGGCTAAGGTTTATTTTAAGTTTATCTAAAGTTTTTATTAAAAAAAAAAAAAAGTCCATATGCTAAGTTTTGTTAACAATTTTGTTTCTTAGCTTGAAGTATAGAAAATAAATATCCATAAAGAAAATGTAAATGAGGTCGAAAGACATAGTTATAAGAATTTAGAGTAGCTTAGAGTGCCTGTGTGGGGCCAGGAAGTTAGTATAAGGTTTTTAAGTAATTTTAAGCTAGCATTTAAGCATTTTTTGTTAGTATGTAAGAGTTATTGATTAGAAAATAAAATGCGTTTAAAACTAAAGTCCTCAAAGACAACATAACCCATGCCATCGGTCAAATCCAGCCTGATGTATGCGTCAGAGTCATGGAAAATTGGACCCAGAGAAGCCTTTCAAACGAATAAAAAGTTTCGATGATACCTCACGCACACTTTGCTTTATTTACATTTAAAGATAGGAAGAGCTTAATTGAAGGTCCTTTACTTACTAACAACCTGTACTGCTCAAACCAGATTGGACTTAGTGATTAATTTTCGCAATGAGGTTAAAAAGTCATTTGCAAAAGCCATAGGTTCACTGACAAATGGAAGACTAACATATTTACAGATGTTAAAAACAGTACGTGACCAAGGACTGACGTTTGTGGAATGCCGAGGTTGATGATCTTGGGTCCACCAAGAATATCGTCTAAGATAAAACCACGGAACCCTATAAAGTATCCAAAATAATTTTGTGATCTACCATGTCGAATGCTGATAAGCTGACAAAAAACCAAAAAAGCGCCTTATTTGGAATGGTTTTCCCTGAATCGAAATAGATTTTCGATGGACTTCGCTTTAACATTCTCACCACTGACTGTGTGTGACTGTGTAGCTATTCCCGTGATCGTACTTGCAGGATACGGATCTGGTCTTTTGCTGTAACATGGCTTTCCTGTTGACGTTGGAAAATTTAGTCCTAATATACAAAGCATATTACATTTTTTTAATGGTTGTTATATCCTGTGTCGTCACTAGGTATTTGGGAGCACTTGGTACAGGTTTGGGAACAAGAAGTAGTCGCTCGGAGCCAAATCTGGAGAATAGGGTGGATGAGGGAGCAATTCATAGTCCAATTCATGGATTTTTGCCATGGCAACTGCACATGTGTGCACCCTTGCATTGTCTTGGTGGAAAATAACTTTTTTCTTGGCCAAATGAGGTCGGTTTTTTTTCAAATCGTCATTGAATCGGTCCAATAAGTTGGCATAATATTCCCCATTGATTGTTCTTCCCTTTTGAAGGTAGTCAATGTGGATTATCCCGCGTGCATCCCAAAAAACAGTCGCCATAACTTTATTGGCTGACAAACCCACCTTGGCCTTCTTTGGCGCCGATTCACCCTTAGAAACCCACTTTTTTGACTGTTGTTTGTTCTCTGGTGTGTTGTGATGGATCCATGTTTCGTCCACGGTTACAAAACGGCGCAAAAACTCCTCCATATTGCGATTAAACAACGCCAAACCTTCCTGTGAAGTTGTTACACGATTGCGTTTGTGGTCGACTGTGAGCAAACGCGGCACCCATCTTGCGGAAAGCTTTCTCATGCCCAAGTGATCATTCAAAATTGAAACCACTGAGCCATGCGAGATCCCTACGGCTTCCACAATCTCTCGCATTTTCAATCTTCGGTCGGCCAACACCATATCGTGAATTTTTTCGATTGTTTCGGGTGTAGAGACCTCAACTGGGCGTCCAGGACGTTCGGCATCTTCAGTGCTTGTACGGCCACAACGAAATTCAGTAAACCACTTTTTTACCATTGAAATCGATGGTGCAGAGTCCCCATAGCATTTATCAAGCTTAGCCTTGGTCTCGGTAATGGTTTTTTTTCGCAAGAAATAATGCTTAATAAGCACACGAAATTCACTTTTTTCCATTTTCTCCTCAAATTAGTGAGTAGTCTGATAAAAATAGCTGTCAAACACAAACTAACTGACGCAGCAAGTTTAAATTTTGACAGGAGTCAACTGACAGATGTCTGTTGACAGCAGTGTTGCTGTTTCAGTAAAGAGGTCAGAAATTCAAAAAGTCACGGACTTATTGACCCGCCCTCGTATCTTCAGAACCTTCGTATTCCAAATACATGCCCGAACGTCGTTTATTTGCCACATTTGCATCTGTCGTCAGCAGTAAAATTAATCTTCTACAAAGACGTTGTTGGCTGCATTACATACGAGTAGGTCTAATGCAAAGTATGTCCTGTGGATTTACAATATATCGGCATTTATTGCTCTCCGTGCACCCTATTGACTTCTGTGATACATATTATAAGATATGTGCTGATATGATATATGATATCGAATTCAAAGGAGCCGCTTGCATTCTACATTGTCACTTCATACCGAAAGACAGGTTTTGGGATTATATTGTCGCAGACGATAAAGTAGGTTCGATCCTGAACTTTTTAAGGCTTCAGGCGTTCCCATAGTATTGCAGACAGAATCTTGAGTTTCCACAGCTTAGGTCTTATTGGGGCATATTTTCATTCCATAAAATTTCTTTAAAATTTCTCACCTGCTGCATTTATGTAATGGATCAGTAGGTAGACAATTACTTTGTTGTTTTTAAGGTTGGATATGGATATATGGCTAACCTTTTTTTTTTTTTTTTTTTTTATAATTTACGCGCGCCTAAGGGGTTGATACCCTTTTACTGTTGCCAGGGCGCGGGCGGAAAGATAGAAGGAGGAGAAAGGAAAATTGTTTTTGTAGTGGTTTGAAACTCAGGTGTGTTTGGTTTCTATGTTTGCTCTCCAGGGGTGGGAGTCCGAATAGGACGGAGAGTTTTTCTTCACTCAAAGTGATTCGAGATATAATTCCCAGTATTTTTTTCATTGCTTGAAATTCTTATAACAGCCAAATCTACGTGTCAGTGTTATGCCTTCACACGCAGAATTTTTTTTGTCTGAGTTCCAATTATACAATGAAAAACTGATTTTGCCGTGGGCAGGATTCGAACCTGGACCCTCCGAGTGAGAAGCGTTTGCTACTACCACTACACCACGGCCACCTCCTCTATTGCTAAGCAGGTGCACGCATTTGTTGGCTGTAATTATTTATATTAAGTAGAGTGCATTCTGCTTGACAATGAACGATAAATAGATCATACCAAGTCCGTTGATAGGTGTTGTATCGGGTAGGCCCTGATATTCAATTACGATTCAGTTTTAATAATTCTACTCGTAATTTCTGTGAATTTATTCTTGATATGAGCTGTCATCAGATCTTTAGTTACATGCAGGAAATGTAAAGATTCTTTCGGACGTATTAAACTGACAAAACAAATACAAATAGAGCGCACGACAGGCGGTTCCAACCCCATGAACAGGGGATGTCTGCTCGTTTTCTTAATCGAACGAAGAGGCATCTTTGGCCTTAAAAGAAGCCCGTACACTCCGTAAACAAGGGAGAGCAGCTCAAGATGAGTTTTACGAAGAATCAGAGGGAATTTTGTATGCCCCTCTCGTTTTTGTCGTTTTTTTGCTCCGAAAACTTTTCCGCCTTTTCTCGGAACTGCATTTTTCATAACGGCATGCAACATAACTCAAAAAATTATTGTCCGATCCTTCTAAAATTTGATTGAAGACATCTTCTTGAGAACATCTTCTTCAAACCTTTGAAACATGATTTTCAATGCAAGTTAAATAAATTGTGTAAACAAATTGGTAAAAGAGTGACCTTTCTTGTGATCTCTATAATTTTTGAAAGATTACATTTTTTGGAGTAGGAGAAACAATGTTTCTAACAAGACTTATTTTGATTTTTTGATAGAGATGAAATATAAAGTCTCCAGCTTGCATGTCATTGTCAAAAACGCTCGACTTTTACGCCGTGCAGCACCGCCATCTTGGCTAAAAAAAATAATTTTTTTTTATAGTTAACAAATGTTTCTATCCGACAGTAAAAGATTTTTTTTAATAAAATACCAATTTTTCACTGACTAAGAAATCCTTAAAAAATTAGTTGTTTCGGGACTTTCCTGCCTTAAAAGTAGTGAGATCCACTTTATAAGTCTCGATGGCCTCGATACTTTTTCGGCTGCTTTGGACTTACATATATCCCACGCGCAGATCTGAAAATGATTGTTTTCTGTTTCCGAGGACCATCAAAAGTTGAATCAATCACATATCAGAGCGGTTGACATACTGGTAAGCAATTAATCATGCCGATTTTTGTTTGTTTTTTTTCAAAACACTCTTTAAGCCGGCTGCAACCTGCGAATAATTTTTCTATTATTCTTTTCATATTGATGTGGCATTCCTTTTTTTTTCGGGCAACTTTTATAAGGCGCATCGCTGATTAAGGGGCTAAAGTTACATTGACCACAGCTACTGCTAGGGTTGCATTGTGACCAAATATCACCGTCATATGTGATAGGCATATAGTAAATAGAATTTTGTGTCAGTCGCAACTAAATCGAAACCATTACCTCCAAAGTACAGTTGTAATTGCAATTTGTACGCGGATTTAACTGAAGACTAACTCCAAAGCAACAGTTTTGTTTTTACACCTTTCACGTCACTTGAAATCCACAAATGAATAATGTCATTCAATAACAAATACTTAAGTACTTCCGATGTTATAACCAATTGCCTTTTGAGGCGTGTTTCAGCCCTGCTCTTCGGCTGTAGTACGAGAACCACAGCGTATGCTAAGCTCATTAAATTCCGATATCAACAGCATAACCAACTGGGGAACTATCAACAGAGTGGAATTTAATGCTTCCAAAACACAATGCTGTCTGCTGTCGTTAAAGCGAAATTTAAACACCCAGCCATTATCTATGAATGGCACTTGCATCGTCGAAACCGAAAAACTTTCCATTCTCGGTATGTGTGTCAATGAAAACTTACGTTGGAATGACTACATATTTGATGTCGCCAAAAATGCTGCGAAATGTCTAGGTTTCCTCAAGCGATGTAAGAAATATTTTACACCCTCTGATCTGGCCTCAATTTATAAGGCATTCATCCGCCCAAAATTGGAGTACAACTCCCACATCTGGTCAGGTGCTCCTAAAACATCTCTGCACCTGCTAGATAGGATTCAAAACCGTGCGATAAAACTTATTGACGATACCAATATCAGTCAATCAATGGACACCCTTGAACACCGACGAAATGTGTCGTGTCTCACTTTGTTTTATCGCTATTTCCACCACCAGTGGTGGAATGCCAGTAGCATTCCGCCCATTCAAACTTTCAACCGTAACACCCGTCTCGCTATGAATGCTCATCAGTATACCCTCAAGCCCATTTTCGGACGTACTCTAAAATATCGTGATTCGTTCCTAAGACGTACAACTCGCTTATGGAATGCCCTGCCGATCTCTGTATTTCCTGGTCGTTATAACTTGCAAACATTTAAAAACAATGTACATCGGTACCTCTCTTTTCTTCCTCCCTAAATTTCCTTTGCCCGCGCTGTGTACAATCACTTTAAGGGTACTCAAACCCCTTGAGCGCGCGCTCATTATAAAAAAAAAAAAAAAAAAAAATTTGTTCCATTTGATAAACCACGATATAAAGGGTGATTCATTAAGACTTGTGTTTTTTTTTTTTAATTTTAAATAAAACACATAAAATGAATTTGGATGGTAGAAAGTTTATTGTAGCCTGAAAGAACAGTGTCTGACATTTACTTTTTAAATATTATTTCGTGTAAATGTTGCCCACGATTCCATTCTGAAGGTCCAATTTTGGATCACTGCTTATAGCGTTGCGACCGGCATTTGCTGAATTACGCGAGTAATGTTGGCTTCCAAATCCTGAATCGTAGCTGGCTTATCGGTGAAGACTTTTGACTTTATATAAGCCCGAAGAAAAGGGTCTAAAGGTGTGATATCACATGATCTAGGTGGCCAGCTTACAGGTCCGAAACGTGAAATTAGCTGCTTACCAAAGTTTTTTCTCGATATAGGCATTGCTACGCGGGCTGTGCATGCTGTAGCCCCGTCTTGTTGGAACCAAATGTTGCCGACATCACGGGCTTCAATTTCCGGCAGCAAAAAGTCCGTTAGCATGGTGCGGTAGCGCTCGCAATTGACTGTTATGTTCGCCCTCATTTTTAAGGAAATACGGACCGATGATTCCACCAGCCCATAAACCACGCCAAACATTGCATTTTTGTGGATGTAGCGGTAGTTCGACATAATCTTCAGGTTGTTCGTCTGCCCAAATGCGGCTATTTTGTTTATTTACATAATCGTTGAGCCAGAAATGGGCCTCTTCACTGAACAAAACTCGATGCGAAAACCACGGATTTTCATTGAGCTGTTGCAGGGCCCATTGACTGAAATTTAAGCGTAAATTCAAGTTTGGCGGCTTCAATTCTTGAACGAGTTGGATTTTGTAAGCCTTTAAATTAAGATCCTCAAGTTCTCGAATACGATAAGCCCATATGTTGATAGCGGCGGTCTTCAGCCCCACTCGCAGCCAAAGCCGCAATGTTCTATTCAATACGGGATGGATGTGATGTATTTCGCGTATTATCCAATAACTTGAATTTGCGGATGGTAAAGGCAATAACGGACTCGGAAAGTCGATGATGCGCATCATATGTTGCGCGAAGCGCACGAACAACATTTTTCACAGAACGCTGATTTTCAAAATACAGCTGAATAATTTGGAGACGTTGTTGAGGTGTGAGCCTTTCCATGATGATTTGCCAAACAATATTGAATAAGAATAAGGCACCATACGGCTAGTTACGCGTGATCTGTAAAAAAACGCCTATTAAAAAAAAACAAGTCTAAGTGCATCACCCGTTACTTTTGGGTAAATTGTACAAGAGGTTCAAGCCAACTAGTAAAAATTGATGGAATTTATAGTAATGAGCTGAAAATGACGATTGGTGTTCCTCAAGCATCTGTTTTGGGGCCGATATTGTTTTTAATATACGAGGGCGGGTCAATAAGTCCGTGACTTTTTGAATTTCTGACCTCTTTACTGAAACAACAACACTGCTCCTGTCAACAGGCATCTGTCAGTTGACTCCTGTCAAAATTTAAACTTGCTGCGTCAGTTAGTTTGTGTTTGACAGCTATTTTTATCAGACGACTCACTAATTTGAGGAGAAAATTTGAGGAGAAAAAAGACAATGCAAGGGTGCACACATGTGCAGTTGCCATGGCAAAAATCCATGAATTGGTTATGAATTGCTCCCTCATCCACCCTATTCTCCAGATTTGGCTCCGAGCGACTACTTCTTGTTCCCAAACCTGAAGAAATGGCTTGGTGGAAAAAGATTTAACTCCAATGATGAAGTCATCTCGCAAACAAAGGCCTATTTTGAGGACCTCGACAAATCATTTTTTTTGGAAGGGATAAAAAAATTGGAGAAGCGTTGGACAAAGTGTATAGAGCTCAAGGGAGACTACGTTGAAAAATAAAATTATTTTTTTATCAAAAAATCTGTGTTTTATTCCAAAAGTCACGGACTTATTGACCCGCCCTCGTATATTAATTATTAATTTAAGTAAAAATTAAAAAGTCCTGCAACAGCTTTTGCTGATGGTATAGCGATTTCATATTCAAACATAAATTTATCTGTTTCAGTGGTAAAATTGCATATAGACTTAAATATTTTACGGCAGAGGTTTACAAAGCATGACAGCACTTGTAAGTGAAAAGACGAAACTCATGGTCTGTAACCTAAAAGGCCCTTGTTCTCTTGAGTGTACTGTTATGTATCACTCTACTTCCTGACAAAAATTATTCTTATCTGTTCATACATGCGGTAAGAAAAACTTCAATGAAAACTTAGTATGTAGCTCAGACTGCTTTAAAGTAGAAGGTGTTGAAAACTATAAGTATCTAGGGGTGTTGTTAGATAGAAGCTTAAATTGGAAGGCACATGTGGATGGGTTACCCGTTATCAGAAAAATGCATCTTTCAAAATCACATTGTTCAAAGCAAATATTGCTTATGATGTATTACGGATTTACACATAGTAAATTCCAATACGCGACTTAAAAAGGATGAATTCCGCCAATACTTCTCACATCGAGAGACTAGGTGAAGACAACAAAGATTCATGGAAGTTGCAGATGAGTAGTTTTTTAATTTTTAACGATCTTTGGGGTTACACGAACGGCAAAATTGAAACGAAAGCCCAGGCGATGATTTTCCTCGGGGTAAAGGAAGGCCAAATGGGCTATATCAGAATCTCAGTCCACGATGTCCAACGAGGCATGGACAGCTCTGGAAGAAGTGCACAAATCAAAAGGACCAGCCAGAAAGATAGTTCTGTAAAGGCATTTATTTCAGATGGAAAAAAGAAATGAAATCAGCATGCAGCAACATTTACGAGAGTTCCAAAGCTGTGCAGATCAGTTAGAGGAGGCAGGAATTGCGATTCCAACGTAACTACTTTCTATTATGTTCCTCAACACCTTACCGCCTGAGTATAAAAATTTCTGTGTAGCGATAGAGACAAGAGGCACTATCCCCAATGTGAAATCCCTTCAAGTAAAGCTGATAGAAGAAGATGCTAGACAAAATCAAAACTCAGTGGGTAACGGCGAAAAGACGGCTAATACACATGCATTACTACTCGTATCACAAGAAAAAAGTCAAACAAAAAGCAGACCACCAGCAATGGCAAACAAGAATCAGAATTATTCGCAAAGAAGGCAAAGAGCATACACAAAATGTTATTATTGTGTTAAAACGAGCCATATTGCAAGGGAATACAAGAACTACACAAAAAGAATATATGGGGTTGCCGAACGCTTCAATCGAACTTTTTTGGACATGGTGCGATGCATGCTAATAGTGTAAGATTGTTTACTTAGGTAACACAAAACACTTTTATTTTCTATGGGTTAAAATTATATATTTACATTTACTTAAAATAACTGATAAAATATGAGTGTAAGAATTTGTTTGTTGCAAGAACTGGCACGATGAGAAGCCGGAAAAACAACTGCCCTCATCCTTCGAGTGCGTCCTTTTATATCCTGTCTCTCATATTCCTCCATATTCCTAAATATTCTTTCGAAATATTTATGAGCTGAAGCCGTAAGTACAGCAGCATTTACTCGAAACAGATGTCCGATAAGTACACTGGGTAACAAAATGGCCTTTGAAGTATGGAATGGCAAGAAACCCAACGTATATTTCCTTCGATCATTTGGAAGCAACGTTATAGTGCTGGACAAATCATTGGGAAGGAAGAAACTTGATCCGCAGGGCAACCAGTTTCGATTAGTTGGATATTCCCAAGAGTCGAAGGCCTATAGACTTTGGGATGTCAAAACAAAGAAGGTGACACGCAGCAGAGATGTACAATTTCTTGAATACAGAAATCCCAAAAACTATGGACGACACGGCAAATATTTCTTTGAAGCGATCAAGTACGATCAAGTTTTACCACCTGCACTCGAAGATGGACCTGAAGAGCTGAAATTATCGGAAGATGACGACAAAGAGGATCACTACGAGAAGACATCGATTAAGGAATAAAGCCAGGAATCATCGATAAACTCCTATTCCGACAAGTTAATGCCACCGAATAGCAGCGTAGACGAGGACGTTGAACACCGTGTAATGACTCTGCGTTGTGGAAAGAAAATATTTTCTAAGGTAAATTCTGCTTTTAATGATATTAATGAATCTCTCTCATTTAAAAAGCCCATGAGGAGTGAGGACAGTCAAAAATGGATAGAGGCTATGAGTTCGGTGCAACAATCTCTAAGCAGACATAACACCTGGGTGCTGGTAAATCATCCAACGAATAAAACGGTATTGATCAATAGATGGGCTTTTCGTATAAAGCGCAAAGGAAATGGTTCGATCGATCGTTACAAAGTCTTGTTGCAAGAGGAAGCGAACAGAAAGCTGGTGTGGACTTTGAAGAAATTTTTGCTCCAGTTGCGCTTTATGAGAAAATTCGCACACTTTTTACTGTGTGCGCGAATTTGAAGCTACACTTACACCAAATGGATGTTGTTATTGCATGTGTCCGAGGAGGGATGTAAGACGAAATATATATGCAGCAACCCCAATACCCCGTAAATAAAATTCAGAACAGAAGGTATGTAAACTCCTTCGTCAACTTTATGGTTTAAGGGAAGCAGGTAGACAATGGCACAAGAGACTTTTTGAAGAGTTTAGGATTGAAGCAAACTGCATCTTATCCGTGTCTGTACCATAAGAAGGACGAAGACGGAACGACTATTGTGGTCGTATATGTAGACGACCTGTTAATTGAATCAGACAATTTGCAACTGTTAAAATCAACTAAAGCATCTCTATCCAGAAAATTCGAGATTAAAGACTTGGGTAAGGTGCAAAGTATTTTGGGACTGAAAGTCGTCAGAGATGGAGATACTGGACAAATCGAAATAAGTCAGCGAACGTACAGTGAGAAATTACTTCAAGTTTTTGGAATGTTCGATGCAAAGTCAGTTTCAACTCCTTTGGAGTGCAACCAGGTAGTTACCTCATCGTCTAGGGAAGATGGTGGATTGATATGGAACTTATTGGGTCTCTTATTTATTTAGCTATTACTACCTGTCCTGATATTAGCTTTGCAGCCAGCTTTCTGAGTAGATTCACGTCAAATCAAACAAAACAGCACTGGATACCTGCGAGGAGAGTGTTACGATACCCGAAGGGAAATCTAAACTTCAAGCTGACCTATCGAAAAATAGACAAAGATCTTCATACCCACGTAGACGCTGACTGGGCTAACGACGTCGAAGATCAGAGATCTTGTTCGGGCTACTTACTAGTTCTAGCAGGAGGACCAATTTGTTGGAAGAGTGAATTACTAAAATCAGTAGCGTTATCTACAATGGAAGCAGAGTATATGGCGCTGTCCAAAGTTGCAAAAGAAGTTATCCACATGAGAGGGGTTCTCAACGAAATCGAATTCCGTAAGGCAACTGAGCCAACAATTATATTTAGCGACAATCAAAGCGGAATTCGTCTTTCTAAAGACGGTGTTCAACATTCAAAGTCCAAGCATATCGCTATCATTTCTCCCGTGAGGCACAGTTGAATAAAGAAATTGAAGGATAATATACACCAACCAACAGCGAAATGATTGCCGTTATCTTAACAAAGCCATTAGATAAAACTAAACATTTAAATTGTATTACACTAATGCCTTAATTTTTTATTAGTTTTTATTATAATTCATCAAATGTACGTTGATAGGAGGGTGTGTTGAATATTGTATCATCGTACCTTTGGTTTATATAACGTAATTACACATACATACTCATTCTCATTTGCATATTCATATCTTTCATACCTACAAATTTCATTCACATAAAAACTGAACATTGAATTACATATCTGTATTACTCTGTATTATATTCTTTCTGTGATTCTTGCATAAACCGCCATATGCACTTTAAGTATCCAGGTCGTCTTTTCTTTTTGGTAAAACCTAACAGTTCTTTAGCCTACAAGTTTTACCTTTACACTTTAAAGATATGTAGGTTCTTAAAGTTTTATTTATGGGAATCGGTTATAGCCACACACTTAGGAGCTCAAATGCATACGGACTAAGGGTCTTTCGTAACTATTCTTTTATCTAAGAAGACCCACTTTTCGAAATTGTATACCGTGGCAGCACCAAGGCTTTTTAATAAATTTTACAAATTTTTAAAGAAGTAAAGAAATTTCTTTTCTGTATGGATAGTTCTGCAGTCAATGTATTTTTAAGCTCAAAATACCAGGTGTATGCATAAGGCTTTTCCGGTTTAACTAAAATATGGCGCCAACGAAAAGTACGCAGCGTATTAATTTGACACGTACGTCATTTTGTTCGTCTGACATTTAACTACAAACACACACAAGTTGAGTCCGCCAAAAACTAGCGCCTTTGTTTTATCGTTCAGTGATCATGTCGAGTTTTGTGCCTGAAAAGGAACTTTTGCGGCACGCATTGCTTTTCTTATTTAATCAAAAGAAAAAGGCTGCTGAAAGTCATGGTTTGCTGGTAGAAACATATGGTGAACATGTTCCATCAATTAAAATATGTGAGATATGGTTTCGACAATTTAAAAGTGGTAGGCCACAAAAATGCGAATACGAGCAATTGCAGGAGTTATTGGAAGATGACCGAACTCAAACTCAGCCGAAATAAACAAAAGCATTACATGTGTCACAAGAAACAATCAGCAGACGTTTACGAGCAATGGGGAAAATCAATAAACTCGGTAAATGGGTCTCACACGATTTGAATGAACGTTTAATGGAAAATCGCAAAGTCACCTGTGAAATGTTGCTTCAACTCCACGAAAGGAAATCATTTTTGCATCGAATTGTGACGGATGACGGAAATTGGGCTTATTTTTTATTTATTTTTCTGCCATACTCCCCAGACTTGGCGCCATTCCACTATCACCTCTTCGCATCAAACCAGCGATTCCGAGGAAGTTGGAAAATGGCTCGACGAATGGTTTGCCGCAAAAGACAAGCAGTTTTTCTGAGGTATACAAATTCAATATGAAATAAAATACTTGAAGCTTACGTTAGTAAGCTATTAGCTTTATTTAATAGATAATTTTATGCCATTTGTGTTTAAATATGATATTGGGCATATACGCGCCACTGCTAGCCCAAATGAAGCGCAATCCAATTTTCGACAACTTTATCCAGAAACTGGGCCCGTCAGCAATAACATGGCGAATGTTGAACTTCCAAATCGTCCAACGTGTCTGGTTTATCGTCATAGACTAGTGACATCACATACCCCCAAAGAAAGTAATTTAAAGGTGTGAGATCACAGGATCAGGGAGGCCAGTTCAATGGTCCATTACGCGAAATTATGCGCTCAGCAAATGTTTCCCGCAATAAATTGATGGTGTTGCGCGCCATCTTGTTGAAACCAAAGCTCTGTCACGTCAATGCCATTCAACTGAGGAACGAAAAAGTCAGAAATCATGTTTCTATAGCGCTCTACATTGACAGTAACATTCTGGCCGGCATCGTCACTTAAGAAATATGTTCCAATGATTCCACCAGCCCATAAATCACACCAAACAGTGAGTTGCAATGGTTGTAAGGGCGTCTCGCCAAAGGCTTCAGGGTTTTCTCCACTCCAAATTCGGTAATTTTGCTTGTTTAACCAAAAATTGCCCTCATCGGAGAACAAAATTTTCCTTTGATAATGCGGGTCAAGCTGAATCATGTTTACGGCCCATTCACCGAAGCTACGAGTACGACGCGTATAATAGTCATGCAGTTTCAACTCTTGCACAAGCTGGATCTTATAAGCTTTGAAGCCAAGATCTTTCCTTAAATCTTCCACAAAGTGGATGGGCATAGCTCCAATTATTGTGCACGATGGCGAATCGACTCATTCGGATTCTCTTCAACACTGCGCTTCACAGCGGCAATAACTTCTTCTGTTCGCACTGTTTGTCGTCTTTGGGGCTGCGTATTATTCACTAAAGTGTACTTGGTGCGAAAACGATTCATGGTATTCCGAATAACTTGCTCAGATGGACGACTATGTCGGCCGTAAAATGGACATGATTTTCAAAATAAGTTTGCACAATATGCACGCGTTGTTCTGGCGTTAATCTATTCATCGTAAAACGGCAAAACCTGCTAACCACAAATCAACTTTCAACTGTCAAATTGACAATCTGTACAAACAGTGTGTGGAGTGATCCGTAGAGAATTTTTCTTTTTGAAAGTCGATTATGTATTACCAAAATATTTTTTTTTGTTTTTCGAAATTTATCTGTTGGCTTAAATACCCAAGTCACAAATCGGATTGATTTGTGTAAACCCAACTTTTATATCAATTTGCGTTTTTGTATTATCATCGATTGCAGTTTTCCGAAGAGTATTTAAGGGAGTGCAACATCCCATGCCTTCTTTTCTTTTCATTAACACGCTTCAGGCAACCTCCTAAAATTTATTTTGATTACTTTTTTGGGCTCACTTGTAACAAAACGAAGCATTGAAAGATACATTAACCTTAGTAGCAAACCTGCTCTTGTTCTGCTATGGTTCATTTTGTTTTTTTACGAGTCACCAGGCGTACTATGTGTGACCCGCTGAAAAGAAAACGAAAAAAAAAAAAAAAAACAAGATCTGACTGCCCACTCAAAATGCCCATACAAATGTTGAGCACATGGTTACAATAACCTTCAGCCATCAAAAGGCCAATCTGATCCACCTGAATTCGAAAATACCCATCATTTTATCAATTTACTCGTACTTCAATCAAGTCCTTCTATTGGTTGTGCACCAACTCCATCAATCGCATAAAAATCAAGATATAGAAATTGTATCATGCCCTGCAGCATCAAATGCCTGAGTTGTAATATAATGTCCTAGATCACATAGTGCTAAATTGGTAATTGTACCAATACTCTTATATCAAATTTAATTTTCCTATATTTTTTCTATCATATAAAAGAAGATTTTCCTTGATACGAGTAGTACATTCATTTACCTAAATAAGTACTGTTAAAAGCCAGAGAAAAGTGATCCCTGTACATATTGTCACTAGAAAGGTATTCACAATTACATCCGCAGTTGAACTTTGTGCAGAAATTTCAACGAATTGGATCTTCGTTATGAAAGTGACAACATAACATTTTATTTCCTTTTCATTGGCTTATTTATAATTTTCCTTTAGTCTTATTAAATCTGAACATTTAGTTAATTTTTGAAGACACATTGTTGAATGCGATGAGGGGTTTTTGTGTAATGTGTAATGCTGTCTGCTGTCTGGTGTCTGGTTAAATGGTTTATGTGTATGCGTATGGTATTGTGTTATTGACAAAGACTACTCCATATGTGGTAGCAATTTATTCTCAAAAATAGGGTTTAAATTTTAATGATTAAATTATAATACTTTAATTATATGACAATGTGAACTTTAGGTAAATATAAGGAATCTGACTTTACTCGTTGCCGGTTGAATTGCTAGTCGTCCCAGCGAATCCAAAAAGTGGCGGAATATGCAATTTTTCATACAAGTTTTCGGGTGATGAATTAGGGTGATGTGCCAAAGTTTCCCATTTCAGAACACACATCTTTAATAATATTCTACAGGATATGTTCCTATCAGATTTGAATTTCACATAGTATCCTATACTTATCTTAGATATAAAATTTAACAAAGCACTTTTAGACACTAAATTATGACGTAAAGTTTGACGTAAGTTTTTTGAAAAATGGGATAGAGAGAGAAAGAAAGATTTTAGGCTCAGTGGTTATGGTTATTTCGCTCCATGGGTGGCATCAAAAATTTAATGGGGAGACTAAATTCTTAGTGGAAATTGGCTTGTTGTTGATTATTAGTCAACTGCTCACCTTACTGGATTTTCGCTAACTGGAAAAATAAGTGCCTTTTAGGCGAGGCTGGGATTCGAACACCGAACCCTCCGATTTAGAAGCCAGTCCACTACCACTTGAGCCATGGCGTAATTGGTTACCCAATTGCTGTAGTAGGGTTCTTTCTGGGTTGCAACACCTAAAACACCACGATGAGCTTATAAGTACGTTCATATAACGTCCTTTTCACATTTGCAATAGTCTAAGATCTTAGTGCTTGGCCACACAAGCGTGGGATTGAAAGGCATGTCGGGCGAAACAGGTAGATTTTTAGTAAGTTGAAAAGAGGACGGTTGATTGCACCAAAAATCTACCGAAAATCGTGTTCAAATATGACTTTCTACCTGGGCATGAATGTCTCGCTTCCAAATCATATCGTCTTTGACATAAATTTTCATTTTGCAAGTTTTGCGATACGGGAAAGGAGAGAAAAGCAGTAAGATTCTACCCCTCCGACGAGTAAACGCCGTGCAACCGCAAGCGTACCTTCTGCAACCAAACAGAGTGTCAATTCTACCTCCACACACCTCTGAAGTTTGTAATATATATTATTGTAATTTATATTTATTTATTCTTTATATATTCGTTTTTAATTTTTTTTCCTATATTTTATTGAGAGAATTATACGAGTATTTAACTCTATAAACTGAAAGATCGTTCGCCTCTAGAGCCATTTATTTACATAATTAGTTCTACAGAAGGATTCTAATTGTTCCTTTTCAAAGTTGTTGGAATAATTTAAATTTACACCATTTAAATAGATAGGTAGGTAGGAGTGGCTGTTGGAAATACTAACTCACTTAGGCCTATTGGCCCATTGTGATACCACGCGGATCTATGACCTCTTACTAATGGAACCAGTTTGAGCTTACGATAAAGCGTAGGAGACTGTTAACGTCTATATTTTCTAGATCGTTTAGGTCGTTGTAGAAGAAAGCTTCAGCTCTGGGAGAGAGCTGGACATGTACAGAGTAGGTGGAGGATTGTCTTCTCCTATTCCTCGTCCATGCAGCTTCTACAGAAATCATTTGTAAAAGCGCCAAGCCTTCTTGCATGCTTGCCTAAGAGGCAGTGTTCAGTGATGACTAAAATGGTAGCGCAGGGATGTTTGCTATTTAGAAGGATCAGACTCTTAAAGCGATTCAGATCGAGCTTTGGCCATATCTGTTTAGTCGCTAAACATGTTGGTCCAACAGTCCACCTAAGGTCAGTTCTTTTATTAGCATTCAGCTTTAATGTTACTTTTCACGTAGCGATTGGCATACTTATGCTACCCTTTTCCGGTAGAATAGGTAGAGTGGTTCCAATTTTGGCGAGTTTATCAGTTCTGCAGTTCCCTGGAATGTCTCTGTGGCCCGGCACCCAACAAAAGTGAAGGTTGAAGTGCTCTGCCATCTCCATAAGAGATGATCGACATTCAAGGGCGGTTTTAGAATTCAATGAGCCGGAGTCCAGGGACCTGATAGTGGCCTGACTATCCGAAAATATCCTTTGCAGATATCACGTATTTCTTCAGCCAGGACAGAGCTTCTTTAATCGCCAAAATTTCAGCCTGGAACACGCTACTGTGATTTGGAAGACGGAAAGAGAGGTTTAGATTTAGTGTAATCGATGTTCTCTGTGAGGATTCCTAATGAATTAAGAATGTTGGCGTGGCCAAATGAATTATTTGTCCACTGGTTAGTCGCTTTAAGGCGAATAGCTGCAGTCGCAGCTCCTTGCCTGCTAAACTTGTCGAGGGTTGTCAAGTAAAACAGAATATCTAATGCCGCAGAGGGGGTAGACCGCAAGTCTCTGCTTGTGCATAGACATGCTGTTCTTTGGACTCTGCTTAGTTTAATGTGGTTTACTGCATTCTCCAAAGCCGTCCACCAGACAACCACACCGTAAGTAAGTATCGGTCTTATGACCGAGATGTATAGCCAGTGGGTTATGCGAGGTTGAAGGCACCATTTATTAACAATGGCTTTTTTTGCAAGAGAATAAAGCTATTGTAGCTTCCTTCATTGACTCTTTCTCGAATGTTAGGTTTCCAGTTTAGTTTCCTGTCAAAAATGAGACCCAGATATTTTGCTGTATCGGAAAAAACTAAACTGGTACCATCTATTACAGGAGGGTCTATGATTTGAATTTTATATTTCCTGGAAAAGAGGACAAGATCAGTTTTATAGGGGTTTATTCCCAATCCACAGCGATCTGCCCAGCGGGTTAATCTATTGAGATTTACTTGAAGGAGTTCCTTAATGGTATTGAGATGCTTTCCTGAGATGGCTATGACAACGTTATCCGCACAGGCAATCACTCTACTACCGCCCGCTTCCATGTATATCAGTAGTTCGTTAACTACTAAGTTCCAGAGAAGGGGAGAGAGGATACAGTCTTGCGGCGTACCTCTGCTCACACATCTTTTAGCAGAAGTCTCACCCAGTTTCTGAGGATCTCTGTAGCTCGGCAGGTATTATACCGTCCGGACCAGCAGACTTGTATGGTTTGAAGCTATGCAGCGCCCAGAACAGTTTGTCTCCTGTAATCAAACCCTGAATTTTGGTCCCGGTTGCAGTAGGCCTATTTGGGCTGCTACTGGTTGCGAGTTGGGAGCTACCTGGAAAGTGGGTGTCCAGAAGCAGGTTGAGTGATTCATCACTTGAGGTTTTCCAAGAGCCATCGGTTTTTTTCAAACAGCCAGGCGTCATAGGATTTGTGGAGAGGATTTTTCTAAGCCGCGATGCCTCAGAGGTTTCTGTAATTTTGTCACAGAATAACCTCCAGGATTGTCGCTTTGTCTTCCTCAGTTCTTTTTTGTATAATTTGAGGGATTCTTTGTATGAGTAACAGTCAGTCACTTTTGTTGTGCTCTTTGCTACGTTGAAAATTTTTCTACAAGTGTTTCTGAGCAGTCCCAGTGCTGATGTCCACCAATGTGGCTTTTTTTTGCCTCTAGGTTGAATAAGAGGGCAGGAAGCGACCATACCTTGATTGAGAGCCAGAGCAAATTCCTTGACTTTCATGTCAAGATCATTGGTGTCACGCGGGGGACATGATAGTTTAGAGGATAGCGTTTCTGACAGTATTCCCCTATTGGTTAGCTGAGGAGAGCATCACTCAGGCTGAATTGAATGTATCTGTGGTCTAAAGAGGAGTGTTTAGACGATACCATCCAGTTCGTTAGCCTTTGGGTGATGCACTCGGAGACTAGAGTGATATCTAGCACTTCCTGTCGGTTCCTAGTTATAAAAGTGGGCTCATTTCCAATGTTGCAAATAAAGAGGTTAGTACTTAAAATATAGTCAAAAAGTGACTCACCTCTATCATTGATGTTGGTACTGCCCCATACCGTGTGAGGTGCGGTAGCGTCGCATCCGATGATGAGGCCAGTTTTTTGCCTTCCAACTTCCAGTACCACCCTTTCTAGGGAGAGCGTCCACATGATCGTGGCCAAGGTAAGCCGATGCCAGCCAGTAAGAGTATTTGGCAGTCTCTAGTCTGGCAACGATTAAGCCGGGGTCGCTGATGTCAGGAAGTAAAAATAGTTCTGATCTGACCTTTGTCTCTTGTATAGAGCGGAGCGCATACGGGTGTCTTAAGTCCTCGAACCAAGCCTGCTACAATCCATGGTTTCTGGATTAGGATAATGCGTTTTTTAAAAGACACAGAATGAATGCGGCCGAAGCCTGTTTTGAGTGATGGAGATTAATCTGGAGAAACAGTATCAGTGCTACAGTCTTCCAGAGTAGCCTCTGGAAGTAGTAGTAGGTGCTTTTGAGGTGCTCCGATTTTGAAGATGTGCCCAAGAGCTCATCTTCATGTTTTGATCGTATAGGACCTCTTTTTTCTTCGTCATCGAGTTCCATTTCCGACAGGGTTGTCAGAAGAGGAGACCGACGGCTTGATTGTCACCTCGGATAGATTGGAGTCGTCGCTATCCATTTCTGGAAAATATATCGACGCTCCGAAATCCAAGGCTGTGTTATCAGGTATTAAAGGAGGAGGAGGTTGCTATCAGCATCCAGCTCATCCTTTTTCTATAACTCGAATCCGAACCGAATCATGCCTTTTCTCTGCACCAGAGGGTTAAGGGATTCCTTATTGATCACGATCAACGCGCATCTATAAGAGCTCTTTAGTTCCTCCAGTTTCGTGACTTTCCAGTCATGAGTCGGAAGAGTTACTGAGCCTGATGATTTCCAGAAAACTTTCTGGGGAGGAGGGTTCGGCTGGGATTTAGGTACGAGTTCGAAGTCTGCCAGGGATATCCTTCTTAGACACGACCTCGAGTTTTGCACCTGGCCAAATCTCTCCTAAACCTAAAGTGAAGAGATCAAGAGATCTCTGGTTGGCACACGCGATAAGCTTTACATGGCCTCGGTACCAGCCAGCGTTGCTTGTGATGGGAGGTTGTCCGGGTTTTTCCGCATGATGGCCAAGAACTTGTTCGAAAGCTTCAGCTTGACTAGCTGTCACCGTTCAGGTGTTATGGAACCATCGGTATCGTTTCTATCGATCACTGCGATCACTATTGCGTCCTTTAGGACTTCACTGAAAGACCTCAGAGATGTGCTGTTAGAAGGCCCAGGGGTTTTGGTACTATGTGTTTTGTGTCTCTTGGAAACCGTCATGGTTTCCTCCAACGATATCTGGCACTTAGAGGAGTCTTTTGGAATTCTGGGAGCAGTGGAAGCAGTGGATAATCCGTCTTTTAGGATGTTGTTAGCCCACTCAATTTTGATCTTTAGGTCTGCACTTCTCTCAACCTACCAAATGGATCCGAAGGTTTTGATGATGCGTGAAGCATTTCGGCGTCTTAGGTTGAACGCCTTAGATGGAGCTTGCCGATGCGGCTGAGCTCCAGATTCCTCCTTGAGGGGAGGAGTTTTGGTAGCAGCGACAAGTCTGTGATCTGCCACAAACTTGCTGCTGCTATGGGTGGAGGAGGTGATAGGACCATGGTCTTAACACTACCTGGAGCTTTCTTTTTAGGATCGTTGCGCTTTCCTTTAGAGGATGGTGCACCATGGCCTGCCACAATTTTACCTCCTCTCGACAATGCAGAAGCCTTGCCGTTAGTCGGTGCAGTCACCGTTCTACCGCCCGGTATTAAAGGAGTACCAGCTTCGGGTTTTGCTTTGTTTGAGGTATTGTCCATGATATGGTCCCACAAGTAGCGGAGAAAGGGTGGTCCATCTGTACAGAGATCCGCTGTATACAGATAAGGCTAGCTAATCCGGAGGTCGCCAGGTATCCGGATACTCCGTTGGCGACTGAGATAATTTTTGAGATGCTGGGCCCTCAGGAAGGTTGATCTTCTGCACGGGTCATATGACACCTTGATCCAGCCCAGGGGGAAAAGGAGTGGTTGGATGGGTGGTGAGGGGGGGGCGGAGCATCCTTTGGTTTCAGGACTCGTCTGGAGAATTTCTTCTCGAGATTCATTGAACCTACTCAGCCTCTACAACTCTACAAGTTCGATTATTGCGGTAGAATACCATTAAAATATGTATTTGTAAAATTTTGTGACTTAATAATAATTAAAAAAAAAATAAATTGAAGAGTATTTTTCTATGTAATATCTGGCTTACGGTGTAGCCAGGCACCCAATGATGAACCTTATTTCGTTGGCTAACACGGTATTTCTATCATTGGGTAGTCAAGCCCTGAATCGAGTTGGAATTAAATAAAAATTAAAATTTTGCCCTCTACTAAATATTTGCATATTTAACGAGTATCTCGCTTAAATCGGCACGATATTGTAAAATGTTTGTGTGGGTACAAATGATAGAACTTATTCTTTTCAATACAAATCCCTTTATTCAGTACAGTTACAATTCACTATTTAATTGTTTCTCTCAGTACAATCCAATTTCTCAACCGCGCTTATACTTTTCTTATCTTTTACTTAAACCACTTAATCGCTTCTCCTAATTAACACTTCAAATTTCACTTTTGAACTGATTTGCATACCTTTGGGATGCTGGTATTTATACTCGAATGACATACTTCGAGAACAATCCTCGCCATCCAGCGTCCCACACAATTTCCAATTTGCTAGAAAATTCGATTCCACTCTCCAGTCGAGACTTTGTTATTCTATTGGCTCAGATCATTTGGATAGTTGCCTGTTCTTTCGTTTCCTTACCACTGACTACCTCTGCTGGGAGGCTTTCATTGCATTGTTTTATCTGTGAGACTGGGATAATTACCCTGGAGTCGACTCCTGCTACAGACTTCTGCCCCGCGAAGCATTTCCCAACTTATGGCTTTGGGAAATTTGACTGGTTTCTTGGTAGCCATTTCTGCCGGTTTTTCTTTCTATTTGCCTATAACCCCAGTACAGGCAGCCTTCTTGTCGTACCGGTTCTTTACAATGCCCTTGCAGATGTCCTACTTTATCGCAGTTCCAGCAGCGCATCCTTCGTCTCTCCCGCAGGACATTTCGTTGCACGGTAGTTAGTCTTGAGCAGGAGCATTCACCAGATACTATTTCCCTGACGAAATGCATTCCTTTGGAAGCCTGATTGGATGCTCCCATCGCCAGAGCGAAGGCAAGTGCTTCAGCAAGGGTTCTTTTCCCGGCCATCCTTACTGCTGATTGTAGCTTCAAATCTGCAATTCCCCTGATGAATGCGTCCTTTGCTACTCGTATTTCGTCGATTATTTCTTGGCCTGCAGTGGGATATGACAAATGTGTCAGTCTACCCATGTCTGCTTGGAGCTGCTGCAGTGTTTCGCCTTGCTGCTGCATACGGCCTTGCAATTGAACCTTGTAAGCTTCCCGCATGTGGCTATCCCCAAAACGTTTTTCGATAGCCTGCACTAAAGCCATATAGTCTCTATTCTTTTCGATATCTATTGTTTGTAACAATTCTGCCGCAGGACCGCGTAAGACTATTGCTAGGGCAAAGCACTTTTCCTCATTTTCCCAGTCGTTTGCACAGGCAGCCATTTCAAACTGCTTCTTATAAGTAGACCATGAGGTCTGGCCATCGAATGAGGGAGTCTTCAACTCTTTTCTCCTTGGACCGCTTAAAGAACATTCTCGCAGTTTCTGTTTTCGCACTGTATCGAGCTCTTTTGCCAGTTGCTGAACTTTGCTGTCCATTTTCTTTTGTTCTTCCAGATTTTTCTTTTGTTCGTCCATTTTTTGTTCGAGACTGTTCTTCTGTTCGTCCATTTTTTGTTCCAGACTGTTCTGGAGAATGCTCTTCTGTTCTTCCATATTTTTCTTTTGTTAGTCCATTTTTAGTAAGAGGAGTTGCATCATCGCAGCCATGTCATTGCCGGTACTTGTCTGTTCATCCTCGTCAACATCAAAGGAATATGCATCAGGATCATGTCCCTCGTTGTTCAAAGCCTCCTGAAGTCGGAGCACCAGGTCACATTTTCCTCCACTGGCGCTGAGGATTCTCTTGTTCAACTCGGATTCGAGTTGGACGAGGGTCAACTGTAATAGTTTTCGACCCATTCTAGCTTTTTCAAATAGTCAGAAAACACTTTTTTTTTTTACACACAATAAGTCCTATCCCACTTCTGACACCAATGTAAAATGTTTGTGTGGGTACAAATGATAAAACTTATTCTTTTCAGTGATTTTGGTAAATGAAGCAAATATGTTCGAATTGTTTTTTGTGGACTCTTCGAGCACATCAGGTCACAATTTACTATTTAATTGTTTCTCTCAGTACAATCCAATTTCTCAACCGCTTATACTTTTCTTATGTTTTACTTAAAGTTAAACCACTTAATCACATCTCCTAATTAACACTTCAGATTTCACTTTAGAATTCATTTGCATACCTTGGGGATGCTGGTATTTATACTCGAATGACATACTTCGAGAACAATGCTCGCCATCCAGCGTCCCATACAATTTCCAATTTGCTAGAAAATTCGATTCCACTCTCCAGTCGAGACTTTGTTATTCAAGTATCGAAATCTTCTGGTCTTCGAGTATCGACATTTTTTGCTCTGTGAATCTAGTTGTCGCTGCTTTATGTGGTTTAAGTGGTTATCACAATATCTATATAGTTCGCCAAGTTGGTGGTGAATTTCTCTGTGAGAGAATCTAGTGGTGCCTTTTACTGTGTGAAAACCCACCACTAGGTCCAGTAAATAAGAAGGCCTCATCTGTTTTCGTGAAAAAAGTAAAAAGATCCCTTACAATCTTTGCTCAGCAATAGGTTCCGTCTGAGAGGTTATGGCCATACTCTTTAATACGATTAACAACTTCATTAATTGGCAGTCTTACGAACTTACATGGGGCTTATATCGTAGAACTTTCCTTGTCAATCGTTTATCGGTTTAAAATTTATGACTTCCCATCCATTTTTTTAACGATAAATTCGAATCCTAATATGTGCTATATTTTTACTTGCTTTCATAAAAAAGTCTGAGTTTTTTTTTTAAGTACCCTAATGGTGTGGTTAGGATTTATTGGAAATAATATTGGATACCGGAATTAGCTTATAGAAATTCTAAGGGTACATTAAAGTCGTTTTACTAAATTTTGAGGAGAAAGCGATTCAAGCTTTTACCATTCCAAATGTGCGCCACCATCCTAATCAAGTTTTCAGACAACCACTGAGCCCAAATTCTCATATTTTCAAGGATTTGAAAGTTAATAGAAACCAGTCTAGTAAGCTAGTATCAGAAAAACAAAGTTTAATAAACAAATTTGATAAAATCGCCAAGGTCAGACGTGTTAATAAGACTTTAAGAGCAAGTAACACCAAATGATCCAAATTCATTTATATTTGTGTGGATGATGAAATATTTTTCAAAAAAAAAAACTGCACCGAAGGTTTTTTTTCTTTCAATCCCACCTATCCGCAACAGGAATGCAAATTGTTTTTTTTTACAAATGTCAACACTTTTTCGTTAAGTTTGCTCATTGATTTTGAATAAACTCGAAACTAGAATGGAATTTAAAAATTTTAAAATATACGACCAGAACCAGACTCCGAAAAAGCAATGAAAATCCAGAAATTAGTAAAACCAGATGGCGTCTTCAGGAAGCTCGTTAACTAGTCAAATTAGCCAAAATGAAACGGTTAAACCTTCCAGTCTTTCTATCGACCACATATAAATTAGAACATTAGTCAAAGCCAGTCTTGAACGTGTTTAGTTAAGTCAAAAGTTTAGGGACAGATGTGCCAGAGTGTGATAAGCTGATTCATTGATTTATCAATGTAAAATCGAATCACTGATTCGCATAAGTATTGTACAAGTCAACTTGGAGATACTAGCTCTTTCATGTTCTATGAACGCATCGCTTCCGCGCATCTCTATGTCGTTCAATTGATTTGTGTTCGACAGGTTTCCCAACAAAAGTCAATAACACGATCGCGCAATCTTCACAGCTACCCGTCAACGCCGCTGTCGTCGTCGTCGTCGTCGTCTGCGGCCGTGCTATCGTTGTTATCGCAATTTTCGCTCCAAACCAGATCTTTCTACACCGCTAACTACAATAACAACACAAAATGTCAAACAGGTGTTGTACTCGTACTTGTACCACATCAATTATTTTCGCTAAATACGAATAACCCCCCTGGCAGCATTCTTAAGTGAATACCTAAGCTCGAGATACGGCTATTTTGGAATGACTCGTACGGATATCTCGGAAAAAGGTCACTATGTACTTAAGACCGATAATATCTCCTGGGATAAGGTGTTACAACGTTTGAGATAATAAATCATGCGTTTGCTTCCTCGAATTTCGATCTGGATGTGCGGCGTTGTAGAGTAGTTGTCCACCTTATGGGGTGACACAATAAATTCTGTTCCTTTGTCATGTTCTCACGGAGATGATGCATGGTGACCTTGGAGGCACTCATGGCTTCCCATAGAATAGAAATAGAGTTATGATAGATGTCTTTGTGGCAGTTACTTTACGTGGCACAGCTTCTTTGGTGCACAGTTGACTACTTAAAGCTGAAGACTGTACAAGCTTTAGTGATTATCTCAGTCGGTTGCTATTTGGTTTCATAAGACTGAGTCGTCGAAAAGGATTTTTGCGCTTATTGTCCGGGTATACGGATTCGAGTAACTTAACTTGTTTCGCTGGAAATTTACGAGTAAACTTTCAAGTACGAGTACGAGTTCATTCGAAGGAATTTTTGTCCGATAGCAATTGCAATATTTTAGGGATTACGGTCTCATGTCATTGTTGTCGTAAAATTAATTGTGACACTCTAAATTGTTGGTAGGTACAGTTCGGTCGGATACATTTTTCGTTTTCTTTTTTTGTTTCGTTTCTTTCGAAAATTTCAATTGTGAGTTGATGAAATAATTCCAGTAACGCTGGTTGGAGTAAGATTTGGAATTAGAAACAAATAAAATTCTTTTCTGTGTTCATGTGGTGGTGATCTTATGCAGTGAAAGATGACGAGTTTGTTTTTGTTTGGAATGGTTTTTCGATGGTCCTGATAGGGATCGTGTTTATTTGGCGCCAATTAAGTACTTGGTAGTTTTAGTGGTCTGGTTTCATGTTTTATCATTGCTTGTGTTTGACTGACTTTGCAATCTAAATGAGTAAGACACAATAATTTGAGGGGTTATGCTAATTTCAAAGAATTTCTTCCTCCAAGGTCTTGTAGGTAGTATGTCTAAAGGTCAATTGGACTGTTAGATACATGCCTATACTCGTGTATAGAAAGGAGTGACTGATTGTGATGGCTTTGTCGTGATCGTAGACAATAGACGGGGAAATAGCAAAGGTGAGATAAGTGATCATAGCAGTTACAGTCGATCAAATTTGAGAGTAATATGGAAGGCGATGACAACAAATGAGGTAGTGGAACCATCTTGTCTATTAAACTAACTTAATTCTCCCTGTCTTCACATTGTGATTATTAAAAAATTCGACATTAGTGAGGCTGGGTGTACTGATTCTAACCTCGTATTTCATTTACGAATCTGAGAACGCAAACGTGGAACCCTCTGATGATAATTCGTTCAATCACCCTGTTTGTTTGCTTGATACGGTAGGACAAGTTCCTGAGCAGATCATGTACAATAGACTCTTTCCAGCAATTGAAACAGAAGGAGGTCTATTGGATAACCAATAGGGTTTTCGTATGTCACAGCCAACAGTGGACACAACAAATACGATAATAACTGGAGCTCGAAACGCTATACAGAGCAGGCGTTGAAGAGGAGTCACCAAGAAATATTGCGCCAACTCATTTAACTTGTTGAACTGCGAATGGATTATGAGCAGTCTTTACCAAATTATCTCCGTAAAATGATAACAAGATATTCGCCGAAAAGAATCCTCTTCTATGACTCTGACGATGGACTAAGAGCATATGAAGTTACTGGTGGTGTGCCACAAGACTCGGTCTTAGGTCCTCTGCTGTTGAACACTTATCTACTTACATAAGTTGGCGCTACAGGTCGGAGTGAACCTGGACCTAAATCAACAAACGCCTCAAGCCAGCTCAATCATTAGCTATCTGCCTTCAATTTCGCACACTAAGTTAGTTGAGGTGCCCTTCCACTTGAGTGCGCCATCTGAGTTGCGATCTTCCTCACTGCGCTGTCTCTCGGGGATGGATTTGAAGATTTTTCCGACCGGAGTATTGGTGTACATACGCTTTACATGACCCAGCCACCTCAGTCATTGGACCTTCACTCTTCTGGCTAAGTCGATGTCGCTGTACCGTCTATACAGACGGGACCGAAAATAACCTGAAAAATGTCCTCTCAGAGAACCCTTATCCAGGAATGGTATTATTAGGTTCATGTATAGGGCCACTGCTGGCGTTTCAGAGATGGATTTACTATTCAATTGCCTTCTTAGCTCATAGAATAAGCGATTGGCAAGAGTTATTCTTCGTTCGATCTTAGCGCAGGTGTCGTCGTCTGAATTGATAGCGGAGTTTACGTAGACAAAGGGTGACATTCTATCCTAGACCTCGGTGTTGGTGTCCTTTCTTCTTGACAGCATATACAAGTACATACTTGGTCTTGCCCTCACATACTGTTGCGTATCATCTTGTCTAAGCCCTTTTCTGACATCAAAGGTCTCGATGAGTTCTTTACCGACCTAGATGGAGGAGCGTGTATTCTCCATCGTCATCCTGCACAAGCAGACGTGTTTGGCAGGGATGCCAAAACTAGACATTTCTCTGAATAGCTCGTATCTGTAGATGCTCTCATACGCGTCCTTAAAACCGATGAATTGTATCGATTTGTATCGATTTAGAGTTCATGGGTTTTTTTTCCCCAAGATCCGCCGTAGTGTGAATATTTGATCGATGGTGGACTTTCCTGGCTTAAAGCCATACTGATATGGACCAGTCAGGTTGCTGACGAACGGCTTCAGGCGTTCACACAATACGGGAGATAGGATCTTGTAGGCTATATTAAAGTTTCATTCATCGGGCATACTTTTGTCCGACCATATTTTACAAATGAATTGATGTATGCTCCTTACCAAATCATCGCCTGCCAATTTAAAGAGCTCAGCAGTCCGGCTCCGTTCCAGCAGCTTTGTATGGCTATCTTCACTTTATCCGGATCGGGTGGATGGAATTGCTGGTCTAGGTCATCCAGGTTGAAAGGCTAACTCTGCCTGACAGCGATATTTGGTTCGTCTTCGCCGTTATACAGTCCGCGACTCTATTCTACAGCTAGGTCCCTTTGTTCATCTCTATAGGTTGCGGTTGGGGATTTGTGTCCGTGGCATGCTTTTTTTACCTTTTGGTGAAGCCTCTGAATCTCATTCTTGGAGTAGCATCTCTCAGTGTTTTTCTCATTTATTCTGCTCATAGAACTCTAATTCTTCTATGCAGCGTCGTAGTGAAACGGGGTTTCGTTGTGGTGGCCGAGTGAAATTCAGTATATCGGAGGTGGCATCTCTGATGGATTGCCACTGGTTTTCAATATTTGATACCGGCGGCATACGACCTCTTATGAGATTAAGGGAGGTTCGATATTAACTGGATTTGGCGATCTCATGGGATTGTAGCCGTTCGACGTCAAACTTCCTCACAATATTAGCTTTTCACGCGGTGTTTAGAATATCTGCAAACGTACCTTGGATACAACCATAGACGAACTAACTTAGATGGCAAGTTCTGCTAATACTTTTGCAAGCCCTTAAACCTCGCACAGACACACCATAAGTGCAAACATTGTACAAAACATTGTACTTCTCTGCCTCCTGCCAGAAACTGCTAGAATGAGAGCGATTTGCAATAAAGTTCACTATTTGTGTGTAATGTGGATGACGTTTTATGAGTAAAATGGGCGGGTTTTGTATAAAATGGGAGTAAAAATTGGCATTGATGACAAACCACACGGATTCACAGACAGGGTTACATGGATAGAGGTGATTTGTGGAAAGCGGGTTTTGGTTTTCCAATATCTGGAAAGTTTGCCATCTTACTTAGCTCAAAAGACTTGTTTGATATTGGAAGTACTTGACATTTTTTTGGGTTCAAAGCTAGTCCACTTTTAGTTGCCCATTCAACAATGGAAGCAAGATCCCCATTTAGTAGTGACACTAGCTCACATATTTTATTAACCGGATGAGATAGGTAAAGTTGTACATCGTCTGCATAGAAATGAATAAGCGCGTGCTTACAAATTGATGCTAAGTCATTTATGTACATGCAGAACAAAATTGGGCCCAATATTGATCCCTGCGGAACCCCTTGAGAAACTGACCGGAGACCTGAGCGATTGTTACCAACAACGACTACTTGTGACCGTCCACATAAAAAATTTCGAATGATCCTTACAGCTCTTTCACTAAAACCATAGTAATGGTGCAGTTTCCAACAAAGAATGGAATGAATTTGTGACTCTATTGCCTTTTCAAAGACCTTAGACAGACATGGTAAGATACTGACAGGTCTGTAGTCAGAAGCATCGGTAGCAGTAGTATTTTTAGGAACAGGTACAACCTTAGCACATTTCCATATCAGAGGAGTAGTAGATGTTGCTATACAGGAATTGATTATATGTGTTAGATGGCCTATAACGTGCGGCAAAATAAGTTTTATGAAACGAAGTGGCAAGCCGTCTTCACCAATAGCATTTGATTTTAAACTTTTAATAACACAAAGGACATCAACCTCCGTAACTACTTCAAAATCAATTTCCTATTCAAGGCCTCTGCTGGAGACAACGTCATACTCGAAACAATCGGCAGCAACATCATTTGAAACAAAATAGTCGTTCATTTCATCTAAATCAATAGTACAGCTCCTGTCACTACTTACACCAATGCCAACTTGGCGTAGATTTCTCCACAGAACCTTGGAGGGTAAAGAAGTGCTCAGTTTAGATGAGTAGTAGTGTCGCTTAGATGCACGAACAGCATCGGTTGCAGCATTACGAGCAGCTTTGTACCTGTTCCAGTTAATCGCGTTTTGTCTACGTTTCCACTTACTGTACAGTCTGTTTCGCTTCTTTAGAACACCAACTACCCCTTCCGTGAACCAGGGACACGCACTGTTTCGGATCGCGACGGTTTTTATTGGTACATGATCATTGAATAATTGCATTACAAGCGTCTGGAAAATGATTAGCTTTTCATTTGGATCGGCAACCATTCTGCAATTCAACCATGGGACCGAGTTTGCTGCGGTCGTTAGTGCTTCATGATTTATCGATGAGTAATCCCTATAAACAAAGGAGCTTGAAGAAGAATTGTGGTTAAAGACAACATTGTAGGTACAGAATAGGAGATCATGTTCGCTGACACCTTCAAGAGAAATCTGAACAAACAGTAAGACAGAGAGTGAATCAGATACAATAACAAGGTCTAAAAGGCTCGGTGGTGCACCTGGCCGGAAACATGTTGGATAGGAATTATTTACAATTTCAAGTCCACTTGCCGCCGCCATATCTTTCACTTGGTAGGACCGCGAGTCGTTTTTAAGCATGTTGGCATTAAAATCACCACAAACGACAATGTTAGTATATAAAGGGGAGAATTCAGATAGAGAAGAGAAAAAAGGTTCAGTTGAAAAAACACGATTTGGATTGTAGCAGCAAGCAACCAAACATTTGACAGACCCATCAGAAATTTCTGCAATCAAATACTCAACATCAGTTCCTAGCGATTTTTTTATGACTTTACATTTTAAGGTTTCCTTGCAATATATCGCAACACCACCTCCTGTTGTTTCCGTAACCCTATCATTACGTGCGAGCTCATATCCAGCTATTTTGTAAAAATAATTATCAATTCCAGGTTCAAACCATGTTTTATCAACACATATAACATCAACAGAAGAGTCATTAAATAGATAATTAAGGTAATCAAGTTTAATTTGGTTAAGACTCCTTAAACCCTCTTCTTTGACACGAAAGAACGTTCAACATTGTGCGAGTCTGAACTGATTGGTAATTTATTGAAAAGCCTTGGTCTTGTCGTAGTGTACAATTTAAAGCAAGAAGTTTTTTTTAGAGAATGGGATATTCGATATTGGATATTGTCATATTATTTATTTTTATTTATATTCGAACATCTTAAATTGGTACTATATCCGCTTCGCATGAAGAAGACTTTAAGAACCTTAAAAGTGTATAGATGGTTTAAAGACAGAATACTCAAGGACAGGAATAGTAGCCAACTATGTGCTAATCGATTCCGTTTGCAAATTATTCAAATGATATTTGGGATGTGTACAATACCCCGTACTATAATTTAGACTGCATTGTGCAGTTTTTTTGTGCGTTTTTTTTTTGCATGGGGCACAGCGGTTTTGTTTTTCAGCATTAACCATCCAATGGTCCAAACAAGCAAATCCACTTTGACAAATCTTTCGAAGATTTTGGCCGCCCACAAAACAGAAGATTGGCAAGAAAGGTAATTTTGCACAATTATCCGCCTGAAGCCGAGTTAGTCTAGACGATCCATCATACTTTCTTTTCTATGTATTTGCCAAGCGTTCTAAATAGAATCGTCTATACAAAATATAAAAATCGCCCACCACCACTTTTTGGACCTGAATGAAATACGATAGGATGAAATATTTTCATCCATCTTATCAACGCCTCCCATGTGGCGGCATGTAGTATTTAATTGAGGCACACTTATCCTTTTCCTTTCCTGTTGCGACCACCGCTTGACATCAGCAATCGGTAGGATAGGGCGCAGGACAGTCTTTTCTTTTTTTATATTTAGTTTGTCTATCCAGGGACGCTTCCCTATACGGTTGGCCATAATAGTTCCTGTGAACCCAATTCCTCTCTCTTTTTGTCTTGCGGCTAAATGTAATGAAGAGAAAAATCGATCAGCATATATATTGTATGGCGCTGGAGGTAAAGAGTTGACAAGTTTTAGGACCAAATGTTCACCTAGCCCCACATCTTTTGGGCGATCGTTGTCTCTGCCGCTATACGAGTAGAACTGCAGAAGGTACCCAAGGGGTTCACAAATACATCACTTTTGTTTTAGTCGCGCATGCTTCAAAAACCTTTCATTTAGTAGAGCAATCAATGGAGATATTTTTGCAAATCTGTCTATTTTGTCTAAATTACAGCTATCTGCACAATGAGTATATTTTTTTATCATTTCGAATCTGCTCCTACTCACAGCTCTGCTCACTCCTTCTTTTTTACATTTCTGAGTCTGTCCCCCATAACATACTCCACCTTGGCATCCGGATAAAATCAGAATCGCCAGATGGCACTTGACTTCTTCTGCTTTTACTTCAAAACTGTGGTCAACTTCACCCCACCCACATAAGAGCATGATGTTCCCAAATCACAACATTGCAATTTGTTGTGAAATAGGTTGGTCAAAAAAAAAGTTTTAGCAAAATTTTGATTGTTATTTTATCCCACATATCATTTAAAATAAACTTATGCAGATCCTGTGAAATTAAAATGTGAATAAATAAATATATACTTACTTACTTGAATTCATATTTAGTAAAAAAAATGTTGCATCTTTCAAATGAAAGTACTACCACAGATGCTATAGGTTACATAGATATTGCACGCCGAAGGAAAACATATAACCATTTTTCCATTCAATGGGACGTACCCGTACGTCCCAGTTCGATCGAACTAGAGTGAATCATACTCAGGCATGATGTTACTCTTAATTGTTTTGTATTTCAAGTTCAAGTGTTCTGTTTGTTGGATAGAAGTTTTCCGTTTTTCGCAACTGTATTTTTTTTAAATTAAATTTTGACTTATAATAAACATTATATCTGAGAACCGTAGGAAGGTTAAAGCAGAATGCGCTCTCTTTAATGTTGTGTTTATTGAATAATTGTTTTACGTTCCTTTTTTGAGATAAAATTTGAATTTTTTGATTTTTGGATGCTATGTTTTTTTCTATCTTCCACGATCAATGCTTCCGTAATAGAACGAGGAGAGCAGAGTATAGAAGGTCCCTGCGATGCTCATAGCAAGGACTTTTTTCATCTAACCATTTCGGATCTCTAGTATTTGTTATCCTTATGCATTCCAAGGCCATCGTCTCTCTTATATTTCTTTCTTGTGGACCTTCTCTGAAAATTCTATTAAATACTTTGAAGTGAACTTTACAAACGTTAAAAAATTCATTAGTTGGTGTCTTCAGACTTCCAAAGTCACTTCTTTGAGAACATTTTTTTACAAAGATGAAAAATTCCGAAGGACATGTTATTTTTTCATCAATTTTTAAAAATAGTATGGAACAATTTAAACATTTGTTCCTTAAAAGCATTTTAAAAGCAAGATATTCAGTAAAATATCGCATTGCTGTTGTTTCTAATGTGATTTTAGTTTCGATTTCCATATCACAAATGACTTTTTCGTAAAGAGTTTCATCGCATACGATTTTCTTGCGATCCTTATGCAATGAAGGAGTTTTTGAAATATTAGTTAGAATTGGGGATAAGCCTACGGTTAAAAATTCTACATCATCATCAGCACAGTTACTGAAAGGAGAAAAATTAATAATATTTGACGAAAGAATTTTCAAAACATTAAATTCGTAAACAGACGGATTTTTGTTGTAACCACCTTTGGTGCGAATAATAGACAATAAATTTTCTAATACGTCTTGATGAATTCTCTTTGTTAGTAAATAATCCATGTTCTCATTTAGACCATTGCTTATATCATGATATAGTAAAGGGTTTTCCAATACGCACTCTTTCACTAATCATCAAACTGTCACTGTCAATTTATTCAGTAAACTCAACATTTTCATCATGGTAAAGTACACGATTAACGTCTGCAAATTATAAAAATTTTCTACCGAAATTCGGAGTCGGTGACTGCAGCTTTAACTTTCAGTCGTAATTCCAGCCCTAGTAGACAGGCAATAACAAGTTTAGTGCCAAAATTTGAGTCTACATATTCGTTGTGTGATGTTGCCGTGTCAGTGAGACAACGGATTGGTCGAAGTGTCGAAAATATCGCTGCCGTTCAGGCGTCCGTAGCAAACGATCCAAATCATTCAATTCCACGGCGTTCTCAAGAATTGGGCATCGCTCAGACCACATTATGACATATTTTGCTAAAGGATCTTGGTTTACACCCATACAAGATCAAGCTGACTCAAGAATTGAAGCCGATGGACCATTTGAAGCGACGTACGTTCTCCGATTGGGTTCTGGAGAAGATGCGCCAAGATGATAAATTTCATCGCAAAATCATCTTCAGTATCGAAGGTCATTTTTGGCTCAATGGGCTCGTCAATAAGCAAAATATGCGTTATTGGTCGGGTGAAAATCCACGTGTGCTTCATGAATCACCACTTCATCCACAAAAAATAACTGTTTGGTGCGGTTTGCATGCCGACGGCGTTATTGGGCCATATTTTTTCGTCAACGATAACGATCGTCACGTTACTGTGAATGGTCAGCGTTATCGCGCCATGATCACCGATTATTTTTGGCTCGAATTGGAAGATATAGACTTGGACGACATATGGTTTCAACAGGATGATGAAACAAGCCACAAGCCACACAGCACACGCTACAATCGATTTATTGAAGAGTAAGTATGGTGAGCGTGTTATCTCAAGAAATGGGCCAGTCGATTGGCCGCCTCATTCGTGGGATTTAACTGACTATTTTCTGTGGGGCTACGTTAAGTCATTGGCTTATGCTAACAAGCCGACGACGTTGGAAGAGCCCAGAGCCAACATCGAACGCGAAATAACTGCCGTTTTGGCCGAAATGTGTGGCCGAGTCGTTGAAAAGTGGGTCCAACGAATCGACCGCTGCAAACGTGCCCGCGGTGTCCATATGAACGAAGTCGAGTTCCATTCATAAATGTTTTGATTGTACTTCAAGCTGATAATAAAGTTTTTGAAATATCTCAAATGGTTTGCGTTTTATTTAAAAAAAAATTGTCAAGTCCTTATTGGGAAACCCTATTTATCTTTAGGTAAGACAAAAATTGTTTCAACTCATTATAAGCTGGATTCTCTAGCTGAACTCCCCAAATTAAAACATTATTGTCATAATGTGAACCACTATCCATGTAGTCAAATACATTGTTCACTTTTAGTACGAACTCTTTCCTTGCTACAGCTTTATTAGAGCTTTCTTTTAAGTAATTAAGTTCAAAAGCAGTTTGAATCCATGTCGCAGTGGTACGGCTAAATATTTGCGTTGCAACGTGAACATGCATTTTTTCGAAGGCATTTGGTGCTATTTGACAACTTCTAAATCTTAAACATGTATTAGCTACGTTGTCAACTTCCAAATTGTCTATTTCTCTGATAAAATAAAAAAAAAACACTTTACCATCTGGAATTTGTAGATCTGCTTTCAATAGAACATTACGAAGTGATGTAATGAAAAACAAATCATAAAAACAAAATATTTTTTCATCAATAAAAATTATAAATCGGTTTTCTTCACAAAAACCTAACATTTTATAAGCTTTTCTATTATTGGCCCCTTGATTGCAAATAATATCACATACCTTTAGACCAAGTTCTTGACAGAGTTTCAAATTGTTTTTTATAATTTCGCTTAGGTTATCCCCATTTACACCGTTTGCTGACACAAAATTTAAAACACTTTTCCAACTATCAAATAAACAATTTAGAATGAAAACATATATTTCATACACACCAAGGTCTTCGAAACCATCTATTAAATCATTTTTTATATTATATGTGAGGTTTTTACGAATCCTAATTTCATCAAATACCAGGACAACACAACATTCTCGCTGGTTTAATAAAGCGAACTTTGACTTAAGATGCGAATGAGCATTGTTTTCATATCCTGGTTGTAATCCTTTTACAGGAGCCCATCTACAGAGAGAGGAAATGTGAGGAAGTAAAAGCCAAGTCTATCTCTCAAATTTTTATGGCAGTATGCGCTCTGTTTTTTATAATGTTTTATTTTTAAATTTCTTAATTTAACTTTGTAACTTAACAATATTTTTTTTAAAGAGGAGAACCTCCTTTGCACATCTTTCCAATAACTTATCTCACCTTGCACAGGAAATGCTGCAACTGCTCGACGTTCTTCTTCGTTTAGTTAAAGAAGACTTCAGATCTTTTAAATTCAAGTTTGAATCCAAATCAGAATTTAAATTTAAGGAAGGAACAGCATCCGCCTTAAGATATTTTTTCCCTACAAACTCGGGACAAAAATGATCTCCACAAATAAAGTATTTGCCTTCATGTTTAAGACCACACGCCTTCATCCACAAATTATTTAAAATTAATTTTTTTTTCCCTAGAAGGACATTTAAAAATTTTCAAGTCAGGGTAATTCCTTTTAGTTTTTCTGCAAACAGAACAAGAAACTCTTGTCACCCATTGCTATCGAAAAATAAACTACAAAATATTATATCGCTGAAAAAGTACCGCTGACAAAATTTACGCGAGCGCGCCGCGCAGCTTCGTGAACTGTGGTTGTTTTATGTATGAAGGTAAGGGTTGAAAACAGAAACCACAGATAAATCTGCACGGCGCGGCGCATGCCTGCTGGCTGTACACACAACACAACACATACGATCCCAAGAATTGACTTCGGTTTTATAATACATTTTGTTCATACAAATTGTTCAGGACTTGAAACAGGCAATTAAAAACTGGTTAGATTTTTTCCTTCGGCCTGCAATATCTATGTGAACTATAACGTCTGTGGTAATACGAAATTAACAACACTGAGATATTGCAACGACTGACACCGAATACCTAGAAACATCTGTTTCACAAATAATCAAGCAAAAGTATGAATTTTTTCACTATACAGTTTGCATGAACAGACAAGTTGCATCAAAAATACATATTGTTCCCATTTGGGAACACTGGGAAAAAACGGGTTAGAACTGTCATAGATTTCACTACAGAGCTTAAAGCATGGTACTAGTAAACATGGTACCACTAACCAAGTTTTAGCTGATGTTGATCGTCTGCGGGCTGGTACGCGTACCAATTTTTTGGTCTCACCAACATCAGAATTTGGTCCCACTAAAATCAAAACTGGTTCGATTTTTGTCGATGTTTGTGGGCGGAGTTTTGTGTTGCTGATACTATGTTTGAGTGTCTGTGCTCTCATCTGCCAACATTTACTCGAGCAAGCTCTTTTATCAGTGAATTTCGTCGTGTGAACACACAAAATAATCGGGAAAAAAGGCGAACATTCCAAATACTGATGTTTGGAAAGAATTTTTCGAGTGTTTTCACACCCTACCATCTTTGAGGAGAGATGGTCTCAGCGTCTGCGGGTTTTAGTGGTACCATGTTTTAGCGTCTACAGGGCGCTTAAGAATAGCATATTCACTTGGATTTTCCTTCACTGATTTTTATTTAGAAATGATGTACAATAATTTGTGGTTTTATAGTATTAGTTTTTCATAAGGTTTACTGGATGGCAGAAGTAAGGAGATGGGCCTATATTGAGTAATTAAAGATCGGTTACCTGTTTTGAACAAAGGAATTATCACAGCGTCTTTTAATGTTGATGGAAAAATACCACAATGAACATTTAAGTTAAACACCTAACTTAACGCATCAATTATATAGAAAGAAATACGCTTCAAAAGGCTGTTGGTAATGCAGTCAGATGAGCAAGAGTTTTTGTTATCAAGCGATATAATACACTTACAGACATCGACTGGTGTAATTGGTTGAAAAACTACAAGCAAAATCATTCACTAAGCCAGGAAATATATAACAATTAAAATTATAGTGGCTAAGAGATGGTTCCATGTTTGAAGCGATAGTGGTAAAAAAACATATTACGATAAATTGTAATACCATTAACTTCAATAGGCTTGATACCTTTTCTTTCATTTTCTCTGTTAAGGATGCTATTAATTATTCTCCATTTTTGCCTTACATCAGCTTTGCAGTTATGAAGTTTAGATGAATATTATACATCTCGACAGCCTTTAAATTCATTCTTTAAATCTTCGCTTAATTTTAAATAAAAACGTTTTAATGGGTGGCGTTTGCAATTTTATTCCTTAAAATCTACTCGTAGATGTTCATATCTTTTTGGACATACCTAAAATCTACTCGTATTCATGTAATTGCAGTTTTCTGTTTTATTGTATTATTGGGTTACGAGTTTGTTTCTATTATTCTAGAGCATCAGTTGGATTTTTATGAATCCGACAATTTTATTAGTTTTCGAGTCAGTCTAATAGAATTCAAGAAAACGCATATCAGTTTCATTTGGCATAATCTGCAAGGATTTTCAAAACACGTCTCAGAGTCGCCTTGTTATGCCTAAACTGGTTTTGTTTTCCAATGCCATTGCAAAATTAAAATTTGTTCAAAAACTACATACATCTGTTTGGGGGCACTCCAAAGCTAGTTACTTTCCAAATCAATTTGATGAAACAGTTGTGAGGATTAATTGTTTTCACGTGTGTGTAGAAATTGAAAGTCTGCTGACATGATACTTGATCATGCTTACGAGTATGTTTGAGTGACGAAATGCTAATGCCAATGTTAATGATATTCAAAAGATGCAAAAACGGACTCTTAGCACGGGATTTGTTTATGCTTTTCATTTTGTTTTATTAAGCCGAGTTTAAAGACGTGCTCAAAATTGGGCTTGAAAAATTCGACGACTTACTGACAGGATTTACCGGAAATTAAGTAGGTGATTACTAGTTCCGAACGTATTTACGAAATAAATATTATCAACTATTATCAAGAAGTTGTTGCATTTTGATAACTTTTGACAACTTTTTTTTCCAAAAACGCGATGTGCTGAACTTTGGAATTAAAAACAATTTATTATCAAAATTTACAAAAAATTAATTTGTTTTATGCAAAATATTAGTCATTTAATAAGTGTGGTTGAAGCAAAATTATACAAACTGAATCGATTAGAAATAGCCAGATTGGTAGCTTGAAGTGACGGTGATTATGCAGATACTCCAGTTATTAATCTAAGATGCGCATTCTAGAGTCATTTCATCAGCACAATGATTTGGAATCCAAGCGACAATGGAAGGACGACATGATCACTTAATTAATTCAATCCATCTTAATTCATTAACATTAAATGAATGCATGATTAAATCTGTGAAATATATATATAAAATATGCTACAGCAGATAAATAACATAATTTAACTTATTAGTTAGGGGAAACATAGTATTTCCTTTCGAGGAAGAGCGTCCGATGCTTATTTTTGGCTAAGGTCAGACTGAAATCAATTTGAAAAAAACAAAAATATAACTATAATACATAAAATGCAAAGTTATTTAACAGGTTAGTTGAACCCGTATGTTCCCGAAAAGCAATACACCAAGTTTTTGCCAGTGATGGAATCACGCAGTAGATAAAAAGTAAAAATGCACGGCTCGATGTGTAATGAGGTTATGAGCGCTTGAGAATTGTTGCTTCGATCTTAAAAGATGAACATGACAGAGGAAAACCGAATAAAGTTCGAATAAGCCAGCGAAGGCAGTAACGCTTTTCTTGCGTGAAATACACAAGAATACGATTCGAAACTGCGCCTAACATACTATAGTGTAACAAGGATTGTAATACGAGTATCTTTTTATTGTTTGTTAATAACATTAGCAACTCAGCCCCATTTTTTATCCTAACAATTATTTATTATGCCATTCTAGCTCTCAACTCTCTACACAAACGAAGTTCACGGTTGTGGTAAGAGAACTCAAAGGTCCTAATATACACAAATCCACTGGACTAGACCACTATTAATTTTTCATCAATTTTATATTTCGGAACTCTTTCCGAGTTCACGGAAAACAACACTTCTCCAGCCCATTTTTAAGAAAGACGAATCTTCTTCTCTTTCCTCCATCATTTCATGAGGCACGAAAACTTCTCAAGTATGGTTTTCGTAGTAACAAGTCCAGGGGCAAAACTGAGGCAGGTATAACACCTAGTAATAATAATAGTAGATGTTTGCTTGAGTGTTCGAACAGGGAAAGATCAGAGCCTCATAGCTTTTTTTATGAATCAATTTCATCAATTGAGGTCTATAAAACGATTATGTCTCTGAACAACTCGACCTCCATTACTCATAGATCTTATTCTAATGCATTTATTAAGAGCATCGCATTTTATATTGTAGATATTTTGGCTCATATCTTTAACAAAAGTATCTTATGTGGTATATTTCCTGAAATGCTTAAAATTGCTGAAGTTATACCTATATTCAAAAAAGGTGACAAAAAAGTACTCAACAATTATCGGCCTATTTCTCTTCTCCCAGTTTTTTCTAAAGTTTTCGAAAAATTAATCAAAAAAAGAATGTTGTCCTATCTTGATGGTATCTCATTCTTTAACGATAGACAATATGGATTCCGAGCTGGAAAATCTACTGAGGATGCACTTCTTAACTTCAGTAGTTCAATTTATGGAAGCATCAATAGCAAGAAGGTTACTGCAGCTCTTTTCGTGGATATAACGAAGGCTTTTGATACTGTTGATCATAAAATCTTGTTGAATATATTGAATAAAACTGGATTTAGGGGATTTGTTCTTAAATGGATTGAGTCCTATCTCACCAACAGGAAACAAATGGTTCGAATAGGAACTATGTTTAGTGAGTGCTGCGATATTACAGTTGGTGTTCCTCAGGGATCTGTTCTGGGACCTATATTCTTTCTAGTTTTCATTAACTCAATTTTTACTCTTAATATGAAAGGAAAACTTACAGGGCTTGTTGTTCATATTCCAGCAACTCTTGGTTAGATCTAATAGCTGACATCAACCATGATTTAGAAATGTTACGACATTGGTTCCGTGTGCACAAGCTAGTTATTAGTGACAAAACAAAAATTATATATTTTAACACTTCTTTGCATTTAGAACTTCCAGTTTTTACATTTCATAGTGCGTACTGCAATAATATGTTGATAAACTCTGACAATTGCTGTGAATCGCTTTCCGAAAGATCTTGTACATATAACACTTCCATAGATTGCCTACCTAGCTGTTTTGTCATTGGTAACGTACAGGTCTTTAAGTATCTAGGACTCGAGTTCGATAGCAGGTTAAATTGGAATGCTCACACTACTTCCTTAAGGAAATACCTGCTGAAAACAACCAGAACCCTTTACCGTTTGAGACTATTTTGCTCAAAAAAACTTTTACAAACGTTTTATTATGGTCGGCGGAACACACAAAAACAAAATGCAACCTTTGCTTGTTTTACAAAAATATGTGCTGAGAATTATCTGGAAAAAAAGGCGCCATGAACATAGTTTCCCACTCTTTACACATTCTTTTATATTGCCTCTAAAGCATCATTATTTCTATAAAGTATTAAAAATCTTTTTCTTAAGAAGCGGATACTCATTAAATCATGATCCGAATACCTATGGTCTTCGCAGCTCTTCTATGAATCTTGCTTTCATTCCTTCACACAATACTCATCTCTTCTTAAGTTATTACTCTTCTGTAGCTCCTCGTATCTTTCATAAACTACCCATTGAAATAAGGCGCTCTAGTAATTTCTTTTCCTTTAATAAAGCGGTCAACAAGTGGCTGTTTAATTTTGACCTCAATGAGATTGATAATCTATCGAAGTTAATTATTTAGTAGCATCTACTAGTACTTACTCGTACATCTAATTATTATGAATTTTTTCTTTTCTCTCCACCACACAATATATTTTTTCTTTGTTTTTTAATCTAAAATTTTCTATATTGTTATTGTCTGACTCAATTCATTCGGCACTAGTTTTATTAACTATAGAATGTATTTATTTATTCATTCACTGATGAAAAACACTTAATATTTTTACAGTACTTGAATTTATGTAATTGCCTTTATGTTAAACTTAAGTTTGTTAATTGAAATCCACTCATAAAACCTTCTTACAAATTTAAGCGCATATATAGCTGTTATGAAATTTGTAAAATGGGCTTAAATGAATGAATGAATGAATAAAAATGAATAAAAATGAAATGAAATGAAGTGTTTACCACTACATTAATATCGATATTTTAAAGGCATTTAACAAAATATGCCATTAGGCCATTAAAGACAAGTTTTAAGGCTAATACAAGTATACACGAAATAAAAGCTGATGTGCCACAGGGCTCCATTCTGTCTACAACACTCTTTTTAATTTTCATTGTTAGACTATTATCTGCTATTTATAAGCAAGTATATTCCTTTGCTGAAGACATCACTCTCTTTAGAATAGAAGCAAAATTTCGGCGCTCCTGAAATAGATACGAAATAGGGGTAGTTAATGATCAACAGGCTAGACATCTATTGAGAAACGTGACTGTTAACCTAGGCAAGTGAAAGTAAAAAGTTTTACTATACTCGTACATATAACAAGTTTAGGAAACTACTGGTTCAAATCTGTTTAACAATTCTTAGCAGTATTAAAATTTAAAATTAGTGTCTTAAATTTTTCCACATGATACTCTTGTAAACTGAAGACGCATAAAGTGTTCTTAAACACGATTAGCTGTATATTGAAGCGTGTTAAAAGCATCCAGTAATGCTAATTACTGGGTTCACAATGAAATTATACCATATTACAATTTACAGACTTTAATAAGACAAAAAGTTTGAGGACAACAAAAAGAATTGGTGAGAGCTATCCAATACAAAATGAATCACTCCCTACAAGTGGAGAAACATTTGTTTTTTGAGCGATTCTCCGATAGACAATATGAATACTGCTTTTTAAGTAAGAATCGTTATTTAAAAAAAATAGGTTTACTTAAGTTTTATACCAAATCCGCATGGTTCTTACAATTTCAAGAAGCGAAATTTGATCCTTACTGTCACTTTCTTGAGAAGTGTCTGGTTCTTAAAGAATTCCAAATCAATTTCTTCGGAGCTCCGACATTTTGGTTGGAGAAATCTATCGTTTCATTTTTATTTTAAATGAATTTTTGGTACATTTAATTCACTTACTCTTATAAGCTTTTTCAATAAACAAAAAAACTTAAAAACTTGCCTAACTATTAGCTCGATCGTGAATAATGTCAGAGTGAATAGATGGGTTCTTGCTAAGTTCTGTAAAAAACATTTATTTTCGGTCCCTTTTTACAACACAAACTCATTAGAAGTGTTAATTTATTAGAAGTCAAGGCAATTTTCCGTTTGTGAATAGAATCAGTAGTTTTATCCCTGTAATCTTTAAACATAAAAGTACCAAAATCACTTCATATACTCTTCACAAAGGAAAAACCTGCTTACACATCAAACATGAGCTCAAACGCGAATATCGGCCCTGTTACCCGTCTCCAAAAAAGGCAAGAGAATGCATCGGACGCAACCGCCTGCATAACACTAAAGCAAAGTGCCACACCAACTTCTAAGAGTGTCGCTACTGGAGCACCAAAGCCTCTCAATATGGAAGTGCTTGAAAGGCGTCTAAATAACCACACCGATGCAATCCTAACTCGGTTTTCTGCTGAAATCTGCAGCCTACGCCATGACATAACTCAACAGATTTGAACAAAACTGGTCAAACTATGCATAAAAACTAGATCAGTCCCTCAAGGATTTCCAATTACGTGTGGAGAAATTGGAGACACACTATCGTAAAACAAAATCCCTTGCCGATAACCTAACTGAATTAAGTAACAAATGCGATGTATTGGAGAGAAGTGAGCTTGGATCTGACGCAATTCTCTTTTGAAGTTCCCCAGTTGGCCGAAGAAAGCCTCAAGTCAATTTTTCACCATATCTGCCACACCGTAGAATGTAGACCCCCGATCATGGAAGTTATATTTCGTGTACAACAACGGGACAACACCAACGACCCACCGATAATTCTAAAATTTCCTTCAACTCACGACAAAAACCTTGTGTTGAAGTCCATTGCCGAATATCGGAAGAACGAGAAAAGGCATTTACGCATCAGTGATGTTGGCCTGGACGAAGAGCAGAATGTTGGCGCTAACATCTACATGAGCGAAAGTCTCACCAAAAGAAATAGTTCGCTTTTACATCAAGCAGTCCCTCTCAAGCAGCGTAAGCAACTTTTCTCTGTTACTACGAAAAATGGCTTAGTCGTCGTAAGAGCACATAAAAATGGAAGAAACATAACTATTAATCATACACATATTGTAGAATATTTCATTCTCGTTTTATTGAAAAGAAAGCCAATTGGGATAAATTTTCCACAAATGCTAACCATCTAGCCTCTTCAACACCAATTGCACAAAACATCAATAAAGAAGCAGCAAATTTAAGGAAAATAATCAGACGAGCAGCGGCAGAATCCATTCCTTCTTCGCATCCCCCTCATAAGTCGTCGCAACCTGTTTGGTTTAATTCGCAAATAAAACAGTTGACCAAGGAAAAAGAACACGCATGGCTTCACCTAAAAAGGCATCCAAATACCGCAAATGCCATTGCTTATCGCCGCTTAGCCGCCGTAATAAAACGCACGGTACGGGAAGCCAAGGCCGAAGCGTGGTCAAACTTCTTGGGTTCACTCAACTGCTCTTTGGATTCCAGTACACTTTGGAGCAAGGTTAAAGCAATGTATGGGAACCGAGCACAGCATCGAATTACTTCTATCAAACAGAACAAAACCTCTGTGATAGACCCCGCTGAAATAGCACAACGCTTCGCGGACAAATGGGCTGGATACTGCGCCGACAGAAACTACTCCCCTTTCATCCTTCAGGAAAAGAATGAAGAATGCCTTTCAAATGGATTTTAATTCCTCAGTTCCCAGCGTTACCACCAAACGTTTTGATCCCATTACTTTAGCAGAGTTCATGGAATCACTTAAAGGGACAAAAGGTTCAACGCCGGGGTCAGACAAAATTACTTTCAAGATGATCAAACGATTACCAGTACAAGTCATATTGCGATTAGTTGGACTTTATAACAACATGTTGGATAAAGGCATTTTTCCACACGAATGGAAGAAAGGAACCTTGATCCCAATCCCTAAGCCAAATCATGACCATCACTCTATTGATGGGTTCCGACCGATTTCGCTCCTTTCAGTCCTGTCGAAATTATTTGAAAAAATAATTGGGAACAGGCTTAAATGGATCTTGGAAAAACATCTTAATTGTGGACAACATGGATTCAGGCCAAGCAGAGGGACACATACTCTGCTCCATAAGCTGGACGAAGCAGTCCACAGAGAGTTGGCTTTATGCAAACATTCCGTCCTCCTTGCCATGGACTTGGAGAAAGCCTTCGAGTAGTAATAAGACAACTGTGGGGAGTAATAAGACAACTCGAAAATTGGAAAATTAACAGGGACCTTCTAAGAATAATTTACTCATTCATGTCTAATAGGGCTATAATTGTCCAAGTCAATGGTTACCTATCCACAATAACACCAATCGAAAACGGCGTCCCTCAAGGATCTCCAATTTCGACATCACTGTATAATGCCTATATCAATTCGTTACTCATGGAGATAGAAGCTGGCAACCAACACATCAAGTCTACTTTAACGTACGCCGACAACATCTTTATTTTAGCATCTGGTAAACCAGAGGAAGTGACAGTAGCGCTAGGGCGGATGGTTTCGAAATCATTAATGTGGTGCCAAAATTCAGGAGCAAAATTGCCTCTTGAAAAAATGGAAGCCTTACACATCTGCCGTAAACGCAGCTGTACAAATACAGCAATAAAAATAGAGAATGTCAGGTTTTCTCTTTTGGAAAGGGGTAAAATTCTTGGGCTGATCTGTACCAAAACTTGGAAATGGCATGCTCACGCAAAAATCGTCAGAGAGAAACTAGCAAAAGTTCACAACCTGCTCAAAATAATATGCAATAAACATAAAGGACCTCAACATAACACAGCCATCAGTATAGCCCAAACGCTAATAAGAGGCGCTATACAGCATGGACTCTCCTTATTTTCAAACTGGACCAAAAGATGCGACCAACAAACACAAACAAAAATAAACGCAATACTACGTACTGCTTTAGGAGCATTACCATCGACACCTATCGACTCTTTGTTGGCAGAATCTAACACCATGCGCTTCGTGGACATAAAAACCATAACCCAAGTTAAATTTATTGCAAAAAGCCTAAATGATAGGAAACACCCACTCCACAATATATGCATCATTGGCTGTCTTAATGCCAAAAAATCTAGAAACAAAAGTGCACTCTTCAATTCTATTCGTAGTAATAATCTAGCAAGTATCACTATTGCGAAACCACTGGGTTATGAGACAACACCACCTTGGCTTTTTCCTTGGCACCTAATAAACGACTCGCTCAGCGCTTCACGTAAAGGACACACGCAGCCGGTAGTCTATCGAAAAAAACTTTCTGGAATTGTTGTCAGAGGGTAATTTTGATTGTATTTTATATACCGACGCTTCTTGTCACGAAGGAACCACAGGTTTTTGTGTCTACAGGCTAGACAATCAATTTGACACAATAATAACGCAACAAATTACTACACCCAACCAAAACTCTTTCATTGGTGAAGTAAATGGCACTAGTAGAACCGTTCAACTTCGCAAAAGTTCTTCATGGAAAAACAGCAATATGCACAGACTCCCTCAGCGCAATACACGGTATCCAAAACAATAAAAGCAAAACGCCGATTTTTCATTTTCTACGCTCCGTGATCGCTTCAAACTCCCCCAGGATCCATGTTATATGGACACCCGGACATGTAGGCATTCCAGGGAATGAAAAAGCTGACGCAGGTGCCCGTCTAGCAATTAATATGCCTTTGGTGTATTCCATACCACCTTTCGCAAATGCAATATGGCGACAAAAAGTGCAAGAAATACAAATAGAAGCAGAAAACCGCTGGACCTTGTCAAGTTCCTTCTTAAGAACACATAAGCCATCTTTAGCACCTGTATTCTACAATGAGTCCTTGAGCCGACTACAATCGGTTAAACTCGTTAGATTGAGATTGGGACATGCACTGTTTAATAAGTCCCACTTGTACAACAGAGATAGTCAACCATTATGCAAAATTTGTCAGGAGAATTTAACCATACATCACGTGCTTCAAAGCTGCCAACTTACTAAAGACCACTTTACTGATAATATTCCAACCCTATCGCAGTTACTTGATCCCTCCTTACCGCCACAGAATTCTAAATTATTTCCATTATTGACTAAACACAAATTAAATTCAATTTGAAATCAAATCTAAAATCTAAATCTAGTATCCATATATGTATAAGAATAGTGAATCATAAGGTCAGTGTAAATATAAAATTGTAAATATTTGTAGAAATTGTAAATAGTACGACATTTAAGTAACAGCCATATGGGCACAGACCCCGGCTTTATATTCCGGACAATACAAATTTATTTGTATTCGTACCTGTGAAAAATGAAATAAAAATAAATAAAATAAAATAACTATTAATGATGAAGAGATCCTAAATGACATAACCGTTCAAAGTCAAACAGCAAAAATCACGAGTACCCACGATCACGATTAATGAAGATGACAAATTTCCTGCATATGACTTGTAAAATTTTCTTTAATTTTTTTCTTTCTATTCTGTTTCTTCTCTTTAACTATCTCTGTTTATTTACTTCTCTTTCTTTGTTTTATTATTTCTCTTTCTCTGTTTTTAAATCTATTGAGCTGTTATTCAAATTGCATGTAACTTTTTTTGACTTTTCTGCATGTCTTGTGTTCTTCGTCGCATTAATAACCGTTTTAGTATGTCGAAATGAGTAACAATTTACACGCGCAGGGTAGTTCCATCGATGATTCTAAGATTTTAATCAACGGTCTTTGCAAACAAAGGGCTTCAACATATTTTACCTGAACGCACAAACCATAAACAAGAAAATAGAGAACTTACGTTATATATTTACTATATATGGTTGATGTTATTTGTTTTTCAGAAACTTGGCTGGAGTTAGAAATGAATTCCAATCTGTTTAGACTAGATAATATGAAACTTTTCCGGAGTGTTAGGCAACGCAAAGGAGGCGGAGGGGTCGCCATGTACATTGAAAATAATAAGAATTATACGTTTCATGTCGTAAAGAAATCGGCAAGGAGTGAGCTTGTAGAATATGTGTTTATCAAAGTAATAGATGGCTGTGACACGGATAAAATGTTACTTGGTTGTGTATACATGGCACCCGATGTAGCCTATTATGCACTCATAAGGGATGTATTTGAGGAATTAGCTTCGCTACACTCCAAAATCGTTATCTGTGGGGATTTTAATCTAAACATCTTAGGGAATGAAAATCAAACAACTCGAGAAATGATAGAAGCACTCAATTTAATCTTTGTAAATTCCAACTAACCAAATCATTTTGCACCCACTTGTATGCCTTCTCTATTAGACTTTGTTTTTCTTTCTCATCCCAGTTTAGTAATGCACTATAACCAACTTCTTGCTCCTTCTTTTTCCCATCATGACATGATTTTCACAACAATAGATGCAATTCCTTCTTTTATAAATGATACAACCTTTACATACATACATTGCTGAATGTCGTCGTTTGAATTGGTGGCACATTTATAGCACGAACAATACCAGTTTTCAGGTTGAATATCTGAATAGCATCATCCTATATTTGTTCAATAAAGATGTCCCTCTTAAAATAAATAGGAATAAAAAAACTAACATACCATGGTTTACTCAACACATTCGTGACCTTATAAAAGCACGTAACCGTTTGTAATCCAGGAGACGATATAAATGCTTATCTCTACATAGGGAATTCAAGGCTGCTCGTAACGCAGTAACGACCCTTATTCGGAGAAAAAAAAGAAACTTCTTCAAACACAAATTCGACTCTGTTAGCTCAAGCTCCGAGTTTTGGAAAAAAGTTCGTGTCATATTGTACTAACAACAGATAAGACATCAATTCCTAGCACCACAGACTTAGAAGACCTTAATTCAAAATTCGTCTCCAATAGTGAAAAATCAAACAGGCCAGTTATGTCGACTTCTTTTATTCGAGAAAACAATCTTGAAAGAAGGTTCTCGCTTTCTTGCGTTGACGAAAATGAGGTGGGCAAGACAATATTAAACATCAAATCTAATGCAATGGGTTCAGGTAATATCCAACGAAAGTTTTTTTAAAAATTCTCCTACCTACTATTCTTCATCAAACCAAGCACATTGTGAACACTATAATCACACCCTCAGTTTATCCTGATGGGTGGAAAATCGCAAAAGTGCTACCGGTAAGAAAGTCATCACTATCAAATATTCCAGAATACTGACCCATTGCAATATTACCGTTTCTAAGTAAAGTGTTTTAAACCATTTTAAATCATCAAATGAAGACCTATCTCAATGATAATAAATTAATAGCAAAGTACCAGTCGGGGTTTTGGCACTAAGCACAACTGCACAACTGCTTTACTAAACATTACAGAGGATCTACGTAACGGCTTGGATAAGAATATGTTGGGTATAATTATATTTCTTGACTTCTCAAAAGCATTTGATTGTGTAAATCATTCTATATTATTAAAGAAACTCGAAAGACAATTTTCATTTGAAAGCTCTTTATGCAGTCTTATGTCATTGTATTTATGTAATCGTTTCCAATTCGTCTATCACAAAAAAAAATCATTCGTCTTGTCTTCTAGTTCCCTTAGGTGTCCCAGAAGGTTCCGTGTTTGGGCCTCTACTGTATACATGTTTCATAAATGATATTCCTCAACGACTTAACACCTGTGGACATCATATATGGGCCGATGACCCCCAAATATACTCCCTGTTTCCGAAATCGAACAAAATGTAGGCGGTAAACAGCATAAATTGTGTGCTAGAAAAAATTAGTAAATGGTCAATCGAAAACAGGCTAAGTCTCAACCCGGCAAAGAAAAAAGCTATGGTAATAAGTGGTTCTAGAAGTACAGAGGTGTTTCCTCCTCTTCTCTTAAACCACTATCCTGTCGAGTATGTAGAAACAATTAACACGTTCGCGGACGCTAATAATTTCAGGGAGCTGCAAAAATATACAGGCAATTATTTTTGAAACTAGTTGTAATATCCGAAATCTGATTAGACATGCGACTATATTATAAGAGTAGTCAGAACATCGTATTTTAACCGTTCTATACAATGAATGTTATTAGTCTAAGAGCCCGAAGCAAGTGTGCTGCAAACTCATTTTTTTTCAAAATTGAGATAATTGATATAACCAGTGAATGCTAATTTCATTGTATAATGTATTTTTATTTGATCACAGAAATGTTGGTCCAAGACGTGTCGAGTGTGGCAACGTTGTTTTTTTTGTTTTCTTAATATATGACATAACCAAGTTGTTCTGGGCTAGATGAGCCGAGAATTAAATTTTAACGGTTCTGGGCTAGATGAGCCGAGAATTAATTGTTAATGGTTGGAGAAGAAGTCTCCGAACGCTTAGGAAATAAAACACGTCTTACTTTTGATAGATGTTTATTTTATGAAGATGTGAATCCAACTGTGTCAATCTGCTCTATGCACTAACCTCGTAATCTCTGTACCTTGTAAAACAGCTGGGTTTTCTTTACATTGGTACGTATATGGTCATTGACCCTGCCTTGCATTTATGTGCCATACTGTTTATTTATAATACACTAATATTATTACATTTGCTAACAATGCCCCCTACTTTACATTGTGGGAACGGGATGGCTCTATCGCTGATTGCTCTTTCACTTCATGTGTTGACAGCACTCCCATTTGATTGAAGGTGAATTGTGGATTTAGCGTAGGTGTGAGTGAGTCGACATGTTCTTCGGCCTGCTGCCTGTCATTCTTGTGACCATTTGGCAGATCATTGGTCTCTGATATTTGTTTTCGTTGTAAACAGATTTTTAGTGGCGGCGCATATCCTTCGTTCGCGCTGCAGCAAGAAGGAAGTGGATAACCCAGGATGAAGTTTAATATACTCGTAAATATTGTTGGGAACCAACATGCTCCCCGCCTCTGAGTTTGGTGGTTGATGCTGATGGAGTTTTGCTCTGGTGTCCCTTTTCTGTTCCAGTCATCATGTTCCTCGTTTGGGTTCAGGTAAGGTGCATGTAGAAAAAATAAAAAGTATTAATTAGTAATTTGCTAATACTAATAGGTCTAAATGGTGAAAGTGGATATTTATCTGCATGGGTTAATTCATCCTATGGGGTAAGTTGACCTTAAGCACTGGGTTCGTAGTACTTTCCTATGATGTGTGTGTGTGTTTTTTTTTTTTTTAATAGAATTCATAGGGTTTATCGAGTTCAGGGTAGATTAGGGGTTCGGTTCGTTGATTCAGTTCATGGATTTTCATAAAGATCAGGGTAGATTGGGGTTCGTTAGATTAGTTCAGGGGATTTTCACTTGTTTTATATTAAAGAGTATTTTTACTTCGATTCTATCGACGAGTTCGCTACCGGCAAGGGGGATAGTTTCGCGATCGGACGTTTCAATATTGAGTTTTCAGTTTTTATGGTCACCACGCGCGTAAGACCATCAGAGCCCGGATGTAGTTCGATAACTCGCGCGAGCAGCCATGCGGATGGTGGGAGATTGTCTTCTTTGACTAAAACAATATCGCCGACCTTGATGTTGGTTTGAGTTTGCAGCCATTTTGGTCGATGTTGAAGGCTGTGGAGATATGTTGAACTCCACTGTTTCCAAAAGTCTTGTGTTAAACGCTGCACGAACTTCCATCTGTCCAAATTGTTGAGCTTCCTTTCCTTTAAATTTCTTTCTGGAAGTGTTCGCAGTGGTGCCCCGATTAAGAAATGGCCTGGCGTTAGGACATTTAAGTCATCTGGATCTGTTGTCATCGGACACAGTGGGCGGGAGTTGAGGCAAGCTTCAATCTGTGCGAGAAGTGTTACGTACTCTTCGAACGTGAGTTTCGCTGCCCCAATGGTTCTCTTCAGGTGATGTTTTATCGACTTTACTCCCGCCTCCCATAGCCCTCCAAAATGTGGTGACGATGGAGGGTTGAAATGCCATGATGTACCTTGCGTTGCCAAATTTTGTGCGACTTCAGCTGACCATTCTGCGGATATGAAGTTGGCTTCCTTTCTGAGCTCATTGTTGGCTCCCTTAAAATTTGTTCCGCAGTCGCTAAACATGTTGCTGCAGCTTCCTCGTCTTGCGACAAATCTTCTGAATGCTGCAATGAATGCTGCAGCACTTAGGTCGCTAACGAGTTCGATGTGTATGGCCTTTGTGGCCAGACACATAAACACGGCTATGTATCCCTTTGTCGATCTGTTGCACCTCCCTTTCCATAATTTTATTTCAATCGGGCCAGCGTAGTCGACACCTGTATTTGTGAAGGGTCGGCTAACTCTTACCCGTTCTGCTGGTAGGTTTCCCATTAATTGTTGTTGCATTTGGGCATTGTAGCGATGGCATCGGATACATCCGTGGATCGTTGATTTGACCATTCCCTTCAAGTTTGGAATCCAATAACTCATTCGACAAATGCCATCATCATTTGTTGTCCACCATGCATGGTTCGTTGATGAACGTCGGTTACAACCAACCTAGAAAAGTGATGCCTTTGGGGAAGGATGATTGGATGCCGTTGATGGAATGGTAGTACTGAGTTGAGCAATCTGCCACCCACTCTTAACAGTTCCTCTTCATCCAGAAATGGATTCAGATTGCGAATCACACTTCCTTTCGGTATTGCTTTTTTCTGCTGAAGTGCCTTGATCTCTTCTTGGAACATTTCCCTTTGAGCAAGTTTCACAAGTTGGTCATGTGCTGATCTTCGTTCATTTGCTGTAAGGGGTGTTGTGTTTAGCATTCTTCGTTTTTTAGGGTTTTTTAAATTAAACAAATAGCGCCGCCATATAGCTATGTTGTACACGAGGCGTTGTAGTGTTGAAAATTTTTGAAAAAATTCATTGTTGAGCAGAATGCTGTATGAAGTTATTTGAAAAAGGCTGGTTATTGGTATTTTCAGGTTTCTGCTGTAGAATGCTTCCACCGTATCCTGTGTCAATTTCTTTTCCTTACTTTCCACATTTGTTTCTGGTGGAATTGTTGTTGGAAATTCATCTGCCTTAAACTTGTGAAGAAAATGGGGCCCATGCCACCACAACTCGTTACTAATGAGCTCTTCTGGGTTCAATCCGCGGGATCCAATGTCAGCTGGGTTGTCCTTGCTGCCTACATGTCTCCACGTTGCCTTGCTTGTTAACCTTTGGATTTCGGTTATTCTGTTGGCTACAAAAGTGTTCCGCGTGGATGGATTTCCTTTTATCCAAGCTAAGGATAATTAATCGATACTAAGGGTAGGAAAGCAATGCCTCATAAAAGATATGAAGGTCCAAGACCATTTGAACGTGGCATACACTCTGCCAGACTGTTTCGAAATTCTAAAAAATATCAATTTTTGAAATAATTGTTATAACCAAAATCGGAGTATACCATAACATTAATAATACTCCCCTGATTACAAATTGGTGGGTCCAAGACCATTTGAACGTGGATTACGCTCTGCCAGATCATTTTAAGATTCTGAAAAAAATTGGTTTTCGAAATACGTACAACCAATCTTTATATTATCATTTTTGAAATAACACGACCATATTACCAAACAAAAAATACACCAAAATATAGGCTAAATGCGTATCTGTAAGTCACAGATGATTCGGACCGGCTTTCCCAACAACAGACCAGCCTAAAAGTTTTCAACCAAAAAAAAAAAAGAACTATTTGTTATCTACAATACGAAAAGTCCGTATAATAGGAAACACTAAATAATTGGGAAAATGGGCTGCTCACAGAAACTTTATCAGCAAACCGGAAGGAAATGCAACTATATCAAAACCGAGGCAGCGATGGGAGGGTTGTATTAAAATGCATATTTGCGAGATTTATCGGGAGAACTATGGATGCGAGGAAAACGCCTGTATAGATGTGAATGACTATTGCTCTTTCACGAAGTCATGAATGGAAATAAATAATAATAACAATAATAATAAGATTAATCAACTATGACCAACTTATCAGGGAGAGATTGATCTTAAATTTACATCTTCGCGAAAAATGTGTCTTTGATTTTTCTTATCAATCCAAACTCAAAAACACGTAGACAACATTAGCTCACGACACAAACAAAATATAAAAAAAATCACTTTTTACTGTTCTTGCCGTTATGAGTTAATGAAATCACAAGTAGACAAGTAAGTAAGTCCATAATTTATTCTGATGATTACATAGTTACACTTTCGTTTTCTCTGTGTAATAATGAGTGCTTCAAATTTAAATGCAAAGTGCATTCTTGGCTATAATGGTAACCCAAAACACAGTGGTAAAGTGATATGTTTCACAGAAAAACTTTAGAAAAATGTGTTGAAATACTAAATATTAGAAAAATCTGTGGGTTTAAATGTAGTGATATTGCTCTACAAAATGCTGTGGATGATTTAACTGGATATCATACCGGCTGCTATAGTAATTTCACAGCTGTCCCGAAGGCTGTAAGTGCATCTTATGAAACATGTAAGTAAATTTATTCCAAGTTAAATGGTTTGATGGCAAGTGTATCCAGTGCACACTGCAGCAAATGCTGGTCAATAATGACGACGGCCTTGTTGAAAGTGAGGGAGATCTGTTTACTTGTACATCTTGTGATTCTTCTGATAAAAGTGATAACTTATACTACCATACCTATAATTATAGGTATATATAGATGGATATGGCGTGTGCGCCCGGAATTGAAACGCAAGGACTACTGGTTCTTGCTTTACGATAATACTCCTGCGTATCCGTCGTTCTTGGTAAACTAGTTTTGCGATCAATTTCCATCATGTACGCCGAATCTAGACCCCAACCGACTTTTTTCTATTCCTGTAGCTGAACACTGCTATGAAAGGAGAGCGATTTGATTACGGATGGGCTATTCAGTGAAATATTCCTTCCGAAAAAAGACTTTTCGACGGCTTTCCAGAGGCTTAACGAACGGTCAAAAATTTGTAGATAGAGGGCAGTGTACTGTGTTGAAAATTTAATAAAAAATGTTGTCCTAACTAAACTGACTAAAATCATTCCCGGATCAAACTGTGTAAGCAACCCAACTTATGGACTATATCCAATCAATCACTTTTCGGAAATCATGCTTAACTTCCAAAATATGCTTAAAATTACGGTCTATCTTCTTCGGAAAAGATGAAGTGATTCAGTACGTATTCTGCTGACACAACGAGTATTTTATCATACCCACACGCGTGAAAAGTCGAAAATCTTCTCTCACGGGGAGAATCGGGCAAACAAGGACTGGTTGCTATGGGCGTACACAAAGCTTTTATCGGGATCACTAAATCGAGGTCCCTATCCACATCTTAGAATTGCTATTCCTACTTTTGCGACAAGATTGAAATACTCGATAAAGCCAGTTGGCTCGTCAGACTTCGCAAAAGAGGCAAACACTCAGAATATCTGACGGCAAATATGGTCTACTGAGTCTAAAGCAGGACTGTCTTTGTTTTGAGAATCAGTTGCTAGGTAACCCGACCAAAGCAAGCTCATTACCAGCTGTTATCACGGAAGCGAGTGAACAGAGTAACACAAGTCGCAGTAGCTAATATTTGTCTTCGATTGTAGTCATAAATATGCATTTTAATACAACCCTCCCATCGCTGCCTCGGTTTTGATATAGTTACATTTCCTTCCGGTTTGCTGATAAAGTTTCTGTGAGCAACCCATTTTCCCAATTATTTAGTGTTTCCTATTATACGGACTTTTCGTATTGTAGATAACAAATAGTTCTTTTTTTTTTTGGTTGAAAACTTTTAGGCTGGTCTGTTGTTGGGAAAGCCGGTCCGAATCATCTGTGACTTACAGATACGCATTCAGCCTATATTTTGGTGTATTTTTTGTTTGGTATTATGGTCGCGTTATTTCAAAAATGATAATATAAAGATTGGTTGTACGTATTTCGAAAACCAATTTTTTTCAGAATCTTAAAATGATCTGGCAGAGCGTAATCCACGTTCAAATGGTCTTGGACCCACCAATTTGTAATCAGGAGAGTATTATTAATGTTATGGTATACTCCGATTTTGGTTATAACGATTATTTCAAAAATTGATATTTTTAGAATTTCGAAACAGTCTGGCAGAGTGTATGCCACGTTCAAATGGACTTGGACCTTCATATCTTTTATGAGGCATTGCTTTCCTACCTTTAGATCGATTAATACTTGGTTATGTCATATATTAAGAAAACATTTTTTTTTTTTAAATTTTAAAACGATCTGGCAACAGTGTTGCCACACTCGACACGTCTTGGACCAACATTTCTGTGATCAAATAAAAATACACTATACAATGAAATTAGCATTCACTGGTTATATCAATTATCTCAATTTTGGAAAAAAAAAAATAGTTTTCAGCACACTATTACTCACTAAATCCGCGACCATTTCCTGCAAGACTTTTGTTTTTAACATAATGCTTACACCAGCTTTCAACTCATCTGGTTATTTTTTGGTTACCTCTCACTCCTAAAAATTGCTGATGGCTCTTGGTCTATATATATATCCACGACGATATAGATAATATTCTTCAACCAGAATGACGTGAATGCTATAGTATTCATCCATAGAATACATGAGAAAAACAGGTTTATTATAGTTTCATTACACTTTTTATTTAACAATAGATCTTTATTTGTCTACATACGAGTATATAAAAATGAATAAATTAAATCCATAATGTCATAGTATGTATATATGAAAACAAAACTAAATATTTCTGTCCATTATTGTGATTGAATATTTTTAGGATTCCATATCCGAATTTGAGGTTTTGTGATCTTCAGGAGGTAAGTGCCATTGTCGGAAGTACTCTCCAGGATACAGTGGAGGTTTATTTACACAGTTCTGACATCGGTATGATGTGAATTTAATTATTTTTTGCATGTAACAATATTTGCACTTCAGGAAATATGTTCTACGTTTGTAATTTAAAGGTGCCGGAATTTTTTCCTGATAGTGTGCATCTTGGCGGAGTGTATCTAACATGCGTTTGTGAGTTGCCATTATCAAGCAAAAAGTCACGACCATTTGTGGTATTTTCAAAAGCGTATTTATTAGGTTGTCTCTAAAATCAAGGAAACTAATATTTGAATCACTTATCTTCTTATAAATGTAATAAGAATTCCATACAGAAATATCTAATAGATGGAATAGAGCCTTCTTGTACCAACGAATAGATTTTTTAGGTGAGGAATAATATGATATCATTTGATCACATCTGTCTATGCCTGACATATTCGCGTTATAATTAGCAATCTCTATTGCCTTTTTCTTCGAGATACTCGTACCATATTTATTCTGCACGTCAATTATTTTGGGATGGTTTTCCGTTGTGATACAGAGCACATCCCGATTGTCTTTACACTTACTTATATAGACGTTGCTCTGTCTTCTCCATATATGTTCTCCTTTTTTCAATTTTTTTTTGCATTACAACTTTTGGATTCATTTTACGATTGCTACGTAAGGTTCCAGTGGTATGAGTTTTAAAACTAAGTAATCGATTGCTCAGTCCGACACTATTATAGTAGTTGTCCATAAATAATGAATGGCCCTACGATAAATATGGTTCCATTAGTTTCATAACCACAGAGTCCACTACAGATAAGGAAGACACCTCATGTGTTACTTTGCCTTTATATATACTCGTATCTAGATTGAGAGCATAGCCATCATGTCATAGAATTTAATTCCGTACTCATTTTTCTTTGATTTTATACATTGCCGAAAACTTAGTCTCCCTCTCATAGATTCATCTAACGATAAATTTTTTCCAGGTTTATATGCCGTTTGAAATGATCTATTTACACGCTTCAGAAGTTCGGAAATCTTAGATAGTCTGTCATTAGTTGGTACGGATTCACAATTTAAGCAACGCAATAGCTGTTCAACCTTCATAGATGCCCCGAAAATTGGATGATAATACAACGGATTGTTAGAGCAGTTTGAACGAATTTTAAGTGTCTTTATTTGAGACTGCAGCAAACAAAGGCCAAAGAATATCTCCATTTCCTGCAAGTTTGTTTCTTTGAAACTCTGTATCCGGCAATTTCTCGTACGTGGACATGATAGTGACAGAAAATTTTTCCCATATTCATTTGTGCAACTAACAATTAAATGCATTATTTCCGTTGACCAAATTTTATCGAAAATCTCTTTCGGAGTTTTACAGTTTTTCACATCAAGATCATTCAAAATGAAAGTCTTGTATTTCTGCAGTATCTTCATTCCACAAGGTAGTTGTCTCATCTATCCCATTTGAAATATTTATGTTGTTACAATCTTCTGAATCAGAAGATGATGTTGATAAGCCCATATTGTTTGACAAAAATGTATTAGGGGTACACTCTCTAGAGTTTTCGCTGAATTTCCCATAGTCTATCACAAAGGTCTCCATCAAATTTACTGATTTCATTTCCAATTATTTCCGTAATACACTTACCTATATCTTGATCTGAATCAGAATCATCAAATAATCTCAAAATTCGCGTACGCTTCTTATGTGAATTCATATTTCTTCAAGAAAGTTATACGAAAGTATATGAAAGTAACGGGAATTTTCAAAAAAAATGTACAATGATAGAGTCAGCTCTCTCTGAGAATTCTACGAAATATAGATGCTATAGCATTCACGTCATGTATTACATTTCTAGTTTACTCAATGTAGCCGTCTTAAGGAAACTTGTAAATACACGGAGAAAAGATAAAATAATATGAAAGTACCTAATGAATCAATTGGTCATTATTTTGAAATGTATATTAATTACAAAAACAAAAGATTGTATAAAATTAAATGAATAAAAATTGAGTTTAAAATTTGAATGCTGTAGCATTCACGCCCGCGAACGTGTTAAGAATCTAGGTCAACACCTGAACTGGAATATTCATATAAATAAAATTGTATCAAAAATTAATGGAGCACTTGTTGGACTTTGTGGTTGCGAAATATTTTCCAATATGGACCATGAGTCTAGAAGAAAACTCACAGTAGCCTATAATAGCCGCTCCAGATACATATTTTGTATCAGCAGACATGAACACATTTCTGACTACAGTAAACAAATAACCGGCTGCAATTTAATGGCGTTCATGAAATACAGAACCATACTATCATTACACAATATTATTACAACCAAACAACCGGATTATCTTTTTGAGAAAATACGTTTTGCAAGAAATTAATTAATTGCAAGCAATTAATTACTCCCAGGTGTAAGGATACATGGAAGGTCGTTTTGATCTTTTCTCTGAAATTTATACTACATATACTATATATTCGGGTTGCTGGTGTTTTCGTTGGGAATTTTTTTGTTCCCAACGGCAGGCATTTTGTAATTTTCCATTATTAATATTTAGAGGTTTTTGGAGGATGTTATCACAGGTTCGGATTTTCTGTATATACGAGGGCGGGTCAATAAGTCCGTGACTTTTTGAATTTCTGACCTCTTTACTGAAACAGCAACACTGCTCCTATCACAGGCATCTGTCAGTTGACTCCTGTTAAAATTTAAACTTGCTGCGTCAGTTAGTTTGTGTTTGACAGCTATTTTTATCAGACTACTCACTAATTTGAGGAGAAAATGGAAAAAAGTGAATTTCGTGTGCTTATTAAGCATTATTTCTTGCGAAAAAAAACCATTACCGAGACCAAGGCTAAGCTTGATAAATACTATGGGGACTCTGCACCATCGATTTCAATGGTAAAAAAGTGGTTTACTGAATTTCGTTGTGGCCGTACAAGCACTGAAGATGCCGAACGTCCTGGACGCCCAGTTGAGGTCTCTACACCCGAAACAATCGAAAAAATTCACGATATGGTGTTGGCCGACCGAAGATTGAAAGTGCGAGAGATTGTGGAAGCCGTAGGGATCTCGCATGGCTCAGTGGTTTCAATTTTGAATGATCACTTGGGCATGAGAAAGCTTTCCGCAAGATGGGTGCCGCGTTTGCTCACAGTCGACCACAAACGCAATCGTGTAACAACTTCACAGGAAGGTTTGGCGTTGTTTAATTGCAATATGGAGGAGTTTTTGCGCCGTTTTGTAATCGTGGACGAAACATGGATCCATCACAACACACCAGAGAACAAACAACAGTCAAAACAGTGGGTTTCTAAGGGTGAATCGGCGCCAAAGAAAGCCAAGGTGGGTTTGTCAGCCAATAAAGTTATGGCGACTGTTTTTTGGGATGCACGCGGGATAATCCACATTGACTACCTTCAAAAGGGAAGAACAATCAATGGGGAATATTATGCCAACTTATTGGACCGATTCAATGACGATTTGAAAAAAAACCGACCTCATTTGGCCAAGAAAAAAGTTCTTTTCCACCAAGACAATGCAAGGGTGCACACATGTGCAGTTGCCATGGCAAAAATCCATGAATTGGGCTATGAATTGCTCCCTCATCCACCCTATTCTCCAGATTTGGCTCCGAGCGACTACTTCTTGTTCCCAAATCTGAAGAAATGGCTTGGTGGAAAAAGATTTGACTCCAATGATGAAGTCATCTCGCAAACAAAGGCCTATTTTGAGGACCTCGAGAAATCATTTTTTTGGAAGGGATAAAAAAATTGGAGAAGCGTTGGACAAAGTGTATAGAGCTCAAGGGAGACTACGTTGAAAAATAAAATTATTTTTTTATCAAAAAATCTGTGTTTTCGTAGTAAATGCACTTAGATACAGATTTAACAGTTTTTAAGAAAACGGTGTCTAGCATCACAAACAAAATTTAGTATTCATTAATATGAAATTTTCCCTTCAACATCAATCTAGTAGACCGTCTTAAACCAAATCTTAAAGACAATATTTTGTGAAATCAAAGAGTCCATTTAGCTGAGATACATTGCTCTGGTTGAATAAAATTTAACAAGCTTTAACTGGGAGACAGACTCCTGGTATTGATACCATGGCATAGCAATAATAACTTCTATACCACATGTTTGCCACCACAATACCACATTAAAAGGTAGTATACCACGAAACAGACATGGTGTTGAGATTCGCATTTTTTTGGTGGCATACCACCTTCTTACTGATTGCAGCGCTACTTCCTCTCTGTTGGCGATTCTTCGTAGAGTCTTTGACAAGTAATCACAGTGAAAAAGTACTGTATTACTTTTGCACAATGAATTCACTATTTTATCCAAATGCGAAACAATACAAACGTAGAAGTATATGTTACTACGTAAGGCGAAAATAAGCGTGCACTACGAAATGGTGCCTATTAGGGGTTGTAGTATTCACTATGCCATGGTATTAATACCGGCAGTCTGTCCGCTACATTAGTCTCTACTTTTGTTCTTCACACCGAAGTTAAATGCTCAGGAACTGTACCGTGATACTCGGTATTTGCGGGGAAGTCCCGGGTTTTCCAAGGAAACGCATTTATGTTTCTGCTAATTTGTTGCCATTTTAATAGGTTCTTTGGGTACATGCCATTATACGACCTCATACAACAGATCTTGATAATTTGGGGCATAGTCGTGTATAAGTGATTGCGCCAACTTAGAAATAATGTTTGTTGCTTCTTCTAGAAGTTCTGAAGCTTTGCTGCCTTAACACTGCATATACATATATATAAACAATTTTTGTATTACGTTTTTATACGGGTTCTGTATACTTCGGGTAAAAAATTGGTACTTGTTTGTCAGTAGTCCTTTATGTATGTATACTTAGTCGGATATGTTTTGATAGTTAAGGTTGAATCCCGGAAATGGTTACGCTGCCCCCACTCAAAGATAACTCTGGGATCTAATTATCCCAGCGGTGGGTTCTCCCAGGCAGCTAAACCTGGATAAAAAAGGGGCGACACGTGATTTTTCTCAGGAATTACGTAAATTTCACGAGAAATAAAAAGGAAAATCTTGCGCCGAATAACGAAAAACAGAAAAATAAAAACTGGTTTTCCACATTATATATTTTTTTAAACTGGTTCGTTTAGTGGTACACTCGTGGGTAGAGCGACCGTTATTTCCCCAGTCCCGAACACAAAATGTATCTTGAACGGGTCCTGTGTCTCGCCTTTTCACGAGATTTCTTCGCACGATTGGCCTACCGGAATCTAAATTTTCGTTTTTTTTTTCTACATTTCACTAAACTCACTCTAGTTAAATTTTTCCTGGCAGTGTTGTGCCCCTTTCTGAAACAGTTTTTCATCCTGCTGCTCCTTTCCTGTTTCCTCGTGCTTTCCTCCCTGCTTTTCCTCATTCGCTCTCTTCGCACAAATTTCCAGATCTTTTGAGTTTAATAACTCCCTCCAGACTCACACGCAAATTCACGAACACGTTCACTCACAATCATTTGGCTATAGCGAACCAACTACGGGGTTATTAGCTAAAACCTTAGCAAGTTTTGTTGGTGTGCGCACCCGTGCCCAACTATGCCTCTCAAACATTCCATAGTACACATTCATACCAAACTCCTCAGTCTCTGATGAACTAACATAGATGGCAAATTTTCCAGATAACCTGATCGCCTCTATCCATGTGACTCTGTCTGCGAATACGAGTAAATTACTATTGATGTTATCCACAATATCCAATAATGGATTGTCTACGTTACGGGCTCCAACAATGATGTTCCTGAATCTCCTGTCTCACCTTGTGCTTCTGGTTCATCGTGACTTTCCCTACTGTCGTTAGGGCTTGACCGACTGAACCTTCCAATTCTCCTCTGAGCGGAAAACTGCCCGTAGCATCTATGTGGGTTCTTTTCCTAGGTCTGGTGGACCACTGGTTGATGGGACCCCATGCCGGAAAATTTACGGCAACATTTCGACACTACATACGACATCCTAAAACGCAAGCGTTTTTGTCGAACGTTCTACCTGAAATTAAATACAAGGCTATTGACATCAATAAACCCTCAGTAATGCCATCTCTGACTGCGTGGTTACATTTCCCATAACTCAGAAACTCTGATGGCACTTCACTGAGTCGAAAACAGAGACTCTCCATCTTATGTTTGACGATTACTCCCAGATAACGTAAATCGGAATAACACAACACGTCGAAGCTGATATATCTAATCCGTTGTGGATGTGGATGAGGCCATTAAACATGCCGTTACTTTGTTTGATGGCTTCACGTCGCCTAGCACCGATGGCATATGGCCGATTATGTTACAAAAAGGTATAGAGTAGCAGCTGGTAACTCTGAAGAAAGAAAATCTGCACTGCAATACATACCGAACCCTTGACGGACGGTGAGAGTAGCAGTGAAAAATTGCAAAACAGCACTACACGCTCGCCACGGGCGTCAGACTTTGAAGTCGAACTTCCTCCATGTTTTGCCTCCTCGCTTTGCGAATGCATCCTCTGTCTAAAATGCAACAATCCTGCGAGAGTGCGCCCCAAAATCTGGTAGGAAAAATTGATGGCGCAGTCTACAAGATGGAATACCATATACGCTTATCATTTTCATCGACATTGAGGATGTTTTTGGAAATGCAACTTTGGCGGCATGTGTAACTCGGAAAGGCAACACTGCGTAGATGAAGAGCTAGTTTTGTCGATCATGGCCATGCTGGTGAATAGGATACTGATTGCGGCCAATATGTGATGGTGGAGGTAAACATTGATTTCTGGCAAGGCGGCCTTCTGTCTCCACTGACATAGTGCATGATGGTCGACTCACTGTTCAATGCGCTCAATAGGAGCTTTAATGACTTGCGCGCCGAACGTCTTATGACTCTGGTCTTATGGACATGCCCTCTGTTGCAACAGCACCAGAATTTCTGTTGCGTAAAATATACTCGTACTAGAAAAGCAATGTTGTTGGGATACGGGGCTGGTGTATATCTGAAGGACGACAAAGTTAGGTTTCAATAAACGTCTTCTAAGCGGAGATATACGCAATCCTGATGGCAATGAATTCTATTTTGAAGAATCGGTGGAGGTATCGAAACATCTGCATCTGCATCGCAAGTGAAATGAAATCGCCGATGAACTTGTTAGGAAAGGCTCGGAACAGAGATTTTCAGTACCCGAACCTACGTTAGGTCTGCCTGCGTCTTCGGTTAGGGCTTTCACTGACAGTGAGGTTTCATATCAGCACAAATGCAGATGGCATGACTCCCAAGTTGCAGGCAGACCAAACGAATGCTTCCCGACGTCTGTAAGAAGTCAATGGCCTTCCTACTATCCCTCACTAGGAAAGACTTTAAGCTGCTTACTGGCGTCGTGATGTGACTACACTTTTGCTGAGCACTTAAATGTACAGGGCATAATTGATGCAACATGAGGTTGCTTACTCATCTTTGGACTCGTTCTTTAAATTCTTCTCCAACTGCTATTGTTTGCCTTTGGAGTTTTTATAGAAATTCCTAGAAGGCGGAGCAAGTATCAATCTTGAGCCATCTTTTTTTTAGCAATTTTTTACCATCTTCAGAAAATGTTACACCTATGAGGCATAAACTGTGGTTGATCTGATTTAACTTTGTTCGATGTGTCATGTGGAAATAAAATTAAAAAAAAACACACAGTGTTTCTGTATCGGTATCTGATTTTGCATCCTTGGACCACTTTCAATTCTTTTGTCATCACAACTCTTTAACAAGCCCCTGTTAAGTGCGTTCTCAACTTTGTGCATGTACTTAAGAATCTGCCAAAATGATGCCACATAAATGTAAATCAACCCAAGGGACTACGCTTAAGTTAATCGCCTTCCCAATTAATTAATCTTCACGGTAAATTGTTCGTAAAAAGCTCTTTAGCTCTTTACGAAAATTGATTTTGAAATATGTCCCACGACAAGACGTTGATTGTTAAACATTTGACATCCGGTTGGAGGAGCTCTACAAACGAACGTCGACCTGCCACCTTATGATTCAAATGCATCCGATTTTATATGGGCTTTAATGCACATATCTAAGGGTCACAGCCTGGTTCAAGGTAGTTTTTATTGCTTTGCTAAAAAATAAATAAAAATATTTAAACACAATCCCGATAATTGAATAACAGGGTGACCACATCAGCGTGAGTAATTGAACGATTATTTGACAAATCGACAAATCGACGATTTAATTAATTAACCATCCCAGTCTAATGTCATCGACAAACGACCTACATTGGAGGAAATTTAATTAACTCGTGGGACACATTTGTTAAAGGATTAATTCGTCGACACTTTAATTTGTATTTTATGAGTTTGATGCATCGATTTGATTGTGAAGATGGATAAGTGGAGGAGTCACTGCTAAAGAATTTTGTATAAGAAATCAATAAATAACAATTGAATGGAGCTCGCTGGGTGACATTCTAAACTCTAGAGCTTTGATGCCAAATTGCATGCTAAAATGCTGTAAAGTATGTCGGACGTTAACAATGCCTGTGGGCGGTTGAATTGCATTACTATCGAGTTCAATTATTAAAGCTGTTGAATTCCACAAAGACAGTAACCACGAAATGATTCAGTGAGACCGTAAGGTGTATCCATGATCACGATAGTAAATTGCAGATAAATTGAAATGATACGTAGTCTAATCCATTGGAGCTCAGAATTTTTATGAAGTTCAATGCCTACGCCAGAACGTTGAGGATGATGGTATATAATTAAAGCACCTAGGTGTGGTTTGAAATGACTTTTTTTAATTGAAATGAGTCACTTCTTTAAGAAATTATTTTTTACGGTTTTTTTTCCCACTTTAACTGAAGAATTTACATTCATATTGTGAGACTCGAAATATTGTCTCGTTTAGAAGGTAATTCAGTGCTGAATTATATTTCAGCTTGCTTTGACTAACACAAAGAGATCTTATCATCAAGGCTCAGTTGCTTCAACTTGCAACAAACACCTTTTGTTTCCTTGATTAAACCAAATAGCATATGTACATAGTACTCTTTTAAGGTAAATTTTATTTTGAAGTTTGGTCAAAAACACTTTCCAATTTGAAATCGATGGCATACAAGAAAACCTTTCAGGTAAAGGTTCTTTCTAAAGATTGTCATTGATAATAGGGCTCTCTATACACTCGAATTAGGCTGAGATTGAGTTAAAAATTACGAGTACCTGATTATGCTCATAAAAAAAATTTTTGTATGCCCTTTGTGCTCCAATCTAGCAATAGAAATGGAAGGTATGCTGATACGAGTAGTTGGCAGACTCTAGGGACAGACTTACATTTCTTTGATAGCAAGAAAGCTGATACCTCAAGTAATTGGATTCCTGGTTCGAATGCTACATAGCATAAGTAGGTGACATCACGTTTTAATCACCAAGTCATGATAAGCTTCGTATGTGAGTCTTTTAAGGTGAGATAATTTTTTGCTTTATCCAAGCATAGTGGATAGATACAAATACCTGTCGGACTGGCAAAAAGTTTTTTCTGTTGATTTTCTTCTGGAGGAGCAATATAAGGACCTAGGGAAAAATATCGAAAAAAATTGGCTTCACTGTATGGATCACCCATTCTGATACCTCAGCTAGGACTTGGCGACCTTAACATTGTTGCAAAACTCCGCGGTTTAAAAATTCTAAATAGTTATTAGTAAAAGGGTTCCGGGCAACCAAAAAAACAGAAAAACAAAACTAAGAAACAGAAAATGAACGTAAAGAATGGAAAAGTGGACGCCACCCAATTTTTATGCGAAATTGGGAAAACAAGATCGAAGCAAAACAGATGAATTATTCCCTGATGCTAAGCGGGGGATGATAAAGGCCGTGTGGGTACAAAAAAAATGAAGAACCAAGTAAAGGGGTCGTGTAGCACCAGAGGGGTTGCTCACCTTAGAATCTTCTCAAACAAAACACTCAATTTAGCGCCCTACAGAAGGCCCACGCTTCTGTACGATCACGAGAACGGTGCAGCTTGGGGCCAACGGGGTCGCCAAACAATTTTGAATATAACGCATGTATTAAAAATAAAATGCTCCTGTCTGGTTGTCAGTGGGTTAGTGGAGGGAGTGGGTACTTCCCGCCGCTGTTACCCTCGTCGTCGCTTCGTCCATCGAATTCTAGTCTTTCTGGGCTTCCTTTTTTCTCGCTGGGGTTTTGTTTTTTTTTCTTGCTTTTTGTTTGGTTATCGTCCTTTTTTTACTGGCCGCGCATTTCGGTTAGTTGCCACCTGCACACACACATTTATACATTGTTCCACTAATTCAGCTGTCAGAGCAAAGGGACTCACTTCCAGAGTTCTGAGCGTCTCATTGTGGAACCAGCCAATAACACCAGTCGATATTTTATCGTGTTCGTTCTGTCTATCGAGTAACTGCTTGGGTCCATATTACACCCTCAGACCCGGAACACTCTTGGGGAACAATTAAGGGGAGCTCAAATAGTGACCGCCAAGTAGAGAGGAAACCTTTCCCAAAAATAATGTTGAGGGGAGCCCGTAAGTTTCCTTGCAAACAAGAGTGAGGCGGGTGGACCGTGGAGAATCGAGAGCTTTCTTTCACAATTGTTACTTTTGAATTTGGGGGTTTTACAATTTATGTGGCTGGAAGCAAACAATATAGAATTTAGGGTGGGCTCTCGGCCATCAAGGGGGGGGGGGCAGACCGTCCGTCCGCCTGGGTCTATCCGGGATACCTATATGGTCAACTCTGGAGCGGGAACAGGATCTAAAGAATTCAGTAAATCCCACCTGCACCGTGTCATCCAGAACATGACGGGAAGAAAAAACGTTGACTAAACAAGAAAAGGCAAGAGGGCAGAGGGGTGAAATAGACAAGAACAGGACCAAAGGGAATGGAGGATTTTTGGAGCGTGATTTGCACGTAACAACATTAAAGTCACTTCCCCTCCAAATTTCGATTTTACGTAATCCTGCCCTACAGTAAAAAGCACAGCGTGCTTAATCGCTGTACTGAACCATCTATCTCCTGGAACTCAGCTGCAAGAAAGATTGCCAACCCAAACATGAACTGAGAGAACTAACTTAAATGCCAAGTTTGCAGGATTGAAAGTACCTGATGGTACTTTTACTGTAGAGCTGCAAAATACACCTTAATATCAGATATTCTCTGATATGTGTTTTTAAGGCCTGTTTAGTTATTAAGAGTCAACATTTACATAAAAAAAATTATTTATTTTAAATAAAATGAAACAAAATAAAAACTAACAAGTACTCTAAACAAAACACAATTTCATGGTAAAACAAAATTTTTTTATTTTATTAAATTTTAAGTTTAAGTTTAAATTTATTTCCATTGCCTTTTTGGTTATCTTACATATACACATTTTTTACAGTATTAATGATGAAAACTTAGAGGCATTTTATATTTTTATGGGCAAAAATAGTGTTAAATGCCACTTCAATAAAAATTAAACTAAGAAATTCAAAATATGGGTGGGGCGAACCTTAAAAATTCTATTTAAGTACGTTATAATCATACAGAAAATGTCAGTAAAAATAAGTTCAATTTAATTTAAATAGTAATTCAAAAAGAAATCAATAGCAGATTATTAAATTAAACATATTTTGAGCAAAGAAAACAATAAATCAGGCAAGATATTCAATTAATTCAAGCCAAAAAACGGAGACAATTTGAAATTCACCTAAATGTTAGAAAATGTATTCATTGTGCGTTTATCTAAAAGAGTTTTTAAATCATTATAATTATTATTAAATAGCCAATCTCTTAACTGTTGTAGTGTACCCACCAAAACAAAAGAACATACTTCTTACAAATTGTATAATACACATTTCAACAGTTACAAAAACTAAAGACTGGACGGCACACGCCAGAGTGCTGACATAGTAAGGAGACAGGTAGAAAGAATTAGAACATAAATATTACAATTGAGCAGTTTTCTGTCTAGGTCGATGTCGCTGTACAGATATATAGTTCGTCATTGAATCTTGTCCTCCAAAGGCCGTCAACGCAAACGTTTCTCTCGAAACCACTGAGGATATCTTCATCACACTTTGATAAAGTCATACTTCTGCGCCATAAAGTAGGACTGGAATGATCAAGATCGTATATAGAGTTTCATTTATTTTTCGGTATAGGGCCTTGCAACTCAACTGTCATTTTAGAACAAAGAAATACCGATTGGCAAGAGTGATTCGTCGGTTTATTTCTGCTGAGGTGTTGTTGACAGAACTTATAGCAGAACCAAGGTACTCGTAGACAAAGTCCTTTAATACCACGAAATTATAGCTGCTCCTTCTTCTGGAGAGCATATACTTGGTTTTGCCCTGATTTACCACCAAATTCATTTTGGCAGCTTCCGTTTCCGTACTAGCGTCTAAGTTAGATGGTTTATACTGCCTGGCAGCGGGATGTTGGGCTTCTTCGTTTGCCGAAAAACTTTTACCATATTCTCGGCACCGATTGTGGATAAGTTCAAAGCATTGCTCGCAGAATTTGAAACCAGTTTTAATGATAAGCTTTGTAAGGCCATTGCTTCTCTTAATAAAAATTCGAGAGCGACATTATAGAACTACGTGAAAATAACCGCAAATTAAAGGAAGAAATTGATGACCTTCACCGTAAAGAGCGTCTCCAAGATGTCATTGTTCGTCATCTTAACATCTCTCCACATTTTGATGCGTTTCGATTGAGAAATAAAACAAATGATGGAAGCTGTCCGTTGCTGATCAGACTCTCTTCGCCAGCTGAGAAAAGTGCATTACTGGGGGCTTTCCGTGGGAATAATGGCCTCACACTCGCGCAGCTGGAAAATGATACATTCTCTTTTGTCAGCAGAACACCTAAACATACTGGCCGCGTATACATTAATGAGAGTCTAACAAGAGAAAACAGCTTACTACTGCGTCACGCACTACAGCTACGTCGTGAGGGTCTATTGTTCTCAGTCAAAACTCGCAATGGCTTCGTATTTCTTAAAAAAAGTAAAACTGACTTAAAATCTCTTCAGATACGAAAATCTCTTAACTTGATTTTCTCCTATTTTGTTCCTGACCTACATCAATTGTTTCCTTTCTCACCGTTGGAGCATCGTAAAAATGTAATTTGTTATATACTCGTATATACATACTTGCCATTGTTGCTAACAATATTATAATTATTAGTTATTTTTTTATTTTGTTATCTCTTTCAATCTATGATTGATTTAATAATGATTTTGTACTACCTTATAATATATTTTAACTATCCACTCGCCCCTTCTTATCTTTTCACTCATCCTTCTCTTTCCACTCCTTGCTCGCTATCTATCTCTTCTTCGATTCCTTTTCTACATTAACAAGAAATAACTTAAATATGTTTCTCTTATTTGTTCTGCATCTATTGCTGGTAGTGGTGGGTGATGTTTCTACACCTGGTGTAACGAATGAGACTGATGTTAGGATGCATGCTACGAGTATGAAAATATAATACTCTGTGGTGACTTTAACGCCGACTTGCTTAAAAATGATAGCAGATCTCGTGGGCTGCTAGAAAATGTTGCTACATTAGGGCTAATGGTCATTAACTCCTTTGCTACCCGTTTCGGATCGGATTCTCCACCGAGTCTTCTTGATTTGTTTGTTGTATCCGACAGCTCTAAAGTTTTGCTGCAAGACCAATTGTCTTTGAGGGAATGTCAGATCATGATATACTCTTTTGTACATACTCGTATGATATCGATTTTTCTTCGGAATTCCTGAGAGATTCTTTTGAATTTCGAGACTTTGCCTCCATTAACCTCAACAGCGTCCATTACTATGCTGGCATACTTCCCTGGAGTTCTTGTTATCTCCTGGCGGACATTGATGAGAAAGTTGACTTTGTCCAAACATTGATAAATGAGCTCTTTAATACGCTTGTTCCTCTCAGAAAAGTAACCATCCGCAACAAAAAATGCCCCTGGTTTACAAGTGAGGTGCTTGACGCAATACGGAATAGAAGAAAGGTTTATGCAAAATGGAAAATTGAACCTACAAGATATAACAGAGAGGTTTTCTGTAGAGCCAGGAATTTTGCTTCCATGATGACAAAAAGAGCAAAAAAAAGATATTTCTTCTCCAAAATTAGTGCTGACCAACCACCAAAAAAACTTTGGAGAAACTTGCGCTCAATTGTCATAACCAAAAACCAAAATTCAACGAATATTTCAAACATCAATGACTTGAATAGAGCATTCCTATCTCACCCCTGCAATAATGCCTCTTTTCACCTGGACAACAACGTTATGTTTAGATCCCTGCATAATTTTGAGTTTAAAGTGGTCACCGAAAGTGAGGTGATTCTTGTATTTCAAATGCAGTTGGTGAGAATGGAGTACACTTGCGTTTTGTGAAAATGTTACTGCCCTACGTAATTAGTTGTCTCACCCATATTCTCAATTTTTGCATAGCTTCTTCAACTTTCCCTAATTTGTGGAAAAAAGCCAAGGTTGTTCCTGTTCCTAAAAAAGAAAACCCAAAATTGCCATCAGATTTCCGTCCTATAAGCATCTTACCTTGTTTGTCTAAGATTCTGGAAAAAATCCTTGAAAAACAAATAACATGTCATCTAAGTGGTTTTAATTTGCTGACGTCAGTGCAATCAGGCTTTCGTGCTAACCACAGCTGTTCAACAGCTATGATTAAAGTACTTGATGATATCAGATTAAACTTTGATAAAGACTATCTAACGCTGCTTGCTTACTCGATTTATCAAAAGCTTTTGATTGTGTCAGTCATGAAATTTTATGCACTAAATTAAGATTTTACTTTGGATTTCATGAGAGTTCAGTTAAATTAATAAGGGACTATCTTATTAACCGTTCACAAAGGGTAATATCCATGGAAAATATTCAACGCCGATCAATATAACCGCTGGTGTACCTCAGGGCTCGATCCTCGGCCCTATTTTATTTGCATATTTATAAATGACCTACCACAAGTCTGCCAAAATGCTACGGTCCATCTTTATGCACAAATTTATCTATCCCGCCCCATTGAGCTTGTGGAAGATCTTGTGGCTAGATTTAACTTAGATCTAGCCTCAATTGTTACTTGGTCACAGAATAATGGTTTATTGTTATTTATATCAAAAAAACATTTTTGTACTGAATGGCTTGAACCTATTTATCTCCATTCAAAAAGACTCACTTTCTCCAATACTGTGACTAATCTTGGCTATAAAATAAATAGTACACTTTCTGCTTCAGATCACGTTAACTTCATTGTCTCACGCATTTACTCTGGATTACGAAAACTCTGGATTTTTTCTTGCTTTAAACCAAGAAACACCAAATTAAAATTGATCAAAACTCTATTTATTCCGATTTTTAACTACGCCATTCCTATTTTTTGTAAGCTTGATTCGATTTCTCAGCACAAACTACTCGTTGCCTTCAACGATATGGTAAGGTATATATATGGAATAAGAAGATACGAACACATATCCCACCTTCATAAGTTTGTGCTGGGTTGTACATTTCAAAATTATTGGGAATTACGGTGCTGTATCTTCTTGCACAAAATAATCCGAACCAAATCACCAGCGTACTTATATCAAAAACTCTAGTTTGCTCAGTCACAGAGAACTTTAAACTTGGTAACACCAACATCTAACTACCTTAATACATCGCGTCTCTTTCTCGTTTACACCACCAGACTCTGGAACAATCTTCCTGCCACTATTAAGCAAATAATAGATGCAAAGCAATTTAAAAGTGCACTACTTGCACACTTTCGGTAATCAATGCATTTTTCTCTCTGTTTTCATTATATCTTCATTCTTCATTCTTCATTTTTCTCTTTCTTTTTTCCCTTCTCTTTTCCTATTTCTTCCCGCAACTTTCCGCTCCCTTCACCATACCATATACATTTTCTTTCAAATATTTTTACTTAATAAAATACTAAATATTATTTAATCACTATTTAATCATTACTTTATATATTTTTTTTTCTTTCTTAATGCCTTATTAATGTTTTGTTAATATTATTATAACTAAATTAATTTCTCCTTTTTGTGCTCATAATGTGATGTTAATAACGTTAACTAATAATTTCTACGAGTATTATAAATATGTACTAAAAAGGACTCAGTTCTTACTTGTACTCCCGAATAAATTGAAATAAATTGAAATAAATTGAAAATGAAATTGATTGTGGCTCTACTACAAGGTATCCTTTTTCAACTCTACAGGCTTCTGTGCGGGTCTTCTTGCCTTGAAACGTTCTTTTTATCCGTTGGTAAAACTTCCGTACATTATACATAGAATACAACCGGTCAATACCTCCGATCGCTCACTTCCCGTGCTCTTTTCTCTTTTTCTAGGCAAGCTGTTCTTCCCATGTCTTCTGCTCATAGAGATCACGAGCGCAGTCAAGGAACACCACCGAGAGGTAACTAGATTGTAGCGCTGCCTGCCAAATCCGAGTTATAGGACAGTCAGCAGTTTCCCGATCAATCGCCGCGCAGGTCTCTAATGTATGAGGATATAGGGATAAGCTAGAGAACAACTGCAACATCGACTGCCTAACTGACTCTGGTCTATATCAATTAAGTGGTGTCACCAATAACATCGGCAGACAACTCGACCTAGTCTTCGCCACTGATACAGATAACTGCTTCGTTTTAGAAAGTAAACATCTGCTTTCTAAGTTTGATAGTTACCACCCTCCCCTTTCTCTTACGCTGACATATGACAATGGTCTTAATCCCGTTTCCTATGAATATTCTTACAGTTTTAATTTTCATAGAGCTAACTACGCCAAACTGAACAACCTCCTCAGTATGGTCAATTTTAACTTTCTCTACAATAACCCTAATCTTACGGTTAACGATGCTCTTGCATCCTTTTATACAGAAATTTTAAAATGTCTCTCCCAATCTGTGCCTTTTTTACCCAAAAAGAATCCCTCATCGTCACCACCGTGATATAATAAAGAGCTGCGATCTCTTCGAAACAAGAGAAATAAGCTCTGGTATTGTTACTTAAAATCGCGTTCCGACACTGATTTCTTCTACTACCAGTCTGCCCAAATAAATTTCTCTGTACTTTGCCAAACTCTCTATAACAACTATTTAATCCGAATGGACCACACACTCATTTCCGACCCCAAAAGATTCTTTCAGTTCATCAAAACTAAAAGCAAATCGGATAACTATCCATCATCCCTAAATTTTCTTGATAGGTCCTCGGGCGATTCCCAAATTATTGCAAATCTCTTCGCAATCTTTTTTGGCCAAGCGTTTGCCATCCATTCCCAAGAGCCACACCATTCTTACTTTTCCTACTTAAACAGCTGTCCACAAACAACTTTGGAATCGGTGTCTATAACTTTAGAGCAAGTTAGAGATAAAATACTAAAACTCAAAGATGATTATTCTGCTGGCCCTGATGACCTTCCCCCTATATTTTTAAAGAAATGTCAAATGCATCTAGCCCAACCTCTTACAGCTCTCTTTCAGCTTTCTATCATCCAGGGATTATTTCCATCAACCTGGAAAAGGTCGTTTATTATTCCCCTACATAAAAAAGGTAGAAAAGACGATATTTCCAACTATCGACCAATTGCTAAGTTGTCCTGCATACCTAAGCTTTTTGAGAGCATTATCTATGACATAATGCTTTTCCACTGTAAATCTATTGTTTCCCTAAACCAGCACGGATTTTTCAAAGGCAGATCTACGACCACCAACTTAACGGAATTCGTATCAAGCACTTTATGTGCACTGGAATCTGGAAATGAAGTTGATGTAATTGCCACCGATTTCAGCAAAGCCTTTGATAGAATTTCTCATGATATAATCCTTCTAAAATTAAAGGCTCTTGGTTTCCAGATAAACTTTATAACTTGGGTTCAATCCTATTTAAATGAACGACTTTTGCTATGTTCTATTTAGGTCCATGGTTTCTGACCCAATTAAAGCCTCCTCTGGTGTCCCCCAAGGCAGCCACCTTGGTCCCTTATTATTTATTCTGACCATTAATGATGTTGCTTGTATCATTAAAAATTCATACATATCTGTTTACGCAGATGATATGAAAATATTTAGATATATATCATCTTCCTCAGACAGCCTACTTCTGCAGCAAGATCTAGACAAGTTTTGTACTTGGTGTCAGAAAAATTTTCTTGAGCTTAACGTCAATAAGTGTCAGGCTATAACTTATACCCGTAAACGCCTCCCTACTTCACCTCGTTGCTATCTATCTGCCTGTTCCCTTAGTGAATGAGTTGCGTGATTTAGGTGTTATCTGCGACAAGGAACTCAATTACCGTTCTCACATTCATAGTATAATAAAAAAAGCCAACTCTGCCCTTGGTTTTATCAAGCGCTGGTTTTTCCAATCCTTATGTTACCAAATCTCTTTACATAACCTTTGTTAGGCCTCTTCTGGAATATGCCAGCCAAGTTTGGTCACCCTCCTACAGAACTCACATCCTCCGGATAGAATCTGTTCAACGCAGGTTTTTACGCTTTGCTTTACGTGGTCTTCCTGGGATGATAGCCAAAACTTACCACCTTACACTGACCGGCTGAAACTTATAAATTTACAACCCCTTTCTATACGCCGAAAAGTTGCCGACATTCTCTTTATTCATCAAATTTTAGTAGGTAATATCGATTGTCCTTCCTTACTTCAAATTATTTCTTTTAACACCAATCCCCGCAATCTTAGGTCTGTGCCACTTTTCCGGCTCAATCTTCACAGAACGAATTACTGACACCTGGAGCCAATGTCTAGGATGCTTCGCGAAGTTAACGATGTACTGCCTCTCTTCGACTACCATCTCAGCAAACTCTCCCTTAAGAACATACTTATTTCCACCTATGCCTCACGTTCTAACTTTCTTTAACCGCTCCCACCCTTTAGTTTTTAAGTGAAAATGTTAGTTTTAAGTATATGTTTGCTTGCAATAAGCTTAATAAATCTGTCCGGGATTGACCCGGGCCGCAAAATCAAAAAAAAAAAACAAACAAGTCAAATTTGTTAGAAGCCAAGTGCTCTCCAATTATGGTCCTTTGCAAATGAAGCAATAGTGGATAAATTGCTCTCGGATATGGGCTTATTACCAGAGGAAGTTGAATTCCGGATTGGAACAGAGATCGCATTGTGATGGAGTTCGAAAAGCTAAATCGCGAAGAGAAAAGAATAATGGCGCTGGTTCGTATTTAGCCAGTTTCAGAACTGAGTGGTATGAGAGGTCTTGGCAAGGGTCTAGCTGTGTCAAATCAGAAAGAGTTCATTTAGATGATTTTCCTATTAGCCTTGGATGCTAAGATTTGGGCCAAATTACCAATAGTTACCTTTCAGGTTTGGTATTCGAAGCACAAAGTCATCGTCAGCCTAACCAAAAAGTGATTGAAGACGAATGATCACAGGCAGAATGATAGAATGCCCTTGGTTGGGGAGTCTGCCATACTGTCATAGTTCGCTGGATTTAGTTGAATAACTTAGCGGCCTGTAGGATGGTAAACACCTCTATCCGTAATGGTACCTTAGTGGAAAACATCATTGCCCTTACGTTGTATGATTTTAACTTAAATGAGGACGCGAGTTCCAACATCATTTATCCAGATGATTTCATTTATTTGAAACCGTAATTCCTTAACAAATAAGTTAGTTAATGCTGGATCCAACTGAGTTGCGTATAAATAGCATACGTTTGTGGAGTTCATCTCGCTTCTTCACTGACTATATCTTCAACTTGTTAAGCCTGGTATATAATAATATTTGTACCAGATTTGGTATTCGATTTTGATATCCTGTTTAAGTTGAAACATGTATATATCCTTCCCAGATATATTTGCTGATGTACAGTAAATTAAGCCTTAACAACTTAAAAACATGTGTTAAATTAACTCACTTAACTTTTTATTCACATTTCTATTGTATTTTATAGAATCCAACAACACAGACATGTACAAGAATGTGGCTTCGACATTGAAGGAGGTCGTTATACTCGTTTCGTTCCATTTACAGCCCTAACTAAAAATCTATTGCATCATTCGACGAAAGTATTCTCACATTAAGACCAAAGTGACAAATGGCACTTGGTTTTCAACTGACATTCATTATTTCACCCATTGTCCATAATCTGAAGATATATCGATTTAATTTGGTTTCATATACCGTTAATAGTAATTAAAATTCCCAAGAGGGCATTGCTTTTTAATTGCAATTGCAAAACAAGAAAAAACAAAAACCACACTAAGTAATCAAACATATTGTTTTTAATCCTAATGAAGCTGGCCTATAAAATGTAACCTCATCCAACTGATACTTGTACGCTGGCTCGTCAAATCACTGTCATAATATCATACAATCAACAAATAACAATAAAGCCAAATCTGTCAAATTTATATGTAAACTAACCCAACGAGCGACAATAAAACAATGTAAAACCACATATGTATGTCAGATAAGACAATAAAATACTAAATAATTTATTGTCCCCAAAGACAGAAGTTGGAAAGTGTTAATAAATAACATTAAAAATATACAAATAAAACAAGAACTCACTTTCGATCAAGAAATCATTTTCGATAAAATACCCATGATACCATCTAGAAAGCATTTCGTTCGAAATGGTTAAAGCAAACAAGTTGCCAAAATTATTTAGCTTCAATTTGTTTTTGTTAGAAAATACAAAAAAAAAAGATTTGTCAAAAAAAGCCAAAAACGGGACATTAATGTCTTATTTTTATTCACCCAAAAAAACCATGGGAAAGAAAAGACTAGCCTTCGGCCTTTAATAGAGAAAACAAAATCAAATCACCATTTAATGAGTCTACACATTCAGGCGGATCGAAAAGTCATTCAACTCTTGAGTTTGATTATTCCAAGTGACTAAGTCAAGATGACTTGACTAACAAATTATTTCTATTTAATAATAATTCAGTTTTGAATATAAGAAAATTATTTAAGAAATTATTGAGAAACTTTGTCAAATATTTCGGGTCTTCACTTTCAACCTTCAAACAGAAAAAAACATAAAAATCACACACACTTCGAACCCTCATCTTATTTTTGTTTACAAATGTATCTTTTTTTCATTAGCATTTTTGTCACCTCCTTTACGTGCGGAATTCCACTCGGGCTGATGGTGAATCAGAATACGGCGCCAACTTGTAATATCAAAAACTAAACCGGCAATTGTCACCTTCAACGGTGACGACAAAAGGCAGATTGGTTCGATATTTTGTGGTCAATAGACCTTGAGATATTTGCAGTGTACCTTCAAGGAATTATAGATTTTTGACTTTGAAACCAAGCCAGCATGCGTCACCAATTCAATTGAATGAAGGTCAAATGCTCGTGCACTTTCTCGGAAAAACAGTTGTGAATTCTTTACGCGCATCGAGAATGGCACCAAAATGTGGTATTTCGATTAGGAATTGCCTTTGTCAATCATCAGACATGTGATTCCTTCTATTTCTGTAGATGTAAGTGAATTTCGTCATCTTTCCGGACGCAATTAACACACATTTTAACTTGTTTTAATTTAATTTTTTCTCATCTTTGCTGTACATATTGTTTTGTTTTTTTTAATTGCCAACTATTAAACATAGTTCAGCTATTTCAACTATTTATACTTAGGTGGCGGTACTGTCCTGGGCATCAAATTACAAGCCACCTTACATGCACAACCATACATACATGCGCTACCTTAGATCATTCATTCGCCCAACACGGGCCAGCCATCTCAAGCGTTAGATGTAGACGCCGTGGACGCTTGACTAAACCAATGTCGTTGTATATACAATATCTAACTCTCGAAACGGTCAGGTGTTTCTTCATCCGCTTTCGACGAGGTCTAAGCCACGAGACAGAGCTCTGTTCCTCAATCAATCCTGAGCCGAAAACACCGTCGATTGGTAAGAGTTAAACAATGTTAGACGAAGCCAAAGTAGACAACCTCGTAGTTAGAACTGCCAATGGTGTCGTTTTGGCCAAGCCGTCTGTGATGACAACAAGTACTTTATTTTGACGGTAAGTCAGACTCATTTTGGCTACTTCCGTCTCAGTACTCATGAAATCTCCACTGGCGGCTGGCTGTGTTCGTCCCATCACATAACGTCATCCGGGTGAGTAAGTAATTGTACGAACCTAAAAAAGATAGTGAGTGACTCTTTTGTTGGCCAGTGAGTTTTGCACGATTCTTTCTTGTGCGATGTTAAAAAAGTCATGACACCACGTCCGGTCTAAAATTGTCTTTCTGGCCATTGCGGTTGTCATTTAATTTATTACCGATTTGGCAGCGAGAATTCTCCATAGTCATCCTGAACAGCCTGACGAGTTTGGCAAGAATGTTAAAACTAGGCATGGTGTTGTATAGCTTGTCCCTGTTCACGTAATCACTTTGAAGTCGACAAATAGAGTTGATCTGAAATTTTCCCGTCTTTCCCAAGATTTCTTGCAGTGTCAATATTTAATGGATGGTCAGGCCTGAAACCGTTCATGAATGGTTACAGATCACATAATACGCCAGAAAAGATCTTATTGCCGCTGTTTAGGAGACTTATTCCTATACAGTCGGCGCATTAAAAAGGGTATCTTTTTTTTCATCGGGCATGCTTTCCCCTGACCATATTTTATTAATGAGGTGATTATGTTCTCAACCGGGTCATTTCTAGCTGCTTTGAAAAGCTTATCTCTCTCCAAGAAACCTTTGCATTTTCCTTCTTTTCTATTCGTAGAGCTCATGTGTAGCTCTCGTCCTTCGATGCAGAGCTGCCTTATATGCTTCTTGTTTAGTGGCATGTTCTTTATGGCGGCGGTGCTGTGAAACCAATCACAACATTGGTGTCCCATTGGGGCCAGAATTTTTAGAGTGTTTGAGAGAAACGCGATCTGGAAATATTCTCTGGATCTCTTTCGGCTGCAGCTTTTCGTCTTCGAACTTTGTTGATTTTACCTGACTCCTTTGTGCTTGTGATATCTGCATTCGTACACTGCCTGCAACAAAGTAATGATCCGAGCCGATGTTGGCTTCTCGAGAAATTCGGACATCCAGAATGCTAGAGGATTTTTTGGCGCCGATCGCAATATGATTATTCGATTGACGGTTGATTGGTCAGGGATATGCAAGTCGTTTTATGAATGTTGAGATGTGGGAACCACGTGCTGGTTGCTAAAATTTGAATGCTGTGTCGGATGTTGTGTTATGCCGGCCGTGTTTTGCGGTGGCTCCTCAAAGATGCTGATAGAGGTCTTATTTGCTCATCACCAACTTCATTTTAAGTTTTTCTGCGAAGCCTAAGGCTTAACTTTAGAAGGTTAAATGACAAGGCCTTAAAGGATAATGTGAGCTTAGTTCAATTTCAGATTTTTTTTTATGTAGAAAGGACATTTTTTCTGGTTTTAATATTTCTGATGTTGAAATAGGACCGAGGACTTTTATTTAATATTGTAGGATCACTGTGTTTAGTTCCTTACTGCCGTAGTTGTTGTAGGTTATTGGTGTATGGAGCAGATGTCTTGCACGCCTTCTGTTTTGGTGATCTACGGATTTTTCAAAATGATAGTCTTCGAAATACTTCAGCACTAATGTCATCTTGTAGATTTTACGTTGAATTTTCGTTCCTCATAATGCCTTTCTTCTGTTGATCTTCTTTAGGATGCTTGATTGAAGTATTTGCAACTTATTGATATGAGTTCCAAAGCTCTTCCTCAAGCAAGTATCTATGCCTTAATTTGAATTCTACTAGACGATAGTATGCTTGCTTTTGTATCAGCGGTGTCGAATGATAACCTAGGTATAGAAGGCCAAATAGTGTTACCTCAAGTCTGAACGCAGTTGATTGGTTTGCATATTCCATTTATATAAGGTGACTGTCGAACCTCTCTCCTACGTAATAGTAGTAAGTACATCGTAGTGATATGTAATTTTATTGCACAGTAACAGAAAAATCCAGATATGTGTTTTTCGATAGACTTTCCCGCGCTCTTTCTCTAAATGCCACACGAGTGGATAGATCGATTTTCATCAACAGATGAACATGAAGATGCTACATTGTAGTCTTGTTGTTTTTTTTTGGGCTGCGCCATAGGGTGTGTAATCTTTGAAAGATATTAGTAGCTCCGGCCACTAGCATGAACGATTCGTAATCCTGAATATTCCAATGTTAGGAGTATACCTACGTACTAAACTGCGCCCTGCACACTTAAACCACTCTCCCTGCGGAACTCCCTTGAGGTATTACTGCTATCTCCTAAGTATTTGCTGTGTTAGCACGTCGTACCTGATCGATTCTGTGGAGTTTTTTCTGCACACCGGTTATAAACTCACGAATTTCCATCCAGTTTTCCTCTGATCGTAGCATATGTTCGACGAATTGCATGCTCCGCACTTTCTTCGTCATTTGGAAAATTTGGACACAGCGGCTTGTAGCAAAAATGCTTCTCGCTGCCATAGAAGACATGTGGTGTAAACTGCAGTCTATTATCTAACATTACTCCCGGTGATCTTTTAGACCGAATTATTTCGCTTCCAACCCGGAAGGTTGCATATTTCACGGTCTTACGACTGGTTAATAAATTCGCCTCAGTTTTGTGGTCAGCAAGTTCAAGTCCAGCTGAACATAGCCAATCTTTTATCTGTGCAATAGTAACATTTGTAGCAGATTCTACTTCGTGAATGTATCACCACCGAAACCAATTGTGTGAACTCCCCGTGGCAAAGCAGTATTCCGTCGTACACAATAATGGTCCTAGAACTGACCCCTATAGTTTTCCTGCAGAGACACTGTAATATTTGATACCATCTTCTATTTGTGATAGCTTCTTAGTTCTTACTATCTTAAGTAAATAGCGTGGAATATCCATTTTAGAAAGTGCTCTTATTATGGACAATCATCTTATGGAGTTAAAGGAATTTTTAACATCAAATGTTACAACTGCGCAATATTCCTTTGTGCCCCATCGCCAACTTTCCCCTTCTACCCCTTCCTTCTTTAGTCGCAATGTCTACTATCACTTTTATGATATGTATGGTAGACTGCGATTTTCTAAAACCGAATTAACGATTTGATAAAGCTCCTTTTTCCTCAGCTACTGATAATAATTTTTGGTAAATGATATGTTCCAGAATCTTGCCCAGGGCATCTAGAAGACATATTGGCCGATATGAAGATGGTTCACCTGGTGGCTTATTTCCCTTTGGCAGGAGTACCAAATGCTGTTTTTTCCATGTTTCAGGAAAAATTCCTTCCTTAAGACATCTCTGGTATTTTGTTATGAATTTGTCTGGTCTTTTCTGGGCAGCTGCTTTTACGGCCTTATTTGGAATTCCGCCGGGTCCAGGCGCGTTATTATCGTCTGTTTTTCTGCATTCCTTGATCAGTTCAACTGTTGATATCTGTGGGATTTCTGCTCCCCCGTTCTCTTTCTCGATATAATGCGTAAGAGTGAAAAGCTGTTGTACAATAGACGTTAGCAGAGTGGGGCATGTTATTTGTGGAGCTCCACTGCTCTTTATTTTGGTCATTATCATCCTGTATGCAGTACCCAAAAGATTTAGATCAGCTTCGTTACACAGGAATCTGAACCATGTCGCTTCACTTTCTTTGATAGCAGTTTTTAAATGGCACCTTGCCCGCCTAAAAGGGTTACCGTTTTCTTGAAAATCTGGTCTTCATCTAGATTGACGAGCATGTAGACACGTTGCCCTGAGTAACTAAATTCCATCATTTCACCAAAAGCACGGCGCTCTTTTGTCGCTGACGATTCTTTTGGGCATGTAATCTATCAAGGTAATATCGTGTCCGCTGTACTATCTAAACCATTCGCTGAAGAATTGAAGTTTTCCTCGTATTAAGTGCCTACATGCGGTAGTTGCGGCGTTGACTAGAACTGCAATTTTTTTTGAAAATGTAAAGGAAGTTCAGCCTTGTTGTACAAATAATATAGTACAGTGGTAGAACACCGATTTACAATTGAAGCATTTGGCGTGTTTTCTAGTAATCTGAAATTTTTTTTGACGAAGTAATCAGTGGTATTTCAGCTTTTTCGTGTTGAAAAATACCCCATGTTTGAGCCACATAGCACATGATAGACCTTACTTTGTACTTTGTCTATTTTGTGTTTAATGCAATGGTTTTTTTTTTACCAAATATGCCTTTCCAGCTGCAATTTATTACTTTTCGGAGTCGAGGTGTAATCATAACATAAAGATATTTATATTCCTTCCCGTTCTCTGATTCTTCGTCTTGCCATGTTCATTTTTCATCGCTTGCGTAGCAACCAGTTTCATTTCGGAATACCATTATTTTGGACTTGACGGTGTTGGTTTTTAGATTCAATATAGCGCAATATTGTTGTAATTCATTAATCATGATTTGCAACATCGTTGATGTTTTCTACAGAACGACAATGTTATCAGCGTAGAAGAGCAGCTTTATCTCAGTCTTAGTGAAATGGATTCCACCACCAAAGCAGGTGCTTTACGCCTATTTTTGACTCAAACAATCGTAGCATGTCGACTCCATTCTATACTGCAGTCGTATTATTTTCGTTAATACTTTGCATAACTTTGAGTAACTTTGCGGACACTCCCAGATTATTTAGCTTGTAAATGAGCGCCCTTCTATCAATACAGTCAAATATCCTCTTAAGATCTACGAAGAACGGATACAGCTTCTTGGCCTTGTTCAGGTAAGTTTTAGCAATACATTTCATTGCAAAAATATTGTAAAAATATTTCCAGAACGCAGCTTGGAACACTCGCTAAGTAGATCATTTACCTGTACCCATCCTGTTAGACGTTCAATTCAATTCAATTCAATTTAGTTTATTCGTACATTAATGGTAAGATAGAAATCTTTTTTAGTACTTAGTAACTAAATATTCGAACTCAAGTAGACTTACGGCTAATACGAGTACATTACAATATAATACTCAAAATTAAATGATAAGGATTGATGGAAGGATGGTATAGGTTTATTGCGTTTGTATGGAGAAATGTCGTAGGACTGCACTTTTAAACAGGGAATAATTACGTATGGATCTGATAGATGATGGTAAAGAGTTCCACAACCTAACAGTGTAAATGAAAAGTAAACGAGAGAAATTAAGAAAATTCCAATGGTGAGAAATTAGGTTAGTTTTTTTAGAAGATCGAGTGAAATTGAGTCGATTAAATAAATATGGCGGACAGCGTTTATGAAAAATTTTGTGTAAAAAAAACTCAGTTCCCGGCATCGAGGTATAGTTCCCTGGTGTAGAAGGAAATATGCTCGTGCCCACGAATGCCATAGACATATCGCACATAATCATTAAAAGAGACTTGCAATTTGCGCTGGGACAATGAGTCCAGGCTACTATAGACTACTTCGACATATGGTGACCAGAGGCAGAATCAAGGCAATAACTAGTCTGTGTCGCGTCTCAAGTGGAGTAAAAAAAGCCCTAACCCAAAGCTTATAAGGCATCCGTAGATACGACCTACGACCATGTTGGTATAATTATAATCCGACAAATCTCGACTAATAACAAATTTGGGGTGGCCGTGGTGCAGTGGTACTAGCAATCGCTTCTCACTCGGAGGGTCCAGGTTCGAATCCTGCCCATGGCAAGTCAGTTTTTCATTTTGTGTAATTGGAACTCAGACAGTACACTGACACGTAGATTTGGCTGTTGTAGAGTTTCAAGCACAGAAAAAAATACTGTGAATTATACCTCGAATCACTCTGAATGAAGAAAAAACTCTCCGTGCTATTCGGACTCCCACCCCTGGAGAGCGGTTATCGAAACCAAACACACCTGAGCTTCAAACCACTACAAAACAATTTTCCTTTCTCCTTCTTCTACCTTTCCGCCTGCGCCCTGGCAACAGGAAAAGGGTATCTAACCCCCTAGGCGCGCGTAAAATATATAATAAAAAAAAATCCAAGGCTAGTAACAGACTCTACGGCTTTAACTTTCGAGTTGTTAAGAAGAACGTCATGCGGAAGGTCTAGGTTAAACCTTATTTTGGATATTGGAATTACTCGAGTTTTAACTGACCCAGTAGGCGCGTTGCAAGTCATCATTGAGCAGTAGGTTCAGTTCGTTGATCTTGTGAAATGGTTTGGCTGGGTGTAATTGTACATTATCAGCATATATGCGCACAAAAGAATGCCTGCGTACTGACGGTAGGACGTTTATAAATATACAAAATAGAATTGGACCCAATATCGACCCTTGAGGAACGCCTTGCTTGAGTTCCATAAGGGGTGAGCTACATCCATTGGGGAAAACCCTTTGGCACCTTTCGGAGAGTTAACTACCGCACGCCCACCATAACTGAAATAGTGTATTGGCTTCCAACACAATTTCCAATTTGTGGTTGACTTTATCGAAAGCCTTCGAGAAATCTAGCAGACAGAGTAGTGACACATATTTCTTATCAAAATATTGTCTAACCTCTTCAAGCAGGTTGACCATGACTGAAGAACAGCCGTAGTTGGCCCGAAAGCCTGATTGCTTGTCGTATAAAAGGTTATTGAGAGTTAAGTACTCTGTGATTTGTTTTTTACTATAATTTTCTCTAAAACTATCGAAAAGCTGGGCAGAATGTTTATTGGCCTAAAATCGCCAGATGCTGCTGGATGAGTTTTCTTAGCGATTGGCATAACTCGTGCAATTTTCCAGGAATTCGGCAAGGTAGATGTGATTATGCACCGTGAAAATGTTCATTAGAGCTCAGGAAATATATTCCTCTGCAGTTACTTGTGTCTTTGAGATATAGTGGAGAGATGATATTTTTTCTGAAGCTGACTGACACATCACACCCGCAAAAAATGCAATTATAGAACTTTGTCAGTGTTTCCAGGAATTCGTTGGTCGCATATTTGAAGAATTCGTTGCGTTATTTGATGTACAACTCTGCATACATCTTGCAATAAAATGGTACGGTCCAAGAGATCGATTCTCTGGAAAAGAAGTGTATAATGCAGTTCGTTTGTGCTACAAGGTGTGCTTAGCAATTGTTGAAATTAGCCAGTGCAGATGCTTCGGTTCGGGCAACTTTCCCAAACGAACGGTTGTCCTTGATTTCTGCCAGCTCCATAGTCAAGTATTGATAGTAATTTTTTTTCTTCTTCCTGCACATGGTATTGCAGGTTATGTGGGCCTACTGGTACATAACATTTGCCAAACTTCTACCTGCTTCTCTTATTATTAATCGCAAGTAGGCGTACGATTTTTTCCTAGCTACCGTACATTCCCAGTCATGTAATAGCTGTTTCTCCTAGCTTGAAAGGTCTTTATGTCATCAGATATACAGCAAGCAAAAACTGACTCCATTCCTACCTATTTATATGACTACGATTTCTACAATCTGCGCAACAACTTCGCAGACGTAGTTTCTAAAAATAATTTGCTGATTTGTAGTTTTCTGATGCGGGCCACGAATGTACATCATCTTCGTCTTAGAGGCGCTTAATATGACAACATCTGCTTCGTCAAATTTCTCTTGAAGTGTCTCACACCAAACTTCTACTTCGTTGGTTGTTAATTCTTACCCGAAAAAACCCAGCATAAAGGTAATTTAAGAAATTCTCCCGGATTCAAATTTTGCTTAGTGCTCGTAGTAGATTATAGTGATTCAGTGTGCCAAATGCCTTTCTGAAATCCATTAACAGCACTAGTATATGGTGGTTCTTGCTCTTTTTCTTCTGGAAGCCATACTGCCTCTTATGAATAATATAATTTTTTCCCACAAATTTTAGTAGTCGTTTCATCACAACCGCTTTCAAGCACCTATTCAACCACCGAGAGGATTCATACGAGTATATGTTATTACCTAAAAGACCTTTCTTCCCAGCAGTGTAAATACAATAATTCTTACTACAGCTATTTTAAGTTGCTTAGGAATTCTGGCTACGACTAAACTTCAATTTATTATTGCTGCAATAATAGGCGCAGATACATCCAGTTTTAGGATGTTATACGCTTCTTCGTTGTTAGTTTTTTTTTTAAGAAAAATAGAGTTCGATAGCTACATGGTTTGACATTCGTATCTCACACTCGTGTACTAACTTACATGTTTGTTCTGCGAAGTGTGTGCTATATTTTTTGAACCGTGCCTAACAAATATTTCTGCCGCAAAATTTCTAACCATAGTTTCATTTATATCGGGTGTTTTTGTTCCCATGATCTCCTTTATCAACGGCCTTGTTTTACGCGGTCCTCTCTTGCCTGGGTAGACTTGTTTTTAAAATAATTTGATTTTTGTTTGAAAATTTCCTTTGTTCACTTGATTTTGAGGTTATACTCCTTTCGTTTGTTGCTCTTCCCTTTTCCATGAAGTTCGTCACTCTGTTCATAATCAAGGTGAATATTAGCGGAAATCCATGAATCTGGGCGCTTTACTTTCCCATGATTAATGGTCGCGGATTTTTGGTAGATATCATCCATTTTCTTAGAAAAGTTGGTGTATATTTCAGGTACGTCATCTTGTAGTAACAGAAATTGTCACTCTATCAGCGATGCGTTAGACCCTCTTGACTCCCCAGCATTTAATGCCAAAGTCCCATATAAAACTGAGTCACGATCACACGAAACACTTTCAATTACAGCTAAAAGAGTTGGGTTGCTTGGGATGCTGTGTCAATGACCGTTGATATACCTCGGCTAATATCTAATCTAGCGTTTTCCTTGATTACGTTCATCAATCATTTGACACTAACATTCACAAATAGTTCCACATGTGATTATTATTTTTGGGTCGAATACTTATGTCTACGAGTATGTCGCCCATTAAAGTGGTATCACAGTTTTTGCTTTGTGCTTGTTGTTCGAGGTTATCTCCAAGTTCGTTAATGAAACTTTTTATTATGATACTCGTAACAAATATTTGTCTTTTTATTTTGCCTTTATTTTTACCAATACTGTTTAATAAATTTAGGAAACGAAATGTCATCTGTTTGTTTTTTTGAAAATGTCGTTGATCGATTGTGGAATCCTTAATGGGAGCTGTGAAGGTGATCTTCTTGGCGAATACACTTTTCTGCCTGGAACAGCGTGCTCAATCATTGATTATTGTTTTTTGTCTGGATTTAGAATTTCTACACACAGCGAATTTAGAGTAGCAATGAAAGCATTCTCCGAACATATGCCTCTTGAGGCTGCTTTTAAGATTTCATATCCTTCCAAATCAGGGAATCTGCCGCAATTAGGACTATTACCAAAGTTGACTGGGAAGTATGGATTTCGGGAATTGTACTATTAAAATTTAAATGCGGAGCTCACTAGATTGAAGGATTCTAATACTCCTCCCAGTAACGGAGACAAAAAACAAATGCGGTTTGATTGAGATGGCATGAGAGCCAATGGTGCTTCTTTTGCGTATCTTTGATTACTGCGGTCAAGCAATTCAACTTAATTTAAGATGCTCTAGGTGGCGGCACGCAAGTAAGGATGGAGCGAAATCCTCAGCAGAATTCTGTAAGGCCGTGAATCTCACAAATGGAAAGAGAAATATATTATCACTTCAGGCCTACAAGCAAATAGGCTCAAAGGCCATTTTAACAACTTCCTCAACACAAGGCAAATGTCTCCATTATTTTAGTACACAGCTCCTTTGATTTTGGATAGATTATTAGATACTCCAATCACATTATATGAAGTCCAAAGTGCAATTAAGAATGTGGAAATGAACAAAGCTCCAGGAGAGGACCTTTCAAATTCTACAAGAACTGTGCCACGGAATTCCTCACAGCGATTACATCTGAATACAATCGGATTTTCGAGTCTGCTGATGTTCCAGACAGCTTTCGCAGAGCAGTGAATTCATACATATATCCGATGCACAAGAAGCGAAACTCCGAGGATCCAGCTAATTATAAGGGAATATCATTCCTGAATACTTTGACTAAGTGACTAAGTTACAGGAATCTTCAATAGGTTTACTGCATGGGTTGAAAACAAGAAAATTCTGCATGAATTCGAAGCAGGTTTCAGAAGAACTATTGACCAAATATTTTATCTCGTAAATATAGTAGAGATTTATAAAAAGAGTGACAGGGAGCTATGTACATATATGTAATTTTCGCGAGGAACTTTTCTATAAACTCTACCAAATAGGACTCTCAAAAAATGTCATTAATGTTTGGAGGACTATGTATATGGCATGTATTTGGGATGTAGTATGGCATACCATACATTTGGGATGAGATTTACTGATCTGAGGAGTTCCAAATGATAATAGGTGTAAAACGAGGATGCTTCCTAAGCACATTGCTGTATATTTGATATACGAGTATCAACGACAAAGGAGGAGCACAGATAGGCAAACCAAATTTCCCGGTGCTGCTTTTTTCAGATGGCATGGCTCTCCTCGGGGTTAATGTAGAAGGTATGCAGTTGATGATAAACCGATTGGAAAACGAATGCAAAATCCGGAAGTTGTCTGTTTAACTAGAAAAGTTGAAGATAATGATTTTCAGGGACGGCGTTGGTAGGTTCAGCCGAAGAGAACGAAGAGGACGAAGAAGACGAAGAGAACGAAGAAGACGAAGAGGACGTATTCGGGTGAGCAAATTGAAGTGGTGCGAGAATATAAATAACGGGTGACCAGATAGTAATGATAGTTTTTCAAATTATTATTTTTCAGCGGCTGTCAAAGTTACCACAATATTCAGTAAGTTTTGCCATTTAATCATACATCGTTGTACGCTTGCCAAACAACCGGAAATTATTAAAAAATATTATAGAAATCCCGGCTCAGCTGTAAAGACGCAACGTGAATTTCGTCGTGAGGTCGGACGACATCATGGCTTGAGTGTAAAGAAATTCGTAGCACCGTGGAAAAGTTTCGCCAGAGAGTCAACCCGGCTTATTTTGCTATTGGATTTGGGCCTACATCCCTATCAGATTTTGCTGAAACAAGAATTGAAGTCGGACGACCATAGACAACGCCGTGAATTTGTTAATTGGGCGCGGGAAATGTTGGCCAAAAAATCATCTTCCCTGACGAAGCCCATTTATGGCTGAGCGGCTATGTCAACAAGCAAAATTGCCATTATTGGAGTGAACACAAGTGTTCGACCAAGCATCCATGCGCCCAAAGGTTGACTGTTTGGTGCGGTTTATAGCATGGCGGCATCATCGGACCTTATCTTTTTCGAAATGAGGAAGTAGACAACGTTACCGTCAATGGTCTCGGGTATAGAGCGATGTTAACCGGCTTTCTGTGGTCAAAGCACAAAACATCGATATATCCGATTTTTGGTTCTAACATACCATACAAGTGTCGCAACGCTTGAAGTTGTGAATAAGAAAATTGGCGGCTGGGTCATCTCACGGCGGGCATTCACAAATTCGCCGCCGCGATCATGCGATTTTACACCACTCTATTATTTTCTCTAGGGCTACGTCAAGTCCTTAATTTACGCTAACAAGCCAACCACTTTGGATGAGCTCGAGTCCAACATTCAACATGCTATTGCCAGAATAACGCTGCACATATTAGATCGAGTCATCAAAATTTGGATCGCAAACAATGTGAGGATGTCTACCACTTTCTAGCAGTATTTCCCATTCTAATTCCGTAAAAATATCTTCAAAGTGCATACACTTGAGTTGGAAGAAGCGATAAGCATACTTAATGGCGATAGAGGCTTCGATTTATTATATATTTACACGGCGAATGACCTGCGTTAAAGAAGCTGTATAATTGGAGAAAATTTCTAAAACTAAGCCTTCAAATTAGTAAACCTTAAAAAAAGGTATATGTCTAGTATATGCTCGTATATCACTTTATAAATTTATAAATGCCAGTCTATTAGACGGCCTTCAGGCAAACCAAAAAAAACCCAAGAGATTGTACTCGTATCTATGCATTTATATTTTTTTATGAAATAAATACTCGTAGTCTAACTCAGCCAAACTAAACTAGTTGCTAGTTGATACGAGTATTAAGTGCTACCGTAACCTGTTTTACTTTGATTTGGAATCGATTTCCAAGGTCAACCATCCCTTATTCATCATTTGAAAGGCATAAGTTTGGCATTCTACTGCAGCAGGAGGTTCCGAAAGATTTATTTGTGGTTAGACCCATTCAACAGGGCAATCTATGTATTTTTGCCAACACAACGGTGCAATTGTGCAAATGGAACTGTGTGTGATTCATCAGTATCTGGTGAAGGACAGAGCCTGTATAATGTTTACATGTTCAGGGCTTGGCATTATGGCTTTCACTGAATTGGTGTGCTTAGACTTATGTCTGATAAGGGGTCTAACACACATCTTCGTATGATTAAAGTGACCCGAAATAGTTTTAAAAATAAACAATGTTGTATGCTACGACATCTTACCGATTCCGAACAGCGAGATATGGTCTGTCAAATAAATTAATTTTGTTGCTACTCGGTGTTGATCTAATCCAGATCTTCTTTTAAATTCTCACCGATGAAATGCATCGCTTTTCTTCACCTTCACTTCTAAGTCATCAATGTTCACATTTTCTAGGTTTAGACTGTAAAGACATATGCACGCGGTGCATATCGAGTTGGTTGATGTCCCTTTTGCACCTAAACGTTTTATTTTAGCAACGGATTTAAAGGTATTCTGGGCCCAAACGGCGGTGTTCATTCACTTAAAATGTCTAACCATTGTAGTCGATGAATTCCAACCCTTCTGAGCAGAGCTGAGGGTCTTATAGAGTGCTTTCTGAGATGGACTTAGTTCTGTGTAACTTTCTTTGTCGAAAGGAACAACGATTGGAAAGAGTGATTCTTCGCGTGATCTGGCGTACTATCCGAAGCGTTGGTGTTACGTATTCTTTCTAATCGACAGCATATGACTTGCGAAGGCAAGGTTGATGGACAGTTTCTTCTTATCTGACAGTTGATATTGAACAGTTTGTGTTTTTTTTTCCAAATCTGCTAAAAGGTGACTGTCTGCTTAATGACGGACTTACCAGGCCTAAAAACTCACTTATAAGCACATACCACATTATTGATACAAGCTGTTGATAGTTTACCTAGTGGGATGGATAAAATCTTATCTTGGCCTTAAGTCCCAATTTGGGCTCATCTGTGCTTATCCTGAGTATTCAAGACCTGCTGTTCTGAGTTATCATATTAAATACATTTTCCGTTCTTATGTCCTTATTAATAGTGCCGATACTCGTTGTCTTCGATCTTTCCGGTCTTTTCGGTCCATCTTCTAAATTCATTGCTGTTCTCATGATATGGTTGCTAGTTTTCCGCATCACAATTGTTGCGTACATTATCCTTAGGGATTACGCCGACTTTCGTCAGCATTCGTTTATCGTATTTAAGCCATACGACATTATTCCCATGTGCCACCTCATCATTTGGTTTGCCGTCATCGCGAATGATCGCACCAAGATACTTAAAGATTGTTAATGGTCCATCTCTTATTTTTACAGCATTTCTAGGTCCCATAATATTTGGATCACTGGGACATTTATTCGCAAGCCATGTTTGCTCTAGGCATCGTTCCGCGGATTGAGTTGACTTTCCAAATCGTACATGTCTTCGTTAATGAGTACAATGTCGTCTGCATACAGTATGTTCCACGGTATTGGTTGCTGAATGTCTTCGGTTATGAAGTTCATAACGAGATTAAATATCCAGGGGCTGAACGCAGAACCTTGATGTACGCCTACTTTGACTGGGAATGATGTCGATAGTCATGATTTACTCTGTTTGGAGTACATGTCGTTGATAACTTAACGTATTCTTCTGGTGTACCGTGTTTTCTTAGCGATTGCCAAACTAATTCTCTTGGTACCCGGTCGAATGCCTTTTCTAAATCAATAAATTTCATATGTACGAGTAAGTCATGTTTCCTTATTCGAAACTTTTCCGCTATGGTTCGCACAGTTAGGATAGAGTCGGAAGTAGTGCTACCTGATGAAAAATCACATTGATTTGGCGTTATAACGACAATGTTGGATAAGCGATTAAATGTGAACCTCTCCCAGAGTTTTAGTGTTGAATGTCGCCTGCATTTTTAAATATTGGTACTAAGAAGCTAGATCTCCACACTTCTGGAATTTTCCCATCGGAGATGATTTTGTATAGCATAGTATTTAAGAAGGTAACTTCAGACCTTACCAGTGCTTTCCAGGGTTCCCGATGAGTTGGTATCTCATCGGGTCCCACAGGTTTGCCTTCTTTCATCTTTTTTAGTTCTATTGCAACTTCTTCTTGTGTAATTTCTTGCACAGTGCTCAATACATTCACATGTTGTTCTATATTGTCTCTATGAAGTTATCCAGAATCAGAGACTGATTCCACAGTAGTTGACGAAGTTTGGAGAATATCCCAGCCTAGGGATCGGGTAAAAGATGCTTACATTCCATTCGCTGAGCATACATACGATGAGCCGAACATATTTTACCAATAAGTTGGTGTGTGCTCATTATGAACTCAATCCCAGGTAATCTATCTTGTTTTTGCAGTCTTATTTCTCCTTAGTTTAGATATTGTAATTTAGACCTCTCCTTGGTCAGATAAGCAAACTTGTTATTGATTATGATCCACGTTGAATGGTTAATTTTCCTGCTAGAGGAATGTTGGGTGTCTTCGCCATAAAACAAATACTCGTAAATAATGAGCAAAAGTATAGTATCTGAACCTACGAGTTTTATCAGCGCAATGTTCCAGGACAGAATGGGATCCCTACTAAATCGTGTGGAGTCTCCGCCTTGGATACAGCAGTCTTTTGTTACTTCGATCTTGCGACGCAATTTCTATTTCTCTAAACCAAGAGCTCTGATATTCGCTGCCACTTGGTATTTAAATGGAGGTTCGGTCTTTCTTTCGTTTCGTCTAGAACCTCTGGGCTCGAATTTGAAGGAATTCTTGACTGGAGGACTATTGTTCATTTTATAGCTTTAATATTTTTTTTATTTAATTACATGATAATATAAATCTCAAAAATTATCTATGTATTAAGGGAAAAGCTACAAACAAAAACCCTCATGCGAAATTCAAACTCAATATTGCAAACTAACCGTTTAAATATTTTTCATTATTTTTCGTAAAATTTATTTCGAAAATGATTTACAATTACAGTGACAAGGTTGATGTTAAGTAAATTATGGAGACGTAGGGCTGGAAAATCCCATGATAACCCAAACATAATTTTAACTATCTTATTTTGAAACCTTTGAAGTTTAAGCTGGTGAGTTTTAGAGTGGTCAAACCATACAGGAGCGTCATAAATTATTATTGCTTATAAGATGGTTTTAAAAAAATTAAGCTTATTACTAATAATTATACGTAATAGATATAAGAGACGAAGACGGCATTATCATCAGCATACATGGCTATCTGCATGGTCTATCTACTAATTTTCAAATCTGATACAAAGATACTAAACAAAATTGGAGCAAGTATTGATCCTTGGGAAACACCAAAACCAGCGTTCTCAACAGATGAGTAGGTGCTACAATGCTACATATACAAACTCTAGACTCTATTTCATTTTGGAAGCTTTATATTATATTTGCAATAGGGATACGGAAATTGTAGTTGTAGAGTTTATAAATAAGTGCATCATGCCATATTATATTATAGGCGTTGTCTATATTTAGTAAGACAATAGCATTTTAAAATTATCTTTTATGTTCTTTTTGATTCTGACAATTTGATGGCAAATCGAATGACTTTTATGGAATCCAACATGCCTATGAATCAGGAGCCTATTACTTATGGAGCTTAGTAGACTAATGGGCCTATAGCTAGCAGGATTATCTCTGAGCTTACCGGACTTTATCTACATCTTTTTGCTTATAGAGTTCATGGTTTCACATTCTTTTTATATCGCTCTCCTCGCATACCAAATATATGACGAAGAATTTTTCTATTGAAAGTGTTCAATACATGCTCTCCATAAACTTGCCGCAGCAACGGTTTCCTAGAGTAGATAATTCTTCATCAATTCTCCCAATTTTGTTGGGGCCTATGTTTATTTCGAAATAACTAAACTCGTCAACTACCCCGAAGTTACCGCTGTCCACATCATATTTTGTTCTAGGAAGCAGAGATATGCTTCTTTGCTTGTTGGACAGTATGAACTTGGAACACTGCACATTGCATAGCTTGTTTTCCAGCGTTCAAAATTCTGAATTCGGCCATCGCCCTTTAGAGCTCACGACTCTGAATGTTGCCAAATGCAGTCCTAAAAAATCGATGAAGATGGCCTTGTATATTGTTGTACATATATGTACCGTGTCAATTCAAGCAGAAAGGCAGCGTCCACATGGAGTACTATATTGGACAGGATCTTAAAAATCAATGAAAATGCCGTTTAAATAAATCTACTATTCCCTGCTCATAAATGAGTTCATTCTGGCATTGAAAGTAAGCTGCCGGCTCTTTGTCTTTCCCATTGAGCTAGCGGATGCTGTTCCTTGAGCTAGGACACTGCCAGTGCCCGTTTCTACCTTTGTGCTATTCGCGTTTCCTTATTTGCATGTAGATGTGGTTACAACTTTGATGATGTGGCTTTACTGAATCTGGATACTGGCGTCAAGGTGAGAGACTGCACAGCGAAAACTCTCTTCCTCCTAGCCCCGCTAAATGATCCAACTTTTTCTCTTTTTTTTGACATTTTATTAATCCTTTTCGTTGGACTGTAAGGATCTGAATTTGGTTGCAATGAGATAATGATCGGCCATCGGAGCTTGGAAAGTGTACTTATTCGGAATGGTAAAGGCGTGCCATATATCTACTAGCCGTTGTCTATTGTAGTTTCGTAGAGGATAGGATTGTCAACTAATGTGCTGAAGATGTGTGTTTATAGATTCTGACTTTCAAATCCTTTAGTATGAGCTGGCTAGCTTGCTTCTGAAAGACTTCCTAAACTCTGTCCGGGAGGTCATAGAATTAAAAAACCCTTTTGGGTTACACTTCGTAAGACATATTTTATCTTTGCAGTACGGACAAGTGGCTGTTACTAAGGCATATCTATAACTTAGGAACATCCGAATGAGTAGATTCGCCATAGTGTACAGCAATTTTAGCTATGCCCATCCACTTTGTGGAAGATTTTATGGAGAGATATTGGCTTAAAAGCTTATAAGATCTAGCTTGTGCTGGAGTTGAAACCACGTGACCATTATACGCGTCGTAGGTTCGGTGCATGGGCCGAAAACATGATTCAGCTTGATCCTCATTTTCAACGCAAAATTTTGTTCTCCGATGGGGCCCCATTTTTGGTTAAGGGATATGTAAACAAGCAAAATTGCCGAATTTGGAGCGGATAAAACCCAGAAGCATTATTCACTGTTTGGTGTGCTTTATGGGCGGATGGAATTATCTGCTCATATTTTTTGAGGACGATACCGGGCAGAATGTTACGGTCAATGGAGAGCCCCTTAAAAACATGATTTCTGACTTCTTCGTTCCTCACTTGAATGGCATTGACGTGACAGAGTATTGGTTTCAACAAGATGTCACAACGTCAACATCAACTTTTTGCGGGAAACATTTGCTAATCCCATAATTTCGCGTAATGGACCTGTGACCTGGCCTCCACGATCCTGCGATCTCACAACTTTAGATTACTTTCTTTGGAGTATGTGAAGCTACCGATAAACCAGAGGCGTTGGACGATTTGGAAGTCAACATTCGCCGTGTTATTGCTGATATACGGTCCCAGTTTCTCGATAAAGTTGTCGAAAATTTGACCTCACGGTTGCATGCGTCCGATATCATATTTAGGCACTAATGGCATACAATTATCTATCAAATAAAGCTAATATCATATACATTCACATTAGCTTCAAGTATTGTATTTTATATTGAATTTGTATAACTCTAAAAAAACACCGTTTATATCTACATAAATGTAAATATGTTTTATTTCTGCATGTACTGAAAGATTGAGATTTGAAATTTGTTTATCCGTTAAGCTTTGTGTAGAAGGCTCTGGTAATTAATTTCATGCCTTCAGCTTGGCCATTTCTTTGCAAATCTATGTACACAACATCTGCCAATGAATTCGTAGGTAATGTTGCTTACTCAACGTTTCCTCTTCAGAAGGTGTGCTAATTGTCTATTTTCTTCGAATCATTATGGGAACCTTTATTTTTTATTTTTGTAGAATTCTTCAGATGCCTGAAAATCATTGTATTTTTGCAGGTGTACTAGCCTGCATTCTTAATTTCCCTTAAACCGGTCCTACGAAAACCTGAATCTGTAACCTCTTTCCCTACTTGTTATTTTCTTACATGGTGAACTGCTTCATTTTGGTGTCTGCGATTTAATAAATATCCTTAGCTGTTGATATATATAACCTCTTTAGCTGTGCAACTTAATTACGTAATGTCAAGCCCGAGATTATTTTATGATCAGCCGGAAAAATTTGCAGGCTCCTCATTTACCAAATCAAAATTAAAGAGAACTAAGAAAATAAATTAAAGTCGAGGATATTTTAACAACTAGCTCCTGTGGCTAATTTTACGATGCCAAACTCACGGCTAATATTTCAATTAGCTTACACGTATCCACGCATTGAGTACATGGTTCCAGTCGCACGAATGCATCCAAATTGTGAAGAAAATTTTTCATACCCAGCTGGCGCCAGCAGATACATTTTATTGCCTCGTTAATACCTCTCTCGTCCCATTTTCTGGATATGCAGCCTTCAGGTAGAACTTCCGGTCTTAAATAAAATTCTCGACTTTGTTTACTCTGGGCTTTTACAATAATCACCTGTTCACTGCATAGCAAGGAATTTCAGATAAACAAATTAAAAAATGACATAAGCGAAAAGTCATGTTTTGTGTCGCAGATTCAATTTAAGGCGATGGAATAAAATCAAAGACCTCTGAGTTCAGGTTCGAGATATGGGCTAATCCTCGCAATATTTTATATAGATTTTCAGATTGATTGAACTACGATAATTGTCAGATACGAAACCAGTTTAGACAGCTAATCCAAAAGCAATTCAATCGTAACGTCACGACCAGCGAATGATTTGGCTGCAGTTCTGATTTTATGCTCTAATAGTGTTATGACAGAAGTTAATTGCCCTTGACTTTTATTGCACTCAGAAACTTGTCCAGCAAAAGGTTTATGACCAACGAAGAACGCAGTTCCAGCCATTGAACGAGGTGTCACTAAGTTTCCTCCGGTGTTGTCTACATATAGCCATCAACAATGCAAGTACAATCGGTAACTTGTTTATCGATACATTCGATCAACGCGTGGGTTGTGCTTGTATCCGTACATCTCCCATTTATTGGTTCCAATTTTTAAAATTAATAACTCTGGTTGTTGTGATGCTAAATACACAAACAACCAATGACAATGAAATTAAAATAATATAAATTCCAAACCGATGTGGTTAGCAGCTGGCAAGTTAAATCCTTGAAGAATTTTTGGGCTGGTTATTCCCGAAAAATGGAACGTCGATCAAAGTCGAATGTCGACAATTTCGAACTAGGACACTCATATTTGGGATATTCTTTCGAAACAAATATGGAATGTTGGGGTATTTATCGTGTGAGTAGGTCTGTTTTTTATGCAGGGAATATCCGGGTTAGCCTCCTAGAGTTACTCTAAATTTAACTAACTGGTCGTTCGGCCGATTTTATCGCGGCTATGGCTGCCGATATCGCTGAGAACAAAGAAACATCAACCAGACGACGGGCCACGAAATTGGGCATCACCAGACGATCCCTACAGCGAATTTTAGTGAAAGATTTACACATGTTTCCGTACAAAGTGCAAACAGTACATGAGTTAATGCCTCCTGACCGTCAGTCTGTAAATTATTGTAAAGTCATCCAAACGATGAGGACGATTTTGTGTCGAAAATCATCATGAGCGACGAGGAGCAATTCCACTTAAGTGGTTACGTCAATAAGCAAAATCTTCGTTTCTGGAGCACTGGAAATCCACGTGTGATGCATAAAGAGGCATTACGGTCACTGTTATTGGCGAACTCTACAGGCCATGATAAACGACTTCTGACTGCTGGAATTGGATAAGTGGGGCTTGGTGAACATGTGCAAGACGGTACAACCGCACACAGAGCACGAGCCACAATAGATATTGTGAAGGAAACTTTTCCTGTTCGCATAGTCTCCCGTTTTGGCAATTTGACATGGCCAGCAAGATCGCCCGCTTTAACCGTCACAGATTTCTTTCTTTGGGGCTACTTGAAGTCGCAGGTTTATGCCAACAAGCCTCAGACAATCGCAGCCCTTAAGGAATGCGAACAGTTATAACCGAAAATCTTGCTGAAAGTCATGGAAAATGCGATAAAACGGGCACAAATGTGTATTAACACTGGCGGCTGCCACTCTTTTCCACTCTTTGTAAAGGCCCAAAATAAAGATTTCCATCACTCCAAATCATTTTCTTTTATTTAGTAAAAAAGTAATTCAAAAACCAAATTTGATGATTCATTTTGCGCCACCTGTATGTTCTGGAATTATTTACATCGCTTTTAGAATCTTGCAAAAGTCTCCGTAGGATTTCTAGTTAATTGCTTAGTCATTAGAAATAAAAAATGAAGAACGAAACAAATTAAAAAGCATTACCTGATAAAGCTGAGATCACAGAAAAGTTGCCACAATTTTGCCACTATAGCTGAAGCACTTCAAGTGCAATGTCCCAAGAGGTACAAATTATAATTTTGATTAAGTTGAAGTTTTTCAAGGAAATAGCTTTCTCTACGAACCTACAAAACTGCTTTTGAAGTACTAAGAATCATTGGTAGCCTAAAAAACTCAAATTCTTGTGGAAAAGATGACATATCAAACCGAATTTTAAAAAAAATATTGTTTGGTTTGTGGTGGATATACCAACCTTTATTTTTAATAAAACCATACTCACAGGAAGATGCCAATGTAGTATAACTCCTTGAAATTGGCGGGCTAGATTGCATTGGAAATTACAGGCCTATTTGCCCTCTGCGATGTGTGAGTACAATTTTTGAAAATGTCTTCAAAACTAGAGTAGAGTAAATTTTTTGTTCAATTTGGTCTTCACAAAGGCAAATCTACTGAGGATGCTCTTTTAGATTTTTTTCGGAAATATACTGAAATTTAAACAGAAAACAAAAAACACCTCAGCTTTGTTCGTGCCGTAAGCCTTCATATGGTGAATTATATTATATTTTATTAAGAAAGCTAAACAGACCAGGTTTTAGGGGCTTTATGCTTGATTGGTTCACATCCAATCTATTGTAGAAAATATGATAGATCACGAAGAGTTAAAATAGAAGAAACTAAAAGTAGAAACAATTATATTAAAATGTGTGTGCCACAAGGTTCTGTATTAGGACCAACACTTTTTTGATCTAATTAATTCACTATTTATACTCGATTTTAAAATCGTTATCAGAGATTTTGCCGATGATCTGGTGTTTAACTGCAACAGGAAATGTTTCCAGATTGAGAAAGTTGATGTATTCAAGCACTCTGGGCTAATTATTGATTTCAAGAAGTCTTTTTCTAGTCACATCAAGATCTGATGAAAATATTTTCGCAGTACGTTCTGATTTTTCTTTTATTTAAGGAGAATTTATTCTATAATACAAAGCTACTGACTTCAATTTGCTATGGAATATTATACAATAAACTGCAATACGGTATTACCCTGTTGGGGTGGAACTTATTTCAAGAGAATATAACCTCTATGTTGCGAGAAAGTTTAGATTTAAACATCGCTTTCATCGTAGTTTTACATTGTTTTATAATTTAAAAATTATTTCAATTAGTGTGATATACTCGTATGACACCGACCACACAGCTTGAAAAAAGTTTCCTAAAGGAGCCGTGTGGCAATACGAGAAAGCCATTTGTAGCGGACTTAACAGCTTCTTTAGGAATTTGAACTGGTCGTTATGATTTCTCGATAACGACGTGGATACCGCCGCTGATGTGATCACAGATACTCTTCTCTTTGGAATGAAATCTATATCCCTCTGTCAGGCTGTCAGGGTTAGAGAAATGTTTTTTCGGTCCTTCAAGATCGAACCCACAGAGGAAAACCGTGAACAGTTCAAGCTAGCCAGAAATGACTTAAACGTCTTTCTTAAGCGCGTAAAATTTCAATACGAACAAGAACTGACGAAGGAAAAATAGTACAATGTGTCAAAGGTACAATATTAAACATTTTTGGTCGTTTCATTTAGGTCATCCTCCATCCCTACGCTCATTTATAATGACATTCCAGCTCTCAGCTCTTTTGATAAGGCCAATCTACTTGTGGGACATTTTGGGGAATGTTCCCCCACGCTGGCAAAACCACTGCGTAAGCTATTCATCAATCCTACCCTTTAGGACGCTTTCCGAGCAGATAGAAAACAGAATTTGCCCAGCTTATAAAAAAGACGAATCTTCTTCGCTCTCCTCCTACAGACTCATTACAGTTACCGCCTTTCTTAGGTTATGGAAAGGCTGATAAACCGACAGCACATGAAGTATCTCGAACACTTTTCATTGAGCGGCAGCACGGTTTTCGTAGCAACATTTCCACTGGTGATTTGATGGAATGTCTTATAGAAAGGTGGAGCCAAAACGAACAGAGTTGCACTTGATATTTCTAAGGCATTTGACTGAGTCTGAATCCCTTCTTCAATGGATTCGAAATTACCTTTTGGGGAACGCTAAGTACAAGTGGCATTGAAAAAGTTTGTGATATCCACAAAATAAATGTTGGTGTGCCACAGGGCTCCGTTCTATTTCCGGCACACTTTTGTAATTTTCATCAGTGATCTCCTGTCTACCATTTCTAATCCAATATATTTCTTTGCTGACGGCAGTACTCTCTGATTTTCATATCCGTTCTCGGACTCACGTTCCTGCTCTTCGGCAAAACGGAAACGGCAGTGGATGCTAAGTTCATTAAATTCCGATATAAACAGTATCACTACCAACAATGCTGTCTGTCATCCTTAAAGTGAAATTTAAATAGCCATCCATCGTGATTCGTTCCTAAGCTGTACATTTCGCTTATGGAATACCCTGCCGAGCTCTTTATTCCCAAGCCATTATAACGTTTAAACATTTAATACCTACGTTCACCGGTACCTCTCTTTCCATCCTTCCTGGTGTTCCTTCGATCGCGCTGTGGGCAACGCTTATCAGGTGATCTGTCCATATCAAATATGATGGCCTTTTTGTTGCTTGTGCAACATATGGAGCATTGGTATAGTACGACAGGGCTATGACTGTGGGTGGCTGCCTTCGGATTTTGGACTGCCAAATAGTCACCTTGTTTGAATGTCTACCTGTGCGCCACACCGGCTCCACGGAGTCAATGCAAGTATTATTGGGAGTGTCACCTATTGATCTGGAAGTGATATGTCGTGGTATTGCTTTCAAGATCAGAAAAGATCTCGCTCTAAATGAGTCAGATTGGGTTTCTCCGACAAAAGTGGATGGCCTATCCTTAAGGGAACTAGCAACAATTGCAGGGTTACTTATAGCTTTGTAACTGATGTGCTGACAAGCCAGTATTTCCTGAACGGAGTTTTACCCTCACTCTGGGCTTTCTGTTGGCCGGGCGTGGCTCTTTTAATGCATTTTTGCATAAGATAGGACTTAGCGGGGTTACGAGCTGCTCATGTGGAGCTACCTATGAGGACTGGCTGCATGCCTTATGTGAGTGAAACAATTATTCAGATGTTAGGGACTTGCAGGCTATGGGCATCATCTTTAATGGTGAGAACTACAATGTCAGTGGATTAATCCCTGACACCGTACGGTTCGAAAGAACCCGTAGTTTTGGAAGATAAATATTTAATAGGAGTGGAATTAGAGAAAAGCCGAATTTTGTTTAAAGGTTGCCAGTCCTGGGGTGAAAGGTGCCTAACTGGAAGTGACCGCAAGGTTGTGAAGCTCGATCGTAAGCTATATTCTGGCACCAGTCCACCACGGGTGGACAGAGCCCCTGGTACTTCTATTCCAGCCTGACCTAGGAGTAGACCCGCTTGTGGGAGTATCATTGTGGTTGTTGGTTTATACCCAAAATCGCGGGGGAGAGTAGACCGAATGGAGCTTCAACATCACGACCTGTGCTTAACCATTGGCATTGCATTACAGTTGTATTGGGATTCCATGATCCACAGAATGGCTGAGGTATTAAATAGGTCTCGACCCTACACCAAAGGGAAAGCTCGTGCCTTGGACATGACTTCGAATCTGGTACTGGTGGTAGTACTTGTACTCGTATTATCCGTAGGGCGCTGATCAACGCATTGTTTTGATATCTCCTGAGAAAATGCACCGTTGGCTTTAGCCTTCACGGCAGGTACCTACGTTAAACACCAGTGACATCTGTCTTCCTTCCCCCCTAAACAGATAAGTTTTGTGTTGTATTGAGCCTAGGCGTGACCGCACGATTTTCTCGGCCTGTTTCTATTTAGCCAGGGTCAAGGCTTCGCATCCGTTTCAATTTGATTTAGCTTTGGTCTAAAATGGATATTTTCGCTTCTATTTTCTAGCTGATAGGACAGGGTTTGGCCTACTACTCGCAGTTCTCCTTTCGTAAAAAAGTTTACGCTCTGAACACTGTCCTTAATATCCGTTCATATTCTTGACATTCTTGAGTGTGCGGTCTGTTTTTTATTTGATTCTTTTCCTTCAGCTAAGTCGAGACTTCTATAAATACATCAAACATTCAAGAGCATAGATTCGTCCATGGCTTCTGTATGAAAGCAGCATTAACTTTTGTCCACTTAGATAAGCGAATTAAATTCGACTGATTCTGAACACACTAACTGAATTTCTGTAAACGAAAACATCCTAAGCGATGGTCTCCTCCTGCTTCACTTCTTCACTTCTGAAAAGAGTGTGCCTGCTCTTTCGCAAGTTCTAAATATCAAATATCTGATTAACTATCGTGATTTAAATATTTTCAGACTGTCTAAATGCAAATCAATATCCAGCTTAAACCGATCTACAAAATCTATACGAATAGTGATCAACCGAATGAATGCGGATAGCTTTAGTTGTTCCCATGTATTTTTATCACACCACTGCTGTGGAAGTTATAGCTAAACTGGTTCAAAAAACCACACCCCCGCACAAGATAGCAAGTTAGTCACATGGAAGTTTAGTGACCGCATAATTAAACATGATTGACTGAAGGTGCTTCGCCATGACGTCTGGAATTCTATGAAGTTTGCAAAAATGAAAAATGAAAAACGAAAAATTATTTTTGAATATCTTATGCTATTGAACTAATGACTCCATCGACGTCAAATCCCCAAAACACACGTCCGGCGAATATAGCTTACATATATACTCGTAGGTTAAGATGGCGCGCGTAGATGAAGATTGAAATTTGCATAAATGAAGCTGAGATACGAGTAGGTATTAAACAAATATATGTTGACGAAACCTGATATTTCCAGGCACCCACTTGATCGTCCACATGTCCACTAGTATGTGGTTTCAGGCGACATACTGGAAAAAAAAATATCCCTCCGGATACGCACCGATAAGCTGTGCAGATCCGATACTGTTTGATCCGTATTTAGAAGCTCTCCAAGCATGGCAATAAATTCAGTTTAAATTGAGAGAGATTCTATTTTATCTATTTCTCTTACCAACTTCAGATTTGGCACTTACTCAGATACACTTAATGATGGGCATGTTTGGTTGCAGTCAGCCTCGGAAAACTACATCGTCCAATCGATCTTTCCACCTTATATTTCAAAGAATAGATTTTGAACAAAAAAAAAAAAGAAACTTATTCCTGAGCGATGAATTTGTGCTGTCAACTAGTATACTCACGCCCCCAGAAATTCAATTAAAAAGCGATTCTCTAAATGGTCAGCCTAAAAGCAATTCAAGCGCGTCCGTGATGTCTTGACTTGACAGGCAAGATTTATTTCGATGTCTTACAGTCCACATTCCACTTTTAGAAAGTTGAATGATCTAATTCCGAATTAATTTTTCTGTGTACGAGTATACATATAAAATGTGAAACTCTTAAACTCTTTGGCCTTGACGATCAGGGGAACGAGTCGAGTATACGCGCACACACCACGCTTTTGAGATGCTCAAATGTCGTAAAGTACTGCAACACCTAATGTAGACTGACACTAAATTCTCGTCGAAATTAATCGATTTCCTCACTTCCAACAAAGTTGGACTAATCTCCCGAGATGAACATCATGCGAAAGATCCGAAGATTCACATCAGACGAACCACAGACCAACCCTGCTGTTTTTGTTTTTTTGTCGCAAAAGATCCATGTGTGAGCAAAGATAATGAAGTTTATGGCCAATTTACATTCCAACGTAAAAGGGACACAAGTTCTGTAAGAAAAAATTGTATCTTTCGATGAACCAGGAAGTCCGACTGGTCCAGCATAGTCTTACTTGCTCATAATTCGTCACAAGGCCAACATCATAAACGAGTCACACAGTACAAGGAAACCCTAAAAGGCACACACCCGGACGGACGCCATGCGCTTCTTGAACATATGTCGTTGCAAATTGTTGACACTTTGCCCGATGTTGTGCAGTTTATGACTTAAGCTGTGTAGTGCATTATTGAAGCCGGAAATTGAAAACAAAGACCAAGTCAGCTCTTGGGGCTCCTGCGGTTATTATCCAAATATATTGACTGAAGACAACGCCAGTGATTCATAGACACCGTATTGTCTTGGTTTCATAGCTCAGGAATTCTAGCTGTCAGATACAAGTTTTAGAAACGTGTTTTCAGAATTTTTGTGGCTTAGAACATGTCAGTGGGTATGAGGCCATAATTCGGGTGAGAAAATGAAAGTAAAATTCCACTACATTATATAAAATCTCAACCCTGTTGTGTTTTGATCATCGAATGAGTTTTAGTGGTTCCGAAATCAAGTCGCCGCATCGCTGCCTTGGAATCAGTTTTGAATGGCATATGGCATATAGCAACTATTAGCTTTATAATTGATTTTATTCAACTCTATTAAGTTTTAATTTTAATTTTTAATCACCCCAACTTGTTTTGTTGGATATTGTGATCATAAATTCGGATCAGATACTCGTACGTTAAGTGTAGTGGGAAATACGTGCGTTTATTTATGACGCAGACCATTATTATGCTGTAGGGGTGTATGTCAGGCAAATCTGATCAAATCGGATTATATCGTTAAACAAATATTCCAATTCCTTATTGCTTTCAAAAGTTTGCATCCATTGAGACATGTAATCGTTGTTCAACTTTTATTGCCCAGAAATATCATACAAATTTATAGAGGCTTAGCTTACTTACTTACTTCATAAATTTGCACAAGCTATAGCAGCAATGTTGGTTGTTGCTTCAAAATTCGCACGATTGGTGAGATTCATCTTCACTTGCGCGAGTAACTTGAAGTAATTTCATCCTCTGCTCTGTCTTCTCTCGGTGATGGATTCATCTGCTTTACGTGTCCTGGCTATCTAACTCGATGAATTACAACTTTTTTTGTTAAACACATATTGGTTAAATCTCCTCTTCACTTTCCATCGATATAGACAGAGCTAGAAGATCTTTTTTCGAAACAATCAAGCGCACCCTTATATTTTTTGTGATAAAGTCCATGTTTCTCCTGTTGTATGGAGCGCTATTTTGGTTGTCTGCAGTTCAATTGATGTTGTTTGTGTTAACTGCTGAGCTGAGATTAACTACTTCGATGTTTTACCTGTCTATTATGCCATTTTGTCCGGATCATGGATTTTGGGTGTCCTTTCTCGAAATCATCTTGTTTATCGTTTCTCCCGCGTTTAGCATAAAACTCTCAAGTACGATGTTAAAAATGACAGAGGATTGCCTTGTTGGAAAGTTTGTTGACATCAAGAGCCTCGGCAAGATCATTAGCAAGCTTCACAAAGTAGCGAATTTTCTCTATGGCCACCTTGCAGAGCTGGATCTCCCGTATTTTAAATATATGGTGCACAATAGACTTTACACTTTTTACTGTAACAGGACATTTTAGAAACAACAGCGGATCTTGTATTGAAATCCACGTTAGATTTAGTCAGATACACAATACAAAGTGGTGTGTATCGATTTCGTATTGACTGCTTTTTTTTGGGTTTCTCCCAGATCTGCAGTGGTATGAAATTTTGGTCTATGGTGGGCTGTCCCGTCATGAAATCACACTGACATAGACCAACTAAGTTGTTAACAAAATGATTTGTGACAATATGACAGACAATATTCTTCAGGCGCTGTTGAGGAGACTTATACATCTTCTTGGGCTTCTTGTTTTTAAAAATCAGCCAAAGAATGCTGAGGTTTCATTTATCGGGCATATTTTTGTTAGACCAGATTAGTTGTTGTAAGCTACTTCCTAAGTCAATAGGTAGGTTATCAGCTCCAACAGCATCGTTCTGGTTGTGTGAATGAATTGTTTGGCTTTATCGTCCAAATTAAATGGTTTTTTCTGCCTGTTAGCGAAGTTGATTACAGTCTTCACAAATTCCTTCGACATATTTTCTTCAAACATATTCTTGCAAACCATCTCTCTATTATCTCGACTGTCTCATGATCCTTTTTTCCTTCTGAGAAGCCGAAGTTCATCTGGTCACATCTGTAAAGATTTGGTTCAATTTGTGATCCCTCTTGTGCATTTCGTTGAATGAGCTTTCTGGTATCCCTCGTCGAAGAGTGGGCTTCATTGTGCTGAACGATAAAACCCAACACATTAGAAGTATCATCTCTGATTGCTTTTTGTTGGTGCTGTTACTTGTCTGGAATACTTGATACCATCGGCATTTATTGAGAAATTACAGGACTCTCGATAGGTAATCGCTCTAGCCATCTCTAGGATTATAGTCTCCCAAGGTCAAACTTACCCAAAAAATGTTCTTGTCCATGGAATTTACAGGTTATCTGCACCCATGCTCTGGTCAGAATGTAGTTGTTGGCTTCAAATTTCGCTCCGCAGAAGGTTTGCATATCTATCATGCTGGATGGATACCTTTCATCGTCCGCAATGGCTTACGATTAATTGAATTACTTGATAGGAAGTCGAAGAGAACGCTGAAATATTTCACAAAAGGCTTAGTCTGAATGGATTATGGAGGGTGGTTTAGTGCAGCCTATTTTTCCTCCCAGTCCCTAGGCCAATTTTGATGTTATTTCTAGGGTACAACCTGTACATCTTGCTCAGAAGCTCAAAGAAGCTGTCTTTGGTGTTTGAGTTTTTTTCCTCTATGTACGCTTGTTAGGCTGATGTTGGAAAATTAGTCCCTTAAACAAACTGTTAAGACTTCTTGTTTATGGTTTACTCCATAACCAAATTCACATCTAAATGTTGCTTTTTTTTGTCATTGGCTCTTCAGTATTCTGGCGCATCGTGTAACTGATCTGCCGCATATAGTCTATTAACGGTTCTACAGATCTACTATTCGACATTCATTGTATTTATATCGTTTGCATGGCTCGATAACAGCAAATTTAGATTTATCCGAGCATTATTATAGGATTGCATCGCAGTACGGTGGATTTTACGTAGTAGGTATCTCCTCTAACAATCACCAATTTGGGGGGTCAGACCTTTTATTTGATCGGTTGGATGAAAGAAGTCAGATATTTGGGAGTCAGTAATGCACTTAGGGAATATGAGAGCTGCGATTGCCCTATTAAGAGCTTATGCACTAAAATCTCTATATCTGCACATTGAGTAGTCTGAAAAAATCCTTATAGAGCTGAGCCCAAATCGTTGAAGTATCCCATATAAGGTAACCGATATGTTGACTAGTTTTTTATTTACTTAAAGCATTCTCTGAGAGTGGACAAACTTGATATTTGTGAGCAAGTACCTTGGCATTCCTGAGTAAATAATCTTAAGCAATGCAATAAACGTTCGATGTTTTAAGAGTGTATCCAATGAACACCCAGCTTCCGACCGCAACGTAAAGATTGCGGCACTTGTCAATTAGAGCTAGTGAATACTAGTTGTGCATCTTCTGACAGTTACTTACCGAAGTTTCAGTCATTTTGGACGCGCAGTTTTTAGTTGACAGTCGTTTGAGTAAGTTGATGTGAGTGTTTTTTGTGAAAATGGAATAAATTGAGTATCTGGCTGTTATTAAATTCTTGTTTTTGAAAGGCAATACGCCTACGCAAATCAAAAATGTGTTGGACTCTGTATATGGGAACTTTGCACCATTATTTACCATAGTGAAATTTTGGACAGCTGAATTTAAACGTGGCCGTAAGAGCTTGGGAGATGATGAACGTTCGGGACGTCCAAAAACTGCAACCACTGACGATAACATTGCTAAAGTTCACCAAATGGTGTTAGTCGACCGCCGAATTAAAAAGAGAAAGACAGTAGAGGTTATGAAAGTGTCCAAAGAACGTGTTTGTTACATATTAAATCAAGTTTTAGGCATGAGAAAGTTAGACCAAAAACGTGTTCGAGTGAACATTTCCAACGCTCTGTTGGCGCAGTTTAGGCGTAATAAATGCGAGTTTTGGCGCCGATTAATTACTGTAGATGAAACTTGGATACACTATTTACGCCGAAACAAAAATTCAGTCAAAACAGTGTCCTGCGAAGGCGAGCCTGCCCAAAAAAAAAAAACTGTTTTTTTGTGGCGACTGTTATCTTAATCGATTATCTTCAAAAAGGAAAAACCATTACAGGATCATACTACGCATCATTACTTGCCAAGCTGAAGGCAGAAATCGCGGAAAAGCAGCCACATTTGCAGAAAAAGAAAATCCTGTTTCACCAAGACAACGCGCCGTCTCACACCTCAGCGGTTGCCATGGCGAAAATCCATGAATTACGGTTTGAACTGCTTCACCATTCGCCTCATTCACCAGATCTAGCCCCACGCGAAATCTTTTTGTTCCTTCATCTAAAATCTGCGCCCGGAGGACAGAGATTTTCGTCAAATGAAGAGGCAATCACCTTCGTGAACAATTATTTTGCAGAGAAAAACGGGTTAGAGAGATGGAAGCATCGCTGGGGGAGTGTGTAGAGTTACAAGGAGCCTATGTGGAAAAATAAAAAAAAAATTGAGAAAAATGTTTTGTATCATTGTTCGGTCGGAAACTTTTCAGACCTCCCACGTATAATTATACATTTTCATATTAAATATATGGTATATCTGGTTGTTCCAAACAATATTTAATTTTCTCAAGGATGACAAATTCAAATTTGCAAAGATTTCGCAGCCATACAAGATGACAAAATACTTAATAATTTTCATTTTGACTGTAACAGGCAAGTACTTAGGGGATTGAGCCCTGCTTTGTTGGACCATGAATTCTTGAGACAACTTAATTTATATGATCGGTCTAAATAAGATGTTTATTGAAGTAAATTCCCAATTTTTTTATTTTGGTAACAGGTTCAATGGGACCACTATTAACAAAAAGTGGCAAATTTACAATTTCCTGATTCAGCACTGCTACTCAGCAGTGTCTTCGTCTTTGACGAATTAAGGCTAAGACTGCTTTTTTGAGACCAAACAAAAATGAACCCGAGGTCTGTGTTAAGGTTTGCCACACTGGAAGACACTGTACATTTGGGTACTTTCTTATATAACTGTACATCATCCGCATAGATATGGTAATCGCAGTGAATTATACTTTTATAAATATCATTTATGAACATTGTGAACAATAGAGGGCCAATTAGAGATCCTTGGAGCACCCCAGATGTTACCGGCATACTATTAGATTTGAAAGACAGATGCCACTAGTTGACACGCTTTACTCTCAAAAGAAAATTTACTTTTTAACTTGTATAAAAGAATGCCATGATTTACGGAATCAAATGCTTTTGAGAAGTCTAGGGATACCAGAAGTGACATCATATCATCTATAAATGGCAGAACGGATGCCGTCAGTAATTTTTAGTAACGCAGCAGTTGTGCTTTGCTCTAAATCCAAATTGGTGTTGGGTCAGTAAATTATTTAGTCCAAGGAAGGTCTTCATTTGTTTACTTACAATTTTCTCAAACACCTTACAGAGGAAAAGAAGAATAGCAATTGGCCTATACTCAGAATTATTTTGCGAGCGTGATTTTTGAATAAGTATAATTTTCGTTTGCTTCCATTCATCCGGAATAATTCTGGACATAATAATTGTATTAAACAAGTCTTCTTCTGAGGCTCGCTACACTTGCATTATATTTTCATAAATCTTTTAAGTGGTGACCGAGCAGGTAAAAATGTCTGACTCAAGCATCCAACGCCAAATTTGTTTCTTTGGACGATTTGCAGCCATTTCGTGTTAACGCCCTGGCTTTTGATTTAAATAATGCCACGTTCTGGATATCAGATGCATGCATTTATTATTTATTATTTTAGGTTATTTCTCAGAAATTTACACTCTAGTTATCGCCGTTATAACGGGGGCACTAGTGTGCCCCTTGGGATAAATACACCTTCGTTGAAAAGACTGATATACGAAAACAAATCTGAATTGTCCATGAGGTTGAAAGACATCCATTCCTTTGGAAAGGCCAAGCAAATAAGGGGTCTTATTGGGCTTTTGAGAAGGTATATTGCCTTCTTTGAAGACATTAATTCACAAAAGTTATATATGAAAGTTATGGTGAAGCCAGGAAAGGCAAGGTATGATACTTGGCTATTTTGAGTTTTAATTTTTTTTATGAAAGTATGATAATTAGTCTGGAGGTAGTTTACATACTTCTAGTTCTGTATTTCCTTTTCTAAATTTAATTGTATCGAGTAAACGCACTTGTTGCAGTTCGAATTAGATGAACTTAGGAAGTCTTACAATGTTTCTTTAGAAAGTGAGCATTTTTAAGTGAGTTTTTCAAGGTTGGATTGTCATTACTTTAGCCACAATTACAATCCCCTTCCGTAGATAGTTAGGCCTTTTCCACACCACTTCTTGGTTTGAGACCTTAAATTGATCTTTAAAACAAGTTTTCGGAGTTCGTTTTTTATGTAATAAATTCACTATAGACTTGGCATTCATGGCACTTTGATAATCATGTTAAAGACAAGTTTTTCCGCTACTGTAAGAACTAATAATTATCGTGCAGCTATACCACACTGTTTTGCTCTTGCAGAGTCCCTATGTAAAGTGTTTTCGTTTGGAAATCCACACTGAGTAGCTAAGGGAACTTTCTAGCTTACCCTGATCAAAATTTAAAGCCAACTCGTGGTTTAAAGACTTTCATCCATGAAAATGAAAGCAATTGAGGGAATCATTGTCATATGATCCTTATAAAATCCAAATTGGTAACCGTATGCGATATTTCTCCATCTGAGTCCAGCTCATCAACTGCGCTTGAATCACTGCCACTTCATTTGAAAGGGTTTGGCGGTGAAATATTTGTTTACAATGAAATTAAAAAAAAAAAAAACACAGAGGTGTCGATGCAGTGCAGACAAGGTTGAGACTGTGCTAGAGCAAGAACAGATGTCTCATATCACTCGAGTGATTAAAGCTTACGATAAGGCGTGGGACATTTGATTAATCCCGGGTATCAACAAGGGCTATCTATATGATTCTGATATATTCTTGGTAAGTTGATTTACTTATAATTTAAAGTCATGAACTGCTGCCCATTTGGTGAAGAGATAAGACTCATCTGGGTCACTGAACCAGGTTGTTTTGATTGCAGCTCTTCGAATTAACTCTTTCCCGCTTGGGATACAAATCACAGCCATCGCAATACTCTACACTTGGGAGTCTTTATGAATTAGGCTGGAATATATTGAAATGTGCTAGCGGCTCACTCGGTATTCCTAGAATGCAGCATTTAGTAAACCTTTCCAAAATTACGTTCACTTCCAGTTAGACTCCTAACTCCTAGTTTTACCTTCCCTCTTTGCGCTAAACAAGCTGCTTATCTGCCCCCTAAACTAAATTCTTACTTACAATCAAATTCGATATACAAGTATCCATTTCTGGTTTCGAGATATTCGATCTTCTCAATCAATGGCCAATCACTTGATTTGACAGAGATCCCATAAATCACAATCCGATTTACATAAACAGACGTGGAAACCGCGTTTTGTTGACATCTATATGGCTGTTTGCTAAGACCTAGTAGGTGTGAATATTTAATTCGACTTAACTTCGGTTGTGACATATTTATTGCAAGCTAATTGGAAATATTAATAATAATACTTCCCGGTTGAATTTTTGCCCAAAAATATTTCATTAGAATTAGGTGTTTCGTAGTAATTTACTACTTTTATCCGTTATGTTATATTACTTTTGGTGATTTGGGGTTTGATCTTATAGCAAGCTTAAGGCGCTTAAGTGACACCCACTGTTCACATAAAATGTGACAGTCTCATGCATAACCTGGACTTGATTCCCACAGATTCAACTTTAACATAAAAATTCATTGACAGACTATTTGGCAGCAAATATATGCTCAATTAATTTTATTTTTCATTTCGGGCTTTGAACTTTTAGTCTCTTGGAATAGGAGTTGAATGTTAGCATTAGAAAACTTGACGTACGAGTTTTTTTTTTTTTTTTTTTTTTTTTTTATCAAATTATTGCCTTAGTTTTTATTGAGAGGAAAGACACTCATATGTACATACATTTGGTTAAAAGCGAGTGATAAATAAGAGTCATTTGGTTGGAAGCACGACTTTTGACGTCAGGAAAGAACCTTTTCCACTAGCTGGTGAATGTATTTTGAAAATTCAGAATTTGAAATTTGAGTCAAATTTTATGGGTATGCAAACTTGTGAAACCAGTCGGATGGTACAAGTAGAACTATATCGTTTCCTTATAAAAGAACGGAAATCCATTGACAAGAGATGTTGGGTATGAAGGCCATATAAAAAAAAAAGAAGAAGAAGAATCATTATAATAATTCCCAACTTGAAGTATTGTAGTTTGCATGACTGATTCTGTTCAATTTCTGCTGTTCTTTTTTCAAAATTTGATATGTGAATTTAAATGGAAAGAGTTGTATGGTTTTATGGCTCTGGGGTGTCGTTGTTTATTCAGTTTTTGTTGACCTTGGCACTTGATTGGCTGGCTGTGAGTTTTCTTTAGTGGGGTCGCCTCAAAACTTGGTTCTTGAATTTATGTCTTTGAACTTTGTAAGTAAAACTAAACCATAGTCGACGATATGTGTTCCAAGGCTTCTTTTCAAAAAAAAGTAACTTTTATGTGAGCCAATGCACTGTATAATTGCTCACTATACTGTCCATGCATAGAACGGGATGACTATAAATTTCTAGGGAATGCCGGCACAATAAAATATACTGCATTAGACACAACTAAATTGAGCTTAGTTTTGTGTCTTATTTTGTGGCATAATTTTTGTACAACTGGAAGAGTTTTCGATCTGAATTGAAGGGAAAACTTGGAATATTTTCTACCAACCATCAAAATATATCAAGCAAAAATTATGTCAATTTGATTGCTTAAGGGTCAAATGTGACACATGTGACACTGGTCGAGGAAATATCACTAGAATGCTAATTGCCAATGCAACTTCTATATTCTCGATGACTAGTTTCGACGAACATGAAAACACAGATTTGTAAATGTAAATAAAACCACTGTTCAGTAAAAAGAGACTAACTAACTATCATCACAAAGTAAAACACCTGAACTGTCAAATGTATAAGGCCAGATCGTTAAGATGCATGCTTTTTCTCTCCAGCATTGTCCAAAACAAATACGATACATCTAGTGCCATTAGTTATGCTAATTCTATATTTTATTTTTTTTATAATTTGCGCACGCTGAAGGGATTTAAATACCCTTAAAATGCTTGCACACAGCGCGGGCGACAGAAAATCAGGAAAGGATAGAAAGAGATGTACCGATGAACGTTGGTTTTAAATGTTTGAAGGTTATAATGACTGGGAAATAAGGAGCTAGGCAGGGCATTCCATAAGGGATATACACGACTTATTCGGAGATGGGGGTGTAGCGGTTGGCGATTTCTATGTTGCACTGATGGTGGAAATAACGATAAAATATAGTGAGACGCGAAATGTCCGATTTTCGCTCAGTCGGAAATAAGAAGTTCTAGAGTGAAAATCTGTGCCAGAACGTTAAATTTTCTTTTTTTATAAAATAAAGTACGTGTGCTTGACTTGGGAGAATTTTAGGGTTCGTTACAAGTACCGTTATTTTTTTTTGTTTGAATTATTTACCATGCTGTCGGCAGTTCAAATTCGAACCCTTTTCCTTTACGAATTTAAAATGGGACGTAATACGTAATTGGCAATAAAAAACATTAATGAGGCATTTGAGGATGTAGCGTTAAACGAACGCACGTTGGTTTCCGTTCGGGAGATTTCAGCCTCGAAAATGAACCACGTGGGAAGCTGGGAACATTAGTTGACGACGATGTTTTAAGAGCAACGTTGGATGCTGACCCAATGAAATCGTTGCAAAGCATGGGAGTATCCCCAATAGCAATAAGTTGAAACCTTTCTCTCATAGGAAAGGTAAAGAAACTCGATAAGTGTGTAACCCATGAACTGAACCAATCCCAAAAACTACGGCGCCGGGAAATCTGCGCATCGTTTACATTAAGAAACCAAACTGAACAATTTTTCCAGAGGATAGTCATCTGTCATGAAAAGTGGATACTGTATGATAATCTTAAAAGATTCGGGTAGTGGTTGGATTCAGATGAAAAACCAAAACATACCCCCAATCCCGATCTTAACTCAAAAATGGTTATGGTGCTTTTCATTGCTTAAACCAGCGGAAAAGCAGCCTTCGTTGGCAAATAGGCACGGTTCGATCCTTTTGCATGACAATGCTAGACCCCATACCTCACAAGTAACGGTGCAAAAACTGTTGCAGTTGGGATTTGAAATTCTTCCGAATACACTCTCCTGATATTACCCCAACGGATTACCATCTTTTCCACAATCTGGATCCATTTTGCCGGTAAAAAGTCTTCCGGAACCGAACAGAGGTTATAAAAGCCTTTAAAAATTTCATTGCCTCAAAAAGTCAGCACTTCTACGAAAAAAGAATATTTGACCTTGTATCACGTTGAACAGATGTTACGGAAAATCAGACCAACGAGCTTATTAGTGCAGTAAGCAAACTTTATGAAAAAATTTCAAAATGGAAAACTGTTAAAATTATTGACGATCACAGCATACTTCCTAATGAGGGTTTAGACATAATCACGGGACTTCCCATCAAGTTGTGAGGATGTGTAATGTTATTAAAAGAAATCGTGCAATAAGTGCGCCAACAGGTGTGGCACTACTAGACATTGAAAGGCGTTTGACTCAGTTTGGCATAAAGTGTTTATACATAAATACAATAAAATGTTAAGTCAAAACTTTTACCAATTTCTTTGTAAAATTGTGCAAGCTTTGTTTCGAATCGGTGCTTTAAGTGGCATGTCAACAGTTGTGTGTGCGACTTAGTTAATTTGTACCATGGTGTTCCCCAAGGCTCAGTTCTTGGACCAGTATTATACAATCAGTACACTTGAGATATTTTAATCCTTTCAAAATGTAAAGTGCTTCTAAAATACTGGAAGAATATTACACAAAGTGGAGAATGACGCCGAAAAGATTCAAAGCATCTTTGTCACTAGAAAAAGAACCTTGATTCATTCAGGCTAACCAGCTAATTATTATCAGTAGATACCCACCTTGATACAAATTTGTAAAGAACACAGTATGCAAACTCTTAAAAGTGTAAACATTGCTATCAAGCTATTATATCCATTCGTTAATAGAAGATCTTTACTTTCAATTCAAAATATAAGATCAATACATATATAGCAGCATTTTTCAATTCATTCTTTTATACGGGTAAGTTTGGGGTGAATCCGCAAAATGCTAAAATATATGAAGAAATACAAATTTCCTAAAACAAATTATTAAATATTATACTGAATCTATTGTGGCATCACTCTACCTCCAACATCCAGCTTAAAGCTATTGTTGAGCTCATCTAAAAAAGAATAATGAATCTTTTAGAATCAGAGGAAACATTCCTGTTAGCACTTTAATAAAATGAATTAGATATGTAGCGCAATTTATCAAAATAATATAAAAATGAATCGTGGACTCAACCAAATTAGATACTTCCTTTTGCGGGTTTGCTCATAATTGCTACACGAAGATTTAGGAAAAAAGAAATGACGAACAATTCTCAACAGGTGGCGCTGTTTCGTTTTTCAGTTCAATTCAATTACCGTGATTCATTTGCGACAACATTGTTTTACTCGGAGATGCCTCGATATTACACCAATCCAGGCTTGTTTTCAACTGTCCAATCCGTCCAAACAACGACAATTGCTTCTACCATCGTTTGCTTTTGGTTAATGTGCGTGGTTCAACTTCATTTGAGTCATTGCGAACTGTAGATGATACTGAGTGTGCAACTTTTCGAGAAGCATGCCAACAGTTACAATTGCTTGAACACCACAATCACTGGAATCAAACGCTAGACGATGCAATAGTCTCTTCGCCTGCCAATCAAGTTCGAACACTTTTCGATCATTTCGAAATGTCAGCCTTCAAACATACGTCAATATTATGGGATACGTAGAAAGATGGCATCGCAGAAAACATTTTGCATGGCTTTCGAGTCCCGATAGGGAATTTGCAATTGCAAATGCTGATTGAAGATTTGTGTTTGCTTATATGGCAAACTATTGACTGAAATTCATATGCCAGCACCAAATTGTCAAACTGGAGATGTATTGAGTCGTAAATTGGAACTCGAGCGTGCTTATGACATGAAAACTTTGCAACAACAAGTAAAAACAAATGTTCCACTGTTAAATGAACATGAACAGCGAAAGGATGCGTATGATCAACTGACGGAAGCTGTCGATGATGGAAATGGTGGACTATTTTCCCTTGATGCGCCCATAGGAACTGGGAAAACGTTCCTGATATCATTGATATTAGCAGCAATACGTGCTAAAGGTAGAATTGCGTTAGCTCTCGCATCTACCAAAATTGCTGCAACACTATTGGAAGGTGGAAGAATGGCACATTCAGCACTGAAGCTTCCGTTAAACCTACAAATCAACGAAAATCTTGTTTGCAACATTTCAAAGTAATCAGCCACGGCAAAAGTATTGAAAAATTGTAAATTAATCATATGGGATGCGATGGTGCACAAACGAGCATTAAAAGCACTCGGTCGAGCACTGAAAGATTTACCAAGATATACCATTCTCTTAATTTCATCTGGGGGGTCTAGTAAATTTTCTCTCCATTGCGCGAAGCGTCCGCAAAGAAAAATTGCATGCTTCACGTCCTCCTCCTGATTTGGTCACTTGGGATAAAAGGGGGAGTTGTCAAAGCCAAATCTGTATAAATACTTTCGGTATCTGCCATGACCAGAGATGAAATGCGTGAAGTGATAGTTGCAGTTTCCTTACATCGATTCGTACAACATCCATACATCGATTTTTGGAATCAAGGTATGAGTCCATCTGCCCTTTGTGGCATTATCCTATTGAGATTGCCATAGGGCTATAGAACGTACCCTTTCTTCCACTTTCATTCTCCTTATTGCCTTTCCATCAGTTGGCATTGAGGTTTTCCTGAGGTAAATTCTCCTCATCTCGTCTGCGAGGATGTCGATGGGAATCGTTCCAGCTATGATAAATGCGTCTTCGTCCGAGATCACCCTATAGCCGCTTATTGTCCTAAGTGCAACGAGTCGGTATACCGCTGACAGTTTCCGGCCTATTACTTTCCTTCTCAGCGTATTTGCCCAGACTGGTCCCGCGTATACGATAACCGAGCTGACCACTTTAGCTAGGAGGATCCTTTTTGCGTATCCAGGTCCATCAACATTCGGCAGTATTCCGGAGAGTGTCGCTTGTAGCGCTGACGCATTTTTCCTCACGTAGTCCACATGTTGTTTCATCACTCCTATGTTCCGGTTACCGACTTGAATATTGATATATTCTACGGTTTTCCTGATCGTAATAAGAAGGGCTTCTGTTTTTTGTTCCGCCAGTTCGAGACCCGCAGATTCGAGCCACTGCTTTATTTGAACACTGGCTGCGTTTGTGGTTGAGTCGACTTCATGGATGTGTTTTGCGACGACCATGATAGCTATATCGTCTGCGAATCCGATGATACTGACTCCTTCGGGCAGCCTTAGTCGCAACACTCCGTCGTACATTAAGTTCCACAGGAGTGGACCTAACACTGATCCTTGCGGTACCCCAGCGGAGATAGTGTAGTATGTTATCCCTTCATCCGTGTCATACCGTAACTTCCTGTTCGTGAAATAGTTGGCGATTATCTTAAGCAGGTAGTAGGGTGTTTCCATCCTTGCAAGTGATCGCCTTGACCCCTGAAATTGTGTGACATCACATTTGAGAATATTTTACGAAACTCCCAAACCAACAGCAGATGCTGTTGATAAAATTTGTTCAGCTGTATGGGCTCATGGTACTGAAGTGACAGCAAACTGTCACTTTTGCGCTTTCGAGTATAGAAACCGAAGCGAGAACAAAGGTAAAACCTAGTGGATGGCTGCTGTGGAATATCTTGTGGTGCTTTTTTGCCACATTGTTCTTAATCTATTTTATTTGTTTAACAGCCAATATGCGAACAAAATTGTGTGATTTTTTTTTTTGCTCCATTCATGTTCAAAGCAAGTCAAAGAATCAGAGTATAATAAATAATTTTGAAAATTTACCTATGTTGGCAAATAAGTCAAAATCTTAGCGATTAGACAGCCAACGTACGCCAGAAAAATATTAACACAGCGGGGCAGAGTGTTAGTGGACTAACCGGAAAAATCTCGTCGATGTCGGTGAATCTCTCATTGAGACGTACATATTTCTTTGAAAATGTGAGAGGAAATACTGGTTATAGGTATGGTTGCATTTAAAGATTTTTATTTTACCCCAACCGGCTAGCAGGACAGAACGATATCACATTCAGGACTTGCTGCGATGCAGGTCTTACATATATTCGCAATGGCTGCAACTTCATAGGGAACATTTTCTAGCAGAGTCAGAATCATTCTATGACTATTGAAAACTCTCACTCTGAGGCATCCTCACAAAAAAGATCTCAGTTATTTTTCAAAATTAACTTTAATTTTGTTTTCTGTCAAATAATTTATCCATATCCATGTTTAATTTGAATTCCGGAAAATATTTTTCATATTTTGTACAATGTTTTGCTCTCGTTGTATGTTGCATATAAATTAAATAAATTCGAGTATGTTAAACAATTTAATAAATTGAAAATAATTCAGTAAGCCTTCTTCAATGAATTTAAAAGAGTAAGCTTTTCTGGATTTCTTTTAAATTTTTAGAATTAAAATCAAAATTTTCCGAATTATGTTAAATAATATAACTTATTACAATATTCCCACCTTTTTCTGCTTTTTATTGATGTTCGCTTAAAGAACACGTTTTTACTTGTCTATTTTGAGCAAACCATGCTACAGTTGTCCTAGAGATATTATTCTGATTTTTCGTTCGGACATTTGAATTAATTATCAGGTTGTAACATAAATGTTCGGCGTTTTTTTCGGGCGTTATTTTCTAATACCCATAGAATGCACAAAACCAATTTTGTGCTGAAACCGTAGTATTTATTAACATTCGGGATATATTCTTTATCCAGTCTGCAAATTTTGTTGTGTTAGCATCATTATAAGTATTTTTAACTGAATTTTGAAATGGGTGTATCGAAGGAGCGTAATCGGCATATTTTATTGTTTTTGTTCCGGAAAAACAAGAATGGAAGCCAAGCCACTAGAGAAATCTGAAATGCATATGAAGAGGGTAATCTCAGCGAGTTCAAGTGTCGTGTAGGTCAGAAGAGCTCCTGAAGTCCCCCGTCGAAAGAAGGCCCATTCTTATGGTAAGGGAACTCGCAAGTGAACTCTACGTAACCAATATGACCATTCATCGGCACCTAACAAATATGCAAAAAGTCATTAAGTTGGGAAAATGGTTACCACACCACCTATCGCAAAATAATATTCGGCAAAGATTTTACCGGAGATTAAAAGTGAGTTCTTCACAATAACATTATACGTTGCCTCCGATGTCTTAGTCCAGAAGACAGAACAGCACAACATCCCAGAGAGATGAACTTCACCCGCTCAAGATGCTACTGTCTGTATGGTGGCGTGATGAGGGAATAATCCGTTTTGATCTATTGCTTCGTAAACAGACTACACTGCAGAAATCTACTGCTAACAGCAATGCAGATAAAAGACGGCAGCTCCAGCTCTGGTTAATCGAATAGGTGTTATATTCCATCAGCACCTGCACACAGTTATATGAGTTCGGTTGGGAGAAAATGGTGCATCCGCCTTACTTTTCAGATTTAGCACCTTCAGTGTTAAACTTGTTCCGAAGTTTGCAAAACCTCCGTGATGGAAAAAATTTTAGATTTCGGGATTATGTCCAGGAGGCTCTTGGGGTATTTTTTTAGTTCAAAGTCAAACAATTTTTTTAGTGACTGCATTATAAAGTTGCCTCAGAGGCAGAAGTGTTGTCTGATGAAGGAAATTATATTAACGACAACATTTAAATACCTACGTTACAACCTGATACTAGAACATGAAAGTAATTCATTTCGCAGATTCCCAAATTCTTGAAAGTGTTCATCAAATTCAAAGTATTCATTAGCCATCATCTCGATGCTATATTACATCAATCGAATGCAGTCTTGACAATCAAAAACAAAGACTGTACTACACAAGTTCAAAACCTTTTTATTTCCGACAACTTTAGTGGCAAATATGTTTTTATTTTTTGTTTTGGACTGACCCATTTTTGAGCGGAACACACGTATTCCTTATCATTTTTGTTTTAGTTTTTTTAATAAGTTTTATGCTTTTTGGAACCAAAATGAAAATGGGAACACGACTGACGTCTGAAAAAATCTATAACGATATGACCTTTAGTTGTTTGTATGTTACGGTCTGCACAGATTTCTTTTCTTCCCAGAACTAATCTGTGTGGTCAAACCTTGTGAGTAGTTTACTATAAATGATCGAGATTAACTTGTGTAATAATTTAATTTTTTTTTTTGTTTTTTGAACCAATTAAATCTGTCAAATGTTTATGAGGTTTAATTTGTGGGTTAAAATAATACGCAGTAATAAAAACACTATTAGTAATCTTTTAAAGTGTCTTGGGCAATGAACTTTTACAATTTAGCATACCACATCGGTATATGGTCTTGAATTTGTCATTTCGATGTTATCACTTTACGAGTATGTCTGCGAGCGATGTAGAACTCAATAAGAGAGATTAATTGGTTTCGCTGCAATAAAAAAAATGTGGGCACTCCAATACACCGCAGGAAATCCTGTGAGCAAATTGAAATACTTGTGAAGCCTTTCGTATAATTTGACTGATGGCTTTATAATTGTGGCTAAAGGGCAGTTTTAAACGAGAAGTCAACTTTTTAACCATCAATTTCTGTGACACTAGTTAAATCACCAATATATTACCAAAACTGATAAGCGGATAATTCTAGCAGTTGTGTCGAATGTGGACATGATTCTGTGTAGTCCGTCTCCATAGGTGCTTGATTGATGCTTCTATAGCTTGAAATTATCTCATTTCTTGTAAATGAAAAAAAAAAAAACATAAAAAAGAACACTGCGGAGGTTTTATTCATCGCAGATCCTTTCCTAGACTAAATCTTGAAAATAAATCGGCGTATGGCCTCTTAATTATCTGGTGCTGACTTTAGCGCTCGGCAGTTAGGTTTCCCGAGCTAGCACCTTTGCTACACCTAAATTTGAATATTGCCATGTTGACTTCTTTCTGATAGGGAGACGGGAATCTTGCCTTTCATCGGGCTTTGCGTCATCTCTGACATTTAATATTCCACGGCATTGGTTTTTCTACATCCTCAGCACCGACTGTAACTCTAGTATTAGATGCCTACCCCGAAAGCTTTCTGATAGGGTCTGTTGGCTAGTACGGTCTTTTTGACGTTTGGTTAAACTTCTGACTATTGTTCTTGGAGTAGAATCTCTTCTTTTTTTAAGGATATTCCTTTTAGGTCAACAGCATCGTATAAACTTTCTCTGAATATGTAAGTGCATATCAAGTGGAAGCTTATTCTAACTATACGTTTGCTCGTGTGTGCTAGGTGTTCGGCGGCAGTTAGCCTATTTGAGTGCCGAATATTCTAGTTTTAAACGATCTCTTTTTTTTTGCATTGTAGGTAGAGACACACTCATCGGCATCACCTGAGGAGAAGTAGGCCATAATGAAAATCACAGCATAAAGTAAACTTTTTCATGTACAATGGCTGCTGTCAAAACACCTATTCGCTCGAACAAATGCGGCAATTGCGCTTATTAACGGTGAAAATCTGGATTGTCTACCATCTTCAATAAAGCTCAATCAGCTGAAATTCGACATGCACTATGGGTGCGCTATGGCACAATGGGTGCACTATGGCTTTAGCTTTTGGGTCAATACGATTTTATTCGATTTTTTTCTCCAAGATGTCTAGAACTTAAAAACGTCTCTGAATCAATTAACTGCTGTCATAACTCACTGACTCGCGCACAGCCGCAGTATTCTCTTCACTTCTGGCATTACGCTGTCCCACTACCACAGCAACATTATGAAGTGAATAAGTTGATTCGAATGCTTAATTGACCGCTTATCGGCGCGATTATAACGTCCAGAAATTGTAGTGAACGCGCCTAAGGTAGTCCTAATTTACAGTAAGGTTACTTATATAACAATATTGGTGAAATCGGTTCATTACATCCGCAAATGGAATGACTGTCAACCGGATAATTAACTTGGTCCGCAGTGCACGGCGGAAACTGTAAACGCTACGAAAATGCCATTATTAAGAGTATACGAGTTGTCCTAATATTTTTTTACGCGACTTCCGTATCTGAATTTTCAAATTTATCATTTATGCAAAATAACTTATAAAAGTGTGTCGCTCTACAGTCGAGAATGCGTCTTAAGACGGAAAAATACAGAGAGCTTTTGATGCCTCGAACTTTTCATGTAATTATCGTCAAAATTATCGTTATATCATTGTTGTAGAGTTACAACAGTAAGGATAGTATGTTTGCAGTTAGATGAATCCTACATCCGTCTTGAAATTTGTTTTAAGCCATACTGGTATATCTAGAATCTACAAATAAGTTACTTCATTTCGCTTGAAATAGGTTAAAAGACTTATTTTAGCTTCTCCGAGTGCTGTGCTCATCTGCAAACACTTCTTTAATTTACTTGAAAATATCATAGAGTAGGTTTGTGTCCCAAGCTTAGTCTATTGAAAGTTAAAAGCCAATGTAATCGTCATAGTAAAAAGACCGGTTCCTATTTGCACAACGAAATCCAAGTATCCAAGTAGCATTGGATGCTGTTAGTACTTACTTGGTTTTAACCACTAACCTATCTGTCTACAATAAGTGCACAACCCCAACCTTTGTCTTTTCTCAAAATAAACAATGATAACTTTAGGATCGAATATTAGAGAGTTTCCAATCTGGAGTCACTCCCATACCACAGATGGATCCTTTACGATTTGAGTCTTGAGGCCGAGACCACTAAACCGCTTAGAAATTCTAAGAGAGTTAATTGGACCAAGTTTGGCCAAGTCCTTAGGACAAAACTCAAAAATATACCCGAAATAAACACCGCGGCAATCGAAGAACTGGAGATAAAGGTAAAGACAAGATCTCATGCCCAGTTAAATGTAGTAAACAAACACTTACCCCTGGTGGAATGAATATCTCTCTAATCTCAGGCAGATGACCAGACCGATTTTCAATATTTGCTATAAACATAACTTCTGGCAAGCTTAAGAGGACTGTTTAAGCCATAGAGATATCCTAGAAACTGGCCTGGATGGACTGTTGCAATTCAATAGGACTCTAGTTAGCTAAATTCTGTTCAGAAAACACTACAACCCTTCCTTTCGAAGAAGGCCAAATGGAGGATGGACGGAAGTCTTTGCGGAAACCCTAGAATTCATGGTGAACGCGCACATTCCCGGATGCAGTGATATAGTACGGAAACCAAGAGGTCTCGGTAAGCATAATCTGCGTCCCACAGCAATATCCATTCAATTATCCCCGAGTAAAAGATTTCCTGGGCAATTAACAGCTTCTCCCCGGTCAAAACTACGGGCTCTGATGGAGAATGCAAGACTTATCAATACCTTGGTTAGCGTCAGTCTTAAGAAGCTGTTTAATACTGAACTACGTATCCTACTCTTAGAGACACGATCGAGTGGGGTTTATATCTACGATGGGAAAACACGGCTACGGGATAGTCTCTATGTTCAGAACCAGAATTATTCAAGCAACATTAGACAACAGACACTTAGCCAAATTTCTCCTCTAATCTGGCTAATGCTTATGAACAAATTGATTGTAAGACTAGGCAGAGAAGGGGTCAAAGTGGTAGCGTAAGCAGATGAAGTGGTGATACATACATACATATACATAGTGCCAGGGAAATTTCGCTCTATGATAAGTGAAATCATGAAGGCTGCTCTAGAAAAGGTAAACACCTAGATCGCACGTTGTAGACTTTGTGTCAACCCGAGTAAAATTGAACAGTTGCTATTTACTAACAAAACCAAAATACCTAATTTTAATCTTCCTTATCTTAATGGTCAACCACTTACACGCACTACATAACTGGGTATCCTACTTGACCCAAAACTTTACTGGAAGCAAAACAGAGTAAGGAAGGTATATGTCGCCTTTTATGGCTGCAGCGAAACCTTTTGAAAGAAGTGGTAAACAGCCATGGTGCGTCCAATTCTCACCAACGGGCCACTAGTATGGTGTCCCGCAAAGGCTATAACCTCACGAAACTAAAAAGGCTCCAAAGAACTGTCAGAATCACGGGCGCATGGAGGTCAGGAGGTCATGAAGGCCAACCACCAATGGAGGGGGTTACCCAACTATGACCTACGATAAGAGTAGAACAAACAGAACGTGCCTTATATCGCCAGAATCTCGGCGATAACACTGGGCATTAGCCAATTGGAGCCAATGCGGCCAAACTTGGTATCCCACACATATCCGCAGTTGCGGGAACGAAAATGCAAATGTAAATATACGGCACTAGCGAGAGCCACACAACGTGCACTAAACTAACTCTTTAACGACATCCCGGTAAAGGGATACAAGATCTAATTCGGTTCCATAACTCCACAGGCTGGATCCAGGCACCGTCTGTCTCACATCCTCAACAACATACATCATCAACCATGTCACACGACTCGTGGTAACAAAAAGGCATATTCCGATGCTACTTGGGTTCATGTTGAACCGCCACCTCACTTACAGTGTACTGAGACAAGATTCAGTGTAAAGTCGATGTCTGGACTATAAACAAACCACGGTAATATTAGTAAAGTAGTTAGATTAGTTCAATAGAAGTTTATATACAGTCACAGGACAAGCAAACAGATGGCTTTAAGGAACAATTTGGTCTATAGTTGTTTATTTATACACTCCCTTATATGTCTTTTCGAATAAATTCCTCTCTTAAAATAGTTGACACCATGTACAAGTCGACTATTTATCACAAACAAAAGATTAAGTTCAGTCGCTTTAACTTCAGTAACTATAGCGTACGAGTATATCCGGTCTTTGTTGAATTTTGACTTCGATATCATAAGCGAATATTAAATTCTCTTATTCGAATAAAAATCTTGTAAGATCCTATCAAATTGTTAAACAGTTATAACTTATTCAATCTAAATTGGGGTAAAAAAGTAAAAGAAGCATCGTTCCTAATATAGCAGTTCAATTTGTTGCACCAAATAAAAAAATTTATTAAAATTGACTAAAATAGGACAATGTTAGGACCATGTTTTCCCTCCTACACATATCAAGCTTGATAATATTAGAAAATGAAATATTTGCTATCAGAGAAAACTACACATTCCTTGATTGACATTCTCTTAGACATTTTCTTAAGAAATCTTTTTTTGCTTAATGGAGCAATATAGGTCCACGAATATGTAAATTTCAATAAATAATTTATAAAGTTCTATAATTTTCTCTAATATGTTATTTAAAAATCGGCGATTTCCCAAAAATGTAGTAAAGAAACAGAGATCACAAATTCAAAAGAACGGCCAGATCGTTGCCGTTTTAGTCAGCTTAAAATGTCATTGCATCCGCCTCTTGATTTTCGGCAAGGGAAATTCCGCCAGTTAAAAAATTTTCAAACAGTAAAATCTAACAGATTACTAGTCATCAAGGCTCTCGACTTCAATCTGCCACCACTCAAGAATTCCGTCAATCAAATTCCAACACAAAGCACATAAACACTGAAACAAATCATCGTGATCATAAAATTACTAATAACAAGTCAAGTTCAAAAACGAAGCACAAAACTTGACGTCACAACTGTCATAATCGCAGCATCCCCCAATTAAACCCCCACCACTATCACCACTACCATTATAACCGAAAAAAAGATTCAAAACAAAACAAAAAGAAAGATTAAATTCTTCTTTATCGCAGCCACTTCCAAATAAAAACAAAGCAAAAATGTAAAAAAAAATTAAAAAAAAAAAAAATCTGAACCAAGTCTCATTTCACTTCATCTCTTGTCGTCACCTGCATAAGACAATCACAGCGTCTTGTCACACAGAATATCTTACTCACAGCACCCAACTCGCAGTCTCAGACTATTTAAATGTGCCTTGCCAGAGCAAATGTTTAACATTCCTGTACCAGTGGTCAAGCAGTAAGGATACATTCTATAGTTAGCGGCTAAAGGAACCCTCAAATCAAGGATAACCCAATTCAACTAACCCAAAAAACCAAGTGGAACACGGTGTAAATTTATTTTTATTTTCTTTTTTTCCCATAAAGAACAAAATTTTCTGAAAGTGAAAATAATTAAAAAAAAAAAAACAAATTGATATTAAATAGAAAAAACAAAAAATGAATCCAAAAGTGATTTTCTCGGTATGCTTAGCGGTGAGTAGTGATCATCATGATGTATCTTTATAACTTACTCGAGTGCGTATACGTAACATTTGCAATATTTCAAATTCACATACGAACAAGTGCTACAAAAGAAGAAGTCAAAGTTAGAAGATAATTTATGCCTCGGATTCCGTACGAGTTTTGGTTTACATTTGTTTTTTTTTTTTTTTTTGCTTCCACTACACCTAGTGGTAGATATCAGAGCTTGATCTAGTGGATTTGAGATATAAAATCAATGAAAATGTTATAAATGAATTGAGTGCGAGGATAGATGGATGAACCATGAAAACAAATATTGTATCTTTAACCTTTGTCGAACGCCTTCAGAGATGGCAGAAATCAAACTCATCTCATTCTTCGATCACCGAGATTTTAATGTGATCTTTAGCATTTCTCTCAAAATTCTTGTGTTATTTTTGGTCCAAAAAGTGACGCATTTGTGGAGGTATTCTTTCTAGTTTTGATTTAAATATTATAATCTGATTTAAACGAGAAGATACAAGTTTTCATTCGAAAGATACTCAGTTTCTATGTCTTTTATGGAAAGATTAACGACTATTTTTTGTTCTGTGATCAAAATGGAATTCTAAATGGCTCTGAATATTTCTTTAAAGATATAGACTTCTACATTTTGTTGGAAAACATCATTCCATAAAATGTTAACGATGTTGTACAAATATACTCAGTTTATATCTAAAAGTAACTGATTTCCATTTCACCAATGAAACAATCGTTGATCCTAATGAAAGCCTTCCCGAGTTTCTATAAATGTTTATCAATCTATGCATTTGCAATGAAATAATCTTTGAAAAATATTTCGTTTATCATGAAAGTGTCAATGATGTTCATGAGAAAGTACTCGTCACGTCTGTCATGCAAAGATCATCCATCTCATCAAAGGCGCTCAATTCGAAGTCTGAACATTTTTAGGTTTTCTATGAAAAGATTTTCGACATATTGGAAAAAGACTCTATTGGATGAAGACTCTAAATCTAAAAGTCCACGAAAAGTTCGTCAATCTTTTTGCTTTAACTCGCTAATACGAGAGACGACTTGAAAAAATCCTTAATCTCTATTGAGCGACCCTCGATTTTTATAAAAAAATCATCCTGTTCAGAGGGGAATTCTCAATTTCCATAACAAAATATCGTCTATTGCCATGAAAATATTACAATCCATATTTTTATGAAATTGGATCCATGAAAATATCTTCAGTCTTTATTAGGCGATCCCCGATTCTAATTTTGTGAAGAGTCCTCCAAATGTATGCAAATATTTTCGATTTTTGTGAAAAGATTGACGATCCTTATTTTATTGAAAAGACGCTCAAGCTCAAGGAAAGTCATTGAAGTCTGTGAAAAGGTATTCAAAAGATCCCCATTCGCAAATAGGTACTCTCTCTTTCTTTGTAGAGTTCTCTGATTCAGTGATGAGGTGAAAACACCCTTAATTTGTTTTACAAAACTCTTGACAAAATATACGGAAATATTAATTGTAGTGTCTCACAAAAGACTACGACTACGAATAGAATAGATTGATGAGATCTTTAGTTTTCATGAATATATCGCCGGATCAAGGTGTAAAAAAAATGTTACGCAAACGTCTGCGGGTCCTTCACTGACAATCACATTGCCCTTCCAAGTATAGCATAAACATATATCTTTTGTTTTTTTCTAGTTAACAACCTTAACAACATGCAGTGGTAGAGCAGCAACTACCGAAAAAACAATTGGCAAGTATCAAGTTTCAAAAACAAATTATAAGGATGGCAAATATAATCCACAGAGGAGAGTTGAAGGTATTTACATTTTTATCGGCAACACGTTTGTTCTGCACGATTGCGAAGATGCACTTGCAAATAAAACAGCTTTAGACGTAGTGTGCTAACAGTTTTAATAATACTAGATTTATTTGCTACTGGGAAATATTCGAATTGATAAGAAAATCCACAAAAGATAACACAGATGACTGACATCCTTAAGTTAGAAACACCTCTGTGTTTCTAATGATTCAGGGGTAAAGAAATTGTTTGTTATCCCTGAACACGATCATTTAAGGGAATGTATCATATTTGTGGAGTTGGTAATACTTGGCGTAGAGTTTAAATAAATTTAGGTTTTTTTTTTTTGTTGTGCGGGTGATAAACTGGTCTAAGGGTACGTTTTCATTAACAATAACCTTTTAACCTTTTGTGGCTTCTTTGTCTTACTAATTGCTATTTTCTTCTTAATTAATCCAAATTTAGTTTAAAATTTATTGTCTAATGATTGAATTGATATTATCTAGGTCGCTACGTTCATATGGTACAACCATATGTTCATATGGTAGATCCATATCTTCATATTCATGATAATCGTGAGCTTGGAACATATACACACATTCACGTACCATACGATGGGGGTTATGGTCCATATGCTGGACTCCTAAACCCCTATGAGCACGATGAAAGCGGGTAAGTTTTCTTAACTTTTACACTCTCATCCCACAGATACTTATTCTGGTTTGTTTTGGTAATTTTTTCTTTTCAGCAAGTACACAGTAAGTAACGCTGAATTCAAAATCCCTGTCCTTAAACTAGACTACGGTTTTCCTGATCCTCCTGTTGAAGTTAAAAAACGCGACGTTGATAATCAGAATGTTTCTGATAGTTCGCTCGATGAGGTAGATCGAGATGAAGCTGATGCTAATACCGATCCACAATCATAGAGTGTATACATAACTCATCGTATGCAAAACAAAAAGATAAACAAAACTCTGCGAACTATTAATAACACAAAAAAAAAAAAAAACAAAAAAAAAAAAAACAAACAAAAAAAACTACATATTTCTCATGAAAATGTATCCGTTTCCGTATCCACGACTATGCGACAATAACATTCTATGTGTATCCATCCATTTTATCTACTTGAAGAATGATTAGAAGAATCATTGTCATTTTGTATAAAGAAAACTAAACTAAAACTGTATCCACGCATGCACATTATCCATTTGTATCTATGTATATAATTTACTACCATATGCATGTACCTTTGTATGTAGACCATAAAAAAAAAATGCCAACTGAAAATCCTCCTCCATGTATCCATGTTATGTGATTGAAGGCAACGGTATTTGATATCTTAACATTTTGTTATGCAGACTACAACAACAACGACTAGACGTCCACCACCGACAACCACGACGACCACTGCAAGGCCACGTATACACAATTACCACGATGAGGGAGGTTGGAGAATCCTACGTCAGGAGGAAGAGAAAGCAAAGCACAAATACGATTTCTTGTAAGTTTGTAAAATGTTTTAAACTTATGAAGTATGTTTTCAATGAAATCTTCATCAATTTGTAGGTATCTTACTGAGAACGGAATCTACGGGGAGGAGAAAGCCCATCTTCATAAGGATTCCGGAACATCTGCAACTGGTTACTACGAATACACTGGTGATGATGGTGAACTCTATCGTGTAAACTACAAGAGTGATGAACGTGGATTCGTTCCTGAAGCTGACCACATTCCAACCCCACCCCCAATTCCAGATGCTATTAAACGTGCCCTTGAATATGTAGCCAAAAAGAAGGAAACCCATGGACTTCACACTGGTCAATATGCACACAGACCTGACCCATCTTCTCCATCTGCTCGTCCTTCAGCTCCCCGTGCTCCAGTAGTACTGCAAAATATGCCAACTTCCGATAGACCGCTACCCGTCCTACCACAAGTTGGTGCTAAACCAGCTTTAACTGTGCCACCTCTACCAACATTTGCTACCCAACCCAGATTCACTCAGTACAATCCTGATAACAAATATGAACCTCTTCCAAGTGGTGTAGGTAGTATCAACTCCCAACTTCAACTAGAAAAGGAATACGAATCAACCACCGTTGCAACATATACACAACCCCTGCCACTAAAAACTGAGCCAGTCAAAGTGGAGGAACCACAGAAAGAGCAACCTCTCCAGCAGGATGAACCCCAACAAGTAGAGCCTGTAAAAGTGGAAGAACTACAAAAAGAAGAACCACTCCAACAAGATCAGCCAAAAGAAAATGAACCTGCCAAAATAGAAGAACCACTCCAGCAGGATCAAGTTCAACAAGATGAACCGGCTAAAGTGGAGGAACCACTCCAGCAGGATCAACCACAACAGGATGAGCCAGCTAAAGCTGAAGAGCTTCCACAAAGCGATCAACCACAGCAAGATGAGCCAGCTAAAGCGGAAGAGCTTCCACAAAGTGATCAACCACAACAGGACGAGCTTCCACAAAGCGATCAACCACAGCCGGATGAGGTAGCTAAAGCTGAAGAACTTCCACAAAGCGATCAACCACAACAGGATGAACCAGCTAAAACTGAAGAGCTTCCACAAAGTGATCAACCACAACAGGATGAGCTTCCACAAAGCGATCAACCACAGCCGGATGAGGTAGCTAAAGCTGAGGAACCTCCACAAAGCGACTCGCCCGTACCTCAAGCTTCAGAGGAAACTGATGAATTCAAGCCACCCTATCAGGTTCCGGAAGATTTGCGAAACGAAGATAATTTTGAGTATACAACGGCCTAAAAGCCAATTCCCATCTTCAGAGTAGTTCAGAGACATCATGACATCATCAATACATCAGCATGACGTCACAAATCATCAATTATCTTTGGTCTCCACTCAGCGGTACATGACATTAAAACAAAAACGTAAGAAGAACCTGAAAGCAGAAATCAAAATACTCGTACATCTGATATCTGACTCTGCGTGTCAACCTAAACATTCCAAGGTATTCTTACCACTCACAAAAGTCCACAAAATTAAGCACTTACACTCGCAATTAATAATGCCCATACTTGCCATTCTAATTTTATAGAACTTATCTGTGTAATTATTATTTATAAAGAGAATCTCATCCTATTTTATTTGTTAATTATTTAAGAAATTGTAGATAAAATGAAAAATTTTAAAAATAAAAACGAAAAATGAATTTACTTAAAAAATACTTTTACAAAACAATGTGAAATCTAGCACCCTTAATGCGGGGGGAAAGCCTCAAGGACGTACCTTGAATCTCTTTTTCATACCTTCGTCAGCGGCATCTGAATTCTGTACAAAAAAAAAAAAAACAAAATCAAAATCCAAATTGAAATCGAAACTGAAAAGGTGAGCTAAGTTGGAATTTGCATAAATTTTGATCGGTTTCGTTTTAATTGCTTTTTTTTCCTCGTTTTGTTGTTGTTTTTCTTTTGTATCTAATTTGCCGGTTTGGCTAGTTTCGTTTATCGGTTTACTAGGTTAAATTTATAGAGCGGATATACTTGTATCGGATATTGATATTTATACAGGTATATGAGAACATCAGTTGTAGTATGGAGTTTGCACCTTTCTCAAGGCCGTCTTGTTGATGCTAAATAAGTTCAGTTTCGTTTTTTCCCCGTTTTTACGACCTTTTCACGGAGGAATATTCGATAATTGTTGAGATTGGAATGCATCGAAGATTTTATTAGTGTAGGTGGAGTCAACAGATTAAGACCGTGAAAATTTATGGGATTTCCAATAATTTTTTCCCCCAATTACATTTTTATGTATTTTCGATTCACATTTTATTACGGTAGTATCGTTAAGAGATTTGGAGGAGAATTCTGCATCTATGGATCAGCTATAAATTCGCTTTCGAATTTGGTTTAAGGAAGATCTTGTTCGACGAGATATACCAGATGCTACTGTTTCAGAAATTTACATATTATATTGTATTATCCATGATATTATGGAACAAGTCGAACCTAGTGACAACGCTAGTTTCTTCCAAATATCAAGGCAATATTGCAAAATATAAGCTGTAGGCAACTGTGATTATATCGAACGGAATAAGCAAAAAAACGCATTTAGTAGCAATGTATAAGTATTACATCTCTCAAGTCAAAATCTACCTGAATTACTTAATTATTTCTTACATGACGCTACAGTCTGAGGTGGACCTGGACTGTAGATTGACTGTAACTCTGGGTGGGCATCTAAAAGTTCATTGAGCCGGAGAGTTAATATTTATTCGCCCCATTTACCCTAGCAAATTTAGGTGACTGATGCGCTGTCCTCGTCGATGTTATAACTCCTGCTCCAAAGCCTAAAAATCCAAACGGGACCAGAAAACACTCGAAGAGGATTGCGTTTAAAACGATTAATAATATTCTCATCCATCTCTGCTAACGTCCACGCTTTCGCGTCATAGAGAAGAACTAGTATGTTGGGGGCCTTACACTGAGCCCCCATGGTGTTTCTTGTCAAGAACTTAAAACTCTGTTGCGATAATTGGCGAAGAAACTCATGAGATGTCAGTATCATATCAGAGCAGAGATAGACAAAATATCAAAGAATCTCTCTATGTATACTCGTAGCTATCTTTTGCGACATTTCATCCAGACAGACTTCAAGTCAGTCTCTCCAACCAGACAGACGTGTTTTTCTTGTTCTCCCTTTAATTAATTTTCGTCAAATTGCATTTTCCGGTTCTTAAACCCAGTGCTTGAATTCTCTAATTTTTTTGTTTGTGCAATTTTTTCAGTGCAAAGCCCCTAACTATATAAAATTGCAACCAAGCAATACAAAAAAATAAATAAAAACAATAATTCGACCTAATATTTATACCCTCACTGACCTGCACAACTAATTTAAATATGTCTTGCGGAATTGCCAATTGTGTAGTCGATGACTGCAGTGCTGACTGGGTAGCTTGCAAGGGCATATGTGGGAAAGCCTTTCATGCCGTTTGTGTCGGGTTAAACAAAATAAGTACGGTGTTTATCAAGGAATTCTCTGATAACCTCCTTTTCTTCTGTGATGAGTGCAAGTGTATCTCACTCTCGCATGTTCTTTTGGCAATAAAATGCCTAAGCGATTCCAATGACTCCTACCAAGACGCACTCGCGAAGAAGATCACGGACAAAATTTCGGTCATCGAAAGCAGTGTTAAAAGTGTTGAAGAGTTACGGAACTGAGTGCAGACCTCAGCCGAACTAATAAAATCCAAAGTAAAGCATATGGATAAACAAATTGCTGGTCTAATCGATTTAGACTCCGGGAGATCCAGGAATGAAGAAACTCCCTTACGTCACCTGGATAAAGTGTTAAGTGACATCAAAGCCATCTGTTCTACGCAAGTTATATCCAACCATAAAACTTGCGAGTTGATAAGCTCTCTGCGTGACGACATTGACATTCATTTCCACCATCTCCTAAAGAATCGAAGTGGATTCACACTCACCCCCACATACAAGTCATCTCCGGACGGTTCAACCTACTGATCCTTCCGAAGTTTCTTCCAACCTGATAATAAAGACCACATCTACGTCAACACCTCCAATCGCTGCCCCACGGAGGCTTATCAATCACTTCAACTCAACTTGGACACCTTCCAAATGGCAGCGTAGACATGATAAGATTGTTTCGAAAAATCAATTGTTCACTACGCTTCTTATAAAAGGCGCGCCACCAACCGCTGATGCTGATTGGATCTCGAATTTCTTCGTTAAGAAATATGGCATCACCATTAGCCACTGCAATTTACTTCCAACATCTCACTACAGAAGTAAGCGCAGCTTCAAGCTCAAGATGCCGGCCAAATACGAATGGCTATTCCATAATCCAGCCAGCAACAATTTCAACCTTGGAAAGATGCGTGTCTGCAAATGGTTGAAAAATACGACCAAGAAGCAGGATAAAGTCAAGCAGTCCATCTTACCTAAACCATCTATCAAGGTAGCAAGTAAACCCAATTTGCCAAGACCTACCTCCTCTTCTCAAAATAAACCCAGCTCCAATTGGAGATTTAAAACTAAAATTTTTCCTAATTTTAAGCCTCCCACCCAAACTCCAACTCCCTATTCCACCTATTCCACCCCAAACCAAGCCCCGACGTCAACGTGTCTCTTTTGACTTAACATCTATCTTAAATTCCAGCTCGCCTTCTCCCTCGGTTTTACGGGCCCCAGTCCCTATTTTTGATACGCCACCAAACCCAGCTAGCAGATCAATTCCCAACTTCGACCTTAAAACTGGAACTAAGTACCCTAATTTCATTAACTCCCATACCCTAAACCCCACATCTCATCCCTCATCCCTCATCCAACTCTATATCCAATCATTTATCTCTATCTCCCTCCTCCAATGCTCCTATTCTTGATCCCCTTTTTTCACCCACTGTTAAACTAACACAGCAAACCAATGGCATTACAGAAAGTCGATATGCTCTCTCTAGGCTCAGAGAAAGAAAGATATATGAAAACATTCGTCTCTTTCTTGCCTATCTACATGACAAATCGGACTCGGTCTGCTACGAAGGGAAAACCAAAACCAGCGTCATGGTTTCCATCCAGCAGGAAGGACTCCCTACCGACCCTATCAGTCTCAGGAACCTTTATGTCAGGTACCACGAGATTTTTAACATGTCCCCTCAGAAAGTAGCAAACGATCTCACTGCATTCGGTAACTATGTTCACTCTAAACGAGTATCACACCTACAGCGAAGCCGAGCCGACCACGACAAATTTTTTCGTCCATAACGTGCCTCCCTTGCCAGCGCTTAAACCATCCTGTCTCACACCTCCACCCCACATCATCCCTCTTACATTTTACTACCAGAATGTAAGGGGTCTTCGCTCTAAAACCAATGCTGTCCTACGTCAATCGCATGCTCTTCCCTTTGATATCCACGCCTTGACCGAAACTAATTTGATTCCCGACATAAAGAACCAGGAATTGTTCCCTCCTACTTTTAATGTTTTCCGCGACGACGATCCTACCTGCACAAATCAAGATTCCCCCTGTCGAGGCGTCCTACTGGCGATCGACAACAGCCTTAACTCTTCTCCCATTACAATTTCTCCATCCTCTAAAGCCGACTTTGTCGCAATAAAAATATCACTCCCTCTCAAGTCTCTTTACGTTATATGTTGCTACATCCTACCAGTTCAACCTATCGAATCTTACAATTTGTTATTGATGCGATCGATCATTTAATTGACCTGTCAGACCCTATTGATGATATCCTTATTTTTGGCGACTTTAATCTTCCTCAGCTACAGTGGAATCCATCAGAGGATCAATCGTTTTTCATCGCTTCAAATGCCACCTCAGCTAAGGAATGTCTCTTCTTAGATCGCTTAACAGACTCAAGTCTATGCCAAGTCAGTGGTATATCCAATTTTATAGGCAGGCAATTAGACCTTATTTTCACAACAGATCCAATTAACTCCTCAGTCTCACTTTGTCCCCTATCTCTCTCAACAATCGATAACTACCATCCCCCCATTCTACTTTCATTTTTTCATAACTCTTCATTCCAGTCCACTCCCCCCACAACTCTCTCAACCAATGACTTTCATAAAGCAAACTTTCACAAAATCAGTGAATATCTCAGCAGATCCCTCTTTAACTTTCACAACCTAAGTATAAATGATGCCTTGTCCATTTTTTATAAAGAAATATTTAATTCTGTTTCCCTTTACGTTCCGTTTTCCCGCCTTAAAACATCATCTACTAGTCCTCCCTGATATAATCGCAAGCTTCGTTCCTTACGAAATCAGAGAAATAAGTTATGGGCTGTTTTCCTGCGTACCAGATCCTTTACCGACTATTCCAACTATCTTGGTGCTTGTCTTCATTTCACCGAACTTTATGATTCCCTTTACCAGCGCTACCTTAACAATGCGCAATTCAACCTTAGAAACCACCCTAAGTCCTTTTTCCAATTTGTTAACTACAAAAGAAAGTCCGATGGTTACTCTCCTTCCCTCTCTTTCAACAACAGGTCATCAACCGATCCACTCACAATTGCCAACCTATTTGCCACCTTTTTTAAACAATCCATCACCAACGACTCCTTTGTACCAGATCCATCCTATTTTAGTTAAATACTGAACTTCTCCAATGGCCCACTTCTCTCTCATATTTTTGACCCGTCTTATATCGAATATAAATTACACCAACTCAATGACGAATTCACACCCGGCCCAGATGGCCTCCCTGCCATAATTCTTAAAAATGTTTGGAAAACCTCCTTCATAACCCCGATCCACAAGAAAGGATCAAAGAATGAAATAACCAACTATCGTCCCATCGCTAAACTCTCCCATATACCCAAACTCTTCGAAAGTATTTTGTATGAAGCTCTAAGCTTCCAATGCAAATCACTTATTTCTCGTAGACAACATGGCTTCCTAAAGGGTAGGTCAACCACCACAAATCTCGTTGAATTCGTATCCTTTGCCCTCTCTGCCCTAGAAAGTGGCAATGAAGTCGATGTAGTTGCAACCGATTTTAGCAAAGCCTTCGATAAAATCCCTCATCGGTTAATCATCTTTTAATTGTCTGCCGTCGGCTTTGAACCCATACTGTTGAAATGGATATCCTCTTACCTCAAAAACCGTTTTTACAGTGTTCGTTTTAGGTCAGTCCACTACGCTCCATTTTTGGCCACCTCTGGAGTTCCACAAGGCAGCCATCTCGGTCCCCTTCTTTTTATATTAACCATAAATGATCTCGATATGATCATCAAACACTCGTCTGTCTCCCTTTACGCCGACGATACCAAATTTTTCAAAACCATTTCGTCTCCCCATGACTCTTTCCTCCATCAACAAGATCTTGATAGTTTTTCGATCTGGTGCCTCAAAAATTCTTTGGAACTTAACATCGCCAAATGCCAATCCATCACCTTCTCACATAAACGGAACCAATCTCCTCCCCGACTCTATCTTCTCCATAACCAACCTATCTCCTCCGTACAATCTCTTCGTGACCTCGGCATTTTGTGTGATAGCGAGCTCAACTTCCGTTTACATATGGATGAGATAATCCTCAAAGCCAACTCTGCACTAGGTTTTGTAAAACGGTTATGCAAAGAATTCACCAACCCATACGTGACCAGGTCCCTCTATATTACCTTTGTTCGCCCCCTCCTAGAGTACGCCAGTCAAGTATGGTCCCCATATCATCGTGTTCATATCTCGAGAATTGAAGGCATTCAGCGCCGTTTTCTTCGATTTGCTCTTCGAGGTATGCCCTGGGACGATCCTTTTAATCTGCCCCCCTATCAAAACCGTCTCAACCTTATGAACTTAAACACCCATGAAGATCGCAGAGATGCAGCAGACTTTCTCTTCATTCATCGACTTCTTTCAGGTCACGTTGAATGCGCGTCCCTTCACAACTCCATTTTCCTCAACACTAACCCTCGTAATCTACGTACCCCTCGACTCTTCTATCTACCAACCCACCACACCCCCTACGGCACGAACGAACCAATCTCCCGTATGCTACGTCAAATCAACTCAAACCCTACCGTCTTTGACTTCCACCGCACCACTCCCTACCTCAAATCCGTTCTCCTTCACCACTCCAACCAACCTTAGTTTTAAGTTTTAGTTTAAGTTTAATTTGTAAGCTATAGCTTGTATTAAGCCCCCACCAAAATTTACAATTTGCTGATCTTATGTGTCGCTTCTATTGTAGTTGAAGGCATTAAGTTGATTTTGCTCACATTAATAGCCAAACCCATTTTGGCTGCGCACGCCCTATTGACTTCTGATTGAGCTCTGCCAACGATACCAATGTCACCAGAATATGCAATATGTTGCACAAACTTTTCTAAAATTGTTCCATCTTTTTTTGTGTATATATGCATCACTTGCCTAAACCCATTTTTATTATCATAGGTCTCGGGATTCCGACTCGAAGCAGCGAGTGTTCCTCATCATCATGCTCCACAATCTGCCGAGTTTACAGAGATGCCAAAACCCGCCATGGCTCTGAATAGTTCGTCTCTATAGACGCTTTCATATGCGGCCTTGAAATCGATGGAGAGGCGGTGACAGGCAACATCTTATACGATATATATTATTTGGTGGACTTTAAAGTGTCTTTTGCAGATCGGATAAACGATGCTAAGGTCTCATACAATAGGTACGGTTTCGTCTTAAATTTTGAAAATCAATTAATGCACTTGTATGTATTTTTAAACACCTTCCGTTGGCTAGCATTGCATTTAACTTTGTCCTCGCCTACACTTAAGTGCGTCGAATCCTCAAAGAACGAATCCACTTTCGTATTGTTATAGTACCAGGAGTAAATAAAGATCTTAATATACATAAATCCGCTGGTCCGCTGAGGTGTTCCTCCTCGTTGGCAAAACTACTGTTTAAGCTTTTTCATCAATCCTACTCTTTAGGGCTGGGACTCATTTTTGACGGAGAACTAAACTGGAAACCTAACATTCAAGAAAGAGTCTATATAGCTATAGTAGCTTTATTCTCTTGCATAAAAGCCATTGGGATTAAATGGGGCCTTCAAACTCGCATAACCCACTCATAAGACCGATACTCACCTGCGGGGTTGTCGTCTGGTGGACGGTCTTAGATAATGCAGTCAACTGCAGTAAACTAAGCAAAAACAGCATGCCTATGCATAAGCGGAGCCTTACGGTCTACTCCCTCTGCGGCATTAGACATTCTGTTTCATTTGACAACCCTCGATATTGCAGCAGCCAAGTAGCTGCGACTGCAGCCATTCGCCTTAAAGTGACTACACAGTGGACAAATAATTCATTTGGCCACGCTAACATTTTTAATACATTAGGAATCCTCACAGATTCCTGATTGATTGCACCATACCTGAACTTGGATTTGACAAAGACTTCAATGCAAGCTTGTCCTCTAGATCCTTCTGGAAGGAAAATGCTTTCATGGAAGACAAGTCAATCCACTTCTACACAGATGGATCTAAGACCGATAGCGGAGTTGGTGGCCGTGATTTCTCAGATACGCTAAATTTACGAGTGGCGTTCAATATATTCTCGGTATCGATATGAAGGAAAATGCGAATTCAATTTAAATTGTTTTTATTTTTCAATATAATCTCCCTAACATCAATGCATTTGTTACATCTTGAGATAAGCTTTTTTAAACTCTCAAAAAAATAAATTTCCTCTTTCTCTGCAAAATACCCATTTATACCCTTCATCATCTGAAAATCTTTTTCCACGAAGACATTTTTTCAAATCCGGAAACAGGAAATAATCACTAGGGGCAAGGTCTGGACTATAGGGTGGGTGTTGGATTTCTTCGAAACCACAATCTCGCGCAGCAGCTTTGGAAACTCGCGCCGTGTGAACAGGAGCGTTGTCATGAAGAAGCAACACACCCGCTGCGAGTTTACCCCGTCTTTTCTTTTTAATTTCCTCCCGAAAATTATGCAAAGTGGAAGCGTAGGATGTGGCGTTGATGGTTTCACCTTTTTTTTGTACTCAATGAGCAAGATTCCCTTTGAGTCCCAAAAAACTGTGGCCATGAGCTTCCCGGCAGACGGAGTGACTTTGAACTTCTTCGGGGGGTCTGTTCCTTTTTTATGCCACTGCATGGACTCTTGTTTGCTTTCAGGGTCATAGTGGTGGACCCATGTTTCGTCCCCAGTAACAATTCGATCCATAACACCGTCCGCGTTCTCACGGGGCGCCGGAGCGGGTTTCGTCTTCAATGTTCTCTCTGCCTCTCTTGAACTCACTTGACCACCTTTGCACAGTTGATAATGAAGGTGCGGAACCCTGGTAAACGGCCACCATCTCTTCATGAATAGTTTTTTGACTTTTTCCTTGCTTAGTGAGAAATTTAATTACAGCGCGATGCTCAATTTTCACCATCATCGTCTCAGTTGCCATTATGAGTCTGTTTAACTAGAGATAAAACGCGAATTAATAATCACATTTATATGAAATTTTACATGAATGCACTAAAATAATAGTATTACTTGATAAATAAGTCAATTTATATATACAACCACAGCTTCACCCCGATACCGAGAATATGTTGAACGCCCCTCGTAAGCCTCTCTTTCATCTTCCATCTTCTAATTCACCGTAGAATGCTCCAGGCGGAGATTTTGGCGAACGAAAAACATGATATCTGCAAAGGATATCCGCATTTTTTCGGATAGTCAGGCTGATATCAGGTCCCTGGACTCGGTTTCATTAAATTCTAAAACCGCCCTTGAATGCCAATCATCTCTTATGGAGATTCATCTTTGCTGGATGCCAGGCCACATTCCAGGGAACTGTAGGGCCAACGAACTCGCCAAAATTGGAACCACTCTATTTATTCTAAAGGAAAAGGGTAGCATAGGTATACCCAATCGATACATTCAAATTAATATGAAAGCCATATGCCAATAAAAGAGCAGACCTTGGATGGACTGTTGAACCAACATGCCCAGCGACTAAACAGATCTGGCCAAAGCTAGATCCGAATCGCTCTAAGAGTCTGATTTTTCTAAATACTCGTAGGAAACATCTCAGCACCATCATAGGTGTCATCACTGGAGGATTTCTCCTACTCTGTACATGTTCAGCTTTCTCCCAGAGAAGAAAATTTCACTTAGGAGTTTTATTCTACATTGACCTAAGCGATCTAAAGAATATAGACGTAAACAGTCTCCTACTCTTCATCGTAAGCTCAAACTGCTTTCATTAATAAGAGGATCATAGATCCACGTGTCATCACAAGACCTACTCGTAAGTAGGTTGGTGTTTCCAACAGCCACTCTTATCTATCTACCTACCTACCTACCTACCTACTCTTTATGGCGGGAAGATGGAAAACAGCACTTGTCCAGCCCGTCCCTAAAAAAGGCAAATCACCTTCACTCTCCTCCCACAGACCCATTGCACTTACGAACCTCTGCACCTGCTAGATAGGATTCAAAACCGTGCGATAAAATTCACAGATTATACTAATATCAGTCAGTCAATTGATACTCTCGAACACTTTATTTTATCGCTTTTCGACCATCAGTGCTCTATAGAAATCGCCAGTAGCATTCCGCCCATTAAAACTTTCAACCGTAATACCCAGTTTCAGTTTTTTTTTTTTCAGTTTAAATGCATTTTTATTTTTTCAACTTAAATTACTCTTAAATGCTAGACAAAAAAATGCTTAAAAATTAGCTTAAATAACTTACAAATAATCTTATTCTAACTTACTGGCCCCATGCGGGCACTCTAAGTTAAACCTAACACTTAAACTATGTCTTTCAACGAATCTTACAGTCTAATTTTATTTTATTTTTACATTTATTAATACTAAAACTAAGAAAATAAATTTTAATCAAAAAAACTTAGTATCTGGACTTTTTTTTAATTTTTTATAAAACTTAAAACTAAAAGCCTACAATCTACCTAAAAATAAATCTTAACCTACTTACATCTAATGCATACATAAATACATATATATACATACATAATATATATATACATAATATATAAATATATGTATGTATATATATATATTTTTTTTTCATTTTTTTATATTTTTTTTTCTTAAAATCTAACTTAAACCTACCTAAAACTATGTAAGCCGGCCATGGCTAAAAAAAAAAAAAAATAATAATAATAATAATAAAAAATAAATAAAAAATAGGCTGGCTCACCTTGCTTCACATGAAGCTACATATCACTGAAGGAGTTCGACGACGAAGCATCCTCCCCTTCAACAAGCCACCAAAAGTTTTGGTGCTGCTGAGCAACATCCCTCATGTCGCGACTCCCTACCGACCTACTGAACCGGAGACGCTCCGCACTGCCATGTGCGACGTCTCTGTCGTAGTTGAGTCGCCTGTCCGCAGCTGTTCGAGCGACGTGGAAGATTAGCGGCACCGCTAATCTGTCCTGGATCAGACCTTTGCTATCTAAATAGAGGAACGCTTCTGGAGGAATAAAGCCGTCAAAGCGAACTCTCTCGTGATACATATAATTGGGGTAGTAAGCCCCGGAGATCAGGTTGTTCGATGAGGTCATTGCTCTTGCAACGTGCCTTCGAGTCAACTTAATGACGAAATTGTCCACTCTTATTAGGTTCGCCCTATTGTATAAGACCTCATTAGGATAGAATTTTATGTACTGAGACTCTGGTGTTCTGTATAGGCGAAGACAAGTCCTAAGACAAGCCCTCTCAAACACCCGAATCTTTTCCAATAAACTTGCTCTCACGTTGAACCACACGGGACATCCAAATACAAGCATGGGCCTGATAAGGGCCATGTAGCAGATTACCTTCACCCTCGCGTCGAGTTGGCTGTTAGAAAACAGTCTCTTTGTAAGGGCAAAAGCACCTCTGGCTCTGGCCAGAGCAACATCTATATGTTTGTTAAAATACAGAAATTGATCTAGCCAGATCCCAAGGTATCTGACTACATTTCGACAAGCAAGTGGCTGCCCTTGCTGTCCCACGATCGAGAACTTTCGCCAATTCTTTCTGGTATCCCTAGAGGCCCCAGACAAAGGCGTCCTAAACAGAATGGTTTCCGACTTCTGAAAGTTGATTTTCAATTTCCAGTCATCGCAATATCGCTTAATTTTGTCGAAGTCACTCTGCAAAAGCATATTAATGACCTCAATCTTTTGACCTGATCTGTACGCGATTATGTCGTCTGCGTACGCTATGGCATGGTGAAGTGAACCTATCAGATCACTCGTGTAAATGTTGAATAGGATCGGCGAATTTACCGCACCTTGTTGCAGACCGTTTTTAATGTTAAATGTTCCAGCAGAAGTCACATCGCCATTCTTCACGATGAACTGTCTACTGGAGAGCATATCGAAAAGAATATACAGCAGTGGTTTACTAATGCCCAACCTGTCCAGCTTGAAAAAGAGTCCTTCTAACCATACGGTATCGAAGGCCTTCTCCAAGTCAATCAGGCAGGCACCAGTGCACTGGTTCTTGGCTTTGTTCCATTGGATATCAGAAACCAGTTTCGACGCAGCATGAATGATATCATGCCCCGCTTTGAAACCGAATTGATTATCCGGAACTATATGTTTGTCCTCAACCCACTTAGTCAGGACTCTATTGATCACCTTCTCGAAAACCTTACTGATGTTTGGAAGAAGACTGATCGATCGGAGATTCGCCGGATTGGAAGTGTCTTTATCCCTTTTGGGGATGGGATGTACCACCGCAGTTTTCCAATGCGCTGGATAATGTGCGTTATTCATTGCATTATTAAACAGGGTGGTATAAATGTCCACCGCTTCTAGAGGGAGATGTCGAAGCACAATGTTCGGTATTTCATCGGTTCCCGCTGATTTCTTACTTCTAAGCGATTCGAAGATCGTTTGGAGCTCTTCCTTCGAAATGAACGGGGGTAGTACCCTATCGTTGGTGATGGCATTATTTGCCAAAACCGTAATACCCGTCTCGCTATGAATGCTCATCGTCATCAGTATACCCTCAAGCACATTTCCGGACGTACTCTAAAATATCGCGATTCATTCCTAAGTCGTACAACTCGCTTATGGAATACCCTGTCGAGCTCTGTATTTCCTGGTCATTATAACTTGCAAACATTATAAAAATAAAAGAAAAAAAACATAACTCGTCAATTCGGCTGTCTAGCCCATCAGCTTTGTTACATTGTTTCAGTCATTCCCGACGTTTGACAGTTCGGTAGATTGATTTTTTTCATATTCAAAACATTCAATATAACTTTATCACTAGATTTGCGGGTTCTTCCTCTTGGTACAATTGCCGAAAGTTCTTCTTGGAGTAGATCTATTCAGATTCTTCTATTGCTTGTTTGCTCCGGTGTATCCTATGTATCCTGTTTTTCTGTTTTGACGTTGTGATTACCTAAATCATACTACGGCTATCGGTCGTAGATTCTGTGGAACAGATCGCAGAAATATTCTTCGGTGGCATAGCTTGGTTCTTTTGTAAAGGCATAAGAACATATCAGGCTGATGTTGATGAATTAAATAATGATGCAGATTGTTACAATGTACATATTCACCTAAGTGCTAAAAGTGTCTTAGAATGCTACTTGCAAAAAATCCCCACACAGACAAACGGTACTACTGTTCACTTTAGCATTGTCCCAGTTGTTTCCTCTTTTGTGCTATTTCTTGGATAATAGTGATCTCTGACTTACACTTGTCTAATACATGCGTTAATTGTTTGGCTGCATGTGGTCTGTTCAAGGTGCGAGCAGATCCCCAAACGCTGTTGTCCCTGGGGCAATTGGTTACTTCGCGACAGAGGGCTTTTTACGTGGACAGATAGTTAACCCAACGTACAATCTCCAACCTAGAAGGCGAGACGATTTTTGGGACCCTTTGGCAGAAGAAGTGGTACCCGATTTCGGGATATAAGAGCTCTCACTTATCCATTGAATAAAGTCCTTAAGGGGTCAGTGCTGAATTAAGGATGGTAGCAGATAAACACTTAATAGGTCTGTGACAGCTGAAATGGGCACAGTTCAATTGAGCTACTAACTCAAAAACAATCGGACTTTTTTCCCTCGTCTAAAGAAAAGTCAAATCCTTTGTAATAAGCCAGACCAGAAGCAATCAAAACGAAAATTCGGATTCGTTAAATGTTAGATCCTTTAATAGTCTGCTATCAGCCGAACAATTAGTAGAGGTGCAAGTCAAATAAAAAGGGTTACACATCGAAAAACAACAGTAACAACAAAAAGTTAGATCTAGATCTTAATCTTTCAAGAGTCACTAAGCTGACTGCATAAAATACTCAGACCAGCTGCAGTACTGCGAAATGGCCATCAGGAGGCCACTGGGTACCCATTGGCCACATCAGCGAAACCCCTGGTTCGATGAAGAATGCCGGCAGGCGCACAGAGGGCGGTGATGTATAGAAGACCACAAACTCTAGCAAGCTTTACCACTAGGCATAGGCGTAGGAATTAACACCGGTTCCTCGGAGAGAAAGATGAAAAGCATGGGGAGTGCACAGAATGTCTCTAATGTTTCACGTTGGGCCCTGCTTTGACGGATCAAGCCCACGGAGCGCCCATACACGTACGGATTGAAGTGCGTACATCTTCACCCTGATCTGTAGTGGGAAACAATCCCATTTCTCGATCATTTAATCATTCTGGATAAACTCTATTAAGCCAGTACCTACCAATTTGAAGTCATCGTCGACTGTGAGGCCCATCTAAGACCTCCGCCAGTCTTACGGACCTGCCACGCTGTAAAGTTTCCTACATGTTCAGGATTTTCCAACAACAGTCAGAAAACCTTCCCTGAGTTTTAGATATAAACCATAGCCAACATGCAATAACGTGTTGAAATTGTTGAAATATTCCTTTCAAAGAAACGTCCAGTTGTGCGGAGTGTTCGATTTGGCTTGTTTTATTAACAAACAGAACAAACCGCTCAAATATAATTACATCATAGCAGTCAACTCTTTAGACAGGACCAATCTGTTTGGCGTAAACCTCGCAACCATTTCAATATCCCGAATTGTGTCATGTCGTCGCCTATATTTATCGACAACGAATTTTCAGTGGGACCAATCTACCTGCTACACGGATGTACAAGATTTAAATATACAAAAATCAACTGTTACGAATTGCACGTATATCTTCCCTTCTTCTAGAGAGGTGTTCTTTTACGCTTGCAAAACTATCAATCCCACTCTTGAACACTCTTTCCGAAATTAATTATTAAATTAAAGAAATTAGTCCAGGCCATCGAAAAGCAGGGCCATTGCACTTACGTCCTTTCTTTCTAAGGTTGTGGATATACTGATAAACCTTCAGCTCATGAAATATCTCGGGATGCGAAAACTTATGATATGGTTTTCTCTGCAACAAGTCCACTGGTGATTTATTGCCATGTCTCAACCAAATGTGAAACCAAAGACTACACCAATCTCTTGAAGGTAGTTGATTTGGTACTTCAAACGCAGGTTATAGAGTATCAGCCCCTTTTGTCGAAATCTGTGCGTTACAGATCGATAAATTTCATTATATTGAAATAATATTCAACTAAGGTTGTTTTTTATATCAGTCTGATAACCATAAAACAAATACTGGTGTGACCCAGGGCACCGTTTATTAACTTACACTATTTTCAGGTTTCTTAAATGCTCTGTCGTTTCTCTAATTCTAATCCACTATAGATATTCCTTTGTTGACTTTGTTGACGCACGTCTCTGCTCTTCGGTCGTACAAAGGAAACGGCAGTGTACACGTATATTGAGGCCATTATTAACTGGGTAACTATTTGTTGAACCATCAACTGAGTGAAGTTGAATACTCAGCCACTATCGATCAATGACATTTGTATCGTCGAAACTGAAAACTTTTCATGTCGGTGACAACATAGGTTGAGATAGCTATACACTCGTATGTTACCAAAAATGCTGCGAAATGTCTAAATTTCGATATAAGAAATACTTTACCCTATGTGATCTGGCCTCAATATACGTATAATGCATTTATTCGTCCAAAACTCGAGTAAAATGCCCTTATAACGTCTCTGCGTTTGTTAAATGGGATTCAAAACCTCGGGATTATACTCGTAGGTGGCAATAATAAAATAGCTCCTACAGGAACGTTTTCCAATACTAATTCCACCAACAAGATTGCAAGTAGCGGTCCACTTCTTCAAACCCCTCAAAAGTAACAAGAGTCTCGCTACGAATGCTCATCAGTGTGCCCTCAAGATCACCTTAGGCCATACTCACTTATAGAATAACCTGTTGAACTATGTACATTCTAGTCATTATAACCTCCGAACATTCAAGACCAATGTACATTGGTGACTTTCTTTATCTCTTTACTGATATAAAGGGTCTTTAATTAAGCGCTTCCTCTCTTTAAATTTAAATAAAACAAAGTGTGTGTGAGATATAATCGAGACCTTTTATTCATTTGAAAGGCCTATCCATGCCATTATATATGGAATATAACATCATTCAAGTGTCCGCCGTGGCTTCTCTGAGTGGCGTAGTGGAGTAATGTTCAATTTTCCATGACTCTGGCGCATAAATCAGGCTGAATTTGATCGATGGCATGGGTTATGTTGGCTTTGAGGGCCGTTGTGGTTTCTGGCTTATTCGCATAGACCTGCAACTTCAGAAAACCCCGCAAGAAAAAGTCTAAGGGGGTCAAGTCGTACGATCTCGGTGGCCAGTTCACATCACCTCCATGTGAGATGACCATGCCCTCGAATCGCTCGTGCAGAATTTCCAATGTGGCGGGAGCAGTGTGGCACGTAGCGCTGTCCTGTTGAAACCACATGTCGTTGGTGTCCACATCATACAATTCAGGCCAAAAGAAGTTGGTAACCATCGACCTATAGTACTCCCCGTTGACGGTGATGGTCTGGCCAAGTGTCGTTCTCAAATAGTGACTTTTTCGGGATGCATTGGACGCTATTGGATCTCATGTGGATTGGTATCGTCCCAAATTTGACAATTTTGGTTATTGACGTACCCATTCCTCCAGAAATGGGCCTCATAGCTGAAGATGATTTTTTGATGAAAATTAGGGTCAGTTTCCAACTGCTCCAGAGCCCATTCAGGTTGCAGGCCGAAGTCGCGATGCAAAGTTCACCAAGTTATGGTCTGTAAAAGGCCGAGTTCTTGTGAGCGACGTGAAATCGACTGCTTCGGATTCTTTTGCACACTCTCACGGACAGCCGCAATGATTTCGGCAGATCTTGCGTTTCGTCGACGTACGGGTGTTGGTTTATTGTTTATTGAACCAGTGGACTCAAATTTATGCACCACAATTCGAATAGTCCTCTCGGTAGGACGATTATGGCTACGGTAAAATGAGCGAAGTACACGGAACGTTGCCCGAAAAGAAAACCCATTTTAATAAAACAACACGTGTTGTTCAACACTATGTCTGATTTGGACACTGATTTGGCAAAACAGACTGAATAAATGACTGCCAATTTGACAGAGATAGCTTCAACAATATTGCCGCTATCAACTGTCAAGTTTCGGAAGTCCCTGTTGGAAGACCCTGTACAAATATATTTGATATAGATTATGGATTGGCTACCTAGGCTCAACTATAGATCTTGCGAATTGCTGTTTCTTTTGGAAAATAAACAACAAAGTACACTAGAATAGATAAAGTTACTCTCTACGGTGCCTAAATTTAAACTTTCTCGGACATGGCATAACTTTTCCCGATATTTTGAATTATAGCAATTTTAAAAGGTAGCCTATATATTTACATACTTTTGAATGCACCGTTAGTAAAATTGTAGAGCCATCGAAAACGTAAAAAGGCAGTTCTTGTAATAAAAAAAAGAAATAACTAACGGCCACCCTAAGCAATATTCCACCTTTACACAGAATCAGGAAATATCGTTTTAACATAGACAATATTTTGAAAACCTGACGCAGCAAAACCGTGAGTAAGAGTGAAGGCCGTTCATTATTGCTTTGTAGGGAATCCCAAGTGGAACCTAAACTCCTCTGTCTCTAAATTGTGAAAGAAAAAAAAAATGTATACAAGAAATTATTTTTTACGAAATAGAATACAAAGAGATGGGAATTAATTCTATAGATACTGTGTACGATTAAAGAAATTTAAGTGCTAATTAAGACCCATACATTGAATAGTATCTTTCCCTTATCAATTATGCAGTAGTTAAACCACTGATCCGTGCTAAGATACTGGTTTAAGGAAGCTATTAAAATCGAACTGTGTAATAGCCATTAGTAATTTTATACGTAAAAAAAGCCATTCCAATAATAGTTAAAAAATAAAATAATAATAATACTTATTAATTAATTTATATATGCGAGCGATTTTATTGACTTTTTATCTAGGCGAGTGCTCACTTAAATAAGTTATTAAAAAAAATACACAGAGTGGAGTTTAATTGGAATTTTAATTGCTTTCACCGTTGGGTTAATACTCGTAAAAGGAAAAAAAAATTCTTTTTATGCAGTCCTCCTACTCGATGTCAGCTTTGTAAAGTACGATATTTACCACAGGGCAAAACTCATGTCCACAAATGTTAATCCACCCTCGAATTCTTTGAATTCCTTTACTTAGGAGTAGGTGTTGCGATACCACTCAATAACTTACAATGTTTACAATCGGAGAAATGTTTGTCACTTCTTCAATAAGACCTCTGAGTTATGCCGTTTTGGAGCAATATGGTGTTGACACTTCAATTAGATAATTGCCGGGGGAATTTATTGCCTGTATTTCATAAGGCGATCACGGTTAACTGAAACAGGGTAGGTGTTTGAATTTTCATTATTATTCTACGTATAATAATAAAAATATTTTATTTCTATTGAGGAAGCTACTAGTGTATCTCAATATCAGTTATATCTGTTTCACACAATGAAGATTGAATTGATCACCTTTAAACTGTTGTGATTTGTGGCGTTAATTAGGTATTTTAAGTCGAGCTAGACTAGTTGTGGAGAACCAGAAAAGAATGGTATGTTGCCGATCATTACCAGTTTTTAATTAATTTTTAAGACTAATTAATTAGTTAGTTTTGAAAAAAATATTTTAAATAAATTTGTGATGTGCTTTTTGTAGTGAAAGGTGACAGACTCGGAAGATTTAATGATTTTAACTAGACCGGTAATATACTGGTAGAGCTCGTTTCGATTTATAAATCCCATTGTGCCGTTAATCGATTTAAAAAAAAAACGAACAAAACTGAAATTCAAAATCAAGGAATGAATGCAAATGATCACATTTTTTCAAAGATTTTAGAAATCAATTTTACGAAAACTTAAAAGTTGAAATCTTGCGTGCGACGAAAACTTTTTTTTTTCAAAATACTCAAATATCAGTTCCATGATGTGGTCCAAAATGACGTGGTGAACTAAGTGCAGAACTGACCTATAAGGTTCGGTGTCGTGCGGCTACTGTCGACGACTTTTCAAACTGGGAAGATGATAACGACATTAAATTCTCTTTGTAGAAACCTCCGACATCGAACAGGCCACATGCAGCTCCAAAACTGGCGAAGGCCCTAGACAGCAATAAAGCAAATACCACCTCTATACGAAAAGTGCCGGACAAAAGCAGGATAAAAAATTTGTCATATGCCATGACTGCTATGGATTTGTCGTAAGCGGAGACAAGAATCTTGTGACTGAGAAACTTATTTAAGTAATCCGCATCAAGGATTGCCAACATCAGCCTGATATACGAGTATACTCACAACCCTGCACAAGTGATATAATGTTTCTGCGAACTATGGCCTTTTTCTGTTTTTTTTTTTTTTTAATATGTCGGAAGCATTCACACAAAGAACTAGTTTTTTGCTCTACCAGCTATGCCCTTAGTCCAAAACGTTTTAGGTGAATTTGATGCCAAATCAAGTAAAGAGGACGTCCTTGTATATATGTACAATCGAAAAGCGTAGACAACTCGGGAACATTTTTGCAGGTGGACTAATGCTAATTAGGCCATCGCACATGAGAGACCTTCTGCTAGCATGAAACCGGTTTCTTACCAAACTTCAAGTGCACACGGAATGTATACATACGTGAACTCCTTTCCATTGTGAAACATTTCCACATTTTTTTCGGACCAAAGATGTCGTAAGTTGGGTATGTATTAGTTTTCTGCCGGGTTCTACAATTTTGGGACGGCAGAACATTTTCTCCTATGCGGTGGCCCATTAACTTTGTTCACCAGAAAACCAAATCACAGAACAGTCATCCAAATTGATGAAAAAAAGTCATTGGCCTATGAAAACAATTGAAATGAAGAGATATTACTCCAAGGAAAACATTCAAACATTCTACCAAAAGTTGAGAAGAACGTGTAGGCGCAACAAGACCCAAAGAGAAATCTGTCGAAGCGAGCAAGTAGTGGCAAAGCAAACTATTCAACTTTGGCGATGAAAGCAAAGATTTGCGCCCACCCGACAAAAGTGACGCAAGGATAGCAATATCTAAACTTAAGCATGTCAGAGCTGTCGGTAAATTAGCAGATAACTTTGTAGAGTGGGTGGCCGTGAATCAAGTGGTAGTGTATTGATTTCCCATTCGGATGTTCGGGGTTCAATACCAGCCGTGACCGAAAGACATTTTTTCAGGGAAATGAAATCTCGTGAGGTGAATGATTGCCTAAATACAACATCAAGTCAATTTACACTAATAATTTAGTCCCCCCATTAAATGTTGGATGCCACCCATGGAGCGACGTAACCACTAAGCCAAAATATCTTTCTCTCTCTCTCTCCAAACCAATTTTCCGAAAAACTTAACCCGTGCTCCGGCATCTTAAGAGTAGTCATACCCTCTTAAGTGTTAAGTTCTTAAAAAAAAAGAGAGCATACACCAAATGGAATATTGGAATAGTTTGTCCGATCCTCAAAAAAGAAGACCCTCCAAACTACGCCAAATATAGAGACATGAGTCTCATCAACAAGATCTTTTCTTCTGTCTTGTGTGAAACCATTTCTCAACGATCTCATTTCCTCCTATCAGTGCAAATAAGGAGGCAGCTAGCAGCTGGAGGTGCCTGTTGAGGTCCAGGTCCATCCCGGACTTTAAGTAAGTATTGTAAGTAAATCTATAATTCTCCTAATATTTACAATAAAGCAGATCCTTTTGAAACTCAATTTCAAGTCCGCCGAATTTTAATCTTCGTGGGGGCTAACTCCCGCATTTATTTTGCTTAATACAAGCTTAAAAACTATGACTTAAACTAATAATAAAATAAGGTTCAGCTATTAGTAGAACTTATTACTAGGGCTTAAAGTTAAGGATGGTGAAGGAGATCGAATTTGAGGTAAAGTGTGCTGCGATTAAAATCGAAAACGGAAAGGTTGGAGTTTACCTTACGCAGCATACGGGAGATTGGTTCGTTAGAGCCATATGTCGTGCAGTGGGTAGGTAGATAAAAGAGACGGGGACAACGTAAGTTAGTGTTAAAGAAAATGGAGTTGCAAAGAGTCATGCAATCGACGGAGCTTAAAAAGAGTCGGTGAATGAAAAGAATGTCTGCTACGTCCCTTCATTCCTCAAGGGTATTCAGGTTAATGAGTTTGAGATGGTCTCGGTAGGGAGGTAAGATTAGAGGATCGTTCCAAGGTAGACTTCGAAGAGCAAATCGAAGAAAACATACATGAACTCGTTGAAAGGGACACCACTCTTGGCTAGCGTACTCGAGAAGGGGGCGAACGTAAGTGATGTATAGTGATCTGGTCACGTACGGGTTATACTCGTAGAATTCTTTGGACCATCTTTTAACGTAGCCAAGTGATGATTTTGCTTTAGAAATTATCTCATCAATATGCGAGCGGAAATTAAGCTCCCTGTCGCATAATATGCCAAGGTCGTGGATAAACTCAACGAGGGATATAGGTTGACCGTGGAGAAAGTAAATTTGGGGAGTAGACTTGTTGCACTTACCTGAAAAGGTAATCGATTGACATTTGGTGCGATTGAGTTCTAAGCAGTTCTTGATGCACCAGGTGGAAAAACTATTTAGATCTATTTGAAGGAGGCTGGAGTCGTGTTGTGAGGAGATGGGCTTAAAAAATTCGGTATCGTTAGCATAGACAGAAAGTGTTGAGTGGAGAATGACCCTTTCAAGATCGTTAATTCACCTTGAGGAACCTACCTTGAGGAATACCTGAAGTGGCCAAGAAAGGGGCCGATAGGGCAGTCCTGAAACAAACACTATAAAAATTATTATCCAGGTAAGAAGACATCCGTTTAAGCAAAATGGGTTCAAAGCCCAGGACGGACAATTTGAACAGGATTAGTTTATGAGATATCTTGTCAAAAGCCTTACTGAAATCAGTTGTTATAACCTCAACTTCCTTACCACTTCTAAGGCTGAGAGAACAGAGGACACGAATTCTACGAGGTTTGTGGTAGTTGATCTACCCTTCAGAGAGCAGTGTTGATTGGTGGAAATGAAAGATTTGTACTGGAAGCTTAAGGCTTCACACAAAATGCTTTCGAGGAGTTTGGGTATATGAGAAAGTTTAGCTATGGGGCGGTAATTAGTGACTTCGCTCTTTAATCCCTCTTTTGTGCATCGGTGTTATGAAAGAAGACTTCCATATCTGTGGAAATTCACCTTGAGAGAGCGACAACTGGAAGAGATTTGAAAGGGGGTGGGAAAGTGTTTAGGAACACTTTTTAAAAAATATGGATGGAAGGCCATCTGGGCTGGGTAAGTATTCATCATTAAGTTGTTATAATTTATTTTCTATAACTGTATGATCAAATCTTTGAGAAAAAGAAGGGCCGATGGGGAAGTTAAGTAGGTATTTGAAATAAGAGTTATCCGGTACGAATGAATTATCGACAAAAGATTGCTTAAAGAAAACAGCAAAAAAGTTGGCTATGGTATGCGGATCGGTTGATGATATGTTTTCGTATGAGAGGGATGGAGAGAAGCCGTCAGATTTTTTTTTTGTCTTTAACGAATTGGTAGAAAGACTTAGGATCGTTTATAAGCCTTGATTGCGCACTATCAAGGTATCGCTGATAGAGAAAGGTATGACCCGAGATAGTTTGAATAGTCAGCAAGACAGCTGGATCGGAGGAAAACTGCCCATAATTTGGTTCTCTTGTTACGTAAAGAACGAAATTTATGATTATATCACGGGGGGCTCGTGGAAGGGGTCCTATTGCGCGAAAAGGGAACATAGAGAGAAATAGAATTGAATAATTCTCTGTAGAAAATAGAGAGAGCATTTTTAGGGGCATATTGGTGGAATCAAATGAACTTTACTAAGATATGCGTTAATTTTGCGGAAATTCGCTTTATGAAAGTCGTAAGAAGAGGTGCCTGCAGATGGGGAGGGGGGAAAGGAGAGTGGTGGAAAAGAGAAAGAAGAAGTGGTGGGTGAAAGTTATCAATGGTCGATAGTGAAAGGGGACAGAGCGAGACAGAGGAGTTTATGGGGGTCAGTGGTGAAAATGAGGTCTAATTGCCTATCTACGAAGGGCGTTCAACATATTCTCGTTATCGGGGTGAAGCTGTGGTTGTATATACAAATTGACTTATTTATCAAGTAATACTATTATTTTAGTGCATTCATGTAAAATTTCATATAAATGTGATTATTAATTCGCGTTTTATCTCTAGTTAAACAGAATCATAATGGCAACTGAGACGATGATGGTGAAAATTGAGCATCGCGCTGTAATTAAATTTCTCACTAAGCAAGGAAAAAGTCAAAAAACTATTCATGAAGAGATGGTGGCTGTTTACCAGGGTTCCGCACCTTCATTATCAACTATGCAAAAGTTTTCAAGTGAGTTCAAGAGAGGCAGAGAGAGCATTGAAGACGACCCCGCTCCGGCGCCCCGGCTACTGCTTGTACGGGAGAAAGCATCAAAGAAGTCGAAAAACTTGTTCTTGCGGATGCCCGAATAAAGGTGAAAATGATGGCAGAGATCACCAAGCTTTCAATTGGTACCATTCACACCATTCTTCATGACCATCTTAACCTTTCAAAGGTCAGTGCAAGGTGGGTGCCACGAATGCTCACAGCGCCTCAGAAAAAAAGTGAGAATCGCATGCTGTGGAGAGCTTTGGGAGATGTGTAGTGAGAACGCGGACGGTGTTATGGATCGAATTGTTACTGGGGACGAAACATGAGTCCACCACTATGACCCTGAAAGCAAACAAGAGTCCATGCAGTGGCATAAAAAGGGAACAGACCCCCCGAAGAAGTTCAAAGTCACTCCGTCTGCCGGGAAGCTCATGGCCACAGTTTTTTTGGGACTCAAAGGGAATCTTGCTCATTGAGTACAAAAAAAAGGTGAAACCATCAACGCCACATCCTACACTTCCACTTTGCATAATTTGCGGGAGGAAATTAAAAAGAAAAGACGGGGTAAACTCGCAGCGGGTGTGTTGTTTCTTCATGACAACGCTCCTGTTCACACGGCGCGAGTTTCCAAGGCTGCTGCGCGAGATTGTGGTTTCGAAGAAATCCAACACCCACCCTATAGTCCAGACCTTGCCCCTAGTAATTATTTCCTGTTTCCGGATTTGAAAAAATGTCTTCGTGGAAAAAGACTTTCGGATGATGAAGAACTCAAGTCGGCAATAAATGGGTATTTTGCAGAGAAAGAGGAAATTTATTTTTTTGAGGGTTTAAAAAAGCTTATCTCAAGATGTAACAAATGCATTGATGTTAGGGGAGATTATATTGAAAAATAAAAACAATTTAAATTGAATTCGCATTTTCCTTCATATCGATACCGAGAATATATTGAACGCCTCTCGTATATAGTTGGAGACTCCACTAACTTGGCATAAGCTAGAGTCTGTGAGCTCATCCAAGGAGAGACATTCTTTACTCGAGTTAGGGTTAGCGATAAAAAAAGATTCATCATCTGATTGAGTCCAGTGCAGTTGAGGTAGATTGGAATCGCCGAATACGATGATATCATCGAGAGGATCAGATAAGTTAATTATTTGAACAATTGCATCGATAGCGAGATGGTAGCATTCGATTGGTTCTGCCGGTAGGACACATAACGTACAGGGACCTGCAGGGGAGTGTTATCTTTATTGAAACGTAGTCAAGCTTAGAAGAAGTAGAAATAGCAATTGGTGAAGAGTTTAAGTCATTGCGGACGACCAATAGGACACCTCGTCTCGAAAAACATTGAAACTAGGGGAGAATAATTTCTGATTCTTTATATCGGGAATTAGATTAGTTTCGGTCAGAGCGTAGAACTCAAATGAGAGAGCATGATATTGGCGAAAGACGTTATGTCTTAGATCGCAGTTCTCTTACGTTTTGATAGTAAGGTTATTTCGAGAGGGCGTAGAAGTGGATGGTCGAAACACTGACAGTGGTAGCACGTTAGGGACGAACAAATTTGTCGTTGTCAGCTCTGCTCCGTTGGAGATATGACATCCTTTTTGAGTGCACATAGTTACGGGAACTCGTCCTTTGCTCTTGTACACGTTCAAAATGCACTTCAGCTATATCCTAAAAATACTAGAAATGAATGAATGCAGAATACCGAACGTAGTTTTAAGAAGCATAATTAGAACAAACGGAGGCATTTGCGAGGAATGGAAGAAAACAGCTTCTGAATGCGGATTAAATCTGTCTATTCAAGTGAACGAGCATCCTCATCTTTTAAGAGAAAAATTTAACTTGGTTTTCGAGAATTTTGGCAGACATACATATGACCAATATGTCGAAGAAGCTGAATCGTCACTGTTTAGGAACTATTACAGCAAACTAAACCATTTTCTAAATGAAAAAACATACTTCCTAGATAGTCACGCAGTTGACAAAATAAGTACCATTTTCAAACTGAGAGGAGAACTCGTTCAACTAAACTTTATACCACATAGACCAGATTTACCAATACTTTGTGACCTCTGCAACATGAAGAAGAGAGAAGACATCTTACATTTTCTTGGTGTTTGTCCGATTTTAAAAGAATTTCGACTATCAATGTTCGGAAAACATGATTTAGACGAAGATGAAGTAATGAGCATTTTAAATGGAGAAAAAGGATGGAAAGTCTTATATGATTACTCAGTAGCAGCACTTTGTTATAGAAAGCGTATCATAGATGGAGATTTTTAATGTAAAATTTAAGTATGTATTTTGTCAACCTGGTAGACGGCCACAGGCCAAACCATTAAAGACTTAGGTTAATCGTTACATTGTAAAACATTTATTGAAAATAAAAGTCAACTAACTAACTAGTTACCGAAAGCAGCAAGGTCGTCGCGACTTTTTGGGGAGGCATATTGAAAATCTCGTGGAACTTTATATATAAGTTCCTCAGACTTGTAAGGTCAGTAGGGAGACCTTCCTGCTCTATTGAGACCATGACGGTTGGTTTTTCCCTCATAACAAATTTAGTCTGATTTGTCATGCAGATACGCTAGAAGAAGACGTATATTCTCGCCCGTCTTCTTTTCTCAAAGCATAGAAAGTGCATAACGACATTTTTTGTGCCAACAGTTTGTTGGGTTATTCTAACTGTGGGAGGCAGAAGGGGGTCCAAAATGGGGCAAGTGGACGAAGATTTTGAGGGCGATGCAGCGGTGATTGAAGGGGCATTAGACACATGTTCAGGTGAGGGATTTACAATATGGGACCTAATGAAATTGATATATTTAGCTCCGATTTTAATATCGAATTCAGGCAAAGAAGTGCTAGTGGGGGCACGTGAAGAGGGGTTAGGTATTTCAGAGGAGTTATTGTGAGCTGTTGGTGCTAATTTGAAAGAGACGCGTTGATGCGGGGGCTTGGGTGAAACCGAGGCTGCAGGTGCAATATAATTGGAGGACTGATGAAGTTGAATATATTAGTTTTAAATCTCCAATTAGAGTCAGATTTGGAACGGGAGTTGGAAACGGTTTTCGGTACAGAGTCAGGTTTGGGATGGTTTGGGCCAGGTTTCGGTATTTTATTAGAGTTCGGTTTGGGACGGTAGTTGGAATCGGGATTAGGTAACTTAGTATTAAGCTTAGTTTTATCCTGTTTCGGTCCATTTACAGATGCGTATCTTTCCAACATTGAAATTAGTACCAGAAGGGTTTTTAAATAACCATTCGTATCTAGCAGGGAGGTTGAGTTTAAAGCTTCGATTACCTTTGTGGTGAGATGGCAGGAATGTCCTACATTTGCTGATGGTGATGCCGTATTTGTCAGCGAAGAATTTCGTGATCCAGAAAATATCAGCGTTTACGGAGGGGCCTTTGATGAAAAATGTACTCATATCGATTTCAATTTTATCCAGTCTATGCCTCCATTCGGAAGGTGTTCATGTTGTACCAAAATGTTTGATGAGCCTGAGGGGGGTGGTGACGGGAGGAGTTGACAGTGAAACAGTTTCGGTCTCCTGGATTGAAGGGACAGTGGGAGAATTTATAGATTTAATTAACCGTGGTGGACGAGGAGGTGGTGGTAAAAGTGGGTCGACTTCGGTTTCCAGTAATTCAGCCAAAATTGATGTATTGTAGTGGACATTCTGGTGGTGCTGTGTATGGATTGGTAAATCGTCAATTTTGCTGTTTACCATTTCGATATTATTTTCGATATCGAAAATGGTTGATTGTGCGGCAGCTAGATCATCACCAACGCCGTTGATTCTGTCAAAGATTAATTCGAGCATTGGATCAGGCTGCATTAGAGTTGGTTGTTTCTTTGAGGTAGATTGAAAATGAGTCTCAAGATATTCACGCTAGTTGTTTATCGATTCGCACAATTTAAGTTTAGAGATGTTTTGGGCGGAACAAACTGCTTTGAGATCATTGATCGCAGTATTCATCTCTACCAGACTTGCAGATTGTTTATCGATGTTGGTGAGCTTGGACTTAATTACATTGGTTGAGGACAGAACCGAGTTGCCTAATTCATCAACATAACTGACACTACTTTCTAAATTGGACTGATTCACCGTGATCCTTTCTGTGAGGCTTTTTTGGAATGAGTCATTAGAGTCACTGAGGCACTTTATAGCAAGCAACACGTGCGAAAGCGAGATAATCTTGCACTCATCACAAAAAATAGGAGGTTGTCAGAGAACTCTTTGATGAATACCGTATTCCTTTTATCTAATCCGACACAAATTGCATGGAATGATTTTCCACAGATGCCGTTACAAGTAACAAAGTCAGCATTGGCATCAAAGAATGGGCAGTTAGTGATTCCGCAAGGCATGGCAAATTTATCAAATGTAAACGAAAAGGTAAACAATGAACTTTATGCACCGTTATGCACTGCGAGTGGAAATTCAGTAAACCGGAAAATTGGTCAACACTTGGGGTAATGCACTGAATATATGCGGAACCGATATCAGAAGTGGCAAAGCGACAGTTATTGAAAAAACCAAAGAGACAGTCAGCACTTGGGGTAATGTAATAATGTCGCGGAACTGATATCAGAAGTAGAGATATGGAAGGGGAAGAAATAAATTATATTTAAAAGTTGAATGCGGAGCAAAACCAAAACACGTCCGAACACGACGCGAAGTAGAACAATGATAGCATCCAACAGAGATGAACCATACAGAGCTATCTCTAGGTTTCGCATCTTTGCCATACTCCTTAGCTTGTGCACGACCGTAAAGGTCGTAAGCATGATAAGTTGTCAAGTAAGTTTAGGAGATAAAGGTCCTTGGGAGATTCTACAACGAGACCATCCAAATTCCAGACAACATTGGAAGCACTTTTTCTGACCCACAAGACGACTATTCTCAGGTTTATCAATAAGACAAGTCTGTTGAGCCACATTGAGTGCTATGCAGTTTGATTTTTTTTGTGCTATCGTCAGCCTATAACTCCACGGATCGGTAATAGTTGTTAAATTCATTTATACCGCCTTTGGAAAAGAAACCCTTACCTTCACCGGATGGATCACCTCTTGCGATTTTAAGAAGTGAAATCGCAGATCATTGAGATTTAAGGCTTCGGATTTTCATCCAATTTTCATCTGTCTGATGGCACGTCTCCGGTTCATTATTTCCACTGTTTCAGTTAATTTGTCAAGTGCAATCTGACTTCGCGGTCACGGAATTCTTCGGTGACCAAGTCTTTGAGTAATCTTTCCACTTGTTACAAATTTTGTTGTTTTTCGTAAGTAAATGTCCCTCCTCGTCTTCTGAAGAGTCTCCCAAAAAGAGCAGAAAATTAAAATTTGGCTCCATTTTCAGTGTTGTGTTTTAACAGCCAAAACATTTTAACAGTTCGATGGCAGACAGTCAGCCATTATTTAAAATGGATCGCTATTCGGAACAACGTGTTAAACATTACTTCATTCAATTGCTTCAATTTTCGGTCAATCAAATGGTTCCAAGTGCATGAACTATAAAAAGAATAATCGAAAAATCTAAAATTCAGACCATCGACTGGTCGCCAGAATGTGGCCACCCATGTGGGTCTAGCAGGACGATGCTCTTTGTCACACATTACGTGTATTAATGTCATTATAGCACGCGACATTACCTGGGCGTGTAATCTCTTGCTTGAGCGATCAGAATTGGATATCTAAATCAGTCATTGGATTATTTTCTCTGGGATCTTTTGAAGTCCAAAGCTTATACGACAAGTTCACACCGACCCGGTGTCCGGCCAAATTTAATCAATTGAACGTTTCGTTTAAAAGATGCCGAAATGGCCCTCATAATGCTTTGTTCATTCATAACGACCACCATTTAGGCTAGAGCTACGGGGTCCATTCCCTCAACATTGTTAAGGCTTGGATCTGCAGAAGGCTGTCAGACCGACATGTACTTTGTTTTATCCTCGTTTACCGAGGACCAATTTTGGCCAATTTGGTAGAGCTCACTAGCAGCTCTTTGTGTTTCGATGTAGTTCATCATTTATATGCTTCTTATTTGGTTGCATATACGAGTACCTGTCTACATTCATCGTCACATCAGAACTTTAATCACATCAGAAGTAGCTTCCCTGATGGCTCGTTGTTAACAATCCCATTGATGTTTTACGGTTTGTGTGTGGTTCTAGGATTGAAGGAAACGCGATCGGCAAAGTTTCTAGGGGTTTTTTGCCGATTTCAGATTTTTGACATCAAACCTTGCACTTCGTGGTGCTGTGCTGATAATGAGCCGAGTAAATGTAGGCTTTTCGGAAAATTGGGATACACAGAATCCTAGAAAAGTGACTGGCCGTGATTGGAACGTGTACGTTAGTTAATTGATCTTTGAATAGCCAAGTCCCTTTATGGATATTGAGATATGGGATCCATATGCTGGCTACCAAGAAGTTACGCCCATAGCAAATTCTGACAACCTGAAACCATTGCTGGATGTCAATGATCCGCTCAAAGATGCTTCTTTATCCAGACTTGCGTCCAGATATCTTAGCACAATTTTGGTGTCGCAGGTGGGATGCTGAGCGTTCAGTCTAGTAGGTCATTGAGCTCGTCTCTAATGATGTTAACTTTATCCTCTATAGCAAGATGAACGAAAATCAAGCTTATCTTTGCGAATTAAGGCTTGATGCGGATTGCTTACTATATATGCCAAAAGGAGATTTAGGCATTTTTGCATAAGTCCGCCTTAAATAGCAAATCCGCATATAAAAAAGCTTCTTCTTCCACTTTTATTGCAGTAGATGCTGAAGTTTTTCTTCTGCATTTTACTCGGCTGATCCTATTGCACTTGGGGTAATATTTGCTTTATAGCAGTTCAGGGCCTTTGCATATGGTCTGTTAAGGGTCCTAAAATCTCAAGTGCAAATACAAAATTCGTTGTCTTAGAACGTTTGCTGAGGTCGTTGATGTATTCGAGGCAGTTGGTTATCTCTGAACTGAGCTCTTTGTCCACAGTGGTTAAGTAATCCACACGTGCAATCCACAACTTGAAGGGCCAGGTCCTTAATATAAAAACCTCTGGAAAGGGTCCGACTAAACGGTCCGATGCCATTTGCCTCGCTGAGGTTATGAGTGTCACCATTGGATTTTTCAAAACAAGGGTCCTGACAACTATTGAGTTCCCTTCAGACCCTTACTCCAAATGCATCGAAATAGTTTAAAAGGGAGGTGTGCATCAAGTATATGCGTTGACCCATATATGCGATTTCTTCACCTTTGTCCTGATGAAGACGACGTGTCGTAGTGCAAAAACCCTCTCTAATCCACCCTATTTCTTGTCTGCAGTCTCCAATGACGTTTCACAGTGGTTAAAGGTACCAAAATCCTTAAGGCTTAAGTATCTTTTACATAGAAAGTAAATACTTCAGTTCAAATTTACAAAGGCACGGGTATAGCACTCGGATGCCGCACCATTGGTCGCCATTAGGGTGGCAATTACAATACAAACCGAAGGTGCATCCCAACGCTACATGTTCATCTTTTCTGCAAAGAAAGGTATAATAATAAAATTAATGAATTAGAAAAATAAAAAGTTGGGATTGCGATCAACAAAACACTAAACTGAGTATGAAGAGTCCTATTCAAATAGTGCGACTATCATGTTGTATAGTGGTAATATCCATTTTTGGATAAGCAAACCGACTAGGACCATAATGCTGTCATTGTTATGGGTCATTTTAAAGCCTCCTACTTATTGATTCACATTAGATAGAGAAGTTTATTTATTGTTTTTCTAGATTTTATAGCTGATCGCCAACGATGAGTTGTGACTAATTCAACTGTCAGCTGTTTAACTAATGGTGTGGGTAAATCTGAACTAGCCACATAGACCGAAAACTCCATTTATCTCCTACCACGCTCTGCGCTGATTTATTAACGCCACTCCTTCATAAAAAGTCCACAAGTCCACCACTGTATTAGTCTAATACCGTGAAGCTATTAACTCATACAACATTGTGGCAACAAAAAAAACATAACAAAACATTTGCATTTCCGTATTTTAACCTCGAATTATCTGTGAGAAATTCAAATAGAATTTCCCTACTTTAACCTGTTCGGGCTGCTTTTCTATGCCAATTAATTTCCGAGTTGATCACTTGCGAATAGATCAGTTGACACATTCCAGCTGCCAATAATCAGCGTCGAGGTGCGAGTCACCTCCCTGGGATACAACTATTACTTACTCGTACTTTTTGTTATCTAATAAAATGTGTAGCTTCCCTCACTTACAAGTAACACCATGTGGTCAAACAGACATGCGAACGAATAGTGCCTCAATTAAAAACTGCTACTGCATCTGAAGTGTCTTCATTTGATCGTCAACTGCTGAGGTGTTAACCAGGTACTCGCTAGAAAGCATTTACAATATTGTCTCCTTGAAACTGCCAACATTGCTCCAACTTGTTGCTGATAGATATCCGCAAAATGATAATTCTGACGGTAAGTCTCAATATCGATTGAAAAACAGTCGTCTTTAGCGAGTAATCAATAATTTCAGATAGTTTTAGTAGCTACATTGGGTAATGCACAGACTACAGAGGAGGTACCGAGGAAGTTTGTCAGATCAGGACGTTACAACCCTCAGCTCTATGGCCAGTTGGGGACATATATTCCTGATGATCGTGGAAAGTACATACATATCCCAGTGCCGTATAATGGAGGATACGGAGATCGCGGTCTCAAGTATAATCACGAAGAGGATTTGAGAGCAAGATATTGGCATCAGGACGAACAATACAAACAACAACAAGGTGTTTGGGGTGAGATTCCAAGTTACTTCTCACAAGATCTTGACCAATCCTATGCACAAGACTATCAGTACAATAACGAGGATGGCTGGAGGATAATTCAATTCCAATGGAGCAAAGACGGAAGGACTCGTTATAGTTATTTGTACGAAACGGAGAGTAAAATTCTTGCCGAAGAGGTCGCAAAATTGGCAATGCTGAACGACAATACATCGTCACTTCGAGTTGACGGTTTCTTTCAGTACGAGGATGATGATGGAACAGTATACGAGGTGGAATATGTTGCTAATGAACATGGATTCTTTCCGAGGGTAAGTTGATCTAGAAATAAAATTGAAGCGGGGAATATAAGTAAGAATTGTATTTCTTTGACAGGGAAGACATATTCACAGGTCAATACAGAATGTCCTTGATTTCCTACTGAAACACACTACTAACAGTAGGAAAAAGTAAGTCGTCGAAGGGTTATTCCAGATACTCCTATGCGGTCATTATAAAATCTTCAATTTCAATTAATTTCAATTCTAAAGTGGTGATGAAATACTGCATAAGAGTGTTACCTGCTTTATGTGATTTGCATTGTTGCTTCTTGAAATTTATTCAACTCTCTTACAAAGCCATAAACTATTTTCAACAAGTGAAATATAAATCTATTAAAACTATGTTACAACTTAATAATTTAAATAAATTAAGATCACTTTCTCGTGGGCTCTGTACAAGTGTTTAACTACAGATACGAGTACATTAGTTTGCTGCAATTTTACAATTATTATTATTAGTGATGACTGCGATATATGTTTTTCTTTTCAAAATGATTATCGGAAAGGCAACCTGAGAAGATAGGTTGAGGTAGTCTTGCGAGATTGCAAGAGAAGTCAAAGGGACTAAGATGCTAAGAGGAACGCTTTTCGCTGGCGGCGATGGTAGAGAGAAACATGTCAACCAGAGTCACTCGAAACTAATCTTCTGGTTGACGAAGAAACGAAGAATTCCAGGAACTCGAAAATATTAGGCAAATCCACGTATCAAAAAGTGACTCTTATATGGAATTTAGTGAAAATAGTGAAATATTGAAATATTCAAGAAACCAAATGAAATTCTATGCGAATTATTCGCTAATGTCGTTAGTAGATCATCCACTGTTTCGCGATGTAATCAATTAGAACGGTTAGGTTCGGTTCGACTTTGAGCTCTTTACATTCATCAAGAAACTCCCAAATATTAATGCGAAATATTCGTAGCATGCGCATTAAAAATTAATGACAGTGCTTAACAAAGTCACAAATAGACAGCTACAGTTTGTATCGGATTGGAAACGAATTTTTGTACAGTAACTCGGATTCTGAAGTCAATTCCGAAGAAATTTTTTTGAGAAAATTATTTGAATAGATAGACAGCTACAGTTTGTATCGGATTGGAAACGAATTTTTGTACAGTAACTCGGATTCTGAAGTCAATTCCGAAGAAATTTTTTTGAGAAAATTATTTGAATAGATAAATTGACTTCTGTTTCTTCTCTTTTTGCTTATTGGCCTGAGTGCCATTTCATTTGGTTTGGGCCAACAGTGCAACAATCAAGTTCGTAGTGAAGAACTTGCCTTACCTCCAAATGTTGGTCTCCGGTAACTGCAGTAGTAAACCCTTATAACTCATTAAGGCTGGCATTCCCGGCCAGTAGCATCATACTGGACTACGCCGTCATAGGGTTCGCAACCCTATACGGAAAACATTAAAAAATGTGACGAACCATCTAATTACCTCGAATAAAAACGGACTCAGAGTTGACGACTCTGATAAACGTTTAAATGACAACGACCTACGGATCAGCACGTGGAATGTTCAGACCCTTAATAGTTCACGTACAGCCGAGCAATTAGCAAACCCTCTTGACTGCTATCATGCAGATATCATCGCCATCCAGGAAGTGCGATGGAATGGGCCGGGCATTAGGAGGATGAAAATTAAAGAAGTCTTGAACTTCCGACATGTGAGCGAGCGAGCATCCGCATCAAAGCTAACATTTGAATAATATGCGACCATACCCCTACGGAAGACAAGGACGGCCCCACCAAATAATGTTTCTATTGTACAAGTTCCCCAACTGGACATATGAGTAATATCCGAAGCAATCGTACTAGACGATTTTAATGCCAGGATAGGAAAGACGGATATCTATGGTAGAACAGATGGTAATTATAGCCTACACGACACTATATTGAGAGGTCGCACTCCAGTAATAACGTGCGAAAGAAAACTCGCACAGAAGCCTGTAGATATGAAGAAGGCATACCTTGTAGTAGAGTCACGACCGGAGCTGAGAACATGCAAAAACTTTTTCTGCGAAGAAGCGTAACACCAGCAGTCTATCAACTTAGACGATGGCAGCCAAAACTTCCGCCCTCCTGACCTAAACGATAGTAGTATCTAAGCTAAAATTCTACAAATCAGCTGGATCTTACTCCTTGCCGGCGGAGGTATTTAAAGCAGCTGGAAATAACTTTATGGAGAGCATGCACGAACTCCCAAAATATCTGTATCCCAAACCGGACCACACTGTATATCATGCATACAAGTATACGAGTATGAAACAAACTTAAAAGTTTATCAGTCGTTTATAGTGAAATGAATATTGGTACTCGTTTTTCATTTTTCCTTTTGCGGTTGTTAGGACAAGATCTGGCCAGTAGAGCATATGAGTCAAGAATAGAATCTCAGCACCGTATGCCCGATCCATAAAATAGGATACCCCCAAACTATGTCAGCTCTAGATGTATATGTCTCCTCAACATCGCATACAAGGTCTCATCTGCCATACCATGTGAATGTCTGAAACCCTTCATCAACCACCTGATTGGCTTCTATCAGACGGTCTACATTCTCAAGAAGTTCAAATCGATACCCTCCATCTATTTATCGATTAAGGACTCGTATGACAGGTTTCATTGAGACGAGCTATATAGTTTTGGCTAGTTTTGGCATCCCTGCCGATCTCGTCCATCTGTGAAGAATGACGATTAAGAATTTTCGCTGCTCCATCGGTAACGATTTAATCAAGACCCAAAAAAAGGTTTTAGATAAGGTGACAGACTGTCATGTGACTTCTTTAAGCGAATACTGGAGGCACAATCTTTCAAAAGTCTGTGGGAGAACTCAGCAGGCTCCACCTGTGCGTTTGCTAGCATTGAAACGGAAGCTGCGTAAATGGGTTTAGCGGTAAATAAGGGCAAGCCCAAGTATAGAGTGACCAGATAAAGACGATAGAAAAAAAAATTAAATAAAACAACAACTGCGTGAGATATAAAATTAATTCTGGCTTTATTTTGGAGCTACGTTCATGACAATATGTGTGCAATAGAACATCATTCAAATGGCAGTCACGGCTTTGCTGGCACCACATCAAGCAGTCTGTCCAATTTTTGATGACTCGGTCAAATACATGCTTCATTATTCCGGCGCGTAGACTAAGGACTTGACTTAGCATCTGAGAAAATAATCGAGTGATCGCGGCGGCCAATTGATGAACGCTCGCCGTGATATGACCCAGTCGCCAAATTTTTCCTTCACGACTTCGAGGGTTGCGTCGCTTGTATGACATGGGCCCCGTCGAGAAGAAGATTTCTTGGACAAAATCCGCACCTCGCGCCTAATTAGCGGAACTCACGACACTGTCTATGGTCGTCCGGCTTCAATTCTTGCGTCAGCACAATCTTATACGGATGTAGGCCCAAATCCGCAAAATAAGACGGGTTGATTCTCTGGCGATGCCCAATTCAGGTGATCAGCGCAGAATCTTCATTTCCGGGTCTTCTGGGATATTGAAACTTTTTTCATTTGAAGATTGGATTACTATCTTTAAAATAAGTGCCGAAACTCAGTGCAACATACTTTTTTCTTTTCCTATATGTATCAATCCGCCCTTTTCAGGGCGACCATTCCCTTTACGTCAAGAAGCTTTTTTGTTCATTCAGAGTGCAAATCTTTTAAAGCTATCAATACCAGTTTGTGCAAGTGCTATTTTGCAGTATGAAATGTCAAAAAAGTCAGTAACCGTTCTTGTTGAAGCTGCTCATAAAAAATGCCTCGAATAGAGTAAAACTGTTGTATTACATATTTTCGAAAAGTATAAAGAGAAAAGAAATGTCACCAGAACTATTTTTAAAAGCTGAAAAGTTTTGACTTTAAAAAGAGTTCCTAATTCCATGGCCTGAAATTCATGTGCCAATAACTTCTAGAAAAGTAAGACTGGAAAAGTAATTATTAGAATTCGAAACCTTATGGAAAAATCGGCCGAAGAATTATCATTTGCTGTTGAGTCTAAACTTAGAATAGAAGGTAAGCGCTCTAAAGCCGAAGTCGTAAAAAGGGTTGTCGAATGTTCTCCTAGAAAACTTAAAAATCTTAAGAAGCTCCGAATACGATCAAGCCATATACACCCAAGGAAGCCATATGCACCTAGCCATTATAATTGATTTGAAACAGACAAAACATCAATATAAACAACTTCAAAAAAGCGCAAAGAAGTCCTAATACGAGTATATACCCAGCATACTATACTATTTTAGGAGTAAAACAAGTGTGTTATCCAACAAACAATTTTTTGACTATAACCGCAACTTATGTGAAGTTAAACTACAGCCATTGTTGTACTTGACACTACAACGTTTGTCTGCTGCAAACCTTGAAACTTTTCAGAACCAATTAGAAAATAGTGATACTTTAGTATATTCGTGGAAATGGGGCTCTGATGGTAGTTGAGGGCACTAGCGTTAAAAGCAAAACTTTTTTGATAAATCCTGAAGCAAGTGATACTGTTATTGTGCTTACATGCATAGTACATTTAGAAATAAGTAAAGTTGATTCTGGAAATATCTGGAAAAATTCAAGAACATTTTCTCCAAGATACTGCCGTCCAGTACGTTTCAAATTCGCAAGGGAAAATCTTGAGACAATTACAAGAGAGTTCAACCGTATGGAGGCCGAAAGAAATTGTGTAGAAGCCACAAAGATAACCTTTAATGACAAAATTGTTTTAGTTAACCATACTTTGTCCAAAACAATGGCAGATGGCAAAACATGTAACACTGTTATGGAGAACATGAACAATATTGAACTTTACTTACAAAAACCTTCTGACACCACTGCCTATTCATACGACATACAAAGTCTTCATGCACATATTAGATTTCTGGAAACACTGCAACATGTATCTTACAAAATTGAAAATGAAATCTGGCAGGCAACACGGCCGAAATTTTTTTAAAGATCCAGCAAAAACTGCTAAATTAATAGGCTTAGACAAGAAACTGGTCAAACGTTTTTCAATTGTTTTAAAGACTTTAACTTCAGGTTTGAAAATTGATACCAATTGATATCTGTTTGGACACAGCAAAATAATTTTTTTCCAAATATAATTGGTTCAAAATGAATGGAAGTGTCCACAAAATTCTGTTGCACGGTGCTGACATCAATAAAAGTATCGGACAGTTTTCGGAAGATGTCTTGGAACCCCGTTAAAAAGATTACAAAATTTTTCGAACCGCGTTTTCAAGAAAGATGTCCCGAATCGCAACAAATACTGATGTGCTCCATACCATGTTGATATCTTCTGATCCAAAGATAATCGAATTGCGACATCCCGACAACACAAGTTAATGGCCCTTAATTGACAACTGTGCGGCGGTTAAGTTTTCTTCATTTCGCACCAATCTCTGTTTGGTTGGTGGCTTAAGATCCAATAGAGTGTACTCACGCTCAAACTTTTCCACGGTGCGACGAATTGCCTCCACCCTGAAGCCATGAAGACGACCGACCTCACGACGAAACTCACGTTGCGTATTTACAACTGAGCCGGAATTTCAATATTTTTTAATAATTTCCGCACGTTCGGCAAGCGACAAACGATGCATGATGAAATGGCAAATCTTACTGAATATTTTGACAGCTGGATTTTATTGGTAATTTTGACAGTTGCGGAAACGCAACAATTGGAAAAAGTATCATTGCTATCTGGTCATCCTGCTGTCAGCAAGAAAGGACTCACAACATCGACGAATTAGACACAACGTCACAATCGACAGCTAGAATTTCGACCTATTATAGTAAAGAACTTTGTCTGTCTTGGGTTTGCTATAAATTCTACCAACATCACCTCAGAAGAAACAAAACGAAGAACCACTGGGCTAAGAAAGCAATTGACTCTATATAAGACCTTGATCATCCCAATCCTACTTCATGGCGATAAAGCATAGTCCCTTCGAGCAGGAGAATATGTGAGTGGCCGTGGCTCAAGTTTTAATGAACTGACTACCAAATCAGAAGATTGAGTGTAAGTAAGATGAGTAGTTAACTAGAAAACAATAACAAGCTAACTTCCACTAACAATTTAGTCTCTCCATTAAATGTTGGATAAGACCCATGGAGCGAAATAATAACTGAGTCCAAAGATCTTCTTCTCTCTACACCCAATTTTCCAAAAAATTTAACACAGGCATTATAAGAGTATTCATACCCACTTAGGTGTTAAGTTATTTAAAAAAAAAAACAAGATTCAACGATGAACTATACAAGCTGTAGAGCAACATCGACCTAGTCAGAAAACTGTGCGTCAATCGCCTGAGCTGGCTAGGGTATGTAGAGCGAATGGACACCAATGGAATGAATGGACACCAGGCTCTTCGAATTTAAGCCGGAGTGACAACTACAGAAGTAGAAGGAGACCTCAACCGACTTTGAGTGCACAAATGAAGGCAGTTAGCTAAAGACCGGGGTGACTGGAGAGGCTTGTTAGGTGAGGCCCAGGTTCACCCTGAACTGTAGTGCGACCTAACATGGCAAGTTGTGGCGGATTGCCTTCTACCCATCTCAAACTAATTATAAAACCAAATCGCACGACGACATTTTCTTTTTTTTTTGTTTTTATGATTTTATCAAAATCCAACTGCCAAAATGGCCGAGATCTCGTTCGCGGCGAATTCGCTTAGTATATCACTAAACACATTCTTCTCGTTAAATTTAAAGAAGGAAGTTGTCATTCAGTGCACCCACGCTTCCATTACTGCACTCGTATAAAAGCCCTCTGCATCGAGCTGAAGCTCTCTTTTTCTTTTTTCGTCTTGTGCAGTGATCAGATAACACATCTGTTAGTGTTAAAAAGTAAAACGTATATACATATATAAATATAAGAGTACTTTGTTGTTTTTCTAAGCCGCGTAGAAATTGTCTTAGTAGAACAAGTGCCTGATTACATATTCGCGTGAGCCCTAAAAAAAAAGGAAAAAATCCATTTTCCAAAATATTTCGCACATGAAGTGGCCAATATCATGGTCGATTTCGTGGGAAAATATACAGCTAATATGGCTAGGTGCTCCACCACCCAAAAGAGAATCTAAATGCAGACGGATCACATAAGAAGATTTCTTTTTTGTTTAAAGACAAAATTTCGCACAAGCAAATCGATTATTAGACCGCCACCAGATCGCCGTTATTTTCTCGGCATTCGACTGACCAAGATGAGTGGACTTATCAAAGATTATCGCACTCTCAATTGACCTCGAAGATGTAAGAATAAAATCCAGGTCCCGGACTCAAATCTTCTTCAAAACTTCATCAACCAGAAATCGTCATCAATTCAAAATTTTAAGTGTGTGTGTAAAGTGTTGTCCTATCCATTTAGCCATTTAGCATTAGTTTTAAGAATGAGTTTTTTTTGTAATAATTAATTTGAACCATCCAAAGGTAATGTTAATCGTTTCACATACATACTCGTACATACATATTTAAATTCTTTCCTCTAAACCTTATTCATATCTATACAGCTGATATATTTATCACCAAGTTAGCGGCTCGATCTTGTGCGCACATCGTCGACGACACCGTTACAAATCTAACAATCCGTTAACACCGATACAGTAAAGGAAATAATGAAGTGAGTTTTTGAATTCAAGTATGTACAAACTGACTTCCAAATGAAAATGTTATGACTTTCGATTCATTCCTATATCTATTATACATATATACATATCTGCATTAATGCAGCGAATTATTATTTTGTTTACTACTAGTTATACTCGTAGTTATAGCTCTTTTCATTTCCTTACTGTCTAATTGTATTTTGTATAAAATACCTACATACTCGTATCTCTTAAATAAATTTTTGTAATGAACATTTAAAATGAAACACTCGGTTTTCTGCATTCAGTCGACTAAAGCAATCGATGAAATGAGGTCGTGATTAGTTTCTAAATTTCAGTTTAACAGGTGAGAATAACTTTGGTATGAATTAAGGGCGTGATGTTAACTGCGTTTGGGGCTACTTCCATAGATTCAATGGCACGAAGTAGCCATGGAGCTGATGACAACTCTCATCAACTGTGGGCGGGCTAAGCCAAAGAAGCAGCAGAAGTTCTATCGCTGCTCGGTCACAATACCTGACCAAACCGTATTTTTCCCTACTTCCCTTCCCTAATTCTCCTTATCCTTGGACGATAATGACGATATCCTCTTCTTTATTTCTGGCATGTGCACTGTGTGGTGTACATGCTTTGACACGTATATTTATTTTAAATGTAACGAGTAATAGGTAGCAGAAAAGAACCTCCCCCATCCGTCGAGATTTAGCCCGGCAAACCGCTAGCGTGCCATACCACTGCTACGAAAGGGAACTTAACACCTCGTACTCCTCTTTAGTTTTGTTACAAAGTCCAGCTGATTTGTCCAGCGTCAGGTCTTTCCACTACCGATTTCTTAATTTTTCATTATTTTTACGTATTTCTTACTACCATATTTTCATTTTTCCATCATGTTGGATACATCCTCTCGGCTTTATTGAGAATGGCGTTTCTTAGGTAAATGAAGACTTAGAGAATATATCACATAGGTCACAGTTAAATGGCCTAATCGAAATGTCTGGTAATCTCAAGAAAAAATATGGATTTCTCTTATTTTCCTTCGAACGTGTTGAGCGACGCTCCGATTGAATATATTGAAACTGCAAAAAATCTTGGGGTGATTTTCAATCAGTGTCTAACTTGGGATAACCATATTAATTCACTCCTATACGACCAAAAACTGAGGCAAAAAAATACTGCAATGTCCCAAAGGCAGTAAAAATTTTTGGTCGTTCTCCATCCCTCCATCATCCTCCATCCCAACGCTCATTTACAATGACATTCCAGCTGTCAGCTCTTTGGATAAGGCCAATCTGCTTGCTGCACACTTTACGGCCAGCTCAACACTCCCAGATTGTGCTTTGTCTCCGCCTACACTTGAGTGCGTCGAATCTTCAATGGGACGAATCTACTTTCGCACTCGTGTAGTAGCAAGAGTACTTAAAGATCTCAACATCCATAAATCCGCTGGTCCAGATGGTATATCTCCCCTTCTTCTGAAGAGGTGTTCTTCCTCGCTGGCAAAACCACTGCGTAAGCTTTTTCATCAATCCTACACTTTAGGACACTTCCCGAGTAGATGGAAAACAGCATTTGTCCAGCCCGTCCCTAAAAAAGGCGAATCATCTTTTCTCTCCTCCTACAGACCCATTGCACTTACGTCCGTTCTTTCCAAGGTCATGGAAACACTGATAAATCGTCAGCTCATGAATTATCTCGAAACACGAAAACTTCTCAATGACCGGCAGTACGCTTTTCGTAGCAACAGGTCCACTGGTGATTTGATGGCATATCTTACCGAAAAGTGGAACCAAAGCGTACATCAATTTGGCGAAAGCAAGATAGTTGCACTTGATATTTCTAATGCATTTGACAGAGTTTGGCATCAGGCTCTTTTGTCGAAAATGCGTGCATTTGGGATCGACGACTCTCTTATTCGATGGATTAGAAATTACCTTTCGGAACGTTCAATTCAAGTTGTCTTGGACGGTTTCAAGTCTGATATTCACAAAATAAATACTGGTGTGCCCCAGGGCTCTTTTCTGTCACCGACACTCTTTTTAATTTTCATCAACGATCTCTTGTCTGCTGCTTCTAGTCCAATATATTCCTTTGCTGACGATAGTACTCTCTGCTTTTCATATTCGTTCCCAGACTCACGGCCCTGCTCTTCGGCTGTAGTACGAGAACATCAGCGTATGCTAAGCTCATTAAATTCCGATATCAACAGCATACCCAATTGGGGAACTATCAATAGAGTGGGATTTAATGCTTCCAAAACACAATGCTGTCTGCTGTCTTTAAAGCGAAATTTAAACACATAGCCATTATCTATGAATGGCACTTGCATCGTCGAAACCGAAAAACTTTCCATTCTCGGTATCTGTGTCAATGACAACTTACGTGGGAATGACCACATATTTGATGTCGCCAAAAATGCTGCGAAATGTCTAGGTTTCCTCAAGCGATGTAAGAAATATTTTACCCCCCCTGATCTGGCCTCAATATATAAGGCATTCATCCGCTCAAAATTTGAGTACAACTCCCACATCTGGTCAGGTGCTCCTAAAACATCTCTGCACCTGCTAGATAGGATTCAAAACCGTGCGATGAAACTTATTGACGACACTAATATCAGTCAATCAATGGACACCCTCGAACACCGACGAAATGTCTCGTGTCTCACTTTGTTTTATCGCTATTTCCACCACCAGTGCTCCACTGAAATCGCCAGTAGCATTCCGCCCATTCAAACTTTCAACCGTAACACCCGTCTCGCTATGAATGCTCATCAGTATACCCTCAAGCCCATTTTTGGACGTACTCTAAAATATCGTGATTCGTTCCTAAGCCGTACAACTCACTTATGGAATGCCCTGCCGATCTCTGTATTTCCTGGTCGTTATAACTTGCAAACATTTAAAAACAATGCACATCGGTACCTCTCTTTTCTTCCTACCTAAATTTCCTTTGCCCGCGCTGTGTACAATCACTTTAAGGGTACTCAAACCCCTTGAGCGCACGCTCATTATAAAAAAAAATAAAAAAAAAATATATGGCGTACTGCGTACTGTGGGTAACTCAGTCATTTACACCAGCTAAGACGCGAATGTTACTTACTAAGTCATTGGTATTACCGATTTTAATTTACGGGTGTGAACTTTTTTGTACGTGCAACCATGTAAGTAACAGACTGCTCAATGTGGTGTTTAACAGCACTGTACGCTATGTCTTTGGGATACGAAGATATGATAGATTGTCTGGTTTTCCTAATCGTCTGCTTGGTATGCCTTTGGAAAATTATCTTCAACTTCGAAGTGTAACATTGCTTTCCGATATTTTGCTAACACAACAGCTACAATATTGTTTTGAAAGAATTAGTATATCATGCTCGTTTTTCCTGTATAACATCCGAGCGTAAATTCTACTGCGTTACATTAAAGAAGCACAGAACGCAACAAGCATTAAGCACTAAAAAGATGTTAAAAAATCATTTTGTAGTAAATTTGTTAATTTAATTTCTAATTGAAGATATAATTTATGTATATCAATTAATTCATAAAATCAAAGCCATTGTTAAAATCTTATATTAGCTCTCTCTTGTAAAATAAGCTTAAGGCAAACTTATATGATATTGTATCTTAGTGCCTTTAAGCAATCACAAATAAATAAATAAATAAATAAATAAAGCCGGCCGAACCACTGTACGTGTTCGAAAAAAACGAACTTTTAATTAAGTTTAAGAGGCATTTTCCTGTTACAAAATATTGTGGAGTTTTCGCTCCATTTAAGATACCTTACTGTGTTTTTTATTTCATTGAATTCTTCATGCCATTTGCATAAGGAAACGTATTTTTAATTGATGGAGCTTTTATAACTTCTACCTTCAACAAATTAACCAGTATAGCGCGCCGCGTCAAACATTAACGCTTGACGCTCGCACGGTAGTTAATATGCTATATTTAACATATGTCGCCTATTATCTTTATTTGATTCGGTTTTTGAATACTCATACAAATCTTTTTATGTAAAATTATAAATGATTAGTAGATCTGTTGGATAATCTAACAACAGGGGAAGTACAAATTTGTTTTATGTTTTCAAACGATTTTGATCCAGCACATAATTGAAGACTGAGAAGTTTAATTTTTGTAATTGGAGTTAAGCAATGACAAGGGCAAACTGAATGAGTTCTACGAGTACTATGTGTACGAGTACGAGTATTTGGGTCGTAAATTAGCAAATTTTGAGAAGCTACGTTCAACTTGTGGACTACTTTCATTATATAATCTATGTAGTTCTTGTAAGAAACATTATCTCTTTAACCAGGCATGACGTGACTGTACTGATCAGGTTGAAGTGAGGCAATTACCATGTCAATGACATGATGTTTTAATATAGGATGACTTTTAGAATTTTTTTTCTCCAAAATTCCTCTTGCAGGAGCTACTTTTTAGCAACAGTAATCATGTGTTGCGTTGTTTGTTGTTTTGTTTGTATTTTACGAAATGACTAATGCTGAACAATAGTCAACATTTTCACATGCAGTGATTGTTGTATTGAGATACGAGAAACTTTTTCGTTTTCTCCTCTGAATATCGTTTCAAATTTTGTTGCTTTTACAGGGGAAGCTTGCCATTTTCTTCTACAATTTTTCACTAACCCCTGTCTGGAAATTGTATCAGCAACTGCAGCTTTTGCTTTCTGTTTAAAGAATAAAATCGTATTATTAGGTACGCAACTAAGTTATCACTGTTTATTATGAAAAAATGATTACAAATGAATCATTCAAAGTATTGCCCATTGCTAGCTACTGTTAGTTTTTATATATAACATGTACACTTAATTAATACAACAAGCAATACATAACTAATACACATGTAATACGAAAAGTATAAAAGAAAAACCAACACACAAAACTTTCTCTTTCGATTTTGTCAACTCAATAAAGCCTTTGCCTTTTTATTTGTTTCATCCCAACAAAGGTTATGGGCCCAGGTTTCTAGTGACTAGTTTTTTTTTTTTAAATCCGTCTTTTATATCAAAGTTCCTAAAAACCGCGAGGATGAGTTCCGGACTATATCAAATAGACAAATTAGACGACACAAATTACGGCGGTTGGAAAGTTTTGATGAAATCTGTTCTCGTGCATTGTGACTTGTGGGATTACGTGTAGGGCGAAAAGGCACAACCATCGGATCGTGCGGAGTCCGCAGCATGGAAGAGCAAGAATGAGAAAGCTCTCGCTACGTTGGTTTTGTCAGTCAAACCAAGTCAATTACTCCATATCAAGAACTGCAAAACATCAAAAGATGCATGGACGAAACTCTCTGATTTGCATGCTCCTCGTGGACCTACCAGAAAAGTCACTATTTTTAAATCACTAATAAATTTAAAAATGTATGAAGAAACATCGATGGGTGAGCATCTAAACAAATTTTTCGATTTTTCAGAAAAATTAGCTGAGCTAGACCTCAAATTGCAAGATGAGCTTCTTGCGATTATTTTGCTTTCGGGGCTACCAAAGAGCTACGAAAATTTTGTTGTTGCTATTGAGTCAAGGGATATCTTGCCAAGTACAACTGTTAAAGACAAAACTTGTGGAAAAAGAAAAAAGGAGAGAGAGTTACATCAAAGAAGAGGAAGCACACGGGACAGCATTTTTTGCGAGTAAGCCACGGGCGGCACAGGGGGAATACGAAAAGAGTCATCCGCAAAGCCATCCGAATAACAGAAAACAAAAGGGCAAGTGTTATAAATGTCACATGTGCTGTGACAAATCTTTGTTCAAATACATAGAACAACATAAGGAGAAAATTGAGCTAGCGGGAAACCAGTACATTTCGTCTGAAGGTATGGGTCAAGTTTGTGTTGAGACATCTACTTGTAAAGTGCATTTACATAATGTTCTCTATGTGCCTGACCTCAGAGCAAATTTTTTATCAGTAAGCAAAATAACTGAAAACAATTACATGGTGAAATTCGACAAGAAAGTAGCATCAGTAAAAGCGGAAAACGGAGTCGAAGTAATGCGGTTAAGAAAAACCGGTGACTTATTTCTTTTTTCGACAACGCGAAATAGGCTTTGTTTGGCGAAAACTAATGACAATAATACTTGTTTAGAGTGGCATCGACGATTCGGCCATTTAAATATGAAAAGTCTTGAGTTATTGTGCAACAAAAACATGGTGCGTGGCATGAATTTAAGAGTATAAAACCGTTTGAATGTGACATATGTTTAAAAGGAAAAATAAATATTTTGCCATTTCCCAAGCACCTAAATACAACAAGTTCGTCAATTATAGACTTAGTTCATAGTGACGTTTGTGGACCAATGAAAGTAGCATCTCTTGGTAGAGCTAAATACCTTGTGACTTTCATTGACGATTGGAGCCGAAAAGTCTTTGCATACTTCATCAGAAATAAAAGTGAAGTGTTTGCCGTGTTTAAGCATTTTAAGGCTTCTGTGGAATTGCAAACAGGCAAAAAGGTGAAGATGATCCGGTCAGATAACGGTGGCGAGTACGTGGCCCGTGAGTTTACTGAATATTTGAGGCAAGAAGGTATTCGCAGGCAGTATATTGTGCCATATACTCAGCAGCAAAATGGAATCGCTGAGAGGATTAATCGAACTTTAGTGGAAATGGGCCGATGTCTCTTAATAGACTCAGCGCTTCCGGAATTCTTGTGGGCAGAGACGATTAATACGGCTGTATGTTTGCGAAACAGATCACCAACGAAGGTTCTTCATGAGCTAACACCCTACGAAGCATGGAGCGGTAAGAAACCCAATGTAGCGTTCTTAAAAGCTTTCGGCGAAAAAGGTATTGCCCCAGAAAAAATGCAACAAAAATTACAGTTTTCGCCAAAGGGTATTGAGTGTTTTATTTAGGAGTACGCGGAGGAGTCTAAAGGATATCGTCTCTATGACGAAAGGCGAAAAACAGTGTTTATAGCTAGGGATGTGAAGTTTTTGAATAAGACTCCTGTTTCAGGTCACTTATTTCCGGAACATAATTCAGAAACCATTGTGGACATCCAGGAAGAACCAGCTTTATCAAAAAATGACTCAACGTCTCCTAAGGAAGGTGAGTTAGATGAACAGTTTGAATTCAAAACTCTTAATTCCAGTTCCAAACTTACAAACGATGATGGTGCGAGTGTTCCTGGTGATATGGATGTCGAAATTTCTCCTGCACGTGGAGTAAGTAATGTTGCTGTTCTTGATCCTCATTCAGCTGTTAATCAAAAAAGGAGTTGATGTTCAAAATGGTGATGACTGTCCGGGTTTCGAATGCAATTACGACCTCGAAAAAATTTTTCATCTTATATGCCTCCAAAAAGAAAGAACAAATCCACTCACTGTAGAAGAGGCGTTCAAAAGACCGGATGCTGGTAAGTGGAAGGCTGCAATGTTGGCAGAATATAACTCACTGGTAAAGAATCACACGTGGGACCTTGTTGAAAGACCTTCAAATATAACTCCTATTAAGTCGAAATGGGTTTTCAACATTAAATGCGACAAAAATAATGTTCCAGTTCGTTACAAGGCCCGCCTAGTTGCAAAAGGATGCAGTCAAAGGTACGGTATTGATTATACTGAGATTTTTTCCCCTGTGGTTAGGTACTCTTCCATTCGATTGATTTTGGCGTTGGCCGCCGAATTTAAACTGATTGTGCACCAAATGGACGTTTCGTCGGCCTATCTGAATGGAGATCTTCAAGAGGAAGTACATATGTACCAGCCGGAAAGCTTTATAAACGAACAGAATAAATCCAAAGTCTGCAGATTGCGGAAGGCGCTGTATGGGTTGAAGCAATCTGGGCGAATGTGGAACGATAAGTTGAACAGTTTCCTCAAAGGTCTTGAATTGCAGAGATGCAATGGAGATGCATGCGTGTATGTGCTGAAAAATCAAGGTGAGATTATAATAGTCGCAGTTTACTTTGACGATATCTTGTTAGCCTGTTCCAATCTCGATACGTTGGTTAAAATAAAAAGGAAAGATTGGTCAACAATTTGATGTGGTTGACAAGGGTCCAATCGAATTTTTCCTCGGAATTGAGATTGCTCGCACTGACCATGGATTTGAAATATCTCAAAAACAACTGATACGCAATCTACTTGAAGACTTCAGAATGGTTGATTGCAGAAGCTGCACAACACCACTTGTACCTGGGATAAGTTTTTCAAAGTATGTTGACTGCAGCAAATGTATAAAGGTGGATCAGAAACAGTACCAATCATTGATAGGTTCTCTGACGTACTTAAGCGTGTGCTCACGACCAGATATCATGCATTCTGTGTGAAAGCTTGCGCAGTTTAACACGGATCCGCATATCGAACATTTAAATGCTGCCAAGCATCTATTAAGGTATTTAGCCTCCACAATTAATTATAAACTCTCATATATCCAGAACGGTGAGCAGTTAAAAGGATTCGCTGACGCTGATTGGGGTGGTAACAGTTTTGATCGAAAATCCTTCAGCGGCTACGCATTTTTTCTCGCTGGTGGAACGTTTTCATGGGCAAGTAAAAAGCAAAGCACTATTGCCTTGAGCAGCACTGAAGCTGAATATATTGCTTTATCAACGGCATCAAAAGAAGTTGTCTACTTGAGGCGTTTTTTGGAAGAGCTGGGGTTTAAGAAGCTTGTCGATCATCCTACAGATATTTACAGTGACAACCTTAGTGCACAGAAACTTGTCAAAAATCCCGTGTTCCACAATCGAACGAAGCACATCGACATACAAATGCACTACGTTCGTGAGGTGTATGAAAGAGACCTCATTGCGTTAAAATACATCGAAACTAATAAGATGGTTGCTGACATCTTTACGAAAAATTTGAAGAAAACTAAGCACATAGGTTTTACACACATACTAGGATTAAAATGAATTTTTTGTTTTTGTAATTTAATGTATTGTTAATTAATGGATTTTTGATAACGTAATTCAATTTGCTTAAAACCTGTGTTGAGTTTGTAAACATTTATTTAAAGGAAAATTTAATAGACAGTTTTGAGGGAAGGTTTGTTAGTTTTTATATGTAACTTGTACACTTAATTAATACAACAAGCAATACATAACTAATACACATGTAATACGAAAAGTATAAAAGAAAAACCAACACACAAAACTTTCTCTTTCGATTTTGTCAACTCAATAAAGCCTTAAGTTAAACGCGCTTTGCCTTTTTATTTGTTTCATCCCAACAGCTACAACTTATTCCCATCTTTATGGCAGAGCTCGAATACCGTTACGGTAAAAGTATTCATCTTTTGAGGCTATCGAAATCGAAACACGAATCAATTCATTTTTTGATGTCTTCATATGAGCGGGTGGGGTAGGGCTTCCCATTTGAGCGTTTCTAGGTAGGTTTCAACACGGGTTTGGCAGCGTGAGGCTGAGCGTTGTATGCTATAGAATCACTTTTCCGTGTACCTGATCGTTTTGTGGCCATTTTTAGTATCAATTGAATTCAATACCGTAACCCAGTGATGGTTTCGTTAGGTTTCAACAGTTTATAATAAATAACACCTACCTGGTTCCACCAAATACACAGAATAACCTTCTTGGCAGCGTGAATATACGGCCGAGCTGACGCACAGTATGGTATTTGGGTCAAAAACCTGGCCAAAAATATTTTATAGCTTCAATGGTTAAATTTCTATGTTTTGTTAATTTTTTATATCAAATAATGGTAAAACAGAGTCTTTCTCATAAGAAAACAATATATTTATTTAATCTTCACAACTATTTTTATCGATATTAATCATTCATAATCACTTTCCGATAACAACTTTAAAACATCAGATGATAAAGGTTTTTTTTTATTTTTGTTTGATCTCATGCCTGTTATTAATGGATCAGATGTTAGAAGAAGCCTATTTAGAACATCCATGTTGTAGGTTACAAGCGAAAACTTTCTGTTATAGCTTAATCGGAATAAGCGTATGTGTTTGTTGCGTGCTTCTGCAGCTTCCTCTGTATTGAGGGTGGGAGACCTAGGGTAAAAGTTATATCGGGTTTTCCAATAAGGACTTGATAACTTTTTTTTTTAAATAAAACGCAAACCATTTGAGATATTTCAAAAACTTTATTATCGGCTTGAAGTACAATCAAAACATTTATAAATGGAACTCGACTTCGTTCATATGGCCACCGCGGGCACGTTTGCAGCGGTCGATTCGTTGGACCCAATTTTCAAAGACTCGGCCACACATTTCGGCCGAAACGGCCGTTATTTCGCATACAATGTTGGCTCTGAGGTCTCCAATGTCGTCGGCGTATTGGCATAAACCAATGACTTACCGTAGCTCCACAGAAAATAGTCAAGCGGCGTTAAATCGCACGAATGAGGCAGTCAATCGACTGGCCCATTTTTTGAGATAACACGCTCACCATACTTACTCTTCAATAAATCGATTGTGGCGTGTGCTGTGTGGCTTGTGGCATCGTCCTGTTGAAGCCACATGTCGTCCAAGTCCATATCTTCCAATTCGGGGCAAAAATAATCGGTGATCATGGTGCGATAATGCTGACCATTCACAGTAACGTGACGATCGTTATCGTCGACGAAAAAATATGTCCCTATAACGCTGTCAGCATGCAAACCGCACCAAACAGTTATTTTTTGTGGATGAAGTGGTGATTCATGAAGCACATGTGGATTTTAACCCGACCAATAACGCATATTTTGCTTATTGACGAACCCATTGAGCCAAAAATGAGCTTCGTCACTGAAGATGAATTTGCGATGAAATTCGTCATCTTGGCGCATCTTCTCCAGAACCCAATCGGAGAACGTACGTCGCTTCAAATGGTCCATCGGCTTCAATTCTTGAGTCAGCTTTATCTTGTATGGGTGTAAACCAAGATCCTTACGTAAAATACGCCATAATGTGGTCTGAGCTATGCCCAATTATAAGAGAACGCCGTGCAATTGACTGATTTGGATCGTTTGTTACGGACGCCTGAACGGCAGCGATATTTTCGAAACTTCGACCCACTCGTTGTCTCACTGACACGGCAACATCACACAACGAATATGTAGACTCAAATGTTTGGACTAAACTTGTTATTGCCTGTCTACTAGGGCGAGAATTACGACCGAAAATTGGAGTTAACGCTCTTAAAGTTGCAGTCACCGACTCCGAATTTCGGTAGAAAATTTTTATAATTTGCAGGCGTTGCTCGTTCGTGTACTTTACCATGATGAAAATGCTGAGTTTACTGAATAAATTAACAGTGACAGTTTAATGATTAGTGAAAGAGTGCATTCACAAATTAAATTCAAAGTTGTCAAGTCCCTATTAGAAAACCTCTTCCAAGGAAACATATAGCTCAGCAGTTTCTTGGCAATATTTTTCTAACCCTTCAGTGTTAATTTTGAGTGCAGAACATAATGTGTCTAAAACTACTTTAAGGCGATATAATAAACACTTCATTCGTGTTTCCAAAATTTGATTTTAAGATGCCCACTAACAGTCCGAGCTGTTGATTGAACTGATGCTGAATTTCTTTTTTTTCTATTTTCTACCACTTGTTTTTCCTAGTGAGTAAGTCGTATGTAGTATACTTTCGAAAAAGCGTATGCGAGCATGAAGCAAAGACAGGCCGAAATTTAAATTTTCTTTCTTGCACGATCTTTTTTTCGATAAGATATTAAACTCGGAAGAAGGAGCTTCACATACATACGAGTATATAGCACATGGTTGTAGATTTGGTATGCGTTGCAGCATTACATACCTTACCGTCCACCATGGTGAATAACATTTTATGTTTTATGGACATGTCATTAACTTCTGTAGCTGAAAGTTCTGCAATTTGTGTTTTTATTTTTTCTTCGTTTATAACATCACTTGTATCTGAAACCCAATTCTTATTGGTCGTCAATAGCGAAAAGAATTTTCTTTTCGAGCCCGTAAACCATCAACTGAAGTGGAACTACAGAGCTTTGAAAAATATTGGTATCAGAATCAACTTCGCTTTCAAACTCCATTTTCAAACTCAAACTTTGTTGGGACTTCATCACTCAAATGCAGCTTCTTCAAGATGTAATATGAGTCTACTTACAGTGTGATCCATCAGCTTTTGCACTTGCACTTCGGCACATGTCTCTATTATGGAATGAATTTCTGGGTAGCATTCTTTTTTAACCTTTTGAAGTACACAATAGCAGGGAAAGTTTCTTAATCTAGCTCCTATTGGGCTTTAGTAAGTCCTGATTCTGTAAACATGGAGAGAGCACGAAATGCCGATAACTGGCACGGTTGCGGTTGGTCTGCAGTATTTTTTTTTATGGCCGCTGCATATTTCTTTGCTCTCCGAGGACTACTTATAAGATCTTTAACAACTTTTGAAGAATCGGCATTTCCCGATTCACGAAATTTCATTTGTGTTGCATAAGTTAGTTCTTCTACGTCTTTTGATCGAAGGTCTTCAGTTCTTCGTCTTTTGCTTCTTTCACTTGATTACCCAGAAGATTTCTGAGGACGACCTCAACTGACTCCTGTAACAGCACAGAATATACATAAGACTTTCAAAATAAACAGAAAAATAAACATACTGAGGTTTGTCTATAAAGATCATATTTTTTACGTATCTGCAATAGGTAACGAAACTGTTCCATTAAGCCATTCAGCATTGGTTTCCTCAAATCTTACTTTTCTTTTTCGGACAGCTAACTATTTTTGTTTAAACTGGTGTTTAATAATAGATAGCTTTTGCTTTGCATCAGCTATTTTATAATTTAAATTAAGCTTGCCGTTAAATGTAGTCTCATTTGAGCGTTGCATAATATTCTCATTTCGAGTCATTATTTTCAATCCAGAAGATCGTGTTAACAAACTCTACTTTTTCAATTGTCAACCTGTGCGGACGTGTTTTTCTTTTTCTCCCGTATACCGAGTTCAGTTATTATTTTCCACTTTTTTTTCAAAGTCCCGTAAACTGCCGACTCAGTATATCTACCGTTGTTCGTCGACCTAGTTTTGTCTGCCGATTCCTCAAACTCAACTGTGCCAGTTTTGACCCCAAAACAACAACAAAACCAAAAAAAAATATCCAAACAAAAATTAACCTCAATAAACTAATAATGGAAAAGTGCTGTGCTAGTGTTTTGTGCTCAATTGTTGACCCCAACGCCGAATGGGTAGCATGCAATGGTCTCTGTGGAAAATCATTCCATGCCATATGCATCGGACTAACCTGGAGATCCATAACCTACCTCAAGGAGTATTGCAGTCTTTTCAATTTTTACTGCGACGAGTGCAAAGAGATCACCTTGGCTCACGTTATGTTGGCAATTAAATGCAACAACGAGTCTATCAATGCGATGCTAACCGAGAATGGTCATATAGCAGAACTATTTTGGACAGAATAGAAAAGATTGAAGACTCAATAAACTGCATTGATAGTAATATGGATGCTTACAAGTCCACAGGAAGAATGATCGAAAAGCAACTGGCAGCGATCCAAAACCTATCGAAAAGCAAATCTAACCACGACAACGAGAGCGAAGTGATCAAATATCACTTCGACGGAATTAAAGCTTTCCTCAAAACAAATTTTGCCAACCTCCTTAAGTCCAACGAACTCACACACATAAACGACTCTATCAACCTTCTCCGTACTGATCTCGACTTGCTTTTTCAATCCTCCTCCAAAACAACACATCACATCCCGCATCCATCAGATTCTACGCTCGATGACCTGACCCTAAAAATGATTGATGTCAGCGAGGAACTCATAGCAACTCGGTTGACCGTTGCCGAAATCGGTAAAGAAGTGAGATTGGCTTCCCACAAAATCGATGGAATACCCGATCAAATTCAGTTCCAGGCTACTTCCCCGTACAATGTCTCAATTCATAATGAATTAGTAGACGCGGAGTCTCATTTGCCATCATTTTCAAATACTCCTCCCGCCACCCTAACAACGGAAACCGAAACCGTCTTGCCTTTACCAACTAAAATCCCGCCCGTCGCCGCTCCACGCAAACTGCTCAATCAATTTGGAACATCACGGACCCCCTCCGAATGGAAAAACAGACTCGAAAAGCTGCAACAGGGAAACCATACGGCATTCTTCGTTGAAGGGGCCCCTCAACACGCTGATGTTTCTTGGGTGCGGAATTTCTTTCACCGAAGTCACGCTATCACCATTAGCGAGTGCCAGATGATTTCCCCCGCTGACTCCAACAGTTCCTGCAGCTTCAAAGTCAACATCCCAACCAAATATTCGTGGTTGTTCCCTACTCCTCCCGGTAAGACAACTAAACCTGGGAAGATAAGAATTACTAAATGCTCTGAAGCACGAGAAAACGCACATCTCGAGAGTAATGAAAGTGTTAAAAATAATCGTAGTGTTAACAATAAACTTAAAAAAAGACCCCTCTCCAACTCCCTTCCAAATAAAAAATATGCTTCCAAAAAACGAAGCTCTAATCTCGACCCCAACTGGAGCTTCAAAACAAACTTATTCCCCAATTTTAGTCCTCCCTCCTCACTTATCCGACACAAAGCCCTTACACACCAATCTTCTAATCCCCCAATTCCCCCCGTTCCACCGAAGTCCCCGCGCCAACGCGTCTCTTTCAACTTAACCCCAACCACCCATATTATTCCTTCTCAACCTTCTACGCCACCAAACCCAGCTAGCAACCCAATTCCCAACTTCGACCTTAAAACTGGAGCTAAGTTAACTTCATTAACTCCCATACCTTAAACCCCACATCTCATCCCTCGTCCAACTCCATATCCAATCATTTATCTCTATCTCCCTCCTCCAATGCTCCTATTCTTGATCCCCTTTTTCCCCCCACTGTTAAACTAACACAGCAAACCAATGGCACTACAGAAAGTCGATATGCTCCCTCTAGGCTCAGAGAACGAAAGATATATGAAAACATTCGTCTCTTTCTTGTCTATTTACATGATAAATCTGACTCGGTCTGCTACGAAGGGAAAACCAAAACCAGCGTCATGGTTTCCATCCAGCAGGAAGGCCTCCCTACCGACCCTATTAGTCTCAGGAACCTTTATGTCAGGTACCACGAGATTTTAAACATGTCCCCTCAGAAAGCAGCAGACGACCTCGCTGCATTCGGCAACTATGTTCACTCTAAACGAGTATCACACCTACAGCGAAGCCGAGCCGACCACGACAAATTTTTTCATCCATAACGTGCCTCCCTTGCCAGCGCTTAAACCATCCTGCCTCACACCTCCACCCCACAACATCCCTCTTACATTTTACTACCAGAATGTAAGAGGTCTTCGCTCTAAAACCAATGCTGTCCTACGTCAATCGCATGCTCTTCCCTTTGATATTTACGCCTTGACCGAAACCAATTTGATTCCCGACATAAAGAACCAGGAATTGTTCCCTCCTACTTTTAATGTTTTCCGCGACGACGATCCTACCCGCACAAATCAAGATTCCCCCTGTCGAGGCGTCCTACTGGCGATCGACAACAGCCTTAACTCTTCTCCCATTACAATTTCTCCATCCACTAAAGCCGACTTTGTCGCAATAAAAATATCACTCCCTCTCAAGTCCCTTTACGTTATATGTTGCTACATCCTACCAGTTCAACCTATCGAATCTTACCAATTTGTTATTGATGCGATCGATCATTTAATTGACCTGTCAGACCCTATTGATGATATCCTTATTTTTGGCGACTTTAATCTTCCTCAGCTACAGTGGACTCCATCAGATGATCAATCGTTTTTCATCGCGTCAAATGCCAACTCAGCTAAGGAATGTCTCTTCTTAGATCGCTTAACAGACTCAAGTCTATGCCAAGTCAGTGGTATATCCAATTTTATAGGCAGGCAATTAGACCTTATTTTCACAACAGATCCAACTAACTCCTCAGTCTCACTTTGTCCCCTATCTCTCTCAACAATCGATAACTACCATCCCCCCATTCTACTTTCATTTTTTCATAACTCTTCATTCCAGTCCACTCCCCCCACAACTCTCTCAACCCACGACTTTCATAAAGCAAACTTTCACAAAAACAGGGAATATCTCAGCAGATCCCTCTTTAACTTTCACAACTTAAGTATAAATGATGCCTTATCCATTTTTTTTAAAGAAATATTTAATTCTTTTTGCCTTTACGTTCCGTTTTCCCGCCTTAAAATATCATCTACTAGTCCTCCCTGGTATAATCGCAAGCTTCGTTCCTTACGAAATCAGAGAAATAAGTTATGGGCTGTTTTCCTGCGTACCAGATCCTTTACCGACTATTCCAACTATCTTGGTGCTTGTATTCATTTCACCGAACTTTATGATTCCCTTTACCAGGACTACCTTAACAATGCGCAATTCAACCTTACAAACCACCCTAAGTCCTTTTTCCAATTTGTTAACTACAAAAGAAAGTCCGATGGTTACCCTCCTTCCCTCTCTTTCAACAACAGGTTATCAACCGACCCACTCACCATTGCCAACCAACCATTTTTTAAACAATCCTTCACCAACGAACTTCTCCAATGACCCACTTCTTTCTCATATTTTGGACCCGTCTTATATCGAATATAAATTACATCAACTCAATGACGAATTCACACCCGGCCCAGATGGCCTCCCTGCCATATTTCTTAAAAAATGTTCTTCCTCTCTTTTCCTTGCCCTTTCTGATCTCTTCCGTCTATCCCTTTCACAAGGAGAATTTCCTCAGGTTTGGAAAACCTCCTTCATAACCCCGATCCACAAGAAAGGATCAAAGAATGAAATAACCAACTATCGTCCCATCGCTAAACTCTCCCATATACCCAAACTCTTCGAAAGTATTTTGTATGAAGCTCTAAGCTTCCAATGCAAATCACTTATTTCCCCTAGACAACATGGCTTCTTAAAGGGTTGGTCAACCACCACAAATCTCGTTGAATTCGTATCCTTTGCCCTCTCTGCCCTAGAGAATGACAATGAAGTCGATGTAGTTGCAACCGATTTTAGCAAAGCCTTCGATAAAATCTCTCATCGGTTAATTATCTTTAAATTGTCTGCCCTCGGCTTTGAACCCATATTGTTAAAATGGATATCCTCTTACCTCGAAAACCGTTTTTACAGTGTTCGTTTTAGGTCAGCCCAGTCCGCTCCATTTTTGGCCACCTCTGGAGTTCCACAAGGCAGCCATCTCGGTCCCCTTCTTTTTATATTAACCATAAATGATCTCGATATGATCATCAAACACTCGTCTGTCTCCCTTTACGCCGACGATACCAAATTTTTCAAAACCATTTCCTCTCCCCATGACTCTTTCCTCCTTCAACAAGATCTTGATAGTTTCTCGATCTGGTGCCTCAAAAATTCTTTGGAACTTAACATCGCCAAATGCCAATCCATCATCTTCTCACATAAGCGGAACCAATCTCCTCCCCGACTCTATCTTCTCCATAACCAACCTATCTTCTTCGTACAGTCTCTTCGCGACCTCGGCATTTTGTGTGACAGCGAGCTCAACTTCCGTTTACATATGGATGAGATAATCCTCAAAGCCAACTCTGCACTAGGTTTTGTAAAACGGTGGTCCAAAGAATTCACCAACCCATACGTGACCAGGTCCCTCTATATTACCTTTGTTCGCCCCCTCCTAGAGTACGCCAGTCAAGTATGGTCCCCATATCATCGTGTTCATATCTCGAGAATTGAAGGCATTCAGCGCCGTTTTCTTCGATTTGCTCTTCGAGGTATGCCCTGGGACGATCCTTTTAATCTGCCCCCCTATCAAAATCATCTCAACCTTATCAACTTAAACACCCTCGAAGATCGCAGAGATGCACCAGACTTTCTCTTCATTCATCGACTCCTTTTAGGTCACGTTGAATGCGCGTCCCTTCACAACTCCATTTTCCTCAGGGCACGTTTTTTCACTTGGAGCAGCATCTCCGTAAACTTTTTGGAGCTCTCGATGCACTTCAGCCCCGTTTTCTTCGGATGAAAGAAGAATATCAACACTTAAAGCAAATAACACAAAATTAGATATTTTCGCACAACCAAAAGTATATGACGCCAAAACAAAATCACTAATGTGTCAAAACGGTTTATTTACCACATGCCTAAGTTTGGTACATGACCTCTTGGATATGTCAAAATCGACCAGCACTTACTTCCGGAGCCATCTATCGACTTAGTTGCGCACCAACATTTTATCAATCAAATTAATTTATGAAGTATTGTTTGAGATACCACTATATGAAACCGTTACTGTGATCATTTGGTGTTCAATATACCTCTATATTAATGCTCTTTAATGCATCACTTAAATGTGGCAAGAACTAAAAATTTTTGTTTTTGAAATTTTCTTTTCGTAACCGACACGTAATGTTTTTTTCTGTAATTTTTCTCGCAGTTATTCCTTTTTTCCTTGAATAGCAACTTAAATTCTATGGATTGAAGCATCGTTTTTTTTCCTAATTTCTGAGACATTGTTTTTAATTGTAATATCTTACTACAGTTCTTAAAATAAACTTCACAGAGAGCATTTATAATATTGTGACACTTTCAGAACTATTTTGTAGCATCAAAATCAATTTTTTTTCACAAATAAACAGAACCACTCAGCTAGTTGGACTGGCCTATTTCATTTAACGACTAAGATTCATCTAAAGGTATTGTAATATAAATATCGCAGTTGCAGTGCCAGGTTTAGGCATTTTGTCTTGGTGAAGGCCCTGCAACATTGACCCTTTCCAGTATTAAAAATCTATAATTAGCCTTATTCAAGTGAAGTTAAACTTTAAGTCTTAATACCGCACTTTTATTACAAAACAATCATATTGTCGATCGGAATTTTAAAGTTTTTGGCAATAAATTAAATTTGGCAATAAAAAAAATTAAAAATTAATCCATGTGCGAGTGAACCAGATGTGCAGTGTAGAATTTACCACGAGAAATTTGACTCTCTTCCCTTGGAAACTTTCGCCCTGAGAATAATCACCAGCATAGCAGGCGGGTGGCCTGCTGAAAGAGCGTGAGGAAAGCGATATATAGGATTTTTTTAGATAGAGTCCAGCTGGAAGTAGTCAACCTTTAACTCGTGTGTTGTTTTGTCTCCCCTGATGGGCGGTCTCTAGGTTTAAGTAGAGCCAAGACATTCCGTTCCATCTCTCTGGCTCCTAACCATTTCACTTTACTTCACTTCACGTATTTGCGAGAGGCACCTGTAGATTCTTCCAATCCTTCGAGGTAACAAACAGTAGGACAGAGCCAGGCGGAATTCCTGAACCCTTTGAAGATATGACGTACGGTCAAGTGATGAAACATCTACAACTCATACTGCCTCCAACACTCTGCAACACATTACATACACAAAAGTACAGGCCTAAACAAAACACTAATCACCACAAAAAGAAAAAAAATAACCAAAAATTGTACAATATTCCCTTTTCCCCGCAAATCTGCATGGAAGTCTACCTGTTCCAAAAGATAATGTAACTCAATTTGATAAAAGGTTCCTTCGTTACAAAGGTCAAACAAATTTTTCAAAACTTTTAACTTCAGACCCCTAAATTATTCGTAGGAAATGAATATTCTTCGTCACTTTGAATTATTTTAAGGGGCTACGGTACAGCAGGCGACTGTTGCTTCACCGGCGCCGATGCCGAGAACAAACGAAGCTGCACCTAACATGCTAGCCATCTTGCTCGCAATCCAAGGGCAGATGGCTCAGCTGCAAAAGCAGGTTCAAGAACAGGCCAAGCGGGTGGACCAGATCTACGCGCTGCTGCCGTAGAACGTGGAGGCGGTGTCGCGATATTCATTAAAGAAGGTATAACATTTCACAGAGTGTACAAGGGAGTGTTGCGCAGGTTCCGGGTGTTGGAGGCAGTCGTCATTTACATCCCGCTCCGCAGTGGAAAGCGGCTGTACTTGGCCTCTGTTTATGCACCTGAGGCTTCACAATCCACTCTATTCATTACAGAGCTCGACACGCATTTTCGACTTCTGAGGCTGGAATCGGGGGAGAATTATTTTATAATCGGCGGGGATTTCAACGCTAGCCACAGAGATTGGGGAAATAATTTGCCAAATACTAGAGGGAACCTACTACTCGATTGGTGGGGTCAGCACGATGTCATGTACAGACTCGGTCTTAAAGCGACGGATAACCCGTCGTTTCCCAGAGGCGGGTCTTATATGGATCTACTGCTGTACGACGAACTTATACGACTGACAGGTACGAATTTACAAACAATAAACTGTCTGCGCACATTCGTGTATGACAGTGACCATTGCGGTTTTAGCACCGAAATTATAGTTCCCAACGAAATTGCGGAATTGGAGGAGTTTGTCCAAAAATATTCTTACAACTACAGTAAGACTCGATGGACACGCTTCTCCGCAACTTTGACAAGAGCGCTCTCCTCGAACACGCCTCACTCACCGTCCAATAGGAATTTGTCAAACGAGGAGATCGATAATTACCTAAAACAAATGGACGAGACAATTAAACAAACTATGGACAATACCGCGGTATCGACGAACGACTAACGAAGACCTGTTCCGCAATCCTACTATTGACGCACTGCACCGACAGAAAAGTAGACTTCTGACAAGACTCAAAAACTTGTACAGGCGGTTAACTGACAGACAAGACGCGGAGATTAGGACACTGAAGTCGTCGATTAAAAATATTCAAACGCTAATAAAAGAGAATTACAGAATTTCTGTAAATTTGTATTGGAACAACAAGGTTCGGGCTGTAAACACCAGCAACCCGAATATGTTTCCGCAAATAAATAAACTATTTCGGAGAAAAAATCAAAACGACCTTCAGTGTCTTAAAATAGCCCGGACAACAGACAACGAACGGTTACTGACAATAGCAGGTATTGATCCAAATGAGGCCGCTGATGATGACGACTTCTTTGTGATCGAGGATCCACAGGAGAAGGTTGAGGCCATAGGGGCGACTTTCCAGGAAGTATACAAGGCCACTGATACCATTGGCCTTATCAATCGCGTCTTGGTGCACGACTTCTGCATACGAAATGAAATAGGGAACTGGCGATTCGAGGGCTCTGGTTTCACCCGGTTTAGCGACGAAAATATGGCAAATAACGTCATTGCCCGAGAGGGTGACCTACCCCCGTTCATATCGATGGAAGGACTCCATGAGATCTTAGACACAATCAAAGTTAAGAAGTCAGTGGGCACCGATGGTATTCCGAACATTGTGCTTCGACATCTTCCTCTAGAAGCGGTGGACATTTACCACCCTGTTTAGTAATGCAATGAATAATGCACATTATCCAGCGCATTGGAAAACGGCGGTGGTTCAACCTATCCCCAAAAAGTGGAATGATACGTATATCCAATCCGGCGAATCTCCGGTCGATAAGTCTCCTTCCGAATATCAGTAAGGTTTTTGAAAAGGTAATCAATAGAGCTCTGCCTAAGTGGGTTGAGGACAAACATATAGTTCCGGATAATCAATTCTGTTTTAAGGCGGGACATGATATCTCACATGCCGCGTCTAAACTGGTGTCCGATATCCAATGGAATAAAGGCAAAAAACAATGCACTGGTGCCTGCCTTGTTGACTTGGAGAAGGCCTTCGACACCGTATGGTTAGAGGGTCTTTTATATAAGCTAACTAGGCTGGGGATCAGTAAACCACTCTTGTACATTCTTTATAATATGCTAACCAACAGACAGTTCATCGTGAAGAATGGTGATGTGACTTCTGTTGGAATATTTCAAATTAAAAATGGTCTTCAGCAAGGCGCGGTCAATTCGCCGATCCTATTCAACATTTTTACCAGCGACTTGATAAGTTCACTTCCCCATACTATTGCGTACGCAGACGATTTGGTAGCGTACAGAACAGGTCCAAAAATCGAGGTCATTAATACTCTCTTGCAGTGTGACTTCGATAAGATAAGACGATTTTGCGATGACTGGAAGTTGAAAATCAACTTTCAGAAGTCGGAAACTATTCTCTTTAGGACGCCTGGAGCCTCTAGGGATACCAGAAAAAATTGGCGAAAGTTCTCTATCATTGGACAACGCGGACAGCCCCTTGCCTGTCGAAATTTAGTCAGATACATTGGAATCTGGCTAGATCAGTTTCTGTATTTTGGCAAAAATGTAGATGCTGCTCTGGCCAGAGCTAAAGGTGCTTTTGCCCTTACAAAGAGACTGTTTTATAGCAGACAACTCGATGCGAGGGTAAAGGTAATCTGCTACATGGCCCTTATCAGGCCCATGCTGGTATTTGGTTGTCCCGTGTGGTTCAATGTACGAGCAAGCTTAATGGAAAAGATTCGGGTGTTTGAGAGGGCTTGTCTTAGGGCTTGTCTTCGCTTGTACAGAACACCAGAGTCGGAGTACAAGAAATTTTATCCTAATGAGGTCCTTTACAACAGGGCGAACCTAATACGAGTGGACAACTTCGTAATTAAGCTGACTCGAAGGCACATTGCAAGAGCAATGACCTCGACGAATAACCTGATATCTGGGGCTTACTACCCCAATTACCTTTACCACGAGAGTGTGCGCTCTGACGGCTTCGTTCCACCGGAAGCATTCCTCTACCTAGATCAGATAGAGTTGATCCAGGATAGATCAGCGGTGCCGTTAATCTTCCATGTCGCTCGGACAGCTGGGGACAGGCGACTCAACCACAACAGAGACGTCGTACACTGCAGTGTGGATCGTCTCAGGTTCAGTAGGGCGGTTGGGAATCGCGATAAGAGGGATGTTGTTCGGCAGCGACAGCATTTCTGGTGGTTGAATGATGGAGAAGATGTTTCGTCGTCGTTTCCGTCAATTACGGACCAGCCTCACTAATGAGGCAGAGCTGACCAATCAGTTTTCTCTGTAAATAGCGATGGCCAGCTTGCATAGGTTCAGGTTAGCATCTAAGAAATATATACATATATTAGTATATACAAAGGTATATACTAATATATGTATATAATTGTGTATAATGTCTATGTATGTGTACGTGTGTATTGTGTATCTAGGTTAGGTAGGCTAAGGTTTATTTTAAGTTAGATACTAAGTTTTTATTAAAAATAAAAAATTATGTCCATATGCTACGTTTTTGTTAGCAATTTTTTTTCTTAGCTCTAAATATAGTAAATAAATATTAGTAAAGAAAATGTACATAAAGTCGAAAGACATACGAGTAGTTATAAGAATTTAGAGTAGCTTAGAGTGCCTGTGTGGGGCCAGTACGTTAGTATAAAATTGTTAAGTAATTTTAAGCTAGCATTTAAGCATTTTTTGTTAGTATGTAAGAGTTAATGATTAAAACTGAAACTGAAAACTTTGAATTATTTTAGGGATCAATTTCGGGGAAAGAAGGGGTGTTTGAACCCATGATAATTCACTCAGGCCCAAAGAAATCCCCGGAACTCGGAAATCTCCCCGAGGATCTGCTTAGTGATAGTGGCACACTTGGGTGTATAAAAGAGCGATCTAGCGGGGTTCCAAAATATGGTTACACGCTCCAGCTAAGTAGAGGAGCATTGTACACATATATCAGACATTGAGCCCGATAAAAACAGATTGGATGGAATCAACGGATGTGTATGTAGGTGGCCAATGGTCTGAGTGGACATAGCTTGAATCAGGATCCCCACTTTTTGATTGACCACAACGCGGTAAAGAGGTTTCTTTCAAATAATAAAAGATCTAAGTCAAAGCGATAAAAGAAAAAAAGAGAAAAGAAAAAAAATTAATAGAAATCGTTAATATGTGGAGAAATGGAAAAGAAAAGGAAAACTGGACAGAATAGGAAGCAATATCGAAAGCCAGGAAGACGAGGAAAGAAGAATAATAGCAGATTCCGGCAGGCTTTCATCTGCGTAGTGAAAAAAATAAAAACCGGACACGCGACCCGCTAAAGAAAATAATTTTTAAACCATTCTTTTAACCCTTAAATGCATCTTGTTGCCAATTGGCAACAATGCCTTTACAACACTTTTATAATACAAATGTGAAAGTTTTAGGGTTGAATTCATATTGTTGCCAATTGTCAACATTCTTCCTATATATTTTAATAATTTAGTCGTAGATTGGGATTATACGAGTAGAATACTGTTATTGCATTTTTTTTATTGTATGTTAGCAATTCTTCAAGAACACGTGCAGTGTGGAAATTGATTAGGGCTTAGATTAATTAATTAAAAGTTTGGTGTATATTTATTTATTGTTTGCTTCGAAAAGAGTGAGTATTTGTTAAAAAAATGATTGCTTGCTTTGTAAATCTTTTTAAAACGGCGAAATTGCTATAAAAAGGTTTGTTGCCAATTGGCTACATTTCAACAGTTCAATATACCATTTCAGGTTTATTTTATCAACATAATTTGCGATTTCACCATGACTGAACCTTATAAATCTGTTGAAGAACTGACGCAATATTTGTTGGAATACAACAGTGGAGAAAGCGAGGATGATTTTTCCGATGACAGCGCGGAAGATACAGATTTTGAATTGGATTTGTTAAAAAAAAAAAAAAATTATGAAAATGAAGCAAATGTAGTGGTGCCATTCTCACCTCCAACAGATTCTCAAATTGAGTGTGAAGAGGTAGCCTCCTGCTCCAACAATAAACCACGTAAGGAAAGCCAACTTCAAAAAAATATTGTGTGGAAGAAAAAAAATTTGCAACCAAATGAGGATCAGCTAGAATTTCGTGGGCCTTCGGAAACTGCAGGTGATCTGCTGACCTCCATTTCAATTTTTCAAATATTTTTTTTCCTGATGAATTGATACAAAATATTGTTGACCAAACGAATTTATACAATATTCAAAAAAATCCTGAAACCGTAAGTGTATTCTCTGCATCCAATGTACAACAATATATGGCAATTGTGATTTACATGTCACTCGTACATATGCCTAACATAAGATCATATTGGAGTGATGACCTTGGATTTCATCCAATAATTGACATGATGCCAGTGAATAAGTTTGAAAAATTACGGCAGGTCATGCATTTCAATGACAATACAACTTTTATTGCAATAGATCAATCAGGTCATGACAGATTGCCCAAATTAAGACCAGTCATAAATTTTCTGCTATCAAAGTTCAACACCGTTCCGCTAGAGAAAGAATTATCCATTGATGAGCAAATGTGCTCTACCAAAGTGAGGCATTGTATGAAGCAATACATGCCTATGAAACCACACAAATGGGGATTTATATTATTTGTTCTTGCTGGAGTCACTGGATTCGTTTATAATTTTGAAATATATACAGGACGTGCGGACAATTCGTCAATATCGGATATCGAACCTGACCTCGGACATTGCTATGTCCAACATAGTTTTACGTTTGTCCCGAATTATACCTCGAAAGCAAAACTACCGTCTCTATCATGACAATTTTTATACCGGCATTCCACTTATGGTTCATTTGGCAAAAGAGGGCATATTTTCATTGGGAACAGTTCTAAGAAATAGACTTCCGAATTGTAAACTGCCCACAGAAGCAGCAATGAAAAATGAGCTGCGTGGGCAAAGTCATGAATATATGTATATAATAGATGGCGTTGATATAACATCAGTTGTCTGGAAAGACAATAAATATGTAAACCTTATCTCCTCCTAAAGATATGGTTACAAGCAAAAGAAAACTATAGAGGTGAAATGTTCTTTCATAATACAGCAATACAACCGTCATATGGGCGGCGTAGACCTTTTAGATAGCTTAATGGGACGTTATAAAATTGGCATAAAAAGCAGAAAGTGGTATATGCGCCTTCTTTACCACTTGTTTGACTTGACAATGGTCAATGCATGGTTGCCATATAAAAGAGTGCTAAAACAAAATGATAAAAGGGACTCCGAAATTTTAAATCAAATGAGTTTTCGTCTAGAGGTAGAGAAATGTTTAAGTAAGGTCAACAAAGGACCGAAACGTGGTGGATCGGGTACCATTGAACCTGCCATACATGTACGAGTACCACCAAAAGACATTCGCAGGGATCAAATCGGCCACTGGCCCCAGCACACGGAAACTAAAATTCGATGCAAATACCCTGATTGTAAAGGATTCAGTCGCACAATATGTGAAAAATATGGCATTGCACTATGTTTGAACAAAAACAACAATTGTTTTAAAAATTTTCATTTGAACTAATTTCTTATCATACTATTCATATTACTTTTGTTTATTTAAAAAAAAAATCAATTAAAACATTTCATTATTTTCATAAATCAAATTATCACCTTCTTAGAATTCTTTAAAAACGTAGTGTAGCCATTTGGCAACAGACCCTTGTTCTTGAAAATAAAGGTCGATCTCAATTTATATGGTTGTTTCACTATGTTTGAATGATTATGTGCGTTGTAACGTGTCTTTATAAAAAAAAAATAAATAATAAGTCATGCATTTAAGGGTTAAACTGATTAGTAAATTCCTTTTGATACCGCTCATTCCATTGTTCTCAACAAGATTTCGATCAACAAGTCCCTAGTAATTATAGCGTTCTCTTTGGCGTTGGTTATTTTTAATTTATTTATTATTAAAAAAGGTTTTGCAGTTACTTTCTAAAAAGATTGCGTGGCTCCTAACAACTCATTTGTGTGTCTTTTTTCTTTCAGATATTTTCTACTGTATTATTATTTCCTTTTCTTTTTTCCTTTTCTTTAACAACAACCCCTAGCTGAGCAGCCGAAAGTGGTAGCACTTAACCGGCTGCCTGTCCTGTTGGGTGTCATTCTAACCAACGTCCGCCATAATTAAAAACCACCACCAAGATCTGCTTCGCTCTACAGACCTTTTTCCTTTATTTGTGTCTTTTTTTTTTCTTTTTGAGACTGCCGGTAGCCCAACTACTAAAGCTAATCCGTAAATTAAAGAAAAATTATATTCGGAGAATATAACACTGATACACTTGGAATGAGCCCAATCAAAGATTTTAAAAGTCCCACATCGTCTTAATAAAGGGTTGTCTGGACGAATTTCGCGATTACTGGAAATTTATGCTTATCTATTTAATTAGATTCCATAGAAATTAAAATTAATTTCTTATTCACAATTTTCTTTTAAAATGATTTTTATAAATTGTTAATTAAATTATTATTATTATTATTATTATTATTATTATAAATTATTAGTTATTAATTTTTTGAAGGTTGGTGTTATAAAAGATCACTCAATTAAAAATATGTTTCTTAATGTAAGTCGCATGATATAAATAAAACAAATTTTTATGGCGTATTTTGAGACAACATTTAATATTTAATTTGTTTATAACATTTTAAAAATAATCTAATATATGTACGAGGGGCGATCAATATATTCTCGGTATCGATATGAAGGAAAATGCGAATTCAATTTAAATTGTTTTTATTTTTCAATATAATCTCCCCTAACATCAATGCATTTGTTACATCTTGAGATAAGCTTTTTTTAAACCCTCAAAAAAATAAATTTCCTCTTTCTCTGCAAAATACCCATTTATTGCCGGATGATGAAGAATCCGAAAATCTTTTTCCACGAAGACATTTTTTCAAATCCGGAAACAGGAAATAATCACTAGGGGCAAGGTCTGGACTATAGTGTGGGTGTTGGATTTCTTCGAAACCACAATCTCGCGTAGCAGCCTTGGAAACTCGCGCCGTGTGAACAGGAGCGTTGTCATGAAGAAGCAACACACCTGCTGCGAGTTTACCCCGTCTTTTCTTTTTAATTTCCTCCCGCAAATTATTGAAAGTGGAAGCGTAGGATGTGGCGTTGATGGTTTCACCTTTTTTTTGTACTCAATGAGCAAGATTCCCTTTGAGTCCCAAAAAACTGTGGCCATGAGCTTCCCGGCAGACGGAGTGACTTTGAACTTCTTCGGGGGGTCTGTTCCTTTTTTATGCCACTGCATGGACTCTTGTTTGCTTTCAGGGTCATAGTGGTGGACCCATGTTTCGTCCCCAGTAACAATTCGATCCATAACACCGTCCGCGTTCTCACTACACATCTCCAAAAGCTCTCTACAGCATGCGATTCTCACTTTTTTCTGAGGCGCTGTGAGCATTCGTGGCACCCACCTTGCACTGCCCTTTGAAAGGTTAAGATGGTCATGAAGAATGGTGTTATAAATTATTAGTTATTAATTTTTTGAAGGTTGGTGTTATAAAAGATCACTCAATTAAAAATATGTTTCTTAATGTAAGTCGCATGATATAAATAAAACAAATTGTTATGGCGTATTTTGAGATAACATTTAATATTTAATTTGTTTATAACATTTTAAAAATAATCTAATATATGTATATATTCCGTCTTTTTAAATCTGATTCGAAACCCCTCACCATATATCGAATTTCATCAATTATTGTAAGATTCCTAAACGGAATGGTTGTTTTCGATCGCATTATCATCCGCGGAAAGAAGTAGAAAATCTTGCACGCGTATTATTCTTAAACACGCCTAGGGTACATTTTAAGATCTTAGCACCATCCAAGCAAGATATCTGGGAATTCTGTCGAACGCTCTTCATAAGTCCGGGAAGGCAATATGCAGAAACTCTGAAGCATTATCCGTAAACTTCAAGTCGTACGTCGACCTGCATCTCACAAAGCCGCATTGGCTGCCATGGAGTTTAACAATATTGCATTCTCGGCTGTATAGGACTGTCTCGTAAATTTTCATATTATGCGACATTAGTTGCTGTTGAAATTTCTCGTGTCATCTTTGCATTTATAAAGTGAAACAAGAAAGCGGCCCTTCCATTAGTTAGGCATCCGATCACTTTTCATCATTTCACTGAACAAAATTAAACAAATTGTCTTCGTTGGCAAGGTAACGTTTTTTGACGAGAATTCTTCACTAGGGAACGTGTTTTCAAGCCTTGTATGGCAAATTTCATTGTGCAATTCTTCTATTGTTTGTCGTCTATTAATAGGTTGTAGGGGTACATTTTCCCGATGATATGTCTTTATTGCTAAGGCGCGGCTCTTTTTCACAACGCTCTTGGTTTAACTTAAGACGCTGTATTTATCCGTTTCGCCATTTTTACTAGACTTTACCACCATTTTCGTCTCATCTCTCCACCCTAATCTTCCTATATTTATGTGGATCTTAGCTTTCGAAACACCAACCATTTGAACTTATGTTACATTTTTCATCAAATTTGTTCTATATTCCACCACTGACAATTCCCTTTTCTCTATGGCATTTTAAAGCCATGCTCGAAAAGAGCTGGGCACCTTGCTTTTTTCAGCTGTATTGAGTATGGCTAGAACGAGTGATTTGCATGAATTTAGTACATCTTCTGCAGCTGAGACGAGGGTTGGAGTTCTGCCCATATTATGTTACATAACGGGGTTCGAGGTTGTAAAACAATCAATATGGGTACTCACCTAGTTTAATGATCTTGGTACTTACCATAAAGCATGTTTCGTAACCGAGAACTAATCAATAAGCTGCAAGTTCTTGTCCGCTTCTATTGTCGATACTATGAGATAGATTTATTTCGATAGCAATGATTGCGTATACGACATGTAGATGGATGCTGTGTGAAGTACTTGTCCATTTGTACCTTCAATGCCATCTAGGTTTGCTAAATACATGATCTTGGCTAAACTTCTGTATTTGAGGTCGTATTTTTGGACATCCAGACACCGGAATTTTTTAGGTTTATATTATTATATTTGGCTAATATTAGTTCGAATAATGTTATTTATAATCGCCAGGTCTCCCATATCTTAAGTTTGGCAAATCTGATCTTTTAGGTCGCTTCACGAGTACCTTTAGGTACGAGCGTAAATGACAGACTGTTTTTCTGTGGCTCTTCAGCCTTAGTTAGAGATAATTTATTTTTTTTTAATATAATTTACGTGCTCTTAAGAGGTTAGATACCCTTTTACTGTTGCATGGGCGCGGGCGGAAAGGTAGAAGGATTAGAAAGGAAAATTGTTTTGTAGTGGTTTGAAACTCAGGTGTATTTGGTTTCGATATTAGCTCTCCAGGGATGGGAGTCCGAATAGGATGGAGAGTTTTTTCTTCACTCAGAGTGATTCGAAGGTTATAAATCACACTTGTTTTCTGTGCCTGAAACTCTACAACAGCCAAATATACGTGTCAATGTTATGAATTCACACGCAGAATTTTTCTGACTGAGTTCCAATTACACAAATGAAAACTTGAAAAACTTGTCATGGGTAGGATTCGAACCTTGACCCTGCGAGTGAGAAGCGATTACTAGTACCATAACACCACGGCCACCCGTGGGGATTTTAGCGGTCTGTGGGTTGAGGCACTGGATGAAATCTTCATCTTAGGTAGCCCGATGTCGGTTCTGTTCTCCTTGGGATTTCCTTAGCCAGAGCGGCCTTCAGTTTAAGACTTTGCCAGGTGTCCTTAACTTTGGTGGCACACGAGATAAGAAAATCTTAATGTCACACGCAGTTAACCCTGAAGATGACTTTAGAGTCGGATACCGAGCAATGTCCCTTCGGGATTTCCTAGGCCATTAACTTTTTTTTTGTTTTTTATGTAAGCAGAGCACTTAGACAACGAATAAGTCCATTATTCCTTTTAATGTAATTTCTTCGAAGAAAGACGGGTAAGCGCTTCAGTTATAAATTGCATACAGTACCAGCAATAACCACGTTAGCGCCGAACACACGCAGTCTGATGCGTGCGTAAGCTGGATATTCACAATGGTAGTGATCCGCGGTGTCCCCATCACTTTCACAGCAAGCATTGTAGGATATTGTATCACTTAATCCCAGCACATTTAACTGCTTAGCAAAAGTGTAGTGCCCCGTCACGACGCCAGTAAGCAGCCTGAAGTTTTTCTTACTAGGGGGCAGCAGGAAGGTCGCTGAATTCTTAGAAACGACTGGAAGTATTCATTTAGTTTTCCAGCAGCCTGGAGAGTCACCCCATCTTCTATTGGGCTCATATGAAACTCAACTGTTTCTGGGGATTTAGGCAGACCTAACGTAGGCTTAAGTCCCGAAAAATATTCTTACAACCTTTGTCCGACAAGTGTTTCTTTGTTTTTTTTTATTATGTATTTTCGGAATCAACTCGATTCCAATGCAGATTTTTCCAATACGGACTTGACAACTTTGAATTTAATTTTTGAATGCACTCTTTCACTAATCACCAAACTGTTACTGTCAACTTATTCAGTAAACTCAACATTTTCATTATGGTAAAGTACACGAACGAGCAACGTCTGAAAATTATAAAAAATTTTCTACCGAAATTCGGAGTCGGTGACTGCAGCTTTAAGAGCGTTAACTCCAATTTTCGGTCGTAATTCCAGCCCTAGTAAACAGGCAATAACAAGTTTAGTGCAAAAATTTGAGTCTACATATTCGTTGTGTGATGTTGCCGTGTCAGTGAGACAACGGGTTGGTCGAAATGTCGAAAATATCGCTGCCGTTCAGGCATCCGTAGCAAACGATCCAAATCAGTCAATTCCACGGCGTTCTCAAGAATTGGGCATCGCTCAGACCACATTATGGCGTATTTTGCGTAAGGATCTTGGTTTACACCCATACAAGATCAAGTTGACTCAAGAATTGAAGCCGATGGACCATTAGAAGCGACGTACGTTTTCCGATTGGGTTCTGGAGAAGATGCGCCAAGATGACGAATTTCATCGCAAATTCATCTTCAGTGACGAAGCTCATTTTTGGCTCAATGGGTTCGTCAATAAGAAAAATATGCGTTATTGGTCAGGTGAAGATCAACATGTGCTTCATGAATCACCATCCATCCACAAAAAATGACTGTTTGGTGCGGTTTACATGCCGGCGGCGTTAGTGGGCCATATTTTTTCGTCGACGATAACGATCGTCACGTTACGGTGAATGGTCAGCGTTATCGCGCCATGATCACCGATTATTTTTGCCCCGAATTGGAAGATATGCACTTGGACGACATTTGGCTTCAACAGGATGATGCCACAAGCCACACAGCGATTTATTGAAGAGTAAGTATGGTGAGCGTGTTATCTCAAGAAATGGGCCAGTCGATTGGCCGCATCTTTCGTGCGATTTAACGCCGCTTGACTATTTTCTGTGGAGCTACGTTAAGTCATTGGTTTATGCCAACACGCCGACGACGTTGAAAGAGCTCAGAGCCAACATTGAATGCGAAATAACAGCCGTTTCGACCGAAATGTGTGGCCGAGTCGTTGTAAATTTTCAAAAACTTTCAAAGGTCCAAAGAATCGACCGCCGCAAAAACGTGCCCGCGGTGGCCATATGAACGAAGTCGAGTTCCATTCATAAATGTTTTGATTGTACTTCAAGCCGATAATAAACTTTTTAAAATATCTCAAATCGTTCGCGTTTTATTCAAAAAAAATTTGTCAAGTCCTTATTGCAAAACCCTATATAAACTTAATATTACATATAAATTCATTATAATTCTTTACGCTTTCGTCTACAGAAGTAATATAGGAAATATACGCATTTGTGCGGCATTTTTTATTAAGTGGCTTTGAAGTGTATACTCGTATATAGTGTTAAATGGCTCTTCAATGGGCTCAATTATGAATAAAATTAACAGTGGGTGGGGTGACCTTAGAAAAACAAATTAGAATGAACTTAACTGAATAAAAAAATAAAAAGACAGTAAAAAACAGGAAAATAAAGAGAGGAGAGAAAAAAAAACTTTCTCTACTGAAAAATAATTTTTGCTGCAACTAGGAGTGCTACAAAAAGTTTGGGAAATAGAGGCGGAAACATATAAACAGGCTACTAGATTATATGTTTGGCACTCCGGTGTATGGAAGTAGAATTGACACTTGAGCTAATGTTCAAACAATGCTCAGTGAACCATATACGAGTATTTAATAGACTTACATCTCAGTTGATATCAGATACTAAACTTAAAGCGCTGCTGAAGCAATAAGAACAGTCTAAATAGTCTGCAACACCCGTAAGAATGCCTTTTAAATTAAGTCTGAACAGAGATTTGATATAAATGAGAAAAAGAATAGGTTTTAACACCGAACCCCGAGGTACTCCCAAATTAACTTAATCGGCGATTTAATTTTCGGTGATCCCATTGCGATCTGAGATCCAGACAAGACTCAATGAATTCATCCTTTCGAACGTGTTCAATGATGTCTTGCATTCTTGAACTAGCTTGAAAGTCGTAATGTTCAGCAAAGGTCCAGGATTGCGTATATTACCGTTTAGAAGATAGACTCGAGTTTTCCTACCGATGCACAAAATCTAACGTTGTCGTCCTCCAGAAAGACAACAGTGCCGCATACTAGATCGGTCTTGGAGTCATCCGTGAAGACACGACTTCATTCCTTTCCTGGCTCAGATTCTATTTGAAACCAGTATTGGGAGGTTCATCAATGCGTCTATAGCGGAGCCAGGTGTGTTAAGGAAAACCCCCATGCAGACGAGACCGACCGTTCTTTGAAGTCTCATAAAGCGGCAATAACGTATTTTTGTGAGAACTTGTTCCATCAGACAATCGACGCATAGGATATAATTGGCTTTATCGTAGCCATGTAGATCCAAAGGCCCTTTTTGATGGCAGATTCCATGACAGCTTTTTTGTACTGCCGAGAGCGACTTTAAGTGTTTAATCCATAGAAGTTAGTTATTCACTGTGACACCTAAATACTTAGCTTCTTTGGAGAGTTAGATGGTGATGTCTTTAAGCACTAGATGAATCAGATCAGTCAGGCTCCTCTTTTTCGTAAAGAGAACAGATTTAAGAAGATTGACTGAGCGCCCATTTCTAGTGCACTAATCGCCGATAACGGCTAGGGCTGGTCGAACCCTAGAGTACGCAGGCGCTAAATATGATCCAGTAGGCAATATAGCTACATCGTCCACGTGTGCTCATGCATAGATGTCAGAACTAATGAGCGCATTGACCAGTGAGTCGAGCAACATGCACCCTAGCAATGGAGGCAGAACACTGACTTTACCCCCGCCATCACATCTTGGCCACAGTCAGCATAAGTAATCAGTGATCTATTCACCAATATTGCTTTGATCCACACAATATTGGTTGTCTGGCAGAGTTGCACATGCCATTAAAAGAGGCGCTGTCCAAGGCACCCTCAATGTGGGTGAAAATGCCCAGCGCGTATTCTTTCTTGTCGATTGCGCCTTCAATTCAATTGATTTTTCAAGAGTATATAAATCTCTTTGGATTGGATATTCTCAATCTAATCAACTTAATGCGATGTTGCCGATCAGAAGATGGGAATATTACTTATACAATAGCTTTGGCATTGGATCGAGTTGATTCCGAAAATCATGCCAAACCCAAGTGATGGGCTATAGCCAATTGGCGTTAAGTTGAATTTTGGCATCATCTGCATATAAGTCCATAGACGGGTATAGGGGTACCGATGGGAGATCATTGAAAAATATTGTTAATAACAGTGGTCCAAGAATTGATCCCTGCGGAACCCCAGAATAAAGATCCAGAGGGTGAGATAGTTTTTCAACAATAACAACAGCTTGACTCCGATTACTAAGAAATAAGATTTGCAGTGGTGTCTGAGAATCTGAATTGCTCTTTTAGTTTAGCTAAAAGATTTCTGCTATGATTCACAGTATCAAATGCTTTGGAAAAGTCTAAAAGAACTAAAAATGACACTAGATCCTTATCCAGTGCATTCCCGATATTTTCTGAAGCTTTTAATGCGGTGATACAGCTGTGGTTTTGTTTAAAACCGGATTGTTTATCACTTAAAAGTTAATTTGTTTTTAAGAAAATTGAAATTTGATGATGAAGTATTTTTTATTAAACCTTAGATAAAAATGATAAAATTGAGATTGGTTCTCCTGCTGGGATGAGCGCGATGCAGATTTTTTAGGAACACGTATTACCTTCGCTATTTTCCAAGTGGATGGGAAAGAAGATGTCAATATGATTATGTTAAAGACATGAGTAAGTGTTGGTAGAATGTGAAGCCAAATCATTTTGATAAAGTGTGGGTGGGTTTCATCAAAACCAGTGGACGAAGATTTGATTTTGAGCACAGCACCTAAAACATATTCATCATTTACTCTTTGAAATTCAAAACTATGTCCACAATTAGGGTAGGCAACCGGACAGGCTCCATTCGCTTCGGCAAGATCATCATTAATATCATCTCCATACTGATTATTTTGAACTTTTGCAAATTTTTCATTAAAACGATTGGGGCATTCATCTGAGAGGCAATGCTCTATTTGTTTGCCAACACCGAGCTCTTTTATTTATAATTTTTTTATTTATTTTTTTTTTTTCCCCCCGGCGAGGGCAGGTGAATATCTTCCATCAGACACTATGAGGATCAGAAGCGCGTGCTCATAGTAGTGTGAGATTCTTACTCACTAAAAACACCTCCCTTCGTTGTTAATTTTAATACCGCAACTAAGTAGAACTTATCAAGCAGTTTTTATTTCATAAGTTAATCACGATTGGTAGGACACTTTCCAATGGAAGACCCTACATATTCCGCTTTCTTAATGCGGTTTCAATTTATCGCGCAAGGTCCAACGGTTTAGTTCGTTGAAGACGGCGTAGTATGTTTCGTTCGTCCAAGATTTCTAGGACTGTATTGTTGATATGGCCGCTTAACGGGACTTTATTTTTTCGTGCGCAGTTCCTGACTTCATCTTCCACGAAAGGAACTCCGAGGTCTCGATGCAGGTCATTATTTCTTATAAACCATGGGGCACGCACAAATTGTCGTAGCACTTTATTTTCAAAAGTTTGTATTATATTTATATTTGATTTCTTAGTACAACCCCAGAGTTGTATACCATAGGTCCACACCGGCTTTAGCACTTGCTTATAAAGAAGCAGCTTGTTTTCTAAGCTTAGCTTGGAATATTTACCAAGTAGCCAGTACATTTCTTTGTATTTGGCCTCTAGTTCTTTTCGTTTCTTTTTAACATGCGTTTTCCATTTAAGCTTCGCGTAAAGTGTCATTCCCAAATACTTAGCTTCGTTTGCAAAGGGGATACACACCGAGTTTATAGAAATGGGCAAGTGATTTATCTTTCTGTAGGTGAAGTCAACATGTACAGATTTTGTCTCATTAAGGTTAATTCGCCAGATCATTTCCGTATCGAACGCGAAAAATTCTATTTTCAAAATAGTTTGTCAATATATTATAAAGCTTTAATGGCAAAATTCGTCGCAGTTTGAACTACAAACCTTCATGCCATACTTTGTCAAAAGCTTGTGAGACGTCAAGAAATACGCTCGAACAAATCTTTTTTTCTTCCAGGGATTTTTCAATTACATCAGTAATTCTATGCACCTGATCAATTGTTGAATGCTTAGTCCGAAATCCAAATTGATGGTCGGGAATAAGATTTTGGTTTTCGATAATTGGGAGAAGACGTTTTAGCAAAATCCTCTCAAAGATTTTCGACAGGATCGGTAGAAGAGAAATGGGTCTGTATGATTTTTTATCGTTTGGAGGTTTTCCTGGTTTTAGTACCATAATGACTTCAGCAACTTTCCACTGACTTGGCACGTATTCAAGCCTCAGAGCCGCGTTAATAATGTGTAAGAGCTTTATAAGTGCTTTTTGAGGTAGCATTTTCACAACTTCTCCGGTAATAAGGTCATACCCCGGAGCCTTCTTTGGTTTTAATTTCCTTATTACAGTTTTAATTTCAGCAAGAGTTGCATTTGTCATTACAAAATTACTATATGCTATTTCTAAAGAACTGGTGCCGGGTACCAGTGTTGGGCCGTCGGAGGGCTTGAAAATTTCTTCAAGATAGTCGGCAAAAACCTCCGCTTTTTCCTTATCCCCCTTAGCCCATTCGTTATTGCCGACCTCGATTGGTGGCGCGGGGATTTTGGGCCTTTTTAAGCTTTCCAAAGCGAGTAATTTGTTTCTTTTCCTGCCGTCAGGTTTTGAACATATGTATTTACTTCGGAATTTCTGTAACTTTTAAGAGTCTCCTTGAGCAGATTACAGAGCCTGTTTAAGCGTGTTTTATCCTGCGGCGCTCGAGTTGTTTGCCATCTTTTGCGAGCTTTTCTTTTTTCTCTTATCATATCTTTTACCTCAGGCGGGTAGTTTAAGTTACGTTTAGCCGTGTTTTTTCGTTGACAAGGTGTACTGTTCCACGCAGCACATTGGACTATTTCAACGAAAGAATCCACTTCGATTTCGAGTTCAAGTGCTGCTTTAAGTGAAACGTCTAGTTCTAGGTTATTATTAATCTCATTTCTGAATCCTTCCCAATTAGTATTTCGTCCAGTTAGTCTTAATGGTCCTTGTTTTTTAATAAACGTGTCGTTCATTGTCAGTATGACTGGAGAATGATCGGAGGAAAGATCGAAGCTTTCATCAACGTTTATATCCGAGTTACGAATTCCTTTAACAACGAAGAAATCGACAAGATCGGGTATTTTCGTTGTATCTGTTGGCCAATAAGTCGGCTTGCCCGTTGAATAGAAGTCACAATTGTGTTCCATACATGCTTTATAGAGTATTTTACCCTTTTGGGAGACACATCTTGATCCCCAAAAAGTGTGTTTGGCATTGAAATCACCGCCAATCATAAAAGCCGATCCAAGAGAATTGAATATATTTTTAAATATATGTTTTGAAGGCGTAAATCGTGGAGGACAGTAGATGGCTGAAATAGTAAAGGAGTTCCGTACCAATTTTACGCGCACCGCAATTAGTTGTACAGACTCGAACTCTACTTTTATATCTTCGTTGTGCTCAAGAGACTCTTTAATGTATACAGAGGATCCGCCTCTCGCGTTTCCCGAAGGGTGATACGCGTAGTAATCTTTAAAACCTCTAATTTTTGCAGATGACCCATTTTTCAAGTGGGTTTCGGAAATCAAACAAACGTCAATGTCGTTTTTCCTTAGGAATAACTCAAGTTCATAAAGTTTTTCTAAGATTCCGTTTGCATTCCAGGTGAGTACGTTTAATTTTTCCCTTTTCATTTTTTAGGCGAAGGACGTTTTTTATTGAACCTATTTTCAAACTTCTTTAGCTTATCTAAAATAAGTTCATTGATTTTGTTTTGCTGCTCAAGCTGCGCGAGAATAACGGAAAATAATTGGGAAGCAGGATCTCCGGAATCTTTTGCCTTTAGCTTGGTAGCTTCAGCGTATGTAAGTTTTTCCGATGCTTTCTTTTCAACACTGGAATCAATCACTTTCGCCTTGGCGTTTTTAACGATATTTTGAGCAGATCCCGATGTTTTTTCTCTAGTTTTGGGATTCTCTTTTTGTGGCTTAAACAACTTGTCACGTCTATTTTGCAACTCCTTTGCTACTTCACAGCCACGGAAATTTGCTACGTGTTTACCCCTGCAGTTAACACAAGTCGGAGGGGTTTGTTTGCTTACGTTGCATTCTTTGGACAGGTGTTTACCTGCGCATTTTACGCACCGAGGCTCTTTTTGGCAGTAAGCTTGCGTATGGTTAAATTCCTGGCATCGCTTACACTGCGGGATCAGTTTCGAGTTTTTGCGTCGAGGCTCAATTTTAACAATAATGTTGAGGATTGACTTAATATCGTATATTTTTTGGGTATTTTCAGTGTTCTCAAAGGTTAGCATAAAGAGGGGAAGGCTACGTTTAACTGTCATATCCTTTCCTTCAATTTTTTGTTTCTCTCGTTTTTCGATGTTGACGACATCAATGATTTTAAAACCCTTGTTTTTTAAATCACTTACGATATCTTCTTTTGGGCAAGACGGATGCAGTCCTCTGGCGACGACACGAATAGGTCTTTCGCACTTGTTCTCGTATGTGAACCATTGGATTTTTTCGACGCTTAACTTGCGAGAAAGAATGCGATAGTTGTCAGCGTCCTTGACGTTGACTTTCCATACATTATTATTGCGCGATGTTACTATATAGTCCGATCTCGGCAGGGTCATCAATATGTTTTGGAGTTTCTTGTAATCTGAAACTCCAGTGACATTGATTGGCGGGGGTGTTCGTTGTTTTTCCGCTTTGATTTTTTCAGGACTCATGTTATTGTTGCCATTTTTCTTCGATTCATCTCCCTTTGCTTCACGTTGAGAGACGATTTTGGAAGAAGACGCAGCTTTACGCTTTTTTCCGGGACGTTTTTGCAAGATCCAGTCGGTTTCTCGACCTAGCTCTTCTTCATCTGTTTCGTAGATATTTTTAACAGATTCAATAGACATAACGTCGCTGTTTGACTTTTCCTTGGTTTTCAGTTTTTCCAGTTCTTTTTTAAGATCTTCGCATATCGCTTCCATTTTGGTTAGCCTAGTACGAAGTTCGGTATTTTCGTCTTTCAGGCTATTTATTTTCGCTGAAGTCCATTCTTCGCAAGACGACGTTTTTGGTGTCGTTGGACTTCTTTTGTTATTTTCTTGTTTTGGAGATCTAGGTGGTGGAGATCTCGAAACCCGTGAACTTTTTCCGAACGGGTTGATAAGATGCAATAATTGGCTCGCCCCAGAATCCATCGTGCCGACCTCCGTAGAGGATGGATTTTCCAGCATAGCTGGTCTGCCACCTGGGGTAATAATTCCATTTGTTTTACTCATTGCATAATTAGTATACACTTCGCGCTCGGTATACGGAGGGTGCATTTTAGTCGCCTCTTACGACAGGCATGCATACCTCGGGTATATTCTAACCCCTACCCGAAGGGGTTATTTATAATTTGCCATAACTTTTTCGAAGGTACATTTTTATTTAGACGAGTGGAGTATGGTGTGTGCTTTGCTTCTCTAATTTTTTTACATACTTCATTTCTAAGAGAGCGAAATTTAGACAACATTTCTGGAAGTTGATAATGCTTCCATTGCATGTAAGCCTAATCGCTTGTAGAATACGGGTTTCAACTTTGGATTAATTTTGAATGTTGCGAATAGTAAATCATGTTTTAGGAAACCCCGTGCTTCAAGTTGGGAGTAAAGCTGTAAGTTGTTAGTATATCTAATAATGTGGAAGAACTTTCCGTATAATGTGTTGGATGAGTGTTAACTGGATTTAGACCGAAGGTTCTTATTCTGGAAAGAAAGGTTTGAGACGTATTATTATCGAGTAGGTTGCAGTTAAAGTTATGTGGATGAGGAATTAAAACGCTTGAGTTTTGAGTAAAATTTAGTAAGATCTATATGTTTATTGGGACGATAAACAACTCCGCACAAGCAATTACTTACACCAAAAGGAATTTCAATAAAATAGTATTCCATCAAAGAAGATGAATTCGATTTGATAATAGGCTTAAAGTGCATTGTTTCGTGAATATGAATTACAGTACCACCGCTCAAACTATTGGATCTATCAGCGCGTAATAATTTATAGCCCGATAATTTGTACACAACATCTTTTACATCAGCTTGAAACCATGTTTCTGTGACACATATAACGTCTATATTTGACCCCACAAACGCATCCCTGAATTCGTCAATTTTCGCGTGCAAGCTTTGAGCATTAATATGACACACCTTTAGACCAGTACACTGTCCGCTCAGTCTGTCACTGTCTGCTCAGGACAGACATGTTGACTAGAGAAAATAAAAGACTTGCACTGAAAACTGAAGACTTTTCATAAAAATTGTTCGAAGTTTAGGTATATGAGAATATTTAACAATGGGACAATAATTGGTTACTTAGTTCTTCAATCCCTTTTTGTGTATCTGGAGTATGAAGGTTTTCTTGTATGATACATTGGAAGTATTAAAGGAATTGCTAGATTGAGTTTGTAAGCCCTTTTTAATACGGTGGGAGATCATCTGAGTCCGGTGAAATAGAAAATAGGAGGGAGAAAGCTTCTGAGGAATTACTGGAATTAATAAAACCTACAAAAATACAAAAATAAGGTCCAATACCATAGTTATATAATGTAAGGCGCCAGTGACTTAGCAAAGAATTAAGTCTGTTAGCTTGTGAAATTTTAATCGATAAATTGGGATTGATCATCTTATAGAGTCCACTTCTCCGGAGATTAAGGTCGCCGAAGATAAGAACATCTTTAAAGGAATCAACTAAACAATAGTACAAAATTATCGTGGTCAAATCAGCTGTGCGAAGTCACGGAGAGAAGGAAGTTTTTCTTTTACTTTTTGGAGAGGCATATTGCAAATTTCCTGGTTCCTAATATAGAAGTTCCTGAGAATAGTTATGTCTGTAGGGAGGCCTTCTTTTTGAATGGAAACCGAGACGCTTGTTTTGTTCATGATTGATCGGTAGAGAAGCAAGAAGGAAACGCATTTAGTAACAAAACCTGCGGAGTATATAGTGACATATTTTGGAATCAAAGAATTGCGCGGTTAGTTTAACTGGAAGCGAAAAGGGATCATGAAACGTCGTTAGAAAATTTAAAAATTGAAATGCATACTCTAAACTCCCAGGATAATGATCATCACAAAAGCGCTTGAATCATTAACATCGTTCCCTGGAAGTGAGGATGGAATGTGGTTTATCTTTTATACCTCAAAGAGGGTAGAGTTCTAACTAGTTTATATGGGAAATTCGTTGTTGAAGTTCATAAAAACTCTTCCGAAATAGGAATACAAATACTACCTAGCGAAGTAGGTAGGCGCATGTTAGCCATTAAGTGTCATCGTTAAGATATGGTACGGCATCATAGGCCTTGAAGGTAGAAAGTGCTTAAGAGAATCAATGTTAGGAATAGGAATTTCTCAAGACTCGCTGGTCTCAGATTCTTCGCCTACTCAGTTTATTTTGTAACGCCCATTTGTGTGACAACAACAGAAACGAATGTTCTCGAAAAGAAGTAATTCAAAAAGAGAAGAACATATCACATCCACTTCAATCTGATAAAAACGAGAGAATCCGCATCATAAATTATAACGCTATTAACTCTAACCAAATCTCAACGAAAAGTCAACGACCTTAGACAATTTATTTCGCACTGTATCCATCAAAATTCCATGCCATGATGTCCATATCATGTTGTCGGCATGTTTCCTCCCGTGTCCAAGTATGTATTCCCAAATCTGATCACGTCCCGATCGCATAAATAAAACTAGAGACACTGAACTAGACATTCACATGTAAAATGAAAAAAAGAGTGATTTTATTGCTGCTACACGTTAGATTGTATTTTTTTTTTGTTTTAAATTAAGAACCATACATCCATGCCTTCTATAATAGTTTTGTTTATTCAGCTTGACGGTGCGTTTGCTGCTAGGTACGCCAAGAGCCTGGCCACATGCGGTGGAGCTTTGGGAATGTGCTCGCCCTCTGGAATGAAACCATTATCATCAGCCACATAGTCGACACGGTATAGGAGACCATCATCTCCGGTGTACTCGAAGAATCCTTTAGAACGAAGACCCTCGTCACCACCTCCTAGGGGTTGGACACGTCCTTCTTCTTCGGCTAAAATCCCATTCTCAGTTTCATACCTGAAAAGATATCAGATTTTGAGTGCCTAAGAGTATGTGATCGTTCTTTGGTTAAATATCACTCAATTATAAATGGTTTGCGCCACTGCTTAATATCGTAAATTTAGCAAAGACAACTCACAGGTAATGATATCCCTCAGCATCGACACTATTTTCATCGCGAATAATTCGCCAACCACCGCCTCCTTGGCCCGTTCCTTTGCCGGCCACAGACGGTTTTGGAGCTGCAGTTGTGAGAACTTGAACTGGTGGTCGTTTTGATGTTACGCCAGTGTACTTTCCGCCAGGGCGACCTTTATCACTGCTGCCAGTGTACTGACCTCCACCGCCAGTGTACGCTCCTCCAGGATTGTCCACATGTACGTACTTTCCATCATCGCCAGGAACATATCTGCCGTCGTTACTGCCTTGATAGCGGCCATCGCTAGCAGGACGTTGTGGTCGATAGCGTCCAGCAAGAGGGATTGGTGGCCTTCTTATTGGTACAGTCACAGGTGGACGATAGCGTCCATCGTTTTGTCCATTTGCTACCAAGAGACAGGCTAGTCCAATTGCTAGGATCTAAAAGGAATCTTTAGTATATGTATAGCTCGAATGGGTTTTGAACTCTTACCAGAATCGTCTTCATTTCTCTTACACTTGTCGAAACGTAATGCGTTACACGTCTTGTTGCGATGAGCCTTATATAAAGCCATAAAATCACCTCCAAGTTAACAAGTTGAACTATAATCACGGATACTTTACGATTTTTCGCTGCGTAAGCAAACGACATCTTTAGATTTAGATTGATGACTATCTATACAGGGTGTTGCAATCTTAATCAAGTTGTAGTTTCCAATTGAAGCAATTGAGATAGAGTAAGCACCCTGTTTTGAATGGAAAAGTGGCTCCTTAATAAAGTATTAACCGGCATTGCCGCTTTTATTAAAACGGAGGCAATCGGTGGTAATGTCTATGTACGAGTAGTATGAGCTTATCTTAATTACCATCTACGAGACGGAGAGGGTGTTTCTTCGAAGATGAAATAAATTTTCCGACCGTACACACCTTGATTTTAGCTTAGCTCGACATGTGGTAATGATGACCCATAAGACGAATGGAACACAGATCGATCGAAAAGACCGATTGACAGTTGTAAAGGATCCAGTGGGGGATGGATATGGAGTTTATCTAGAAAAAGTGAGGTAGATAAATTTTTAATTATCGCTGCACTGTAAATCATCGCGGGGGATGAATTATGCGTTGGATTGTGTGCATTTATTATACTCGATGCTTGTTCTAAGGTGAACTAATCAATGGCAACGATAGTTTTAACTGCGTCATATGGCAGACTGAATGGGATTTGTGATTTGTTTTCGTTGTTGGTCAGATGATGAGTCAATGGTGATGAGATCCGGGTTAAGGCAGATGGATGGATAATTTTCGAAAACATTTGTCGGAACTGTCAGACTCACGTGTGAAGAAGAGTGTTTATGCCTAAAAGAATTAACTAAATTGTTGACGCGACAGGTCTGAAGCGCACCATGGCACAATCATTCAAACTTACTGCGTTGTCGGCCTTATCATTCTGTGTACAGTGTGAGGGGACCATGATTTTTTGCGGAGTTTAAACGGGGGGAGAGTGAGAAACTTTTTCCATAAGCAGAAAATATCGCTTTTGGAGTGTTGGATAGCAGTGCACCTGGGGCCTCAGCCAATAAATGGTTTTCTCTAGTTACATACATAAGGATGGTTGATGTCTTAATCCACTTGTGCGCTTTACTTTAGAACACTACGTCGTGACTATGGAATCAAATCTAAGATTCATCAGGACAGAGAGTTAATATTCATTCGCTCGACATATCGTAAACCATCTGAGGCACATGATGTCCACTTTTTTAATCAGGGTTTATATCTTCTCCTCCAAAGCCAACAACACAATCAGTAGCGTATGCGTTAACGTCCATGCATCTGCGTATCGAGGAGGATTGGGATAAGTGATTGCCCCAATCGTTCCCTACGCCAAAGAAATAGCGGTTGGCAAGAGTCGAAGTTGACAAATTTGCTAACTACTTCAAAGTTAAAGCTGTTCATTATGACTTTCTGTCCAATTCTTCGATGCCATGCAACGAATGACAAACTACATTCTCGGCTAAGTGCTTTGCTCCTCGATTATCTGTCCCAATAGTTATACCAGTCAACTCAAGCAAATTCATTTCAGTCATCAGATTTCGAAGATACGTTGCTTCTCTGTATGATTCGGATAGTGCAACGTATTCTGCTTCCGTTGTCGATATAGCCACTGACCTTTGCTTCTGAGAACGCCCGGTGATTACTGCTCCATTTAGCGTAAAAACGCATCCTGTGTACGATACCCTGTCTATCTCGTCGTTCGCATGGTCAGCATCTGAAAATCCTCGAAGACCAAGTGCATCCTTTTTGTACACCAACCCAGAGTTCTCTGTGGATACTGTCCAATGTCTTCTGACTTCTTGATGCATACAACATGTCATCGACATGCACTGCAATGACTGTGAATTCTTCCTTGTTTGATCCATAGTAAAGACATGTATCGTTAGTTGCAGGTTTGAGGCCTAGATCGCGTAGTGTTTTGTCTAGCTTCTTATGCCACGGACGCCCTGCCTGCCGAAGACCATAAAGTGCTTTTCTCAGATGACAAACGCTCTGAGGTTCTGGAGCATCTGTTCGGCCATTATTCCTGCTCCATCTTTTCGCCCATCTTCTTTTACTATCATCTGCAGCGCCTGCTGAAAGTATTCTGTAGGGTTCATGTAAGTCTCTTCACAAGTTTTCACGAACAGCTAATGCCATTAGGAGTCTAATCGATTCAGGAGTTAGCTACAGGTGCAAAGGTTTCTACGAAATCTATTCCTTGGCGTAGCTAAAATTCTCTGGCAACAATTCGAGCTTTCTTCCTATCAAGCGATCTATCCGGTTTCAACTGATTACGCAGAACAACTTTACTGATCACAACAGCTCTATTCGCTGGACGCGTGACCAAGTCCCCCGTATTATTCTTGATAAGCTCTCGGATCTCATCTTCGATCGCCTCTAGCGATCCTTGTGCCTCTGTTCCAGACATCGCATCTTCGAGTGATAGCTCTAGTATGTTCGCCATCTCCATAGTTCCGACTCCATCCACCGAATCGAAATGATCTTCGTCATCTGTTTTCTCTTTCTCTTCGCCTTTGTTTTCTCCATCCAGGCTCTGCTATTCGGATTATTTTGCTTTGGTGGTGCGCGATACAGACCTCGTTTGATATGTCTGTTCAGTATCTTTGTTCTGCTCTTGAAACTTTTGAAACTCGATTGTAATCCTGTGGTACAGGAGTACCTTGGACTCTTTATCTCCATTTAATCGTTGCATCGGTATCTGAATTGAAGTTGATCCATTTTCGCTCCCAGATTCTTCACCAGGAATGGCAAAATATTTTTCTTGACGCTCCACGCCGATCAGCTTGACATCCCTGTTAATAACCACATTTCGTTTTTCAGGAACCCACACTCGGCACCCCTTGGATGCTTCAGAGTATCCGAACATGATCCCTTCAGTTGGGCGCGCCTCGAACTTTCCCTTACTAGAAGCTTTATCCAATGTAAATGCTCTTGCCCCAAACACCTTCAGATGACTCAGGTTCGGCAATCTTTTGCTCCAACATTCAAACGGTGTGTGGCTATCCAAACTGACGGATGGACATCCATTTCCCAGTTAATTTGACGCTGCTACAGCTTCTGCCCAAAACTCGTTTCCCATACCTGATTGAATGAACATGCACCTCGCCATTTCGACGAGAGTGCGGTTTTTGCGTTCCGCCACCCCATTTTGCTGTGACGTGTGTCGAACAGAAAGTCGTCGTTTTATACCATTTCTTTTGAGGAACTCGTCAAACCATTATCCGACATCAAACATTTAATTTTGCGACCAGTTTGTGTCTCTACGAGAGCTTTGTATTCCTTGAAAACGCAGAAAACGTCATTCTTTTGTTTCAAAAAGAAAACTTCGCACCATCGGCTGCTATCATCAATGAAAGTGATACAAAAAACCTCGATTGCGCCAACGATTCTGTCCTGGAAGGTCCCCAGTCATCAGTGTGCACCACATCCAAATGCTTTGTACACCTCTTTGACTTCTTGGGAAACGGCAATAAAGTCATTTTTCCGCGAAGACAAATGTCATATGATTTACGTCTTTCGTCTTCGATGATCTCTAGTCCAGTCACCAATCTTCTCCCAGACATGTCCGACATATCTCCTCCGTTTAAATGGCCAAGCCTGCGATGCCACAACTCAAAATTCGATGCCTTCAGACTGACCACGCACGCCTGTGGAGTACTTTCCTGGACATAGTACAAATGTACAATTCGATTCGCAATCACCTTGATTTCGCCATCATTTCCGCCAGCAATCACCTTCTCTTTGTTGAACGTGATGGTATGTATTTCCGTGGTCCGTTATCCTCGCAACAAAAAGAAGATTAGTCCTCAAGTTTTTTTTACAAACAATGTTTGGAGTTTTACTGACCTTTCAATGTTCCCGTCTGTAATGACAATCGCAGCTGTACCTATTGCCTCGAAAGTCGCACAAGCATCGTTTGCCAGCAGAAGCTTCTCTTGCACCATGACGATGAAAACTAACGTTCGTCATTGCACATGTATTACGTACAATCATTATCCAAGCACCATGGTTCTCTGTAGCCACTTTTCAAAATCCCCAAAGCCTGATCTTCCACTTCGGCTGTTTCCACACTTTCTGCCTTTGCTGACGATTCTTATTTTCTGGACATTTAGACGCCTTTTGGCCAACTTGATGATATCTGTAGCGCTTATACCTGAACGTTTTGTTGCCTTCACCTGCATTACAATAGTTTTTCCTATGTGAAGCACCTCGTTCAAACTTTGACCTGTTCGGGCATGTGCCTCAATGGACATACATCGCTTTTGTATCACCGTCCACCTTACGTTGGTTTTGTTCATCGTTCTTCTCAAGTAGTTTCTCCCTCAGGACTTCAGGTTTCGGCAATTTCTCAGGATTCCACAGGACATCGGAACAACTCGAAGCTAGGTGGTAGTCCGTTCAGCAGAAGTATCGACAACGATTCTTCGTGTATATCAACACCCATACACATCAATTGTGAAACTGTGTCCAAGAACTCCATTAGTTCCTGCAGTTTGTAGGTTGCCACACGCTTCAGAAGTGTCGCCTTCTTGACTGATCCTATGGAGGCGAATTCTACTTTCAATCGATCCCAGACACTCTTGGCCGTATCCAAACCTTTCACCAGCCGCAATAGACTCGGGTCGATAGCCATTATCAAATCTGACTTTGCCTTTGCCTGTGCTGCTCCGTTGAAGTGCTTCCATGTCCCACATTTGGTCATCACCACCTCAATTTGCATTACCCATGTGTCGTAATTTTTGCTTGTAAGCGGCTTGATAGCGTTCATGTTCATCGGCATCGCGCACTTAAATTGTCCGCAGTAATTAAATTTGTTCAGTTATTTATTTTCACTATTTACTCGTATTGTGGTTTGGGTCTGAGCTAATAACCCGTTTTTACAAGTTTTAAAGTCTTTTCAAAAGAACCAGCGTGAACGCCAGAGAAAAGCGAATGAATGAAAATTTGGATTACACGAAACTTTAAAAGTATTGCCATACAAAACAAGATATGCTTAAAGATGAATGAACACGAAGAATGCTGCCAAAGCGCTGGTTGAACGATTCGTACTTCTTTGACTTTCTCTAAGATCTGCCGTAGTGTGAAGCTGCGGATCCTTGACCGCAAAAAAATTGTCATCATCAACGTCTTCACTTGGATCCGTACCTGATGTAGTAAATATTAGTTCGTTGTCAGTTGTTCGGCCGATTTTAAAGCAGCGAAGATCCTCCGAAATATTTTATTTATTTGCAGTTACTTTATACGGTTTCTGGTGCTTATTGCGCCAATACAAACTAACGTAAGCTCTGTAATTGTTTTATTGATATTTAGAGGTTTTCGATCGACGACTTCATTGTCACTAGAACCGAGTTGTCACTGTCAGTGAACTGATTCGGTTAAACAAGGTTTTCAGCATCAGCAGCTGTCTTATTTTGTGTTTGTGCAGTGCCGGATGGGTTGAGTCGTGGAATGTTCATTGTCAATGTGTCGATATCAAGATATCGTAATGTCCATCGTTCCTTTTATGGTTCTATTTGTCTTACGGAGCTGAGAATCTCCTCGAGGACTAAATTTCTGTTAGACAATCTGAAGAGGGAGTTCGAGGAGAGTGTCCTTGTCAACATTTCAGAGAAATGTGTCTTACTCCATAATTTCGTTGAAAATTAAACTACCATCGTTTTTAGACTGAGTCCATACAATACGCATTGATGACCCCCATAGATTCAATCATGAATTTGGTGAACTATTACTCCGCCTATTTCAGCCTTGATAATTGTAATTGTGTCTCGAACTCTGAGAATGTAAATGTCAACTGAGAAGATATTTGAATGCCATCATGTCTGACCTGATACTATCGTCTGACCTGGTTGTCAACAATATTGGTTCATATCCAACTTTTATTACAAGAGTAACATAGCAAGGAATCGACTTATCGTTGCCTAGCAGGTATGCTAAGGCTGGAAATTACTATCGGAGGTCTCCATGTCAGACCATTGGTACATCGAATTCACAAGCGTATGCGAGGTCTTGACCTAGTTGAAGTGGAGGAATCCGCGGAAAGCATGCTGGACACGATTTTTGAGGATCTCGGCAGGTCCAACTAAGCTCAGGATGTAATAAAAACTAGAGGAAGCGATTCAGAACCTTCAACGTTACCCCACAAAGTGTTTTGAAGTAACATGCCCAGCTAGAAAACAATCCTGCAAATCACCCATTCTTTGGTGGAATCAGAAAACTTCTCAATTACTACAGGAAGAACGGAATCTTTACAGATCCAAGCAAAAAGAATATAAGAAGCTTAGTTGGATTTCGAAGAGTGCCGCTTATAAAAACTTTTGTGCAAAGGTCGAAACTGTTGGTGGACGTAGTAGACCGGTCAAAGTCCTCGAAAGTGGAAGTTTAACCAGAATGAAATCACTTAGAAAACCTAATGGGACTTACTCAGAGACTCTCCATCTCGCTTCCCAGGTAACCTATTCGGAACCAGTTCAAAACCAGCTCCTATTATCGAAACATATAGTGAATTGAGTAACACAAATTGACGTAGCTAGTATATCTCATCGGCTGCTATGACGGATGAAGCCATTAACCATGCTGTTGGTTCTTGTAATGGCCTCAAGTTGCCTGAAACCGAAGGCTTATGCCCAATTATGTTACAAAAAGTATATAAACTAGCTGCTGGTAACTCTGAAGAGAATCTTCATAGCTAGTCTGACACTGGCTTACATACCGAAACCGTGGCGAACAGTGAGAGTAGCCTTTACTCGTATACCCTCGCCAAGGGCTTCAAACCTATAAGTCTGACTTCCTTCATGTTGAAAAGCATGGAGAAAATGGTTAGTTTTAGTTTTAAACGCATTTTATTTTCTAATCAATAACTCTTACATACTAACAAAAAATGCTTAAATGCTAATGGTCCAATACCTCACAACTTACGGTCAGGTTGGCCACAACCATTAAATTGTGGTTGCTACCTTCGGGTGGGGGGGTATATAAAAAATGGAGAAAATGGTCGAGATCTATGTGTGCAAAACTGTCTTGCAAATGCATCCTGTATCAGCGATGCAATACGCTTGCCAAAGCGGAAAGACTTGCGCGAATCTGGTAGGCAGAATTGAAGGCGCACTCATAAAGAAGGAACACGCGCTAGACAATTTCATCGATATTGAGGGTGTTTTGGGCAATGCAACTTTTGGCGGCATGTGTAACTCTGTTAGACAACCAAGCACATCGTAGAAATGCTTGTGAATGGGACACTGATTGCGAACTGCGGCCAATATATCATGATGCTGGTAAACAGGGGCTGCTCGCCAGGTGGCGTTCTGTCTCCATTGCAATGGTGCATGTTGGTCGACTCACTGCTCAACGCGCTCAATAGTTTTGACGTCTATGCATACGAGGATGATGTATTATAGCTGCACTGTACTGTATTCAGGCAGCCCTTTAATCGATGTGATCGACGATTGGTGCACTAGAAATTAGCTCTCAGTAAATTCTTTTAAAATTGTGGAAAGTGACTTGAGTATTTAAAGGCATCACCATACAATTTGTTGGAATTAGTATGGAAATTAAAGAAGTTGACAAGATGTAATCAAGTTTCGACTTTATTAATTTATTACGAGTACATTAATGTGACGATTAATTATGGTCTTTACATAAGAGATGCTGAGCAACAACTGTCTATTCATAGTTGAGTGTAACTCTGATCATCCTAGCATATATAGGTTTACACCTTACGCACAGATGGCATTACATACATTTGTATGTGGATTAATTTAAATACAAACTGTTAATTTACATATTTCAACACAATTCTCCCAAGAAACTTAGTATTTGGGTGTTATCCTGGATAACAAACTTATATTGACTAAACATGTTACACCGAAAGCCTCTAAGGCGCTGGCAGTACAAAGGAGCTGCCAGGAAAACTTGGGGCCCGTCACCGAGAAGGGGGCCTTTCGATCTATATGACTATAATGAGGCCAATTATATCCTATGCGTCAGTTGTCTTGTGAAATAAGCTCTCTCGAAAATACGTGATTGCTGCTTTTATCAGACTCCAAAGAACGGTCTGTGTCGGGTGCATATGGGCTTTTCTTAGCACACCAGGCTCCGCTCTAGACGCATTGATGAATCTCTCTGTTCTTTATATTTATATAATCGGCTGTACTCTCAAAGACATCTTCTGTTCAAAAAGAGGTTATCTTTTGTACAAGTGCGTATTGTAACTTTGATGACCTTGCGCTCCTACTTCCCTTATGACTCTGGTCTTATGGAAATTCCGTCTGATGTATTAGCACCTGAAATCCTGCTGCAGAAAAATACGAAATCGATTCGATAAGAATCTGAGTCAGAAAAGGGATGTAGTCGGATCTATACGGATGGCTCCAAAACCTATCGAAGATCTGGCGCTGGTGTCTTCTTAAAGGACGACAAAACAGGTGTCTGTTTTCGAAGTTGAGATATGATGGCAACGAACTCTATTGTAAAGAATCGGTGAAGGAGGCGACACATTTGCATCTATAGCTACAGTCAAACTGCGCTTAGGGTCTTGCTAAACCCTCTCACGAGTTCAAGCAATTTTAAGAATGCGAAACTTCACTAAGTCTTGTCTGGATCCCAAGTCACAATGATATTCACCGATGAACTTGCTAAGTAAGGCTCAGGTGAGATTTTTTTAGTACCCGAAACTATGTTAGGTCTATCTGCGTTATTGGTTAAGGCTTCCATTCATATGAGCACAAATTCAGATGGCATAACTCCTAAGTTGCAGGCAGACCAAATGAATGCTTCCCGAAGTCTCTAAGATGTCAGCAACCTGCGAAAGACTGCACGTCCTACTGGCGTCGTGACGGGACAGTACACTTTGGTTATGCACTTAAATGTGCTAGGCATAAGTGACACAACATCTTCCAATGCTTGCTGTGAAAATGATGACGACACTGGGGGGCACTACCTCTGTGAATGTACGGCTTATGCCCACATCAGGCTGCAGGTACTCGGCTTTGATGTGGTGGGTGCTGGTACAATATTTTATCATTATTTTCTTTCCATTAAAAGGAACTTATTGGACTAGTTCTTTGTCTCAGTGCTCTGTTCCGACAGAAAAAGAAACCTTGGTTTCCACAACGAAGACGAAGGCACATGATAGGTGGGTCTGTCTAGTACTTAGTTCTAGTGCTAGAATCTACGCACTGCATGGCTATACTCTGTTTTGAATCTTATGAGGGTCAATTTCGTCCTACTCTGCTGTATATTTTAAGCTATTTAGTAGATGAAACCCCCGGGCGAAATCAGCATTGAAGTCTACAGTCATAGCTTAGTTTCAATGGATTCCTCATACATAGATATACGAGTACTTCGACGTTTTCGGATCTATGGGACTGGCAGTACTAAGTCAAGATTTTTAAAATAAATATGAAAGCATATGAGTTCCCATCCTCGACGTCAAATACAGACGTGGTTTACCATCGACTGCTGCAGTCCAAAGAGTCCTGGCCTGGCGGATTCATTTATACGAGAATTTAAATTCCACTGTAAAAATAAACAGCCTTTATGAGGATGCAAAAAGTCTTGAATTTGGAGGTGTTCTTACAGTACTACCTTACCTTCATTCCTGAAGAAGAAGGACGACAATTCGTATCTCTCTTATATTATACGAGCAAAGTTCTAAGCTGGATGCCAAAGTCTTCTTCGAGACATCTTTGGTATCAAATCGAGTAGTAAGGGGGATTCAAAGAAATCGATTTCGAAGCGGGTTAAAATGTTGCCAACTCACTTTAAGTCAAATTGTTGGTACTGCATTCGACGAAATATCGTATTTTTCTGGGGGAAACTGCCAAATCAGCATTAAGTCCAAAACACAGATGAGGATATAAAATCAACAAAATTCTGTAGTGTTGAACAGAAGGGAGGCAGCCGCACGACAAGTGAATGCAGTAGAATGCTATAAAGCAGATATTACCGCCATCTAGAAAGTGGAATAAGATGTGCAGGATAAAAGGGCATACAAAACTGTGGCATACTCTTCAAGATAACTGCAGAGGAATGAAACAGTGCTCATTTGGGTGCTGATGGTTTCTATATAACAGATTTAGGTAGCAAATGCTGTGGCTTTTGGTCAAAATTATGCAACCAATTCCAAACTGTGGTCTTTAATTCATTTGAGCCCAAAATAGGAAATCAGGACAGTCTTGATAGTATGATCGGAAAGCACAGCCTGAATGACAATTCATCTGGAAATGAACCAGTGCTAGCGTCTCAATATTCGCAGAGTAATATAGTATTCCGGACATCAAACAAATGTTGCTATCACCGCAAGGTGCACCTCTAAATGATTGCATATTCTGAGCTACCAATAGAACGTCCATGGATATCTCAAATGCTTAGATACTGTAAGAGAGCTTAACATTGAATGGCAACAATTGCGATAAATATTCAGGATTATGAAACAACACTGTATAGAAGAAGGACTGAGTCCTATCTTGTAACAAAGGCGATGTCACAGACACTTCTGAAATTTGGTAGCCGGTAAGTATAGTCCAAATTTCGTTGTCAGGTAGAATGAGTAATTCAACCTGGATAACGAAATTTATAGCTTTTGTCCAATTGGCAAAAATAAAGTTAAAATACTAATGTTTGGCCGGACTGGCTACCTTACAAGCCAGTCCAGGAGATATCTTCCTTTTGTTGAATCTGGATTGTGCCCGAGCCATAAGAGAGGTATAAGTCTGTTTAATAACACATACGAGATTTTATCGGCACTCCAGCTATGCAATTCATGGTAAAAGAGTCAACAATTGACCAAATAACCAAATAGATATCCTAATGGATGCTCATAATCTGCTTACTGATATTATTGCGGCGTATGACAGGATCTAAAGAAACAAGCTAAACAAAACTTTAACAAACATTTCGATGGTGAATAAAGCTAAGGAGTAATTTCTTTTAATGTCGAAAAGGGTTGGGGTTAAGGCAAGGTGGTGAGCTGCAAAATCCGTGAGCCAGCATCAGATCCGCAATTTTCCAAAAATAATAGAAAATCAGGGAAAAACCAAGTACATACTCGTATATTCTGTCTATAAGAACAGACGATTTGGGCAAAGCACCACAATGGGTAGATAGGAGAGATATTTAGGGACTTTGTCCATCCTGGGTTCGCTAGTAACTTTCAATAGTTAAAATCTCGTCAAAGATCAATCGGAGAAATACATTTGCCCATTGTCGCCTCCTTGTTCTAAGAGGGTAATCGAGTAATATGAACTAGCTAAGGTCTTGCCTTTTTGACAAACGGAAAAGTGGTTTTCACATCTTCGTTGTATTTACTGAAAATTCTTAACTATGAAAATATTGTCGGCAATATACTGAAGTTGCAAATACAAATGTCGAGCGAATTTGACAAAAATTGTCATAAAGTGCACGACAAAGAAAGGTCGAGGGCTATTGCCAGGTGATACTATGCGATGCCAGCCCATTTTTGGCATTTATTTTAATAAAAGATTTATCGAAGAAGGAACTCAAGTATTCGGAGAAGGAAATCAGCAACGGATACGATTTCCAATTGTAGTTCCCAACAGCTGCTCCCACAAAGGTGATTTATGAGCAGACACTGTCAACAAAGCCACCGAACCCACACCCAACTAAATTTGCCCAATCAGAGAAGCCGATATTTTGCGTTGTTTAGTGTCTACAGTGCCTACAAGACCTTGTCACAGAAATAGTAGTGTAAGTGTAAACACTTGAACCTACGAACCGCGACGGAATATTAATGCCTTCACTGCGGAAGTATTAGCAACCGCACACCATTCATGACTGTAATACGCCTTGAGTGGGTTTTGGAAATCTCTCACTGGGAAAACATTGCCGTAACCGAAAACATTGACACGGGTCATTCAGGAGCAGATTTGAAAGCATTCTTTTCTCGCTATAAACCCCAAGAAGAAGCTTACAGTGAGCAGGCTGCTGTAAAATCTTACACAAATATCCTCTCAGTATCTGTTATATATATGTACTAAGTATTTTACCATGACACAAACGGCAATATTTCCACCACCAACATGAAGGTCATGCGCAATTCAGTTGAACTCGATCTGAGGCCAATATTCCCAATTTTCGGTGGCTGTAGCACTTTATACCATTCGGTTACCACGCTGGAGTATTTCTAAAACGATCCTTGGTATAAGACGATGTGTCCATCTTCCTTTTAAGGATATGTTCCATTGCTGTTGCCAGGCTGCGATACTACCGGGTCTATCGTATTTTCTTTTTTCGTTGCCTACCCGACAATTTGGGACTGCCTCGCTTTTGAGACTTACTATTTCGTCAGCAAATATATCGACAGAAAGCATTGGAAATATGACGAGTATAGCATCATGCGAGGCAGTTCGAAATGCACTGGCAACTTTCAGTGTGCTAAGGCCGTGTGGTCAGATTTGATTTCCCTCATATAAGCCTTAATCTTCACGGCAGTTGACCATATTTCCGCTGCGTACATTAGTAAAAAACTCGAAGCTACAGGAAGAATGAGTCTTTTATCCTGCCTTTCAGCCTTGTTTTCGATGATTTTTCACATACCTGCTCTAGGTGATGTTTAAAACTAGCCGAATATCAATCACAACTCCGAGGTACTCGAAAAACGTTTGAGAAACAATCTCACGCCATCAAACTATGAGCTTTATCGTAATAAACACAGCTCAAGTTTTATGATCGGCAAGATGCAAACCGTTGTTAGTTAACCAGCGACGTACAGTTGCGATCGTTTTTGCTGCAACCACTAAGACAATGTCATCTGCGAATCCGACAAGCGACGTATTACTTGGAATCTGTAGGTGTAAGAGTTCCTCGTACATAGTGTTCCATAGTAGGGGGCTTAAGACCGAGACTTGCGGTTTACCGCACGCTTTTGCTCCCTCATTGGAGTCATACAGAAGGATTCTATACGAGAAATAGCTCTTTGTCATTTTACGAAGATAGTTCTAAAGACAGCGTTCCCAGTTCGCTGTGTTAAACGCGTTCTTCACCGCCAAGGTTATAATAGCGCAATATTTCTTGCTGCTACTTCTCCAGTTCCTACCCTGTACTGCGCTTGGAGCTCTTCGAGCATTTGTTACATCTACTGTTGACCGTGACTTACGAAAACCATATTCCGATAGACATCCTGCATTTTAAATTACTGGCACTATTGTAAATGATTCGCCGAAGAATTTTTCCCGAACGTGTTAAGCAAAAAAATCTGGTGATACAACGAAGGATAATTTGGATTCATTTTGCATTTTGGCAAAAGCAATAGCCGTTGGCGCTTCCAAGAATTAGCCTTCTCCAAGTCAACAAGGCAGGCACCAGTACATTGTTTTTTGCCTTTATTCCATTGGATATCGGACACCAGTATAAACGCTGCATGTGAGATATAATGTCCCGCCTTAAAACCGAATTGATTATCCGGAACTATATGTTTGTCCTCAACCTAGACAGAGATCTATTGATTACTTTTTCAAAAACCTTACTGATATTCGGAAGGAGACTTATCGACCGGAGATTCGCCGGATTGGATATATCCTTTCCGTTTTTGGGGATAGGTTGAACCACCGCCGTTTTCCAATGCGCTGGATAATGTGCATTATTCATTGCATTACTAAACAGGGTGGTAAATGTCCACCGCTTCTAGAGGAAGATGTCGAAGCACGATGTTTGGAATACCATCGGTCCCCACTGACTTCTTAGCCCTGATTGTGTCGAAGATCTCACGGAGTTTTTGCTTCGAAATGAACGGGGGTAGGTCACCTTCTCTGGCAATGACGTTATTTGCCATATTTTCGTTGCTAAACCGGGTGAAACCAGAGCCCTCAGATCGCCAGTTCCCTATTTCATTTCGAATGCAGAAGTCGTGCACCAAGATGCAATTGTCCAGGCCGTAATTAGGGCCAATGGTATCAGTGGCCTTGTATACTTCCTGGAAAGTCGCCCCTATGGCCTCAACCTTCTCCTGTGGATCCTCGATCACAAAAAAGTCGTCATCATCAGCGGCCTCATTTGGATCAATACCTGCTATTGTCAGTAACCGTTCGTTGTCTGTTGTCCGGGCTATTTTAAGACACTGAAGGTCGTTTTGATTTTTTCTCCGAAATAGTTTATTGATTTGCGGAAACATGTTCGGGTTGTTGGTGTTTACAGCCCGAACCTTGTTGTTCCAATACAAACTTACAGCAATTCTGTAATTTTCTTTTATTAACTTTTGCACATTTTTAATCGACGACTTCAGTGTCCTAATCTCCGGATCTTGTCTGTCAGTTAACTGCCTGTACAAGTTTTTGAGTCTTGACAGAAGTCTACTTTTCTGTCGGTGCAGTGCGTCAATAGTAGGATTGCGGAACAGGTCTTCGTTAGTTGTACGTCGATACCGCGGTATTGTAGTGTCCATAGTTTGTTTAATTGTCTCGTCCATTTGTTTTAGGTACTTGTCGATCTCCTCGTTTGACAAATTCCTATTGGACGGTGGGTGGAGCGTGTTCGAGGAGAGCGCTCTTGTCAAAGTTGCGGAGAAGCGTGTCCATCGAGTCTTACTGTAGTTGTAAGAATATCTTTGGACAAACTCCTCTAATACCGCAATTTCGTTGGGAACTGTAATTTCGGTGCTAAAACCGCAATGGTCGCTGTCATACACGAATGTGCGCAGACAGTTTAGCGTTTGTAAATTCGTACCTGTCAGTCGTATACGTTCGTCGTACAGCAGTAAATCCAAATAAGACCCGCCTCTGGGAAACGACGGGTTATCCGTCGCTTTAAGACCGAGTCTGTACATGACATCGTGCTGACCCCACCAATCGAGTAGTAGGTTCCCTCTAGTATTTGGCAAATTATTTCCCCAATCTCTGTGTTTAGCGTTGAAATCCCCGCCGTTTATAAAATAATTCTCCCCCGATTCCAGCCTCAGAAGTCGAAAAAGCGTGTCGAGCTCTGTAATGAATAGAGTGGATTGTGAAGCCTCAGGTGCATAAACAGAGGCCAAGTACAGCCGCTTTCCACTGCGGAGAGGGATGTAAATGACGACTGCCTCCAACACCCGGAACCTGCGCAACACTTCCTTGTACACTCTGTGAAATTTTTTACCTTCTTTAATGAAGATCGCGACACCGCCTCCACGCTTTGATCTGGGCCGGTTTCTTCTTCTAACAATATAATTATTGTACTCCAGTTTGTGCTTATCGGTTAGCCTGGTTTCGCAAGCGAAAAGCACATCAGGACTTTGGGCTTGTAGCAATTTAAACATGGCGACTCTTCGTTCAATCCCAATCAGTGAATTAACATTCACCGCAAGGATCTTCAAAGTTTGCTCCACCATGTGCGTACCCATTACGACATGTGTTGCGTTAGGCCCGGCAGCAGCGCGTAGATCTGGTTCACCCGCTTGACCTGTTCTTGAACCTGCTTTTGCAGCTGAGCCATCTGCCCTTGGATTGCGAGCAAGATCGCCAGCATGTTAGGTGTAACTTCCGTTGTTCTCGGCATTGGCGCCTGAGAAGCAACAGTCGCTTGTTGTACCGTAGCCTCCCTACCTGACGCCATTTGGGCGTAAGAAATTTGGGACGTAACGGCTGGTGTTTGAAACTTAACAGGTGAACGTTTGACCTCCACCTTCTGCTGCCGAGCCAGTTTTGCTTTCTTAATGTCAGCGAACTTAGGACAACCCCGATAGTTTGCGGTGTGTCCCACGATCCCACATAATACGCACGAGAGCTGCGTCCTATCGGATGCTCCGTCCTACCCAGAGCACACTCCTCGGTTCTTTGCGCACTTCACGCATCGAGGCTGCATTTGGCAGTTCGACGCGGCGTGCCCGAACCTCTGGCAGCGAACGCATTGTATAACGCCTTCGCTCCTTTTTCATTTTTCCCAGTGAATCACCTGGTAGTCTAGGATATTGATTCTCCTTAGACTATCCACACTGCTTTCGGGACTGAGCTGCACCAGGAAGAACGGCAGACTCCGTTTCTCCCGCCTGGCTCTAGCTGTGGTAAATGGCTTTACCTCCACAAACTTGAGTCCCTCGCACTCCTTCTCTTTGAGCAGTGCCAGGATCTCCTCAGGATCAGAAGACGGTTCCAACCCCTTCATCAGCATCGATTGCCATTTTTCACACTTCGGTGTGAATGAGTAGTGCTCCGTCGTCGTTTCTTTCAGGAGCTCTTTCACTTTCGCGTAGCCCTCCACTGTATTACAATGGATGGCATGGCCATAGTTCCCCAATCGCTTAATATTAAAATTGTTACCAATGAACAACTAACACAGGTCCTTGGTTTCATTTACCTCAACTTTTTAGGTGTTGATAGGAGGCACCTTCTCCTTCTTCTTCTGCTGCTGCTGTTGTTGTTGTTTGTGCTGCTGCTGTTTTGACGCATTACATCCATTGACCTCTCTAACAACGAAGCTTAGAAGATCTGCATCTAAGGTATTCATATTCCATTTAGAGCATTTGAGTGTTATTCGATATTGCTGTGCGTATAATGATCACTCACGTCCAGTTATTATCCTCAGTAGTCCGCTGCTTGCGAAAGCAATATCAATGATAGAACCTGATCTTGCTGTGCCAAACGTATTTATAGTTCCAATATCCAGACTGGAAAGTGCTTCAAGAATAGGCTACCTTCTGCGATTTATAAATACGAGTATATGGACTGCACCACGATGACGCACGCCATGCATGGAATTCGCCTGGGATTATTATAGGACTCTTGCCAATAAGGTCGACAGCAAGTCTGTCCAAGATCATTTCGCAGCTTTCTAGAGTAGTGCTAGGTGGTATACTAGCTAGCTAGATAGATATATACGGGAATGTATAATATGTAAATACCGCTTATCTTCGCACGCACAAAATAATTCTCAGATTGTTCCAAGTATTCCTGGATGGAAGCGTTTCAGCAAACCCAAGTGGCTGACTTATATGTAACGTCGGTGAGCTAATTATTTTCAGTTAGGTTTCTGTATTGCTCTCAGAGAATCGCTATGTCAATTTTGAATTTACGCACGTTTTGGAGGTCTTGAACCCCTTCGCAATGCAGTGTAGTCATATTTTTTTTGGGTATAGTTTCGAGTGCGGTTTTATATTCTGCACTACCGGTTACATGTTCAGATTCGGCCCTGTAAAGCAAACAATATTTTCCTCTTTGCAATCTTCTAATTTGCAGATTTTTGCAGTGTCCGAACTGGAAGAATCTAAAGCATCGTTTCAACGCAGTTTTTTCTCGTATTCGAAAATAACCCCAGCCGGTCCGCAGGAATAGTATTTTCGAAATTTTTGTTCTTTAGTTTGTAATTTCCAAACACAGAAACGACTCAGTGCATCAATGGGGTAGTAACTAATGCGCGATGCATTCGTTTTTGAGTTCGTTATATCAGTCCTATCCTTGTAGGAAGAAAGCGAGAATAGATGTATCACTAACAAGACACTTTGTAAGAACCTTATCATTCCAGTTTTGTTTTTGCTTTAAGCATTTTGAACGCAAGATTTTTCGAAAAATTTTTGATCCCATTTGCGTCGACGGGCTTTGAAAGAAAGGATGTCAGAACGAACTCTACGAGGTATATAGCAATATTGACTAGGCCGGATGGCTAGGACATGTAGAATAAACGAGTAAGAAAGCCCCGACACGGAGTGTCTTCTATTTCAATTCAAAAGCAGACGACGGCATCATAGCGCATACCAAGTCCACAACTCTCTTGGGGTATGCATATGAATACAGTTGGCCAAGAATTATGCTAACTAGAGAGGTTCATTGGTTAAGGCCATCTACGTAAATAAGTTACATGATGCTGCTGTCGCTTTGCCACTTAAGTGAAAGGTTTAAGTAAACCGGAATCACAGTTTTTTCTGAGTTCTCTTTTGCCACAGATAAAAGAAAGAAACCAATCGGTGGAAACCCCAAAAGCTGTTTCATTAGTTCTGTGTAGTTCCACAGTCTACAGCAGATAGAATTTCAAGATCCAGATGCTGGGTCTTCAAGCAAATTTCAAAGCAAACTTTTAATACTGCATCCTTTTTAGATCCTGCCCAAATTTTTTTTTTTTTTTTTTTTTTTTTTTTTTTTTTTTTATAATGAGCGCGCGCTCAAGGGGTTTGAGTACCCTTAAAGTGATTGTACACAGCGCGGGCAAAGGAAATTTAGGGAGGAAGAAAAGAGAGGTACCGATGTACATTGTTTTTAAATGTTTGCAAGTTATAACGACCAGGAAATACAGAGATCGGCAGGGCATTCCATAACCGAGTTGTACGGCTTAGGAACGAATCACGATATTTTAGAGTACGTCCGAAAATGGGCTTGAGGGTATACTGATGAGCATTCATAGCGAGACGGGTGTTACGGTTGAAAGTTTGAATGGGCGGAATGCTATTGGCGATTTCAGTGGAGCACTGGTGGTGGAAGTAGCGATAAAACAAAGTGAGACACGAGACATTTCGTCGGTGTTCGAGGGTGTCCATTGATTGACTGATATTAGTATCGTCAATAAGTTTTATCGCACGGTTTTGAATCCTATCTAGCAGGTGCAGAGATGTTTTAGGAGCACCTGACCAGATGTGGGAGTTGTACTCCAATTTTGGGCGGATGAATGCCTTATATATTGAGGCCAGATCAGAGGGGGTAAAATATTTCTTACATCGCTTGAGGAAACCTAGACATTTCGCAGCATTTTTGACGACATCGAATATGTGGTCATTCCAACGTAAGTTGTCATTAACACACATACCGAGAATGGAAAGTTTTTCGGTTTCGACGATGCAAGTGCCATTCATGGATAATGGCTGGGTGTTTAAATTTCGCTTTAAAGACAGCAGACAGCATTGTGTTTTGGAAGCATTAAATTCCACTCTATTGATAGTTCCCCAATTGGTTATGCTGTTGATATCGGAATTTAATGAGCTTAGCATACGCTGCCGTTCTCGTACTACAGCCGAAGAGCAGGGCCGTGAGTCCGGGAACGAATATGAAAAGCAGAGAGTACTGTCATCAGCAAAGGAATATATTGGATTAGAAGTAGCAGACAAGAGATCGTTAATGAAAATTAAAAAGAGTGTCGGTGACAGAACAGAGCCCTGGGGCACACCAGCATTTATTTTGTGAATATCAGACTTGAAACCGTCCAAGACAACTTGAATTGAACGTTCCGAAAGGTAATTTCTAATCCATTGAAGAAGAGAGTCGTCGATCCCAAATGCACGCATTTTCGACAAAAGAGCTTGATGCCAAACTCTGTCAAATGCCTTAGAAATATCAAGTGCAACTATCTTGCTTTCGCCAGATTGATGTACGCTTTGGTTCCACTTTTCGGTGAGACATGCCATCAAATCACCAGTGGACCTGTTGCTACGAAAACCGTACTGCCGGTCATTGAGAAGTTTTCGTGTTTCGAGATATTTCATGAGCTGACGATTTATCAGTGTTTCCATGACCTTGGAAAGAAGGGACGTAAGTGCAAAGTAGGAGGAGAGAGAAGATGATTCGCCTTTTTTAGGGACGGGCTGGACAAATGCTGTTTTCCATCTGCTCGGGAAGAGTCCTAAAGTGTAGGATTGATGAAAAAGCTTACGCAGTGGTTTTGCCAGCGAGGAAGAACACCTCTTCAGAAGAAGGGGAGATATACCATCTGGACCAGCGGATTTATGTATGTTGAGATCTTTAAGTACTCTTGCTACTACACGAGTGCGAAAGTAGATTCGTCCCATTGAAGATTCGACGCACTCAAGTGTAGGCGGAGATAAAGCACAATCTGGGAGTGTTGAGCTGGCCGCAAAATGTGCAGCAAGCAGATTGGCCTTATCCAAAGAGCTGACAGCTGGAATGTCATTGTAAATGAGCGTTGGGATGGAGGATGAGGCGGAATTTCTAATGTTTTTGACTGTTGCGTGCTACAAAAAATACATCAAATCCTATCCAAAGAGCTAAGAGTATTAATGATGAGAGCAAACTATGAAACAAGATTGGCCGGTGACTTTACGTGTAATATGATAAATTCCATTAACTTTGATTTAATGGTCATGCTATCAACTAAATGAATGGTTTCGTCCTTGGTTTACCTGGAAGAGGGTCAATTAAAGGTACCTTGTAAAGACTGCATTCACCAACTATTTTGATCTCCGAACCGGAAACATAAGACTGCAGCATACGACTTGCTCATACGAGTACATCTGCACCATAGATGAATCTTACGAATTAGCAAACGCATGGCGCATTTAAAATGGGAAATTTCGCAAACTAAGCAGCTCAAACTATCAGACAGTCGAAGATGTATGGTTGCGTCCAGTTAACCTTTGAATTGAAAAGCCATTGCAACTCCAAACATCCAACGACGCATCCGCCCAATCGCATGGATGTATCTCATAAAATGTGTAAATTGCAAATTTTTGCAACTTTTCCTCTGTGTTATTATCAAAATAAATTGTTATGCCGGATAAATTGTGTATCTTGCAAAATGAGTTGATGTGGGTATGCAAGCTACTTGCAGCACATCTCAATTTAAGTAAATCCGCTTTTGTGTTAAGGTATAGAATTTGTATCTTAAATGTCAGCAAGTGAGTGCACTATGTAGCAAACTCATCACGGGTTGTGTGATATTCTAAGACCGACATTGTGACTCCAATAAGTGGGCTGCACCCATCGGATTCTAACCAGAGTGAAAGAATCCAGAAGATAGAACTTATTATGCAAATGAAATCACTGCACTGAAAGGTTGACAGTCAAAGATCTAGGTCTGCTTAGATCCGGTGCAAAAACGAATATACTAATACAACCCGACCGACATGCCTAATTCAAGGTTTACCAAGAATGCATGAATGAGTTTTGAGTTCTGAGTAGAGTCAACTGCCTCATTCATTTGTGACAAATCAACAGTGACATCCTTCGAGAAAAATATACAAATACTCTACAAGGTTTCCATCGTTCGGTTGTACATTATGGGAATTGTCAATGCAGAGGAATACTCGTACATATGTATAAAGTGCGCGATGTCTACCCCTTGCTGGGAGTTAATTATGTCTGCTGTTCAATTTTATTATCCACACGGATTTGTCAATGAAATTGGAATGACTTAAACACTTAGCCTATTTAGATATTCTATTTACAACAAAAAAAAAAAAAAAACAGAAAACACTGCACAGAATAGCAATAGCAAGTTAGATTTATGTGACAACTTTACGAAGCACATTTGCTTCGCCGTTGAAATATGGTCTATTGACAAGTCCGTTATGTTTAAAATGTTTTAGTTACGGCTCTTCCAACCACTCATATATCACATTTGAAATATTTTGAAATGTTTAAATAAATCAATTATCAGTCACTTTCAACAATGTGTGGGTACATCTATGTACCTCGTGTTAGGAAAGTATGTGCAACTACTTTTTGAGAGGTGGAATTTCCGAGGTCAAAGCTGCTGATGGCTTACGATTTTAAGCCCTTTTTTTAGATTTGCGTTGTGTTATCAACACACATAGCAAGCGAGGGTAACAGGGAATAATGTTAAGTCTTTACTGCAGAGAGAGCGCTAATTTCTGGAGATGTGCGAAAACATTACGTTATTATGGCTCTCTATTGCCAGCCATAAAAGTCATATGTTCATAGTGTATCAAACTGTCACTGCAAGCTCTTACCGATAACTCCGGCAGTCTAAATGCGGGTTCATGATCCAAGAAGTCCGTATGACCAAAAAAGGACCGAATTAATACTGAGTGTAAAGAAGCCTGAGTTAGAGTTAGTGAGAAGGTGCAATAAGATTTTAATCGCAGCTTGGCTGTTGCTACTGACGCAAATAATTTAATTTTTAACGTCTTCCTTATAATAGAGTTCACTTCCATCGGAATTGCGTACTTATATATTCTCTTAGAATACAGAAGCAAATTCGCTTATTGAGTATGAAATTTAAGGTCGCTGTTGTCTTTAATAGGGGCACACAGACATTAGATCGCTTTTGGAGTCATCGGTGAATATTCGTCCCTTTCGGGCTCAAATTTTGGACGAAGACAATCATGAGTACAGAGACTGTCGACTTCGTATTCCCGTAGTAACCAAAGTTCCGGTGCCAGCCGAAATTTCCATATGACTGAAGTTTAACTACTTTTAACTTGTGAAATTCAAGTGAGAATTGTACCAGGGACCACTTTTTTTTAAACGAAATAAACGACGACGATACCAAAGATAGATTCTACGATCTCTTGGACAAGACCTACTCGTATGAGCAGTACTCCACTTATAGTATTAAAGTTGTCCTCAGCATCTTTGGTAGTTGTGTCGAAGTAAGGTACTCCTCCATCATTATGGATGTCCTACTGTTCTGAGAGCCAACATCGACTCGTGTCTTTATATTTTGTATCCAAAGTACGGTTGCAGAAATCCCAAATATCGTCAAGATAAGCTAATACGAGTACTATGAGGAATTTTATCGCTAGACGGCTACAATCGCAAAAGTTCGCTAAATCCCTTTCCGATCGTGTCTCCCTTAATCTCTTAAGAGGTAGTAAGCCGCCAGCATTAAACATAGAAGACCAGGGGCAACATTATCAAAAAGCCATCAGATGTGCTGGGTTTTATTTCGCCACCACAATGAAATCCCTAGATTGACAACGAGTGCGGAAAGCACACGAAGCAACAGACATACAAAGCGGCGCATAGAAGGACTAGAGCTGCTCACGAGCTCTATGAGCAAAAGAGCAAAAAGAAGTAGCATGAGTAGCGCGCGGTATAGGAAATTAAGAGAGCTACTCCAGATGTGAGATTCGGAAGTTTAACCAAAATGTAAAAAAAAACACATGCCGCAGACACAAACCGCGAACCAATGCCTGTAGAGACGAACAACGGAACATAGTAGTAGAGTCGCAGTCGACGCTGAGGATTTCTAAAGAGCATTTCTGTAGACTGTAGATAAAGGCGATGATGAACCAACTACCACTCTCAAGCAGAATGAACTTTTTAACCTGGAGGATGTAGTCCAACAATTCCGTCCACCCGACCTGGATGAAATGAAGATAGCCATATCTAAGCTTAAGTCCAACAACGCTGCTGGAACGGTTGCCCCAACTGCCGAGATCTTCAAAGCGGCAGGCGATGACTTGGTAAGGTACACTAACTCATATATGAAATATGGTCGGATAAAAGTATGCCCAATGAATGGGACCTCAGCATTGTTTGTCTGATCCTCAAGAATAGAGACCCTCTGAACTGCGCCAAGTACAAAGGCATCAGTCTTCTTTACATCGCCTACAAGATGCTATCTGCCATATTGTGCGAAAGCTTGAAGAAGTTCGTCAACAACCTGATTGGTCCATACCAGTGTGGATTTAGGCTAGAAAAGTCCACCATCGATCATATATTCAAACTACGGTAGATCATCGATTTTAGGGCAGCGTATGACAGCATACGAGCTATACAGAGCAATATCTAGTTTCGCCAAACTCTTCCGTTTGTGCAGGATGACTATGAAGAATTCACGCTGCTCTATAAAGAATTCATCGAGACGGTTGATGTCAAAAAAGGATTTGGACGAGCCGATGAGCAGTCATGCAATTTCTTTAGCATCATTCGTGAATGAAAAGGCAAAGATAGGCTTAGCGGTCAATGAGGGCAAGATGAATTATATTACGTCTCAGACATAGATAGATAGTTAAGGACTTTATCTATCTAGGCACCGTTATCAATTCAAACAACGACACCAGCGCCGAGATTAAACGAAGAATAACTCTTGCGAATCGCTGCTTCTTTGGGCTTAGAAGGCAATTGGCTAGCAAAGCCGTCTCTAGAATAACAACAGTGGCCCTACATAATACCTTAATAATCGCAATCCTGCTCTATGGCGCAGAGGCATAGAATTATTAAAAACTGATAAGAGCGCTCTTGGCTGTTTTGAGAGGAAAATTTTTCGGGTAAGTTTCGGTCCAGTCTGCATAGATGGTGAGTGGAGGAGGAAATACAACGACTCAGCCCGAAGAGTGAAGCTCCAACGACTGAGGTGGCTGGGTCATGCAGAGCGGATGGATAACAATGCTCTGGTTCAAAAAGCTTTCGAAGTCGCCCCTGAGGGACCGCGCAGTAGAGGAAGGCCGCGACTCAGGTGGCGCTCACAACCAACTTAAAGTGCGAAACGGCTAAAGATCGAGTTGACTGGAGATGCTTGTTGGTTGAGGCACAGGTCCATTTCGGATTGTAGCGCCACCTTAAGTAAGTAGGTTAGGTTAGGTTAAAACAGGGGTGTGATGGATATGCCATCACACAAATACTAGGACCAAAACCATCACAATCCTTGTGGCAAAAAGTAAGTAAGTTACCACACTAATCGCAAATTTGTTTTTGGGTGGACTTATAGGATTTTTTTTTCGTGTTGATCATAGCTGCATATTCTATTGCTTTCATTCGTACGAGTATCATGATCAGTTTCTTCGTGTGCCATTGAAACGCTCTAAATTTTTACTGTTGTCTATTCTATTAGCTTGTATATCATGGTCATCAAGAGTTTTTTCGCATATAATTACTGTTAATACCGAGAATTAATTGATCAACGAAAGAATCATCCTCTTCGGTGGCTGCATACGAACAACCTTTTATTAGCTCATTCAGGCGTCATACATATGCCTTTATACTTTCATATTTCTCCAGTTTTGTAGTGTTAAACATAAGTAGCTCGTCCCTAGTTTTCACCTTTGGTTTGAAAGATGTTTCCAATGCGTCAAGAGCGCCTTATTTGAATCAGAAATTTTTAACTGAGACAATGTTCTAAAGCAGTCATCGCCCTTGTAAGATTTCAAAAAGGCTACACGCTGTGAATCACTTTTGCTTATTAAGTCGGCAGTTATCTCAAAATATTCCCGCTCCTCCCTAAAAACTTTCCAATATTCCACTGGGTTCTCTTTTGCATTTATTGCGGTGGGGCGGTGGAATACTCATGACAGTATTCACCCCTTCATCCTTTCTAACAACTTACACTTTTTGTATCATTTTACTACAATATCTTGTAAATCACTTATATTTTCTTCCGAGACACTATTCAGATTAGACATTTATACTCATATACGAGTGTGCATACACGATGTCAATTTCTTGCCATTACACCTGACGCCATGTTAAATATTGTACTAAAAGACGTCCGTATCAAATATATGTTTATTAGGGACTAGCTTAGAAATGCTGTATTGTATACACTATATAACGAGGTATTTATTCATTATAATCCAATTACATACATATGTGTTAATGTTATATACAGTAGTAGTACAATACATTACTCCAATTTTGAATCAGTTTTTCGAGCATATTGGGTATTAACTCGTTAATAACACGTGTTATGTTGATTTTCAAGGCTTTATTTGACACTGGTTTATCGGTGATTTTAGTAAATCGAAAAGGGCCAAGTCGCACGATCTAGCGCTCCAACTCACCGGTCTAAAACGCGAGGTAAATTGCCCACCGAACTCATTTCTCAATTGGCCCATCAATTCGCATGCTGTGTGACATGTAGAGCCATCTTTCTAGAACCACATATCGACTAGGTACAGCTCGTGCATTTTGGCAGAAAAAAGTTCGAAATCATTGAACGATAGGTGGCGCCATTGACGGTAACAATGTCCTCACGGTCATCTTTGAAAAAATACGGGCCAATGATTTCGCGGACCATAAACCGCACCAAACAGTGCATTTTTCCGGGTGCATTGACAGCTCTTGTATTGCCTGAGGTTGCTCATTGGACCAAATATTGCAGTTTTGTTTATTAACATACTCATTCAACCACAAATGAGCTTCGTCGCTGAATACAGTTTTTCGATATTAAAGCGGATCTCCTTCAGCTTTTCTAAGGCCCACTCACCGAAAATTCAACGCTGTGGCTGGTCGATCGGCTTCAGTTCTTGCACGAACTGTATTTTGTAAGGTTTTGGACTAATATTCTTGCGTAAAATATTCCACGTAGTCGAGTAACACAATCCCAATTGCTGCGAGTGGACAAATTACGGTCTTCGTTAATACTGGCAGATACAGCAGCAGCAATATTTTCCTCTCTGCGCATTGACCCACTCGTATGCGTAGGGTGGCGTGATATCCAATAGCGTCAAGTTGGTGCAAACATTTTCCACTATGACTTGAATTGCTTTCTCAGTAGGTCGATTATGACGACCATAAAATGCTCGGAGTGCGCGAAAAACATTTTTCACAGATCACGAATTTTGATAATAAATAAGTCTCTCTATGATGAAATAGCTATGCTAACTGAGTATGTTTGAGTTTGACACCTGTCACGAATCACTCGTGGGCTGTCAAAAATAGAACAGTGAAAAACCAAACAGCAAAAAAATCTCCCTTTATATACAATAATTAATAGATCTTCATTTATTCTACGGATAAGGTCTTCAAGTAGTCCGATTGGACGGGATAAGTAGACATTAGCATAAAAGTGAACAAGGGTGCTGATGCAAAACTTAGGTATGTCATTGATGAAGATGCAGAATAAGATTGGACCTAAAATTGAGCCCTGCGGTACACCAGTTAGCAAAGTCTAGAATTGGAAGCTGTCTGTCTACAATCACACTGATAACCGAATATGAGGCATACTCATCTTTCACTAAATCCGAATTAAAATCTGAGTTTTTTACGTAGTATTACATGATTACAAAAAAGCGTAGTCGTGCCAGCAAAGTATGGTGACATTAGCAGTATTTGTTTGCACGCATGTAAGCGATTGTCACATAAAGCCCTCTAATTCCTCTTAAGAGTTCATCACAACAACTTAATAGCAATGATATATGTATATACGATGAGACGTTTAGTGGCAGTTCATCTGTTGGTTGGTGAACAAATTTAAATTATTTTGAAAAAATCTTGAATGTTTCAGTTTGACATTTCTGAAAATTCATTGCAACGATTCATCGCAAACGTAGAAAACAGTATTTGGAACCACTGTTTTCTATCTGCTAAGTACGTATATGGTACGAGTAAATAGCTTATATAAATTGACTTAGCGCACATCGCTATGTTATAGTTGGATTTTACATGAACACCAAATTTTTTTTGGCGGATAGCGGGTTTGCAAAACAACAGCGCTATTGTCTAAGTCACATACAATTCCAATGCCATCAAGTAAATATTTTACTCATTGCTGTGGAGCGTCTGTGCTTGTGCCGAGAACCGGATTGAGTGGGTGACAATAAACAATGACGATCAAGATGACTAGTAATTTGTCCAACAATTTTGGCAAACACAGTTAATATTTGGCCGTCTGAGGTTTTTGCAGAATTGAACATATGCGTAGGTACACCCGATATGTGGGGAAGTATCGTCTTAATGAAGCGAATAGGTAGACGTTGTACCAACTGCATCGAATTTGGTAGAGCGAATGCTTTCAATGACTACACTTTCTGTTACGACTTCATTTCAAAATCCAAGAATAGCCCAGTTTTGGGAACAAAAACAGCACACATAATGTCAGTTCTGAAGCCATACACTTATTCAAACTATACAAGGCACAAAGGGAATCTTCTCAGCACTGAATCAAAAAGGTCTGGTCCAACGGCTGTGCATCTTATTTTGCAAGTAATCTCTGCACCTAAACAGATGTGGATATTGTACTCATGAGTTATGGGCAGATGGTTTATCAAAGTTTCTATGACCTAACTTAAGTACAATGCGTCTGTAGGAGTGGAGAGAACAAGACTTAACTCTGTTAGAGTTGGGCTGGACGAATGCTCTTGTCCATATATTTAGAAATTCAAGACTTCCATATCAGTGCTCAAGGAATTTCTGTAAATAAAGATAAAGTAAGATCTATACAACAAAGAGATGCCACAATCATTTTAGGGAATGTTAAATTTTCACAAAAGGCGTCGGCAGCTGAAACTTTGCATCGGTTGCTTGACAAAAAAGCAAAATGGATTTGAATAGCTGAGCATCGAAAAATGTTCAGTGAATTAAAGGCGTAGCTTGATTCAGATACCCGATTGCAACATTTCGACCGATCAAGAATACCAGTGCTTTCGTACGATGTTTCGCCCTATGGGGCTTGTGCTGTATTGTCACATAGAGATTAAAATAGTGTCTTGGAGCTGTCAATTGCATTAGCTTCACGCTCATTGGAAGTGCATGAGGGGAATTATGATCACATTGACAAGGAAACCCCTGCCATTATCTTTGTAATTTAGCATAACTAGTTAGGTATATTTAATAGAAAAAACCGACTTCGGAAACACCTCACACGATTCATAGGTGTTTGCTTCTACCAGCATATAACAATGAATTGTAATACCGACCTGGAGTCAAACATTTCAATTCTGTCTGTTTAAGCCGAATGCCTCTGGCCAGAAAACAAAATAAAGGGAACGCCTCAGGTACTGATGTTAAAAGGCCAAAAACCACCACTGACAATGGCGATGCAAATATCCAGGATGACCAGTCGTTCATAGACCTTAGTGGCGATAAGACGCATTTTCGTGTTCGGCTTCACAAGTGAAGAAAACAAATATAGTAAACGTTGAAACAAAAAAAAGTATCAAGTGGCCGGTAGCCGAAGTGGCAAACACTCGGACGACATCATACTTGGTGTGGCGATTCGGAGGACTGGGTTCGATCCAACGGGAGACATTCTTTTTTTTTTTGGTTTGTTTTTTTTTTCCTGAAATAATAAGTGAAGTGTAAAAAAAAAAAAAAAAGGGATCAAACACACGTGATGGATTGTGGAGTGCGGTCCGCTATTCCAATAGCGGGACCTGCGGACTTATCAGACGAGGCCTCAAGCGGTTCAAGCCAAACTCCAACGGCTAAGAGAAGGAGGAAGCTTAGGCCATCCTCCAACATAGTTCAACGTCCCGCCCAACCAACTTCCACTGTAAAACTGCTTGGTGGAGTGAGGGAAGGGAACAGTTTCGCTACATTGGAACAGAGCGAAACGGAAGATGAAGAGGGAGAAATGATGGCCATAAGTAGCAGCATCAAAATGCTGCAACAAAGGGTACTGGCCATGAAAGAAAGGCAAATGGTCAGAAGGAAGAGAGAAGAGGAAGAATTATCCCAGCAACAACAGCAGACGCTACTTGCTCCAAAGCAGAGCCAACAACAACACCAACAAAAGCGGAAAAAACACCAGCAACAACAACAAGAGCAGCCACAACAACGGCATCAACAAAAACAACAGCAACCACAAAAACAGCAGCAGCAGCAGCAGCAGCAACAACAACAACAACAACAACAAAAACAACAACAACAGCAGCAGCAGCAACAACAACAGCAGCAGCAGAAGAAGAAGGAGAAGGTGCCTCCGATCAACACCTACAAACTGGAGGTAAATGCAACCAAGGACTTGTGTTAGTAGGTCATTGGTAACAATTTTAATATTAAGCGATTGGGGAACGATCGCCATGCCATCCACTGTAATACAGTGGAGGGCTACGCGAAAGTGAAAGAGCTCCTAAAAGAAACGACGACGGAGCACTACTCATACACACCGAAGTGTGAAAAGCGGCAATCGATGCTGCTAAAGGGGTTGGAACCGTCTTCTGATCCTGAGGGGATCTTGGCACTGCTCAAAGAGAAGGAGTGCGAAGGACTCAAGTTTGTGGGGGTAAAGCCGTTTACCACAGCTAGAGACAGGCGGGAGAAACGGAGTCTGCCGTTTTTCCTTGTGCAGCTCAGTCCCGAAAGCCGTCTGGATAGTCTAAGGAGTATCAATGTCCTAGACTACTAGGTGGTTCACTGGGAAAAACTAAAAAGGAGCGAAGGCGTTATACAATGCGTCCGCTGCCAGAGGTTCAGGCACGCCGCGTCGAACTGCCAAATGCAGCCTCGATGCGTGAAGTGCGCTAAGAACCACAGTTCAGAGGAGTGTGCTCTGGGTGTTGACGGAGCATCCGATAGGTCGCAGCTCTCGTGCGTATTATGTGGGAACGTGGGACACACCGCAAACTATCGGGGTTGTCCTAAGTTCACCGAAATTAAAAAAGCAAAATTGGCTCGGCAGCAGAAGGTGGAGGTCAAACGTTCACCTGTGAGGTTTCAAACACCAGCCGTCACGCCCCAAATTTCTTACGCCCAAATGGCGTCAGGTTTGGGGGCTACGGTACAGCAAGCGACTGTTGCTTCTCCGGCTCCGATGCCGAGAACAACGGAAGCTGCACCCAACATGCTAGCCATCTTGCTCGCAATCCAAGGGCAGATGGCTCAGCTGCAAAAGCAGGTTCAAGAACAGGCCAAACGGGTGGACCAGATCTACGCGTTGCTGCCGGGCCTAACGCAACACATGTCGTAATGGGTACGCACATGGTGGAGCAAACTTTGAAGGTCCTTGCGGTGAATGTGAATTCATTGATTGGGATCGAACGAAGAGCCGCGATGTTTCAATTGCTACAAGACCAAACTCCTGATGTGCTTTTCGCTAGCGAAACGAAGCTAACCGATAAGCACAAACTGGAGTACAATAATTATATTGTTAGAAGAAGAAACCGGCCCAGATCCAAACGTGGAGGTGGTGTCGCGATCTTCATTAAAGAAGGTATAAAATTTCACAGAGTGTACAAGGGAGTGTTGCGCATTTTCCGGGTGTTGGAGGCAGTTGTCATTTACATCCCGCTTCGCAGTGGAAAGCGGCTGTACTTGGCCTCTGTTTATGCACCTGAGGCTTCACAATCCGCCCTATTTATTACAGAGCTCGACACGCTTTTTCGACTTCTGAGGCTGGAATCGGGGGAGAATTATTTTATAATCGGCGGGGATTTCAACGCTAAATACAGAGATTGGGGAAATAATTAGCCAAATACTAGAGGGAACCTACTACTCGATTGGTGGGGTCAGCACGATGTCATGTACAGACTCGGTCTTAAAGCGACGGATAACCCGTCGTTTCCCAGAGGCGGGTCTTATTTGGATTTACTGCTGTACGACGAACGTATACGACTGACAGGTACGAATTTACAAACGCTAAGCAGTCTGCGCACATTCGTGTATGACAGCGACCATTGCGGTTTTAGCGCCGAAATTACAGTTCCCAACGAAATTGCGGAATTGGAGGAGTTTGTCCAAAGATATTCTTACAACTACAGTGAGACTCGATGGACACGCTTCTCCGCAACCTTGACTAGAGCACTCTCCTCGAACACGATCCACCCACCGTCCAATAGGAATTTGTCAAACGAGGAGATCGACAATTACCTAAAACAAATGGACGAGACAATTAAACAAACAATACCACAATACTACAATACCGACAGAAAAGTCGACTTCTGTCAAGACTCAAAAACTTGTACAGACAGTTAACTGACCGACAAGACCCGGAGATTAGGACACTGAAGTCGTCGATTAAAAATATTCAAACGCTAATAAAAGAGAATTACAGAATTTCTGTAAGTTTGTATTGGAACAACAAGGTTCGGGCTGTAAACACCAGCAACCCGAATATGTTCCCGCAAATAAATAAACTATTTCGGAGAAAAAATCAAAACGACTTGCAGTGTCTTAAAATAGCCCGGACAACAGCCAACGAACGGTTACTGATAATAGCAGGTATTGATCCAAATGAGGCCGCTGATGATGACTACTTCTTTGTGATCGAGGATCCACAGGAGAAGGTTGAGGCCATAGGGGCGACTTTCCAGGAAGTATACAAGGCCACTGATACCATTGGCCCTAATTACGGCCTGGACAATTGCGTCTTGGTGCACGACTTCTGCATTCGAAATGAAATAGGGAACTGGCGACGGAAATATGGCAAATAATGTCGTTTCCAGAGAGGGTGACCTACCCCCGTTCATTTCGAGGGAATAACTCCATGAGATCTTCGACACAATCCGAGCTAAGAAATCAGTGGGGACCGATGGTATTCCGAACATCGTGCTTCGACATCTTCCTCTAGAAGCGGTGGACATTTACACCACCCTGTTTAATAATGCAATGAATAATGCACATTATCCAGCGCATTGGAAAACGGCGGTGGTTCAACCTATCCCCAAAAAGGGAAAGGATATATCCAATCCGGCGAATCTCTGTTCGATAAGTCTCCTTCCGAATATCAGTAAGGTTATTGAAAGGGTAATCAATAGAGCTCTGTCTAGGTGGGTTCAGGACAAACATATAGTTCCGGATAATCAATTCGGTTTTAAGGCGGGACATGATATCTCACATGCCGCGTCTAAACTGGTTTCTGATATCCAATGGAATAAAGGCAAAAAACAATGCACTGGTGCCTGCCTTGTTGACTTGGAGAAGGCCTTCGACACCGTATGGTTAGAGGGTATTTTCTATAAACTAACTAGGCTGGGAATCAGTAAACCACTCTTGTACATTCTTTATAATATGCTAACTAACAGACAGTTCATCGTGAAGAATGGTGATGTGACTTCTGTTGGAATACTTCAAATTAAAAATGGTCTTCAGCAAGGCGCGGTCAATTCGCCGATCCTATTCAACATTTTTACAAGCGACTTGATAGGTTCACTTCCCTATACTATTGCGTACGCAGACGATTTGATAGCGTACAGAACAGGTCCAAAAATCGAGGTCATTAATACTCTCTTGCAGCTTGACTTCGATAAGATAAGACGATTTTGCGATGACTGGAAGTTGAAAATCAACTTTCAGAAGTCGGAAACCATTCTCTTTAGGACGCCGTTGTCTAGAGCCTCAAGGGATACCAGAAAAAATTGGCGAAAGTTCTCTATCGTTGGACAACACGGACAACCTCTTGCCTGTCGAAATGTAGTCAGATACCTCGGAATCTGGCTAGATCAGTTTCTGTATTTTGGCAAAAATGTAGATGCTGCTCTGGCCAGAGCTAAAGGTGCTTTTGCCCTTACAAAGAGACTGTTTTATAGCAGCCAACTCGATGCGAGGGTAGAGGTAATCTGCTACATGGCCCTTATCAGGCCCATGCTGGTATTTGGTTGTCCCGTGTGGTTTAATGTACGAGCAAGCTTAATGGAAAAGATTCGGGTGTTTGAGAGGGCTTGCCTTAGGGCTTGTCTTCGCTTGTACAGAACACCAGAGTCGGAGTACAAAAAATTTTATCCTAATGAGGTCCTTTACAACAGGGCGAAACTAATACGAGTGGACAACTTCGTAATTAAGCTGATTCGAAGGCACATTGCAAGAGCAATGACCTCGACGAATAACCTGATATCTGGGGTTTACTACCCCAATTACCTTTACCACGAGAGAGTGCGCTCTGACGGCTTCGTTCCACCGGAAGCATTTCTCTACCTAGATCAGATAGGGTTGATCCAGGATAGATCAGCGGTTCCGTTAATCTTCCATGTCGCTCGGACAGCTGGGGACAGGCGATTCAACTACGACAGAGACGTCGCACACGGCAGTGTGGATCGCCTCAGGTTCAGTAGGGCGGTGGGGAATCGCGATAAGAGGGATGTCGTTCGGCAGCACCAGCATTTCTGGTGGTTGAATGATGGAGAAAATGTTTCGTCGTCGTTTCCGTCAATTACGGACCAGCCTCACTAATGAGGCAGAGATGACCAATCTGTTTTCTCTGTAAACAGCGATGGCCGGCTTACATAGGTTTAGGTTAGCATTTAATAAACATATACATATATCAGTGTATACAAAGGTGTATACTGATATATGTATGTATATGATTGTGTATAACGTCTATGTGTTTATGTGTGTATTGTACATTTAGTTTAGGTAGGCTAAGGTTTATTTTAAGTTAGATACTAAGTTTTTATTAAAAATAAAAAATTATGTCCATATGCTAAGTTTTGTTAACAAATTTTTTCTTAGCTTTAAGTATACAAAATAAATAGTTCTAAGAAAATGTAAATGAAGTCGAAAGACATAGTTATAAGAATTTAGAGTAGCTTAGAGTGCCTGTGTGGGGCCAGTAAGTTAGTGTAAGATTATTAAGTAATTGTAAGCTAGCATTTAAGCATTTTTTGTTAGAATGTAAGAGTTAGTGTTAAGAAAATAAAATGCATATAAAACTAAAAACTAAACTAACTATCCAGGATGACGTCTAAGGACCCTATTCTGTCACGAGAGTTAAGAATTGTGTTACATGAATGGCCAGGTCATGTTGAAAACATAGAGGCGCTGATTGCATACTTTCGAAAAAAAAGTGAACTTTCTCTCTGCACGTCGATTTTTCAGGTCCTGTTCAAGGCTATTCTTTTCTGGTAATGGCAGATTCGATTTCCAAATGGCTGGAAGTCAAAATTGCCAAGACTCTGTCTTCAAGTCAGGTGTAGAATAAACTTGTGAAATTTTTGCCACACACGGTACACCAAGACGTGTCATGTCCGATAATGGAACATCATCTGAAATATAACAGTTTTATACTCTCAATGGAATACAATTTATTACTACTGCTCCCTACCACCCATCTGAGTAGGTGTGAGTAACCACAACTGAATTTAAGTTGAGGTCATTTATGAATCGGAAGCTAGGGAAGCAAATTCCGAAAGGAGGTGGTGCGTGCGCAACGTCGGTCTGTCGACTGGAATGTTTATGACGCTCGTATTCTTGCGGAGGTAGCTTCGTTATCTCTTCAGGAGTATGACGTCGATCGACAGATTACGCACATGAGTGATTGCGTGTTGCGAACCAACCATGATCTCCTTATGAGAGCCTAAGAGGCTAATCGACGAGAAGTGAAATGGTGGGATGGCGACCTGACTCTTAATCGGAGGATCCGAATGGAGGAATTTTGTGTCGGAAAATAGAGACTATCCCTGAGGCAAAGTGTATAAAATTTGCACGAATGCCAAAAGGACTTCTGATATTGAGGACATCCGTGTGAATGGCACCTTGTTGTTAACATGGAGTGAATGCCTAAGTGCCTTGCCATGAGAGTTCTTCCCCAGAGAGGAGCTCCTCTTCCTCCTGAGCTAAAGGCTGCCGAAATCGAGTATGGTGTCTCACTTCTTCGTCCTATTAGATCTCCTGGAGCAGATAGCATGACCGGAGAGATTGTGAAAACCATAAGTGTGTTGCCAGAAGTTATTTCCCTCCAAGTTTGAAGGAGGCGAGGGATGGTTGTGCTATTGAAGTTTCCCGATAAGACTAGGTCTGATCCTAGACCTTACCAGGGCATCAGCCTACTTCTGGTGCTTGGAAAAGTATTGGAAAGAGTGATGATGGAAAGACTTTCGGAGAGTATGACCGAACTAATGTCACCAATTCAATTTGGGTTCTTCTTTATTGGCTTCAAAGGCGCCTTTGACAATCTAAATTGGCGATGTATTCTCTCCAGGCTAAGCGAACTGAACTGCCGGGAAGTAGGTCTATTGGAGAGCTATTTCTCCAGCAGGAGCGCTTTTGTGGAATCCTCTCTAGAGAGAGTTTGAACTAGTGTAGAGCGTGGTTGCCTTCAGGGATCCATTTGTGGCCCATTTATATGGAACCTCATGATGAATTCACTGGGTGTTCACGACGGAGTTGCAAGATTTGGGAGCGTAAGTTTCTGCTTTCCGAATATGCCCGGTCTAGATGGCAAAGCAAGATGACACATGAGCGATAAAGTCAAGATTACTTACTGCTTCCTTCGAGACGTATCGACCATGAGCAAGCTACCAGAGATGTGTTTCAACCTCAGTCTGGGCTTTCTGCTGACCGGGCATGGCTCGTTAAATGCGTTTCTGCATAAGAGAAGGCCTAGCGAGATTGCACGTTGTGAATGCGGAGCTCCCCTTTAGGACTGGTTACATGTTCTTTGCGTGTATCCAGCCTACTAGGACGTTAGGGATTTGCAAGCTACGATAGTCTTGCCTGCAATGTCAGTGGAGCTTTTCTTGACAGAGCGAGATTCGTCAAAATTCGCAACTTTGCAAATCAGATTTGCCGTCGTAGACGGCACCGGTAGCTAGCGCGTGGTTCATGTAGGTATCAGGTATTAGGTTTGACAAAAGGCTACCCAGGCCTGGAAGTAAGGTTCCCAACTGGAAGTGACCGAAAGGTCCCGAAAGCTATATTCTGGTATCATTGGAGGTCAGTGGCCCCTGAAACATCTGTTCCAGCCTGACCTAGGAGTAGGCTCCCTTGTGGGAGTATCGTGGTGGTTGTTGGTTTATACCCAATATCGCGGGGAGAGTAGACCGTATTGTGCTTGAACATCTTATGGTTTACCATATGTTGTAGCGTACTACGACCTGTGCCCAACCATTTGATCGCTATGGAACTGATTGGTCTGCTCGATGTGGAGTTGCCATGACACACAAAATGGCTGAGGCATTAGATAGTTCTCGACCCTTCAGCAAAGGGAAAGCTCGTGCCTTACACACGACTTCGAATCTGCTACTGGTGGTAGTACTTGTACTACCCAAAGGGCGCTGATCAACGCATTGTTTTGATATCTCGTGCGAAGACACACCGTGGGCTTGATCCTTCACGGCAGGTACCTACATTAAACACTAGTGAAATCTGCTATCTATCACCCAAGTATGGTTAATAAGAACGTATGGCAATATTTAAAAACTTCATTAAAAACTATGCCAACGGACGACATGCACACCAGGGTGCAACGCATTTTATTTAAAGAACATACACACAAAGGGAAGGATACCAGCTGAGTTGCTGAGATGCTTTACATCCAGGTGACATAGAAACCAGAGAATTTTCGTTGAAAGTGTCGGAGAAAAAAAGGAAATTTATCATTGCAGGCCTCGTTTATTTCCGGAATTGCGTACTGGGACCCTTCTTGGGTAGAGGCAGAAGTAATCGGTGTGAACTGTCAACAAGGAGAAGTGTGCACTTGAGTTTAACCTCTCTCTAAGCAAAACGTGTTTAACATAAAACTGAAATAAATCTCAAGTACAACAGTAGATAACGTTTTTTTATTAAGTTATAACAGAAAGAGTCTTCAAAAGTTGATTTGACAAAAAAGCTGGGATAGCAGCTCCTTAGGAGAATGGGAAATATGCCCATTGCCCCATCTGTGGATATTAAAATTTTAAAAGTATGCTAGCTACTATATGGTACGACCCATTCAAGCGTAGGCGGGAACGTAACATAATCTGAAAACTTTGAGCTGGCTGCAAAGTTCGTTTGTCCAAAGAGCTGACAGTTGCAGTGTCATTGTAAATGAGCGTCTGAATCTAGGATAAGGCAGGGTATACATTGTTTTTGACAAATTATCAAAAATGCATACTATTTTTGAGACACTGACTAAAATAAGTAAAAGGATTATTTTAAATGAAAGACATAAATATATTTCAACAATAATAAAGTATAAAACTGTAAATCTGCATTAAGAAAATATGTATTAGCACCGATATGCACAGACATCTCCTTTCATTACAACCAGTCGTCTTAACCATAAGCTTCAGTTGCTTTAACAGCACCCTGTGTTCGCCGACTGTCTGCATTTAGAGTATCCAGCGGAATATTCGTATTAACTGCAAGAATAACTTTTCATTTTATTTAAAATATTCTGGAATATAGCATATGTGAACCTTTTGAGTAATCTGCTGGACGTTTTTGCCATAAACGTCGATGTGCCCAATATAAAAATAAGACAAGCACCAACATCACAATGACAATTATACTACAGCTTATTATGGTGCGGTGACGACTATAAAAATAGTCCATTCTTATCTAACGTTTGTATTTTATTTCGTTCAGATACTTTAGATTTGCAACCTACCGTCAGGGTAAGTAAACCTCGAAGAACATCTCTGAAATTGCTACATGTTGAGCTCATTCGCGCATCTTAACAATTTGGAAGACGAAATCAAATCTTTACTAAAACAATATAAAGCAGAACTTAACCAAGTAAAACATACATAAGTACATACTCGTATGTATGCATGAGCATGTGTATTTGTAAATAAACAAGTTTTTTTAATGTGAAATAATTTAAGAGAACTTATAAAGAGAAATACCTACCCAACGAGATCTCTCAGATCAGATAATCTTGTTTAAAATATTTACATTTGGGAAACGATAAAATCATTGTAACTTGAATTTATTTTTGGCCTTGTTTACAACGAAAATTGTGATGTAAATAATTCAAGACTTGTTTTTTCCTTTCGGCGAAATTATGTTAAAAGATTTTGTCGTAAGTTTTTAAACGTCAGAAGAGTTGTGTGAAAAAAGTCTAAGAATTATTGCTGCTCTGTTTTGTGTGAATCCTTGTACTGTTGGTGTTGCACTTGATGTTGTTTTTAGTTCCGAGGCCTTGGTATTTGTTTTATAAAATACGAGTATTTATATATTTCTAGTTAAGCTTTACTTATCAAGCTCGGACAAGTAGGCGCGTAGCCGAATAATCAGCACGGACACTTAATCGTTACAAAGTGCAATGCAGATGCAGCGCCTATTTGAGCAAAAAGACTACATTTTCCAACATTTTCCATAATATGCGCTCACGCCTCTCACCCAGAGAAAAAGGAGACGGCTGCTTCTATGAGCTCCTTGCGATTTTGAATGAGACTAGACCAGCTTCGAAAATGGACTCAGGTTAATCGATCAGGTTCGCTGCCGGGCGAAATACCATAATAACTAGAACTTGTTTCCCATTCATCAACATGCAATCCGCAACCCGATTAGTGACATTTGGATAAACCCAAGATTAAACTGTGATATACACAATGTCCGAACGTCTCGAGCAGCCAACATAGACTCAGACCACTTTTTGTATATGCAATCAAGATGGAGGTTCGTATATCCTGGGCGTGAGAACACTGAGGATTTATTATGAACAAATTTGACGTCGAACGTGTACAATTGTAATTTCTAGAGCCTTTTCGGACGAAGGGCAGCAAAGCCTTTCGAGAAGCCATATGTCGCCACCATCAATCACAGAAGACCAGTGGTGACATTGTCAGAGACGCCGCATCTGAGGTACTACATATCGTATGTATGTTTCATCCGATCTGCACGTGTAAATCACCATACATCAAAAGAAAGAGGCCCTGAAAAGAAAGACTAAAGCTACTCTATGAACAAAAAAAAGCTCGATCCAAGCCATGGAGACGTGCATCTGAAAGAATAATGTTCGAAAAATTTATTAAAAGAAGGAATTTTCCAAGGACACAAGCACCAAATAGAAGGATGCGGAGATAAAAATGGAGACGTAATAGTAGAGACACATATTGAAAATTTGGAATGACTATTTCAGGCAGAGTAAAGTTTTTCACTTGGATGATGATCGGTAGCACCCAGAAAGAATTCCAATATCTAAGTTAAAAACCAATAAGGCTGTAGTAGCAGATAGGCTACCTGTCGATTTATTAAAAATAGAGGGAATCGAGTTTATATGTGCTGGAGCTATTATTCATAATATAAATAATTTTCAAGATTTGCGTTTAATAGGTAGATTAAGTTTATATATACCTTTAACTTCTTCTTGTTTTAATGTAGCTAATTTAGCTTTATGTGGTATACCTTTTTTAGCTGGATTTTATTCAAAGTGAGTGAACGAGCATACAGAAACTCATCTGAACTCGTCTATTAAATATGGTCCGATTAAATTATGCACGGAGAATGGAATCAAAGCATCATTCGCCCGACCTTAATAAGCGAAACCCTTTAAAAGAAGCCATGTATAGAGTAACTATAACATCGCGTTCAAGATTTAATCGATTGTATAATGTGAAGGCCTAAAACCCTACTGACATTATGAGAAGAAACTAGGGCTATCGCTGTAGCATTTGCGATCATTGAAGCAGAAGCAATCCACCGTCTTAAGTTATTTGAGCTTCTAAATCGGTTAGATTTGGGGGTTCATTTAGGTATCTGATTCATCACGGTAATTTAATAGTCTGCTGCAGTAATCTGTATATATCCTCAGTACTGACTGTGATACAAGGCTTCCTTAATGATGTTTGCGGGCTTTTCCACCTGGATAGATACTCGTACCATTAAGTGCGTACTTGTTGGGTACATCGATCTTTGTTTACATTCTTTTGCTACTTTTTCTAAGAAGTTCTAACTTTCTTTTCTGTTCGTAGAAATATTTATGTCTCCAGTTTAACCGCCTATGACTGCCTACATTCATCATCTTTGTTGTAGGTTAGGTTAGGTAAGAGTGGCTGTTGGAAATACCAACCCACTTAGACCTATTGGCCCATTGTGATGCCACGTGGATCTATGATCTTCTTACTACTGGAACCAGTTTGAGCTTGTAATAAAGCGTATCAGACTGTTAACGTCTATTTTTTCTAGATCGTTTAGGTCGTTGTAGAAGAAAGCTCCTAGATGAAGCTTCCTTCTCTTGGAGAGAGCTGGGCATGTGCAGAGTAGGTGGGGGATTGTCTCCTCCTCTTCCTCGTCCATGCAGCTTCTACAGAAATCATTAGTAAAAGCGCCAAGCCTTCTTGCGTGCTTGCCTATGAGGCAGTGTCCAGTAATGACACCTATTATGGCGCTGAGATGTTTCCTATCTAAAAGTATCAGACACTTAGAGCGACTCAGATCCAGACTTGGCCAGATCTGTTTGGTCGCTAGACATGTTTGTCCAGCAGTCCACCTAAGGTTTGTTCTTTTATTGGCATCTAGCTTTAGTGTTAGTTTGCACGTAGCGATTGGTATACCTATACTACCTTTGTCCGGTAGGATAGGTAGAGTGGTTCCAATTTTGGCGAGTTCATCGGCTCTGCAATTCCCTGGAATGTCTCTGTGGCCCGGCACCCAACAAAGGTGAATGTTGAACTGCTCTGCCATCTCCATGAGAGATGATCGGCATTCAAGGGCGGTTTTAGAATATAATGAGACCGAGTCCAGTGACTTGATGGCGGCCTGACTATCCGAAAATAGGCGGAAATAGGTGATTTGGAACGCGGAAAGAGAGGCTTAGATTTAGCTTATCTGAGAAAACACCGCCACCAACTCCGTTATCGGTTTTAGATCCATCTGTGTAGAGATGGATTGACTTGTCCTCCATGAAAGCATCCTCCTCCCAGAATGATCTAGAGGGGAAGCTTACATGGAAGTTTTTGTCAAACCAAAGTTCAGGTATGGTGTAATCGATGTTCTCTGTGAGGATTCCTAATGTATTAAGAATATTGGCGTGGCCAAGTGAATTATTTATCCACTGTTTAGTCGCTTTAAGGTGAATAGCTGCAGTCGCAGCTACTTGCTTACTAAAAATGTCGAGGGGTGTCAAGTGAAGCATAATATCTAATGCCGCAGAGGGGGTAGACCGCAAGGCTCCGCTTGTGCATAGACATGCTATTCTTTGGACTCAGCTTAGTTTAATGCGGTTGACTGCATTTTCTAAGGCCGTCGACCAGACAACCACCCCGTAAGTAAGTATCGGTCTGATGACCGAGAAGTATAGCCAGTGGGTTATGCGACGTTGAAGGCCCCATTTTTCCCAATGGCTTTTTTGCAAGAGAATAAAGCTATTGTAGCTTTATTGACTGTTTCTTGAATGTTAGGTTTCCAGTTTAGTTTCCTGTCAAAAATGAGACCCAGATATTTTGCTGTATGGGAGAAAACTAAACTGGTACCGTTTATTGAAGGAGGGTCCTTGATTGGAATTTTATATTTACTAGAAAAGAGGACAAGATCAGTTTTATGGGGGTTTATTCCCAATCCACAGCGATCTGCCCAGCGGGTTAATCTGTTGAGATTTACTTGGAGGAGTTCTTTAATGGTATTTAAATGTTTTCCTGAGACGGCTATGGCAACGTCACCCGCATAGATAATCACTCTGCTACCACCCGCTTCCAGGTATATCAGTAGTTCGTTAACTACTAAGTTCCAGAGAAGGGGAGAGAGGACACCGCCTTGCGGTGTACCTCTACTGACATATCTTTTAGCAGAAGTCTCACCCAGTTTGGAGTTGATTATCCTGCTTTTTAGCATTAGACTGATCAGCTCCCCAAGTGAGCCGTCTACCTGCAGAGTTGACAGCGCAGTCGTGATTGCGGATGTGTTGACGTTGTTAAAGGCGCCCTCTATGTCTAGGAAAGCAACCATTGTGTAGTCCTTATATTGTAGGTATCGTTCGATGTGGGTAGTCAGAGAGTGCAAAGCCGTTTCCACCGACTTTCCTTTACAGTAGGCATGTTGAGCCGTAGACAGAAGTCTTGGATCAACTTTAGCTCGAATATGGATATCAATCAGTCGTTCTAAAGTTTTCAGAAGGAATGATGATAGACTTATAGGTCTGAGGTCCTTTCGCACTACATGAGAACATTTTCCAGCTTTGGGAATGAATACTACATTGACTTCTCTCCTTAACAGTGGAATGTGGATAAGTTCTACACAGCTCCTCATAATATTTTCCAACGCTGGTAGAATAATATCCGAGGACCTCTGTAGCTCGGCAGGTATAATACCGTCCGGACCAGCAGACTTGTATGGTTTGAAGAAATGCAGCGCCCAGAGCAGTTTGTCTCTCGTAATCAGACCATGAATTTTGGTCACGGTTGCAGTAGGCTTGTTTGGGCTGCTACTGGCCGCGAGTTGGGAGCTACCTGGAAAGTGGGTGTCCAGAAGCAGGTTGAGTGATTCATCACTTGAGGTTGTCCAAGAGCCATCGGTTTTTTTCAAACAGCTAGGCGTCATAGGATTTGTGGAGAGGATTTTTCTAAGCCGCGATGCCTCAGAGGTTTCTGTAATTTTGTCACAGAATGACCTCCAGGATTGTCGCTTTGTCTTCCTCAGTTCTTTTTTGTATAATTTGAGGGATTCTTTATATGAGTCCCAGTCGGTCACTTTTCTTGTGCTTTTTGCTGCATTGAAAAGTTTTCTGCAGGCGTTTCTGAGCAGTCCCAGTGCCGATGTCCACCAATGTGGCTTTTTCTTGCCTCTTGGTTGAATAAGAGGGCAGGAAGCGGCCATAGCCTTATTGAGAGCCAGAGTAAATTCCCTGACTTTCATGTCAAGCTCATTGGTGTCGCGCGGAGGACTTGATAGTTCAGAGGATAACGTTTTTGACAGTATTCCTCTGTATTTTGACCAATCAGTTTTCCGGTAGTTCCGGAAAGCTGGTTGGCTAGGAGGAGCATCACTCAGACTGAATTGGATGTATCTATGGTCTGAAAAGGAGTGTTAAGACGATACCATCCAGTTTGTTAGCCTTTGGGTTATGCTGTCGGAGACAAGAGTAATAACTAACACTTCTTGTCGGTTTCTTGTTATAAAAGTGGGCTCATTGCCAATATTGCAAATTAAGAGGTTAGTACTTAAAATATAGTCTAAAAGTGACTCACCTCTATCATTGATGTCGGTACTGCCCCATACCGTATGATGTGCGTTAACGTCGCATCCGATTATGAGGCCTATTTTTTGGCTTCCAGCTTCCAGTACCACCCTTTCTAGGTTATCACCAGGGAAAGGGCCCACTTGGTCGTGGCCAAGGTAAGCCGATGCCAGCCAGTAGGAGCCTTTGGCAGTCTCTAGTCTTTGCTGTAGCTCATTCCAATCTTAACCCCTCGAATAGCTGCGACATCATAATGCTGGAAAAATACTGTCGATTTCGATATGCTCAATCTAGGGGGCCTGCGTGGTGATTGATCGGGAAACTGCCGACGGTTCCAAAACTTGGATTAGGCCAGCAGCCTATAATTCAATTCGTAATGTAGTGCTTGCCTTACCTCCCAGTCGTGGTCCTCGTTAATTGCATAAGTAAACCTCTACTCATGCGGGCTAAAATGGCAAAGTCATGCTTGGCTAGTATCATAATACTGGCCTACGCCGTCATAGGGCTCACAACCCTATACGGAAGAGATTAAAAAGATGCGAGGAACCAACCAATGTCCTCGTATAAAAGTGGATTCACTGTTGACGATGTTTAAAGGACAACGTGCTTCGGGTCTGCACGTGGAATGTTCGGAACTTTAACAGACCACGTGCAGTCGAGCAATTAGCCGAGACCCTTGACTGCTATCACGCCAGTCAGGAAGTGCGATGGAATGGGCTGAACATAAGGAGGATGAAAAACCGTGATGTATAATGTGGTAATTGCTATGGGGAAACAACAGAGCGTATTCGGATGCGGATTTGCCATATGCGGCACACTTAGGCAGGAGTTTCCGACACATGAGCGTGCATCCTATGACAATCCGCACCAAGGCTAAATTGACTAACATAAACCTAATATGCAACCATGCCCCTAGGGAAGATAAGTAATACGCCACCAGAGAATATATCTATGAACTTCCTTCTATGAGACATATGAGCTATGTATGTCCGAAATATGCCAGAATAGGGAAGGAGGACATCTTTGGTAAGCATTGTTGCGGCAGTACGTAATATCACTGTAGCCAGCTCATCTTAATATACACCCGGGGATATGGCGGTCTCTGGATCGTGAAACGCGATCAACGTAAGACATGCCTCTAATAATCTGGACGTTCGAACATATCGGGCAGCCAACATTGGTTCGGATCACCACCTTGTTACAGTCAATGTGCGAGTGCGGATTTCCCAAGCACCATAACAAAGTAGAACTATGTGAGAAGATTTATCATAGAAAAGCTGCAATCACAAGAGACGCGTATTCCAAAAGTGGAAGACCAGTGGTAACGCCGCCAACGTGCCATCAGAGACGCTACAATTGATGTGCTGAGTTTTACCCAACCACCACTAATAAATCCATTATTTGATGAAAAATGCCAGCAAGCACATGCACTATGCAGCTAAACAAGAAGCGTAAAAAGTGGAGCTGCAACGAAGGACGGGAGACTCAGATCTACGAGTAGATGAGACGGGAAGAACCATCGCTTCTTTAGAGGAAAAAAAACAAGATATTGAGAATTGTACTCCAAGAATAATGTACGGAACGTGTCAGAAATCTGTAGAGATGAAGAAGGAAACCTTGTAGTGGAGTTACAGTCGGGAAATATGGGAAATCTTTTTCTGCAGACTGTATAATGGCGAAAAAGGCTAACATCTCGCCATCAGAGAGAATGGACCATTCAACTTAGACAATGATAGTCACATCTTCCGTCCGCCTAACCGAAACGAAGTAAGGAAAGCAATATCTAAGCAAAAATCCAATAAAGCAGTTGTGTATGACGGCTTACCGGCCGAGGTATTCAAAGCTGCTGAAAGTGACTCTGCGGAGTGTTAACACTAACTACTCGTATTTCTCAGATCTGGTCAGAAGAGTATGGATGCGAGAATATATGCCAAATAAATAGAATCACAGTATCCTGTGCCCGATCCACAAAAAAGGAGACTCTTTCGACTACGCCAACTATAGAAGTATAAGTCTCCTCAACATCGCATACAAGATCTTATCTGCCATATTGTGTGAGCATCTGAAACTGTTCGCCAACAACCTGATTGTCCCCATTTCAGACCAGGAAAGTCCAGAATCGACCAAATCTTCACAGTCTAACAGATCCTGGGAAAAACTCAAGAAGTCCAAATCGATACCCATCATCTTTTCATCAAAATGACAAGCCTGCATATGTCATATATACGGACTGCTATATAGGGCCATGTCAAGTTGTGACAACCCTGCCAAATACGTCTGTCGGTGCAAAATGCCGATAGAGAACGCTCGCTGCTTCGTCAAGGTCGATAATGACTTAACCGAGACCTTTGATGTTAAAAAAGTTTTTATGACTCACAAGGGCACATAATCTTTCAAAAGTATGTGCAACTACTAGAGTACGCCGACGATATTGATATGGTTGGCGGAACTCAGTGGGCTCTGTCATGTGGCATGTGATAATTATATACACTTATATATAACTAGTCCTGCCATAAGTTCTGTTACACAATTGCCAGTGCTTATCTTTCAATACTTCTTGCGGGAATAGAACCGTTAACTTTTTCTTCAGAACACATGCACTGATCAGCGAAGAATACCAGTCAATTTGGTGTCAGTTTGCAAACTATTAACATGGAGTGGGGCGTTAAAAAGAATCGACTCTCGGTAATAGCGTTATATGAGGGCGGAAAGAGTACTGGCCAAATTTTCGAGTTGCTAAAACCAATCGGAATATCGAGAATATTCGTTTATCGGGCTATTGCTCGCTTCGGCGAACTGTCTGGAGCAGAGGACAGGCCAAGAAGTGGTCGCCCGCGCTTCATCCGTACGAATGCGGTAGTGAAGGCAGTGAGTGAACGAATTTAGAGAAATCCCCTTAAGAAGCAGAAGATCATGTCCAAGGAATTAGATATATTAACCAGATCTCTGTCTAGGCTGACTCGGGATGATCTTCATATGAAAGCCTATCGTCGATACGCGGGTCATCTTCTAACTTTTCAACTAAAAAAAATTAGGCTGGAAAGATACAAATGACTTTTGCAGTGGCACGCGGACAATGGCCATAAAAACTATCTGTTTACGGATGAGAAAATTTTTACCGTGGAAGAAGTTTTCAACAAACAAAATGACAAAATGTATGCCACTTCATATAAGAAAGCGAAAAAAATTATTCCAAGGGTTCAACGTCGACATCATCCCGCTTTCGTAATGGTTTGGTGGGTGGTCTATCACCATGGTGTCACATCCCTATATTTCTGTGAAAAAGGCGTAAAAACTGATGCAACGGTTTACCAAGAAGATGTTAAATTGAAAACGGTCTGCAACAAGGTGCGGTTAATTTGCCGATTTAATTCAACATTTACACAATCGAATGTGATAGGTTCAGATCCCCATAGTATATTCAGATCCCCATAGTATAGCGTATGCTAGAGGTCTAAGAGTCGGGGTCATTAGTATGCTTTTGCAATGTGACTTCGAATAAATTAGACGATTTTGCGTCTATGAAGTTGATTTTCAAATTCCAGAAGTCTGAAACCATTCTATTTAGAACGCCGTTGTCTGGTGCCTCTAGGGACACAAGAAAGAATTGGCGAAATGCAGTCAGGGATCTGGCTACACCAATATCTATATTTCAACAAGAATGTATATGCTACTCTGGCCAGAGCAAAAGGGGCTTTTTCACTTACAAAGAGACTGTTTTATAGTAGCCGATTCGATGCGAGGGTGAAAGTTATATGCTACATGGCCCTCAACCGCTCCATGCTGGTATATGGTTGTCCCGTGTGGTTCAACGTGAGAGTAAGCTTAATGGAAAAGATTCGGGTGTTTGAGAGGGCTTGCCTTAGGTTTTGTCTTCATCTTTACGGAACACCGGAATCTGAGTACATGAAATTCTATCCAAATGAGGTCCTACAAAACTGATAAAAACTATGTTGTTTGGTGATTGATTGAAGAGGACCCCATCATCTCATGAGATTTTGGTTGCCTGAAAAAAAGAATGTCTTTCGGGCGCGGCTGGTATTCAAATCCGAACCATCCGATTGGAAGCCAATATACTACCACTTGAGACACGGCCAACCACAAGCGAGTAATGACAGGACCAATGTTTGAATCAGAAAACTTTATTCATTATGAAAAATGATTCGCACGAGCCTTGCTCGGCTGGTTTTGATGAAAGCAGATTGTCAGTGTATTTTTGAGTTACTTTTTCGAGCACCCGGGGCTCTATCTCACCAATATCGGGCTACATTTTGGCCCCAAGGCTAGAGTTTTATCAACTTACACGAACAATTTTATTTTATTATATATTGTGGAGATACAAGAAGTAATTGCTTGCAGTCAAATCGCTTGATCTCGGTGGTAAATTTCCCAATTTATTTTATAATAGTCAGTCATTTCATAAAGTCGTACAAATCTCTCGGATAGTATTCTATCGATTATGCTACGGAAAGCAACCGGAAGTAGCAATCCAGAAAATTATGGAAATTCTCAGTCTAAAAATAGGATACATACCAATAGCTTGGAGGGAACTTAAGGTGGTCTTTAAACCTAAAGCTGGCAAACAGGGGCATATAATAGCAAAAGACTTCAGACCAATGTGTCTGTCATCATTTATGCTGAAAATCCTAGAGCGATTATTATAGATTCACATTAAGAACAGATGCAGTAATGGCTTTTTGACTAGTCACAGCATGCATATACTCGTATGAAAGGAAAATCTGTAGAAACTGCCATGGTGATCGGGAAAATAGAGATGAGTCTACACTTCGGTGAGTTTGCGATGGCGGCTTACGCCAATTTTGAAGGAGCTTTCAATAACGTGGAATGCACTACCATTAGAAATGCTCTAGTAGACGCTAACATTGAACAGAGCATTACAAACTGGGTTTGCAACATGCTTGCAAGCAGGAAAATAAACTGTTCCATTGGGAAAAAATTCGGTTTGAATGTCCGTAACTCGGGGAACCCTTCACTCCTGTGGGTGCTGACTATCAATAACATCCTCAAAAAGCTTTGTACAATGGGTATATGTGCCACGGCATGCGCAGATGACGTGGTTATAATAGTGCAGGGAAAATACTTAAACATTTTAAGCCACATTATGGAGGTTGCCTTGAAGACGATCAGCACTTGGGCAAAGAGCTGTGGTCTCAATGCCAACCCATCCAAAATGGAAATGGTTCCTTTTACCAAAAAGTGCAAGATACAGCAATTCAAAATCCAAAAACTCAACGGATTGAAGCTGTCCTTTCCGGGCAGATCGAAGTATCTGGGTGTAATTCTGGATAAAATACTGAATTGGAATCTTAATGTAGCGGAAAGAACCAAAAAGGCATATAATGCTCTTTTTATCTGCAAAGAACAGTAGGAAAAATGTTGGGCTTAAAACTTACTATCTTGTACTGGCTGTATACGGTGGTGGTAAGACCCATACTTACATACGGCGTACTAGTATGGTGGAAAGCAACAAACAAGAAAATGGCAAAGAACGGCTTCCACAGCAATTACAGGTGCTCTTGGTACCACCTTTACAGCAGCATTGGAGACTTTTTGCGCCTAACACCGCTTGCTTTAATCATAAATCTTGCTGGCAACAATGCGATACGACTCACTAATCTGAGTCACTTCAAGAGCAGTAGTTTCGGGCATGACACGGTCCTAGCGGGGCTGCTCCCAGGCAGTCCAATTCTAACGGATGAAATCCCTTCATTGGTCGACTTCGACATTCCGTATGATATAATATATCCGGAGAGGGAGGACTGGCAAAAAAATGCAATAATAAGGTCAAATGAAATTGCAATTTTCGCAGATGGCTCAAAAACAGAGGATGGACCAGGTTCCGATATCTTCTGAGCAGACCCTGAACTAAGAGTGTCGATAAGACTACCGGACGTAAGCAGTGTCTTCCAATCAGAGGTTCGGGCTATCCTTAGGGCGGCTGAGAGATATCACTATCTACGTCGATAGTTAGGCCGCACTCAAGGCAATGGAAACAATAAATGTCAACTCTGCCAAGGGGTTGTCTCGCAGTGGTCAAGGCACTATGCAGTCAGAACTGGGTAAGACTATGCTGGGTGCCAGGACATAGCGGTAAAAGAGGAAATGAACAAGCGGATGAGCTTGCAAGAAAAGGAGGGCTACTCGACAATAGTGGGGTTGCCAACATCAAACTACCCCTTTGCATAATGAGGGGCACTATCGAGGAAAAAATCACAAAGACTGCAAACCTAAGGTGGTCAAGTCTTGAAGGACATTATATCCAAGGCTCTTTGGCTGCTTTTTGACGACAAAAGACCTAGGAAGTTAATAAAATTAAACAGGGCTAAGATTAGGACAGTAATAGGAATCGTGACAGAACACTGTTTCCTGCGGCAACACGCAAAGACACTCAAATTGTCAGATTTGCAGATTCTGCGGTGATCTTCAAACTGTTGAGGACATACCACACATACTGTGTGGATGCAAGGCAATATCGCGTAGTCGGAGAAAATTGTTAGAGAAATACTTTTTCGAAAACCTAGGGGAAATAGACGGCACGAACTTCAAAAGCCTTCGTTGCTTCTGCAGGGGAATTGGATAGTTCACCAGGGTGATTGTTTAGGTTTTTGCCGTTTGAAGACAAATTCAACTGGTTTCACAGGGATCGCAATGGGCCCATTTTGGGGCCTGGTGTCTGTGTGATGGCATATCCTTCATACCCCTGTTTAACCTAACATAACCTAACCTAAGTCATTTCATATGGCTATCCTGCTGCAGCCGCTTATCATCCGAATCAATGTCGTCCATATTTCAAGAAACAATCACTGATCATTGTCCATACCGTTTGCCATTGACTGTCAGGCCAGCACCGGCCTTAATTTTGAAAAAATTATAATCGATAATGCCAACATGTAAAGACACCACCAAGCGGTGTATTTTTGTGGCTGTAATTGAGAGTCATGAATCACTTTTGGATTTGCTCAAGGGAACAATCCCCGAACTCTCGTCGCAAGCTATGACCTGGTGGCTCTACTTCCTGCTGGATCATTTACATGTTTACGCCTTGCCATCGCTATCCGTCAATCCATTGATACCAATTCGGAATTGTGTTGGAGGCACAAGTTCCACCCTTGGTATGAGTCGATGCTGACTTAAAACCTCTTACTGCTCTTAGGGTCACAGTACCCAGTACTTATTGCAACCCTACATGCATTGGGCCGAAAACCTTGGGCGATTTTGGGTTTAAGCCACAGCCACAATGACGCATGAACAGTTTCTTCTAGGGAACGGCAGTGTTGATATAACTTTGAGTAGCTGCTATTCTGATATTGTTGGCAGTATTCATAGAATTCCTTCACATGATTGTCGATGGTAATCAGTTCGGTGGTAAAATTCATAGAAGTTTCGACTGAGAACTCCAAGTCGGAGTATTTGATGAAAGCGTCGCCCAATCTGTGAATATGGATACACCTAGAGTGAGTGAGTCTAAGGTTTTAGTTATTGGGGTAGTGAGGGCCAGCCTTTTTAAATTACTAGAGTTAGTAGTGAGATGGTGCGAGCATGCTGCCGACTGCTTCGGCGTACGGCAAGCTCGTCCTGGGCATCTTCTGGGAAAAGAGGGACCAAACGATTGGTTGCGCTATGCACGACCTCCCGTTTGGTTGTCTTTACATCGAATCTCTGAACATCTACCTTACTGTCAGGATAGCATTCAATAATTCGACCCATTTTCCTGTCGGCAGGAGTAATACTTGGTTCTTGTAATAATACCAGATCCCCGATGCCGAGTGTTCGAGCTGGGAATCTCCATTTATTTCTCTTCTGCAGTTGGTGGAGGTACTATTGGTGGAAACGTTCCCAGGAGTGTTGTTGAATTTGTTGCACTTGTAACCAGCGTTTTGTGATTCGGACGGCAGTTGATAGACTTGCATCGATTATAGAGTTCCTGAAGCTCCATTGCCTGATGAAATGGAAGGGTGTAAGGGCGGGTGCGTCTTCTTCTGCAAATGATTCCGGGTGTAATAATCGGCTATTCAAGACACCTTCGATGTGACATAACAAGGAGTTGAATTCTTCATAGAGTTATATTAGACATTTTCTTCAATAGATGTTTCATAATCTTAACGGCGTCCACCCTCCCATAGTTTGGGCACTTCGAAACAATCTCCTGGATCGCTATGCTGTCCTCGAAGTTATTAGTGACTTTGCTCCATTCTTGGTTGATCTTATTTTTTGCTCCAAAATTAGTAAAATTATCAGAGAAGACCAGGGATGGGCAGCACCGCCTGTTCACGAAGCTTGTGAAGGCTGCCAGGAACATTTCCGTACTTAGATCCGAGCAAATTTCTAAGTGAAGAACTTTGGTAACTAAACAGATAAAGACTGCCACCCAAACTTTTATGATTTTATCGAACCTTATTGTACTTGCTTTAATGCAGAAAGGACCGCACAATGCGACACCGATCTCCCATAATCGGCTGGACAGTTTGGACCTTAAATCGAGTGCGTATGGAACAACTCCGGATACATTTCTTGACTCGTAATTTTACAGCAGGAATCCAGAATTCTTCTCTTATTAAGTGCTCCCTCAAGGCACCCTTATTTCCAACAGGACCTTGTAACTGGTCAAATCGTATAAATCTTTGGTAGCATCATCTGAAGATATTTGCAATAAGACCAGTACTTTGCTCTGCCCTCGCATTTTATTAGACAACGTCATTATTGGGCGAAGCCTTGGGCGGGGACCCTTGTGTCAATACACCAATCTTGGCACCATATACATTGGTGTAGTTCATATAATCTGTCATGCTGATTTTTGATGTCATCAATTCTGTGAATTTCATCCACCGCTTAACATCTTTCTGACCGTCCGTCATTCTGAAGAAAATCTTCCTGCTCAACACTCGCGGTAATCAATTGATGTATTGCCATAATTACAAAGATTTGCATGACCAAGTGTCTATTCCAATCGCACAACACCTTTCGACAGTCCGGAAAGGCTCACTAAAATACTGTGATGTTTCTGCATAAAATTTAGAGGGATACGTAAGTGATGGAAGAAATTATGACGACCTCAGTTGATGCATGGTACTTCTACTTCTAACGACAAACTCAAAGGAGTCATAAATCAAACAGTTTGACATGAATTTCAATTGATAGCCTTGGAAATGATAAAAATTATTTAATGTCACTAGACAGACTTAAACAATTTTTGAGCAAATTTATGCGTTTTAGATCCAAACATGTGAAATATCTGCAAAGTCATTCCCAAGAAAAGATAACTCCTACGTCAGTAAGCAACTAACCAAACCTGTCAATATTCCTTCGTTTATCAAGGCCAAAGAATTAAACTATTGCTTTTGGGTTTTTTTTTTATAAAAAAAATTGATTACATATTTATTTGTTCATTTTCTCTTTTTTAAAAAAATTCCATCTTAACGACTAAATTAATGAGTATTCCATCGAAAGTGTGTTTCCTCTCTCTAGCTCTCTTCGTTGACATCGATTAAATAATAATATTTACAAAACTCAACAAAACATGTGCAAATGAATGAAAAGAGGAAGAAGAAAGAACAAACGAAAAATTGGAAAAACGATCACATATGTGGGCTGGGAAGGGGTGTTAGAAAATTTGTTTAGTTACAGAAAAGACCACATGTTTGGCGGTTAACCCCTTCGGTTTTGATTGATACCCTGATCTGGTTGAGGTGGAGCAGTGGCCAAGTATTCCAAAGCCCTCTGGATTGCTGGTGGAATTGGTGGTGGTGTAGGCAAATGATCTCCCTGTGGTTGGAATCCATTCTCATCGGCAGTGTAGACCAATCTGATTAGCTGTCCATCTGGTGCTGTATACGAGAACTGTCCTTGTGCAACCTGTGGAATGAAATATGGATAATTCGATTACCCAAAGCCATTTCAATTGATTTGATTTGATGTGATTTTGATTTGAGTTTCAGTGCGCACTCACAATCTTCGAGTGAATTCCATCAATAATCGTTTGACTTTCACAATAAGACTGCAGGAGGCAACAGAGGAAGAGAAAATACTTTAAGATGATGAAGGTAATGAAGAAGATGAAGCAGCATGCCGGTTAATTTGGAAGACTGTAACAATTCCATTGTCTACCCGGTTGAGGTCATGCGGCGGCACTTAAATATCAAAGTACTCCATACAAAATGCTAATTCCAACAAACGTTATAGCAATTTGGAGGCTGTTATGTAATTCTCGCCATAAAAGCGAACGAAAAATTAATCACTCAGGGCCACGGAGGTCGGCCAAGTTTGCATGAATCTTTCTACGGTAACAATGTGCCATCATTGGACGGTAATTGAATCCACTTAGTGTTCGTGGATTGGAATTCTTGCAAAGGTCAATCCGATTCCAAAGTATGTGATGCATTAAAATAGCATCAGTGTAACCTAGCAATAGTGTAACCTACCTGTGCTTCGGCATCTGGATTGCCAGCATTCTTTAAAAATCCTTGCTCTTCAGCGGTTATTCCATTGCCGGTTTCGTAGGAAAATTTATACGATCCATCATGGTTGACTTCCTGCTCCTGTCGAATAATTGGAATCGGTTCTGTTGGTCCTTGGGGTGCGGCATTAGCCAATGCGAAGACGGCGATGAAAAGGACAATCTGTGAAACGGATTAGTTTTGCTTTACTCGTATCCTTTTGGTCTACACGTTGTGTATCCTTTTTAATCCACTTACACAGAGCTTCATGTTGGTTGGGCGGTTCGTTTACTATTCGATATGAGTGTCTAAGATTTTTCTCCTTTTGAGGATCACTTGAGCACTTAACAATTGAAACTGTACCCTTCATGGTTATGGTCGGGAATATTTATACCGAAAAATTATCTCTTGAGATGTACGCTTCCAATTCGCCTATGAGAGGCAAAGTCATGCCACCACACACATACGAGAGATGTGTCCATAGAAGTACGACTACCAAACAACCAAGCAATATTAAGTCATCAGTTTTATTCGTAGTCTGTGGTATAGAGCCTATGTTGCCCCAGCAGAAGGAGGAGGATGATGAGACATTTTGTCTCTCGAATCAGTCGCATTGGTGTAGTGGTATGGAAGAATTTCTTTCAGTCACAGAGACATGTATAGATTTTTGTGGAACATGAGATTTACAAGATCCACATGACTATCCGGATAGCTGGTCAATTGGTCGAATCCGTTGTAGTTGTTGTTCCTGGTGTTGCATTAACCATTAGCTTTGCCATTACCACGACTAGTCGTTGTGAACCACGTGAGCTAAAGCTATAATTGTAATGAGCTTTGCCATATCGGATGTGCTAAGTGCCAGCAATTGATGATGGCACATTTGATGATTGACGACAGGTAATTCTTCATCGCTCGCCAGTGCCAGCAAGGTGGTGTTTAGAAGTTGCCTTTTATTAATCCGAAGCTTAGACCCTATCTCAAATGGTGTTTATTCTTTTTTGATGGCCTATTGTGTCTGTGTCTTCTTCATGTGTAATCGGAATTGTGGAATCTCCAATCTGTGGCGTGTACGCCAGAAGTGTTTGTTGTATAGCATACTACCACGGTTGTTAATCAGTTCAAATAAATCAGTTAAGGTGTGTACTCAGCATTTGTCAGATTCAGATACATCCAGGGAGAAGGAAGAAGGGGTAAAAGAGCTTGTTCACCTCTAATAAATTTTTCGAGCTCATCTCGTGTGCAGTATTCGTATTCTTAATGGGATTTCTTACTCCACAGCTCTCCATGGCTTCTTGTGCGATTCTGTTTGTTCAGAGTTGTAATTTGTTAAGTGCCAGTGTTTGTGAATAAATTAATTTCTTTAATAGAAAAAAAAACACAACAACAACAGTGGAAAACTTCTTGTGCAATGCAGAAGTTAAGTAGAGGAACGAATTATAATTTTTTTTTTTGTTTTTTAATTTCAGTGTGGAAATGAAATTCAAGTTTGCACATCAACTCTTTTGTTTTTCATGCCACATTTGGGGCGTTATTTGCACGCCGAAACAATGATAAAACCCAATAAAATCGATTAATTACGATTGTTGCATCATTTCGAGATGAGAAATTAACATATTATGCATAGTGCTGAGTATAGTTTAATTGTAATGGCATCTTGGAAATTTATCTCCGGTTACGTGTCGACAAGAGTTTAAGGTGTAATTGGGGTTAACATTTGCTATGGATACGTTTTTAATGGATGTTAACATGTGGTTAACATGACGTAAATAATGTTACACGTTGTAGGATAGTTTTGCAACTTAGCAAGTGAAAATTTCGTTCATTTGTCACTTTGAGATATGTGGGTAGTATGAATTGTTTGTGGAGAGAATGGTTAATGATGGGCATAGTAATTGTATTCCGTCGGCTCTTGTAGTTGCGAATTGTGGATTGGGAGACAGCTTGCAGCGATCTTATGTGAAATACGTTTTGTCTAAGCTCAAATGGGCTTGCTGTATTGTAAAACGTTTGTTTGTTCATCCGCAAGTTAAAATATCCGTCTGAGAAAAGTTTCTAATTTTCTCTACAATACTCGTACATTCAAAATCACCAAGAAACCAGAATATCATTTCTCTGTGCACAAAGTGACAAGAACCACACACTACACTCGTGGCCGATAGTTAATTTCAGCGAAAGACGGGAACGTTCCGGGGTGTCTTCAGCGTAATTTTATTTCCTCATACTGCTTTAAGAATTAGAAGAATATCAGATCTCCGATTTGATTTGATAGCTCCCTCCAAGTAGCGCGATTTTAAGGTATAGGTACATTTCCACTTAGCTGGTGCTTGAGACAAGCCTTATCGACAGGCATTCGAAAACTTTTGAGCCGCAGCGTTGGTGCTTCTTCGCTACGCATATTCTAGCAATCTAAGCCGATGGCTTGGACATTTTGGAAGCCAATGTGGCTGTGTAGCGCTTTCAACTAATTATTTTAAGCTAGTCTTTAGATTTTATTTAAGATAACCCTATACCGTTCGGAGAAATTTTCTCAGCAATTTGTATAGTAAATGTCCTACCTTTCACGGGTCCATAACATAGCACTACTTGCAGGGCAGTGGTATTAACTTTGAAGCGGTGTAGCGGCCACAATTGCCATTTGCTTGGCTGTGTGTAAAGGGTGGACAAAATACAAGTTTCTTTTTAAAAATAAAATGAAATAAGCAAAAATTAATTATTTTCGGTATACTCGTATTGTGGATTTATTAGAAAAAGCTAATATTCCCATTAGTTATGGAGTACGATTTCATTCATATGGCTGCCTGGGCTAGCCTTTTGCAGTAGCACAATTTTTCACCCAATTTTTCGAGACCTTTCTGGCTGTATCTCACACAACGGCTCGACGATATTCACTTTAAGCATATAACATCTACCTTTAAGGGCAAAAGTCTTACACGGGTTCAAATCGCAGCTCCGAGGCGTCCAGTTGACATCGTCACGGCACCTGATAACACAGTTAGCGAAAATCACCTGCTGGTTTTCCGATCTCCAATTTCGGCAATTTTGTTTGCTAACATGAAGCCGCCGAGATGAAAATGCGTATTGTCAGAAAAAATAATAATTCGAGCTGCTGTAAGGCCCAAACTGAGAAGCGGATGGTGGTTGGCCTTGAATTCCTGAGGCAATTTATCCTTGTAAAGGAATAATACGAGATGTTTGCGCAATTCTCGTTAGGCTGGTGCGTGAAATGTTGAGTTGTTGAGACCGATGGCGAGTTGATGTTCCAGGATTAAGTTGAGCAATTTCGGCCACAGTAACCATATTCTAATCGGTACGTACCGTACTATGGCGGGGACTGTTAGTTTTATCCACAAGCAAGCCAGCCTTACGAGCTTTTTGCACAAATCTGTGTACACCGGGTCCGGTGCGGCTTCAATTCGGCCAAAATTTCTTTTCAATAAACACATTTTTGAAATAAATTTGCAATATTTCCTAACGTTGTTCAAACGTAAAGCGATTCATTTCGTTTTGCAGAGATATGATACCGACTGTCCAAATTTCAGGCGGCAATGCGCTTTCAGTGTCAAAATAACATTCCCAGTTGCCAATGAAGATGTGGCCACTACCTGTTTGCAGCTTTATCTCAGACGTACAACAATGGATAAATACTACGAGGAGATGTAATATTGAACTGCTCTAGTCGCCAAAAACAGTCAAAACCCTTACTGACTGCTCACCGCTCAACCTCTCGTCCAAACGCTTACAACCTGCATTAAGTTTTGCAACGAAATGGTGCCATTGATGTGCTGTGTTTCATTCGATCACCACAATGAAATCCCTGGTTTGAGTATCACCAGACATACTAAAATGGAAGCGATTCGTACGTTCTAAGACAAAAAGAGAAGGGAAGAACATTGGTTTCCCCCCCAAAAAAAAACAGAAGAAAGCTAGTCGAAGAAATGGGGAGGTGCTACTTCAGGAACACCGTTCGAAAGTCTTGCGGAAAGGTAAAAAGAACCTGTCAACCCAACAAGAGTCCAAGAGAAATTTGTAGAGATAAACAAGAAAATTTAATAGCAGGGCCAGAGTCGGTGTTGAGGATGAGAAAAGATGAAAAATTCATCATCTTATACTGCTGAATGGCGAGGATAATCCAAATTCCCCTGTCAGGCGGCATGAAACCCTAGAATTTTGTCAACCCAACTAAAATGAAGTAGAAATAGCAATTTTCAAACTTAAGCAAAACAAGACTGCCAGACTGGATGGCTGCTGAGCTATTTATAGCAGCAGGAATACGAGGCTCATACTTCAATAGTCAGTCAATAAAAATGAGAGAAAGATGGGACCCTTCATACGTTGCACGATGAGAGAAAACTTTTTCTTGAAAATCGTATTATTTTCTAACGTGATCATGAATTAATGGGGCTACTAGGAGTATCTAAGAGTGTCAGCTCACGTGAAGATATTTTATATTCCGGCCCTATACTTCCATCCTTCCATCCCGCCAACCTTCCATCCTTCCATCCTTCCATCCTTCCATCCTTCCATCCTTCCATCCTTCCATCCTTCCATCCTTCCATCCTTTCATCCTTTAATCCTGTCATCCTTCCATCCTTCCATCCTTCCATCCCTTCACCCTTCCGTTCTTCAGTCTTTCCATCAACTTTCCAACCTTCCGTCTTTCCATCCTTCCATCCTTCCATCCTTCCATCCTTCCATCCTTCCATCCTTCCATCCTTCCATCCTTCCATCCTTCCATCCTTCCATCCTTCCATCCTTCCATCCTTCCATCCTTCCATCCTTCCATCCTTCCATCCTTCCATCCTTCCATCCTTCCATCCTTCCATCCTTCCATCCTTCCATCCTTCCATCCTTCCATCCTTCCATCCTTCCATCCTTCCATCCTTCCATCCTTCCATCCTTCCATCCTTCCATACTTCCATCCTTCAATCCTTTCAGCCTACCATACTCCATCTTTCCATCCTTCCATGCTTCCATCCTTCAAACCTTTAAACCTTCAAACCTTCCATTCCTCCAGCCTTCCATCCTGCCATACTTCCATCCTTCCATCCTTCCATCCTTCCATCCTTCCATCCTTCCATCCTTCCATCCTTCCATCCTTCCATCCTTCCATCCTTCCATCCTTCCATCCTTCCATCCTTCCATCCTTCCATCCTTCCATCCTTCCATCCTTCCATCCTTCCATCCTTCCATCCTTCCATCCTTCCATCCTTCCATCCTTCCATCCTTCCATCCTTCCATCCTTCCATTTTGCCATTCTTCCATCCTTTCAGCCTACCATACTCCATCTTTCCATCCTTCCATGCTTCCGTCCTTCAAACCTTCCATCCTTCCATCCTTCCATCCTTCCATCCTGCCATCCTGCCATCCTTCCATCCTTCCATCCTTCCATCCTTCCATCCTTCCATCCTTCCATCCTTCCATCCTTCCATCCTTCCATCCTTCCAACCTTCCGTCTTTCCATCCTTCCATCCTTCCATACTTCCATACTTCCATCCTTCCATCCTTCCATCCTTCCATCCTTCCATCCTTCCATCCTTCCATCCTTCCATCCTTCCAACCTTCCGTCTTTCCATCCTTCCATCCTTCCATACTTCCATACTTCCATCCTTCCATCCTTCCATCCTTCCATCCTTCCATCCTTCCATCCTTCCATCCTTCCATCCTTCCATCCTTCCATCCTTCCATCCTTCAATCCTTTCAGCCTACCATACTCCATCTTTCCATCCTTCCATGCTTCCATCCTTCAAACCTTTAAACCTTCAAACCTTCCATTCCTCCAGCCTTCCATCCTGCCATACTTCCATCCTTCCATCCTTCCATCCTTCCATCCTTCCATCCTTCCATCCTTCCATCCTTCCATCCTTCCATCCTTCCATCCTTCCATCCTTCCATCCTTCCATCCTTCCATCCTTCCATCCTTCAATCCTTTCAGCCTACCATACTCCATCTTTCCATCCTTCCATGCTTCCATCCTTCAAACCTTTAAACCTTCAAACCTTCCATTCCTCCAGCCTTCCATCCTGCCATACTTCCATCCTTCCATCCTTCCATCCTTCCATCCTTCCATCCTTCCATCCTTCCATCCTTCCATCCTTCCATCCTTCCATCCTTCCATCCTTCCATCCTTCCATCCTGCCATCCTTCCATCCTTCCATCCTTCCATCCTTCCATCCTTCCATCCTTCCATCCTTCCATCCTTCCATCCTTCCATCCTTCCATCCTTCCATCCTTCCATCCTTCCATCCTTCCATCCTTCCAACCTTCCGTCTTTCCATCCTTCCATCCTTCCATACTTCCATACTTCCATCCTTCCATCCTTCCATCCTTCCATCCTTCCATCCTTCCATCCTTCCACTCTTTCATTCTTCCGTCATTCCAGCTTAGCATCCGTCCATCATTCCAGCCATGGAAAGCTATGGTGTTAAACAAAGCTTACAAATCTATATTTTTACTAAAATTCGCTCTCCGTTACGACTGCACTACGTACGTTAATCCCAATATTCGGCCGCTGTAGTCGTCTGAATAAGTGTGGTAGGGTTTATGCGGTTTCATGGAAGACATGTGTATGATATCATATGATGTCAAACTAAAAGTTTAATTTAAAGGGTCATTAGGACTATATGTTATATCGTATTTTCTATTTGAAGGTCGCCGAACAGCCAAAAAGTCGGTGTCCATTTACAACTGAATATGTACGAGAACATCATATTTAAAGCCAGTTCTGGAATTAACATCACAGCACTGACAGTGAATCACCAAAACAGCATTTAAGATTGTATTTGTATTTTGTCTTCTGTGACGGGATATCCTCCACTCGGAGCATCTGAGAAAATCTTTCGACTGTGGTCGAATCAACGAAAGGTTTTTGATATCTACTAAAGAAAACTGCCTGATGGCGGAAGCCGCACTGAATAACAGTAACGAAAAGTTATCCGAATTGATTCCAAATGTGTGTAGAGAAAACATTGCAACCCAAAATCTTTTACAAAGATGAGTTTGGTTTCATTCATTAGGCAGGCCTTTGAGAAAGAAATAGACAACTGCAATAGTATAGTATTGGAGTGCCTCCATATTTCAGACGGAGTGAGCAGATCAACTGATTAGGGATATCAATGAATTGCTGTACCCTTTTAGTTTTAAAAATTGCCTTTAAAAACTTTTAACACAAAAAAAGAACCCTGCTGGCTATCAGGACCAAATGATGCTTATTACCAAGGACTCACTGTTTCTGAATGTTTTTATAAAATCAGGGATTTTGTGTAACCCTAAAATGTTTACACATGGCGTTTGCGAAGGAAAGTAAATGAAATATCGATATACGTTGGTTTTGAATGTTCGCGGGTTGTAATGGCTAGGAAGTAAAGAGCTCGGCGGAGCATTCCATAAGCGAGCTGTATGGTTTAGGAAATAATCATGCCATGATATGGAAATCACAGTGGAATTGAGGGTAACCTAATGAACATTCGAAGAGAGACGGGTGTTACGGTTGAGGATTTGAAGAGGCGGAATGCTGCCGGTAATTTCAGTGAAGCACCGAAGATGAAAATAGGGATGGAACAAGGTAAGACTTGAGATATTTCATAGGTGTTCGAGTATGTAAATTGACAGTGTAATATTAGCATTAGCTATGAGTTTTATCGCACGGTTTTGAATCTTATCGAGCAAGTGCAGGGAGGTTTTAGGAGCATCTGACCAGATGTGGGCACTGTGCTTCGATTTTAGACGAATAAATGCTCTATATATTGAGACCAGATCATAAGAGGATAAGTAGTTCTTACAATGTTGGAGTAACTCCAGACCTGTTTTTAAAATCTTCACTGCTCTCCACTTTATTGAAAAAAAGAAAGATGAAGTTATTATGAGACTCATTAAGGCAGCGATAAGAAATGGTAATAGGGCAAGAAAACAAAACACATGCATACCTTGTAGGTGTCAAAGTTAATGAGGGAAGCAGATAATGTGCCAAGGCATAGGCTCGGAAATAATTCGTGACATATAAATTTTAAAGTTAAAAATACAATTTATAAAATAAATATTGTATAAGTTAAAGATTTCCCAAAATCTTATCTCAAATATACCGTTGTTTGCTTTTTTGTAATTTTTTTTGTATTTTATAAAGAAATCTGCGATCGACGACTATCTTCGAGCTCAATCAAATCACATGTTCTGCCGGACTTCTGGTCAACCTCCGATTTTATTCAAACTGCAGCTACTGTTATTTTCATTGTCTTTGCATCAGACCACATCGTTGAAATTGCTCTTCAAAACCAGGTAACCAAGTAACTACGAATTTATTTTGACATTTGAGTCTGTGTCTCGTATCTCATAATTCGAATACCGAATCTCCGATTTAATCTAACCTGTCCTGCAAGTAATCTTCTTTGTTTTAATTAACTCTCTTTTTTATTGTTCTTTCAAACTGATCTAGTGCACTGCAGCGTCGTCATTGTGGAGTGATGTCCGGCAATATCCCAAAATTCAAACTTGTTACTAATTAATTATTTGTCTTTATTTGGTTTTGTTGTCATAAGGCATTTGGTATCAAAATGTCATCATGCAATTAAACCACTCGCAGCTTCTGACTAAAATACGACTAAATGGCACAGAAATTCAAGATCATTGAAACCACTTTACAGTTAAACAGCAAATCAGTTCAAAGTGTGTCATCACTATAGAGCCATTGGATTTGTTGTAGGGACAAGTTTGCTCAGAATCTGACGTAATTTACATAACTAGTTTTTCTATGGGAACAGGACGTTTAGGCAACCAACTAGAGGACTATAACGCTTATTCTTCATAGAGTTTAAAGTCTTTTCTATTACATATAACGACAATTAGGACGTTACAGACATTTTAGAGACGCGACAGTAAACGAAAGCCAATAATTGTTACAGAATAGTTCTAGTTCTCTGCACCTACCAACTATTTCTTTTCCCCATCATCCTCATTCAATTTATGCAGCCTGCGAAGCTCATACCTCCAATGGTAGTAAAGGTTTTGTTCTTGTTAAGATGTCCTACTCTTATCGTCTAGTAGGTTCAGCCATCGTTCTCTCGTTTAAAATTCAGACAAGACTCATGGAATTAGACTTCAGTCAGGCTGGAAATATTTAGAAAATTTGGTGCCACATAGACTGAGTCTCAAATGGAGACTCTCAGGGTCTAGCCCAAAACTTATTTTTTAGGTAACCAGATTAATACTCACTACCAGCTGCTATCACTGGAACTGCAAGTGAGTTAATTAATATCGGGTTTTTCAATAAGGACATAATAATTTTGTTATGCAACGGCGTTAAGTCACATGAGCGAGCTGACCATTTGACTGGAACATTTCTCGAGATTACACGACTACCGAGCTTCCTTTTCAATAGATCAATTGTTTGAAGAGCTTTGTGGCATGTGACACCATCTTGTTGGAACCACATATCACTGATATCAAGTCCATCTAATTTTGGCCAAAAATAGTCTTCCAACCCATGGCACGATAGCGAATTCCGAATAGTGAACGTAACACGGCGATTATTTTCATCGACGGAAAAATACGGTCCAATCACACATCCGGTCTCTTGAAGCACATGTGGGTTTGTTGCTGTCCAATAACGAATATTTTGCTTATTGACAAAGCCACCGCTAAAGATGATTTTTCGATGAAATTCAAGATTTTCTTCAAAGTTGGCTTCCCTTTTTGCAGAGCCAAATCGGAGAAATTTCGGCGCTTCAAAGGAGGATTCCGTTTTTGAGTTAATTTGATCTTATAAACGCAAAACTTTCTACAATGTGGACTGAGGGATTCCCATTTCCTATAAATGGCGTGGAATCGTGGAATCCATAGTGAATATGTTGACTCGAATTTATCCACTATAGCAAGCACATCCTGTCAGATGGGACGACTATTTCGACAGAAAATTGGAGCAAGCGCTCTTAAAGTTGCAACCGCCGACTCAGAATTTTATTGGTAATTTTTAATAATTTCCAAACGTTGCTCATTCTTGAACTTCACCACGATAAAAATGTAAAACTCGACTGAGGTTTTAACATTGACAGGTCAAAAGAAAAATGTAAGCGTGCGTTTGTATTACAATAGAAAAATAGTACGAGTATGTCCCTATTGAAAAAGCCTTCACAACCAGCCCTAGTTGGTATCTGACATCAGTCGTGGTGACTAAAAACACTGTTGCGCACTTTGATGGCTTTAAGCAGCCTAGTGGCAATGACATTTCTTCATTTATGCTGCGAAAAGATTCTACCAAGCCTAAAAATGGAACTGACCTTTACATCTTAGACCTATCATTCCAACTTTGCTCCTGCTAGAGACTTTAGGGAGAATCATTGAGCTATTACTCGTACATACATGATTTGCGAATGCATCCATTTAAGATGCAATATGTAAACGAACGTGGAAGATCTGGTGAGACTGCACTTCAAAACCTTCAAACGTTCAAACGCTTCAATTGTCATTGACATTGAGAGTGCCTTCGACAATTCAACTTTTGACGTGTATTTAACTCGGCCAGAAAACACTTTGTACACAAATCACTGGTTTTATGGACTAAGGCAATGCTCGTGAACAGAACGTTTATTGTAAATAGATGTTGACAACGGTCAATATTGATCGGCTTCCTGCCTAACGCTTTCAACCTTAGGCTGACTAGTCAGACTCATCTCATGCTAAAGGGCGTCATTACCAAAGAAGCTAATTATTTGAGTGTCAACCTACATAGCAAACGCTTTTGGATAGAACATTTTGCGTTGAACATTTCCAAGATGCTGCCAGGTTTGTGGAACTTTTGTAAAAACGTGGGGCTTGCGACTGATGACTGTTTTTTAGACCTGCATGATAAGATAAATTTAATTCTACCCTACGCCTCACTATTTGATGGAATAGTGCTTCAAGTAAATACCTTAAACGTCTTGGTTGCAGGGGCTCGTTACCAGCATGCTTGGCTCTGCCTTATCTTCCCCTCCTAGATATCTATATCTTGGGCTACATTATGAAAGCATATACATTGTAGAATCTGTTTTCGGTAGAACTTGCCCTCTAGTTGCGCACCGATTGCTTTTTGACTATGGTCTTATGGATATGCCGTTTGATGCAATGAAACCAAAACTTCAGTTGCTTCTTCAGACTTCGGCCAAAATCTGAGCCGGAAATGATCTCCGAGGGCGAAGTATTTGCATCTATAACAGACAAATAAAGTTTAAGAATTTGCGGGACCTTTCTACCAATTGTCCTATACAAATGGCAGTTTACGAAGAAATTCTCAAGAAACTATACGAGTTATTCAACATTTTATGCAACAAGTTTAAAAATTTCGTGAAATTGTCCATTAAATACCTCAATGTGAAGGTGAAGCCAAAGCATGTAAACATGGCAGAATCCGACATTTTCAGTATTTCAACTAGTTAAGGACTAAAAATCAGTTACATAAATGTAGAGAAATCAATGTTAGAAAATATAGCTAAAATTGCAAAATAGGAATACTCATGGGTGAAGAATAGCTAAAACAACTCACAGTGTACCTCAAACGAGCATGCGGAGCATATATGGTAAGAAAAAGAAATACAAATGGAAGAGTAGCTCAATACTGGTTAACCGATTGCCTTGCTAGGCTAAAATCAAAGTGCCTTAGAATTTAAAGGTGGAATAAGCGAAAAAATACGGAAGAATTGCTTAAAAATAGATCAAGAACAGATCCAAAGAAGAGAAGAGAGCTTCGGAACCTTATGAAGATAAGTAAAAGCGAAGCCTTCGAAATATTGACAGAAGACCTATAATATTACCCGAGGACAAGTGCATAAAAGATCGTAATGAATGACAGCATACACGATGCACACAATATGTAGTCAGGAAAACTGTTCCTTAGGAATAGCGATGTCAATCTTTCGTGGACGTCACAGGGGTATTAGTCCTGGCAGTAGTGCAATGAAAACCAAAGGATGAAATCTCTAGATTTGTGCAAAACAAACGAGAATTTTGATAAAATACATACAAGATGCCTAATAGAAGGAAGATTCCTACAACAATGAAACGGACAGAGCCTTGCATCCTTTCTGAAAGGTGACAAGTCTCAGAGCTACCAACTTCTATCCATGCTGGATAGTGTAGAGAATGTGTTTAAAAAAAATCGCCCGCAAAAGGCTATGACAGTACAATGACGGAAACATAAGTCCCTTCCACCTGCAGTTCGGCTTCAGGAAAAAACTAAGCACTTCCCTTGCCATGCAAGATATGGATCTATATCGAGCGAAGCAATATCTAAAACCAGATGGAAAGGCTACGATGCAGACGAAAGAGCAAAGAAATACAAAACAACAGAAGGAGTTCAACACGAGTCAGCCCTAGAACCAGTTTTGTGGAGTATAATGAACGATGGGGAACTGCGATTGTGCAGACCAATACGATATGCAAATGATATTGCGATAGTAAACATCTCCAAAACCACAGAGGAAGTATCACAAGTCTGCAAAAGTACCATCACAAATTAAACAACACGACTTCGCTCATCAGTACTGGAATTGGAAAATTACAAAACATATGCCATTCGTATAAGTAGCCGTAAGAAAGTTAAGTGGCTAACTAGAAGCGACAATGCTAATGCTAACAAGGCTAATGCCAATTCTGCATATAAGAAAATTGCTTGTGACGGTCAGAGACATTGTCAATGACGACAGGACAGTTCAGAAAAAGGTGGTTGCATACGACGACGTTGCCAAATATCAAAGAATGGACACGTAAAATGGACAGACGAACTTTTACCTAACGCGATTTCTGTCGGGCCATGGATGGTTCCGTGACTACCTTTATAGAATGCAAGCATGGGGACGACCCATACTAGCGCACCAATTAAAAACAAAAAGGCAAACCACATAAGGCAGAGCATGTGCAAATTGCCCGCGAAAAGTAGGCAGCGGCTAGAAAAACTGTAGAAAGGAAAATTGGTGGCGACGAGTTAATATCCTTTGCGCAGAGATTGATCAAAATTGGTAGTGGTGTCTATTGCGCCAAAAATAAATACAACCGGGACACATATAATATCGACCCCCATATACACTCCCCAGACATCTTACGATAGATCCATGTATCCACCCTCATTGTACCTATGAACAAAAAGTCTGCTTGCTACCAGTAACCCAACACAATTGTAACAGTAACATTAAACATATCCGTGTGTCAAGGTCCTGCCCATATTTATGACTTTTCTTTTAAACATCCTAATCGCCCTTAATACAGATTTATGATTCTCATGTGCTCCGGAAAAACCCTCAGATAAAAGTCCCTTACAGATGCATGTACGTTCATAGGTGGTATATGAGAAGCAGGTATCCTCGATAAACTATCTTATCTGCAATTATAATCAATACTTGCTCATGCGTTTAACCATAGACCTGAAAGAAATTTATATTATTGATTGCACACGGGCAAGTACGAGTAATTATGTACCTTGAGGCAGCTCTTCATTTACAGCAGGCAGCTCATAAATCTACCACTTCGCACCACTTAGTCGTCCGTCAAAACAGTTAAAAAAAAAAATTAAGTAAACCTCTGGATTAAGGTCAGAGCAATAAATTCAATTCTGACATCAGTGGTGCAATTTCGCAAAAAATTTCCTCAGGAAATAACCAAAAAAGCAAATAAAGGGCAAACGAATTGTACTCAAGGAATGCATCTTGGAAGATTAATGTCCCGTGTCAGCGTCCCAGTAATCCCGAGTCACCTTACACATATTTCTACTCTGGTGACCGTTCGCTGAAATAAATGACACTTTTCCATGAAAGCTCATGGGGTGTGGGTTATTTATCGTCAGCTCTTAACCCTTACCCTAATAGATACTTTGTTGCTCACTGGATTAAAAGAAACGCACACACTCTTATGCAATTGTAATATTGCGTATTGTGTAAAATTTCGAAATTACCAATGGAACAGTTTAATTCGCAATTTATCGGAATAAAAATTAGCAAATCTGCAGGCCAACCTGCTGGATGTCAAAATATCTGTTAATCCCTGGTGTGCCTAATTGGTGTTGGTGTGCTGAAATTCGGAATTTCTCTAAAATTAATTTATTCATCGCAGCTGGAGGTATAAGGTGCTGAGCGTTGCCGTCTTATGGCAATCTTTTGCTAAATTCAATTTCATTGTGCTGGAGATACATTGAAGGAATGACGTGTAATGATACGTGCATCTACTTTTATTGTTATAGAAATTTCTCCGGTTAAGGCAGGTTAGGTTCGATTAGTTTGCATTTGCGGTTCACTTAGATCGGTGGTCGGTAGTGATACATGGAAAGGCAGTGTCCTGACTACGCCTGGAACCTTAGATGTTTCTTTTCTTCTGAAGTCTATATTAAAGTCAACTTCCATAGGTTGAAGGTCGATTGACTGAAGTAGGCTTCGATACACCGTAAATGTCAATTGGCAACAAATGAAACAAGGTTTACAAGGCCACCGTTGAAGCAGTTTTTAACGCTTGCAGAATGTTATGCAGGCAAGTTCTTGCGTTTTTCTAGAAAGTTGATGCTAGTTCTTGTTCTTGTTCAGCGAACGCTACTAGGCTACTATACCCTTAAGTTATAATTGGTGTAAAGGCCATGCTGCCGACCTGGTGTATGACTAAAAATTGTAGACCCCACTTTAGGTTTACAGCGTTGCACAGGCATAGGGCAGATATATGTATAACACGTTCTTCCCACTTTATATTGCTGTTCCGGATGAGATCTAGATAGTTGGCATATTTTATAAAACTCATAATATGCCTCAGGCGAATTGGAGATTTTTGGAGTGTATCTCTGGTGAGAGTGACGTTGTTTGCGTAATATTCCGCACTACATTCTGTGTTCTCTAATCTGGTAAGCATCTCATTGAAGTCTAAGTTTCATAAATAAAGAGAGAGCACGCCTTCATGTGGTATTCTTCAGCGTTAAGTTTTTGTTTTTTAAAGGCTGCAAGTTAAGGCATTTATGTGTAGTTGTTGTACAGAAGTGATAAGCAAGGAAGAGTTAACGTTGTTGAAACTTCTAATCAGGATTTAAGAATGTATAGCAGGATATCTCAGTGTAAGGAAGCCATCATCTTGTACTAGTGTCTCACATAGCCTGAAAGGTTTAAAATGATTCGGTCTTTGTTCATGTCTTATAATGAGGCTCACTTTTGCTTCAATTAATTTGTGAGCGAGTAAGTGGAAGCTCTCCTAACCAAGGACCTAATACCAATAAGATGCATTAAGTTTTATAGTTGGTACCAATGTTCATTGCCTATGTTTTGCTTAGTCGTCCTTCACTATATGTATCATTTGATTCGTACACGTAACATGCCATTAAATGATTTGGAGCCTTTCTAATAGACCTCGAGTTTATGACATTAAGCTGATGATCATTTAAGGGAGCTCAAACGGCAGATTCTTCGATATTAAATTGTATCTATAAACAAGTTGAATTGCTTGCTGTGTTTTCCTTCCTTGTATGCTGTCTCTTTATCCACTTTATCAATCAAAAAACAAGAAAAAGGCTTACGCCACCCATGGTTAGCAATAGTGCTTTCGAATCCATGCCATTATACGATTGGTAAAGGACTACGGAAATATGGTGGGAATCAATTTGTGAGCCTTTTCTAGTCTTTGCCTTATGACATAGTCCAGAAATGCTTTCAGACGTTCACAGGTTTTGGTTTCATATGGTACTCCCTGATTTTCTCTTTTCTCCAATATCCTTCTTCGTATGTAGTTGGGAATAGCAGTTTGAGTCTATCATACTATGATATAATGGGTTTTTTTTTAGAGTTTTGGTTTTTAAGCTGGCAACACTGTTTCTACACATTGTCAACTTGACAGTTGGAAGTTAAATCGTGGTTACACGTTTGGCGTTTTACAAATCATAGATCAGCGCCAGAACAACGCTTGCAAATTGTGCAATCTTATTTTGAAAACCGTGGTTCGATTCGCCAAACTTATCGTGCTCCATGTCCATTTTACGGTCGACATAATCGTTCATCTGAGTAAGTTATTCGGAACACGATGAATCATTTTGGCACCACATACACTCTATTGGAAAATACGCATCCCCAAAGATGACAAACAGTGCGAATAGAAGACGTTATTGACGGTGTAGAGCGCAGTGTTGAGGAGAATCCGAATAAGTTTACTTTGTGGAAGATTTTACGTAAAGTTCTTGGCTTAAAAGCTTATAAGATTCAGCTTCTACAACTTTCATAAAGCTAATTTTCGCAAAATCAATACCTACCTTAGCAAATGTTCTTTGGATTTTACCAACCTGTAAATGATGCTGTATCCATTTTCTACAGTGAAATATTGAATTCCCCTTTTCACGGCATAAAACATCATCTATTTCCCCTCCATGGTACAATAGAAGACTGCGCTCTTTACGAAACAGAAGAAGCAAATTATGGGCAGTTTTTCTTCTCACCAATTCTTATTATAACTACTCTAACTATCTTGGAACTTACCTGCAATTCACCCAGCTATATAACTGCCTCTATGAGCGCTTTCTCGACACAGCGCAGACCAACCTTATCAACGATCCTAAGACATTTTATCAATTCGTCAACTACAAAAGAAAATCAGACGGTTATCCCCCCTCTCTCTCGTTCAATAATATATCTTCGACCGACTCACATATTATTGCCAGCTATTTTGCTAACTTTTTTAAACAGTCATTTGCAGACAACGACGAATTTGTATCCGGTCCAGATGGGCTCCCAGCAATATTTCTCAAAAAGTGTGCCAATTTCGCATCCACTTTAATCCCTCTTTCATCTGTCCCTCACACAAGGGGATTTCCCCTAAGTTTGGAAGACCTCTTTCATAACCCCGGTTCACAAAAAGGGATCAAAGAATGAAGTAACCAACTACCGTCCCATTGCTAAGCTTTCTCACATATCTAAAATGTTTGAAAGTTTTTCATATGAAGTTCTAAGCTTTCAGTGCAAGCCACTTATATCACTCAGTCCGCACGGATTTCTAAAAGGTAGATCAACTACTACAAACTTGGTTGAATTCGTATCTTTTGCGCTTTCAGCCCTAGAAAATGGCAACGAAATTGACGTTATTGCTACAAATTTCGCTAAGGCCTTCGATAAACAATCACATCAACTGATCCTTTTCAAATTTTCTTCCCTCGGTCTTGACCCCATATTGTTACAATGGATATCTTCTTATTTGGAGAACCGTTACTATAGTGTTTGCTTTAATTCAGCCTTCTTAACCCCGTTTTTAGCCACTTCTGGTGTCTCACAAGGCAGCCATCTAGGTCCCCTCTTGAGAAGTTTATCAAACATTGCTCCGTATCCATTTACGCCGATGACACTAAGCTCTACAAAACTATTTCTTCACCCCAAGACTCTATTCTCCTTCAAGAAGACCTCGATAGGTTTTCTACTTGGTGTCTAAAAAATTACTTAGTCTCCAAATGCCAATTTATGACTTTGTCTCGTAAGTCCAATCAATCCCCCGACTTTATTTTCTGCATGACCAACTTGTACCCCAGGTTCAATTCCTTCGCGACCTTGGAATTTTATACGATAGAGAGTTAAACTTAAGTTCGCATATTGATGAGATAATCCTTAAAGCCAACTCATCGCTCGGTTTTATCAAACGCTGGTCTAAAGAATTTTGCAACCCTTATGTGACTTATGTCACTTTACATTCAACATTCTTTTCTTCTTTTTGCTCTTCGTGAACTACCCTGGAGTGACCCATTTAACTTACCTCCCTATTGCGACTGCCTTAAACTTCTTAACTTGAATACCCTCGAAAAACACAGAGACGTAGCTAACATTCTCTTCATTCATCGATTGCTCTCCGGATCTGTGGACTGCGCTTCATTTAGAATTCTATTTCCTTCAACACTAACCCTCGTAATTTACGCTGTCCTCGTCTCTTCTATATCCCAACCCACAGCACCTCTTATGGCTCTAACGAACCAATCTCCCGCATGCTCCGTAAGGTCAACTCAAACCTCCCCCTTTTTGATTTTACCTGACCAGCTCTCGTCTTAAACTTGATCTGCTCCACCATTCCTTTAATGCCTAGCCCCTTACTGTTGTTAGTTTTAAATCCTAGTTTTTAAGTTAGTTTAAGCTTGCATTCAGCGAAATAAATGGGGGCGGGGCGTTAGCCCCCACTAAATTAAAAATTGTTCAAGAGATGAAACCGCGTGACCATTATATGCGTCGTATGATGGGCCGAAAACATGATTCAGCTTGATCCATATTTTCAACGCAAAATTTTGTTCTCCGATGAGGCCCATACACCATTGTTTGGTGTGCTTTATGGATTGGTGGAATCAAAGGCAATATTTATTTAAGGACGATGCCGGCCAGAAGTTACTGTCAATGGAGAGCACTATAGAAACATGATTTCTGACTTTTTCGTTCCGCAGTTGAATGGCATTAACGTGACAGGGCTTTGGTTTCAGAAGAACTGGCCTCCACGATCCTGTGATCTCACACCTTTAGATTACTTTCTTTGGGGGTATATGAAGTCTATGCCGATAAACAAGAGACGTAGGGTGATTTGTAAGTCAGCATTCGCCTTGTTATTGCTGCTATACGGCCGAAGTTTCTCAACAAAGTTGTCCAAAATTGAAGTTGACGATTGCGATTCATTCGATCTAGTCGTGGCATGCATATGCCTGATGTCATATTTAATCACCAATGGCATAAAATGAAATGAAGCTAATATGATAGACATTAACATTGAAAAAAACACCCTTTATTAGAGTTTTCAAATGTGCTTTTGTGGTTGATATTCCTGCAAAAAATATTTTCACCTTTATCGCTTGGATTTTATACTTACTCTCGAACATATTGTCGTGTTTCGATTTGAAAGTAGACTTGACTCCAATAAAAGAGCATTTAATTTCAGATTTGCAGATACTGCGGTCGTGGCTATAACGTCAAATATTTCTTTATTTAGCTTTAGTGTCAGCAATTGGTAGTTGTTACAGTTTTTCGTGTTGTTTTTGCCTTTATATGATTAAATTACGAAAAGATGCCCTTACTTCAATCCTAAGTTATCAGAATGCGGCTTTTGGGCAGAAATTACATAGATTCAAAGTGCCAGTTGATGGATTTGTTTAAGGTACCACTCCTATTCAGGCCCCTTTTCAATTACAAGATTAAACAGATGATGCAGCTGATGCAGTGGCTGTGGTTATCCCGAACGAATCACAGACCTTTGGAAATTAATTTCCTTAGACATAAGGAAATTATGTTAAATCGACCCTGCTGACCTTACGAATTCGAAGGTCAACATCGTTGAACCCAGGTATTTAATTTTATACAGGCTATCAACACTGTATTACGACTTTTTTATATAAAGTAACTGAGTTGCTTATGGTTTTGCTTATCGCTGAAAGGCACCTGGATCATTTTAAAAGCTAAATGTCTCAGGCACGTCCAGATTAGCCAGAGAGATACTAAATGAGGGGTGTCCGACAACATACCATATAGTGTTGGTTACTTCGATACCAAGACGTGCTGGTTTTAGGAGATAGATAATCTGGTCTGGTTGAAGTCAAAGTTTCGGGTATAGCGCAAAGGTGTGAAACAGTTTACTTGGTATATAGAATCAGTTGCAGGAGCAGTTAAAGTTCTACAGTTATGCATGCCCACAGAGTGACGGATTCCATGCGTTCTTAGAACTATTGTATATTTAGCTTTTTGATGTATTTAGGGCAGATGTTCATACTATTACACGGAATACATGGTATAGAAACGGCTGGAGGTCTTCTTCATTTCTGTCGTAGCAGATCATTCATACGGTAATAGCCATAGTATCAACAGACACCACAAAAGCAACTGCCGCTTGCAACGCGATAATAGCATAAATGAGAAAATCGTGTAGGAGCTGCTCCGAAATTTTTAGTAGATAGCTTTCACGTACAACAAGAATCAGAGGAAGTTGTAACTTCTGCTGTCTTTTCTGTAGACAAAAATGGTACTGATTTCTTTAATGTACTGCCACTGTAACCAGGACTCGAGATAGTTCTCAGAGAAATTAGCATTTCAACTGTACTTAGGGTCACATTGAAAGAGTCTATCAATTAAATCCAGGCCTCTTGCTAAGCTATGCAATCACTACCATCAAAGTTTAGAACAGCGTATGTCTTCCTTTCCCGAGATCTTTGATGTCAAAAATGACTTTAGGAATTCTAAAGTGAACACTGGAGTCGCAATATTTTAAAAGTCTATGCAAATACAGGCGTACGCTGATGATAATAATATAATTGGCAGAACTCACCGGGCGGCCTGCAGTGCGTTCGCTGGTATAGAAACGGAAGCTGCTAAAATGAGTTTAGCGGCAAATGAGAGCAAAACGTCGAATTAGACATAACGTCATAGTCAACGGCTATAATATCGAGGTAGTAAGGGACCCAATCTATCATACTTTGGCCCTGCTATTAATTCTACCAGAAACACCTCAGCAGAAATAAAACGAAGACTCACTCTTGCTAATCGCTGTTTCTCTGGGCCAATAAGGCAATTGAATAGTAGCGCCCTATCCCGATGGTACTCTATATAAGATTATCCGAGTCCTACTTCATAGTGCTGAAATATGGACTCTATCGAAAGTGGATTTTTTTTTTTTTTTTTTTTTTTTAAAGAACTTAACACTCAAGTTTTAGTGTTAAATGTTAAAATGCCTGAGTACGTGTTAAGTTTTTAGAAAAATGGGACAGAGAGAGAACGAAAGATTTTTGGACTCAGTGGTTATTTCGCTCCATGGGTGGCATCCAACATGAAGATTTCCTCGGTCGTTTTAGGAGTAAAATTCTGACTTTGGAGAAGGAGATTCAACGACGAACTATACGAGCTGTACAACGACATCGATCCTGTCAGAAAATTACACATAAGTTGTCTGAGATGACTAGGTCATGTAGAGCGAATGGACTGCAATGCTGCGGCCCGCAGAGGCTTCGAATCCAACTCGGAGGAACAACGCAGTAGAAGCAGAACTCACCTTAGATGGCGCGCGCAATTAGAAGGGAACCTCAAGCGACTTGGAGTGCGCTACTGGAGGCGGTTGGCAAAAATCGGGCTAACTAGAGAGGCTTGTTAGTTGACGACTAGGTTCACTCTGAACTGTAGCCCCACATAAGTAAGTATGTCTTCAAATAAGCTCAACATTCGTGAAGAATCAACAATATTCAATATCAACTTCGTATTTTCACAGCAGTTCTGGACTTGTTGCGTGAGACAGCACATAGGTTACATACGTACTTGTAAGATGAGAATTTAAAGATAGTTCTTACAACAGGTGATAGAAACTATAGTTCGAGTTGTATCAAAGTAGGCACCCATGTTTTAAACTGGCGATGGTTTTAAAGGGAATTAATATTAAGGACTCTTCTATGCAGCAATGAAAAGAAAAACTTCAGTTTTCAGAAGACGTTCATCTTTAGTGCACCAGTATTCGATCACATCAAGGGCTTTCTTGCAGCCCCTTTTTGCCACTGCCATTACATAATGACATTTCTCTACATCGGCAAACAAGCTTCAGCTTATAAGTATTGCTCTGGTTTACACTGTCTTGCAAAGTTGCATATACCGTCAAAGACGATCCTCAGCAGAGTTGGCAGCAGACAAGGGTTGTTAAACTCGGCTCATTTTCATTTTCGGTGATAACAGCTCCTGGTTAACCGGGGCTTATATGCAAGATGAACGGATAAAGAAGGAGGGGAAGGTATAAATGAATTGATTTACATATATTCAATAAATGCGTCGGTTATGAGCGGTAACGTTACCACTTAGCAGGCGGATGTCTTCTGGAAATTTCCAAAAATCTCATTCTCAGACACACCTAAGTGCATGCTGCATACTGGGGGGCTTACCCAATTTCGTCGAATTCAGAGAAACAAAACTCGGTTGTGTCATGGAAATTATCACACTCTACCAACCATCTACACTTCCCATGCACATGGAGGTGCAAGTCGTAGATACAGATACAAGTGCAGATTCTTCCGAAACGGAAATACCTACTGCTGTACGAGCATGCCTTGAGACTGGAATCGCCGACATCAACGTTCGTAAATGAACGAGTACGTAGCACACTCAGAAGGTTCCGTTCCCGTACCCGAACCTCTGCGCATAAATAAGTCACTTCACTCGACGGTCTCATGTGACATTTTGCGGATAATAAAATTCAATGAGCATATTCACTATTCGCAATTCGGTGTTTATTGTTCGCTATGAATCTATTGCTATGGCAGGCGGGCCGAATTCAGATGTCAGTCACCTCACCATAGGATACTTGTTCAGGTGAAATTAAGATCACGGAATGATGACGAACGCGAGTTTATGTACATATGACTGTGTGTGTGCTTTGCCTTATGATGTAATCCCATCCATGATAGATGTTTGGAATAACATTTGTGGATTCTTTGCGCGCGGGCTCTTCGCTTTGATGCGAAGTTGAATTTGGCAAATTATCTGGCAGGCATGTGAGGTATGAACGGCAGGCAGTTAGGCAGACATTGCACCTTGCGATATGATAAGACACAATAACAACAACAACAAAGAAAAAAAGAAGTAAAAACTGTAATACAGACTGAACGGGAGGAAAAAAAAACGGCTCAAGGTTAATCTCTGGGAATTGGCCGATTGTATCTTTCAGAAAAGTGTTGCGCGAACATGACAAAAGTTCCGACACTGAGAAAGCTACGCACGATCTTATTATTGTTTTTTTTTTTTGTTTTAAGTTTTTGTACCGACGAGTATACATACTCATCGTACATATATATATTTGCAGAGATGCTGATGGGGCACGGATGGATACAAGCAATTCCCATGTGGGTGTGTTCGTTTTTAGTTGAATTAAGGTAGCGGTTTTTTGTATTATTTTTTTGGTGTTTATGGAACGTTAAGAATGCCACTCACGTTGTAGATAAATTGATATGACGGTGTTTGCGATTAGAGGAGGCGGCGAAATAATAATATTTGTGCTTGGGAAGAGCGAAACCTGACATTTGAAGATAATTGCGCGTATTTTGTGATGAAAGGAGTTTGCAAAGATTAAAATTTAAACCCACAAGTGCTTAATTTAATGGATTGACTAAATTAGTGTTAGAATGTGATTTAATCTGCAACGTGACAGTTGGGTTGAAGGTACGAGTATTTTTCCAATCTCACAACAATGATGTTTTCATTGGCAAGGTTTGGATAATTGTGATTGTGTTTTAGTTTTGTTTATGTGTTTGCTAGTTTGCACCGCCTAACAGCTATAATCTAGTTCGTGAATGAACCTAAGATTGATTCGATGAAAACGGGATCAAAAATAATTTGAAGAATCTTGTCTTCATATGGCAAAAGCGGATTGTCTACGCCCTTGCCCCTGCGCCATGCATCAGGACTGCTACTGAATTTGGCAGCTGTATCACTTCGTTTCGATTCTGATGAAGTGTCATTCGTTCCATTCATCGTTCTTGTCGATTTTGCACTCATTCACAGCTAAACCCATGCTTCATTATTTGAAATGCACCAATGGCAGCTGCCTCTGTTGAAAATAATATCAATGTAACCATGAAAATTCGGACTGTGGTGTTGACTTTCAAGTCTCATACAACTTCCTGAAGTATAGAGTTAACGAAGTTACATGACTCCTCTTTATCTTATAGTCTTGCACCATATATCCTTCTGATAATTTTTGTTTCGAAGATTCTCAGATTTGTTTTCATCGGCTGTTGTTGGAAACCAAAGTTCGCAACACTTTGTTGCTATCGGGCGTATTATCATTTTGTAGCTCACTAGACAGGAGTTTTAACTGTAGTAGTTCTTTATGCACAAAATAAAAGGCGTTGCCTTCTCGTATTCTGTCTTGAATGCAATGATGCGTCCTATTGTCGTTCCTTAAGAGTATTCCAGGATATTTAAAGTTTCAACCTCTTTGAAGTTAAAGTCGGAGATAGTTATATTTTGGGAGCGCAGTTAGCGCGAACTCATGTTGAATTCATCTGACTCCTTGCCTTGTATTGTATTATAATTTTTGCTTTAGACTCGTTCATCGTCATAATCGCTAGGATTCGGGGAACACCTTGTGTTAACATTGCTCCTTTTAGTTTTGAGAGATTAATGCTAACGCGAACGCTTCAAGTCAATGAATAATACTCGTATATGAAGGTCTATGTTGTACTCATACCTTTTCTTCGAGCTTTGTGTTAATGTAAAACTCTGCTCACAGAGGACATTCCGCTTCGAAAACCACACTGGTATTCTCCTATTACTTCGTTAGCGATTATTCTTGTCAAAAATGTAATGTAAACTGATGGCAACTTCCTCTTCTTGTGAATGAACTTGGCGAACAGATCTTTCATTTGACGTTTAACGATTGCTACATATGCTCGTTCTGTCTCTTTTTCGGTCCGCCATTAGCTAAATGAATTTATACACGACATTCTTTCTCGATATTCGCCCAAGTTCGGACACACACCGGAGAAGTTGCCAAAAGTAAGTAGCATTTAAAAAACGTATACGAATATTATATTCATTCTAATTATATAGAGAATAAACCACCACCAACATCATTTCTATCGTAAAAAAGAGGTGCGTTTTGTTTTTTTCAACGATATCTCTGGACTATTATATTATATATTATATTGGATAGTATTTTCTCCGCCGAAGAACAGTAATTATATTCGTAAATAATTTACAAGACTCTGGGAGAACAGAAGATTAAATGAATTGAAATAATATATCCACCATTATTTCACAATAAACCGAGGAGTAGAGAGAGCTGTATATCCAGCACAAAAAGCATGCTAACATGTTTCCTCCGTCTTCGTCTGGACCATACATTTCTAACCCACAGCCACTTACTAGCAAAACGGCGACCACCAAATTGCCACTTACCATCTTGATCAAGCAACAGTCAGGAGTTGTTTCTTCAGAGGTTTCGTGCTTTCCGTGCCAACCTCTAGAAGACGTCGCCGAACTGTTGAGGCATCCGCGACTGTTCCTGCACCCGCAACATCTTTTTGTAAGTCGTTACTGATTTTACTTGGATTAATCCGACTGTTTCTTATAAGAAGAGCGTCTTCTTTCTTATTGGTTTTTCGGTTTCGTCCACATTTCCCTGCTCGTTGCGGTAAAATCGACTCGGTTTCTTCACACTCTTCCGCTGTCTGTCTCTGAGTTTTAGAGACGTACCAGGAATACATTTATCGTGTATTAGAAGTCGCTGGCCATGCCAACATGGAGCTAGAATCAAAAATCCAATACATTGTATGGCATTCAAGACGATGATCCAAGTAAAGCAATTTTGTTTGAGGCGGAAACAATTAAAGAACTGCGAAAGAAATTCAAATTGTATGAAGCATTTAAAAGTACCACTAAATCAAAATCCATAAAATAAAATAAAAAAAACATCGCAAAGTAAAGCAAACAAACAATCACCAGATAACACAGCGATCGTCAACTGTTAAGAGATGGTAGTGGTCTGATTTATGTTGTCGAAGTGCGTCTTAAGCAAGGCAAAGTAGAATGCGTAGAAATGCAGCCTTCAGAAAAAGATTCTGTACAATTAAATGATGAGACTGATTATGTGCATAAAATATTCAACATCAATGTGTGTTCAGATAATTCAGAGAGCGCATCTTTCGATCACGTTTATTCATCTAAATCTATATTGTCCCCTTCAAAGTAATCCCCATCGACTGCAACGCACTTATGCCAGCGCTTGATCCAATCCTCGAAACATTTGTTATATTCGGTTTTCGGTATGTCCATCAGTGTTTCCTGCGATTTTTCCATTACTACCTCTGGGCTGCTGAAACGCGTTCCCCGTAGTGGTTTTTTTAACTCGATTGAACAGAAAGAAGTCACAGGGAGTCAAATCAGGTGAATTCGGTTGCTGTCGGATGGTATTTGTTGCATTCTTCGTCAAAATGAATAATGATGGCACTGTGCGACGGTGCGTTATCATGGTGCAAAATATACGAATTTTTTGCCCACAATTCTGGTCTCTTTCGGCGAATTGCTTCACGCAAACGTCTCATAATACTCAAATAATACTCTTTGTTTACTGTCTGGCCTTCTGGCAAAAATTCATGATGCACTACTCCATTGTAATCCATGAAAACCGTGACCATTGCCTTCTTTTTTGACTGAAAACGACGTGTTTTTTTGGTCTCGGCTCATTTAGTGAACGCCATTCACTTGCCTCGTGTCTGGATTGCGTGTCGTACTCATAAACCCACGTCTCGTCTCCAGTAATGATCCTTTTGATGAATGTGGGATCGGATTCAGCCTAGCAAATCATCTCTTTTGCGACGTCAACTCGGTCTCTGTTTTGCATGAAATTGACGTCTTTTGGCACCAACTTTGCTGCTACACGACGGAAACCCAAACCATTAACCAAAATGTCTTGGATGGACACATAGGCAATATTCAAGTCCTCCGCTATCACTCTGATGGTTAATTTTCGGTTATCGATTTATTCTTTTACTCTGTACTCTTGGCTACGTAACTTTTGCAAATGTCAGGCTATGACGCTAAGATTTAGAGAGAACAGATTTACCAACTTAACAAAAAGAAACAGAACTCAAATCGGAACAATAGGAGCGTTCCGACGTTATGTTCCGATTGTCTGTCCTATCTATAAAACAGCTTATAAACCGCCAAAAAGTCAAGGACATATTAAAAATCATCAACTGTCACAGCTCCTTAACTGAGTTTTTTAAATCTCCATCACAAAGCAGAATAAAATATCTTTTTGTGCCAATGAAAACCTTGAATATCAATAAATCTATTTGAAAAATGCAAATCAGATTCATACGCAAATTAATCAAAGCTACACTTTTATGACTTCCAATTGTATTTATCTATCTAGCCGGAATACAATTATATCAAATATAGAAATAATAATAATACTTCTCAACAGTATCGTTTTACGTTAGCGGGTAGCTGGCTCCACTCACAATCTCCTCTTGAGCAAAGGATCTGGATATTCAGGAGCCAGTTATGCACATTGGGAATGTTACAGCAGCAGATTAAGGATTCATCTGCCACTGTCTCTTTCTCAACACTGTGACTAGTCCCAAAAATTTCCTTACTGTATTCACCTCCAAGTTCATTGAAATAGAACATCAGGGGAATGCCAGTGTTAACGCCACCGAGTTCAGCCACCGCACAAAGTCCTTTTGAGATTTAGTCGTTTCTGGTAAGAAACGTGATCCAATTTCCTTCTTACTGAGTATGTATGACTGGTGAACTAAGATAAATATAGCAATTATGTCAATATTCAGCGTGATAGATACTTTATATAAGCTACTTCAGAATATTTGGAGCGGATACAAATTATGTTCAGGACTAGTTAGGTAAGTTAAAAATAGATGGAGGCTCGTCATAAAAATTCGCATCAAGGTTAAATTCGTCAATATCAGACTGCTTCGCGCTCATGCCTCCAGAAATAGACGATGCCAACGATTTGATGTCATCCACCACAATGCACAAGTATGGTATTCCGTTATTGACAGAATATGGCTTTAGTTAGCACATCACCCGAATATTTAAAAAGGATTATAAGCATCCACGTGGTTAAAAACTAGGCAACCAAATTGGTAATATTCAGATCCATAAAAGGCACTTCTCTATTCTTTTGATGCCCGAACATTCAGAGCGATCAATATAGGTTGCAGACAAGGTTTGCCTATAAGTACCTCAGATGCCTAGAAAACAGAAACCTGGCGATCGTATATCCCTCAACCTCTCGACAGTCGTAGCGTCGTGTTCTGTCTCCGCCTACATTTGAATGCATCGGGTTTTCAATGGGACGAATCCACTTTCGTAGTCGTGTACTAAAGATTTTAATGTTCATAATTCCTCTTCTTCTGAAGAGGTGTTCTTCCTCGCTGGCAAAACTACTGCATAAGCTTTTTCATCAATCCTACTTTTTAGGAATTCTTCCGAGCAGATAGAAAAGAGTATTTATCCAGCCCGTCCCTAAAAAAGACTCTCCTCCTAGAGATGTCATGGAGACGCTGATAAATAGTCAGCTCATGAAATATCGTGAAACACGAAAACTTCTCAATGACCGTCAATGCGGTGGAAGTGGAAGTGAAACCAAAGCGTACATCAATCTGGTGAAAGCAAAATAGTTGCACTTGACATTTCTAAGGCATTTGACAGAGTTAGACATCAGGCTCTTTTGTCGAAAATGCGTGCATTTGTCGGCTGTCTTCTTCAGTGGATTAGGAACTACCTTGCGGTGGTTCCTTCAGGTTATCTTGGATGGTTTCAAGTCTGATATTTAAAAAATAAATGCTGGTGTGTACCAGGGCTCCGTTCTGTCTCTGACACTCTTTTTAATTTTCATTAATGATCTCCTATCTGCTACTTCCAGTCCAATATACTCCATTGCTGACGACAGTACTCTCTGCTTCTTATATTAGTTCTCGGACTCATGTCCCTGTTCTTCGGGTGTAGCACATATTAGGCAGCGTATATTAGGTATATTAAATTCCGATATTAGCAGCATAACTAATTTGAGAATATTTAGCAGGGTGGAATTTAATGCTTCCAAAACACAATATTGTATGCTGTCGCTAAAGCGCAATCCAAACACCCAGCCACTTTCCATTCTCGGAATATGTGTCAATGACAACTATCGTTTGATATCGTTAAAAATGCTGCGAAATATCTAGGTTTCCTCGGATTTCACCCCCTCTGATCGGGCCCCAATATATAAGTCATTTATTCGCCGAAAATGGAAGTACGATGCCCATATCTGGGCAGGTGCGCCAAAAATATATCTGCATGTGCTAGATAGGATTCAAAACCATGCGATAAAACTCATAGGGGATACTAATATCACACATGAATACCGGCGTAATGTGTCGTGTCTCCCTTTGTTCTATCGCTATTTCCACCATCGGTGCTCCATAGAAATCGCCAACCGCAACACCCGTCTCGCTATAAATGCTCACCCGTATAAGTAGTACAACTCGCTTATGGAATGCCCTGGCAAGCTCTCTATTTCCTGATCGTTATAACTTGCAAACATTTAAGACCAGCGTTCATCGGTACCTCTCTTTTCATCTTCCCTGATTTTCCTTCGCCAGCGCTGTTTGCAACATCAAGTCACTTGAACCCGCGATAATTATATAAAAAAATAACGGCGAAAATGGCCGAAAATCCAATGATAGGTAGAGCAACTATGTACTAATTTTGGACGACGATAATTAACAAATTCGTTCACCTAACCTGGGTGTCAGCCATATGACTGGACCGTATTTGGCTTTATACCAGAAAGTACAACCATTGATCACATTTTCACAAATCGGCAGATTTAGCAGAGAAGTCATATATTTCAGATCGATACAATTTCGTCGGTTCTAGTGCTATAGCTATTCAGATCAACGCCTATTATTGGTATATCTGTCAAACTCATCCGATTGTTTAAGATAACTTTGGATATTGGAAGATCCATGCCGCTCCATTAAGATTATCTGGACTAGGAACTTTAGCAAGACTTGTAAAGAAAGGATTTCGACAAGGCGATGAGCGATTGATGAACAAAAACGATCAGCAGCGCGACCCCCTCAGGTAGTGTTTATTTTAAGCAGGTGAAGGCGGTGGGTGGTACGGTGAAGCGGTAGCGATCAATTGAAAAAAAACCGAAGAGGTCGCTTTTCTCCTACGCCTTTGAGAGTATAATTTACGTTATAATATGGGTCGCATGTTACGCTTTCCGAAGGGAGAATTTTCTTATCGCAGAACAAAGGCCCATCCGGTTTAAAGCTCACACTAATCTATCACCCCGCGTGAGAGATCCACCTTTCCTCCTTTCTCCTATTCCTCACTTCGCTGCCATCCTTCTATTCCTTCGACAAGCTTCCGCTAGACCACTCTCACTCCACACGAGGATTACACTTTCCTTACCCAGATCCTCGGGAAATTTCCGAGGTCTTAGAATTCCCTTTAACTTAAATGTGCGTTTCCCTTTAACCAAATATTAGGTTCAAACAACCAGCATTCGTTGACGCTTGACGCTTGACGTTGAAAAGATCCCGGTAATCAATCCAAGTGACATATCATAGTTTGTTTTATGTTTTATTTTAACTTGCGCAGGAGGCGACTCCAAGAAATGAACTTTTCTTGTAATGGCGGAAGAAGGAGATATACGAGTATAGCTTAAAATTAAAATTTATAATGAAGTTAATCGGGAGCGGATGAGGACCCAGTGGGGTTTTGTGCAGAAGGTCTAGTTCTTTATATTGCAAAATGTTGTAGGTAGTTCACCTGATTCTATGCAAGCAATGTCCGTCATTTTCCGTTAGAACTACTTGCATGCAGAGGGTTTCATACCTCGATTGCATACCGTCCATCTGGCTTCATCATTTGGCATACTTGGTTGTTATCACCTCCGAGAAGCGTAAAGGCAGAAGTACGGGATTGGATGAATCCGCAAGCCCTTCAGCCAATACGTTCCAAGCCGACAACATTGACATTGACAGAAAGGGTCAGGGATGGAGTGGAATGTCTTTGTTCTACTTAATGCTGGAGACTACTCAGTAGGGAGGCAAAACCACATAGAGATCAAGTGCCGACTCCTTTGTTCATTGGCCTTGGTTCTTGGCTCTAACTTTATTTTCTATTTTTCTAAGATTGACCGTCCATCCTACCGATTTTGTTGAACTTGCAAAGTGTACTGCGAAGTGCACACGGCTACCCACCACTCTCCCAGGATCTTGAAAGGACAACTAGTTTCAGTGATGAGTAAGTTGTGGGAAGGGGGTAAGAAGAGGAACCCAGCTTGTTGTTATAAATTTTACCACAACAATGCTATCCACAAGAGTTAAATAAATAATTGAATTGTTATCAATTGAAATACGAATGTCGCCAGTGTAGGGTTATACAGGGTGACCAGAAAAGAGCGATAGGAAAAAAAAAATGTAAATATAATAAAACAACAACGGTATGAGACATAAAATTGATTCTGGCTTTATTTTGAATCTGCGTTCATGACATTATGTGTCGAATAACATATCATTCAAATGCCCGCCTCGTTTAAAAATAAAATGACGGCAGCAGGGATGAAAATGTTAAGGATGTCGACTGGAGTTACGAAACGCGACTGCATTGAATCTACGCACATTAGAGGAAGCCTACACATAAAAAATTCGGTAAGCGAACAACTTGAGTCGGATAGAATTAGCTGGTATTGCCAAAGAAGATCTCCGGAAAATCCCGTTAATAAGGCAATATCAACTACGGTCGCTCCTACTAAAAGAAAACTAAGTAGGAAAAAGAATTCCTGGATTGCTCAGATGGCAAATGCACAACAACGCCTGGGGCTAACCGCCGAAGCGATGCAGGACCGAGCAGTATGCAGACGCGTTCTGCGATCTGCGACATTAGCAAACCCCATAAGCGGAGCAGTAGACTAAGGACTTGACGTAGGCCTAGAGAAAATAATCGAGCGTCGTCAAATCGCATAATGGCGCCGGCCAATTGATGAATGCCTGCCGTGAGATGACCCAGTCGCCAAATTTCTCATTCACAACTTCGAGCGTTGCGTTACTTACATGGCATGCAGCGCCATTTTGTTGGAACCACAGCTCGGATATATCTACTCGTATGTTGTTGAGCTTTGACCACAGAAAGTCGGTTAACATCGGTCTATACCTGAGACCACTAACGGTAACGGTGTCTCCTTCCTCACTTCAAAAGAAATATGTTGATGCCGCCATGCCATAAACCGCACCAAACAATCATGCATTGATGATTGAGTCGAATACTTGTGGATTGTGTTCGCTCCAGTAACGGCAACTTTGCTTGTTGAATTAGCCGCTGAGCCAAAAATGGGTCTCGTCCGAGAGGATGATTTTTTGGCCAAAATTTGGATATCCGTCCAACATTCCCAGCGCCCAATTAGCGAACTCATTTCGTTGTGTATGGCCATTCAGCTTCAATTCTTGCCTCAGCATAATCTTATACGAATGTAGGCCCAAATCCAACCGCAAACTAAGTCGGGTTGACTCTCTGGCGATGCCGAATTCAGCTGATCGGCGTCGAATCGACATTTCTGGCTCCTTTTCGATACTGGCCGCTAGGGCGGCTATGTTTCTTAACATGGGGATTTTCGGAGTAAACCATGTGTTATAACTTAATTTCACAGTTTCTGTTCTAATTTGAACATGCCGATCAATCAAACATAAAATGTGAGTTTGAAGATATTGGATCTGCACGTCAACCAATTGTTCATGGAATATCGCCATCAAGTTAATATTCTCCGTGTTTATGCCTCTAAAATTTCTGTAGGATTCAATTTGTGGATTACGATTAAGATTAAGACTAGTGGTTGCAAAAATTAAACCAGGCTTGGATAAGACAGGGACAGACATGTGATTATGAAAAATATTTGGCCTTTCACTTGTAACAAACAGGTTAGGAAGAGTGCTATTCGAACTGGCAAAATGTGTTGGGTCAGTGGAACTGACAAGATTCAGACCAAGTGTATTTGTAGAATCAACGAATTGAGAAGACTTATCAGCATCAAGAATGTTTTAGTTTATGAGTGTCTTTAATTTTTTATGTGAGTTTATCAATGTTGTGTTGTGTCGTTTAAATGTTGTGTTGTGTTGTTTAAAATTTCTCGCTTTTCGCTTGCAATATTTGATTGCAAGTAGCAAAATTTTCAAAGCGATAAAGCAAGTCTGTCTTTTCCGGGATGTGTGCCAATAATTCGTCGGAATCTCAACTGCAACGGTGGGAGTTTTTCGTCCTTGAAGAGAATTAAGTGTCCGCGTTTCGATCCCGGCTTCCATCTTGTACACTTTGGGCACGGCAGTGTCTCCTTGACGAATTTCGAAAAGTCTTGTGCCGATTGCGTCTACCTTCAGTGGACCTCTGTTTCTTTTTCCAGCTTGTGCCCGGCAGTTCGAACAAAACGTTTGTAGTATACAAAATTGCAATGAAGCTTCGTGGTTTTGTTTGACTTCTTGAATACCGCATGCTGATGAATGAAAAAGTGGTGTGGTGTATCCAGTAAGGTATTCTTTTTGTCAACCTCTGGCATCTGACGAAGCTCCTTGCATTCCTGTAGACACTTGGAAAGCTCTTTGTGCTGTGTGGGGTTTTTCTGGAATCTGCCTTCCAGTTGATGAAACCTACGTAAGGCACCTAACTTCGAGGCACCAAACCCAGGTTTACATTCCGCTCTATTGAATACCACATGGTGAGGAGTAGACAAGTGGTGTGGCGTATCCAGTATGGTATTCGTTTCGTCAACCTCTGTCATCTGTTGAAGCTCCTTTTTTTTCGTTCAAGCACTTAGAGTACTCCTTGTGTAGTGTAGAGTTTTCCTGGAATCTTCTTTCCAGTTGATGAAACCTACGTAAGGCACCTAACTTCGAGGCAACAAACCCAGGCTTACATCCGTCTGTAAATGGCTGCGATACCTCATATCGACCATCAGGCGATCTTGTTATTGTGTTGTTATTCTTTTCAGAAGTTTTCTCTTCCGCAGTTTCCTTATTGTTGAAAGGCAACTCTTTCAGTTCCCAGGACCTTCGCAGCTGAGTGTCATTATCGAGAACCTGTAAGAAGCTATGGACAGGTTCTTTATTTTGTGAAATAACCTTCCCAAGGATAAGCCAACCTAACTCTGATTCCTGTGCGATTGGCGATCTTTCATCATCACCGCGTATAATGGATCCTAGAATAAATTCAGAGTAAACGTCGGCTCCCAGGAGAATATCAACAGTCGCAGGCTTGTCGAATTGTGGATCAGCTAACTTTAAGCCCTGAATATATTCCCAGTTTTGCAGAGCTAGAGGCTTGGACGGCAACAGACTAGTCAGCGATTTGAATACATAGGCTGGGGTATTTGTCTCGAAAGGTGTTACCAGAGACCCAAAGGTAAGACTTACATACCTTTGACATGAACCAGTGCTAACTTTTCCCAATCCAGATACCTGAATGATAGTTCGTCGCTGATGAAGCCCTAATAACTGGACAGCGGATTCAGTAATGAATGTTGCTTCCGATCCAGGATCAACTAACGCCCTCAGATTAAAATAATTTCCATTTGATGACCTAACTCGAACAACTGCTGTTGCTAGAAGAACACTTGGCTGATGTACTTCAGAAGAGGCTACTTTAGGTGGGTTAAATGTTGACCTTATATGAAATGTTTGTGTACCTGTTGTTGTATTTTTATAATCCCTTGTAGGTTTAGAGCTGAGATTATTAACATGCAGCAGAGAATGGTGTGCCTGCTTGCAGTAATAGCAGCGCACATTGCTTTGGCAATGGTTCGTCTTATGACTGTATGCCAAACAGTTCCGACAAACCCCGATTCTGTCCACTGCCTTAGATCGTTCACAGATCTCCATGGCAATGAACTTCTGACAAGTTCGAAGGGAGTGCTGACCTCTACCGCATACCTGGCATGCAAACTGCTTCTTCCCGACGTGCAACACCGTTTTCTTCTCGACCGCAACAGCATAGTGTGCAGAAGAACCGCTGACCTTGATGCCACTCGTTCCAGCTACTGCTTCCAAGGTTCGAAAACGTGTCTCCAGGAACTCTGTAAATTGTCTCAGTGTTGGCAACTCCTTCGAACTACCCAACTTTTCCTCCCACAAACGCTGAGTAAAAGCAGGTAATTTTTGCACCAGAATATAAATTAAAATGTCATCCCAAGAACCAACCGGCAATCCTAAGTTTCCCAGAGCGTGAAAACATTCCTGGGATGTGTCCAGTAGAGACTTTATGTTGCTTGCCGTCTCCTTCGTCAACTGCTGCTGCTCAAAAAAAAGTTGAAAATGAGCGTTTACCAACACTCGTTTGTGGTCGTATCTGGCGACAAGCAGTTCCCATGCTTTGTCATAATTGCTAGCGTACAAACCTAAATGCTGCAACAAACGAGCAGCTTCACCGACAAGAGAAGTTTTCAAATAGTGAAGCTTTTGAATTTCACCCAGCATTTTATTTGTGTGGACTAAAGATACAAATACATCGTGGAAAGCCCGCCACTTCGTGTACGAGCCCTCAAAATGTGGTATTTGAATTTGGGGTAATGAAAGCTCATTACAAGAACCACCTGTGGAATCACCTTCCACAATCTTCTCCTTGGATGCTAACTTGGCATTGTCGATAGCGTCGACCAATTCACCTCGGTAAGTGAAATATGTTTCTTGAAGCAAATCAAAAATTTCATCAAAATCTTCTTCTTCCAGACCTTCTTCAATTTCTCCTCGTGGAATCTTCGCTTGAAGACCAAGCGCATTCTTGAAGTTCCCTTCTAGAATAAGAAGACGACCTGACAGATAGCTGGCTGTACGCAGTGATGCTCCAGTCTTTTTGAAGTTGGAGTGGTCACGAAGAATCTGTAGCACCCGTAGACAATTTCGACATTTTTAAATGGTTTTTATTTGAAAATTAATTAATTATAAACCAATGTATGTATGTATCAAGTATTTATTAAATTTTATTAAATACAGTTGTTTATTAAAATAGTATTAATTAATTAATATTTTATTTCAGCAACTTACGACCTTTGGTCAGCTTTGCCCAGCTGGTGACAGTTGAGGTTAAAGATGAAATACATTTTTTACACGTCGCGGGAAATGCGATTTCTGCACAACCACCGAGAGAGTCTGTAATTCTTAAAAAGAAGAAAGACAAGGGGCAAGACACCGACCGCGAGGGAATCAGTGTATGTACTTTTATTGTTTTATATACGAGTATGTATATCTATATATTGCACACTTGCACTTGCACTTTGTTCTTGGACTTGCACTTCCACTTTTTTCTTTTTTATAATTTTTTAAAAAGTATAAAATGTTAAATGTTTTGTATAGTTTGTTACGTATCTTTTTATATATATATATGTATGTTTGTGCACTTTCACTTGCGGACTTGAATATTTTTTATTTTATTTATTTTAAAACAAAACTATCCGATTCGTAAGGACCAAATGTTGGGGTGTGTAGGGTTTTTTGGGTGACTGTGTGGGGTTAATCGGATAGAAAAAAATGCGGTTTAATGAAACACGTTGTTCTTCTTCTAGGGTTATAGCAAAAAGATTTTTTTATTGGTCTCCGGAAATTACTTCCATTTTTAATATTTACAATAAGTGTTATACACTACTAAAATCATAACCTTACGTTACGTTTACTAGGTTACATTAGATTAATCTTCAAGTAAGCTAGCTTAGTTTTAGCATGGATTTGTAATTTTAATATTAAAATGAAATAATTATATAAACTAAAATATACATATTTTATTTATTCATTTTGTTCACGAACAGTTTAGATCCCCACAGCTAAATGTTTTTAAGTAAAGGGATGTAAGATGCGAATGCGAAGCAGCATAGTAAGACCGTGAATCAGCTGGCGCCAGCAAATGAAAAGGGATCTCATCTCAATCAACCGTGCTTGTGTTATTGTAAATACTTGTAGACTACTACCGAGCTGTATAGACAGGCTAGCTGTTTAAGGGCCAGGTCCACCTAGAATTCCAGCGCCGTCTTAAGTCAATTTTTCGAATTTATTTTGGTAAAACGAGCAATACACTGTTTTTTTTTGCTGTACTCGATGAATCACTTCAAAAACCAATTATAGACATCCAATAGTAAATACAAACTGCGCAATCATTTCAAGTTTGCTCGGTTTGCCAGATTTCTATTACTTTGCGAATAACTAACACGACAACATCTGCTGCTGCTAAAAGACATTTACAAGTGTATCTATCATGCAATAAATCAGTCAGTACACAGCCTGTTCCAGCAACCCAAGACCTTGGGATTCTCGCTTAGAAGATATACAAAACAGTGATAATAATACAACATGTATGGATTTTTTAAAACAACAAAACTTTTTACTTTTTATTTTTGTAACATTAAGTGACTTAGAAAATGTTCGAAAAATATTTATGTTGAACGTTCAATCCTTAGTTCTTCTCAACGTAGGGTTGGGCGGTAGCCAAGTAAGCAAGAGCCTTCTGGATGAGGATTGGGATCTCAGGGGCAACTGGCAAATGAGCACCAGTGGGTTGGTAACCATTTTCATCAGCTACGTAAGAGATTTCGAAGGTTTCACCTTCTGGGGCTACAAATTTGTATCCACCGGAGGCGGACTGTAAACGAGAAAAGAAAACAAAAACAAATCACTTTATCACTCTGAGATACTGTCACAAGTGTTTCAGTTGAATTTACAATGGTCTGCTCGTCCTTCAATGAGCCACTTTCTTGAGCGGAAACTCCATTATCCAATTCGTATTGATAGTTGTAACTATCTGGATTGACTTGCATCTCACTACGGAGAACATGGACTTCTTCGGCGGCGAAGGCAACAGCCACAAGGCAAGCAAGAGCAATCTGCAAAATACAAAATGTAATCCTTTTGTAATCCACTTAACTCAAGTAAATAATTCCAAGAGAAAAAGGCTTCTTCTGTTGAGTTATTTCTCTTGATACGAGTAGATATGTATCTGAGATCCTCCACCAAACGATCGGACTACTTACGAAGAATTTCATATTGAGATTGGATTAGTTGGGTTGTTCTTCTGTTATCTAACTGAAGTGATGAACTTATGATGGTTAAGTGGCTCCTCACGCTATTTATATCAAATATCTGTCGGGATTCGAGATTTCATTGCCGTCGTTGTCGTAGCCGTTAATGATCATCATAATGATGTTGATGATGATGACGATGATGATTCTTGTTTCGGTGGCTATCGGGCAAAACCTGTCAACTCTTGAAGTTCACTCAAATTCAATAATAATAAAAAATACTAGTTTTTTGGATTTTTTTTTTCTTGACGAAACTCCCTACTTATTTACCAGCAGACTTGACTCCGATCGAACAATGCCTGAATATACTCAGAGACGAAATTATGCAAATATTTAATGAGCATCCAATGATGATGGTGAATAATATTTGCTGACGATTCTACCAAGTGGTCCGGTGGGTCTTTCTTAGAGTATTTGCAACCGCGGCGCTCCTAATGCCATTTAACGGTTCAGTGAAAATTAAAACAAATACTTGTTCCGGCTGTTAGTCGAAGTGGAAATCTAGAGTTTATTTCGGCGCTGATCAGTAATAAGAGATCAGCGATTGGCGATAGAGGAAAGTAAGAGTGACATCTGTGTTGGGAAAGTACAAGTACTTTGGAGTGGAATGCTTGATTTTAAGACGTAATATTTGTGCGTTTAGGGATTTTCCTAAGTTAAGACTCAACTATTAAAGTAAACACTTCGTACAAGTGCTAAATTTGAAAAGATAATGGGTGAAGTCAAAGTGAAAATGAGGAAGCCTTCCGGAAACACTTAGCCAAACGAAGTCGTGTGCGAACGCATGAGATTATGCGAAGAATCTTATCTATTTAAAATTGAGTAAAATTGCTTGCAAAGACCGACAATATCGATGTCGTTCGCGTTTTATTACACCAACGTCTGTCGTCGGTATCTTCCAGGAAGCCATTTACTAAATCTCAACGCATTTTCCAGAGTTCCAAAGAGCTTTTTCCAAATTATTTATTATACCATGTCATATCCATCGCTGTGTAGACAATCCAGAAAGTATATTATTTCCTAGGGCAGTGGATGCTATTACATAAGAAGATAGTGAGTCTCTTTTTTTTGTTACCCTAGACAGTGGCTTATCAAATTCCATAGAAGAATCGAAGAGCATGGCATAGTGATGGTACTAGTACACCTTCGACTCTAAATGCGCATGGATGATAAAGTGGCCGTCTTTCGTAAACGCATAATCGTACCTTAGTCGTACCACATTACACACTCTAAAAAAACGATTTATATTGGACTGACCTTGAGACCTTGGATAGTTTTGCTGACTGGTTTGGTGACAAATCTAGAACAGAAACAGTTCAAGTTTCTTCATGGATTTGAGGAACTCATTAGGCGAGACTTTGATAATGCTCTCCATGGTCACAGGGTACAGAGGACTCTTCAGGAATATACACCTTCTTAAGAGCCATAGAGAGTAGACAAAATCAGCACTAAATTTCAGGAGGTGTTCCTTTCAACCACATTTCGTTCTTCTTGTGCGGGTGGTATCCTAAAATTTAATTTATGTAGACTCTCCTGACAAAGTCGATTACGATGTGCTATATGGCATGCGGTTTACCATTGTACCTTCTCTCGGTTAGAGTGATTAGGTAATCCACAATTCAGCAATCCACATAGCCTCGTTGGCCAATTGTGATCGCATGTGGATCAGTGATCCTCCTACTCGTGGAACCAATTTGAGCTTGTGACGAAGCATAGGAGACTGTTAACGTCTATATTATTTAGATCGATTAAGTCATTGTAGAAGGATGCTTGTAAGTAAGTTTTTCTTCTTTGAGAGGGAGCTGGACATATACAGAGTAGGCGGAGAATTGTCTCCTTCTTATCCTCGTCCATGCAGTTTCAGCGGAAGTCGTTTGTGAGATCGTCAACCCTTCATGCATGTACTATATAAGGCATTGTCTAGTGATGACACCTATGATAGCCCTGAGATGTTTATTATTTTAAAGGATCAAATCTTAGAGCGAATCAGATCTAATTTTTGCCAGGTTTCTTTTGTCTCTTGAGATGTTTATCCAACAGTCCACATAAGAATATCTCTGTGGCCCGGCACAAAACAAATGTGTATATTAAACTCTCTCTGAGAGATGAGAGGCACTCAAGGGCGGTTTTAGAATTTTGTCCAGAGAATAGAGACCAGAGATTTGATAGCGGCCTGACTATCCAAAAAGAAGCGGATATCCTTAGCAGATATCACGTTTTTCTTCAAGCAGGGAAGGACTTCTTTAATCGCCAAAATTTCCATATGGAAAACGCTGAAGTGATTTGGAAAGCGGAAGGGGAGGCTTATGTTAAGCTTATCTGAAAAAATATCGCCAGCAATCCCGCTATCAGTCTTGGATCCATCTGTGTAGAAATGAATTGACTTATCGCTCATGAAAGCATCTTCCTAACTGAATGAAATCCGAACCAATGTTGGGGTGGAATGTAGTCGATGTTTTCTACAAGTATTCCTAATGTCTTAAGAATAATAGCGTGGCCACATAGTCTATTTGCCCACTGTGTAGTTGCTTTAAGGCGAATAACTGCGCTAGCAACCACTTGCCTACTGAAAATATCGAGGGGATTATTACGTAAGTAGGCACAGACATTCTGCCCTTTCGACTCTCTGCTCTGCAGCATCTTAGTTTGCTGCAGTTGACTGCATTGTTAAAGGTCGTCTGCCAGAGTGAGTATCAGTCTTATAACCGAGAAGTACCGTTGATTGAGTGGGTTGATAGCTCTGCTGACACATCTTTTAGCAGAAGCCTAACATAGTTTGTAGTTTATTATCCTGCTATTTAAAATAAAACTGACCAACTCGCCAAGTTAGTCACCTACCATCAGAGTTGATAGCGCAGTCGTGATTGCGGATGTGTTGACGTTGTTAAAGGCAACTTCTATGTCCCGGAAGGCGACCATTGTGTACTCTATATAAAGTAGTGTTCGTTCGATGTGGTTAGTCAGTGAATGTATAGCTATTTCCATCGACTTCCATCGACAGGATGAACCGTGGACAAAAGTCGTGCATCAATTCTAAATCGTACATGGATATCAATAAGTCGTTCTAGAGTTATCAGAAGGAAAGTTGATAGACTTCTAGGTCTGAGGTCATTTAGAAAAACATGCTGGTATGGCAAGGTATTGTAAAAAGTCATTTCAAGGTTTAAGCTCAACGATATAAAAAATTGGTAAGCGTTAGTAATCATTTGATTTCAGCGCTGGTGTCGTTTTGAGAATTAATAGCAGAACCAAAGCAGACAAAGGTAAAGATATCTGTCTTAAGCGACTTTGGCGATCTATACAGGACGCATCATGCTACGACTTTTGTGTCAAGCAGTCTATTAAGGGACCTAACATTCCAAAAGCAGATCCTAAAATTTGGATGTGCTTGTGCTTATTTTGTTGATAGTGGATCCGACCATATCCAAGGATTCTGGTTGCGCTGTTACAGTGCAGGAAAGAACAGCAAGCACTGACTTTCCCACGCAACAATCATGAAGATCTGCTGGTGTACTTGACTTTGAAAAAAATTCGCAGCTCTATCTATCAATACACTCAGCCTTGCTTTTCTTAAGTTCCCTAATCGCAACTTGGATGTCCTTATTGCTAGGAGGGCAATAGAAATTTCCAGGTTTGGTTTTCTTTCTCACAGTTCTGTGCTCAGACCTGCTAATCATTTTCAGTCGCACGATGAGATGGCCCCTGAGTTATTGTAGCACTGCATGACCACCAAGCCTTTCTGTGTTGTGTGTGGAAATGCTAAGCATGTTGGCGGGATTGTCACTTGTGTCTGCAATATGAAGGCATACTTGAGGTGGCTTAAGATAGCGGCCAACTAGCCCCCTAATTTCAGCTCTCCCCTGCTCCGGTTAACGAAAATATAGCTTCTTGATCTTGTCGGTCAATCAAAGTGTGGTATATCTGGTTCGATTTTTGTGTTCAAATAATGTGTTCTCATTGACTAGGTCGCAGAAAACATAAGGTGGCCGCCGATCTATGAGGGCTTTCATCCTACCTTGGATGCTTGGTTATTCTGAATATTTTCAGCCAGTATTTGATCATGAACTTTCTGCCTAGTCACATTCGCATAGTCTTTTTTCATGAGAACTTTCCGGGTCGGAATCCGATTGTTGCCTGCATATGATACACAAAGGCCATCAAGAAGATTTAGTTTCTCTGAGGGCGATCCTGAAAGGTCTATTCATTTACATCATCAAGAGGGTTATACGAGCAGTTGGTTTTTTTTTATTATTTTACATATGGCTGCAATAGTATCGTGATCGGGAAACCTAACTTTAGACGGTCGCTTCTTCGTGTGTATAAAGATGATATGGAAACGGAACGAAAATGCATTCTTGACGGATGTCAACTAAAATTTCTGTGAATTGCGAGTTGCAAAAACGTACACTCCATCATACTTAGCCTCACGCACAGGTGAATGAAGTAATTTGCAGTATGTCGATTCTAAACGGACACTTGTCATTGCACACTCAAATTTGTACAAGTAAAGCATACGCATGATTCAGTCAAAGCATAATACGGATCTCTTGAAATAGGATAGTGAGCGACGACTCCAGATAAAGATCCGGCGATTATCTCATTTAAGACGTTTACAGTATGCCAAAGAGGCGTTTTCATATGCTCAACAACGATTGCCGCTCTATTACCAGGTATCCACCCTCACCCCTACTGGTTCCTGTTCCGATCTTGTTGGCTTGGCATGTTCTTTCCACCTTTTTGTTAAACTATAAAATATCGTACCTGGGGTAGCATCTTCCTTGCTCGTAGAGTGCTGCTTCAAATGCGATTTGAAGCGCTATATGCGCTTGTCTGCACACTTCATCAAACCAGAAGTTTCGTTGTCGTGGTCGGGAGAGACCCAGTGCATCAACGACAATGAGCTTCAGCATTCAAAGCAGTTTGCAGAAGTTGAGATATACGTAGCCTTACGTCAATTTCAACTACAATAGATGTTGATCCAGGTTTACTCTGCCCATTTTTTTCGTTTCTCCTAAGGACTTACATTTTCTTTTCAATATTTTCTGGAGAAGCCAATAATGTAAAGGTCTATTTAGACCAAAGCACACCTCTTTTTAAAGAATAACATTAACCACTTTCACAATAAATAAAAGTTAAGCCTAAAATTAATAGATACATTATCTTTAGAGGTCTGCCTTCTCCATGTAGCTCCGCAAAAATGTTGAAAATCCAAATAAATCGTCACGGAAACATTCACAGCCCATTTAAATATTCAAGCCCATCTTGTCTTGTTTCCGTGAGTTATGTTATTTTAATTTATTTATTTTTAATAAGAGTCGAACGAATATTTTTCACGCAATAAAACTAATCGGATTCAATTTACCGACGTAGATATCAATTTAAACAATGAATTGGTTTGTTGGTTGCAGGATTGAAGATCTATTTGAGAATGGAGTAACACCAAGTCCAGTCCAACTGGTTTGGTACTAACTACCAAACATCACGTGGTACATAGATGATTCTTCGGCATATCAGATTCAATTGAAGATTATGAAGTGAACCGAAATTCAGTGTTTAAAAGATCTTGCTTCTAAATACATTTGCATACTGGAAGCTGGACTTAAATTCGAATGTCATAACGTGTTAGGATGATAGTTGCGATATCCTATAATTCTCCTGTTGCTAACCGCAACGGCACACGAGCACTGAATACAATAAAACCGCTAATCACAATAGAAAACGTCAAACTTGACCTATTAAAGTCTGAAAAGTGAAGACAACATCATGAGCTTAAGGAGGGAGGGGGCCACCACCTCTATCATTTCACCGGTTACATATTGCAGCAGTCTTAGTCATTTCAATAAAGACTATGTTCGGTGCCAGTCGTGCTGCATTTGAATGTGATCATCGATTGTCAATTTATGAAGTCAGAACAATAGGCAGCTCGAATGGAATTCTATTGTACCACAGAAGGTACAACCTCTGAATGAAATCGAAACCACATATCCAGATCGTATGCGATCGAATACCAAGTATTCGTATGCCATCTATCTGTGGTGGAGACGTCATTGTTATTCGTACGCTTGACTTCTGTGAACTCGTGTATTGAACAGGTTCATGCTCGTAGTAATTATGATTCCTGGCTGACGGATGGTTACATCCTCTAGCTTAAGCTGGTTGTTGGCATGTCTCATTTGTGCTCGAAAGAGCACTTGATTACCTTTAGACTATCATGACCGGGTGAATTTCTTTAAGCAAATGTAAGGCTGATGCTACATTCATGTTGGCCACGGTATACTCGTAATACTGCCCCCCAAGCAAGTGAGTGTACGAGTACATTCCATTCGCATTGAACATTGCTGAAGTGATAGAGGTGCAGCGGTATGCCGGCAAGAAGCTAGAGCAGCTGAAGCAACGGAGGTGCCAAAGGGGTTATAGGTTAAAGAGAAGTGTGTTTTGGAAGTGGGTGATGGTAGTTTGAATATATGACAGATAGAGTTGCCAATTTCTCGATGCAGAGTTGGAAAACGAATATATTTTTTGTGCAAATTGATCATCTAACAACTTTGGCTATAATACATATATTATATCGTAAATCGATACTATTTGACAATTATTAATTGGCTGCTAGCACAAGGTAGCCTTAAGAGCTAAATGAAAAATAACAAGCCACACCTTGTATCATCAATTTGATAGCGAGAAATAATAAATTCATAATCAAACTTTGCCTACGACAGCGCGACCTTACCTTAAACGGTATGTGCCTAAATCAACATTTCCATAAGTATTAAAACTTAGCAATAATATTGCCAATGTCGCTGATGGCTTTCGAACATGATAACCGAACATCGCACTAACATGTGATTTTTTTTTTGATTTTTTTGCCGTAAAACTTGGATTAATTTGCAAAATTCAGAAAACATGAAGTTCCAGTGGTGCTTACTGACTAGTGGCTAATGCCATTGATAGTGACCACAACACGCGTTTGCAGTAACAAAAATAATTGCGTCACATTCGGTTTAATTTTTGCAGTTTTACCACTCCGGACTAGGAATCATGGTAGTGCGACAGATAGAGTTTGCGTAATCGGGATGGTATTAATCTTAAACGCAAGTCCAGTCCACAATCATTTACTATTGTAGTTAAAGATGTAGGTATGCCTAAATCTTCGTATGATACTGTGATGGAGTGCGAATAACTTGGGTCAACATATTATGAAGGCCATATTGTTAAATCCAAATTTGGGTTGTGAGCAATAGTAATTTCTGAAAGTCGAACGCAATTCGGAGGTAATTAGATTTAACATGGAAGTCGACGAGGACGTTTGATATGAGGGTATTGTACGACAAAGCTACGCACTAAGAGTTGTAAACCTTGTGATCCCCATTGCTATAACTATAACTACATATTAATTGATCCTATCTTATCTATAATACTCGTGATAACCACCATCTCGTCTACCCATGCTCGATTTTTCAAACTTATAAACGTGAGTGTTCAAAAGGAAGAAGATAGCAAGACTAGAACGACCACTCGTCAGGAATGACTGAACATCAAGAGTCATCAATGATGGTTTATATGACCTATTTAAACGTACTTGGATGTGAGTTCAGAAAAGGTTTTTATCACTAACCAGCGTGCTTAAACAGGCATGGTGTCAGATAGAACCTAAATGGGACAATGGCAGCTTTTATATTTCGAACGAGGTCACTGACACCAGAATATCTGGCCACTATTGCCAAAAAACAGAACCTTCCTTTGCAAGTCGGGTGTTATGCGTGATGTCAGCTACACCGTCAGCTTCAGTCGACGACTGTTGATGATCCCGCATCAACGGGGTGAACAAAAGAAGGATATGAAACCGTATCTTAACTAAGTTGATTAATTTTATGATGGACGGTTGCAATTGCTGACTGTCAAATACCGGGGATGATCCAACTTCCGCTGTCAGACAGAACAAATCATTTACTTTGGGCGATGAAGGCCAGAATTTTCGTCCACATGAATCAGCATCTAGATTTAAATATTACAAAGCAGCAAGAGAGAACTGTTAGAAAGCATACGCAAGCTCATTTACAAGAAATAGATCCCGATTCACCGGAAAGAATATAGAATCACCAGTCCCCTTAACATAGAAAATCCTGCCACCTGTATTTTGTGAGCGCCTGTATCTACTCGTAATTGGCAACTTTATTTAATTGTCCTCTATTTGTTCTATTAGGTTCACAATTGACCACTGCAGATCCATGAGAAAAAGAATGAAGTTGAGATTGATGTACGACGATTTCGAGGCCAACAGCATCTATAAAGTCATGTCTAGTTTTTGCATCCCTGCCAAACTTGTCCAATGACGACGGAGAAAATTTGCTTCACCGTAAAAGTCGGGAGTAATCTCTCCAAGACCTTTGATATCAAAAAAGGATTTAGACAAGATGATGCTCAGTGATGTGACTTCTCGAGCATCCTACCAAGAATTTAGCACTACGAGGAAAATTATCCATAAATTTGTGTATGCAACTAATTGCATACGTTCATGGTACTGATGTGAAAATATTGAAATATAGTAGAAGCGCTAAAAACGGGTTTAGCTGTGAATAATGGCAGACCAAGTAATTGCTGTTAGCTAGATGGGATGCTCAAGGTCAGTGAATCGATTAAAATGTCACAACATACAGCTGTAAATTTGAGGTCTTTAGGAATTTTGTCTCCAGTGGTTTCGCTATTTACTCTGAGAATGATGCCTTATAAGAAGTCAGGAAAAGCGCTTTAATCGTCAATAGCTGATTTTTCGGCCTCGGTAGGTTATTGATGAATAAGGAGTTGGCAACGCAACCGAAAGAGGATGAAGATATCTTTACTCGTTTTGACTGAAAGGTTCTCCGAATTTTGGTCTCGTTTTCTAAGAGCTGTACAGTGAGATAGACCTGGAGGGACAGCGCAGCAGAGAAATACCTCGAATTAGGTGACTCGTATAAGTGGAAAGGGGCCACGACCATTCGCAGTGCCAAACTGGGTAAATTTATCAACAGAGTAATTGTGCACATTCGGCAGAATGGTTACTTCTGAGAAGCTTTAAAGAGTGATCCGGAGATGGAAAGCAACCAGGTAATGATAAGCATAAGACCTTCTTATTGATCTTGGATAGAGCAGAAATATTGCGTAGCAAATTATAAAAATATTCTACTGAAATTCGGAGTCGGTGACTGCAACTTTAAGAGCGTTAACTCCAATTTTCGGTCGTAATTCTCGCCCTAGTAGACAGGCAATAACAAGTTTAGTGCAAATATTTGAGTCTACATATTCGTTGTGTGATGTTGCGGTGTCAGTGAGACAACGGGTTGTCGAAAATATCGCTGCCGTTCAGGCGTCCGTAGCAAACGATCCAAATCAGTCAATTCCACGGCGTTCTCAAGAATCGGGCATCGCTCAGACCACATTGTGGCCATACAAGATCAACTGACTCAAGAATTGAAGCCGATGGACCATTTGAAGCGACGTACGTTCTCCGATTGGGTTCTGGAGAAGATGCGCCAAGATGATGAATTTCATCGCAAAATCATCTTCAGTGACGAAGCTCATTTTTGGCTCAATGGGTTCGTTAATAAGCAAAATATGCGTTATTGGTCGGGTGAAAATCCATATGTGCTTCATGAATCACCACTTCATCCACAAAAAATAACGGTTAGGTGCGGTTTGCATGCCGGCGGCGTTAATGGGCCATATTTTTTCGTCAGGTTACTGTGCATGGTCAGCGTTATCGCGCCATGATCACCGATTATTTTTGGCACGAATTGGAAGATATGGACTTGGACGACATGTGTTTTCAACAGGATAGTGCCACTAGCCACACAGCACACGCTGCAATCGATTTATTGAAGAGTAAGTATGTTGAGCGTGTTATCTCAAGAAATGATCCAGTCGATTGGCCGCCTCGTTCGTGCGATTTAACGTCGCTTGACTATTTTCTGTGGGTCTACGTTAAGTCATTGGTTTATGCCAACACGCCGACGACGAGCCAACATTGAACGCGAAATAGCGGCAGAAATGTGTGGCCGAGTCGTTGAAAATTGGGTCCAAGGAATCGACCGCTGCAAACGTGCCCGCGGTGACCATATGAACGAAGTCGAGTTCCATTCATAAATGTTTTGATTGTACTTCAAGCCGATAATTTGAAATATCTCAAATGGTTTGGCGTTTTATTAAAAAAAAAAAGTTGTCAAGTCCTTATTGGAAAACCCTATATTATATCAAATGACCACACATCGAATTTATTTTCAAAAATAATTGTTACGGCCTGTGTCATACTAATGCAGCCAAGAAAATAAGTCTTCAAAACAGTTTCTAGTATTGTGTACTTCATGTGAAGTCCCACAATAGCTATTACTCGTACCTCTTCTGATAATGGAGACTGACGATTGCATGTTATCCAAAATTTGTCTTAAAAATCTGCTTGGCGAGTTGTACCTGCCTCTTCCTGTGATTTAAACACGCTATGTAAGTCTTTACCGTTGAGCTGCGGAAAGGTTTCCTGGTTTCCGAGACCATCAGGTTGGATGATTTTGCTCTTTTAATCCTATATACTAGCTGGACGAGTTCCATACGATAGAACACCAACTGCATTTTCAATCCCAGTTCCCTCTCCATCGATTTCTCAATTGTTCTTTTAATAGTGTTGGGTTGCAGGTTGAAAAGCATTCAACAGACTCTCGAGGGCGCCTGTGCTAAAATGTTGATTGATTCCAATTACCTTCGTCGGTTGTTGTGTTGTTCAACTGAGTCGTCAGAGTCAGTTTTGTTAGTTTGATCCAATCGGACCCATTTTCGTATTTAGTATCTCTTTTCCGTTGATACTCCAGCCTGATACACTCGAAAGATTCATGACATGACGCAAAAGAAAATAAGAGCAACGGAGTTTGAATCTGTTCAACTGTTAAATACCTAAAGGAGTCATATAAAGACATTACACATAGCACAAAGTATCATAGGATCCTACTTATACGCCTCCTGGGATTGAATTGCCTATATTTTTAGGTGACGTAACCACGTGGGTTTCATGGTATCACACATTCTGTTCCATAATTGACAGCAATTTCATCTCCTAGTCACCAAATTGAGCAATTCTGCGAAAGCCCCCATCGCTGGATTAAAAATCGGTGCTGAACGTTGAAACTTATAATAAATCTGCCGTCCTGGAAATTCGAGCTTTCATAGAGAAAGCAACAACTGGCTAAGTTGGTTCTGTAACATTCAAAGACCGGTGGACCATTGGGATGATTTACTTATCGCCATTGCGCTACTCAAATTGGATTCATCAACACCTTCAGGATGCAACGATGTGGGTCCTGTTGTTTGAATGAGAATGCTAACTGGACGGCTAACTGGTTGTAACATATTATATAATATATATACGTCTGCATATTGTATATGTCCATTTAGTCGAATTTTGTGTTTTCTCGCGAAGTTTCTTGTTCCGTCTTCTATAGCATCGATATCGAGGTATCGGTGTAAGTCGTCGTTTCTTATTTTCAAAAGTTTGTAATATATTGGCATTCGTTTTCTTGGTACAACCCCAAAGTTGTATACCATTGGTCCACATCGGCTTTGCACTTGCTTACATAAGAGCAGCTTGTTTTCGATACTAAGCTTGGAATGTTTACTAAGTAACAACCAATACATTTCTCTGTATTTGTTTTCGAGTTCTTTGTATTCTTTTTTAAAGTGCGACTTCCATTTTAACTGTGTGCCGGGTGTCATTCCAAGGTATTTAGCCTAGTTTGAAATGGAACACAAACCGAGTCTATGAGTACAAACAACCGACTTCTTTTTTCTGTATGTAAAATTTACTTTAACAGATTTGGTCTCATTGAGGGCTATCCGCCAGGCCTTTGTCCATTCATATACTTTATCGAGAGCAGTTTATTTACCATTTCACCGTTGTTTTTTCAATCGTTATACCTACTGCTACCATAGCAGTGTTATGGACAAACCTAGCTAGATCGGTCCCCTCTTCTTGGAGTATGTCTCGTGTATATATGAGATGTGGGGTCCAGAAGTGGGGCGAGAACACTTCCCTGCTGTACGTCTGCTAAAATCTCTTTGAATCCTTCAAAGTCTCACAGGGAAAATTCTATTCTCGTGTTAATTTGTTAGTATATTACAATATATAAGCTCAGTAGCAAGACCCGCCGTAATTTGAACTTTAAGCCTTCATGCCGTACCTTATCAAAGGCATCAAGGTATACGCTTGAGCATATCTTGTTTTCTTTTTCAGCTTTCTCAATTATAGTACGTCGGTGATACTATGCACCTGATCAATAGCTGAATGCTTACTCCTGAACCCAAACTTGTGATTAGGGATAGCATTTCTTCCGTCAATGATTGTCAGTACATATACTTGTACGTTTCAGAAACATCATCTCAAAGGTTTTCCATAAAATTGGGAGAATTCATATCTATAGACAGGCGTCTTGTCATTCGTAAGTTTTCCTGATGTTAGGATCATTATGACTTCAGAGACTTTCCACTGACTCGGAAGGTATTATAACATCAGCGCAGAGTTAATAATATAAGGAAGCTTACGAGTAGTTAATGCCTTTTTAGGCAGCTTTTTAAGGACTTCTACTGCTGTTAAGTCGTAACCGGGAGCATTCTTTGGTTTCAATTTCTTTATTTCAGTGCTAAGTTGCGTTAGCGTTGCTTTTGTCATCGTATAATTGTCCAACGCTTTTTCAGATTCACTGATATTGAGGATGAGTGCTTGACCGTCAAAGGGCATAATGGTCTTTTTCACATGGAAGGCGAAGATTTCCGCTTTCTCTTAATTTCCCCTCGCCAATTCGTTGTTTTTTTCGAATAATTAGATTCCCCTTTTGCTGTCAAGTTTTCAAGGTACGTGTCCAGTGCACGGTTTTTAATGTTCTCTCTCAGCACGGATTATTGCTGTGGAGCTCGACTTTGTTGTCATACTCGTATCTTACGGTCTTTTCTTTTTTCCCTCACTATTTCCTTTATCTCTAGTGGATAATTTAGACCGTAGTTTGCCGGTTTCGCCTGCTAATTCATAGGGTGTATAAGTGATGCGTTCAGTTCTATTTTATCCTCAATTTCTTGCTTGAAGCATTCTCAGTTTGTATTTCAGCCAGTTAGTATTGCGGGTTCTTGTTTTTTAATTAGAGTTTCACTCCTTGTAAAAATGATTACTAAGACAATAATTTTTTGGAATAAAAATGTTTCACAAACTATGTATGTTTAAGGTGAAGTTAACAATGCTTCCACTGTAAACAATGAAAATATGCTGGAAATGCTTTGCATACACCATTCTCGCCACCAATATGTTATATGTTCTCAACAAACATAAGGTTCCATGCAGAATTCTCCTTGACTCCGTCGCTTAGGTAAACTTAATGGCTTAGTCGAGAGTCTAGTTCATCTCGTCTTTCTGAAATTTGGAACTAAAAGGCTCCAAGTACATAGTGTTAAAGCATCGCTAATTACAAATTCACAATTCAATGGCCATTATTCCTGACATTACGCGATTACTGTAATACCAATTCAAAAAAAAACATCTAATTGTCTGATCGTCTCTTCAATAGTCCACACAAAAAATAGATCTGCTCTTAGTTCCTGAATTATTCTTTAGTATCCTATTAGTCAAATCAAGCAAGTTAGGGGTCACTCTCCAACAATACAATACACTATTAGGATAGATTTTTTCTGGCACGTTTCACTTTGGTTTTGTGAAGTCATCTCATAGCTCATCACATTGCATGTTTGCCATTTGCAGTAGCTGTAGCGACTATCTTAATGCTACATTATTAATGTCTTGGGATTCTGAAGATCTACCTCGTCTTCACTATTGACAAAACATGAAGAATTATGTGAAGAACACTTTACGGATAATCAAGCCAAATTACCGTCGAAACCAGTTTGCTAGGTAAATCATATGATACAGCTCCGGAGCTTTAACTTTATAAACATACAGGCACTTTTAATCAGTATTCATCATTCATCAGCGAATATATTAGATTACATCACATAGAAGATGTTGTTGACATGAAAGCCATATTATTTTATGTCACACCATGGCGTTTTTAAACCAAGCAGTTCAACCACAAGGTTAAGAGCGGTCTTTGATGCTTCCGGCAAGACGAGCTGAGGGTATTCTTCCTTGATATTCCAGCCAGATCTATTTGTGATAAATTAATTTGTTTTATTATTCCACAAACAAGTAAAGGGCGGTGCCTCTAACCAATGGCCCGAAAAATATTGGATTATAAATATTGCTTACTCAACGCTCATTCCGCAAAAGGTCAATTATCACAAACCAGGAAGTATGGTTGTATAAGTCTAATAAAAGAAGAATGAATAACTATGAAATATTTGATACTATGGTCGAGAACTACAGCATCACTCTAGGTACGGATAGGCTTAATTCGTTCACATCTGCCTGATATGACCATATACGCATATTGCGCCCAAATCTCGTCTATGTACAACGGAGAAATACAGTGACTGGACGATGAACGGCTTCAATCACAACAATCACCAGGTACATCTCGGACTGTAGTGACATCTATGTAAGTTTTTACCTAAGTTATCGGTGTTATTTCGGCTTTTTCGACTCGAACGCGTAAAATTGTAGTCTACATAACCCTGGTATAACCAGTCTTTTGGGGCTGAATGCGCGACTAGAAGGAAGACATAGCAGTAGATCTTGGGATCGTTCCAAAGATAAATCTTTCTTTGAATATGTGGCGCCGTAGCTTGACTACACTTAGAAAAAGAAGATTGTATCAAATAGTTATCATATGGAACAGTTAAAGGTAGGCATTACCCGCCATTAAAGCCACAGAATCTTGTAACTTTTTAGATATTTAAATATTTCATATAAATGATGTTTGTTTTAGATTTTTTGTTTTTCAACTGGCAACACTGTTTCTACAGATTGTCAATTTGACAGTTGAAAGTTGATTTTTAGTTAGTAGTTGCCATTTTACGATGAATAGATTAACTCCAGAACAACGCGTGCAAATTGTGCAAACTTATTTTGAAAACCATGGTTCGGGTCGCCAAACTTACCTTGCGCTTATCGTCCAAGTTATTCGAAGACGATGAATCGCTTTCGCACCACCATGTACGCTCTAGTGGATAATACGAATCCCAAAAGACAGTGCGAACAGAAGAAGTTATTGCCGTTGTGGAGCGCAGTGTTGAGGAGAATCCGAATAAGTCGATTCGCCATCGTGCACAGCAATTGGAGCTATACCAATCTATAGGGTGTTCCAATATGGGCTTGAGAACTTTGAATTTAATTTGTGAACGCACTCCTTCACTAATCATCAAACTGTCAATTTATTCAGTAAACTCAACATTTTCATCATGGTAAAGTGCACGAACGAGCAACGTCTGCAAATTATAAAAATGTTCTACCGAAATTCGGAGTCGGTGACTGCAACTTTAAGAGCGTTAACTCCAATTTTCGGTCGTAATTCTCGCCCTAGTAGACAGGTCTACATATTCGTTGTGTGACGTTGCGTGTCAGTGAGACAACGGGTTGGTCGAAGTGTCGAAAAAATCGCTACCGTTCAGGCGTGCATAGCAAACGATCCAAATCAGTCAATTCCACGGCGTTCTCAAGAATTGGGCACCGCTCAGACCACATTATGGCGTATTTTGCGTAAGGATCTTGGTTTACACCCATACAAGATCAACTGACTCAAGAATTGAAGCCGATGGACCATTTGAAGCGACGTACGTTCTCGATTGGGTTCTAGAGAAGAGGCGCCAAGATGATGAATTTCATCGCAAAATCATCTTCAGTGACGAAGCTCATTTTTGGCTCAATGGGTTCGTCAATAAGCAAAATATGCGTTATTGGTCGCGTGAAAATCCACATGTGTTTCATGAATCACCACTTCATCCGCAGAAAATAACTGTTTGGTGCGGTTTGAATGCCGGCGGCGTTAGTGGGCCATCTTTTTTCGTCGACGATAACGATCGTCACGTTACTGTGAATCGTCAGCGTTATAGCGCCATGATCACCGATTAGTTTTGGCCTATAACCCTATACTTTGTGGAAGATCTTACGCTAAGATCTTGGCTCAAAAGCTTATAAGATCCAGCTTGTACAAGAGTTGAAACCATGTGGCCATTATACGCATCGCAGGTTCGGTGAATGGGCCGAAAATATGAGTGAGTTCGATCCTAATTTTCAACGCAAAATTTTGTTCTCCGATGGGGCCCATTTTTGGTTAAATATGTAAGCAAGCAAAATTACCGAATTTGGAGTGGAGAATACCCAGAAGCCTTTATCAAGACGGCCTTACAACCACTAAATTCACTGTTTGGTGTGCCTTATGGGCTGGTGGAAGCATCGGCGCATATTTCTTTAAGGACGATGCGGGCCAGAATGTTACCGTCAAAGAAGAGCGCTATAAGAACATGATTTCTTCAACCTCAGTTGAATGGCATTGACGTGACAGAGCTTTAGATTCATGGTGCAACATGCTACACGGCGCGCGACACCCTCAATTCATTGCGGGGCACATTTGCTGAGCATATAATTTCGCGTAATGGACCTGTGAACTTGGCTCCACGATTCTGTGATCTCACACCTTTAGATTACTTTCTTTGGGGGTAAGTGAAGTCACTAGTCTATGCCGATAAACCAAAGACGTTGAACGATTTGGAAATCAACATTCGTCGTGTTATTGCTCATATACGGCCCCAGTTGCTCGATAGAGTTGTCGAAAATTGGACTTCACAATTGCGCTTCATTCGAGCTCAGTGTGATATTTAGGCACTAATGGCATCTAAGCATCTATTAAATGAAGCTAACATGATAGACATTAACATTAGCTTCAAGTGTTTTATTTCAAATTGAATTTGTATATCTCTAAAAAAAACACCCTTTACAACATTTATTTAGTCCATCCCGTCTTCACGCTTTTGACGAATTTAACCTTTTAATATGTCGCTGACTGTTATAATGTTAACTTTTAGGATAGCGCAACATGGTAACTCTGTCAAATGCTTGCATGATAACAATGTTAATTTGCCAATAATTCTAATCATTTAAATCTGACGATCTTAAATGGGAAGCAATTGATTTACCACCCAGAATTGCTCAATTAACTGGTGGTAATACATTTACCTGAATAGTGACAAGGTTGTCGAGATATACGTACATACATACATACGAGTATGAGTAGTGTAATAAAGCAACGGAACGACAAGGTTACAAGTTGCAACAAGTTGTAATGACATTTCTCTGCTGTCAAAGTGGGTAAAACAAGACTGGTCACTGGAACTAGGTGCAGTGGATGATATTTAAAGACGGAAAGTGAATCTTAAATTAATTAGAGCAAATGCCAGAGGTTTTCTGTTTTAAATATTCAGCTTTGCTTTCACTCTACAACTGGAAGTCACAATTTGAGCGAAATTTGTCGCTAGCAAGTTTAACAAAACTGTAGTCTGAATATTGCCCTCTAATCTCAGTAGTTAATCGAATAGGCAATAGGAATTGCCTAATTTTATGCAAAACTTGTTCTTTGCGTAGACCTAAATTTAAAAATCCTGGAGAGAAAAAACAAACATTTCGTTGATGTGGTAGAAGCCTTCAATTTACATTTCACGAATTACGAACAATCAACTCACTCTCGCTTTTAGCTGTATTCGTTGCTTTTCCAGTAGGTGTAAATGAAGATGTAGAAAGGTCATATGATTTTTCAAAAATCATTGTTTAGTGATTGCAGGAGGTGGAATTGGATCTTAATGTATACAACAGGTAATGTTAAGGTTTAGAAGTTATAAATGTTTAGCTATGCAGTTACACTATTGTGTTCTCTTTGTACGAAAATAAGTTCAACGCGAGATGAGACTGAGGTCTGCTAAAGAATCAATCCCTTGTTCAAAGCAACTGCAACGCACTTAATTTTGAAACTATTCCTACAACCACCGGTACCGACACCGGCAAGAAGATACGGTTTTCACATTCCAGAGTGCATGATTTAAGGTCAAACGATTTTAAAAATCAAATCAAAACCTGTCGGCTCGGACAATGTTTTCTTTACGTTTACGGTCTTTACCCACATCCTCCTCCCGATATATTATGTAACATCAAAATAAATTATATCGCAAACTACCATAGTAGGCTCTGTTTTCTTTTTTTCAAATTGCTGTCATGTGATTCTGTTTGTCCATCCTTCAGAATTTAGTCTTTTTCGTGCGCTGAAGATCGTAAGTGTATGCTTTTCTTACCAAAAGTTGAGAATGTGCGGTAAAAAGTAAGTAATAAATTATTTACTTATTGATGTGCAGATAAATTCTTGCATTAATTATATTTACGAACAATGCAGCTTTAAATTCTAAAAGTGGTTTTTTCAATGCAGTTAATATTTCTTGAAAAATTACTGTGACACAATGTAGGAGTACTATCATTACTTTTTGTTTTTAAATTTTAATATTTTTAAAAGTTCACGAAATTCAGGATGTTCTAGAAGAGGACAATGAATTAGAAAGCGAAAATTCTTACATTTTGCCGCCCAATAATGCGAATGACTACATAACAAATGAAGACTCCGGTGATGACTATAATGTGACTGTTAATAATTTACCAAGATAACACCTCGATGCCCAGGCGCTATTTGCACATATAAGAGATGATGACAGTGGGAGTGAATGGGAATCCGAAGACGAAGTTCCCCTAGCTATTCTCCAAGAATCCAGAAGTCCATTCTAAGAATCCAGAGCCCTATGGAATACACAAATTTTTCAAGTCAATTGGGTAGAATTCATGATGCAGATATGGTTTTGGCAAAAAATCAACTACTTTCAATTGACGAATTTGGCATCTGCTAACCCATCAATGTTTACGCCGCGCAGGAGACTTTAATTGGAAATGTAGGTTAGGTTAGGTTAGGTAAGAGTAGCTGTTGGAAATACCAACTCACTTATGACAATTGGCCCATTGTAATGCCACATGGATCTATGATCCTCTTACTAATGGAACCAGTTTGAGCTTATGATAAAGCGTAGGAGACTGTTAACGTCTATATTTTCTAGATTTCTAGCGGCCTTGCGGCGTACCTCTGCTGACATATCTTTTAGCGGAAGTCTCACCCAGTTTGGAGTTGATTATCCTGCTTTTTAGCATTAGACCGACAAGTGAGTCATCTACCTGCAGAGTTGACAGCGCAGTCGTGATTGCGGATGTGTTGACGTTTTTAAAGGCGCCCTCTATGTCTGGGAAAGCAACCATTGTGTACTCCTTATATTGTAGGGATCGTTCGATGTGGCTAGTCAGAGAGTGCAAAGCCGTTTCCACCGACTTTCCTTTACAGTAGGCATGTTGAACCGTAGACAGAAGTCTTGGATCAACTTTAGCTCGAATATGGATATGAATCAGTCGTTCTAGAGTTTTCAGAAGGAAAGATGACAGACTTATAGATCTGGGGTCCTTTGGAACAACATGAGAACATTTTCCGGCTTTGAGAATGAATACTACATAGAATTCTCTCCATGACAGTGGAATATGGATAAGTTCTACACAGCTCTCATAATATTTTCTAAAACAGGCAGAATAATATCTGAGGACCTCTGTAGCTCGGCAGGTGTTATACCATCCAGACCAGCAGACTTGTATGGTTTGAAGCTATGCAGCAGTTTGTCTCTCATAATCAGACCATGAATTTTGTTCCCGGTTGCAGTAGGTCTGTTTGGGCTGCTACTGGCCGCGAGTTGGGAGCTACCGGGAAAGTGGGTGTCCAGAAGCAGGTTGAGTGATTCATCACTTGAGGTTGTCCAAGAGCCATCGGTTATTTTCAAACAGCCAGGCATTATAGGATTTGTAGAGAGGATTTTTCTTAGCCGCAATACCTCAGAGGTTTCTGTGATTTTGTCACAGAATGACCTCCAGGATTGTCGCTTTGACTTCCTCAGTTCTTTTTTGTATAATTTGAGGTATTCTTTGTATGAGTCCCGGTCAGCCATTTTTCTTGTGCTTTTTGCTAGGTTGAAAAGTTTTCTACAAGTATTTCTGAGTAGTCCCAGTGCTGATGTCCACCAATGTGGCTTTTTCTTACCTCTAGGTGGAATAAGAGTCCAGGAAGTGGCCACAGCCTGATTGAGAGCCAGAGTAAATTCCTTGACTTTCATGTCAAGTTCATTGGTGTCACGCGGGGGACTTGTTAGTTCAGAAGATAGCGTTTCTGACGGTATTCCTCTGTATTTTGGCCAACCAGTTTTCCGGTAATTTCGGAAGTTGGTTGGCTGGGAGGAGCATCACTCAGGCTGAATTGGATGTATCTGTGGTCTGAAAAGGAGTGTTCAGACAATACCATCCAGTTCATTAGCCTTTGAGTGATGCTGTCGGAGGCAGGAGTAATATCTAGCACTTGCTGTCGGTTTGAAAATGTAACTCTTGAGAAAATGAAGAGCTTTGTTGGGATTCTTTTGCTTAGCGCTTACAATGAATTTTCTAGGCAATCAATGTATTGGGAAAATGGTTTGGATACTTACTCAAATCGAGCTGCAGGATCTTTGTCCCGTGATCGATTTAACTTTATCATGTCAGCATTACATGTTTGCGATAACAATAATCTTAAAAGCAGTGATAAGTTCGCCAAAGTAAGACCTTTATTTGCCCCACTAAAACTGCACATAGTGTCGACGAAGCCATGGTGCCTTACTTTGGTCACCATAGCAAAAAACAGTTTATGCAGAAACAACCTATAAAATGGGGATACAAATTTTGGGTAGGTGCAACTGTGAATGGCTATATGGGTTGGTTTCATCCCTATAAAGGAAAGCAGTCCACTATGAATGATTTTACAATGGTTACCCACTTGGCTCGAAGGTAATTCTGAATTTTTGTGACCGTCTGTGGAGGGATAGACCATTCAATCTTGACTGTCGAATTTCTTTCGACAACTTTTTTTACGTCTATCGAACTTTTAGATGAATTAAGATCGAAAAAATATGAGGGCCATTGGAACCATAAGAAATAATAGAATTATAAATTATCGCTTCAAAAAAATTAATACAAAAACTAAAAGGGGCTTTAATGATCGAACAGTTGTACTCAATGATATCATTGAAGTCCACATTGCCTCCAACATAGTGCCGGCTCTACCAACATAAATGGACAAACGATTCAGCAAATCGGATAGAAAATACATTAGCATAGAACACCCGAAAGCTGTAAGTACTTACAATAAGGAAATGAGAGGCGAAGATCGATCAGATGAAAACACAAGCCTTTACAGGTGTGAGATTCGAGGAAATAAGTGTTTCCCTTTAATAACCCATTGCATATAAATGGCAGCTACTAATGCATGGCAACTACACAAGTTTAATGAGGGAAAACTTGACCAGCTAGGTTTCCGTAGTGACATTCTTCTAAGTCTTATAGAAGAAAATCGTAACCCTTTTAAGAAGATGCCATCTCACCCATCAGCTGTAGAATATCTTGCTAATAGATGCGACCAAATGAATCACAACGGACAAGATGCCCGATATGCCATCAAAATGTAATAAATGCGATGTTGCTTTGAACTATTATTGTTGCTTTTATATATTATATATGAGGGGCGTTCAATATATTCTCGGTATCGGGGTGAAGCTGTGGTTGTATATATAAATTGACTTATTGATCAAGTAATACTATTATTTTAGTGTATTCATGTAAAATTTCATATAAATGTGATTATTAATTCGCGTTTTATCTCTAGTTAAACAGAATCATAATGCAACTAAGACGATGATGGTGAAAATTGAGCATCGCGCTGTAATTAAATTTCTCACTAAGCAAGGAAAAAGTCAAAAAACTATTCATGAAGAGATGGTGGCTGTTTACCAGGGTTCCGCACCTTCATTATCAACTGTGCAAAAGTGGTCAAGTGAGTTCAAGAGCATTGAAGACGACCCCCGCTCCGGCGCCCCGGCTACTGCTTGTACGGGAGAAAGCATCAAAGAAGTCGAAAAACTTGTTCATGAGGATGCCCGAATAAAGGTGAAAATGATGGCAGAGACTACCAAGCTTTCAACTGGTACCATTCACACCATTCTTCATGACCATCTTAACCTTTCAAAGGTCAGTGCAAGGTGGGTGCCACGAATGCTCACTGCGCCTCAGAAAAAAGTGAGAATCGCATGCTGTAGAGAGCTTTTGGAGATGTGTAGTGAGAACGCGGACGGTGTTATGGATCGAATTGTTACTGGGGATGAAACATGGGTCCACCACTATGACCCTGAAAGCAAACAAGAGTCCATACAGTGGCATAAAAAAGGAACAGACCCCCCGAAGAAGTTCAAAGTCACTCCGTCTGCCGGGAAGCTCATGGCCACAGTTTTTTGGGACTGAAAGGGAATCTTGCTCATTGAGTACAAAAAAAAAGGTGAAACCATCAACGCCACATCCTACGCTTCCACTTTGCATAATTTGCGGGAGGAAATTAAAAAGAAAAGACGGGGTAAACTCGCAGTGGGTGTGTTGCTTCTTCATGACAACGCTCCTGTTCACACGGCGCGAGTTTCCAAGGCTGCTGCGCGAGATTGTGGTTTCGAAGAAATCCAACACCCACCCTATGGTCCAGACCTTGCCCCTAGTGATTATTTCCTGTTTCCGGATTTGAAAAAATGTCTTCGTGGAAAAAGATTTTCGGATGATGAAAAACTCAAGTCGGCAATAAATGGGTATTTTGCAGAGAAAGAGGAAATTTATTTGTTTGAGGGTTTAAAAAAGCTTATCTCAAGATGTAACAAATGCATTGATGTTAGGGGAGATCATATTGAAAAATAAAAACAATTTAAATTGAATTCGCATTTTCCTTCATATCGATACCGAGAATATATTGAACGCCCCTCGTACAAACAAATAATTTATTTTGAAATATAAAATGTATTTAAATCTTTTTGACTTCTTTAATTGGTCTTGGAAAAAAAAAATATTTTACACGCAATATTCCTACTGTGACATAATGTCACTTTTCAGGATAGTGTTTGCTAAATTTAATAGAAAATAAAATATCCACGCAGAAGATGAAGTAAATTGATCAAATATTAAGAAAAAGAAAAAAATATTTCCACGGAGTATGTGGGTTAAAATTCGTCACCTATCTTACTTCCTCACATAACTTACATATTTAACTCGATTATAATCCTGTCAGTTTTTTCCGATCTGTGGAAAATTGTTAAAATTCTTCCACCGCCAAAACTATTACCGTCTATTAGTAGCGAATACCGCCAAATAGCGATTCTTCCATTTTTGAGTGTAAAGTATTTAAAACTTTTATAGTAGCCAAATTAAAAGAATCTTTTCACAAAAAAAATATTCGGCTTTTCGCCCCAAATATAACTGTCACACCCTACACAAAGTATGCAAAGATATACGTTCTGTATTAGACAGCGATATGTTAGGTATCATTGTCTTTCTCGACTTTTCTAAGGCGTTTGTTACTAAAAAAAAAACAGGAAAGGCAATTTTTCTTTTAGACCTCCCTTTGCAATTTAAGGGCTTCATATTTAGCAAACAGGTCTCAATATGTATTTGTCGGTACTAAATATTCTTAGCTCCTTTAATTCTCTTTAGGTGTCCGTCAAGGTTCTGTAGTGGGTCCTTTACGGTTTTCATGTTTCAGTAATGACATAAATACATGTTCTGCGACCTGCGAATATCATATATATGCTATTGATGCCACAATATATTTGTTGTTCCCAAAATCATTTAAAAACCAAGGGTTAAATAATATTAATCAAACACTGAAAGAAATACACTACTTTATGTGTGTACTTAGTATCAATCCAGCAAAAACTAAAGCTATGATCATTAACAGAAGCAAACAAAAACGAAGTATTCCCTTCGATAATTCTTAATGATACCACTGTTGAGTAAGTGAATAACATATAAAAATAGCAAGTTGCATCGAATGTTTATGGTACGAGTACTCTACGGGGTCTAAGTTCAACGACAAAGTATCTTCCGACAAGTGTCAAGCTTAACCTTGTTAAAGCTTTCAATTTACCACTATTTCTTTATGGATGTGAAATATATTATGACATGGATTACTCTTCCAAAAGGAAACTTATCGTGACATACAACGGTTGCGCGAGATATATTTTTAATATACGAACGTCTAATCACATTTCTCAATTTACAAAAAAAAAATACAGGCTATTCATTAATAGCTCTAATCAACTATAGAACAATTTAACTATTTAAAGAAATTATAACAGCTAAAGAACCAGATTACTTATTTGAAAAAATTAAATTCGCTAATAACCCGAGAACAATGAAAATAATTCCACCTGAACATAAGTATTTAATTACTAGTCGGCAATTTTATATACATGCGATTCATCTTTGGAATAAACTACCCTTGCATATTAACCGGATAAATAACTCAACTACTTTTACTAGAGAAGCGCAAATTTACTAATGAAACACAATCTATGTATAATCCTATCTACCTCCTTTTCCCTTCTATCTTTTCTCTTCGCTTTTCTGCTTTCGTTTTTAATTTCACTTTTATCCATTTTATTTTATTCAATATTTTATCTAATTTATAAAAAAGCTTAGCTTTTACAATTTAATATGGGGTTTTCCAATAAGGACTTGACAACTTTTTTTTTTTAAATAAAACGCAAACCATTTGAGATATTTCAAAAACTTTATTATCGGCTTGAAGTACAATCAAAACATTTATGAATGGAACTCGACTTCGTTCACATGGCCCAATTGGACCCAATTTTCAACGACTCGGCCACACATGTCGGCCGAAACGGCCGCTATATCGCGTTCAATGTTGGCTCTGAGCTCTTCCAACGTCGTCGGCGTGTTGGCATAAACTAATGACTTAACGTAGCCCCTCAGAGAATAGTCAAGCGGCGTTAAATCGCACGAATGAGGCGGTCAATCGACTGGCCCATGTCTTGAGATAACACGCTCACCATACTTACTCTTCAATAAGTCGATTGTAGCGTGTGCTGTGTGGCTTATGGCATCATCCTGTTGAAACCACATGTCGTCCAAGTGCATAGCTTCCAATTCGGGGCAAAAATAATCGGTGATCATGGCGCGATAACGATGAACATTCACAGTAACCTGACGATCGATATCGTCGACGAAAAAATATGTCCCTATAACGCTGTCGGCATGCAAACCGCACCAAACAGTTATTTTTTGCGGATGAAGTGGTGATTCATGAAGCACATATGGATTTTCACCCGAACAATAACGCATATTTTGCTTATTAACGAACCCATTGAGCCAAAAATGAGCTTCGTCACTGAAGATGATTTTGCGATGAAATTCATCATCTTGGCGCATCTTCTCCAGAACCCAATCGGAGAACGTACGTCGCTTCAAATGGTCCATCGGCTTCAATTCTTGAGTCAGTTGATCTTGTATGGGTGTAAACCAGACCTGTAAAGTACTTAAGTATTTCAGGACTTCAGTCCTCTGAAAGTACGGGTTACTTGAAAGTACTGGTCAAGTACTTGGAAGTACTGCTCAAGTACTTTGGTACTTAAGTACACGATACTTGCTACTTGCGACAAAGTACTTGAAAAATACTGGTACTTGGATTTTTCAAGTACCAGTATCCAAGTACTGAAGTAAAAGTCCCAGTACTGGTACTGGTACTGGTACTGGTACTTGTACTTGAAAGTTTACAGCTCTGGTGTAAACCAAGTTCCTTACGCAAAATACGCCATAATGTGGTCTGAGCGATGTCCAATTCTTGAGAACGCCGTGGAATTGACTGATTTGGATCGTTTGCTAAAAACGCCTGAACGGCAGTGATATTTTCGACACTTCGACCAACCCGTTATCTCACTGACACGGCAACATCACACAACTCAAATTTTTGAACTATACTTGTTATTGCCTGTCTACTAGGGCGAGAATTACGACCGAAAATTGGAGTTAACGCTCTTAAAGTTGCAGTCATCGACTTCGAATTTCGGTAGAACATTTTAATAATTTGCAGACGTTGCTCGTTCGTGTACTTACCATGATGAAAATGTTGAGTTTCCTGAATAAATTGACAGTGACAGTTAGATGATTAGTGGAAGAGTGCGTTCACAAATTAAATTCAAAGTTGTCAAGTCCCTATTGGAAAACCCTATATAAGATTATATTGACTCCATTGATTCAGTAAACGATAAACCAACACCCTTACGTCGACGAAATACAAGATCGGCCGAAAATATCGCGGTTGTCGGTGAGAGTGTGGAGGAGAATCCGAGACAGTCGATTTCGCGTAGCTCACAAGAACTCGGCCTTTCGCAGACCACAACATGGCGAATTTTTTGTCGTGACTTAGGTCTGCACCCGTTCAAAATTCACCGACCGTAGACAACGTGTGTTTGCTGAATGGGCTCTGGATCAGTTGGAAACTGACCCTAATTTGATATTAACCGAAAATTAGGGTTGCTTGACTTCACAAAAAACGTCCTTAACACTTTAAAACAATAAAGGTGGCGAATAGTTAGGATTTTCAGGTCAAGGAACAATGGAGAACAAGGGTATCTAACTGGTTTTCGGGATAATTTATGTAATATGTGTTTTTGTAAAATTAAAAGTGGTTTTATATTATTAAAATACACCCCTCCCCAACAACATATACCATATTGAAGGCTTGAATGGAAAATTCCGTAGTAAATTGTTTTTAAAAGAGGTGTCGAGCAAATGTTTCGTAAATAAATGAAATGTCTAAGAGTGGATTGGAAATACTTTCTCAGAGATTGAATATGATTTGAAAAGCTCATCCTTGAGTCAATAGTTTAAATTCATGTACAATTAAGAAACACCTATCGATACAACTGAAATTGCCATTGAAACTATTGTGAAAAGGACAGTAATTACAAAAGAAATTAGTCAGTCTGTATCTTAGACAGTCAGGTGCATGATAGTAAAATTCCTGCATCTAAATTATGCACTGAGGGAAAGCTAAAAAACATTATTTTAGTTTTGGAGCTTATAACCAATCTATGAGCAGAAAACCACTTTCTCAACAAATTTAAATCCCAATTTATATAAGGGACAAGATCCATGGGACTATTCAGACCATATGAAAAACCTATGTGAATCTTTCCAAGGTAGAGCAAAAAGTGAGTTGATGTAAACAAGAAATAAAACTGGTCCCAGAACAGAGCCTTGGGGCACACCTAAATTAAAAGTTTTAACAGCACTAACAGTATATTCTGTAGATTTTCCCTTCTGAAAGTCAACTTGGTTGGGACTAAACAAATTTTGTTTCTTTAAGAAAATTAATATTCTTGTTTTTATTAGTTTTTCGAAAATTTTGAAAAAGTGAAATGGGTCTATAGTTAGACAGTTCGTTAGCAGACCCGGTACAACGACAGCACGTTTAAGCCTCTCTGGGAAGACGCTTCCAAATACGCAACGATTAAAAGGATTTGCCAATACTTCAACGACGAAAAAGGAGATGTTCTTTAAAAGTAGACTAGGTATACCATCAGAACCACAAGAATTCGATTTTTTTAAGTAATGGATGGTCTTTAACACTTCGTGTGGAGTAATAGGCGTAAAAGCAAAGCTATTTCTTTGCAACAGATCTGCACAGCTAGTAGTAATGCCTGGGTTGACTTCACCTGGTTGTAGACTACAGGCTGTGTTAGTGAAATATTCTTACAAAAATTGCGGTAGGTCTTTTTAAAGAGAATGATTTATTGAGCAGGTTGTTCACTAAGTGCCATTCATATTTAAGATTCCGCTTAGAAGAATTAAAACGGCAGCGGTAATAATAATCCCGACAAAGTGGAACCTCGTTTCTCAGTTCAGAACACAATTTTTTGTATTTACTTTTTAATTTCCGAATTTTTAGATGTTTGAAGCATTTGACATCAAGCTTATTTTTAAACCTAATTTTTTTCAACAGATCTCTAGAGATCCACGGATTAAGTCTACTTTCGGTCTTCTTGACGGACATGGAATAAGAACAACTACTCGTAATTATATGAAAAAAAAGGGAAGCTTAAGAAAGGAATGAAAAATTGTTAATGGCTTACTTAACAAATCTACTTCCTCGATAAAACCTACAGTTTTATGTATTGACAAATCTGACGTGCACGACAAAGTCGCTATTGCTAAAGGTTTCAATAAATATTTTGTTAATGTTGCCTCGAGTTTGCAACCGAGTTCTGTTCAATTTATGTGTTCCACCTGTCCGTCTGTTTGCGACATTGCAGAACCTCTGCTTAGCAATACCTTTGTGTTCAGTCCCATAATTCCTATTGAAATTTTAAAAGTGATTGGTACTTTAACAAATTTGTTGTCATGCGGAGCTGGTAGTATTTCTAACTTTACAATTAAACAAATCGCATGTTTCATAGTTGATGCATTGTCTCATAATTATAATCGTTGCATGTTTGAAGGGGTCTTTCCAGATGAGCTTAAATGTGCTGATGTCATACCATTGCTTAAAAAAGTTTCTGCCACCGAAATCGGTAATTACAGGCCCATTTCACTTCTCCGGGTTTTTGGAAAAATCTTTGTAAAGGTCATGAAAAGTAGGATACTGGTTTTCTTAACTAAAACTGGGTTTTTCAGTCCTGCTCAATTTGGTTTTCAAAAAGGCCAATCGACGGAAGATGGGTTATTGAATTTTTGTTCCTAAATTATGGCACGCCTTGATGCCAAAAAATGCACCGCCGGCTTATTCATTGACATTACCAAAGCTTTTGATATGGTCAACCACAATATCTTGCTAGATAAGCTGTATAATGCTAGATTTCGAGGATTTATACTCGATTGGTTTAGATCGTATCTAAAAATTAGGTCCCAAAGTGTTTTAATTGACAAAATAAGGAGTGAAAAGATGTTTTTCAATGTGGGTGTTCCTCAAGGGTCTGTATTAGGTCCGATTCTATTCTTGGTGTATATAAACTCACTATAGGCTCTTCAATTTAAAGGCTCACCTACTGCATTTGCCGATGAAATTGGTTTCTCCTACGGCTTAAACAGAATCTCATTTCCGATGTCGATTGGGACCTTAATTTATTAAGGGTCTGGTTTGATAAACACAATCTAGTTATAAGCTCAAAAACTAAAATTATAGTTTTTGGCTTATCTACCTTCTGCAATTGGGATACAAATGTGTACTTTCACTCGCCTGAGTGTCAAAGAAATCGACTATAAAACTGCAATTGTAACTCCAGTTTTTCCTGTCCGACTTTTTGTTATAATGTAGCTTGTAGTAATAAATGTTTTTTAATCGAGAAAGTGGACAACTTTAAGTATTTGGGGCTCTCTCTGGATTCCAGGATGACCTTTACAAGCCACATAGATGCATTAAACAAATATTTCCGATCCACTGTCAGGCACTTTTACTATTTGAGTAATGTACATATGTTCAGTCAAACTTTTAAAAACAATTTATTATGGTATTTTTTAGTCTAAACTACAATATGGAATTACCTGTCGGGGAGGTGTATATCGAAATAAAATACAATCTTTGTTGACTTTGAAAAAATACGTTCTTAGAAAAATTTTTCGTAAAACTAGTAGATATTCCTTTTTTAGCAATCCAAATATTCTTCCTGTTCGTCATGTGTACTGTTTTAAAGTATTGAAAATGTTCTTTATGAGGTCTGGTAACCGTAATTTTCGTTTGATTCCCAATTATAATTTTCGTGGAAACCTTTCCTATCTTCTACCTATACCAAAATTCCGTACTACTTCCTTCCGTAACTTCTTTTCTGTCTTAACTTTTCGGCTATTTAATAAACTCCCTCGTTCAATAAAGGCTATTTCAATACATTAATTACTCTGAAATTGAATCTCTAATTTCAGAAGTTTTGGTATAAAATTGTTGATTTTTCTTTTTCCTTTCCGTCTTTTGTTCTTTATAAAACTGAATTTATCTTACTTGAATGAATTATATCTTTATTTCTTTTGAGGGTCACCCCACCCAAAACTAGATCATTATGCACCATCATAAGCCCATTGAAGTTGCATTCTAAACTATTTTTTACTTTAAAATACTGAATGTCATGTGTTGTTCTTATTCTTAATGATTATATATTTTAAATTATTTTGTACAATGTATTATAAGAAAAGTAAATCAAATCTAATCAAAACTAATGTTATATTCCATACATAATGGCATCGATAGGCCTTTCAAACGAATAAACAAAAATCAATGATATCTCACACACACTTTGTTTTATTTAAATTTACAGATAGGAAGCGCTTAATGAAAGACCCTTTATTACAATATATAAAAAAAAATTACAAGATACAATACTTAATTTAAAAAAAATGTTTATAAGCCTGATTTTAACTTTAACTAAAAATTATTTGCCAAAAGTGCGAGAGGGATTATATTTTGCAATATATTTGAAAAATTTTAATAAAAATTATTCACCTTACATGCTTATCGAGTAACGGATCAGTATTCGGATTCACATCTGAATAAATTAGAAATTGTAACCGGTCATCAGATCAAAACGATCTAATAAAAACGTATTGCATTTTGATTTAAATCTAAATTATTTTGTTTTTAAAATTTTATTACAGAAGCTTAAATAAATGATATTACTTCAAATTAAGACTAATCCGATAATACGTTAAAATCACTTATGTTAATGATGTTTGAATAAGGCTTTTGTGATGTATACTCGTATAGCAAATAATTAAATAATTGAAGAACCGGTGAATGCGATGTGGATTTGGGAGATTGTACGGTGAGCCATTGTTTACAAATTATTTTCAGAATATAAATAAGATCATTGACACAGAATGTAATTAAAAGTAGAAATCAAGAGTCAGATAATCGTCAATCGTATAGCGTCATGACGATGATTAAAACAGTAAACTTATGAAACCGATTGGTTTTTGTTAGTTTTCTTCAGGAGTCCAGAGCAAACCACTTTGTTGATTTCTACTTGTTAACTTACTAAGCTATATCTGAAGAAGGGGTATAAAGGACTTTATGTAAACATTTGCTGATCCCTACACCTCGACAACCAGATTTCAGTTACTATTTTACATAGAAGCTACTCGTATCCGGTAGTAACTTGACGGACGATCAAAGGTTGTTAGTTTGGAGTGGAATAATTCGACCATCTCGGTATTAGATGAAGTCTTGCACGTTGCCTTTTCCCAGTTTCAGTTTCAGTTTAAATGCATTTTTTATTAGATCTCATTAATTAACTCTTACATGCTAGACAAAAACGCTTAAAAATTAGCTTAAATAACTTAAAAATAATCCTGTTGTAACTTACTGGCCCCATGCAGGCACTCTAAATTAAACATAATACTTAAAAATTATGTCTTTCGACGTTTATGGCGGGTTTTATTCTTATTCTACAGTATCTTAACTATAGCTTAAACTAAGAAAACAGGTTTAAAAACTTAGAACATGGACTATGAGTATTTCAATTTTATTATAACACTTAAAACTAAAAGCCTACATACTACCGAAAACTAAATCTTAATCTACTTAAAATACTTACAGCTCATGCATATATATATATAGCTACATAATATATATATACTTCATATATAAATATATGTATATATATATTTTTAATTTTTTTTTCATTTTATATTTTTATTTATTCTTTTTGTTTTTATATATTTTTTTTTTAAATCTAACTTAAGCCTACCTAAAACTATGTAAGCCGGCCATGGCTAAAAAAAGAAAAAAATTAGGATGGCCCACCTTGCGTCACATGAAGCTAACTATCACTGGAGGAGTTCGACGACGAAGCATCCTCCCCTTCAACAAGCCACCAAAATTGTTGGTGCTGCCGAGCAACATCCCTCATGTCGCGACTCCCTACCGCCCTACTGAACCGGAGACGCTCCGCACTGCCATGTGCGACGTCTCTGTCGTAGTTGAGTCGCCTGTCCACAGCTGTTTGAGCGACGTGGAAGATTAGCGGCACCGCCAAACTGTCCTGGATCAGACCTTTACTGTCTAGATAGAGGAACGCTTTTGGAGGAATAAAGACGTCAAAGCGAACTTTCTCGTGATACATATAATTGGAGTAGAAAGCCCCGGAGATCAGGTTGTTCGATGAGGTCATTGCTCTTGCAACGTGCCTTCGAGTCAACTTAATGACGAAATTGTCGACTCTTATTAGGTTCGCCCTATTTTACAAGACCTCATTAGGATAGAATTTTATGTACTCAGACTCTGGTGTTCTGTATAATCGAAGACAAGTCCTAAGAGAAGCCCTCTCAAACATCCGAATCTACAGAAATTGATCTAGCCAGATCCCGAGGTATCTGACTACATTTCGACAAGCAAGTGGCTGTCCGTGTTGTCCGACGATAGAAAATTTTCGCCAATTCTTTCTGGTATCCCTAGATGCCCCAGATAAAGGCGTCATAAACAGAATAGTTTCCGACTTCTGAAAGTTGATTTTCAACTTCCAGTCATCGCAATATCGCTTAATTTTGTCGAAGTCACGCTGCAAAGGTATATTAATGACCTCAATCTTCGAACCTGATTTGTACGCGATTAAGTCGTCTGCGTACGCTATGGTATGGTGAAGTGAACCTATCAGATCACCCGTCTAAATGTTGAATAGGATCGGCGAATTTACCGCACCTTATTGCAGACCGTTTTTAATGTTAAATGTTCCAGCAGAAGTCACATCGCCATTCTTCACGATGAACTGTCTAATGGAGAGCATATTAAAAAGAATATACAGCAGTGGTTTACTAATGCCCAAAATGTCCATCTTGAAAAAGAGTCCCTCTACCCATACAGTATCGAAGGCCTTCTCCAAGTAGATCAGGCAGGCACCAGTGCAATGGTTCTTGCCTTTCTTCCATTGGATATCAGAAACCAGTTTAGACGCAGCATGAATAACACATCATTCCCCGCCTTGAAACCGAATTGATTACCCGGGACTATATGTGTGTCCTTAACCCACTTAGTCAGGACTCTATTGATCACTCTTTCGAACACCTTACTGATGTTTTGAAGGAGACTGATAGACCGGGGTTTCGCCGGATTGGATGTGTCTTTATCCTTTTTGGGAATGGGTGTACCACCGAAGTTTTCCAATGCGCTGGATAATGTGCATTATTCATTGCATTATTAAACAGGGTGGTATAAATGTTCAACGCTCCTAAAGGGAGATGTCGAAGCACAATGCTCGGTATTTCATCGGTTCCCACTGATTTCTTACTTCTAAGTGATTCGAAGATGGTTTGGAGCTCTTCCTTCGAAATGAACGGGGGTAATACCCTATCGTTGGTGATGACATTATTTGCCATATTCTCGTCACTGAACTGAGTGAAACCCGAGGTCTCGAACCGCCAATTCACAATTTCATTTCGAAAGTAGAAATTGTGCACAAGGACTCGATTCTCCAGATCGTGGTTCGGGCCAATGATAACATTCGCCTTTTACACTTCCTGGAAAGTCGCTCTTAAAGCCTCCACCTGCTCCTGCGGATCCTCGATCAAAAAGAAATTGTCATCATCAACAGCCTCATTTGGATCTATGCCCGCTGCTACCAGTATTTTTTCATTGTTCGTCGTTCGGGAGATTTTAAGACATGGAAGGTCGTTCTGATTATTTCTTCGAAATATTTTATTTATTTGCGGGAACATATTCGGGTGGCTGGTGTTTACAGCTCGAATTTTATTGTACCAGTACAAACTTACAGATGTTCTGTAATTTTCCTTTATTAATGTTTGGTGGTTTTTAATCTACGACTTCAGTGTCATGATCTCCTGGTTATGTCTGTCAGTAAACAGTCTGTACAAGGTTTTTAGTCTTGACAGCAGTATACTTTTATGCCGGTGCAGTGCGTCAATAGTTGCGTTGCGGAATAAGTCTTCTTCGTCAGTGTGTTGGTACCGAGGTATCGTTTTGTCCTTTGTTCGTTTGATTGTATCGTCCATTAGTCTTAGATACCTGTCAATCTCCTCGTTTGACAGATTTCTGTTGGACGGTGGGTAGAGCGAATTCGAGGAGAGTGCTCTAGTTAAAGTTCTATTGAAGTGTGTTCAACGCACCCTACTATAATTGTAGGAATACCTTTGAACAAACTCATCCAATTCCGTCCGTGTCTGGGAAACGACGGACTATCCGTCGCCTTAATCCCGAGTCTATACATCACACTGTTCTGACCCCACCAATTGAATAGTAGGTTCCCTCTAATATTTGGTGTATAATTTCCCCAATCACCATGTTTAGCGTTGAAATCTCCGCCGATAATAAAATAGTTGTCTTCCAATTCCAGCCTCAGGAATCGAAAAAGTGTCTCGAGCTCTGAGATGAATAAGGTATATTGAGAACCGCTTTCCACTACGGAGAGGGATATACACAATGCATGCTTCCAATACCTGGAACCTCCGGTTTCTCTCTACTATTTTGTATCTTCTGTACCTCATTTTGTGTCTTTTGGTAAGCTTAGTTTCGCTAACCAAAAGCCCATCAAGGGCTTGGTCTTTGAGCAACTTAAATGGTGCTGCTCGTCGTTCGAACCTAATCAGTTAATTCACATTCACAGCAAGGACCTTCAGGGTTTGGTCCGCCACGCACGTACCCATTACGACAAAAGGTGCATTAGGCAAGGCAGCAACGTGTTAGAGAGCAAGATAGCTAGCAATTTTGAATCTATCGTAAGACATTGATGCATGAATTAGAGGAAAATTCAGTCAAATACTCCCTGTTAAATTTATACACTCTGCAACGAATAGCAATACCCAGAAATGCGTCCAATTCTTGTTCAGTAAGTGGTATCATTTTGTTTTTTTTTTAGTTTTGGTCGTGTTCTAGCATCTAAATATTTTATTATCAATTTATTATTATAAGCTGCACTAACTAAATGATTACTCGTATACATCGTAAATTGGTAAAAGTCGCTGCTCCACCACGTTCACGAATAATATTATGATTGATTGTTTGCGTCACTGCCTTCCGTCTTTTCCTCTGAGTTCATTAATAGATTGCTCTTCAACACTTTCATGTGAATTAGAAGAGTCCGTATCAAGATCTGATATTTCTGAAGTACTGGAGGGATATAATTTTGTTCATTATCAGAAGGAAGATAATCTTCTTGCTCACCCGAACTTTCACATAGTATTCTGCGAACTTCTTCGAAATTATACCTTTGAACGCGAAACCTTGCACGGGAATGTGTTTCCTTCTTATCCATACTATGACTTACTTTATTTACTCTAAACAGAAAGTAGCTAATAGGTAAGTGGAACACGTAAGGCACACGGCCTTTAGTACCCCTTTTACTGTCTGCCAACCATTTCCCACTAATGTGTCAAGCCTCCAGAGCGACCTGTATGATGGCAGTTGGCTTGTGAAACTTTTGATTGGGAACTAGGTCCAACCAGAATGGGCCTATAGGCCTAAGTGGGCTGGTTTTTACAACAGCCACTGTCACCTAGGTCCTGCCTTTTCCAACGCACGAGAGTGATGCTTTCCATAAGGTATGTACAAGTATGTTATGTAGAGTGAATGTGAGAAATTCTAGTGTTGCTTTAATGACGAATTTCAGTGCTAATTTCAGTCCATACCGGAGATGTTTCTGCTCTGCTCGGGCAACTCACATCCTCCAACCCCAGAAAACGGGACACAGAGAAAGGGCTTAAGATATAAATAAGAAGATTTCTTGGACCTTTGACAATTCACATATAAACGGAGGCATTAGAGCGCTACAAATAGGATATCACTGACATCTAAATAGAGAGTATGAACCGGACAAATGAAGCATGAAAAGCTGTGAGATATGCTATTGTGGATTAAAAAATTTGTAGTTCCAATCAAACTGTTGTACCTTGTTCCTGTTTCTGTTTATAATAGAAATTCGTTAGTTTCCATTGATTATAAAATGATTATTCACAAATTAATATTTCAGGCAATCCTACTCAATGGATGTGCAATATGGGGAAGCTGTGCAATGTGCGTTTAAAAAAAAATTACAGCTTTCGCAAAACAAACTATTACAAATGATGCTAGCTCTACCATGGCATCACTCAACCTTGGATGTTCACAAAAGAGCGAATGCTTAATTGATCCTTACTAGAACTAAGAAACCGAATGAACCCTTTCTGGAACGCTGTAATATTGTTGATAACGCGCTCATTAATGAATTGGTGAATAATTAATTAAATTCGTATTATTTAAAACCTACATAATATATCTCTTTTATTGTTGTTAAATTTACTATTACCCATACATCGTATTTGTAATTGTTTATCTGTTTATTTATTTGTTTGCTAATTTATTCATGTATTCAAATTTATTTATATTTATTTATTTACCTAGTCACTTACATTATTTTGTTAATATTATAATGTTTAGTCTCTTAATTTACTTTCCTCTTCAAAATAATATGTTTTAGAAAAGAGATGGGAGATTTATTAAGTCTCCGTATAATTAAATGTGTGATAACAATTTTTCATGGTAAACTGTTAAATTCGAAAAATAAATAAATTTGTCTAAAATTACTTTTCGATACATCTGATTTACATCTCATTCCGCTATGCCTACGCTGCTGTTATAGATGGCCGTTTAGAAAAACAGGCTTTAAATGACAAATAAGGTTTCAAAAATAACTTAATATTAATTCTGTCTACAACGGTTTTTTTTGCAAAACTTACGGCGCTTCGACAAAAGGGAAATAGACGTGCACTCTGGGAGCCAACTGCTGCTTACTGTTCGACAGTTTATTTTAAATACCAACAAGTCGCCGAATAACTAACACCTGTCCAATTAATCGAATTCTAAACCAGCTGAGCTGCTCTCGTCTTATTCTAAATCTCGTTTAGAATTTCTTTATTCTAATTTTAAAAAGTGTAGGAGTCAGTAAATCGCTGTCACAGTACCTAAATAACCTGATAAACTAGAAAACAATACGGGGGTACTCCCGAGTAGCAGCTAACATCGACATATTAAAATGTATAAAAATATATTTGCCGTTTCAAATAGTGTAGCATCTGAAACAATATGCACTTGTTAAGTTAGGTACCTAACCTCTACGAGTACTATACCCGCCAAGTCTCCTTGAACCCTGTGACAGCTAGTACGTGTAACGTCATCTGATACGTCCAAAATAGATTCAGAATACCGACTCGATTGGTAGCTGAAAAGCTTATAAATTTTATCGGCAGTACCCATCAGCTGTGGTTTATAATATGATAATTCAGTGGAACTTAACAAAAAATGGTTATACCGAAAAACACGCGCATCTGAAGGTCAATTTCAAGAAGAAGAGGAATGGAAAAAAATCCTAAAACGACTCAAATCCATTTCCGGTTTGTTATGCATTAGCAGAGAACTCCTCATTAAAAAGATACTCGCATCTGTACATCTGCACATCTTATTGTTAAGTCATCTTCTGATGCTAAACTAGTTTCGTGCAACTAGCCGGCATTCGCATGAATACATGGACCATTTTTCATTTGGTCGACCAACTTTTCGTGGAAATTTCATGAGTCACTGGGTTACGGTGCTACGGGGTGAAATGTTCCAAAAGATCAACGATCTTGTGGCACTCAACTGAAAGCAATAGTTACAGAGGTAATGTGAAAACCGGTCCAACAGTCTGGAGATCACTCTCACTTTCGTATACTCGTAGATGTGAAGTGGTTTTCATTTTGCGCTTATTTCTTCTCATTTTTACGATTTATGCAAATTAAATCTTCACGGCTTACATAGGAGAAATGAAAAGTTACGTTCGAACTCCTAATGGCCTTGATATTGGACATTGACATCGAAAATTGGTATCACAGTTTTTCAGCAACACAAAAGAAAGATAGAGTAAATTTTTTAAATATTCTAGAAATTGTTTTTAAATTCAAATCTGTTGAGTTGTTGCATAATAATTTTCTGCATCGTTAACTAGATACGTTGCCAGGTGGGCAGATAGTTTTCAATCGCGCGCATTTTAATAAGCTTGAATGTGATGGAAAAGCAGTTAAATAAATTTTAAACTCTGAAATTTAAACGGATTTTGACTTCGCCAATTTCGGAATTCATTGCAAGATATTAAGGCCCGAGCAGTAGATCATATGAGTCAATTTGAACTGAATCAAAGCCATTACTGCGTCACTACGTGCAATAAAAGCGCTACGAAAGTAAAAACGTTCAGCAGCTTTGAGTGGAAAATGACAAAAGTAGATTCTTTTTGGTAGTTAGTGAATCCAATCAACCCAATAAATTTGAAGTGAAATTTAAGCTACAATCCAACAAAGTTACGGAAGCCAGCAGCTTATATGAAAATGAACAGTATTGCACATATCTCAGCTTGGAAGAAAGACGCAAGTTTTCCTTATGAGGAATAGAATCTAACGTTGTTACCCTCCAGAAAGGCACCAACGACGCGTCCTAAATCAGTTTTGGAGACATCCACGAAGACCTGACTGCATTCCTTTCCCATATTCTGCCCAAAATATTCCGAGGCATAGGGTATACGTATCGATATGTAGGACACAATTTATCTCATTGTAGCCGTGTTTACCCAAAGAACCCTTCAAGGTGACAAGCCCTATATCACCAGGTAGCCAAAAGCAATTTGGAGTCCAAACAAGTAATACACAAATACTAAGCTCGTTAGATGAATAATGATACCTTTTAGTATTAGACAAATTCGACTAGTCAGCTTACTCCAGCTTCTAAAGAGGACAGATTTGATTTTGAGAGGATTAACAGAAAGCCTTTTTCTAGCGCATTGATCGTCGATTATGTCTAGGGCTTCCTGCGATTTAGAACAATCGTGATCCAACATAGAGAACATTAACATATGCCTGAACTTAGGCAAGACAGTCTGCATCAAGGCTAAATTCCCTAACATAAGCCTAATATGCGCCTATACTGCTACGGAAGGTATGGACGACACCACCAAAGAATGTTTCTACGAGCTCCTCCACAAGACACATGAGCAATGTTCGAAGTATGATGGTAAGCTCGTACTATTCGATTTTAATGTCAGGATATGAAAAAGGACATCTTTGGTAGGAGAGTTTGTAAACATAGTCAACACGATACCTTGTCTGGCAACGAACTTAAGCTTATTGACTTTGCAGCGGGACGAAATATCGCTATAGGAAACACACGGTTTGCCCTGACCATTTTGCCATAAACGTAAGGCATACCTCAAGTCTGAACATCCAAACGTTCCATACAGCCAAATTGACTCGGATTACCAGCGCCACAACAAAAAAGAACTACTGTGAGAAGATATAACGAAGAAAAGCTACAATTGCAAAAGACCACCAGAACCTTTGCCGAATCTTAACAACTGCAGTGCCGGCAGCATCATGTACTGAAGTTGGCTTTCACCCGACCACCACCAAGAAATCGCTGGTTTGATGAAGAATGCCGGCCAGCACATGCAGCTGAAAAGGAAGCGTACAAAGTGGCACTGTAACGAAGGACGAGAGCCGCTAGTGGGCTCTACGATCAGAAGCGACGAGTAAAACATTGGCTTCTCTAGAAAAAGGAAAAAGATCACGAGAATCGCGAGATCGAAAATAGTAAGGGAATAACGTACAGAAGTTTTACTAAGAGGTAAAAAGAACGTTGCAAGGCACGAAGACCCGCATAAAAGCCTGTAGAGATGAAGAAGGAAACGTTGCAGTAGTCGGTGCTGCGAATATGGAAAAACTTTTTCTGCAGACCGTATAATAGCGACGAAGCCAAACATCTCGCCGTCAGGCAGAATAAACCATCGAATTTAGGCAATGATAGCTAAAAGCTCTGCCCATCTGACCCAAATGAAGTAATGATAGCAATATCTAAGCTAAAATCCAGAATTTAAAGGTTTTTGCAGTGATTTTGTTTAGAGCATGCACCAAATCATTTTTCAGATTTGGTCAGAAGAGTGTACGCCTGACAAATGGAATCTCAGTAGATTCTGAAACCCTTCGCCAACAACCTAATTTGACTCTATCAATACAGTTTCAGATCAGGAAAGTCCACAATCGACCAAATCTTCACACTCTGGCAGATCCTGGGAAAAACTCAAGAAGTCCAAATTGATACCCACCACATCGACGAATTGGAAGGATTTTCACAGTCGACACACATATCGAGGTTGTAAGGCCCACGTTTACCCCGAACTGTAATGCCAGATAAGTATGAGTTCATATGCCTGAATGTCAAAGTTAGAACCCCTTATAGAGTTAATTACTTGATCGGCCAGCATGCGTTACGATAGTGGAGACGAGACGTCATCCTATGGGCATCCCTGTTTACTCGCCATCACTTATTGGCCGCAGTTGCCATCCGTAATCAGGGTCCTTTTTATTAAAATCCAATACACTAGTGATTTATCACTCCGTGTTATGTGTATACCATAGCAACGCTAGCAGCAAGACAGTAGGTGGTCTATACTTTTTGTAGCACTACTGAATGCATAGCATTGGTGGCAGTCGACTTGATTGGTCTCAGATAGGGCGGGCTGTCTTAGTCAGCTCACTTGCATGTTCAGGGACAGGATCTGGTTTTGAGCCAGTTCTGATCAAGTTTCCCTAGAAGAGTATCTCTATAACAGCTATCGTCCTTCTTGTCGACAGCATACATTTCATTTGCAAGGTGTTTATCTCTTCTGCTTCAATGCACGCAAAAGCTCCAATAATAGCTCGCTTATTATTTTCTATGACGTCAACATATGCTAGCGTAAGCTAGCAGTTGTACTAAAGGTCATTTTCGCCTTTTAACAGTCTGCCGAGACATTCATTTCAGATTTTTATTCGAAACCAAAGATTTCTTGGTGGGTGGCGTGGTGAGACCTAATACATCAGATACTGCGTCTCTTGGTTTGGCGATATTGTTACCACTCGGTTTTGAGCTAGCAGCATTGGAGGTTTTGGGAGACCGGACAGGGAAAGACTTTATCCGTCTTTGCGATTGTGGCCGCTCGAATTAAAAATTTGTCGCAGTAACTCTTTGGCATTTTGTCGTCTGGGATATTTGCATTCTCACCTTGTCTGCAAGATGGCAATGTACAATTCACAACACTGCGATCAATCTGGTTTTTTTTATCAGGTTGCTTGAAGGCTCTTTTGTTGACGTTGAATTTAGGAAAATTCGTGCTAATTATAATGACCTTTCAATAGGCCGCAGAGTGGTCTACCAACTATCACTATGGAGTAGTCTGTAGTATGATGACGAATACTCACAGAAGAAAGAGACAATCGAAAGAGAATAAAGCAAGAAGATGTGATGAGGAGATATTGCTGTATAGAAGGAGGATATCTCCTCTGAAATCAGGAGCTCTTATAAAATAGCCTAAGCACTAGTAACAGCTTTGAAGCAAAAGATTTACGCTCCCCGTAATTGTGAGGGCTATATCGTTCTACTACCCAAACAGAAGAAGTCTATGTGAGTAAAAAAGCTGAAGAATACCAAAGCCATCCTGCTACTCAGATATGTAAACAAGCAAAATTGCCGAATTTGGAGTGGAGAAAACCCAGAAACCTTTGTTGAGACGCCCTTAAAACCACTAAGACTCACTGTTTGACATGCTTTATGGGCTGGTGGAAGCATCGGCCCATATTTCTTTAAGGACGATGCCGGCCAGAATGTTACCGTCAATGGAGACCGCTATAAGAACATGATTTCTGACTTCTTCGTTCCTCAGTTAAAGCATTGACGTGACAGAGCTTTAGTTTCAAGAAGATGGCGCAACATGCCACACGGCGCGCGACACCATCAATTTATTGCGGGACACATTTGCTGAGTGTATAATTTCGCGTAATGGACCTGTGAACTTGGCTCCACGATTCTGTGATCTCACACCTTCAGATTACTTTCTCTTGGGGGTATGTGAAGTCACTAGTCTATGCCGGTAAACCAAAGACGTTGAACGATTTGGAAGTCAACATTCCCCGTGTTATTGCTGATATATAGCCCCAGTTGTCGAAAATTGGTCTTCACGATTACGCTTCTCGAACTAGCCGTGGCACGCATATGCCCGATATCGTATTTAAGCACTAATGGCATAAAATTAACTATTAAATCAGGCTAGCATCAAAGACATTAACATTAGCTTCGAGTGTTTTATACCTCTAAAAAAACACCCTTTACTTCCAGATATCTCCCCCTTGCCACGATGAATCCACCTGTGGCAGCCCTAAGATAGCGCTGGAATATCTGTTATTGACTGTAGCTTGATTTTCATAAGCATTATTTGTTTTTAGCGATTCGAGTTAAGTCAATTCATCAGCAGTGCAGTTCTCGGGGACTTTGGAACCCAACAGAATGTGTTTCTGTGTGGTTTGTCTATTTCGTTGAAAGAAATGTGGTGTCCTCGATATCTCATATTGCAATACATTTGTATTGGATTCAGGCTGACGAAGCAAAGGCCTGATGAAAACCTGAAAACTACAGTTTGAGGATAAGCTGAAGAATTGGTGTATACGGAGGTCATCAAAGAAATCCTCGCGCTAAATTTATGGAATAAGATGCAGAAAGTATATATTCTGAAGTCAATTGCATTAATTCGTTGGAAATAACTACTCCATAGCACTATTCATATTGCATAAGACTTACGGAGGGGTTGAGCAATCTGCAATTACCAAAAGTTTTCGTGGTTTGCCCTGCTTAAATTCGGGCTACATCAAATTTTGCCACAGTATTCCTCCATTCTTCTTCTTCTGCAACTAGGTAGTGTCTTTAATGGTAGAGAGGTAATACAAACAAGTACGAGTGACACCCCAATTGATACAAGATGAAATGCACGTTTTGCAAGCCACTGATCCTACTTGTTTTAATTCTGCCGTATGGAGTGGAATGGTGAGAGATAGGTAGGAAAGTGTACCAAATAAGCATGTTAGAATCGCAGCTTTTTATTGTAGTTCTCAGCAACTGCTGCATCTGCTGCTTCCAGGTAGATACTCTTCAAAGATCCAAGGTCTTTAAGCGAGTATGTTTTTATTTTATTAATTAAAGGAAGAGGCTTCAATTAATAATTTTGTGGATAATAATCAAAGCAGTTAGAAGTACATCCAAGGAGAATGGGGTTCAGGTTTATTTATTTGATGTGCCGAAAATAATATAGTTGAGACAAGGTCCGCTGGAAACAATCAGCTTGATAATATTATAATATTCGTACAATATCATGATTCTTTTGTCTGCAACCAGTTATTCAGAGTTTTTTTTCTTATTTCTCACAAAACAGTCAAATATCAGTTTATCCGGCTTATCTGCTTACTGAGTGGTAGTTATTAATTCAGGTTCAACTTTGTCATCCAGTTTTCCTGGAGATGTTTTCTTGTTGTTGTTTATTTTTCACTATTCCAACCAATTTTATATTCACTTCACAACGAAAACTAAAAACGTTATCTTAAACGGAACAGTAGAAAAAAAATTCGAATAGAGATTAAAACTCGTATTGGTTCTACAGTAGCTTACAATTAGTTTGAATAGCAATTTGTTATTCTATAAAAATTGAGAACTGCTTCGCAGTTCAAAGTTTACACCGAAAATTTTGAATCGATTAGTGTATCTTTTAACTTTTTTCAAAGTGAAAAAACTTTGTAAACTAAACTCAAAGTGAAACTTTGAAAGCTTACGAAATTGATCATTTTGTTTGCACCTTAAATCTAAGCGATAATCACTGCCCGAACCTATCTGATCGACGTGCTAAGTTAATCCATTAATCACTATTACCTTCTTAGTGGAAATAAACACCTCAACCCAAAAGCTCTCATAGATTGGTATAAAGTTAAGTGTATCCACAAACCTGACGTTGCATACTTTCAGGAATACCTAAAACTCCAATCAGTCAATGACAGCATTAAAAAGAATCTCGAACTTGCCATTCAGGCCATGTTCATATAAATTACGCGTGGCTACTTGAAATTCAATGGAATGAAAAACGAAAGAGTTGAGCAACGAACTTGTCACCTTTTGATTTATGGTTGAAAGGAATCAGTCATTAATTTATCGTTTGATTGTTTGGATGCATCTCTACACCTAGAAGCATACATGCTCGTAATCGTATTTAGTCAAACTAATTGTTTATTTATGATCCGGCTATAACAAATTACTAGTAAATCCGTTATTGCCTTTGCAACATTTCACATTCTTCAACATCAACATCACCGCCATAGCAAGCGCCGTCGCTACCGTCACTGCCACCGTCGCCTTCATCACTTTGGCTATAACAATTAACTGTTGCAAATCTCTGGATACGATACGAGTAAAGCAAATTAGTTCGATGCAGTGATGCATCCCGGAAGCCAAGCCATTATTACCATTTAAAAATTTGCAATCTAAATGAAATCGTGATGGAGGTAATAAGATTGGAAGACGCTCACTATTTGGTAATAGACAGCATGCAGAGTACCCCATACACTCCATATACTCCATACATTCAGTACTCGTATACTTGTATGTAAGCCTTTGGGTCATATCGAATGTTAGTTGCATTCAAATTATGGCAGCAGCATACACAGCGGATACTCCCTTTCTAGACTTGAGTTTGGGTCTACTCCTATCTACGAGTATTCCAATCCAATATTCATTCGAAACCAACAAATGCTAACCGACATGTACGAGTAATGTTGTTATTCTCCTGGGAACTGCAGCAATACCAGTAGCTTTGACTCCGACTGTCTGTTGCTGTACGAGTATGTCGTCATGACATGGAATTTGGCATTACGGTTAATTGTTGTGTGGGCAATTTATTGAGGAAGAAGGGCACTTTGCATCACAGCATATGAGGTATCCGTATCGGGGTATCTTGACGTCTTAATATCTTCAACATCATAATCCATCTTCCAGTTGTCTGTCCAAATTGATTTTCGAATCAATCATGACGCTACATAAGGAATGCGTATGACTACAGAAATCGAATGTTGGAACTGGTCACCTTGAAATGTTGAGCTGTTAGTGGGTTATACATGCATAATAGAACGGGTGACGTTGCAGTTTGTTCTGGAAAATCCGTGAGATTTGTTAGTCGGTGATATTTGTCAGTGAGTATCTGTGTCATCTGGTTTGATGGCTTTGTATTTACAAATGCATAACCGAACTGATGTGCGGACCGCTTTCAATATTCTCTGTATTCAAGTCGAACCCAATTTTTGAAGCAACTTTGTAGATACTCGTAGTAAGTAGGTTAATATGGGGGTGACCTTTGCAGATAAATCACTTGGCTGATCCTGTTCTTCAGTAGTACTTCAGTGGAAATAATTGTTTCAGACTGTTTTTGTGGTTACACTTATGATCGAGCACTGACTCTTGTTACCAACGACAGGTTTAATGTCAAAGCGGATGTGTGGTTAATGTAGTTACCATGGAACTTTCGATTGACTTTGGGGACTTATGGTAACTGAGAGTGTTACTCAGATTTGTAGACAATGAGGAATTTGCACTTACAATGCACATGAGGAATCTTTACCACGATTCCAGTGAGAATGGAAAGGGATTTTTTTTTTATTTTTTTTTTTCTGTTTTTTTCAGTTTCAAAGTAGCAAAAGTAAAGCGAATTACGTTATTTCTGATTGCGGTGTGGGAAATTTATTTGAAAATCTTACGAGTTCAGTGTGGTACTCGTAATATTAGATGCAATAGGGTGGCATATGTAAAAGTTATTTTAGGAAATGAACTTTAGTTCAGTGAGAGTTACGTAATATAAAATCAGAAAGCTGGTGAAGAAGTCGATCAACAGATTTTCTCCAAATATTTCTTAAGGCCAATTAGTTTATGTTGATGCACTTACGAGTATGTTGACTTAAAAGAGAGAATATACAAAGGTCGGTGTACTAGTAGTTCTAATGTTAGGAAAACCGAGGTTTGTGCTGTAAGATCTATACAGTAATAAGGGGCAGTTGTTCAACTTCCAGACTTGTAGGGGCTTAGCAAATTTAGACGTCTTTTAAAATTTCTGCAGACGAGTCATAAAACCAAAGGGCGCTCACTCACTTCCATAACTCTAGAATACTAATCTATTTCAGTTGGCTGTTATTACTAATCTTTGTCGATTCGACTATGAAACATAAAAATACAATTTTGTTAAAACTTTTCAAAGAAAAGATATTTTTATTAGCCTGATAAATATTATTGTATATTATTTCAAGTTATAAAAATGTTTTTAATTTTGGTGGGGGCGAATGCCCCCATTTATTCGGCTTAATACAAGCTATAACTTAAAAAATAAACTTAAACTAAAACTTAAAACTAAGGTTGGTTGGAGTGGTGAAGGAGAACAGATTTGAGGTAGGAAGTGGTGCGGTGAAAGTCAAAGACGGTAGGGTTTGAGTTGATTTGACGTAACATACGGGAGATTGGTTCGTTCGTGCCATAGGAGGTGTGGTGGGTTGGTAGATAGAAGAGTCGTGGGGTACGTAGATTACGAGGGTTAGTGTTGAGGAAAATGGAGTTGTGAAGAGACGCGCATTCAACGTGACCTGAAAGGAGTCGATGAATGAAGAGAAAGTCTGCTGCATCTCTGCGATCTTCGAGGGTGTTTAAGTTGATAAGGTTGAGACGATTTTGATAGGGGGGCAGATTAAAAGGATAGTCCCAGGACATACCTCGAAGAGCAAATCGAAGAAAACAACGCTGAATGCTTTCAATTCTCGAGATATGAACACGATGATATGGCGACCATACTTGACTGGCGTACTCTAGGAGGGGGCGGACAAAGGTAATATAGAGGGACCTGGTCACGTATGGGTTGGTGAATTCTTTGGACCACCGTTTTACAAAACCTAGTGCAGAGTTGGCTTTGAGGATTATCTCATCCATATGTAAACGGAAGTTGAGCTCGCTGTCACACAAAATGCCGAGGTCGCGAAGAGACTGTACGGAGGAGATAGGTTGGTTATGGAGAAGATAGAGTCGGGGAGGAGATTGGTTCCGCTTATGTGAGAAGGTGATGGATTGGCATTTGGCGATGTTAAGTTCCAAAGAATTTTTGAGGCACCAGATCGAGAAACTATCAAGATCTTGTTGAAGGAGGAAAGAGTCATGGGGAGAGGAAATGGTTTTGAAAAATTTGGTATCGTCGGCGTAAAGGGAGACAGACGAGTGTTTGATGATCATATCGAGATCATTTATGGTTAATATAAAAAGAAGGGGACCGAGATGGCTGCCTTGTGGAACTCCAGAGGTGGCCAAAAATGGAGCGGACTGGGCTGACCTAAAACGAACACTGTAAAAACGGTTTTCGAGGTAAGAGGATATCCATTTTAACAATATGGGTTCAAAGCCGAGGGCAGACAATTTAAAGATAATTAACCGATGAGAGATTTTATCGAAGGCTTTGCTAAAATCGGTTGCAACTACATCGACTTCATTGCCATTCTCTAGGGCAGAGAGGGCAAAGGATACGAATTCAACGAGATTTGTGGTGGTTGACCTACCCATTAAGAAGCCATGTTGTCTAGGGGAAATAAGTGATTTGCATTGGAAGCTTAAAGCTTCATACAAAATACTTTCGAAGAGTTTGGGTATATGGGAGAGTTTAGCGATGGGACGATAGTTGGTTATTTCATTCTTTGATCCTTTCTTGTGGATCGGGGTTATGAAGGAGGTTTTCCAAACCTGAGGAAATTCTCCTTGTGAAAGGGATAGACCGAAGAGATTAGAAAGGGCAAGGGAAAGAGAGGAAGAACATTTTTTAAGAAATATGGCAGGGAGGCCATCTGGGCCGGGTGTGAATTCGTCATTGAGTTGATGTAATTTATATTCGATATAAGACGGGTCCAAAATATGAGAAAGAAGTGGGCCATTGGAGAAGTTCGTTGGTGAAGGATTGTTTAAAAAATGTGGCAAATAGGTTGGCAATGGTGGGTGGATCGGTTGATGACCTGTTGTTGAAAGAGAGGGAAGGAGGGTAACCATCGGACTTTCTTTTGTAGTTAACAAATTGGAAAAAGGACTTAGGGTGGTTTATAAGGTTGACTTGCGCATTGTTAAGGTAGCGCTGGTAAAGGGAATCGTAAAGTTCGGTGAACCAAGATAGTTGGAATAGTCAGTAAAGGATCTGGTACGCAGGAAAACAGCCCATAACTTATTTCTCTTATTTCGTAAGGAACGAAGCTTACGATTATACCAGGGAGGACTAGTAGATGATGTTTTAAGGCGGGAAAACGGAACGTAAAGGGAAAAAGAATTAAATATTTCTTTATAAAAAATGGATAAGGCATCATTTATACTTAAGTTGTGAAAGTTAAAGAGGGATCTGCTGAGATATTCACTGATTTTGTGAAAGTTTGCTTTATGAAAGTCGTGGGATGACAGAGTTGTGGGGGGAGCGGACTGGAATGAAGAGTTATGAAAAAATGAAAGTAGAAGGGGGGGATGGTAGTTATCGATTGTTGAGAGAGATAGGGGACAAAGTGCGACTGAGGAGTTGATTGGATCTGTTGTGAAAATAAGGTCTAATTGCCTGCCCATAAAATTGGATATACCACTGACTTGGCATAGACTTGAGTCTGTTAAGCGATCTAAGAAGAGACATTCCTTAGCTGAGATGGCATTTGAAGCGATGAAAAACGATTGATCATCTGATGGAGTCCACTGTAGCTGAGGAAGATTAAAGTCGCCGAAAATAAGGATATCATCAGTAGGGTCTGACAGGTCAATTAAATGATCCATCGCATCAATAACAAATTGGTAAGATTCGATAGGTTGAGCTGGTAGGATGTAGCAACATATAACGTAAAGGGACTTGAGAGGCAGTGATATTTTTATTGCGACAAAGTCGGCTTTAGAGGATGAAGAAATTGTAATGCGAGAAGAGTTAAGGCTGTTGTCCATCGCCAGTAGGACGCCTCGACAGGGGGAATCTTTATTTGTGCGGGTAGGATCGTCGTCGCGGAAAACATTAAAAGTAGGAGGGAACAATTCCTGGTTCTTTATGTCGGGAATCAAATTGGTTTCGGTCAAGGCGTGGATATCAAAGGGAAGAGCATGCGATTGACGTAGGACAGCATTGGTTTTAGAGCGAAGACCCCTTACATTCTGATCGTAAAATGTAAGAGGGATGTTGTGGGGTGGAGGTGTGAGGCAGGATGGTTTAAGCGCTGGCAAGGGAGGCACGTTATGGACGAAAAAATTTGTCGTGGTCGGCTCGGCTTCGTTGTAGGTGTGATACTCGTTTAGAGTGAACATAGTTGCCGAATGCAGCAAGGTCGTCTGCTACTTTCTGAGGGGACATGTTAAATATCTCGTGGTACCTGACATAAAGGTTCCTGAGACTGATAGGGTCGGTAGGGAGGCCTTCCTGCTGGATGGAAACCATGACGCTGGTTTTGGTTTTCCCTTCGTAGCAGACCGAGTCAGATTTATCATGTAAATAGGGAAGAAAGAGACGAATGTTTTCGTTCTCTGAGCCTAGAGAGAGCATATCGACTTTCTGTAGTGCCATTGGTTTGCTGTGTTAGTTTAACAGTGGGAGGAAAAAGGGGATCAAGAATAGGAGCATTGGAGGAGGGAGATAAAGATAAATGATTGGATATGGAGTTGGACGAGGGATGAGATGTGGGGTTTAAGGTATGGGAGTTAATGAAGTTAGGGTACTTAGCTCCAGTTTTAAGGTCGAAGTTGGGAATTGGGTTGCTAGCTGGGTTTGGTGGCGTAGAAGGTTGAGAAGGAATAATATGGGTGGTTGGGGTTAAGTTGAAAGAGACGCGTTGGCGCGGGGAATATTTCACAGACTAAATTTTTTTTTTGGTTTTTTAGCAGTCTCTTCCAAAGCAGATGTAAACAATAAAATTAAGATACAAAAACAGAAATTTCGCTATTTATATTTTTTAGAATTTATAGATTATATAATGGTAAAACAAACAAAAAAGCAAAACAAATTCAAAGTTTATTTTTTGAGCATGAGTAGCACGCTTCAACTTTGTGCTCGCCATAAATGGGTTTTCCGCACTTGACGCATAGTGACTTACTCATCCTTCTCTTTGAGGATGGACAAAGGGCACGATTTGTACCGATTTGAAGTATTCGGTTCCAATATATTATATAGGTTACCTATCCGGTAGCAGCGCATGTTCTCCACAATAAATTCTTAAGGCTTAGAATCAAGCAGGTAAAGGAACATGCGAGCGTCACATGAACTAAATTACCTTCCAGCATGTATCCGTTCCCATGACTAAATTCTTTGCGAATCACATTTGATGCATTTCCTGCAGGTATGATATGCTCGTGGAAATCATGCAAAGGCGACTGTTAAATTTGTAAGAGAATAAGTAATTTCAAGATTGAAGAAAAATTGTGAATTTAGTTCATAAGTATTCGTAAAATGGACAGAAAATGAAATTGCTTTCTTTTTAAAAAGTCTCCCGGTGTATTTAAGCTTATAAGTTGTATGGCTCAGAATTAATCATCCAATTTTGATTTCGTTTACTTTTTTACTACAATAAATACAATGATTTTGAGTGATGTAAATCTTTGTTTGGACCTTTACAATTGTTTCTGTTGAGTGGAAAAGATGATATCCGCCAAGTGGCTGCCGCCAATGTTGATACACATTTGTGCCCGTTTTATCGCATTTTCCATGACTTTCCGCAAGATTTTAGGTGATAACTGTTCGCATTTTTGTCGAATATTCTAATTAAGGGCTGCGATTGTCTGAGGTTTGTTGGCATAAACCCGCGATGTCAAGTAGCCCCAAAGAAAGAATTTTGGAATGGTTAAATCGGCAATGGCAAATCGCCAAAACAGGATATTACGCAACTAGGAAACTCTTGCTTCACAATATCCATTGTGGCTCGTGCTGTGTGCGGTTGCACCGTCTTGTTGAAACCACATGTTCACCAAGCCCCGCTGATCCCATTCCGGTAGTAAGAAGTCGCTTATCATGGCCCTGCTGTACTCTAAACATGTCGATTTCAAGCTGTCCAAAACTAAAGAAACTGCATAGTAATTTGATATTTAATAACAATCATCGCGACTAAACCGCAATATTTTGTGGCAAAACCTTTGTTTTTTATTACAGCACTACACCTTCTTGGCATACTCTCGATCAGATTGGAAATTATAGAGCGTAGGATGGTTTTCCAAGCCTCCTGGACTTAAATATAAAGCTCGTCACTATTCCTGAATTTCCCCAAATTATTCTCCGATCTACAATCTCCCATAGATCTTCTATGTGTTTGAGATCGGGGACTGGGCTGGCATTCCATAACTCTTGAAATACTTTTGAGCCATTCTTCGGGTCTGTATCCTGCTGAAATATTCATTTCAGTGGAAATTCCTCCTCAGATTGTGGAAGCATAGTGTTTTCAAGTGTACTTTTGCAAATAAATTGGTCAATAGTTCCATCTATTTTATGTATGAGACCAATTCAATGTCCAGAGAAACATCCCCAAACCATAATGTTTGCTTTTTCATGCTTCACAGTGCCCTCTAAGTATCGAAGATTCAATGCTTCATTGATTAGCCGGCGGATACGGCGAAAACTATTCGATCCCTTCAAATTAAACTTTGATTCGTCGGAGAATAGTTTTTTCGTTTTAGTGGATACTGTGTGGAAATATCGGGTTTTCCAATAAGGACTTGACAACTTTTTTTTAAATAAAACACAAACCATTCCAGATATTTCCAAAACTTTACTGTCGGCTTGAAGTACAATCAAAACATTTATGAATGGAACTCGACTTCGTTCATATGGCCACCGCGGTCACGTTTGCAGCGGTCGATTCGTTGGACCCAATTTTCAACGACTCGGCCACACATGTAGGCCGAAACGGCCGCTATATCGCGTTCAATGTTAGCTCTGAGCTCCTCCAACGTCGTCGGCGTGTTGGCATAATCCAATGACTTAACGTAGCCCCACAGAAAATAATCAAACGGCGTTAAATCGCCCGAACGAGATGGCCAATCGACTGGCCCATGTCTTGAGATAACACGCTCACCATACTTACTCTTCAATAAATCGATTGTAGCGTGTGCTGTGTGGCTTGTGGCACTATCTTGTTGAAACCACATGTCGTCCAAGTCCATATCTTCCAATTCGGGCCAAAAATAATCGGTGATCATGGCGCGATAACGCTGACTATTCACAGTAACGTGACGATCGTTATCGTCGACGAAAAATTATGGCCCACTAACGCCGCCGGCATGCAAACCGCACCAAACAGTTATTTTTTGTCGACGAAGTGGTGATTCATGAAGCACATGTGGATTTTCACCTGACCAATAACGCATATTTTGCTTATTGACGAATCCATTGAGCCAAAAATGAGCTTCGTCACTGAAGCTGATTTTGCGATGAAATTCATCATCTTGGCGCATCTTCTCCAGAACCCAATCGGAGAACGTACGTCGCTTCAAATGGTCCATCGGCTTCAATTCTTGAGTCAGCTTGATCTTGTATGGGTGTAAACCAAGATCCTCACACAAAATACGCCATAATGTCGTCTGAGCGATTCGCATCTTTCACATCACAATTCTTGAGAACGCCATGGAGTTGACTGATTTGGATCGTTTGCTACGGACGCCTAAACGGCAGCGATATTTTCGACACTTCGACCAACCCGTTGTCTCACTGACACGGCCACATCACACAACGAATATTTAGACTCAAATTTTTGCACTAAACTTGTTATTGCCTGTCTACTAGGGCGAGAATTACGACCGAAAATTGGAGTTAACGCTCTTAAAGTTGCAGTCACCAACTCCGGAGTTCGGTAGAAAATTTTTATAATTTGAAGACGTTGCTCGCTAGTGTACTTTACCATGGTGAAAGTGTTGGGTTTACTGAATAAATTGACAGTGACAGTTTGATGATTAGTGAAAGAGTACGTTCACAAATTAAATTCAAAGTTGTCAAGCCCCTATTGGAAAACCATTTACTTAATATGGTCATTTGAAAACTCCAGTCTTGCTCTTCTGTTTTTAGCTGAGATAAATGGTTCCTTTAGGATCCTGAAAGACTACTATCAACAGCTTTCCGGCGAAGTGTCCTGGTGCCAGCTTTCGTACTAAGCTCGTTTTGTAATTCCCTAGATGACATTAAGGGATTACTCTTGTGAATCGTTTTGACAGAGTTGTACAATTTTATTAAACGCCTTATAACTAATTTCATGTTCGAATACTTTTTGGATAATTCAGATTGTGAAATACGAGTACCACATTTATTGTACATTCGCTAATAATTTTTTCTTCAATCCCATCACAGTACTTATTTCTGGCATTTTAAGGAAATCGATACACGTGAATAAGTCAATTATTGTTTTTTTTAATATTGACAAATTCGATATGAGTAGTTTAGGTCAAAGTAACAGGTTTTCTATTTCTTCCGTAACAAAAAATTCGGAAGCAAATTGAGTTGCTTTTATTTCGGCCAGCTGAAAAGTAAAGTAAATTCAATTGGATGTTTGTATTTTTTTTAAAACCATAAAATTACTGTTCATTGATTTGAAAAATTAACCAACAATATTCCAAGCTATTTTGAATATTTCTTTTAACTTTCGGCTTAATTTGTATGAAATGTATGGCAAAACACGGATTTGCGATTTTAGTTGCTTTAGTTTTGGCCAACACTGTGGATTCTAAAACCGCTACGACCTCGAAAAGCCAGCAACTGCTCATCAATTGTCACATACCTACTTGGCTTAAAAACGCCCTCAGACTTATCTATAAGCAAAGACCAAATTTCTCGGATTGGTGCAAATTAATCTTGAGCTCGGCGCCCCAAACGAGTGGTCTTATCGTCGAATATTAAGCAATTGATAAGAGACTCAGTAATGTTCGCTCTTTTCTCCAAATCGACATCACTATCCATCAACTGCATCCATGCTCTTCATAAACTGAGTCTTAGATACTCCTGAATTATATATACTCGTACATATGTATATTTGTTCGTTGTTCCTCTGATGAAAAATTTAGCGTAAAATTGAGAGGGAAAAATAAAAAATAAAAACAAATTTTCAAACAAGCAAAAAGTCACATTATTACTAACCTTCGTCGGTTCGACTACGGAATGTGGCTATATCTGGGTAACGGCTGGATGACACGGGTTTTGAATGTGTCACCTTTAAGAGATCAACACAAACGGAGCATATGGGAAATGGGCTAGGTTAGAAAACTGAGTGAAAAGCAAGCAAGAGAAATTGAAACGGGCGTAATCGATTTAACGCTCTTTTCAATTCATTTAACTGATTTAGACGATTGTTAGATGGTCCACGTCGAGGATCAACCTAACTAAGTGCCCAATTTAAAAGTGCTTTGGTATAATAAGTGTAGTCATACCCACTTGAGTGTTAAGTTCTTAAAAAAAAAAAAAACAAAGTCGCAAAGTGAGTATTTTGAGTCCTAGCGAATTCCTGATTAGAGTCATGAACGAAAACATTCGGAAAACGTCAAGAGAAATTGAGACTGGTTTTCCTTCAAAATTATAAAAGGAATACAGCGATTACACTGTCCAACGATTCATCTTGCACAGCACTGAGCAGTGGCTCATATTGTCGCTTTCCATGATCCATCTATCAACAACTGCAGTAAATTTAAAACAGGTAACCGATTTACTAGCAGTGAAAGGACTATGGCCAACAATTGTCCTCCGTTTGGCAAAAAAATCAAAGAGCATAAATCACTCGCTCAGAAGAAAAAGGACTCCGCGGGAGCAACTTCTTGAGGAGGACTACGACCTGACATTCCCTTGATGATTTTCAATATTATTTATTGTGGCTGGACACATACTCTGGAGATCTGGAGATTTATGGAGATATTTTGGTGATCGAAGAAAGAGTACTGAGGTCAAATATATTCGTACATAAGTTGAAATGCGCGTAAAATATTCTCAAGATCAATCGAAGTAAAACCATCAGAGGTCGTTGGAGGACATCGTATCGGTTTCCAATAGGTGTAGAGTGGAAAGCACCAACATCACATCTAACAGGTCTTGTTTTTAAACATAACATCGTGATAGCGCTCAGTAACATCAATTGCACGATCTCTTCGAAACACTGGCATTTTCCGAGGATATTGAGGACAACCCCCAATCACTTGCGATAATGGATGACATAAAGGTAATCTCATGGCTTGTTACGATCAGATATGATGCAGTTGTTCAAACTATGTAACTTGGAAGCCATTTGCCTCCGACTCACAGCTGGAGTTGAAAGACCATAAGGATTTTTATAGATGCGCAATGCCCGTCATCAATTGGAATCTTTATTAATTCGAAGCCGGTGGAGATGATTTAGTTGAATTTGTACAACAGTCTCTTTCTAACATTTAGTTTAACGAATGCGTGAGTATGCTTTGCTTAGTCAATTAAAATGGAACAACAGCACCAATGACAAATACATACATACATACGACAGTCCGTACAGGATAATAATGAGAAAAGGATTTTTGCTACATCAAAATATTTGTAACAAGTATAGGCGCTGTCATGTCTTATCCAGCAATACTCACATGAACTTTACGAGTACATCGTATTGAAAAAAAAATGATTTGGTTAACAAATAAAGAATAAAAAATCAATAAGAAGTGAAATCTAACAGAGGTGAATATGATGTTTTGTCGACAGCACAACTTGAAGGTGTGACGCTTCTCATTCATCAGATATACGATGAAATCTTTCGACCTTAAGGAGCAAGCGTGCTGACAACAAATGCAACCTCCCATAACGACTTCGTTATTAAGGCTTGCTTTATGCTGCTGAAGCAATATTTTGTTGAAAGTGAATTTTCGATTAGTTTGAGGGAAATAGTTTTTGAAGTTATTTAGACCTTAACCATATTAGACCCAGTTAGAGGTCTAATGTAGCCTCTAGCTTTTCCCTTCGGTCTCTATCAATTGATGATTTCCTTCAAAGAGAAAAACCTGTAGCGCACATAAGCAGAAACAGACCTTCAACAACTTGGAATACGAAATTGTAAAAGGGATAACTAATTAGTAAATAAAATTAGAGGATTTGGTTACTCAGATCATCAAACTAATGAATAGTATGGCTCAAATAGACAGGACATATCAAAAGGTTTTTACAAATCATTAAGTTCTCATTGCCATTACATACAATATTTACTAACTTAGATGGTGCTACAGACAGGGGTGTGCCACTGCCACAGCTCGTATGGCTCTGAACTAGTGCGATCTTTTGCGAGCAACATCGAGTTGTGCACACGTAGTTGGTAGTTGGTTGAGTTACCGAATTATTACATAAAATCTGAAATGGAAAATCAAAGCCCATGATAGTATGGTACCGTCTATGCACTTCAAATAGGTTGCTCTAACTAAGAGAAGACGGATTTCTGGCAAAAATTTGATGATTTTTACGATCGAGTGAAACGAAATATGTTGCAAGAAACTGAATGGCCACATTGGAGAAAGCAGCGGAATGTTCAACGAAGTCCATGACGGCCTAGGATATTGCAACCTGAATTCACAGAGTAGGGATATCCTCAACTTCACCATCCCGCATAACCTAGCTATTTTAAAAACTTTTTTCAAAAAAAACCTTAAGACCTGGTTACATACAAAAGTGCAAGTACTGAATATCACATTGACTTCGCTCTAGCTGATTGCAGGTTACTAAGAAACTTTTATAACTGCGAGTGTTTTCTGGTGCAGCACTAACCACTTAGCATCGTCCTTTAGTCTTCGTGTTTACCCTGAAGAACCCCTTGACAGGAATCACCGACAGTATACCAAGAATTAAGTGGAAAAAGATAAATGGAGAAACAGGCAGAAATCTAATGGATAAACTCAAAAATCATATGGTGAATAGTGTTGGAAGTACAGCACCGCCTGGAAGTAATGTGGTCGAAATGCGAAGAACTTTGCATTACTGAAGCAAAAGCCTTAGGTGTTTCAAAAGATCTATAAGGATATAGTATAGGCGGCCAACGAAAACGACATCCGCAAATTAGCGAAAACTCGTCAGAAAGCCACAATTGGCATAAAGGGAAGGAACTAAATACATTAAGAATGAGAACGGACACTGGTTAGTCTCAAGTGCTATAAACTGCGGCAATACTACGAAAAACTCCTGAACGAAGAGCTCCTGAGTAGCGAACTGAAGAAATTTTGTGCCCCGTGTGCTTGTGTGGCAAGCCTCAAGGGACCGTACGTTATGATCAAAAGTCCGTCCAGGGTTTTGCCCTAAGTCCAGCCCTCTTCAATCTAGCGATTGACCAACAAATGCAAATGCTATTGCCGTGGTGTATTCAGAATCAGCTAGTCAGCTGCAAGAAAACCTAGGTAAGTGGATAAGTGGATAAGAGCACGGGAACAAAATGGGTTTGCAAGTACGATTTAAATGACGAAGTACAAGATGAATGCATTCACATACAAGAATTTCCTGTAAACAAAGTTACAAAATTTAAATAGCTTCAATCAGAAGCAATTGTAGATGCGGATGTGACTCACAGAATTAATACCGCCTAGATGAAATGATGCTCCCTGTCTGGTGTTATGTGCGATCTAAAAATGCCAGTAAAACAAGGGCAAAGTGTACAAAGCAGCAATAGGACCAGCTTTGTTGTATGGCGCAGAGTGTTGGACCACAAAGAAAACACACGAGGATAAACTGAGTACAAGCGAAACGACAAAATCAAAAATAAATATGTCCGTGGTAGCTTCTAAGTAACATCCGCAGCGGAAAAGTGGAAAAAAGTCAAACTCAGATGGTATGGCCATGTCGTCGTGAGGAGGCCAGAAGATCATATTGTCAGAAAAGTACTGAAGGTTCCAACACATCGAAGGGAAGAGGGCGGCTTCAAGCAACATGCTAGTCGAAAATCACAATAGTTCATTTGTTGCCGCGGCTCAAGTGGTAGTGTATTGACTTCCCATTCGGGCGGTTCGGGGTTCAATACCAGCCGTGACCGAAAGACATTTTTTTCATGAAAATGAAATCTCGTGAGGTGATTTGTTGGATGCCACACATGGAGCAAAATATCTTTCTTTCTCTCTCTCTCTCTATCCAACCAATTTGCCGAAAAACTTAACACGTTCTCCGGCATTTTAACAGTAGTCATACCCTCTTGAGTGTTAAGTATAAACAAAAAAAAAAAAAAGACCAGATAGAGCAATTGACAACGAAGTATCTGGAGACTACGCCCAACGAGAGCCGACTCTACGGAAAAGAGAAAAGGCAAACAAGAAGAAGAAGGAGTAGACCAATATTTGCATCCCCTGCGCAAGGTTTCCTCTATAGCGATTAAAGTTCTCGAAGGCTATCGAAGGAGCAATAGATGAAGTAGGGATCTGAAATCGATTCATTTTTTCAATAATGATCTACTCGTAAGTAAAATAAGTGAGATGTGATCGATGCCAATTCAAGCTTGACTGTTAGTTTTCAAACAAACATCTCCTTGACTCTAACCAGAATCAGTCTGCCAACTGCCGGGAGAATGCATATGTCCCTCCAGTTATCGTTAATTTTTTTAGTCAATTTGACACCTCTGCCGCTCTTCCATTCTTCAAGAAACACCTCTCACCATCAATACACTCTTTATGCCAACCTAGTCTTTTTGAGGACTGAGATAATTGCTGTAATTTAACCATTGCTGGGTGGGTTTTAATGGTTCATCCAGTTTCGGCCTGAAATCAAAACTGCTGCTAAATATTCCCTCTACCTGATGAGGCGTTCCTCATCCAAAGTGAGTAGGTTTCCGTCTAGTCATTCTACGTGGTATAGTTCAAAAATCTGACCACCAGAAAGTAGCTTCGTTATGCTGTGAATAGCACCACTGTTGCTTACTGCTTCTTCATACCTGATTGGATAGTCTATCGACAGATGATGACATGTCTACGCTGTTCCTTTTCTTTCTTCATGCGATCCTAGATTTCTTGCTCGAGAAGATCTATTGATAATTGCGTATGCAGTATTTGAATTGCATTGCAGAACGACAAAACATAGTTACACTAGTCCTTGATTATTCGCATACTCGTATATTTTATGCATTAAACACGTAAATATCAGAGAAAACGATTTTTGTTTTAAGACCGTTCGTACAAATTTAATAGATACTTTCAAAATGCATTTTATTACTCTACTGACCTTTTTCGTGTTAAATAAAAGTGCGATTGCATGGAGCATTAAAAGAAAAACTGCCATTCAGTGGTGAGGAATTATTGAACACGGATTATGATTTTATGTTAATTTTTATGATTTCTTTACGGCATCAGTTTAAACTGTAATTGTATCTTTCGTGGTAATAAGACAGTACAGAGCAATGGTGTAACAACTACGAAAGCATTCTACCACTTGACGGATAGTGCGATCTAACTAGGTTTATGGCTTATTTTGCTTTTCTGAGCATCTTCTCATTACTTTATGGCTATAACCTTTAGCTTAGGAGCACCTTTTGTTTTGGTTTTTTTCTTTAAATTCGATACTGTTCAAATGTGTGAAAATGAAAATGATAATCCATTCGGTTGGATTTCAATAAGCTTATAATCTGCACGAGATTTTATGTGTTCGCGTGACCTAATTTGATTTTTCTTTCCCACTATGGAGGCTTACAATTTGTATCCCAAAATATATTGTACAATCAAAGAAAATGCCAGTTACATTGTAATTATAATATACTACGGAATGTAGTGGCCATCTAATATGCTGCTGATTTATGGCAAAAGAAGGTCCGACGTAAGAGGATCGATTTCAATTTGTCGCTAATTTTAGTTAGTGCCACTTTGACATTTGATTGTGTTTGGACGCGAAAATAACGATTTACTTACTACTTAATGGTCTTTTGACCCATGGTGAGTTTCTGCTTGAGACACGGCCCCTTTTTCAGTGGCTATATAGTTGCCATGAAGATCGCTAGCTCCTCTAATGTAGTATTTATTTATTTAATATTTACTTCAGTATATCTAAACCACTTGACTTCCCCGGAGTTGTAACTTTTGTAATTTATGCCGCGGTAATATCTTGTCTTAGGAGTTAATGAATGATTTCTTACTTACCGAACTTCTTAGCTGCTCTTTCGTTACCATAAATGCTCAAGTGGTCACTGGGACAGTGTCAGCGGGCAACAGTGTCAATGCAATTTAACAAAGCGACTTACTTTCTTTGGGAAACTCTTCCTACATTTTCACTTATCCAGCACAAGGTCAAATACATATAACAGCGTGTGTCTGTCTTTTAACCCGCTGCGGGTTTGCGCGACTGCTTTCTGACACAATATTTCTGAATTTTACAGAAAAGTGCATGATATTCAGAGATCCATGTGCTGTATGCCACCTTACGCTATCTGGAATTCAATAGTGTGGAAGTTTTGGTCTTGATACCCCCTGATCATCTTCGAAATATTTTCTAAAGACAGTATATAGTCGGCCACGCTGAACGCCAAATGGCTCATATCGAATTGTGTGCAACAAAATATCGTTTACACAGTATATGAGACTGAACCCCTTATAACACATTCGGAAATAAAATGTAGAATTACTTCTCTAGGGATGCATGCTGGTCCTAACATTTCAATGCATTCAGTGGCGTGACTCCGTGAGTGCGTGAGTGACATATACTTCTCTTTCAGCAATGTATTTTTCTTGATCACAGTCTACTTATTAGACATTCTTTCAGTATAATCACTAATATCGTCTTATTACCCTTAAATAGAAGATCTAATACTCATAAGATCTGTCCGAGCATAACTCAACCATAAGCCAGAGGACAATCAAGCGAAAGGCTCGGCAAGTTTGGACTGCCAACCACTCACTCATAATATGTATTCCAAATCCAGCTCAAGATAAAGCCCACTCTAGGCTACCAATTATCATCGACAAGAAATCCGCGGTATGATGATATATGAGGAGTCCGTGTAAGAAGACGTTGCAAAGTTCTACCCGGATATGGTGACATGACTGCAGAATAATAACAAGAGAGTAAAACGAAAAGAGTCTTCGCAGTTTCCCAGCTCAACAATTCAAAGAAAATGTTCTTGTAGAAAACAAAAGCTTCAGGCTTGTAAATTAGGTTCTTCTGAACAGTGAGGGTAATTTTCTCACCGATGCGCAAAGAATCGTGAATGTATCTGAGCTGTACTTCCCATAGTTACTTGATGGGCATGAATAGGAAGAAAATATTGAATACGAAGAAAATGCAACATTAGCCCATGAAGTAGTTATTTCATTTAACTAAGATGAACCAAGAATATATAGCTGTTAAATAGCTGAAGAACAACAAAACCGCGGCCCTGAACGGATAACTGAGGCTTCAGGTAGGTAGGATCTTCTAACAGTGGCAAATTCTGCAAAAGATCGTCGAGCTGCAAGTCGATATAGTGAATGTAGAAGCCTAAGTAAACTGTAGCAGTTTAGAAGAAGCAGATTGGATAAAACTTCTGTCACCTTGGACCGACAAGCATCAATTTTAAATTCGTTGTTAGGAAATGGCAACGGTCAGGAACGAACGTCCTGAACTAGATTAGTATTCATCTGGTCAATTTGTGCCTCAAATTCCCCCATTTCATATTTTCCGTGTTTTCTGTAAGTTCCAGCAAAGCAGATCAGAGCTGACTCTCAATCAGCTCTATCAACGGTATTCAAATTGAGCTGACACATACAATTTGCCGTAGTTGGTAAATATCACCGATTGGTGTAATGAATGAGGACAAGACAACAAGCCACTGGTAACGACGGCATATAACCAGTGAAAAAGTAAAAGCTCCAGTTCCTAGTAACTCCTCAGAATTTCGAGAATCTTAACTGCCAGCCAGGCACTGGCTTACATACTAAACCCTTGAGGAACAGTAAGATCGAATTTCATAGCAAATGTCGGTAAAAATAAGTATTCAATTACCAAGAGCTTAGCGATTAACGCCGAAGATCTGGTATGACAAAAGGAGAAAGCCGAGAGTATTTTCATCGATATTTCCACCACCAATGCTCTATAGAAATCGCCAGTAGCATTCCGCCCTTTCAAACTTTTAACCCTAACACCCATCTAGCTATGAATGCTCATCAGTATACCCTCAAACCCACTTTCGGACGTACTCTAAAATATCGTGATTAGCCGTACAACTCGCTTGTGGAATGGCCTGCCTACCTCTTTATTTCCTTGTGATTATAACCAGCTAACATTCAAAACCAACGTTTGCCAGTACCTCTCTCGCGCTAAACATTTTATTGGTTAAACCCCGAAATGTGCGCAGATTATAAAAAAAAAAATTTGGGATGCCTCCGACAATCCAACATTTCACAATTAGGTAATTTCTTCTGACAACATGGCGTAAACACATCACTGGTGTTCTTGGGTAAAGCATTCGAAGTGAACAGAAGCTTACCTGCGCATTCTGACTGCGGTTTGCCCACAGGTGGCGTCTTATCTCCACTTTTATGGTACTTATTAACTATTCACTTAGCAGTGCTGATGTCTTCATTATTGAGCTCGGAGTGAACGGACCTCAACTAACAAGCCTCCCAATTTAGGTCGGTCCCTAGTTAACTTCCTCCAGTTGCGCACTCCAAGTCGATTGAAGTCCTCTTCTACCTGTGCGCACCAAATAAGGCGAGGTCTTCCGCTACTGTTGTTTATCTGGGTTAAATTTGACGATTCTGTGGCCCAGAGGCGTGGTGCTTATTAGCTCCACATGTCCTAGCCATCTCAGGCAACTGATTTCGATGTCGCTATATAGCTCTTATAGTTCATCGTTGAATCTTCTCCTCATAAGCCCGTCAACGCAAAGGCGACCGTATATTGTACGAATAATGTTTCTGCCGAATCGACCGAGGATAACCCTATCCATTTTTGATAGACTTCATGCTTCAGCCCATAAAGTAGGGCGGCGATAATCAAGGTCTTATATTGGTATACTAGTGGCTCGGGATAGGGCTTTACTACTCAATTGCCTTCTAAGCACATTGGAAAGAGTTATTTTTCGTTTTAGAATTGATAGCAGAGTCATGGTAGCCGAAGTCCCTTAACACCTCGAAGTTAAAGCTGTCGACTATGACATTTTGTCTAATTCGTTGATGTTCTGCGTTCGTTATTTTTGACAGCATACTATACTATAGTTGGTTTTGCCCTCATTTACGGCTAAACACATTTTGGAGCCGTTCGTTTCAGTACAGCGAACGCACCGGTAACAGTCCGCCAAGTTCTGCCCTTTATGTCAATCTCATCGGAGTGCGCAGACTTCCCGACAATTCTTTCAGGTATGATGCTAACACAGTAACATGACAGCGTGTCAACTTGTCGAAATACCTTCTTGACATCAAAATGGATGAGCTTGGTAGGTTGCCAAAACCCGACATGGCTCTGCATAGCTTGTCTCTACAGATGCTTTCACATACAGTCAAAAATCGATGAAACGATTGTGGACATTAATTTGGATTTCTTGAGTTTTTTAAGGATCTGTGAAAGTTTGGTCAATTGTGGACTTTCCTGGTCTGAAACCAGACTGATACATCTTCAGGCGGCACAGTTGAGGGGTCTACTTTTTTGTGCATCGCGCAAAAGATGCTGAGATTCCATTCATTCAGGCATACACTCTTCCAACCAGATCTTAGAATTGAGTTAGTGTATGATCTTTGCAAAGTCATTTCCAGCAGCTCGGCCGGTAAACCGTCAGGACTAGCAGCTTTGTATTGCTATCCTCAATTCGTTTTGGTCATTTGGACAGTTTTGATGATAGCCAAAAGTTGTATGGTCTATTCTGTCTGACGGGGGATGTTAGGCTTTGTCGTCATTATATGCTACAGTGTGAGGAAGAAGTTTTTCCATATTCTCAGCACCGACTGTGAATATACTTCAAGGTTTCCTTCTATACATCTTTACAGCTTTCGGATGAAACCCAGCATATCAGTTGCGAGGTCTCTGAAGCTGGTGGCATTGAGACCTTGTTGAGAGATTTCGGGATAAGTATTCGGCAAATGATACGCTCAGGAAAATATAGATGATGTAGTAGTACCATTTGTTGTGTCATGCCTGGCGATTGAATGCTTCAAATGCATTACAAATAGGCTTTCAGAACTCCAAAAACTAGAGTTTTCTCTTGACGAGAAAGAATAAACTGCGAACTGGTGTGACTTATCTGGAGCTAAAGAGCATTTTCCAAGCTCTCTGGGTGTCATTCTGGACAAAACGAAATTCCTAGGAGTAAAGCTGTAGAGAAGCGGTCAAGTAGGAGAATTTTTGGCAAAACATGGAGATTGTCACCAATTTTCTTGATCTATCTGGCTATGATAATACCAATGCTATCGTATGCGCCACGTAATTTCCGGGTCTTTGGGGAAACTTTGGCTAGAATTTTATTGTCATTATTACCGTGTCTGTAGGGACTGCAGTGACTTGTCTCAGTCCGTTGAGACAATAACTTCTTGCACGCAGTTCAAGAAATATCTGATATCCCATCAAAATGCCTACAGGCATGAGTTTAACCCAATCATCTTGAAGGAAATTGGTTTAAGCTCCATAAAACTGAATCCCCCACCATTAAAGTGGAATAGAGACAATCCACCATTCCATCTGAATACGCCCTGCTCTTACCGGCCTTAGAGGAACATCTCATTCAAATTCCTCCTTGACGATCTGTGAAAAGCCTAAATCTCTGTTTTTGGGATTCTTTTGGACGTAGTAAACACACATAATGGTTGCAGGAGTATCTCTTATAGCCTTGGTGTGCATTAAGGTCCACTTTGATCAAAGTAATGAAACTGTATAGAAATTATCATAAATTGTTGGTCACGAATCATGGCAATGTCGGCTTCATACTTGTTACGGACGTCCAGGGGCAATGTCGGCTCCTCGTTGTGTGATTAATTTGAAAGTTCGATCAGTTGATTATTTTCCGTCGGTTACACGTGACTTCATTGGTCTTCCACTCAGCCTTCAGGTTGAGCTCAAAATTAATTGTCAGTTGCACCAGTAAAAATCAGAAAAACACCTGGCACAGTATTACGTCTTTCTCAAACTCCATTACAAACTCTAAAAGGGTTTGAGGTTTTTTACTCGGTGGAATGATTACCAATTTTTTTATCCAACAGTATCCACACCTGTACGCCATAGGTCAAAGCGTTAAAGCACCATTTCAGTTCACCTTCAGTAGTTATGTTTGCTTTGCCATTTCATATCGATGGTCTTTTTCAATTTATTGTTCTTCCACAGATTGGCCTTCTCTGATAATGTTTCATTTTGATGTTGCATAGTCGTATTTTGATTTCCTTCTTGACTACCGTCTGAACTGAAAAACATACGACTGGCCAATTGGCTCTCTTCTAAACGACCTCCGTGAGAAGTGAATTTTTCCCATTCGTCGAGCTTGAGCAGAAATCCTTTTAACTCTAATTACGTTTGACATTTTCCCGCTGCTTTCATACGCCTATCGGGCATAATCATCAAACATAAAACGAATGTCGACATCGACATCAAGATTATCTCTCTCCGGCCTCACAAGAGGAGGAATCCCACTGAGATTTCCTCATCACGATAACACCGCCGCCGCCGTTCATCAGATACGTGTACAACGCGCTGGCGCTCCACTAAACCAGAAACTTAATCTTCACCCGCTTCCATTCGTCTAGTATTCCTCATTAGATAAGGGAAAGATTGTCAGGGCCTGTCAGCGATCTCAAAATTGGCCCTCCCGAAGCCTCCTAAGCCTCGAAATTAATAATTTCGTTGAGAGCAATAAAGATCTACCCATCGGATCGTACAAGAATCATATCTGTGTGTGGTACGTTAGCCTGACATATGCTGTGTTATCGTGATCTTCCGATGCGAGGTAAGCAGAAAAGATGCCTCTGGCACATCACCGACTTTGGCAAACTTTTAGTCGCCAAAGTCTCTATGCGCGCACGATGACTCAAATAACTGCAAATCGAGGAGAAAAGATACATACTCCTAGGTACTCGTATTCGTACAGTCGTGCGACGACAAGAGTGCATGCAATTGATGTTTCAGGAATTTTATTACAAAATCATGTCAAATATTTCGTCGATACTGACTAGCTGCGGTGGATGGTAAGAGGATGATGGGGTTCCCCGCCTATCATACAACTGTCGTTTGAATGGGTGATTGCGAACGCCCGCAACATGTCACCTGCTGCTTGTTCCACCAGAAGTTGTGAACTCCACGGATTTGATTTGACGGTGAAGTCTATGACTATCAGTTGATTTGGCGTTGATTCAATGCTTCTTCCAACGACGACTTCTTTGAATGGGTGACGTACGAAAATACAGACCCCAGCTGCGTCTTCAGCTTAAGCTATAAAGCTTAGATCCCAGCCAACAAGCCACAGAGCTATAGAATGTTGAATGCTATGCCAATTTAATGATGCACGTCACCTGTGCAATTCTGATGATGTGCACAGCGGGATGTGCATATTTCTGAATTATTCATCACTTTGTTGGTTTGGTTCCCCGATTTCGGTAGAACTTTGCGACAAGAAGGGGTATCTTGCAGGGGACCATGGTAAGTGATTGCAGAATGCTTCGTGATAATTGTCCGCTCAAACACGGATTATTTTTGCACTTGGAATGCTTAAACGTCGCCAAGTTACATGTGGAGTTTTTGACGATTGTTCTGCTGAGGTAACCAAGAGTGGTTGGAACTCACGATGTTTTGAGCTGTGAATATTTTAAGAATTTAAGTGTTGTGGGCGTGACAGCGTAAATTAGAAGCGCCTTTTCCTTTGATATATGTTTCATGATACCGAGTTGAAAGTCGATTGAGAGAAGAAATTATATAATCCCATCTTGTAATTGTATTGCGCTGATGACTCGGATTCGAATGTATGACGAATGCCAAGAGGAGGTTGTCCAAGTCACTGAAGTTGGCAGAGTCGTGAGTCGGTTGCCCTCTGGTAGATATAACTAATTGGATTGATGTTAAGTGATGGCATGTGCGCCATCATAGATAAAGAATGGATATTTCGTGGTTTGTAGCAAAAGGTTTTGGTTTAGGTTCAGATTTTGACTGGGGTTTTGGCAGGAGTTTTAGTTTTCATACGGAAACAGAGAAACTAAGTTTTCCTATGTGCCGAAGGGACGAGTGATGGAGTAGGACTTTCAACGAAATGTGATGAAATGCCGTGGGTAAAGTTTTTATTGATGGCTTAGGGTTACAAGATACGAGAACTGATGTGAAAAATATGAAGTATATTCGAATGGAAACTCAGTATTCAGGGCAGAAGCTATTTTGAATAACAAGAAGTCACTGAATGAATGATATTGGTGAAGATATGTAGGTATAGTAGATTCAGCTTTATTTTTTAAGACCGATTTCATCAAGTCTATTGCTCCTGGTTTAGTTTGGCAGAACAGCTGCGCTCAAAGCCGCATTGTGAAAAATATGTTGACAATATTCACTAGTTTTGACATCTTAGCTGCTTTCGATTAGTTCCAAGTCGATTCCATGTCTCCATTCCTGAATTCAGGAGAATATTACAGTCGGTAGCAAGATCTTGAAAGTTAGGTCTGTTCTTTTAGTGTTTGACGTGGATTATATAGTCGATGTAGGAACATGATCTTGAAACACGAAAAACAATAGGAGGGACGTATTTTACATGACAGAGTGGGAGCCTATATGGGTTGGCGAAAATGTATTATGAACTCACCGCGATGTCCACTGGATATGTATTTCTAACGATGAGCACCATACCAGGTCAATTTAGACTCTTGAGTGATAAGCCCCGTGAGATACTAATACCAGCCAACTGGAGTGGTGAACATGGTGTTGGCTGTACCCGTAAAAAACTTTTAAGGCAAGTAGTGGGTACGTACCTGATTGAGTGTGATATGCGCGTCAGAAAGCATAACATAAAACACACGTCAGCTTAGGTCTGTGCGATAAAAAGAGCGACAGCCTTTAATAAATCAATTTAATTGTTGACAACCCGTGCAAACCTGACATAGATATTTGAAGTATGTACTGGAACATAACCGAGGAATGGGCTGCTGTCCGTATTAGGATTATCATCAGCCTTATGTTAGGAAATATCCCAAAAAGAACAAAGACGAAGTTACCAATGAAGGGATCTGCAAACTGCAAGAGATAACCTTCTACAAATTCTAACTCCAACTACCAGATAATTACATTACAAGGGTTTGCTAATTATTTTGGAGTATAAAGTGGGCTAAGTGTAGAGAGAGAGCTGCTATTTAAGAAGTATTTTGTTTTTGTAAAAATCATATTTGATGACCTTAATGCCAGGTCAGCCTGCCTGATACCACATTCAAAAACTGTCAGATGTGGATTGATTTTTCAAGTAGAACAACAATAGTTGTTAGACTCAATATAGAGTCCACAAGCACACATGGTAAACTGCTGATCAAAACACCACAAGAGAGACTGATCATATTGCGATATACAGGAGACAAACACCCAATATTCTGAACATTGGCGCATTTCGTGGTGGCAAAAATTTACATAGACATCTACTTGGGAATATCGAAGCTACGAATCCAGATATCAGGAACAGTACAGCGAACATACATACTGTGAGAAGGTTTGACTATAGATTTGACTATAATCACAAGAGACCACCACATTTGACATAATGCCACAGTGATAGCATAAATTGAGGAGGATCAGTAGGAAATGGATATCATAAAAGCCACCGCTGATCTGATGTAAGAAACCATCGGCATAACGATGTCTGTCGACAGGAAATTTCAGGAAAGCAGAGCAGAGAGTGTGCAACATCGCACACGAGGATGAGACCTAAAATAAGAGTTATTGTTGACACGTATCAGTAAATGAGAAAGGCTAAACGCAAAGTTTTCTGAACTCAAAGAAGGGGAAAATGAACTAAGTCAAGGCAGTCGAAAGACCCTAGAAGGAAAAAGAGATATATTAGAGTAACAAAATCTAAACCAAAACCTACAAGAACGATCACGAAAACCTTATAGTAGAGATATATTCAGTGCACTGGTAAATACTGAAGCCGGCAGGACGCACCATTCAACTTGGAAGAAACCATCCGTCGTCCTTGCCTTAGCCGTCTGGCCTTTCAAATCCAGCGAGGATCATTAATCATCTTATCTATAACATTTGCGCCGAATGCAATAGAAGTTTCGTGCTAGATATCGCATTAAACATCCTTGTTGCCATATATTGTGAATTTTTCAAGCCGATCGTCAACCACCTGATGGGTTTTATCATTGTCGTTTTGAATTGGGGTAGGTTACACTTTCACCAAATATTCACTCTTCTGCAGATCTTGGAGAAGACCTAAGAAAATTAAGTCTATACGCACCAACTCCAGTAGAATAGGTATAAGAAACAAAAAAAAAACGATGAACGTTGTGGCATCCAAAAACGCTAGCCAACACAAACGGTTAACGCAGAACGTAAAAATGGTCAGTTAAAGAGTAGCTTTGGGGTTTTGAGGGAATAAATTAACCTGCGGCAGTGAATTCCAGTAATGATATCTTTAATTTATCAGGAAAGGCCTATCCGGAGCAATGGAAAAGACGCTACACTTGGGCTCCTCTATTCCTCTATGTAGAAACTAGTGTTCTTACCTAAAGGATCTTATCTTAGGATCTCCTTACATGGGACATACTTTTAATGTTCTAATTTCGTGGGTCGTTTTTTGCTCTACGTTTAACAGTTGGTCCTATCAGTGACTGCTGTTGCCTAAGACTTTGCATATATCCGCTTTTTTAAAATCGGCTTAGGCATTTGGTCAATATCCTTCTAACCAGGAAAATCTTCGGGCATTCATGACAGGCAAATAAAGAAAGACACATTGCAGTACCAGCGCGGATGGTTTTTTTTTATTTTAATCGATGATAATCGAGAATGTACTCGTATATTGCTCCGAAGATCAGTACTTAACTGAAACTATTTGTGATGATTACTGAGCAGAATTTGAAAGCCTTGTAAGCTAAAGTGGTCGCAAGGTAAACTGATGCAGACTAAAGTGCATACTGCCTTCAAGACGTCTTGCAAAGGATACCTAAGTAACCAGGTAAAACTTTGAGGTATTTTAAGTCTACCAAGTCACATTGGGGCTTACGATGTACAGTCGACAAATCAAGAATACTTTCCCATCATGAACTATATGTATAAGCCAACATTTGTCCAACTGGAAGAGTATGAGTTCAGTGAAGATGTAGACTTCGAAGACATAGCTGATATGTTAGACTCCTTTTCCTCGAAGAATTTTCGAATTTATCTCGAAGGGCAATTAAAAGTCCCTTACCTCAGCAAATTTTCTGTGTCCAGCTGGACATACTTAACCAGCGATCGAGCTCGCTACGGAGGCTTTTTGTTTGAAGCTTAGGTCCACCACAAACCGTACCACCAACTGTACTCCCATCTACGAGTATGTTTAAGCAAAATGAGACCGAAATTGATGGGACCAAATGCAAATTTTGCTGTCGATGCAATGATTTTTTAATTCTGTAACTCAAGTAAACCGGCTTGAAGATTGCTTTAAAACATAGAGATTTGAAATTGTGGCTAAGCTTGGTAGGAAAACTCTGACTAGGAATAGAGAAATAAGGTTTGAAGTCAGTTATGATGTGGCCTAACCAGTTGTAAAAAATCCACGCAATGAGTTACGAATGGGTAATTTGGAGATCAATTCAGAAAAAATAGAATACCTTGTCAAATTTCAGAATATAATTCGATTCAAGAGGCAAATGTCCCGAAAAAGCAAGTCTTCAATTAATAATCGACTACCTAAAAACGTGGCATATTGGAATCACGCATGGGTGCAGCGTAGAACTAATGACAGTACCAGCTATAGTGATCATCCTTCTACGCTCTTACAGAGTCCACGCAGAATGACGGGAAGGATAGGGAACTAGGCACCCACTGCGGCTAAGAATAGCGCGATATAGATGGACCTTCACTACCTCCGAAACTGAAGGTCGACTTGTCACTTCGCTTAGTATTAGAGATGCCACAAGATTAAGCCAGTGTTATCTAGAGGGCTTAAGGAGCTACGTCTTCGGAGAAAGCGTAAGGCCTATATCTTTATAATGCATTCATCAACAAAAACTGTAACACATATAACCACCAATTAGCAACCAACTAGCAGCAGAGGCAGGCAGAGTTCCTAGCCCGCCAATTGCGGTTGGCACTGCGACCTAAAAAATCTTGCCATAAAGACAGTTTAAAATGTAAGTGATATCGAAGCTGGCAGCGTTCTCCAGAAAGCCTGATGATATCATTTGAATTTGTTTTGAGGGTGTTTTACAGCCTTTTTAGCAAATCGAAAACCCGGTACATTCTTCTAGTAGGATAAACAACATTTTATTGTCCCAACATTTCATTGTTCAATTTGTTGCTGAAAACGGGAAGCCACAGAAAGGTTCTGGGCCTTTTCATTTCCTTCAATACTCGCGTGTCCTGATACCTACCAGAACTTGACTTCGTTTCCATTGATATGTCCGCAATAGTATTGAAGTAGTGTAGCACCGATTTGAAGTCAAACAGATTTGAGCTTACCGCTTTTAGTGCTGCTTGACTGTGTGGATAGAACGCCTTTCATTCCTGTCCCAAGGATGATACTACCACATTCTTGAGTAGCATGAAGCTCGGTTTGAAATACACTGCGACATTGCTATTGGGCCATTGATACCTGTACCTATTCTGCTCTCCAACATCTGTCCATCCGTATACTACATGTTATAGTTAAAGTTTGATGTTGGGTATTGGAGGCCTCATTCTTATTGATTTGGATTCGCTATACTGAACCTAATGTAGAAGCATAGATTTGTTGATACTGTCATCTACGCAGATCATGTCGAGTTCAGGAATCTCTGAAATAAGGCTTCCGAGTTTCGTGTCTCATGTTTGCAATAACCTGACTGTGCTGCAAATTGACAGTTTTGAACAGACATGTGAAGTGAAATGAACGAAAGGGGCAGGTTCGCAAAGCACCGGATATATATACCTATACGAGCGAGTTTGTTAAGGCGTTTTAGCTTTGATATGGTATTTTCTTGTATTGTCTTGCTCTACCATATTACTGATGAATAGACGATGATCGGTCTGACTGAGTGACTTAACAAACATGAGTGTATTATCCCATATCACTTTGAGAGCTGTGGTTGTTATTTAGGTGTAATTTAGTTTTTTTTTGACTAGAACTGCTCATATTTTATTGCAGAACTCTATAATTGCGTCATTCAGAGAGATCTGCTTTCTTCTACAAATAAATTGGACTAGTACAGACTTTCCGGAGATACGGGTGGCCGTGGTGTAGTGGTAGTAGCAAACGCTTCAGTCGTTCATAGATCTCCGTGGAGAACAAACGTGTCGGCTTCTAGTTAAAAGCGAAATTAATAAAAGAACAACCAGAAACATTTTGGCCAAGTGCTTCGGTGGCCCAGTGGTAGTGGTGTCTTCCGATAAAGCAGAGGTCGTGGGTTCGATCCCCGAAACATATCGGACTTTTTATTTTTATTTCGATTTTTAAAAGTAAAAAAAAAAACAATAAATAAGTGAACAGTCAGACAATGAGTGAAAGTGAGCAGTCCGCTATTCAAATAGCGGGGCCGGCAGATGACTTGTTGTCATCAGACGACCAGGCCGTTATGTCGGCCCATTCTCATTCTGGGAAACCAGAAATTAGCGCTAAGAGGAGGAGGAAGCTGAGGCCTACTCCTAATCTTGTGAAACGCCCTTCCCTTTCAGCGTCTACTGAAAAGCTGCCTGGTAGAGTGAGGGAAGAGGCGCCAACAACATCGGCAAGGGCAGCAGCACGACAACAATACAGAAAAGAAATTGACAAAGACGATTTCCCATATGTATCTGACGGTGGAGAAGGACACTATATGGGAGGTGATAACATTTTCGCATCGTTAGCCGCCTCAGAGTCAGACGATGAAGAGGCAGAGATGCAAGAAATGTATAGCAGTATCAAAGAGCTGCAACTAAAGGTACTGGCTATTAAAGCCAAGCAGGTTGCGAGGAGACAGAAGGAGCAGCAACTCCAGGACTCACAAAAACAGTCACACATAAGCGAGTCTATACCGCAAAAAAACACACAGAAAACTGCGATACAACAACAAAACATACCAAAGCAGCCACAACAACAAAACTCACAACAACATAAGCAGCAAAAGCAGCAGCAGAAGCAGCAGCAACAGCAAAAGCAGCAGCAGAAGCAGAAACAACAGCTACAACAAAAGCAACAACAACAACAGCAACAACAAAAACAACAGAAATCAACTAAGCAACGAGTACCTCCAATCAACACCTTCAAGATGGAGTTGAAAGATACGATAGAATTATGTAAGTCGGCCATAGGCAATAATTTTTTTGTTAAAAGACTTAGTTTAGATAGGCAAGCGATCCATTGCAATACAGTGGAGAGCTATCATAAAATTAAAAACCTGTTAAGGGATTCGACGACGGAGTTCTTCTCCTTCACACCGAAAGGTGAAAAGCTGCAGACAATGCTGCTGAGGGGGTTAGAACCGTCGACTGATCCGGAGGAGCTCCTTGCACTGCTGAAAGAGAAGGAGTGCGAAGAGCTCAAATTCGTAGCAAACTGGATGGTCTAAGGAGCATTAAAGTCCTAGACTACCAGGTTGTACACTGGGAAAAATTAAAGAGAAACAAGCGAAAAAAGCGAAAACATTTTACAATGTGTTCGTTGCCAAAGGTTCGGGCACGCCGCGTCGAACTGCGAAATGCAGCCTCGATGCGTGAAGTGCGGAAAGAACCACAAGTCCGAGGAGTGCGCTCTAGGCAAGGACGGAGCGTTAGAAAAAAGCCAACTCTCTTGCGCGTTATGTAGGAACACGGAACACACCGCAAATTATCGGGGTTGTCCCAAATTCCAATACATCAAAAGAGTAAATCTGGCTCGGCAGCAGAAAGTATAAGTTAAACGTCCACCCGTGCATATAAAAACTCCAGCCGTTACTCCCAATATTACCTACGCCCAAATGGCGGCAGGTAGGGGAAATACGGTACAGCAAGCGAAGGTTGCTTCTCAGGAGCACCGGAACCAGTACCTGACATGCTAGCTTACTTGCTCTCTATCCAGGAGCAGGTGGCTCAGCTTCAACGTCATATAACTGAACAGACCGCGCGGGTGGATAAAATATACGCGTTGCTGCCTGACCTAACGTATCTTTTGTCGTAATGGGTGCGTACGTGATGGAGCAGACCCTGAAGCTCCTTGCAGTGAATGTTAATTGACGCACTGAACCGACATAAAAGTAGGCTGCTATCAAGACTAAAAACCTTGTACAGACAGTTTACTGACAGACATAACCCGGAGATTATGACACTGAAGTCGTCGATCAAAAACCTCCAAATATTAATAAAAGAAAATTACAGAGCATCTGTAAGTTTGTATTGGAACAGCAAAATTCGGGCAAGTTCGGGTAAACACCAGCAACCCGAATATGTTGAATAAATAAAATATTTCGGAGAAAAGATCAAAACTACCTTTCGTGTCTTAAAATCGCCCGAACGACTGACAACGAGCACATACTTTTAGCAGTAGGCATCGATCCAACTGAGGCCGTCGATGATGACAACTTGTTTGTGATCGACGATCCGCAGGAGCAGGTAGAGGCTATAGGAGCGACTTTCCAGGAAGTGAACAAGCCGAATGTTATCATTGGCCCGAACCACGATCTGGAGAATCGAGTCCTTGTGCACAATTTCTACCTTCGAAACGAAATTGTGAATTTGCGATTCGAGAGCTCGGGTTTCACCCAGTTCAGTGACGAGAATATGGCAAATAATGTCATCACCAATGAGATGGTACTACCACCGTTCATTTCGAAGGCAGAGCTCCAAACGATCTTCGAATCGCTTAGAAGTAAGAAATCAGTGGGAACCGATGAAATGCCGAACATTGTGCTTCGACATCTCCCACTAGAAGCGGTGGACATTTATACCACCCTGTTTAATAATGCAATGAATAATGCACATTATCCAGCGCATTGGAAAACTGCGGTGGTACATCCCATCCCCAAAAGGGATAAAGACACATCCAATCCGGCGAAACCCCGGTCTATCAGTCTCCTTCAAAACATCAGTAAGGTGTTCGAAAGAGTGATCAATAGAGTCCTGACTAAGTGGGTTAAGGACACACATATAGTTCCGGGTAATCAACTCGGTTTCAAGGCGGGGCATGATGTTATTCATGCTGCGTCTAAACTGGTTTCTGATATCCAATGGAACAAAGGCAAGAATCAGTGCACTGGTGCCTGCCTGATTGACTTGGAAAAAGCCTTCGATACCATATGGTTAGAGGGACTCTTTTTCAATCTGGACAGGTTGGACATTAGTAAACCATTGCTGTATATTCTTTTTGATATGCTTTCCAGTAGACAGTTCATCGTGAAAAATGGCGATGTGACTTCTGCTGGAACTTTTAACATTAAAAACGGTCTGCAAGGTAAATTCGCCGATCCTATTCAACATTTACACAAGTGATCTGATAGGTTCACTTCACCATGCCATAGCGTACGCAGACGACTTAATCGCGTACAGATCAGGTCCAAAGATTGAGGTTATTAATATACTCTTGCAACGTGATTTCGATAAAATTAAACGATATTGTGATGACTGGAAGTTGAAAATCAATTTTCAGAAGTCGGAAACCATTTTGTTTAGGACGCCTTTGTCTGGGGCCTCTAGGGATACCAGAAAGAACTGGCGAAAGTTCTCGATCGTGGGGCAGCACGGGCAGCCACTTGCTTGTCGAAATGTAGTCAGATACCTTGGGATCTGGCTGGATCAATATCTGTATTTTAACAAACATATAGATGTTGCTCTGGCCAGAGCCAAAGGTGCCTTTGCCCTTACAAAGAGACTGTTTTATAACAGCCAACTCGATGCGAGGGTGAAGGTTATCTGCTACATGGCCCTTATCAGGCCTATGCTTGTATTTGGATGTCCCGTGTGGTTCAACGTGAGAGCAAGTTTATTGGAAAAGATTCGGGTGTTTGAGAGGGCTTGTCTTAGGACTTGTCTTCGCTTATACAGAACACCAGAGTCTGAGTACATAAAATTCTATCCTAATGAGGTCTTATACAATAGGGCGAACCTAATAAGAGTGGACAATTTCGTCATTAAGTTGACTCGAAGGCACATTGCAAGAGCAATGACCTCATCGAACAACCTGATCTCCGGGGCTTACTACCCTAACTATATGTATCATGAGAGAGTTCGCTTTGACGGCTTTGTTCCTCCAGAAGCGTTCCTCTACCTAGATATGAAAGGTCTGATCCAGGACAGATTGGCGGTGCCGCTAATCTTCCACGTTGCTCGAACATCTCCGGACATGCGACTCAACTACGACAGAGACGTCGCACATGGCAGTGCGGAGCGTCTCCGGTTCAGTAGGTCGGTAGGGAGTCGCGACATGAGGGATGTTGCACGGCAGCACCAACAATTTTGGTGGCTTATGGGAGGAGAGGAAGTACCTTCGTCGAATTCCTCTAGTACAATATAGCTTCACTCGGAAGCAAAGTCGGTTAGCCTAATTATTTAGTCATGGCCGGCTTACATAGATTTAGGTAGGTTTAGGGTAGACATTAGAGAAAAAAAAAATAAAAAATAAAAAATAATTTAAAAATGAAAAAAAAAACAAAAAAAAATTATATAAGAACTTAGATGGGTAACAACTTCTCTAAAAGAAGGGGTAACACATCTAGGAAAAAAAAAAAAAAAAAAAAATCAAATTGTATGATATATACAATATGTTAGTTTAAGTAGGTTAAGTAGATTAAGTAGGTTAAGATTTATTTATAGGCAGATAGTGTATAAGTTTTAGTTTTTAAGATTTTATAAAAAAGAAAGTCCGTATACTAAGTTTTTGCAGTAAATAAAATTGTTTTCTTAGTTTTAGTCTAAATAAATATAGAAAAAAAAATAAAAAAAAAATGTAATCGTACGAAACGTCGAAAGACATTAAATAAGTATTATGTTTAATTTAGAGTGCCCGCATGGGGCCAGTAAGTTAGAATAAGATAATTGTAAGTTAATTAAGCTAATTTTTAAGCGTTTTTTTGTATAGCGTATAAGTAATAATGAATTGAAAAGAATAAAAATGCATTTAAAATGAAAATGAAAATGTAGCAAACGCTTCTCACTCGGAGGGTCCAGGTTCGAATCCTGCACATGGCAAATCAGTTTTTCATTGTGTAATTGGAACTCAGACAAAAAAATTCTGCGTGTGACACGTAGATTTGGCTGTTATAAGAGTTTCAAGCAATGAAAAAAATACTGGGAATTATATCTCGAATCACTCTGAGTGAAGAAAAACTCTCCGTCCTATTCGAACTCCCACCCCTGGAGCCTGGAGAGCAAACATAGAAACCAAACACACCTGAGTTTCAAAACCACTACAAAAACAATTTTCCTTTCTCCTCCTTCTATATTCCGCCCGCGCCCTGGCAACAGTAAAAGGGTATCTAACCCCTTAAGCGCGCGTAAATTATAAAAAAAAAAAAAAAAAAAAAAAAATTGAAAGATTTACTCCAACGCATACAGAGTCATGGCAAACATAGTCATTAGAATTGTGTGAAAAATCATTCTGCAAGAGGATGAAGGAACTGCTCATATATAGGATTTTCTAATAAGGACTTGACAACTTTTTTTTTTAAATAAAACGCAAACCATTTGAGATATTTTAAAAACTTTATTATCGGCTTGAAGTACAATCAAAAAATGTATGAATGGAACCCGACTTCGTTCATATGGCCACCGCGGGCACGTTTGCAGCGGTCGATTCGTTGGACCCAATTTTCAACGACTCGGCCACACATTTCGGCTCTGACCTCTTCCAACATCGTCGGCGTGTTGGCATAAACCAATGACTTAACGTAGTCCCACAGAAAATAGTCAAGCGGCGTTAAATCGCACGAACGAGGCGGTCAATCGACTGGCCCATGTCTCGAGATAACACGCTCACCATACTTACTCTTCAAGAAATCGATTGTAGCGTGTGCTGTGTGGCTCGTGGCATCATCCTGTTGAAACTACATGTCGTCCAAATCCATATCTTCCAATTCGGGCCAAAAATAATCGGTGATCATGGCGCGATAACGATGAAGTGGTGATTCATGAAGCACATGTGGATTTTCATCCGACCAACAACGCATATTTTGCTTGAGTCAGCTTGATCTTGTATGGTGTAAACCTTATGCAAAATACGCCATAATGTGGTCTGAGCGGTGCCCAATTCTTGAGAAAGCCGTGGAATTGACTGATTTGGATCATTTGCTACGGACGCCTGAACGGCAGCGATATTTTCGACACTTCGACCAACCCGTTGTCTCACTGATATGGTAACATGACACAACGAATATGTAGACTCAATTTTTGCACTAAACTTGTTATTGCCTGTCTACTAGGGCGAGAATGACGACCGAAAATTGGAGTTAACGCTCTTAAGGTTGCAGTCACCGACTCCTAATTTCGGTAGAAAATTTTTATAATTTGCAGACGTTACTCGTTAGTGTACTTTACCATGATGAAAATGTCGAGTTTACTGAATAAATTGACAGTGACAGTTTGATGATTAGTGAAAGAGTGTGTTCACAAATTAAATTCAAAGTTGTGAAGTCCCTATTGGAAAACCCTTTATTTCGCAAAGACAGAAAATCGGAACATTTAAGGCTAAAATTGTGGAGACTGTAACACAAAAGAAACACGAGACAGGGTCGCAGCCTCGCAATAAAAAAGGTTGGCTATCAGAATTTGAGATTAATTGAAGGGATGAGATCACAGCGTACTGTCTTTCTGCGGATTGAGATAAATGTGACACCCAGAGTCATACGTAAATTACTTGACGAATGATGATGCCCCAAATATGCACCATACCTCTTTCTCTTCAGCGTGACATTCTTGCCGGATTTCTTAAAGACATGTCATACGTCTAGCATAGACCACACAAAAATCTTTGGATGAAACAATTTTGCAGGAGCAAGTCCTTCCATTCCTTGATTTTGAAGAAAATCTGCAACAGTGTGAACTGAGATACCATTAAAGTAAGCCTGAACAAGAGAGATATTCTCTAAGAATTGACAAAGTCCAGACAGGAAGGATGAAGGTTTTCTACGTATACGTTTAAATAATCGTCCATGTACCGAAAAATATACTCAAGTCTTAAGCAAAAGCAAGCAACTGGTTGTAACACTTCATATATAATATGAATTACCATTTCATACCATATTGCGGATATGAGATCGGGAAGCAATTGATCCCACACTACTGATGAAGTGCTAATTCTAGTCAGTCTTCCTTTTCTGTTTTTTCTCAAAACCTACCTGTAGCATAAATCAACTCGTTTTCCTCGTCACTCATTTGCATACTCTCATCAAACTCCGTTACATCATAACATACACCACCCAAACATGGCTACAAAGTTCCTGTTTGTGTTTTCCCCCAGATGTCTCAGACCGAAAATCCCCATGCAATCACGATTCAAGTTCAAGGTTATAAAAACACACTGCACCGCGATCGTGCCATATTATGCTATACCCAGATGCATCTCTCGACGGAACTAAACATCGGTCATCACCATCGCCGTTCGGTAGCATCATCGACACCCCAGTGTCTCTGATGACACAACAATGCAACTTATCCATTGATCTTTGGAATAGCTAATGCCAAGTGTCGATGACAGCACACTATAACACTACAAGACTAGAAAGCCAGATGCAGTCTATCAGGCGCCCACCCCCTTAACAATTAGAAGCACAAAATCGACGTCTTCTTCAGTCTACTCACTAAATGAAAGGTGAGCACTTGGATTGTAATTAATTTGCAGTTGATGACAGAAGATACCCATCTACGGTTATAAAGATGACAGCTGGTCAGAAGGTACCAAATGGCGCTCCCTCAGTTGAGTCAATAAATTATTGTTCTCCACATTACCGTCCAAGCATCTTCAGAGGAATACTTATGGTCGTTGCAACTTGAAACCGTATTTCCCAACCTCAGATTGTGGTGATCGACTCATTAATTAAAAAAAAAAAAAAAAGAAAAAAAAATCAAGGACCAGACAAATTAGGCCCCCATTTGCAACTTTCACTACTCGAAAGATGTGCGGCACACTGAATCTTACCCGAGAATCCATGACGCTCCGCAGATATAAAAACTCAACACTCCTAACTAGGCCAGCGTTGCATCTTTTTGATCATCATCACCAGCGTATATTTGAGTCAATTGATTATATCGGTGCGAATGCTTATAAATTTTTCTTTATATCTTTTTTTTTTGCAACCGATACTCGTAGATACTCGTAGTTATATCGAGCTGTCGAAATGGTAATTTAGCATCTAAGTTGGCTCTTGGAATTAGAACAAATTGAAAGGTATGCGTTCACGCTGGCGAATATTTTCGAAAGGCACGATAGGTACGTCCCTGTCGCCAAAGTTGGCCGGATCTACATAGTACGAATTCAGTGCTATGCATGGTGGCATCATAAATGCTGGCTTATTGAATAACACGATGAAGACGACAACGACAACGACAATGAGGAGATTAATTTACACATAAAAGTGGCTGCATTAATCGAAAGCGTGGATGGCTACAAACGCCGACATTGATGGCTAATCACTTGTAAATTGATTTTTTTTTATTTCAAAATTAGACAAACCAGACGTTTTTGGTATGTAGCTTTAGGAGCGCTGAGTTCACGAACAATTTATAACTCAATGGGTTTGAGTTTATGAAATAGTTTTGCTTTATATCTACACTCAAAGATCCACATTTCTTGTACAGAATTCTGAGTAAAATTAAGACCTAAAGGCACTTAATAGGTCGAAATTTCGCTGCTGGTTCACTTTCAGTGATATGGGAACATGTTGAAACTATATCGGGGTCAAAGCCTTCCTTCTTAAAGCTAACGATTCGAACACCTAAAGGGAAATAATTAGTTAGTGGCGGATCTTTCTGCATTTATTTTACTGAAAGATACGATCAGCATACAATCATTTTAAGTTTGTCTTGCTTGATATTGTATATTTCTCACGTTGTTTGCAGTCAGTCCTCCTCTTATGGTTCTGTCTTGTAGCAACTCTTCCTAGGATATACATTCTATCCGCATCTTTACTACATCCATCTCTCTCGAGTACAAAATTATGCAAAACAACGCAAGTTTTTTACAAATACGGCAGTATAGCCTCGTTCTCCACTCATTAGAGAGAATGCCAAAGATGCAATCGACATATCTTCTTGCTCTGCACAGCCGATAATTAAATATTATTTTATCAACTGTCAGATGTGTTCCTCCAAAAGGTCTCTCCGAAGGAAGAAGTAACGAATGTCTGGACCTTCTGTTCCTGGCAGTGGTTTTTCCTTTTTATTGGTTGCCACAAACTGAACCGCTTAGATATTGATGAGTCGTAGTTCTTACCATAGCTTCCAACATTAACAAATCTACATATATTGTTCATAGTTAATATATTGTGACCCTGTGTTAAACGAGCAGATTAGACCCATCGGCTGCTCCGATGCAGTGTGAAATCCTGAAGCTATTGGGTTCCACAACTCTAGGTTTTACGTATTCATGTATTACGTTACAACCACTTACGAGATACACAATTATGCACAAAACTTTGAAATTTCACTTACAGATACGCCTTAATTTGATTCTTTCAGGTAAAAAAGTTCTACGGAAGTAGAGTTATCTTCGTGATTCTTTTTCAAAACACGCGAAAACGTCCAAAGCCAACAAGAGATGTGGCGCAAAAGCAATAAAATTAAAGGAATATGTATATTTTGATAAATTGCAGTAAGTGAACTATCATATATGATGAACGACGGACTGCGGATAGTATGGAGCAGAAGAAGTATCTAGAAATGAAGAGAAAGAAAGCGAACATCCGCAACCTGAAGCCTCGGCTCATATTTCGGGGGTTTCTACTCCACTGGTTATAAAACCAAGACGTAATATATATTAAAAGGCAGAAAACATAGGAAACCTTATGAGGCAGAATTAAGAATTTTAAATACATTGGAAGGAGAGAAGGAGTAAGATGGCTACTGCAAATTCTTATTCCTCATTTGCAAAGTAAAATGAAATATTAATGAAAGAAAGGTGTCAATGTTTCCTCATCCACCTCATTTTTCTCATTCACATTTTCCCAATCCTTCAACAAAAACCCAAAACCAGCCTTGAGACATCTTTAGTCATCAAAAACCATCACCAGTCTCGCGTTATGTCAGTGAATTCACTTCTTTCGAAACCGAAGCATTCAGAAGCTTCCTCAATTGCGGAGAGGATTGACTTTGGTACAAGCAACTAATTATGTATTAGTTCATTATGTCAAGACGATTTGCTTGTTATAATTCCTTCTGCAATGTTACATGTAGCTTTTAACCCTTAGCAGGGCCACTTTCCTCCCGGAACTCAGCGTTACCTGTTACGTTACCCCAAGGATTCTGAAACCAATTAATGGCATATGCATGTTTGAAGTGTTTATAAAAATTCTGTGACATGTACTTCTTATCTATCTATCTATCTTGTTTTGAGTAAAATTGCTTAAAGAAAATCAACACCATATGTCTAAAATGAATTTTTTTCTTTAAAAATTCATCAGTACGTCGTTCTAACACACAAAGCTGCTGTATGGAATGTCGAAGTCTCATCGGAATGGTTCTCATCGTTTTATGAAATAAGGCAAAACAGGGAGACCAAACGTAGGTTCGGGTCCTGAAAAACTTTCCTCTGAACCATGCCAGGCAATTTCATCGGCGGTTTCATTTCCCGTGATCAAAATGTGACCAGGGCCCCAGACAAAGGTCACTGAATTTAGCCTTCCGACCGCATTCAGCGATCTCTAGGATTCTTGAACTAACTTGGAAGCCGTAAGAGGGTGCAGCAAGGCTCTAAGCGCAGTTTGGCTGTTGCTACAGATGCAAATGCTTTGTCTCCTCCACCGGTTATCCGCAATATAGTTCGCTGCCAAGCTTCCCTAACGTGAAATGAAATCTAAGGCTGCCGTCCTCCAGAAAGACATCAGCGCCACAACTTATTGGGTTTTGGAGCCATCCGTGAAGACCCGACTGCATTCCGTTCCTGGCTCAGATTGTGACAGAAACCAGTCCTGGGCACAAGGAAAGTCTATTTCGTATTTTTTTCCGCAACAGGAGTTCGAGTGTCATTGCATCAGACACAAGACCACTTTTTTTTATATAATTTGCGCGCGCTCAAAGGATTTAAGTACCCTGAAAATGTTTGCACACACGGAAGATGGCTTTAAGAGTGCAGCTCATAATATGAATATTAAGGGGAGGGAGAATCATCAATGCGTCTAGAGCAGAGCCAGGAGTGCTGGCCCACATGGATCCGAGACAAACCGTTCTTTGGAGTCTGGTAAAAGCAGCAATCACGTATTTTCACGAGAACTTATTAAAACAGATAACCAACGCATAGGTTATAATTGGACATATAGGTCCAAAGGACCATTCTCTGTGACAGACGCCATTTTTTGCCGATCCTCTGCACTGCCAGAAGGCCGACAGCGCCTTAGAGCCTTTCGACGTAACATTGGATGGTGAAGCCTTGAAGCACTAGATAAGTCACACCAGGCAGCTTCCTCTTTCTCGTAAAGTGAACAACCTCAGTTTTGAGAGGATTGACTGAAAACCCATAACTAGTGCACTAGTCTTCGATGACATCTAGGGCTGCCTGCGCTTTAGAACGGATAGTCGCTAGACACCATCCAACAGACAATACAGATATTTTTCATCATCCGCGTATGATTGTAAATAGGCGTTAGAACTATTGAGGGCGTTGAGCACTGGAGACAGAACGCCACCTTAGTGTAAATGAAGTCTAAAAATAAAAATGCATATAAAATGAAAATGAATGCCACCTTGCGGGAAACCCCTGTTTACAGCCGCCACCACATATTGGCCGCGGCCAACATCCGGAATAGATGTCCTATTCGCCAGCATTGCTTTTATCCACAAAACTAGTGATTCGTCTGCGCCGTGTTGTTTGGACTAGTTACACTCATAGTGCCCTTATGTTTGCGGACGATACATATAGTGCTGTTATCCTACTCACCTGAATCTATAGAGCTTATGGTCAATCGTTTATATGACTACTATAAAATATGGAATCTAGTAGTTGATTTGTATAAGACACAAATAATGATCTTCAGAAGCGGGGGAAGCAGAATCTGTTCAAACGAGAAATGACACTTTAATGGAGTAGCGATTGCAGTACTAAAGGAGTATAAGTACCTCGGAATGTACCTTACCAGAAACATTAATATGGACAGACATTTTAAGAAACACTAGAGAAGTGAAAAAGACCCCATGAACAAAAACATTGCAAGTATAAAGTACTTAAAGCGGAATCTACTCTTTTATACCGGTCATAAGTTGGTCATATTGGAATTTCACACGCTTAAGAGAGACGTTGTAGTTATTCGTGGCTCATTTAAACTTTTTTCGGGTTTCCTCTGTCGGGTTGGTCTTGTAGGACCGAAAAAACCTTTCTCTAACCCTGACAGTCTCTTTACAGCTCGAGTCGTACCACAACTTTTCTTTTGGTTTGACATTTTTCATCCGATGAGGGATAAAGGATCTCATTCCAAAGAGAGTAGTGTTTGTGGTCATATTAGAAGCAGCATTCAGCACCAGAATTATTGGGACAAATAACGACCAGTTAATATTCCTAAGGAAGATGTTAAGTCCACTTCAATTGGCTTTCTCCTATTGCCATACGGTTCTTTTAGGAATATTTTCTTATATGCTTATATGACAGATAGAGGGGATAGCACATCGACCTTGTACTTACCAGGGTGAGAAACTCGCAACTACAAGTGTGTGGTATGCTCCGTTAGCTTGGTGTATTATGTTAGCCGCAACTAATTCTTGGTTGCAGAATTGCTCAAGTATAGATGGTGATTTCGGCACTAAAGGACAAGTTATCGGTCTCTCCGATTGCTCGTCATATAATGGTGAGAAACATCTTAAACTTCCGAAACTACAGATGCGTTTATTCAACAGTCATGGTTCCTGTATAGATATTATACGAGTATCAGGGGAATGTTTAAAATCGATATAAGCAGATATATTAAATAAATCCTGTGAAGGTGTGGAAATCAAATGGCGATTAGTCCGTATAATGTGTAGATAAGGGCCTCGGTCATGCCTAGAATCAAGTTTTAACTGAGTCTGCTGTTCTTGTTTTCCCAATTTTTACTCTCCTTGTAAGAACAGATTTTTAGTTTTTTTATGTCGAGTTCAGGGTTCTACGTACCACAACGCTTCATCACAACCTCCGCTTCCCTGACTTATCATGAGCCACAGCATATGGTCCGCCTAAACGTGCAAGACCTAAAATCTCCAAAATTCTTCGTTCCAATAGTGAGAATTTTCAGCACAGATCTTCTTAACTATTCCAGAACCTGTTGCTCTATATTGTCCTAGAACGTCTTTGGTGCTTAATTCGATATCTTTCCTCTTCTCCTTTTTCAGAACATCGAAAAATCAGCTCTAAGTTTTACCATAACGACAATGCGATTTGCGTTGTGGTGCAAAAGTTCTTATTTTTATACACCGGACATTTTTTTTAATATCTTGATTGTACTTATAACTTTCTAAGCTGTTATGCATTGCCATATCCCAGGTTAACTTTCTTAAACTTCACCATAATATGGACTGTAAAAGGTCTGCACGACCTAGCTCTAAAATATCCTTCCTTGGCGTTGCGCGCTTCCTAGATCACAGTAACGTCAGCTGTACCTGAACAAATAAAATACCAGTCATTCCGGAGATGTACATATGTTCCTTCTGCTTCTGACATTAAATATGTATTCCAAATGACTCTTAGAAGCAGAGTTAAACATCAAATAAAAAAGTCCCCTAAAAGCATTAGACTTCAACTTACATATATTACCTGAATTTGAGTTCATTAACATCACGACTATTCCTTAAATGGTAAATCTTGGTTCTTTCGTACCGGCAGTCATCACGAGTCTGTCAAATGATGCAAGTTTTCAACGGCAAATTTTCTCAGCCCAAAGTTAGCTTTGTATAGAGATTTTGCACAGTTTGTTGGCTTTATCCTCGAAACAAAAAAAAAAAAAATAGAAGACAAGTTCAGGAGCAACCACTATGTCCTTCGCTGGCAATAAAAACTCACTAAAGGTCACCACAACATATCACGATGGGTTTGAGAAGAAGTAACTCCAGCAACAAGTGCTCCTTTAGCTGGCGGATGAGCATATACGAGTAAATGATTCATTGACATAAACATTATCGCAATGCAATATCTATAAGGAACTTAATTCTGTTTGATTGTACTTGGTCGTTGGAAGGGAAATGTGTTCCAAATTACCTCTTCTGACAAAAGTTTGTCGATCATAGCAGTCATAATTAATTCATAGCCTTCTATTACATAACCATCTTCTCAGCAAAACTATTTGAACCCCCATTATGCGTTACATCATTTAAGGATCTAAAAGTCTTTAGATGCCGCCGGCCGTCGACTATCAACATCCCGATGCCGTCTAATTGAAAAATCGCCTCAAATTACTGATTGCCAATTACACTGACAATTAATTGTCAATAATCATAAATGCAATGAACTTTAGCAAATGAAGTGTTACAACACTCAAGATATCGCACATTCCATCCATCAGTCGATGTGTAGATTTTTGTACGAGTATCTTATACAAAACACTAGAAAGAAAAATCTTTATGCCCGCTATTGATCTCGTAATTTAGTTTCAAATTAAAATTTTAACTATCCATCTTGCATCGATCTAGAAGCAAGTGAAACATCTTTTCAGATGCTGGGCCCATCATCATTCATAATGCTCGATTGGAGCTATAGATACAAAGAAAAAAAAATAAAGAAAAAAACAGTCCAGTAGAAGGAGACATGTGAAGACGTTAGATAGACAACTCTGGAACTCGATGTGAGTATTGCTGAAATCATGAACTGCACATGCTGTGGAAATGCATCATCTCTAACTAACATGTGAGAACCAATTTAACCCACTAACACTAGTATCACAGACCCCCATGTATCTGCATACAGATACGAATGTGAATACTAACCCTAGCTCTAATCCAAAGTGTGGATAGAGGGAGGAGTACTCATAGATACGACGAGTACCCAAGTACTAGTACTTTGTTAAACCCCAAATCGAAAGACAAAATAAAAAAATAATAAAAAAACCATTGAACATTAGTGAGCGGATTGTATCTGTAGCCTTGCGATTCCCAATTGATGATGGAGTCTCAGTTTGGCTAGGTATGTATTTGTGCCTAAGGTCGGAGGATTCGAAAATGTTTGTTTGTCGCGCTCTGGGGTTCTCTTCTATTACAACAGCAGTAAAACAGCATCAGCGCATCATGTCTGTAATTGGTATAAAGTGCGATTTACTTGTATATGCCTACTATTAGATTGTTGATTTTTTCCCTCAGTTACTGTTGTTGTTGTTGTTGTTGCTGTTGTGGCAGTACAAGTACTCATATAGATACTTGCAAGTTGTAACTGTTTTGGTGGTGGAATTGTCGTTTGCCTGTTTGTGGTGGCATCTTCTCAAAGAGGGTTAACAAACGTTTTTTTGTTATTTTTTTTTCTTCACGATTTTTTTTCCCCATTTTTCTCAGCCGATTTGAAAGGTGTATATATAAAAGACGGAGAACTTCTATTTTCATCGTCACATTAGTTCCAACAATAGATCGAGCTAGCAATTCAAATATTGCACAGAGACACGAATAAAATCAGTTTCGCGCCAAAAAAGTATCTGAAAAGGGATTCACTTAAGTGATCTATAGCTTCTCCATTAAAGGAAGTTTCAAGCTCTGTTCAACTCTCCTGTAGGTTGTGTTTGTTATTTGGATAGAAGGATTCTCAACATGAGAGTGGTAAGTTAAACAGGATGTGCCAAAATGTGCTATAAGAAACGACAATTTTTTTCTTTGGATTGTGAATAAAATTCAAAATTTAATTGCTCTAACGTTCAACAATCGAACATTTTGATTGATTGACAGTTGTCAATGGGGAATTTTTTGTACAAGTTTTCTAAGTGTTTTCGAAACAAAAAAAACAAAAACTCCAATAAAACTTTCTGCCTAGTGCTGAAACCTTGTGACCAAAGTTGAACATGTAATTATGTGACCTCAGCATAATTGCTTTTGTGTGATTGATTCTGTGTGAAAAGTGACGGAGAAGGTGGAACATTACAAAGTGAATTGTTGTCATAGTCATTTTAAATCTAATTTCTGTTTTCTGAATATGGAAAGATGATGATAGTATTTCTGAACTGTTTAGCCACAGTGCTGGTCAAGATTAAGTAGATATTAGATACCAGTGTAAGGCATTCCCCTAGAATCTTATTTAGAACCGTTTTTCATCATTTTGAAATGCTATATCGTTTCATAGTCTTCAAACTACTATTTTTGTCTTCCTATTGATTAGCCGAAAATTGTCTTCCATAACGTGTTTACCATACGTTGCAACTACATGTTAGTATGGAGTATTGTTTCACAAACACTTACACTTCGGTTAATATATATTTTGTCTAACTAATTCACTTAAATTTCCTATTCCGAAAACCACTGCAAGCAAATAGAATATTTCCGGGTTATATTTAGAAATTCTATGATAACAACAATTTTTGCACTCATGATTTTTGTAGATGCCTATTTCCTCAGGTCTACATTAATTATATTTGGTTTAAAACTTGTTTAGCTAGATGTTAAAAATGAATTTAAATTATGTTTCAAGATTTACGATATAATACAGGAAATTTAGATTAAAGGTTATTAGGTCAATTTTTGAGATAATTTTTTGTCATTATAACATCAGGTATATCTAAAAATCCAGAAGCTACAAGAATCGTGAAAATTAATCAATTTTTGTACCAGTGATAGTCTGGATTATGTTTGTTAAGTAAACCGACATACCTAATATTTTTGATTCTTTCGATTTTGCACCTCTTACTTTGGGAACTAATATTGGAAAAGCAAGTTTTATAGACAATATTCCTCCTTATAAGATATAAAATAATTCTCTTATAAGGAGCTCACGTGATTTATTTAAGAACATATTTACTGAATTGTTTCAAAAAGCAGCTGCGATTACAACGCTTATTAGTATTGTAGAAAATATGTCCAATTTTTCACACTTAATTGAATTAATTTTAATTGTAAAATCTGCCAAAATATTCATATTTATAACAGTGAGAGTAATATTTCAATATTTTATCACTTATGCAGATTATCGTCTTATTGAAACGAAATATAAACTATATACGCATGTCGGTTTTCTTTTAACTTTAAGGACACCAAAATTAATGTTTCCAATTTAAAAGGATCACCATTAATACTAACAGACGTTTCGATATTATCGATGTTTCGATATTATCACATCTCACTTTCATGGTGTTTAAGGAAATGTACAGTTGCGCCACTTAGATTCATTTTATTAGTCCCCTGTGGACTTATAGTGTAAATCCCAATGCCACAAATATATTCATCATTATGAAGATGATTTTCTTGGCAAAAACCTCCTTTTACAGGTACACGGAAAAAAAAGTTCCACATGCTCTGCGAATCCTTTCGTTGAATTGAAATCCCTAACATTCTGGCGAAAAAGGCGCAAAATGTTTGAGAGATTAATGTCGTATCGTACTCCGAAAATATTCCGTACCCGTTGGATATCCTTTTATCCATAGAGGGCTGTAGAGTTAAAAAAAAACACTTTCAAAGCGTTTTTGGCTCAAAATGTAACATTTTCGAAAATATAACAACTGTTTCGTACAAGTGGAAAGAGTAATTATTTATGTATCTATCTCTTAAACATTGTGCGCCTTATTACCTGTAAAGTCAATGGTCACAAGTCTTTAGAAAATGTTTGTACTTTTACCTCCAAAGATTTCGGTCGCCTTTTTAAGTCACATTTTGTCACTTATTTTTCCTCTCCTATTTCTCCTTATGTTGTCGATTTATTGAGACGGTCAATAAAATAAAATAGTTCCAGATTTTGGCAGTATTCCTTTCAAAGAATTCCATAGTTTATTTCAATAAAGAAAATTGAAATTTATAAAAATTGTTTAACTTTCTGCAATGAACAGATTTAAGTTAGAGCTGCTGGAGTCGTCGCAATGTGCTTTACAGCCATCCTCTCTGATCTCCAAATTAGATTATTTTTAACACAAAATCACTTTTAAAATCAGGTGCATTAGTTAGTAATATTATTACATAAAAGAGATTTGTGCAATTTTCCAAAAAACTGAGTTGAATTTGCAGTTATTTAGGGTGTTTTGGAATTCCATTTGACACAAGCAATGTCCCCATTGATAACATTCATTTTTTGTTAGTGCTCACTTTTAATGTGTATCGATAAGTATAACATTCGAAAATATTAAATATTGAAATTATTCGCACATCGCCTAATCGCCTGTTCAGAAATTCATGGGCAAATTTTAAATATTGAATTATCTATGCCAAGAATAAACGAGACCTATTTAATAGAAGGTTTAATTTTGTATCAAAAATAGACAATTAAAACTACATACTTTGCCTCTGTCTATTAATTATTTTTCTAGCATTCTAGTTTGTCAAAGTGAAAAAATTAAAATCTCATCTCTGGTATTCCACAAGGCTCTGTGTAGGTTCCTCATTTATTTCTCCTCACTAATATGCTATTCTTGTGAATAAGATTACTAGGCTTGGTTTCAAAATAAATTCCTCTAAATCCTCCTTTTTGCAGTCGTGTAAAAATTTATTTCACAATAAGACTAATCAATGATGGCCTGGGAATAGTTGGCTCATCTCTGGTTTTCAACCCATAGACAATAATTGAGATATTTAAAACATTGACCCATCCAATCCGATGTCGCTTTCATTGTAATTTTCGGATACGTTTTCGGATTGTGAAGGCATTAACAGATATCTCACTACCATAAAAAAGTTTTCTGCTGCAAGAATTCAATCATAGTAATTTTCAAATGCCACTAAGTATAAATGAAAAAAAATCTATAAAGGCTTTCTATTACACTGCAAAGATTTAAAGTTTGCCTTTCCATACCAAATTTGAAATTGCCATCTGCAATAAAATTAGCAGATATCATGACAAATTTTCATTTAAAGTAGCAATTCAGAATTATTAAACACATGTACGATGATTTCATACAAAAATTGTTTTTTATGAAAGATGAATTATTTTTCTAGCATTCTAGTTTGTCAAAGTGAAAAAATTAAAATCTCATCTCTGGTATTCCACAAGGCTCTGTGTAGGTTCCTCATTTATTTCTCCTCACTAATATGCTATTCTTGTGAATAAGATTACTAGGCTTGGTTTCAAAATAAATTCCTCTAAATCCTCCTTTTTGCAGTCGTGTAAAAATTTATTTCACAATAAGACTAATCAATGATGGCCTGGGAATAGTTGGCTCATCTCTGGTTTTCAACCCATAGACAATAATTGAGATATTTAAAACATTGACCCATCCAATCCGATGTCGCTTTCATTGTAATTTTCGGATACGTTTTCGGATTGTGAAGGCATTAACAGATATCTCACTACCATAAAAAAGTTTTCTGCTGCAAGAATTCAATCATAGTAATTTTCAAATGCCACTAAGTATAAATGAAAAAAATCTATAAAGGCTTTCTATTACACTGCAAAGATTTAAAGTTTGCCTTTCCATACCAAATTTGAAATTGCCATCTGCAATAAAATTAGCAGATATCATGACAAATTTTCATTTAAAGTAGCAATTCAGAATTATTAAACACATGTACGATGATTTCATACAAAAATTGTTTTTTATGAAAGATGAAGATGATCCGAACCATTCCAGGAAAATCCAATTCGGATAGCCAGCAGTCCACTGGTAACACTGTAGAATAACTCGACAGTGGGACTTAGTTCGTTAAGCACCTTTAGTGGCCCAAAAGTGGCTAATTTTCTTGTTACCAAAATTGGAAAACTAAATAGTTTTCGTTCTTTTTTTTTAACAAATTGCATAGCTATAAAATGCGATGAACATGTTAGTCTTTAATATTGAATCGATTGTAAGAAAAGTCGGTAATAGTACTCTTGAAGGTGGAAACGAAATCTTAACATATGACATGCCTACAAAAATTACAATCCGTCGATGGATTAGCAGAAGAACAATCAAACACAGCGCAATTTTTTTCCTCATTCAAACCTTCCCGCCCAAAATCTTACCTCCCCGTCAATAAAACCCATCATTACCCCACCTCAAAGGACACTAAACTTTAGCCCAATTCCCACACCTAACATTATAAATACGAGTAAATCTTGCAATCACTTCCGATTCTCAGCATCATATGTCACTTTCAAAATCTGTCTATTTGTTAGCAAACATCTTGAGTTTGAAGACACCCACTTGGTCGCACGAAAGTGAGGCTGCAACTCTACTTTTATGACGTTTGTCTGGCACCCAAGAGTTCGAATACACACTCCTAACTTCTCTCAGATAAAATCATTTCCCAACAACATTGTATCTCACACGGTCGATGGTGGCGGCTCGTAAAGACAACGTCAAAAAAAAAATTGAAAAAAAAAAAAAAAAACTTGAAACCAACCTCGTGCAGGTTTCCCAGACAGCCGATATTACGAATACTAACCCCCCAAACTATGTAGTGCACTATGCCATTTCAAAATCGTTAGTTTTACCTATTGTTACAAATTTTGCTGGCAATGCTCCGTTTAAGACGTACGAATAACACCACTTGCGGGCACTCCGCAGGGCCATCCGAATCATCTTACTCTCTCTCTGGAGAATTGCTAAATCGCTTCACCCTCGGCAATTCATGAACTGTGATATATTAAATAACATAAACAGAGCGGTACTGGCGTGATAGCGGCAACGTTAACTGCATTGGCTTGGCAGCGGCAATACTGATGATGCCATGGCTCAATGACTAAGTGCATCCATCGCGGATATGGTTCATTGGGTGAATGGATGGTTAGATACGAGTACGAGTGAGTTCCACTACGACTCTGAGTATTTGCATCCAAAGCAACAAACAAAAAAAAACAAAAACAAAAAATTAGATACAGTAGTAACCTGTTTCGGCTTGGCAGATATGGGTATGAAGACATACCATACGCTCGGGCCTATATGTGGCAGATGCCACGCCAGTCCAGACTACAATCACGATTTCTGTGTTCATTGTTTGAAGTTGGATTATGTGCTGTAACTAGAAAGTCATCTCGAAATGCCAACATTAAGGACACACATTCCTTTTCGTAGCTTTAAATGTCGTCACCTCGGGTATTTTGGATGGTCTTCCGATACGAGTATAAAAACGAATATGACGACAAAGTCATCTTATACGGAGCCGAAGCCGAATCCGAAGCCAAAGCCAACTTCTAAGACACCTTCGACTTTCTTCCTTCGAATGATTCAGTTACTATGGGATACTTGCATGAGGATGAAGCATGTCATCCCCCGCTGTCATCCAAAGACCATATACCATATGCATACTCGTAGATAGAATTTGAATTGCTAAACGGATTCTGGTTTCGCAAAACTCCAGTCGTGAGATATGGCGTGCGACCCACAATGGCCAATCTGATTGGAATCTTCATGGTGATGGTGCTGTGGATGTGATCGGAGGGCACATGCCTAATATCTTAAGTGTCAAGCTGTGCGACAATGGTCCTACCCAAATGTAATATAAGTTGCTTTGTCATCGCACATTGTGTCATTTGTATTTGCAACTGTGGCAGTAGGTCGAACGATCGGTGTCTGTCTAATTAACCGTGCAATGGAGATGGAGATGGTATCGTCGCGTTCTTTAACCTGACATCAAGAAGTAACACAATTGTTTGTTCGTTTGTTTGCTTAGCTGGCTAGGCAAGGTGGTGGAAGTCGTGAATTAGATGACACTAAACGACACTAACTGTTCTTTGTCTAATGTATGGTACTTCCCTCACTGACATTTTGTTTTCTTCTTTTATTTGCAGGTGATATTCGCGACCCTAATAGCAATGAGCACCAGTGCTCGACTAGACAACAACTACCTGCCACCGCCCCCAGGTGCGGCTGGTGCTGGAGGTGGTCCCGGACTTCCGACGCCTGGTTATTCTGGTGGAAACGGTGGAAATGGTGGACTTGGTGGATTTGGTGGTGGTGGTGGTGGTGGCGGCGGCGGCAGACCAGGAGGTGGCGCCCCCGGTGGTGGATTTGGAGGCGGCGGTGGTGGAGGACGTGGTGGAGCCCCATCGGGACCATCGGGACCACCAATCGAGATTATTTCATATGAAAATGAAAATTATGGAGATGGCACTTACAGGTTCAGCTATGAGACTGCCAATGGCATCAAGGCTCAAGAGCAAGGTGAAGTCAAGAACAAGGGCTCCGACAACGAGGTGCCAACAGTGATGGGATCATATTCATACACCGCACCCGATGGGCAGGTCATCACTGTGACATACGTTGCCGATGAGAATGGATTCCAACCTCAGGGAGATCATTTGCCAACTCCTCCGCCAATTCCGGAAGCAATTCAGAAGGCACTTGCTGCAACTGCAGCTGCTCAAGGCGGTGCTGGAGCGGGTGCTGGTGCCGGCGGTTATGGCGGAGCTGGCGGAGGTGCTAAGGCTGGCGGATATGGTGGTCCAGGAGGTGCCGGATATGGCGGTGCTGGAGGTAATGGAGGTAATGGAGGTGGAAGACCAGGTGGTGGCGGAGGACGCCCAGGTGGCAATGGACGCGGAGGCGGTGGTGGTGGTGGAAATGGATATGGTGGTGGAGCTGGTGCCGGAGGTGCTGGTGGTTACGGTGGCGGCGCTGGTGCTGGAGGTGCTGGAGGTGCTGGAGGTGCTGGTGGTGGTGGTTACGGTGGTGGTGCTGGAGCTGGAGGTGCTGGTGGTGGTGGTTACGGTGGTGGTGCTGGTGGTGCTGGTGGCGCTGGAGGTGGCCGACCTGGCAATGGACAGTTTAGCCCACAAACCGGATACAATTACTAGGCTTCTCAAAAGATCACGGAATTCTCTCCCTCAAAAAGAAATAACTGTTGTAAAATAAGTGCTATAATTTATTGTTTTAATTTTGTAAATCCCTGAAATAATATTTAATTTTTTTTGCCATTTACTGTAATGTAAGATGCTGTTTCGATTTTCGTTTGAAATGTACAATAAATTAAGTGGCGCGAAAAGAAAAGCCAAGGTATGGACGAAAAAGTATACTCCTGCCAGATATTTAAAAAAGAAAAATAGATGAAAGAAAAAAAAACGCTTCAAAATCCAATTTTAGACATCCCATGGGCGCCATGGATGGATTGTGGGCCTTTCGGACATTTAGCTTTAAGGATAGATTATGGCTAGTGACCCAATGTCGTTCTTGATGTTTGATACTCTCTAATTCACTGCGTGGTGTGGACATGACATAACGCAGGGATAATATTTTGTTGTGTAATATATACGAGTTAATATTAAATACTGTATGAATATTAATTACTTTTTATTTTTCTTTATTATTTTGTATATTTTTATTTAATTGTCCTTTTTGTACTCAAAATGAACTCATAATGAACAAATAAAGTGTTCGAAAAAAATTTAAATAAAGTGTTTTGCTACGGATTCTCATTTTCAGAGTGCAAAAGTAGAAGGAAAGCAGGATATTTATTGTTGTAAGGGAAGTTGCTGGCAGAGTCCATTGGGTTACATAGGAGAAATGTTGTAGTCTGACGTTCGTGTGCATAGACTTTGCTCACTAATTTGATAGTTTTTGTTTCGTTGGTCGAAATAATTGAGAAGAGTCATTTCAATCTTTCTTATTGCCATTCCTCCTTGTCAATTTCCTTTAACTGTCAATTGATTTTTACCGAATATTTTGTTCCCATGGCAAGAAGTCATGCATCCACTATGTCTTAGTTTTCTGTAAATCGTTTTTTTTTTATGTACGTAAAATCACTAAAATTTTATGGGCATATCTAAGGATGCATTAACTCTAAAAATAAAAATCGTAGTGACCCCATATAAATTTGGTACCCAAGTGAACTTTCTGCTTATAATTAGCAAGTGGTCAAGAAATTGTACAGCCTTAAAATGTTAGCACATAGCTTCGATAAGACATTGTTAAGGGAAGAATTCCCGTATTTCAGAGTACTTCTAAATGTGAGTTTGAGGATAAACTGATAAGAATTCATAAAAAGAGGGTTGTTACGTGGTTTTCGTCTGATGCACGGCCTTAGACAATGCAGTCAACTCCAGTAAACTAAGCAGAGTCCAAAGAACATTAGACATTCTGCTTCATTTGACATCCCTCAATATTTTAAGCAGGCAAATAGCTGCAACGGCAGCTATTCGCATTAAAGCAACTACACAGTGGACAAATAATTCATTGGGCCACGCTAACATTCTTAATACATTAGGAATCCTCACAGTGAACATCAATTACACTACTGGTTTGACAAAGACTTCCATGTAAGTTTCCCCTCTAGACTCTTCTCGAAGGAAGACACAGATGGATCTAAAACCTATAACGGGGTTGGTGGCGGTGTCTTGTCAGATAGCTAAATCTAAGCCTCTATTTTCTTCTTCCAAATCACTGTAGCGTGTTAAAGGCGGAAATTTTGGCGATTAAAGAAAAACACATCTTTTCAGATAGTCAGGTCGCCATCAAGTCCTTGGACTCGGTCTCATTAAATTCTAAAACCACCCTTGAATGCCGATCATCTCTTATGGAGATGGCAGAGAAGTTCAACCTTCCCCTTTGTTGGGTGCAGGGCAACAGAGACTTACCAGGGAACTGTAGGGCCGACCAATTCGCCAAAATTGGAACCACTCTGCCTATTTTAACGAAAAAGTTAGCATAGGTACATTAATATGAAAACTGTTGGTGTTTCCAACAGTCACTCTTACCTACCTTACCTACCTATGTACCTACGTGTGAAGATTTGAAGGAATAGGATGTTACTGGTAACTTCGTCAGACTACTGAAGGAAGAAAAGATGTCAGAAAATGTCAGTGGCGTGGTATTTTAATTAACTGGCCAATATTAGTACCACCAATGAGATTTGGAAGTAATAAACTCCACACAGTTGGTGTCTGGTGGTGTCAGAATGGAGCCCTGATTCACACCAACATTTATTTTGTTGTTATCGGACTTTAAGTTGTCTAAAAGAACTGAATTGAATGTCCGAAAGCATATCCATAATTCGTTGAATTGAGATTCATCGATCACAAATGCACGCATTTTCGACAAAAGTGACTGAGGCCAAACATAAATGCATTTGCAATATAAAGTTCTACTCCAGATCGGTGCTGACCTTGGTTACAATTGTTGGTGATAGATGCCACAAAATCACCAATGGACCTGCTGCTACTCGTATGCTGCCGTTCAATTCAAACTTGTAATGTCTCGAGATATTTCACGGGCATACAGCTTATGAGGGTTTCCATGAACTTAAAAGTGCAATTAGCCTGAATGTGAGAAAGGAAGATAGGCCCATTTCAGGGACGGAGTGGTGGTGGTGGACAAAACTACTTGCAGCTTTTTGCAAGAGTTCTGAAGAACAGAATTAATAAAAATAACCAACGCAGTGGTTATGCAAGCGTGGAAGAACACCTCTTCAGAAAAAGAGTGATAAACAATTATCCAGAAATGAGCGTTAGGATAGAGAAAGAATCACAATGATCAGAGCCATCCCTGCCGTTATTGAGGAAACAGAACGACCGGTTAAAATTTCTAAAGGATATGTTAATTTCGCTATATAGCATTGCCACGCATTAACTGATTTGTATATAAAAGAGAGTAGCGGTGTTGATCTTTTTGGCAACTACCCGACGTGAAAGGAGAGAGCGAGTGCCACAGCAGTAGTTGTTGAAATTCGAAGGTATGAAGTCGCTAAGTTGTAGCACTTACATTAAATTGTTTTCTGAAAACTGAATTATCGTATATTTTCGTTACATTAAATTAGTGAATGAAACTCAATTAAAACAAAGAAACATTATTAATTACATTTGTCTTTTATTACATGTATGACACAGTAGTCCGACAAGCCTAGAGTGGTGAGAAACTCTGCAACAGTAGACAAGTACCTACGAATATGTTCATAATGTTTGGCTTTCGATGAAGACGTACGCCGAAGGTCCTAAAGAAATCAGATTTTTCCAGCTTAAGAGGAAGCGCAGCTTGGGGCTTATTAATATAAAGCGGAAAGAGACTGAAAAGTCTACCTGGCCAATTTAAAACAGGTTGTTCTGCTCTCAGGAGTTAGCATAAACAACGTGTGATTCCACAATGGTACTACTGTTAAAGTCCCCAGCACGAAGAAGCAGCTCTTTTTCAAAATATTTTCCATCTCTAAATGTTTTTTAAATGGAGGCTAAAAGAAATACTTTCTGTAACCAACTCAGCACTATCTGGACCAGAGTATGTAACGTGAGCTATTCGCAAAACACTGGGCGAAAATAAGAAACTGGAAAAATGCACCTTAAGATATGTCAAATGTCGAGATGTCTTTTTACACACAACAACTTTCAAATCAGAAAAACTATTTAGGAATCTAATACAGGTAAATCAATCAGATCCCCTTTAGAACGCTCTTAATTCATAGCTTCTTCTTGTGAAAAGGCCTTCGGCCTAAAAAGCACCTTTGGGGTGTATACCATAAGAAAGAAACTAGATAAGCTAATATGTCCAACTTTTAGGTGAAGCCTTACAATTTTTAAAGTTCTTGGACCATCGTTTGATGAAACCAATCGAATAGATGGTAATCCGTTGGGGAAATATCAGGAGAGTACTGTGGATGCGAAAGAATTTCAAATCCCAACTGCAACAGTTTTTGTACCGTAACTTGTTAGATATGGGGTCTAGCATTGTCATGCAAAAGGATCGGACCGTGCCTATTGATCAACGCAGGTTGCTTGTCGATTTCCTCACAATATTTGACAGCGTTTATCGTTTCTCCGGGTTGAAGAAACGAAAAGTTGATTGGTCCTTTCGATGTCCACTAAATTGTCACTATAACATTTTTTGGGTGAAGATCGGGATTGGGAGTGTGTTTTGGTTTTTCATCTGTATCCAACCACTACCCGGATCTTTTAAGATTATCATACAGTATCCACTTTTCATGACAGATAACTATCCTCTGCAAAAATTGTTCAGTTTGGTTTCTTAATGTAAACGATGCGCAGATTTCCCGGCGCCGTAGTTTTTCGGATCCGTTCAGTGCTTGGGGTAGCCACTTATAAAGTTTCTTTACCTTTTCTATGAGAGAAAGGTGTTTTATTGCCATTGGTGATACTCCCACACTTCCGCACCGATTTCGTTGAGTCCGCATCCACCGTTGCTCTTAAAACATCGTCGCCAACTAATGTTTCCGGCTTCCCACGTGGTTCATTTTCGAGGCTGAAATCTCCGGAACGGAACTTCCCAAACCAACGTCGTATAGTGCGTTCACTACATCCTCATATGCGTCATTAATGTTTTTCATTGCCAATGACGCATTATGTCGCATTTTAAATTCGTAAACACAGTCTCCGTCTAGCTCTCGTAGCGTCAACGTCGTGTGACTGCTTTGTCGATTATTTCTTTTTTCTCGGATATCGTTTTTTCTTACTCTAAGTAAGGATTCTTATCTCGCTCTCTCTTTAGTGGTGACCTGTTTTTTACATTTTCTCTCTCTCATACCACGTGGTCTGATTTCACAAATAAGTGTCACACTCCCCTTGAAAACTAACATTAAAAATCCCAGATTTGTATTGATATCTCCAAAAGACGCAAGCAAACCTCTAACTTCGGTCAGCATCTTTATTCTAAACAAAGCCATCGAAAACGCAAGCACCGAGTACGAGAGCATATCTCAGTTAAGAGATGGTAGTATACTAATATTGGCCAAATCACAAAGGGCAGCGGATAAATTCCTCCGGATAACCAACATTGCAAATCTATGCCCGGTCAATGTAAAATTGCACGCAAACCTGAACTCCTCCAAGGGAATTGTGTATGCCCCTTGTTTGATCAATGTCCCTGAAAAGGAAATTATTGTCGAGATGAAGTCACAAGGTGTAACTGACGTGTATAAATTTACAAAATCTGTTGACGGAAAACGACTCCCTTCAGGTTTAGTCCTACTAACTTTCGACCTCTACCAAGCTCCAAAAACCGTTGATATCGGGTGGTACAATGTAAAAGTTCAGGAATATATTCCCAACCCTATGCGCTGCCGCAATTGCCAGCTACTCGGCCACACTTTCAACAGGTGCAACAGGCCTAAAATGTGTGTTAATTGCAACCTTCCTCCACATGAACCTACTGAATGCAATCGCACTATGTGCGCTAATTGCTCACAAGGGCTCACCCTTCCTCCTCCAACACTTGTCCTAAATACCTACAAAATAAAGAGATCTTAAAAATAAAAACAAGAAGTAAATGCAGCATGGCAGAAGCCAAGCGTATCTACAACCAATCACAACCTCTACCCACCTCTTATTCGCTGCAGTCATACGTCCAAAAAACAAAACAAAAAAAAACCAAACAATTGCTAGTTGTAATAGCCCTGCGGTTACTGCTATTGAAAGTTCCACCTCAACTTCAACTTTACCATCAACTTCATCCCATCTTACAATCAACAAAGAAAATTATACTTCGTTAGCTTCAGGTATCAATTATACAAACCCCCTATCTTCTCAGTTACCAACATCCAAACTTCCCAATTCACCAATTAAAAGCCGCCCTCTTCCATCAATACCAACCACAATAAACGTATCTTCTTTTAACTCTCCTCTTAGTTCTATTACCACAAAAACCATTTAGATAACAACAACTACTTTATTCCCAAACCCCGACACGTATGACAACATATAACACTACTGTTAATTCTACAGCTAACCAGCTAACGGGTCCCAGTCTACACAGGTTGCGGGTGGGTCGGGATCTAGGCGAACTCGTCCTCCTCTTGACTATTCTAGACCCTTTTCTCAACCATCCACAAGACCAACTTTCACTGATAAAAAGTTTAAAATCCTTCAATGGAACATAAAAGGCTACGTCAACAACTACGACGAATTACGCCTTTTAATTAAAGAACACAACCCAAGCGTAATAGCTCTACAAGAGACTCACTGTGCATATTCCTTTACGCCACATACACCTCAAGAATTCACAGGATACTTTCATAACCATTTTCAAAACACTTCTTCAAAGCAAGGTATAGGATTCCTAATAAAAAACAACATACCACATAAAAAAGTTCCTATTAACTCCAATATTTTGACGCATGCTTTCGAAATCGAGCTCTCAACAAAATTCACTGTTCTTTCTATATATATTCTACCGACCCAAACCTTTTCAAATGACGACTTCTTAAACATCTTTTATAAGATTCAAACCCCAATCATTCTTGTGGGCGACATTAACGCCTGGAGTGTTCTGTGGGGCTCAAGCAACACAAACTCCAGGGGCAGAGAAGTTGAAAATTTTATCACAAATGCCAATCTTATAATCTTAAACGACGGCTCCCCTACACACCTCTCCACTCACGGCACACTTACAAACATAGACATAACATGCTGCTCTCCTGAACTGTATACATCAGTCCCTTGGGAAATACTGGATGATCTCTGCAACAGCGATCACTTTCCAATTATCTCCACTATAACCCTTGGCTCAATTAATTGGAAGACTCCATTTAACCCTAAATTCAAAACAGACAATGCTAACTGGGCTTGTTATAGCAAACACATTCTAGACTACCTGTCCGATAAATCAATCTCCGGCAATATCAACAAAGAGGGCGCAACCCTACATAGAGCCATAAGAACAGCTGCCAATGTATCTATACCACAAAACAAGCCGCACATACAAAAACGAACAGTTCCTTGGTGGAGTCCCCTCTTAGCAACCCTCCGAATCGATAAACAATCCAAATGGAAACTTTTTAAAAGGCATCCTAGCACAACAAATCTTATAAACTACAAGAAGGCGAATGCAAAATTCCTCAGGGAAGTAAAGACAGGGAAGAAAACAATTACCACACCTGACGGCTCAAAAACCTCGCCTAGAGAAATATGTAATCACTTCGCAGAGACATGGTCAAATGAATCTAAGGACGTACAATTCCCTCCAAGGTTTAGGATAGCCAAACAACTAGCCTTATCCCTTCCGCCTGCCTTTAACAACATATCAGGATCGGCCAAACTGATAGAAATCGATATAACACCAATAGAACTAGAATGTTGTCTGACCAAACTCAAAGGTAAAACACCCAGTAGAGACCGCATATCGTACCCAATGTTGAAACATCTTCCTCATGCAGTAAAGTCTAGATTAATTTCACTTTACAATAACATCTTACAAACAGGTACTATTCCCAAATATTGGAAGCTGGCTACAATACTTCCTCTTCCCAAACGTAAGAGAGACATAAATGTCACAGATGGTTATCGTCCGATCTCACTGGTGCCTTGCATATCCAAGGTCCAAGAAAAAATAGTCGCTCAGCGTTTACTGTGTTTCATCGAATCAAAACGCCGCCTAAGTCATAACCAGGTAGCCTTCAGACCGGGCAAGGGTTGCATAGACGCACTCATTCACCTTGATTGGCACATCTGCAAAGCACTCTCTGCTCGTAACCATGTTACTATTCTTTCGCTGGATTTTGAAAAGGCATTCGACCGAATAGGCATCCACTTAGTCCTACAGAGCCTGAATGATTGGGGCATTGGCCCAAAAATCTACAACTATGTTCGTTCTTTTCTGATTAATAGGAAAATTTGCGTCAGGGTCAACAATAGCTATTCTTCAATCCTCTCACTATTTAACGGAATTCCGCAAGGCTCACCACTCTCAGTGGTCTTGTTCATGATAGCCTTTGACAATTTGTCAACTATAATTAATAAAAACAAATTCGTAGATTATTGCATTTACGCGGATGATGTTTTCATGCTGTGTAAAAATAACGATCTAGCCAAAACTAGACATATTCTCGCATCGCTAGTAAAAGACATCATAAAATGGTCCGACACATCTGGTGCAAGCCTTTCTCTCGACAAATGTAGAATTTTACACATTTGTCGAAAAAGGTCATGCAACAGCGACACATTATCACTTAGATTTAATAACATAAACATTGTTAGAGTAAATAGTTTAAGTATCTTAGGTCTAATATTTAATAATAAGTACAACTGGAAGTCGCACTGTGTCAGTTTAAAGAAAAGCCCAGCTGCCAGAACAAATATTATTAACTACTTAGCTAATAAGAAATGTAACACACATATCAACACTCTATGTAAGATCTCAAAATCCTTAATCCTGAGCAAAATTGACTACGGCCTATGTGTATACGGTAACGCCCCAAAATCAATCATAAATATAATCAAATCTCCTTACCATCAAGCCGCCCGTCGTAGCATCAACGCCTTCAGAACAAGCCCAGTAAGAAATGTTCTCGTTGAAGCGGGACTTCCTACAGTGGAAGAACGCATAGTAGCTGCTGGGGCAAAACTCTACATAAGGCTCCTTCACTCAAACAACGGCATCACCAAAAGGGACTTTGATTCAGCAAAAACTAGAAAGCGTCCAATAAGAGTTCAATCGGCTATAACAAGAGCCATAAACATTGCCAGAAGTCTGGACCTCCCAAAGAAGGTGCACATTGAAAAGACTCCATCTGTACCTCCATGGACCATCAAGCCAGGATCTCTAATTTTGGACTTAGCGTGCCACAACAAAAACAACACTCCTAAAGAGACTTATCTAGCTGACTTCCTTCGCATTGCTTCATCCCTAAAGGAGACAGGGTGGACATTCATTTTTACGGACGGCTCTAGGATAAACAATAGCACCTCTTTTGCAGTTACCAAAGAAAACGGGGAACTAATTAGCGCAGGTATACTACCTACACATGCATCCGTTTTCACGGCAGAGGCCCTAGCCACCTACATTGCTATAGCCACAACTGCAAAACACTCTGGTAAACATGTGATCTGCTCTGACAGTCTGTCCACGCTAAATGCAATAAGTAACCCTATAAAAGACACAGGAATAATTTCGGAGATCCGCAGCAGCATCATCAAGGCACCCAAAAAAATCAAGTTAATGTAGCCACATAGGTATAAAGGGAAACGAACTAGCAGACACAGAAGCTGGTCTTGCTCACCGTGTCCCGCTGTACCTTTTCGATACTACCACTAAGCAAGATAGCCTACGCCTTCTGAAGAACAAACTTGACGCTAAACTTTTATCGAACTGGGAAAATTATCAACATCATTACACGTCGCTCAATCCAGATCGCTCCAGCCCAACATACCCTAATTCCACCTCAAAAACATCAAACACCATCTTCACAAGACTACGCTTGGGACACACAGTTTTTACACACCAGCACTTACTTAAAGGCACCTCCCCCCCAACGTGCAACACCTGCACTAGACAGTACGACATCAACCACATTCTGGGGCTCGCACGCTGCAATCAAAACACACATCCATCAGTCTGTCAATTGCTTAAATTCCCTACCAGTAATAATATAACCCTTATCCACAATTTCATCAAAAAATTAAATATAGATATCTAAACATGTACAATAGAGCCGTAAGCCCTGGCAGCTAGTGCTCTATACCTAAGTTACGAGTAGTATGTAATTTTAATTATATGCTTATAAATTATAATAATAATAAATTCGTAAAGGAAAAGGGTTTGAATTTGAACTGCCGACAGCATGGTATATAATTCCTAGAAAAAAAAGCCGTACTCGTAAAGAACCCTAAAAATCTCATACGTCAAGCACACGTCCCATTTGATTTTATAAAAAAAAAGAAAATTTAACGTCCTGACACAGAGAACTTCTTATTTCCAACTGAGCGAAAATCGGACATTTTATGTGGAACAACCGAATAACTTTGGTCAACGTTTCAGAAATCCATGGTTAGTGGGGGATATAAGAGTCTTGCACAAGCTTAGCAATGGGATGGTAGTTAGCTACTTTATTCTTTGATCCCTTTTTGTGAACCAACCGGGGTTATGAAAGAAGTTTTCTGAACTTGGGGGAATTCCCCTTGTGTAATGGAGAGACGAAATAGGCAATAAAAAGTGTCCGAAAGATTTGATGCATGATTTTTGAGAAATATTGCGTGGAGTCCGCCTGGCTTCTATAAGGGAGGGATCAAAAAGTTGAGAGAGAGGGAGGGGCCAATGGAGAAATTGAAAAGGTACTTTAAATACATAGGGTGAGCTACGAGGACATTGTATTCACATGATTATTTAAAGAAGGTTGCAATGTAACTGGTAGCACTACACTATGAAGTTACCGCACTGGCAGCATTGAGGGCACGTTTAATCGAGAAAATGTCAAAAGGGACCAAGCTATTCGTTTTTCCGGTTTGATGGAGGTGACCACTATATATTTAGTCTTAATTTGTAAGTTTAAATAATTGTAAAAAAGGAAACAAAGCCTACTTGGAAAAAGACCAAACGTACGTATGTACATAGGTATTTGTAAACATAATATAATATAAACTTGAATTATTATAGGAAATAACAGTCTCTGAATTACCAAATAACAATTTTTATTTGTGGTAATTCGTATTAACATCCGGAGCACCAGTAAGGCAACGCCAAAAGTATCGGTAGATGATACATTTTTGAACGATAGAGAGGTGTGCACTTATTTTTGAGTACTTTTTTAGCAATAATAAAAAAATGTAAAAATTTTGTGTTTGAAGACCAATATCTCGAAAAAGAAAGCATGGATGGTGTTGAGAAAAAACAAGCTTTTTTCTTTCCCTGTTTTTGGAGCATTTAAAGAAAAAGGAAATTGTTATTTATTCCACAGACTCACAAGGATTAAAAAAAGCAAAAGGAAAAAACGTTCCTCACAGCTTGATGGTTTTATTAAAATAAAAATTAAATTCTTAACAACCGAAAGACATGAGCTAATATCGAAAGGTAATTAGGGTTTAACAGATGGTAATACTGTTTAAATATGAATTAACCACTAATTAGTGGGCTATAAAACGAGCCCAGCTTGGTTGCTCTAGGTTTAATACAGTAGAAGCTATAACTAAATAATTGTTGGTACCTACTTCTCTGAAGGAACCTTTTTGAGCACCCTGTAACTCAGTGGGTGTTGAAGATAGAACCAATGAATCAGATCCCAAAATATCTGAATCCCATGCCGGACTACCTTGCATAGAGGATTACTGCCAGTTCACTTTAAATATAAATTTAATTTATAATTCCGGAAACATGGATGAACTTTAGCTCGAGGATATAACAACAGATCTTATGGGGTCTCAATAATTAAGCTTCGAAGTCCCACCTCTCAGATATTCTGATTCAATCTAATATACAAAATAGAAATAGAGCTGAAATTGGGCAGCTATTATTCATCTTCATAATGCTTCATCCAGAAGCGTGCAGTTAAATCTGCTCTGAATCACAAGCACTATACCTGTTGTGGCTCTGAAACTCATTTGTAAAATTTTAAGAAATGCTTGGGTGTAGTGACGGATGATATCCGGATGTTTATGAATAATACATATAATTTTGGGGTTGGCCTGATACCTAGACATTTTGACGAACAACAATAGAGTCACATCACAAAATTCTCCATGAATACCAAGCAATAGATTGATGAGCGTATTCAACTTAAGGCTCACATATCAGCAAGCTCAGCTGTAGGGAAAATAAAGCAAGAATTCAAACATAAATGGAATTGCTCCCAATCCTGAAGAAGCAGCAAGCAGCTACGACGATAGTGCCGTATGATTGAGAGCCCATTTTATTTCCTCCTTGAAATACACATTCGTACTTTGACCTCCTTCAATCTTTGCTAGCAGGTCTTATGGCCATATCCTGAATAATGAGAGAAATAGAGCGAAATAGAAAGATGAGAAGGAGTGCTAGAAATTGAAACGTCTAAAAGCGGTTTGTGTTGTATCTATCAATTTGATAAATATTTCTAAAAATGGCATTCGGGCATCTGAATAACTCCGGTAAATATGCAAATTCTTTGTCTGGCATTATCACTTTACCATTTGTATACATGACATGGAATGACGTGGATCATGCACAACGAATTACAATAACGGAGAAAGAAGTATCTTCGCTTATTTCCCACGGATTCTAAGGCTATACTTCTCTTACTGACAGAAGATCCGAACTCTGTATACATTTTTGCTTCTACACTAAGCTAGACGACTTAAACACAATTGAGCTGAAGAACCTTATAGTATTCATTTATTTATCTGAGTGTCATCAGTGGATTCTCTATAGGTTCCGGGATAAAATTAAAATGAGGATAGTAAATCCAATTGTTGGTTGTGACAACTTAGGTTAGGGTTAGGTAAGAGTGGCTGTTGAAAATACCAACCCACTTAGGTCTATTGGCCCATTGTGATGCCACGTGGCTCTATCATCCTCTTACTACTGGAAGCAGTTTGAGCTTATAATAAAGCGTAGGAGACTATTAACGTCTAATTTTTCTAGATCGTTTAGGTCGTTGTAGAAGAAAGCTCCTAGATGAAGCTTTCTTCTCTGGGAGAGAGCTGGGTATATGCAGAGTAGGTGGAGGATTGTCTCCTCCTCTTCCTCGTTCATGCAGCTTCTACAGAAGTCATTAGTAAAAGCGCCAAGCCTTGCTTGCCTGCAAGCCTGCGTGCTTGCCTATGAGGGTAGTGTCCAGTACTGACACCTATTATGGCGCTGAGATGTTTCCTATCTAAAAGGATCAGGCACTTAGAGCGACTCAGATCCAGCCTTGGCCAGATGTGTTTGATCGCTAGACATGTTTGCCCAGCAGTCCACCTAAGGTCTGTTCTTTTATTGGCATCCAGCTTTAGTGTTAGTTTGCACGTAGCGATTGGTATACCTATACTATGCTATGCCTATACTATACCGAAAATATGCGGATATCCTTTGCAGATATCACGTTATTCTTCAGCCAGGACAGAGCTTCTTTAATCGCCAAAATTTCCGCCTGGAACACGCTACAGTGATTTGGAAGACGGAAAGAGAGGCTTAGATTTAGCTTATCTGAGAAAACACCGCCACCAACTCCGTTATCGGTTTTAGATCCATCTGTGTAGAGTCGCTTTAAGGCGAATAGCTGCAGTCGCAGCTACTTGCCTGCTAAAAATGTCGAGGGGTGTCGAGTAAAGCAGAATATCTAATGCCGCAGAGGGGGTTGACCGCAAGGCTCCGCTTGTGCATAGACATGCTGTTCTTTGGACTCTGCTTATTTTAATGCGGTTGACTGCATTTTCCAAGACCGTCCACCGTTGTGACAACTTATGTTTCAAGCTAAATTTGGATGTTGTGAGGTTATGTTAGTAGGAAAATACTCGTAGCCAAGTTAGAATGTGATGGCGCATTTGAGTAGCGGCGAAATACCATAGATGCATCTTCAAATTCGAATCAGCGAAAGGGAAATACGAGTAATACAACAAAAAAGAAAGAAATAGAATTCATTTCAGAAATGAAAAAGTCGACTCTTCACCTACGTGATATTAGAAAGTCACGCGATTTGTATCACATCCGGCAAATTCATGGCATTGCCAGTTACTACCTAGATATCCAAAGGTTCCCAAGACTACAAAAAGCCGAGATAGATTAAGATGCAGAGATGGGTCATTAAAGATTTTAGAAAATTATGGTAATTGCAATAAAAAAATTCATTAACAGACAGACACATACTCGTAGTTATTGTTAAATGAGATTTACAGATAGGTGGTAATGAAAATGTAATTAAAAAGGAAGTATTATGAGTATAAATAAACTGTGATAACCCAATTTGTATACATAAACTTTTTGTTTAGAGCCATGTAAATAGTTTTAAAATATAAGTACAGGATGCGCCATCTTGTATGTCGGTACGTAAACATTGAATAACTTTGACATTTATCAATCGGTTGACTTGAGAAGACGTATTTTTGAAACGTCAAATCAGTACAATTGTAACCAAGAATCACTTCATACCAAAAACAAAGCGACGAATTAGTGTCGCTGTACATTGAAAATAGACGTTCTGTTGTGTTAACTCAACGTACATGTCGTCGAAAATTTCGTGGCCAAAAAGCACCGTCTGACAACACTATTTGTCGTTAGGTGTCAAATTTTGTTGAGCACGGGACAGTGGGAGATCGTCAACATGACGTTCATCAACGCCCAAGGCCTTCCAATGAACTGGTGGAAGCAGTAACAGAGAGTGTTGCCGAGAATCCACATGTGACGTATCGTCACCGCGCATTTTGCAGGATGATATGCATTTCGTTCCGCATAAAATGCAATTGACTCAATGAATATTACCAACAGACAATGCACGTCGCTTGGAATACGGCCAAACAGTCGCTCGAATGGTTGACACTGAACCTGATTTTTGGAAGAAAATTTTGATGACTGACGAGGCCCATTTCACACTCTCTGGCATTTGGGGAACGGAGAATCTACACGAGATCCATGACTCACCATAGCATGACCAAAAAGTGACTGTTGTCTCATTATGTCTGGTCGCAAATGTGTGGAAAAGGTCTGGAAGGTTACTAGTTTCAACAAGACGTTTCAGTTTCTGCAACGAAAATTCCCTGGATATGTGCTGTCAAAAAAATGGCGACATTGACTGGCCACCCAAACCTCCTTTGTGTGGTTATTTGAAAAGCAAAGCGTACCGAAATCATTGCTACACCTCCAGAAATGTTCGAAAAAGCGATGAAAAATGTAGAAAAAGGGCACAGTTTGCTTTGGTCAATAAAGGTGGCCACTTGAATGATGTGCAAAAACTAGTAAAAATAAATAGTGGAGGAACAAATTAAATAAAAATACCTCATTAAGGTAAATCGGATGTTTTTTTTATTAAGTTATTCAATATTCATATACCGACATAAAAGTTGGCGCACTCTGTATATGGGAGCCGTAAGCAGCGGGGCTGCCTTTAGATTTACTATATAGAATACCAAATTAATTTTTAGACTCATTAGAATCTTTCTAGACTGGCGACGTATCAGAAAGCATTGAAGTAAGGCATTGAATTGTTCTTCGGTTACTGTCCACATCTGGCCAAAATTCCATGTGTGCTCATGTGTCAGCGGAATGGAAGTCACTGCACTGTCGGATATGCGATACCAATGACCCAAATAGAAAAGTGAATAAAATACATGCAGAATGGCCAACGATTCGCAGAAATGGCAATTTGGATGAAGATCATACACGTGGTCACCGGGCTGTGTGGGGCTGGAGTAGTTGTAACATGGATTAGCAAGGCGTGGGCCTGGTATGGGTTGCTGAATCAGCAGGATATCAGGTGACTGAGGTGACTGAGGTGAGGCAAGGCGACAGTGGTAGGCCAGCGTGGATGGCAATAGTTTTTCTACTTTTAAAATAAAGAAGAAAAAATTATCCTTAGTAATGAGTTTTTGTGAAAAAAATCATACCAAAGTCAAAAAAACAACCTAAAAATGGGTTATAAAGGGTGTTTTTTTTAGAGGTATACAAATTCAATATGAAATAAAACACTTGAAGATAACGTTAATGTCAATCATATTAGCTTTGTGTAGTAGATAATTTTTTACCATTAGTGTTTGAATATGATATCGGGCTCATGCACTCTAAAACTAGCTCGAATGAAGCGCAATCGTGTAGTCCAATTTTCGACAACTTTATCGACAACGCAACTGGGGCAACTGGTGTTATCAGCAATAACACGGCAAATGTTGACTTCCAAATCATTCAATGTCTTGTTTATTGGCATAAAGTAAAGTAAGGTATGTAAAGCATACCTCCAAAGAAATAAATCTAAGGATCGTGGGGCCAGTTCACAGGTCCATTACGCGAAATTACGCGCTCAGCAAATGTTTCCCGCAATAAATTGATGGTGTCGCGCTCCGTGTGGTATGTTGCGCCATCTTGTTGAAACCAAAGCCCTGTCATGTCGATGCCATTCAACTGAGCAACGAAATCATGTTTCTATAGCGCTCTATATAGATGGTAACATTCTGGCCGACATCGTCCTTAAAGAAATATGGGCCGATGATTCCACCAGCCCATAAAGCACACCAAAGTGTTAATGACAAAGGCTTTTCTCCACTCCAAATTCGGCAATTTTGCTTGTTTACATATCCATTTAACCAAAAATGGGCCAAATCGGAGAACAAAATTTTGCGTTGAAAATGGGAATCAAGCTGTTTTCTGCCCATTCACCGAACCTACGACGCGTATATTATTCACGCGGTTTCAACTCTTGCACAAGCTGCATCTTATAAGCTTTTAAGCTAATATCTTTCTGTAAAATCTTCCACAAAGTAGATGGGCATAGCTCCAATTGTTGTGCACGATGGCAAATCGACTCATTCCGATTCTCCTCAACACTGCGCTCCACAACGGCAATAACGTCTTCTGTTCGCACTGTTTGTCATCTTTGAGGATGCGTTTAACTTGCTCAGATGGACGATTATTTCGACCGTAAAATGGACGTAGCGCACGATATGTTTGGCGAATCGAACCATGGTTCTCAAAATAAGTTTGCACAATTTGTACGCTTTGTTCTGACGTTATCTGGAAAAACGTACTAACCTTCAACTGTCAAATTGACAATCTGTAGTTACAGTGTTGCCAGTTTAAAAATCAAACCTCTAAAAAAAACACCGGGAAAACCGTTATCCGCATAGAAAAAAGTTGTAGGCTGGTAAAAACTGCTAACTGCTCTTGTATAAATAGAAAAAAAAAACAACAATCGGTTGCAGTTTGAATATGTTAGAGCCAGTTAAAAGAAACGCGACCAATAATCATAAAAACCGTTGTAAGTCGAAAAGAAAGCGAAAACGAGAAAATTACCTCCTAAGTTTTTCGACTTAAAATGAGCTCACGAACCCATGTTTTGCGGCGGTCGCTGTAGGACACCCTGCATACCTCGAATTTTGCCATACTACCCATGTATAGCGTTGGTCAGGTCAGCTGGTTTGCAAATTTATTCGCAAGATCTTCCTTATTCAATTCGTTTGGGAAGTTTTTCGATATATTATAATGCCGTGCATGTTTGGGGAAACTTTTCCTAAAATGTTATTGATGAGCTTTCATGTTTCCCTTCAGTTTCCTTTTACTTTGCGCATATTTTTGCAGCGTTCATTTAAATGTGCTGGAAATAAGCATATAAAATCAGGCTATAGGTACTCGGCGTTGACGTGGTTGATGCTGGTACTATAGGCACTTTATTACTGAAGCGCGAACCCATCTTTCTTCGAAATCCCAAGGGATTTACAAAGAGTACAATAGTTCGATGGCTGCGTGTTTTGTTCCGCAAAAGAAAACAACAAGAAAGAGGGTGTTTTTCTAAAAGGACCTGGAAAATAAATTCAAATAGAAATACATAATATTGGCTATTCATTTAAAAAATACTTCCATTTGTAAATTAATTCTTTAATATTTAAATTTAAAATTTTAACTTTAAGTATATCCTATTGGTTCTTCTTGTCCACTTTCTTGAGCATCTAGAGTAATATATCCGGAAGAACTCGCCGTATATTGTCTCCCAAAGCTTCATTCATTGATGATACCCGCACAGAAAGCAATAAAGCTGTATTAGATAGCAATATCTCAGCGGCATAATCCAAGGCATCACTTCTTGCACCAATTGAACCTTATAAGTAATCAGGCCAAGATCCTTAGCAAAAGTTTCCATATTGTGGACGGAGAAAGCCAAGCTCCTATATTTCGGGTCTTCATTAACATTTATTCTCAACTGCGCCGATATTATCTGCGGAAATCACTGGTCATTTGCCTGTTGTTGGGCTAAAATTATATAGCATAAAATCTATTTTTAGTACAACAGGATGAAAAGCGGATTCAGAGGGACGATTATTCGTCTTCGTAAATTATATTCTACTAACTGACAATACTATAGTATGATGATAAATTGTTAGGGTTTACTTATGGTAAAACAAAAAAACAAAAATTGATACTTAAGAAATGCCAGCCTGTTTAAAAATATTATCCATCGGAGTGCAATTCAGCTCAGGACGGGCCTCAACTAACATCGCTCTCCATTTATTTCCGTCCTGTTGCTCACAGCAAATTGGTTAAAGTTTCTCTCTCTTGAATGTGCCACTTAGAGCGAGTTATCTCCTCCATGATGGCTTCGAAGGCACTCCCGTCCGAAACGAGGGTATTCGTTCACTTCACTAATCACCCAAGCCAATGAATTCTGGCCATTCTCACAAAATCAATGTCAATCAGACAAGATCATCACAGAATCTATGCGAATTTGCGAAACTGCGACTTTAGAAACTGTAATTGAGTCCAAATTCGCAGGACATTTTTATGCAAAATAAAAGGGAATACGCACTACCTATTGTGGTACGTAGGAGAATGTTATTTAACAATTCTATCTTAGCTTAATGAGCTAGAAATGTTCAAAAGGGGATCTGACTTTCTGCCTTTAACACTCTTCTTTGGTATAATTCAGACTGCAAGGCTTACACGTGTTTGGCTAAATTTTTGCTATGATGTACTGATGAGTGAAACATGGAGACTGCAGTTGATGTCGGTGTATTTAAATTTAAATAGCAAAATCTCGTCGGGATAGTAAAGATACCCGCCTTTATATTTCAAACGTGAGCTAACATTTTTTTTGTTTTTTTTTTATAATCAACGCGTGCTCAAGGGGTTTGAGAACCCTTAAGGTGATTGTACACAGCGCGGGCAAAGGAAATTTAGGGAGGAAGAAAAGACAGGTACCGATGTACATTGTTTTTAAATGTTTGCAATTTATAACGACCAGGAAATACAGAGATCGGCAGGGCATTCCATAAGCGAGTTGTACGGCTTACGAACGAATCAAGATATTTTAGAGTACGTCCGAAAATGGGCTTGAGGGTATACTGTTGAGCATTCATATCGAGACGGGTGTTACGGTTGAAAGTTTGAATGGGCGGAATGCTACTGGCGATTTCAGTGGAGCACTGGTGGTGGAAATAGCGATAAAACAAAGTGAGACACGAGCCATTTCGTCGGTGTTCGAGGGTGTCCATTGATTGACTGATATTAGTATCATCAATAAGTTTTATCGCACGGTTTTGAATCCTATCTAGCAGGTGCAGAGATGTTTAAGGAACACCTGACCAGATGTGGGCATTGTACTCCAATTTTGGGCGAATGAATGCCTTATATGCTGAGGTCAGATCAGAGGGGGTGAAATATCTCATACATCGCTTGAGGAAACCTAGACATTTCGCAGCATTTTTGGCGACATCAAATATATGGTCATTCCAACGTAAGTTGTCATGGACATACATACCGAGAATGGAAAGTTTTTCGGATTTGACGATGCAAGTGCCATTCATGGATAATTCATGTTTTGGAAGCATTAAATTCCACTCTGTTGATAGTTCCCCAGTTGGTTATGCTCTTGATATCGGAATTTAATGAGCTTAGCATACGCTGCCGTTCCCATTCTACAGACGAAGAGCAGGGCCGTGAGTCCGGGAACGAATATGAAAAGCAGAGAGTACTGTCATAAGCAAAGGAATATATTGCTTTAGAAGTAGCAGTCAAGAGATCATTAATGAAAATTAAAAAGAGTGTCGGATACATGACACACTTCATCAAACCAAAAGAAAAGGCGTGATATGACTCGAGCTGTAAAGAGGCTGTTAGGGTTAGAGGCAAAAAATACTACACTGTCCCAAATGCAGTAACAATTTTTGATCGTTCATCAAAAACATTAGAAATTCCGCCTCATCCTTTTTCCATTTACAAAGACATTCCAGCTGTCAGCTCTTTAGATAAGGCCAATCTGCTTGCTGCACACTTTGCGGCCAGCTCAACACTCCCAGATTGCGCTTTGTCCCCGTCAACACTTGAGTGCGTGGAATCTTCAAGGGGAGGAATCCACTTTCGCACTCGTGTAGAATTGTAGCAAGAGTACTTAAAGATCTTAATACATATACATAAATCAGCTGGTCCATCTCCCCTTCTTGCTGAAGAGGTGTTTTTCCTCGCAGGCAAAACCACTGCGTAAGCTTTTCATCAATCCTACTATTTAGGACTCTTTGCGAGGAAATGGAAAACAGCATTAATCCAGTCCATCCCTAAAAAAGATAAATTGTCAGTTCATGAAATATCTCGAAACACGAAAACTTCTCAATGATCTGCAGTACGGTTTTCATAGCAACAGGTCCACTATTGATTTAATGGCATGTCTCACCGAAAATTGGAACCAAAACGTACATCAATTTGGTGAAAGCAAGATAATTGCACTTGATATTTCTAAGGAATCAGGCTCTTTTGTCGAAAATGCGTGCATTTGGGATCGACAACTCCCTTCTTTAATGGATTAGAAATTACACTTCGTTCAATTCAAGTTGTCTTGGATGGTTTCAAGTCTGATATTCACAAAATAAATGCTGGTGTTCCCCAGAGCTCCATTCTGTCTCCGACGCTCTTCATTGTCCATGAATTGCACTTACATCGTCGAAGTTCAACAACTTTCCATTCTCGGTATGTGTGTCAGTGACAACTTACGTTGGAATGATCACATAATCGATGTCGCCAGAAATGCTGCGAAATGTCTAGGTTTCCTCAAGCGATGTAAGAAATATTTCACCCCCTCTGATCTGACCTCAGCATATAAGGCATTCATCCGCCCAAAATTGGAGTACAATGCCCGCATCTACTCAGGTGCGCCTAAAACATCTCCGCACCTCCTGAATAGGATTCAAAACCGTGCGATAAAACTAATTGGGGATACTCACTCAGGTAATGGACAGCTTCGAACACCGACGTAATGTCTCGTGTTTCTCTCTGTACTGTCGCTATTTTCAACACCAGCACTCTAAAATATCGTGATTCATTTCTAAGCCGTACAACTCGGTTATGGAATGCCCTGTCGAGATCCGTATTTCCTGGTCGTTATAGCTTGTACTTGTACCTTTAAGAGTTGAACATAATTCTAAGAAATGTGAAGAATCATTTTTATTGCAAAGCTTACATTCCTGATTGTGACGGGTTCGGTGTGGCATATAATTCAAGTGAAGAAGCTCACCTCTCATGTTAAAAATAGTAGAAATGGTATCTATGTGGTAGTCGTCATGAAAGTAGTTGTTTTCTTTTAAGTTGTGTTGAAGGGTACGATACATGCTACTCGTTTGACTTTGTTGTGAATGTTCAGCAAATGTTAAAGCTATGCTTTCCTTTAGCTTATCCCAAAATAACTGAAAGTTGTTTCTCCAGGATGACGTATCTTTGTCAGCTACGTACTCCGGTACTTCACATAGTCGCGACCATTCCCTGAAGCACTGTGCCTTACGCCGCAAAAGATGAGTTGGCTACAATCTTGGGTAGCCTGTAATTTAGGAGTGCCATAAACTTCGGCATGTAGCTGAAATGTAGCGGCAGTACTCCCGTTTCTAAGTGCAGCATATAATTTGCTGTATTCTCCGGTAGTCTGAATATTTTCTTTAAGAAATATGGCCACAGCTTAAAAGAGTTTGTATTTTACTTCTTTTAATTCCCTGTGTAAATGCTTTTTGAAATACAGTTGGGGAGTGATAATGATGCCCAGATACTTATACTCTCGTACTATCCCCAATTCAGTGTTTCCGAAAAACCATTTTTCTCTTCTTGCATAAGGTCCTGTTCCATTTAATACTTTTGACTTACTGGTGTTAACTTTTAGATTCCATTCCATGTGGTCCAATAGAGGTGTAGTTCATTGAACATTATTTGCATCATGTCTTGAGTTTCAGCGAGCAAGACAATGTCGTGCGCATATATCAATACTTTTATGTTCAATGATCATGGTATGCTGACAGGTCATCCAACAAATTGGGAAAAGAAGTGAGCTTAATAAACACCCCTGCTTTACTGCCATTTCGAATTTGAACCAGTTTGGCATATTTTTACCATTACACACTGCTATTCAGTTGTCCTAGTACATGATTTCGATCACCCTGAGCATTTTCGTGGAAGCTCCAAGATTACTGATTTTGTAGAAGACGGCGTTCCTATTAACTGAATCGAATGCAGCAAGTAGTGTACGTTAACAGGGAAGTCACAAATATTAAGCCGTTCTGGGTATGGGACTGTACTAAATGGATAAGGATCAGATTTTCATCGTTTGGGACAAAATATCACGGTCGACAACTATAACTGCGACGCCGTCTGAAAAGTTCACTCAGTGAGCAGTTGTGTCATGCAGATTAGGTCTAAAACAGCAAAGATTCAAAGAACCTCTGGCTCAGATACATCGAATGGACGACAACTCACCAGCTACTAGAGTCGTCGAATGTAATCACACTGTTTTGAGATGTTAAGAAAGGCTGACTTTGCGGTTCATGGGTACAGAGGTTACGCATTTTATAGACATTATTTACACAAATTCGAATCTGGGCACTTACTATCAAGAATACTCGATCAAATTACTGGGAGCTCGTTAGGCAGGTAAGTAAATTTGTGCAAAAGTGACGAAAGGAGCATTTCTGAGCTATTCTACCTAGTTCAGCTCAATTAATTTTGAGACCGCTTGATCGATCTTATACCAGGCAGATTAAATGTATGGATTCAGTTAAGCTGTCGACCAATCTTTTCCGACTCACGCCTATGTCTATGCGACGTGAGTTAAAAATGATCGGAAGTCTAAGACCGTGGCAACAAGGTGCCGTAGTGACTCCATCATTGCATTACTGATTTTGTTAAGCCGTAGTCTATTACTCGACATCCCAATTATGAAATAAATTCACAGTCATTGAGAAACTGCACAAACGTAGATTCAATACTCTACCTGATTGAATATCGTGTCATCTGAAATTATCCGCAGGGTATTATCAAGCTCATTTCACTAAAAGGACAATCGGTATTCCAGCAAAGCCCCACAGAATGCACATGACAGACCATAAGACTCATAAATCACTCGTAATGCCACACATCATAATATTGCTTTTCCCACAGATGAAAGATAACCAGTTCATTTGCGAATGTCTAACTTACCCCCGAGCATAAATTCTGGTATTCACCTCCATCTTTCTTATCAAGAAACAGCACTCTGCCACATTTGTATTCGGCTCCAGGCTGATAGCTCATAAGATAAATGAATGCAACGTTAATTCATTGCCAAATAACATGTGTTCACAGTTTGTAAGCTTCAACAGTACACAGTTCCAAATTAGTCATCCCATCCAATTATCAATTTCCTCTCACTGACCCCCATTCCAAGTGATGCATTACGTACGACCGACGACGACGACGACGACGACGACGATGAAGATGATACAAACGCCAATCAACAACGAGTGTCGGAACATCGGAACAGCCCGTAGGCATAATCTAAACTAAACACAATCATCTATACGCACCTCTAGGAAAGATTAGCCTCACCTCGCCACAATTTCAGAATTAAGAAATCAACATTTCGCCAGAGTCTGACTTCTTGTCTAAGTCTGTCTCCTATCATGGAGCAGGAATCTATAAAGTGATATTCTATATCCAGATAGCAAATCACTTTAGGCAACTGGACTCTAAGAAATAAAATCCATAAACCACTTGAGGATGGGATAAAAACCAAATGAATGCCCCTGGTCTCTTCTGGTCTTTCCATTTTTAGGCGCAGCTTAAAGTATCCGTATCTTGGATCTGAGACGAGTCTTTGTTTGATTGGGATTGATGCATCATAACAGTGATAGCCTCCGGTGGTATGGATTCGCACTATAGAGGCAGTGCTGCACCTGAAGCCTCCACCTGATGGCTTTTACTCATATTCGGTTGGATTTCTTGTAGCCAGGCAATTAAGCTCCGGACCGCATATGACGATTTGCATTTGCACTACGAGTTTGATGGAGGGGGCAGCAACGATTTGTCTTCTTCGACCAATGTGGAATCCGGGCCACAATCTACGCCAAAACAGAGGTGAATATTTGTGGCAGATTCTCTGTCTTTGGACCTGAAACCAACCAGCCAACACTTGGAATCGAGTATGTGAACTGTGATGTCAGGGACTTTAGTTGGTTTTATGATGGCAGAGCACACCAAGAGAGGACCGCATTCGAGCCGTTGTTGAGAAAGGAAAAGTGTCGCAATTCTGTTTCGCATACAAAGTGGCCTGGGAGCTGGAAGCTAGGAGAATGTGGCGCCTTGGTGTGTTTTGAGTTAAATTAATTTTTTTTAATTGAAAAGTGGTGAGTGGTGGCTGTTGTTTTGTTTAAGGCTACCATCCGAGGTTAATCTCAGACGTGGTGCATCCTATAAAAGTGTTTTGTAATGTCTTTGACAGTAATTGCAATTTGCATAAGATGTGAGGTGGAGCGTAGTAGATTGGTGTGATGGCAAGGTACACACTCACCATAGATCACAGCAGCATTGGTCAGGCTAAAGAAAAGAGTCGACCTCAAACTTGAAATGTGGTGATGCGCAGAAACATGATATGGGATGGACAGCCCAATGCAATAATAACACAATACGAGTAATAATGTGGTGAAGATGTTTGCAGTTTCGAATTTCTCAAGCTTGAAGGTAATGATTATTTGGGTAATGCTAATCAATTTAAACACTCAAGATCGCATTATCGCTGCCTAGGTACTGATTACTAAAAATCCAAGATGTCAGTGTAATTCAATTACAGAAGACACATCACAATGTTTTGTAATGTAATAATGATAACCTATACTACGCAACATTTATCATTAAAGCTTGGCCAACAAATCAGAAGTACATGAGGAATGCTAATGACTATCAAAGCAGATGATTTGTTTCTCCTGAAGCCATTGTGATGAAGAAATATCCTTAATTGAATCAAAGAATGAAGATCCCCACCTATCAATGAATACTCTCTAACATAGAAGATGAACAGACCGACAACTTTAGTGTCATAGCCTCAAATAAGGTAGCGAATACCCCTAATTAAAAAAAACGAATTCCGGAAAAACACACTTGCTTGTTCAGGCAACCCATGAATATCTTGATAAGTGAACACTGACCCTCCATGAGACTTAATACTACGAGTATAGTCCTTACTTAGTTAATACTGACGTGACGACTCAAAGTGTATATTGTTGCGATTTATTTAGTGTATTTGTAGCAATTTGGTGATTTCAGTGACTATGATCGATTTACTTTAGAGATTGAAATTAGATTGCTATACCACCGAAAAAATTTAGTATTCTCAGTTTGGTACAGAGATCAATTCTAAGGCAATTGCTAGGTCCAATAATAAAGCCAAGTTATGAAGCATATCTCAACATGTGTGGTCTTCGAATTTTATGGCTGACAAATAAGATGGTCCTCCTGAAAATGAGTTAGACTCTCATTATTTTCAAGCTGAAATGATTTCTGAATCAATTACTTTCGGATTGTTAATCAGGAAATTTAGTATGGAAAGGAGTGACGAGAAAAGTCCCTTATGTAGGCCCCACCTATTGTAAAGGACCTTAGAGCAGAGCAGATAGCAAACTGCTTGTTGAGACACGGCTTCCATGAAACAAAAATAAAGATTATGCGAAGCGTGTGGTCGAGGAAATATAGAGATGCTATTGCAGGAATGAGGCTCGAAATTTTCGCAAATCGATAAACAAAACTACAAATAATAATAGTAAACGTAATAGTATAGGGTGACCAGATAGCAATGATGGTTTTTGCAATTGTTATGTTTCAGGAGCTGTCAAAGTTACCAATGACATTAACTGTCAAAATATTCAGTAAGGCTTGCTATTTCATCATTCTTGTATTACGCTTGCCGAACATGCGGAAATTATTCAAAAATATTATCGAAATCCGGCTCAGTTGTAAATTCGCGACGTGAATTTCGTCGGGAGGTCGGCCGTCATCATGGCTTCAGTGTGCTGGCAGTTCGTCGCACAGTGGAAAAGTTTGACCATGAGTACATTCTTTCGGATCTTAAGCCGCCAACCAGACAGAGACTGGGACTGGTGCGAAATGAATACAAGAATACATAGTAGCAGCCAGTATCGAAAAAGACCAAGAAATGTCAATTCAGCTGAATTGGGCATCGCCAGAAAGTCAACCCGGCTTATTTTGCAGTTAGATTTGGGCCTACATCCGTGATGATGCTAATTGAGCGCTGGATATGTTGGCCGGAGATCTGTATTTTGGACACAAAATCATCTTCTCAGAGGCATCATCGGATCTTATTTCTTTCAAAATGAGGAATGAGACGCCACCCCCGTCAATGGTTTCAGGTATAGAGCGATTTTAGCAGACTTTCAGCGATCAGAGATCAACAACATCGATATATCCGGGCTGTGGTCCCAACCAGATGGCGCTATATGCCAAACAAGTGACGCAACGCTCGAAGTTGTGAAGCAGAAATTTTCGATTATTTTCTCTGCGGCTGTGTTAAGTCCTTGGTCTACGCTAACAAGCTAACCACTTTGGACGAGCTCGAGGCCAACATTCGACACGCTATTGCCGGACTAACCCCGCACATATAGGGTTTTCCAATAAGGACTTGACAACTTTTTTCTTTAAATAAAATGCAAACCATTTGAGATATGTCAAAAACTTTATTATCGGCTGGAAGTACAATCAAAACATTTATGAATGGAACTCGACTTCGTTCATATGGCCACCGCGGGCACGTTTGCAGCGGTCGATTCGTTGGACCCAATTTTCAAAGACTCGGCCACACATTTCGGCCGAAACGGCCGCTATTTCGCGTTCAAATTTGACTCTGAGCTCTTCCAACGTCGTCGGCGTGTTGGCATAAACCAAACGTTAAGTCTAACGAAGCCCCACAGAGAATTTTCAAGAGGCGTTAAATCGCACGAACGAGGCGGCCAATCGACTGGCCCATTTCTTGAGATAACACGCTCACCATACTTACTCTTCAATAAATCGATTGTAGCGTGTACTGTGTGGCTTGTGGCACCATCCTGTTGAAGCCACGTGACGTCCATGGCGCGATAATGCTGACCATTCACAGTAACGTGACGATCGTTATCTTCGACGAAAAAATATGGTCCAATAACGTCGCCGGCATGCAAACCGCACCAAACAGTTATTTTTTGTGGATGAAGTTGTGATTCATGAAGCACATGTGGATTTTCACCCGACCAATAACGCATATTCTGCTTATTGACGAACCCATTGAGCCAAAAATGAGCTTCGTCACTGAAGATGATTTTGCGATGAAATTCATTATCTTGGCGCATCTTCTCCAGAACCCAATCGGAGAACGTACGTCGCTTCAAATGACCCATCGGCTTCAATTCTTGAGTCAGCGATAAAAAAATCTTCATAAATTTAGTCACCGGCTACTCCGGGCAAGTGCAGTTTGCAAATAAAAAATTAGCAAGCGTTAAGGGCATAGGAACGGTTCAGTTTCAGTTCAGTCGTATTAGTAAAAGGAGAACAGACAACAATATGTTTTTATCATACTCTCTATGTTCCAACTTTGAGGAGTAATCTCATTTCAACAAGGAAAGCAACTGACAATGGATGCAGAGTATTGATAGAAGGAGGACGTTCATATATTTTTCGAGGTAATAGGCTGTTAGTAGAAACTGTGAAAAGTAAGGGGCTGTACTCAATTGTGCTAGATTCGAAACAAAATCAGTGTAACAAAGTAGAGCAGAAGCATGATCTTTTAGAACGTTGGAATAAGAGATATGGCCATTTGAACTATTCATCTCTTCGTAAGTCACAAAATTACTCAATGATTAAAGGGTTGCCAAAGTTCGGGAATAATAAAATAGATTGCGTTGCGTGTATTAAAGGGAAATAATCGAGTCTTCCATTCCCTACAAAAACCGAAAAATTTTCAAAGCGGATTTTAGAAATTATACACACGGACCTCTGCGGTCCCATGTATATCGAATCAATAAGCAAAAGCCTCTATTTCTCTACATTTATTTATTGACGATTATTCTCGTAAAGTGTTTGTTTCTTTTTTGCGGCAAAAGAGTCAGTACTTGAGCGTTTTTAAGAATTTTAAGCAACAGGTTGGGAATGAAACAAACTTCAAGATTAAAACGCTACGAAGTGATAATGCTCGTGAGCTTTTGAGCGAAGAATTTTCTAATTTTTTGAGAGAAAATGGTATCAAGCGTCGATTGACTGTTGAGTATGCTCCTCAACAAAACGGTGTCGCTCACCGCATGAACCGCACGTTAGTTGAGATGGCTCCAAAATTCTAAATTCTTATGGGCTGAATTGATTCACACTGCCGCTAATATACGAATCATTGTCCTACAATGCTAAACAAACCAAAAGCACCTCAACAAATTCGGACAGGTAAGGTACCCATTGTAAGTCACTTTCGTCAAAATGGTTGTCGTGCTTTTGCCCTTAACAAAGGCTAAGGTAGATCCAAACTGGATCCCAAAAGCGATGAATTTGTCCTTATTGGATATTCTACAGAGTCCAAAGCTTATCGCTTGTGGAAAAGAGGTTCGAGAGATATCGCTAAAAGTAGAGATGTTATATTTTATTGAGGATATTAATACCAATCAAACTGAAAATGAAAACAATAATTTCTATGAATTTGAATTGAGCAAGCAAAATATTATTGAAAAGGGAAATGTTCCGGAATACCTTAAGAAAATTGAAAAAGGAGAAAAAGATAATGAAGACGAATATGAAAGTACGGATGGCAGAGATGGTAATGCAGGCGGAAACCAACCCTATGGAAAAGAAGGCGTAGATAAAAACCTAGAAAGAAATCAAACCGAGGAGGATGATATAAGAAAGAGGTTAAGACCACACAATAAATTAAAAAATGTAGTTGAGCTTGCTCTGACTACAAGTTTTCTCGAAGACCCAAATAATTTTAAAGAAGCCATGAACTCACCTGATGCTAATAAGTGGACTGCCGCTATGAAGGAATATTATCGCTGTCTTATAGAAAATGAAACTTGGACTTTGTGCGAACTTCCAGCGAATCGAAAAGCTATAGGCTCTCGGTGGGTCTTCAAGTCAAAATACAAGCCAGCGAGACTCGTCGCTAAAGGTTATAGTCAAAAATTTGGCATCGGCTATGTTGAAACTTATTCGCCTGTTATACGCCAAAGTTCACTTCGACTTATTTATGCTCTGTCTGTTGAATATGACATGGAACTCCATCACTTAGATGTGTCAATTGCCTTTTTAAATGGCGAGCTTAGCGAGGAGATTTTCATGAATCAACCGGAGGGTTTTGTTGACTGTGACCACCCACAAAAAGTATGTATGTCGTTTAAATAAGGCGGTTTACGGGCTTAAGCAAGCGAGTAAACAGTGGTACGCAACTTTAAACGAAAAGCTCGCGGGTTTGACCTTGTCACAATCGCATTACGAACATTGCGTTTATTTTAAAATTAATGAAGAAGAAACGACTATTATAGGAATATATGTAGAAGACATCATAATCGCTTCCAATTTAAAATCAAGAATTAAGTTGATAAAGCAAAAACTTTCAGAAAGTTTTGTTATAAGAGATATTGGACATCCTTCTCGTTGAGATCAAAAGAATAGATCAGACTTTATCAATATCTCAATCGCGATATATTAATAATAATCTTTGTATAAAACTTAATTTAGAAAACGTTAAACCAAACCTTGTCCCAATGCAGGTCAGGCTTAAGCTTGAAAAGGAACCAACTATCACTGGAGAACGTGTTGCTGTTGGGGCGCAGAAGTATCAGGAGTTAATAGGATCCTTAATGCTTCGTGCAGTGTTCAGCCGCCCTGACATTGCATACGGTGTAAGTAACTTAGCAAAATTTCTTAAAAACCCTAAAAAACAACACTGGTTTGCCTTTAATAGGCTATGTTGACGCGAGTTGGGCGGAGGGCATAAACGATAAGAAGTCTCAAACTGGTTTCTGTTTTATATTTGCAGGTGCTGCTGTCGGTTGGGAGTCTAAAATACAGCGTACTGTGGTAGCGTCTAGTGCAGAAGCCGAGTATATTACACCATCAGAAGCAGAACTTAAGGTTACTTCAACGGATCCTACGTTAATCTATTGCGACAACCAGAGTGCACAACAAATTGCAAAATATGGCGGTAAGCAGTCACAAACGAAGCATTTGGATTATAAGTACCATTTTATCAGAGAGGCGATTGAGAAGGGTCGATTATTTTCAAACTGAACTGATGGCAGAAGATGGGCTAACAAAAGCAGTCCCGAGAGACAAGCATTTATTCTGTTTCCGAAGATTTGGAATGGATTTCGAATACAAATGTTGACGAGGAGTGATAGAATTAACAACATTTGAATTTAAGATTATTTAAACTATTGTAGTTAAAGCTTAAACTATGTATTTATTTTAAAATTGACTACTTTAGTCTACTGCAATTGAAATGTACATTTCAAAAAATATAGAAAGTAGTAAAGAGAAAATTGTAGTAGATTAAAGTAGTCAATTTAAAAAAAAAATACATAGTTTAAGCTTTAACTACAATAGTTTAAATAATCTTAAATTCAAATGTTGTTAATTCTAACATAAAGGAACCTGACTGACTCCAGACCAACAAATTGACATCCAAATCGATCACATTGCAATCGATGCAAAACACTCTTCTAGTGTTTTAGATGTCCGAACATTCCGAGCAGCTATAAATGCCAGGGCCTTTCGCCTCTTGCGAACTCCGATCAAACGTAGAAGACTATCGTCCTCACTCACCTCTGGATACATGACGAATTCAGACAGGCAAATCTAGAAAAACAGCAGTCTTGCAGAAAAGAACGAGAGGGGCTCACAAGCTCTACGAGCATTCTCTATATGGGGAGCCCTCAATCGGGACCAAAGAGGAGAAGTATCAGAAGAATACAGTTTGGACGTTTTGCCAACAAAAATACTAAGAAGCCAACAATCACATTCGGTGCTTAAAATATTTAAAGATATTTCTGTAGATTGTTAAACGGCGATGACGAACAACATCCAACCTGAATAAAGACAAACAACATTTCCGTTTACCTGACTGCTATGGTTAAGCGTAAGTCTAAAAACCTGCTGGATCTGATGGCTTAACTGCCGATCAGTTTGAAGCAGCAGGTGATGATTGGAATAATGAACGGAACCTCAGCATTGTTTTTCCTATCCTAATGAAGGGAGATCCCCAGAATTACGATAAATGACGGCGCAAAAAGTCTCCTGAACATCGGGATATTTTCAAAATCGAAGTTCTGTTCGCGATAGTTTAAAGCACTTCATGAAATTTGCTATCATCACCGGCCATCTGAACGTGCTATTTATAGAAATATTGACAAATTTTGCACCCAATTCACGCTGGATAATCACACGCCAATAGGACCGAGAATACAGTTTGTGTTGAAGGGGACATCAATTTATCTATTCATCGTCGTTCACAGAAGCTTGGTTTTTGCCTATCTACTATCTGCGTAAATATCTTTGTCTCAAGGCTTATTAGATCCAATTTGTGCAAGAGCTAAAGCCGCGTGATCATTTGACAAAGTTTTTTATCGTAAAATTTTGTCAAGTGATGGGAGTCATTTCTAGTTAAACGGCTACTTAAGCAACCAGAATTGGCATATTTGGAGAGAAGACAGTCCGCATGAAGTTCACAAAGATGCCATTCCATAAAGAAAAATGTATCATCGGTCCTTATTTCTCCAAAAATGAGACGAAGCACGGGTTACTGAAAATAGCCGCCAGTACAATAAGCGATTTTTTGATCCCAAATTTGAGTGACATCAATGTGAAAGAACTGTGGTTCCAACAGCAAAACATTGTTCGAGTAATATTCGATATATGCCCTCAATTCATTAATATTGTCGACCTCTAGAATATGCTCTGTACGAGTCAGCCGTGGTAAACATGTGCTCAAAACTATTTTTAAATATCATGAAACAGTCCTTTGAATGAATTTAATAAATCGTCATCATCAAGTTGGTCGGTTGGATACAGGCACGCTTAGACCGGAGTGGACCCATTGTGATACCACTGAATCGTGATCCATTTCCGCCACGTGGAAGAAACCTAAAAGTTAGAGAGAAAAAAAATTTTTTTTTAACCAATTTGTGCTTCTCCGAAATCGCCGAGGTTATCTAGAAAATATAAGTCCAGGAAAGGTTTCTTAGTGCCAGATAGGACTGGGCAAGTGCAGAGTGCAAGTGCAAAGTTGTTTGCGAAGATACCAAACCTTGCGGCACATTTTACGGTTAGACAGCGTCAAGTAATTACAACTATAATAGTACTGATGTGTGAGCGGCTTAGCATGATTAGGCTACGAGAACTTTAGGCCATTTCACGCTGCAGCATTTGCCCACTTGCGGTTGGCTTTATCAATCATATCCTGTAGAATTATATTTTATAAATAGCCAGAGGCATGTGAAAAGATCTAATTTTATGTGAAATTTACAGTGTTGTTCCATACTTTGTAGGTTCATCTGATCTATAGTTTCCTGTAACGTCACAGAATATTTAAATGCTCAGTTGACTGATTCCAGGGACATACGAGTAATAGACACTTGGCGGTCAGTATAAATACAAATATCTTTGGCCGATATCACATTCCATTTCAGCTTGGAAAGAGCTTCCTTAAAATGTAAAACGTCCTACTAATAGACACTCCAGTGGTTCAGGACGCTGAAGGAGAGATCAAAATTTAATTTCGCAGAGAAGATACCTGCTCCCAACTCATTTTTTTGAACCATCCGTTTAGATGTGGATGGATTGTTTATCAGGTAATGCGCCATCCAACCAGACTTGACGATACGAAATAGAAGCTTTGAAGCACTTATCGAAGCAGTATTTGGTAGTCGGTATCTTCTGGGGTTTGTCTTACATTATCTGAGATAGTGGAGTTCCCGTTTGTATATAGGACCACTATGAAGAAGCTGTCAACCTTATGGCTGCGTAGGCAGTTAGTTTTTTGCAGAATATGCTAGGGATGAGATAGAGAATAATATGCAGTGCAGCGGTGGTTCGAGCGACACCGATGCATATACAGGCCAGACGTTATCAAGTTAATTTATTGGCATTCATTCTTACATGTCTACTAATTCGAAATTGACATAACCTTTCTTTCTTTCACCGTTTCAGAAAGCTTGTCATTGTTAAAAAGAAAATATTGACATAAGATTGATTCGGTATCGTTAACAATAAAAATAGAGAAAGGGCAATAAAATAAAAATCAAGGCTTTTCTTGCTTTGAATTGGAATAAGGCAGTTTTGCCAAAATGAGACGCATAAAATGAAACTATCCAAAGAAGTCTACTGTTGTTTTGAAGGCATGTATTATTCAGCGGTATGTCACCTTCCACAATTTTGTTGGCCTTGTTGCAAATAATTTGTCTGCTTTTCATTTGACTAAGCACATTGGTTTATTTATGTGTCTCTAAGAAACTGGAACACTAAACCTCTGAACTCCAATTCGACCTTACACCTTCTCATGCAAACGAGTGCTAATAAATTTCTTTTAACACCAAACATCAGAATGATCAATGGCACCCATGTAAACGATCAAAATTGTCCAACGCCGGTCAAATGTTCATAAATCCAGAAGTCAACAAGAGTCATATCTTATGCTTGTACATAGTCGCATCGTAATCGTGCAATAATTGTCAAATTAACACCACCATTCACCGCCATTTGTTTGCATGCGCTACCCATTCGAAGACCATTAACTCAATGAGCTTCCCTCATTAGCGTGCCGAAGAAAAGTTCAATAAATAACGAGAAGCCACTGAAGATCCCACACCTTGCTTTGTCGCACAAGTAGTTACACTTGGTTCCACCATGTCCACGACAGCTACACCACAAGATTCGTAAATTCTTTCCGCTTACCAATCTGCAGCGCCCGCTATCGCCAGTAGTTGTAGTTGTATTATAGTTCCCAAGCATTGTGGAGACCCATTCTCCAATAGAACACGATGACGAGGCAAGGAACCCCAACCATGTGGTCATGTCTTTATGCAGATATCTAACGATGTGATTTAATGTCATCGCGGCAAATGCTAACATCATGGATGGGCTGCGATGTTGGCTGGGCTACATTATCAACAAACATGATCTCCAGTTGACGTGAGAGATCAGATGGCAGGTACGTTAGGTCAAATAGCTCAGCCGACCTCTCTATCATCGAAACAAAGGAGCATTCATGATCCAGATCCGAACGTGTATTGCAACATCGATGTTCAAAAATTGACGTCCAAAGTAAATACTCACTCAGTCCGACCTCGTTGAACTCGAGTGCCGAGTGAGTGTGGTGCAAAGCATGGATCGTGCGCCAAATGATGTGCCGACTGCCGATGATGAGTGCGAGAGCTGAAACGTCTTCTTTTAGAGCCACGCTTTGCCCGTCTGACCTTCAATTAGACATACCGCGTTCACATGACACCACGGCATCAAGACGGACGGTATGGCAGCATGGTATTACCGATGCCTGAATGCCTGGAATTTTAAAGTAAAAGTCGATCATCAAACCAGGTGAACTTGCTGCGTATAGTAACTACACGAATATTATGCAAGCCATGTGCCGTTCATATTCGTAGTACGAGTTAAACTCGTAAACAGATTGTGTATCATGCTACCTCGTATCTACTCGTACACCATGAATGAGATGCGCACGTCTTCATTCAAACGTCTCGGCCGCTTCTGTATCCGTAAGTCAGCCGCGCTGTATTTTAAGTATGGCAAAGACTGTTGCGAGTAGTACTCGTACATTAAAGCGACGCGATAACAGTGCGCGTTGTTTAAGTTTACTACTCTCTTGAAGAAAATATAAGTTATTGTCTGTTGGCATGAAATGATTGTTGCTCCTCTCCACTAAGGTACAGATACTCGTACATCGATGTTTGGTTTCTGTTTCTGTATCTGTTTTTGGCGGCGCGGGAACTATGATTACATGCACTTCAGAGTCAACCATAAAATCACAGCAATTCGGATTCGAATTGGAAGATTTACAGATACACTTTGGTGAATTATGGCTTTTGGGTAAAATGCGATAGGTTAGCAGCAGCTGGACCGAATTATTATATTTAAGCGATGAATTAAAAGTCACCGTTGTAATTTAGAAAGAGAAACACCACTGTACAATGACGCCATGATATGGTTTTGGCCGAGTTTGGAGGTGTAAATTATGTCATGACGGGCAAATTCCGTGATGATTGAGGTGGGTGCAATTTTCCCTGCTGAAGTTGCAATTTGAGTCTTAAACGATTGATTGAAGACCTGAAGATAGTGGTTAGACAAAAGGACTGAAGGAGGAGGTACCAGTAGAAAGAAAATATGAAGACCAGAGTGGACTGTGCACATCCACTTAGGGTACCAGTAATTGAAGGCACTTGATGGTGTTTGGTGTTGTCTTACCAAAGGTTGGTTTATTTTTATGTCTTTTTGGCTCTTCAGGGTACTCCTAAGAAATTGATTTTAACATGATAGAGGCAAATCGATTGCTTGCAATTAAGTGGATGCAATGTAGAATATTAGGCAACGTAAAGGTTATGATCGAATTTATTAGCTGAAGTCAAGGAGTCAGACAAATTTTCTTCAACACGAATTTTGTTTTCATGTCCCATTACACCATAAATGGAACATTCAGATGCTCATCATTATCATCTTGATCGTGTTTAAGGAAATAACTTGGTGTTCAGTCGCCCGGATAGGCTGCCTATATGGGGTCTCCCTGCTTTGTCCAATCAATACAAATCATCAAAATAAATACCCAGATGAGTGTCAGAGAGCTGACTTACTGGGTTTAATTAAGTTATCCTAAGACTGCACCGATGAAACATGTCTAATGGTTGGCAATTATTTCAGGTATTGGAAGTCGCCCTGGCATACCAAATCTGCAGAGAGGTAGAAGAATACGTAGGTTCAGCTTTCTGGATAAGGCCAAGCTCCTTCCGTCATTCGTCAACAAAACCCTGGTTTTTATGAAATTCCATGTACATGTAGTCTACAAAACAGCAGGCAGGCTTAGTATATCCCATGCATATGGTTAACATACAGTTGTGCTTTCACCATAATGAAACCTGACTGCATCTGAGTTTGACAACAGCCATTTACTGAGGTAATCGTTTCCATTCTCCAGAAATTACAGATCTGGCACCCTCACCGTATGTATGGGCTTTATTCACAGATCTTCGAACGCAGTCAAATTTCTTTCCGAACCTCTTTCAAGACCCTTTGTTGGCTGCTTTACTTCACAACTTCATGCGACTGATGTGCACTTTTCTGACGTAGAGTTCGCTGTTATATCTCTTCCTCCAAACCCAGTCATCGCATATGGGGCCAAAAATCACTCGAAAAATCGTAAATTCAAAACTATTGTAACAAAGATATTTTTATCCAGCGTAGCTAATTTCCACGCTTCTGCTTTCTTATGGAGTCTTCCACGTATTTTTGGGCCTTGTTATCTAATCGTCGTCTTACTTACTTATTAAAAGTGACGCTACAGTCCGGCCCACCCCAACCAACAACCGTCTCTAGCCATGTTCATCTTTAATCAACTGCTCCCAGTTTCCCCAACAGCAACAACAACACCAAGAACAGCAACAGCAACAGAAATAAAAACAAAAGGTGCCACCAATCGACACCTTCAAGATGAAACTGCAAGACACAATCCAGTTATGTAAGTTAGCCATTGGCAATAATTTTTTTATTAAGAGATTAAATATAGATAGGTATGCGATTCACTGCAACTCAGTGGAGCGCTATAATAAGATAAAGCATTTATTAAAGGACATAACGATGAAGTTCTTCTCCTTCACACCGAAGGGTGAAAAGCTGCAAACTATGCTGCTGAGGGGTTTAGAGCCGTCTACTGACCCGGAGGAACTCCTCTCACTGCTCAAAGAGAAGGAGTGCGCCGAGTTCAAATTCGTGGGGGTTAAGCCATTCGTTACAGCTAGAGCCAAAAGGGAGAAGTGGAAGCTACCATTCAGTTCAGCTGACTCCCAATAGCAAATTGGATGATCTAAGGAGCATCAAAGTCCTGGACTACCAGATTGTGTCATGGGAAAAAGTAAGGCGGAGCGACAACATTTTACAATGTGTTCGCTGCCAAAGGTTCGGGCACGCCGCGTCGAACTGCGAAATGCAGCCTCGATGCGTGAAGTGTGGAAAGAACCACAAATCTGAGGAATGAGCTCTGAGTAAGGACGGAGCCTCAGAAAAAAGTCAACTCTCTTGTGCCTTATGTAGGGACACGGGACACACCGCAAATTATCGGGGTTGTCCCAAATTCCAATACATCAAAAGAGTAAATCTGGCTCGGCAGCAGAAAGTGGAAGTTAAACGTCCACCCGTGCATATAAAAACTCCAGCCGTTACTCCCAATGTTGCCTACGCCCAAATGGCGGCAGGTAGGGGAAATACGGTACAGCAAACGAAGGTTGCTTCTCAGGCCCCAGCGCCCAGAGCACCGGAACCAGTACCTGATATGCTAGCTATCTTGCTCTCTATCCAGATGGCTCAGCTTCAACGTCATATAACGGAACAGACCGCGCGGGTGGGTAAAATATACGCGTTGCAGCCTGGCCTAACGCACCTTTTATCGTAATGGGTGCGCACGTGGCGGAGCAGCCCCTGAAAGTCCTTGCAGTGAATGTTAATTCACTGATAAGGTTCAAACGACGAGCTACACTATTTAAGTTGCTTAAAGACCAACCCCCTGATGTGCTTTTAATTAGCGAAACTAAGCTTACCAAGAGACACACAACGAGGCACAGAAGATACAAAATTGTACGGAGAAACCGACTCAACTCCATTCCGGGAGGAGGCGTTGCGATCTTCGTACGAAAAGGAATACGTTTTAAAAGAGTATACAGTCGTGTAGTACGTAGATTCCGGGTGCTGGAAGCATGCATCGTATAAATCCCTCTCCGTAGTGGAAAGCGGTTGTACATGGTGTCTGTCTATGCACCTAAGGCTACTCAATCCACCTTATTCATCTCAGAGCTCGAGACTCTTTTTCGATTCCTGAGGCTGGAATTGGAAGACAACTATTTTATTATCGGCAGAGATTTCAACGCCAAACATAGTGATTGGGGAAATAATACACCAAATACTAGAGGGAACCTACTATTCAATTGGTGGGGTCAACACAGTTTGATGTATAGACTCGGGCTTAAGGCGACAGATAGTCCGTCGTTTCCCAGACACGGGTCCTATTTGGATCTCCTGCTGTTCGACTCACGAATACAACTGACATGCACTAACCAACAAACTACAAACTCTACCACCGTCCAACAGAAATCTGTCAAACGAGGAGATTGACAGGTATCTAAGATTAATGGACGAGACAATCAAACGAACAATGGGCAAAACGATACCTCGGTACCAACACACTGACGACGAAGACTTATTCCGCAACGCAACTATTGACGCACTGCACCGACATAAAAGTAGACTGCTGTCAAGACTAAAAACCTTGTACAGACAGTTTACTGACAGACATAACCCGGAGATTATGACGCTAAAGTCGTCGACCAAAAACCTCCAAATATTAATAAAAAAAAAATTACAGAGCATCTGTAAGTTTGTATTGGAACAGCAAAATTCGGGCAAGTTCGGGTAAACACCAGCAACCCGAATATGTTCCCGCAAATAAATAAAATATTGGGAGAAAAGATCAAAACTACCTTTCGTGTCTTAAAATCGCCCGAACGACTGACAACGAGCACATACTTTTAGCAGTAGGCATCGATCCAACTGAGGCCGTCGATGATGACAACTTCTTTGTGATCGACGATCCGCAGGAGCAGGTAGAGGCTATAGGAGCGACTTTCCAGGAAATGAACAAGCCGAATGTTATCATTGGCCCGAACCACGATCTGGTGAATCGAGTCCTTGTGCACAACTGCTACCTTCGAAATGAAATTGTGAATTGGCGATTCGAGAGCTCGGGTACTGTCATCACCAACGATACGGTACTACCCCCGTTCGTTTCGAAGGAAGAGCTCCAAACGATCTTCGAATCACTTAGAAGAAAGAAATTAGTAGGAACCGATGAAATACCGAGCATTGTGCTTCGACATCTCCCTCTAGAAGCGGTGAACATTTATACCACCTTGTTTAATAATGCAATGAATAATGCACATTATCCAGCGCGTTGGAAAACTGCGGTGGTACACCCCATCCCCAAAAGGGATAAAGACACATCCAATCCGGCGAAACCCCGGTCTATCAGTCTCCTTCAAAACATCAGTAAGGTGTTCGAAAGAGTGATCAATAGAGTCCTGACTAAGTGGGTTAAGGACACACATATAGTTCCGGGTAATCAATTCGGTTTCAAGGCGGGGAATGATGTGTTGTTCATGCTGTGTCTAAACTGGTTTCTGATATCCAATGGAACAAAGGCAAGAAAGGCAAGCTTGTCTGATCGACTTGGAGAATGCCTTCGATACTGTATGGGTAGAGGGACTCTTTTTCAAGCTGGACAGGTTGGGTATTAGTAAACCACTGCTGTATATTCTTTTTGATATGCTCTCCAGTAGACAGTTCGTCGTGAAGAATGGCGATGTGACTTCTGCTGGAACATTTAACATTAAAAACGGTCTGCAACAGGGTGCGGTGAATTCGCCAATCCTGTTCAACTTTTACACGAGTGATCTGATAGGTTCACTTCACCATGCCATAGCGTACCCAGACGACTTAATCGCGTACAGGTCAGGTCCGAAGATTGAGGTCATTAATATACCTTTGCAGCGTGACTTTGACAAAATTAAGCGATATTGCGATGACTGGAAGTTGAAAATCAACTTTCAGAAGTCGGAAGCCATTCTGTTTAGGACGTCTTTGTCTGGGGCCTCTAGGGACATCAGAAAGAATTGGCGAATGTTTTCGATCGTGGGGCAGCACGGGCAGTCACTTGCTTGTGGAAATGTAGTCAGATACCTTGGGATCTGGCTAGATCCATTTCTGTAGATTCGGGTGTTTGAGAGGGCTTGTCTTAGGACTTGTCTTCGATTATACAGAACACCAGAGTCTGAGTACATAAAATTCTATCCTAATGAGGTCTTATACAATAGGGCGAACCTAATAAGAGTGGACAATTTCGTCATTAAGTTGACTCGAAGGCACGTTGCAAGAGCAATGACCTCATCGAACAACCTGATCTCCGGGTCTTTCTACCCCAATTATATGTATCACGAGAAAGTTCGCTTTGACGGTTTTATTCCTCCAGAAGCGTTCCTCTATCTAGACAGTAAAGGTCAGATCCAGGACAGATTGACGGTGCCGCTAATCTTCCACATCGCTCGAACAGCTGCGGACAGGCGACTCAACTACGACAGAGACGTCGTACACGGTAGTGCGGAGCGTCTCCGGTTCAATAGGGCGGTAGGGAGTCGCGACATGAGGGATGTTGCTCGGCAGCACCAACAATTTTGGTGACTAGTTGAAGGAGGGGAAGTTTCGTCATCCAATTCCTCCAGTACTAGGTAGCTCCATAGGAAGCAAAGTCGGTCGTCTGACTATTTTATTAGCCTTGGCCGGCTTACATAGTTTTAGGTAGGATTAAATTAGTTTTAAGAAAAATACATAAAGAAAACCTGTCAAAGCGTCGAAAGACATAGTTTAAGCATTAGGTTTAACTTAGAGTGCCCGCAGGGGGCCAGTAAGTTAGAATAAGATAATTTTAAGTTAATTAAGCTAATTTTTAAACGTTTTTTTGTATAGCTAGTAAGTGTTAATTAACTCAACATAATAAAAATGAATATAAACTGAAACTGAACTGCTCCCAGTTTAGCAGACTAGGATCGCTGAGATCCCCTTCCACTTGCTTGCACCACATGAGTCGCATTCTTCCTCTACTGCGATATCTCTCGGGGGCGGATTTGTAGATTTTTCGGACCGGAGAATAAATGTTCGTTCACTCTACTTGAACCGGCCACCTGAGCCGTTGAACCTTCACCCTTCTGGCTAGGTTGATTTTCGTCGTTGTATCTCCTCCTCCACTCAACGTCTATGAGACCGAAAATCATCCGAAGAATTTTCCTCTCAATACAAGCAAGAGGATCCTCATTGATTTTTGATAAATTCTATACCACAGAGCAGGACTGGGATTATTAAGGTCTAATATAGGGTCACTTTTGTTGTACGAGAGATGTTTTGCTATTCAACTGCTTTCTTATCCTAAAGAATCAGCGATTCGTAAGAGTTATTCTTCGTTTGATCTTAGCGCTGATGTCGTTATCTGAATTTATAGCAGAGACTAGGGATAGGCAGACAAAGTCCTTAACCACCTCAAAGTTATATCTGTCGAGGGTGACACAAGGATGACCTTTCTCGTTGACAGCATATACTTGTTTTGTTTGCAGGAGTTGTCAACAGTAGATCCGTCCGTATCCGAGGGTTGTTGCTGCTGTGTAACTTACATTTATTTTCCATGGCTGGGCAGGTTCCTCGGCGGCACAACCCGCAACTTGGAGAGCGAGTTCCATTATAGATACTCCTAGGACTAGGGGTCGGTTACACCAACGCTAGTAACTCTTTCGGAGTTGTGAGCGCTGGCTTTGGCCACCATCTCTTTTCAAAGACCCTGACTTGTAGGAAATCCATTCCGGCTTGAGCTCCAAATATGTAGGTCTCATTTGTTTTATTCCGAGATTCTACTCCACCGCTGATTCCATCCGGGGAATTCATTCGCTATCCCATTTATAGTGCTGCTATTTTTGTCTCCTACTCAGCACTCCCGCTTATAATTTTGGCGGGTCGAGTCCGGATGGACATCGTCCAGTACCCGATTGTAACCACTTGAAGGTAAAGTAAGCACAGTTGATGTGTAGGGACAGTTACAGTTACAGCACCGGATATCGCCAGGTTGACATCTCTCAGTTCCTACCTTATTTTTACAGTTGCTTGGGTATCATCACCTTCCTAGGTTAAACAAATTACAATTGCGAGTATTATCAGGGTTAATATCAGAGCCAAGATAGAATAAATCTCTAATAACTGGTACAGCTATTATCTTTTCTGAATCTATGCGATTTTTTGCGCCCCTTCTTATTGGATGCATATATATGGTTTTGCTTCATACTCAACTGAAACCACTTTTGCCGCTTAGATTTCAGTACTGTGAATCGCAGCAGTGACAGCTCACTGCGGTGTGTAAATATTTTTATGTACGTGCCGTCAGCGTATGGATAGATCTTTTAAAAATTGTGAAACTGATGTTGGTTTTCGAGATAGGCACAACATTAAAGAAGTCACATGACAGCGCATCACCCTGTCTTAGCTCTTTCGTGATATCAAAGGTCTCAGTGGGGTTATTTCAAACTCTTACGAAAATGGTAGCATTCCCCATCGTCAGTCTTCATAATCCAAAAACTTCGGCAGTAATGCCAAAACTAGGCTTGGCTCTGGATAGCTCGCTTCTCTAGATATATTCATATGCGGGTTTCGATGAAGATATGGTGAGCGCTGATCTAGAATTCTTGGCTTCTCTTTACGAGCTGCCATTTCCTGAATATTTTGTCGATTGTCGACTTAGTTAGCCGAAAACGTCACTGATAGTGACCAACTAAAACGTTAACAAATGGTTTCAGGCGTTTATACATTACGGCAGTACGGCTATCTTGAACTGAAGAGTTTGCACAGTTTAGAGCCTCTCCTTTCTTGCAGATTAGACAAACATCATGTATATTTTCCTTCGACTAAATCTCTGGGGCGAGTTTGTTTTTGTTCTTTATCAAGTCATCCCCTGCTCACCTTGCTGTCTCAGCAGGAAAGACCGTGCTAAAACTAAGTTCAGCCATTGCTTTCCTCAATTCATATTATTCAGGTGGATGAGAGTTTTGACTATCATCGTCCAAGTTGAATTGTTTAACAGTCTGCGGAAGTATAATACTTATTCCACATCCTCTCCACCTACTGTACCTCCATTAGTAAATGGCCTTACTCACCTCTGTTAGAGTCTTGTTGTCTTGCCGTTTACCTTTTGGTAAAATTTTTGAACCTTTTTTCTAGAGTTTATCTTGGTCTTTATTTCTTCTAAAGTTGAGTCGATGTTTTCCCTCCACCGTTTCTCGTAGTGTGCACAAGCGTCAGTTCGTGGACGAGCTGTTCTGATCTTACATACTCTTCGTCAAACCATGGGCTAACCGTGGTCGAGTTAGCATCATCAATTGCGGCATGTCTGATAGCTTCTTGGTATCAACCCCACTGGTCTTCAGTGCTGAATGCCGGTTACCATGACTTTGATAAAGCGTTGGCGGATACGCGATCGGCAAAGGTTCGGTGTTTTTATTTGTATGCCATTAAAGCCGTTCAACGCTAAGCCTCCTCACACCATTTCTTCATTGTTATGGCATCTGAGATATCCATTGATGAAACTTGCTTGTAAATAGTACTGATAAAAACCTATGTCAGTCGCTCGAAAGGATCGTATATCTATAATACTGAAGGAATGCCTTGCGTCGATTCCAATATGGTCAGCTTTTGCAGTCTGTTTTATGATTAAGTGACTGCTATGTTCTTAGGCTTTACTTTCCAAAAATATTATATCACAAATAAATGATATGATAGTAAAAATGTCCATGAGGTCTTAGAACCATTTATTGGTTGCATCGCCTATTTTATCTGTGAATGCGTAGGTACATATTGCTGTCCCATATTTAACAGCTTTACATCCCCATTTTGTCTGGCACATCTCTTCGGACTTCCTGGATTTTGGTGTTATCTGCTTTATAGCAATTTCGGATCTCCATTTGTTGAACAACTGCACATGTTCAGTCCAATATTTTAACATTGCATGGAAATATGAACGTCGTTCACTTTCATTCTGTATCGTCACTAACTGTAAGCTCATCCTCGTCTGTGGATTTCGTAAGACAGAGGGGTCTTACATGGCCGTATATTGCTGAAGCCCTGCTCATTAGAGGCATGTGGCCCTAATCGTCAGCAATGTCTATACAGTTTTGTGAAAGGTATTCTAAACCTTTCTAACGATCTGATCATTTGCGATGATTTTTTCCTAGTCACACGTATAAATTAAGATGCACAAACCGTCAAAACGAAAACAGCAAAATCCATCAAAGAACAAGTTTTATTCTTTAAAAGAGGTTAGTAGATGGCTAGTTCTACGACGCCCTATTCGTTACTGATAAATACATCTTGTTTTACATCTATGTGTGTTAACATTTATAGAAAGTTTTATTTACTGAAAAGTAAGCTTCAGATACAATAAGTCTCTTCATTGGGAGGCTTACATTCTCCAAGGACAATAATACCCAAGTGGCAGCTCTGATATAATCACGATGCAACCCAAGAACTTCATTTCACTTAAAGCATTTTATGTAGTTAACTAAACGATGAAATATCTGATAATAAATTCCAATAGTTCCACATTCAAGACACAAAAGGTTACACTTTAAGTCTTCACTATCATCATCACGAAAACCTGAAAACTTGAAGTGCCACCAAAAACGGTTTGGTCATGGTCTAGTCGCTCTGCACTGGATTTGATCGGAATCCGAATCTGACATCTAACGAAATTTGATCTACTGACCTTTTAAATGTTTCATTGTTTTGTTGATAGGATTCAAATCTTAGCAACATGCTGATGAGCAAATTTGAGTCCAAACTATTCCTAAGACTATGCAAACGAATTTGTTTAAAATTGGTGTCGGGCAAAGCTTTGAAGTTAATATTTGTTCCTCTCTACTTTTTAGGCGAAAATAAAATTTAAAACTTTTCGAAGATGTTGTTGCATAAGTATTAGGCGGTATAGCTTTGAAAGCTGCATAAATGCATACATAACATTTTTTAGGTTCCTCATTCATGTTCATAACCTATCTGGCGAAGCCTGAAAATTCATATTACTTGATCGAGCTTGCCACAATATAACGTACTCCGTGGTATCGACACACAAATTAATTTGACAAGAATAGCTACTGATGAGTAAGTGCTTCAGTCGCAAAATGAAGTACATCACCACCGTGTGCCAGATGCACAAAGAGATTGTATTCTAAGGTGTTGTTGGGTTCCATTATTCCACTAAAAGAAGAGATCAAGAAAGTCGCTGAACTTTTTAGGACGTCGATAAGCATTATTTGGTCTGCTGCTGCGTGGAGTGGTATGCCACGTTGAGCAGTTGTGCTCAGGTAATCTAGCTCAGGCTCGGACCCTGGAAAACTCTCCTCCGAGCCTTATCTAGGAAGTTCATCGGTGATCTCATTTCCCGTGATCCAATTGTGATCTGGGACCCAAGCAAGACTTATTGGGTTATCGAATTATCTAGCACGTCGATTGAGGGTGCAATAAGGCTTTAAAAGCAGTTTAGACGTCACTATGAATGCAAACGCCCATATAGCTCGTTGTCATTAGAATTGCGTATATCTCCGCCTGGATGATGACACAAGTGTAGAGTGAGGATCTAATGTTGTCGTCCAGAAAGACACCAGAGCTGCATCCCAAATTGGTTTTGCACCCATCCGTGAAGACCTATTCTGGCACAGATTCTGGCCGAAATCAGGATTTCTGATGTCATTTCATCAGATGGCATGTCCATAACTACATAGTCACAGTGTGTGTTGTACCAAAGACCACTTCATTTTGAACGGAAGATGTCTTGGAGATTTCAGCTCATGATGTGAATTCTTTTTTGATTCAGATCCAGGCCGAAAGCATTCCGGCGTCGTCGATTTCGACTGATGTTATTGCATGAGATGTCATGTCCATAAGACCAAAGTGAAAAGACTCGCGACCAAGGTCACTAAAACTCCGTGTATAACAAAAACTATTGCTTTTTAATGGGAAGATGGCTTTGAGATCGCAGCCCATGATAGGAAGAAACAGACAGCCGACTAAAGAGTATAATTGGTCCTATCATATCCGTATAGATCAAGAGGATCGTCCTCGATGACAACATTCATATGTTGCTGAAAGATTCCTTACATTGCCAGGAGGCCGAGTTCGCCTTGAAGGTTTTCGGCGTCACATGTTTAGTGTAAAGAAGTTTATTAACCAGGATGACAAATGGATGGTGATACCTTTAAGCACCATTGTGGTCAGATTAGTCAGCTTCCTCCTTCTAGTAAACGCATCAACCTCCGTTTTGAGATGATTGACTGAATGCCAGTTTATAGTGCACCAGATAGCACTACTGTATCATAATCCTCAGCATAGACGTCAGAATGACTGAGAGTTAAAGAGTCTTCAAAGGTGAGTGGTGGAAGCAATCTCAACAGCGCGTACTCCTTCTTGTCGAGTGAGTCTCGCAGGTTTTTGTGTGTTTGTAGGCCCTTTATATCCGTGGAGCGTGGTTGTTTCACTCCTTTCACTGACTTGGATTCTGCGATATCACAGGAAAGGGAGATTGTGACCAACTGTGCTCTGGATGCGCCAACCAAGATAGATCTGGCTATTACGCGCCTGTGATGATTTCATTGATTTAAAGAAGAAGATCGCGTGATGTACAATCTTTTGGGATCTGACATATTGCCATGTGTACCGTGGAATTATATCTAAAACAGCTGTCGTTCTGTTGGTGAAGAATATTGCCCAACGGCGAGGTGCAGATGAGAGTCAATGCAGTATTATTTCGGAACCGCATCATGTGAAGATTATACATAATTCGGCAGTGAAGTGATCTAGTGATTTTTGGAGCAATTATGTAACACAAAGTTTTGAGCGCGGTCTGGACACACACACACAAAAGAACTGCTGTGAGAAGATATAAAGTAGAAAAGCTGCAATCGCCAGAGACCGCCAGAATCTTCGCCGACCGCGTATCCCGAGATCCATCAACATCTCCAATCCCGCCAGCGTCAAGTACCGAAGACCTGTGTCAACGCTGCCAAAATGTTATCAGAGACGCCGTGCACCTAAATAAGAAGCGTACAAAGCGTGGCTGTGCTGCAACGAAAACCGGGATTCTCTCGTAAGCTCTATGAGCAGAGGAGATGGGAAGAACATCGGCTTTTCCAGAAGAAGAAAAAAGAGCACAAGAAGCTCGCGATCTAAGTTATTGGGAGATTATACTCCAGGAATTACGTACTGAAGATTTACCAACAGTTAAAAATAACGTGTCAGAAACCTGTAGATATGAAGAAGGAAACCTGAAAATACGGAAAAACTTTTTCTGCAGACTGTATAACGGCGTCAGTCAGAATTGACCATTCAACTTAAACGATGATAGTCAAAACTTCTGTCCACAGGACCAAAACGAGCTGCTAGTAGTGACTTCATGGAGAGCATACACCATCTCGTTTCTCAGATCTAGTCAGAAGAATGTGTCCCTAGTGAATGGAATTTCAGCATCGTTTGCCCGATCCAGAAAAATGGAAATCCCCTCAGCTGGTCAACAATAAAGGTATAAGTCTCCTCATCATCGTATACAAGATCTTATCTGTCATAATGTGTGACCATCTGAAACCCTTCGTCAACAACAAAGTCCACAATCGACCAAATCTTCACACGCCTCCAATCCTAGGAAAAACTCAAGAAGTCCAAATTGATACCCACCGTCTTTTCATCGATTCTAAGGCGCATACGACATCATTTATGGAGACGAGCTATATAGAGCTTCGTCAAGGTGGGCAATGATTTAACCGAGACCTTTGATGTCAAAAATGGTTTTAGGCAAGGTAACAATGAGGAGAATTGCGCGGAACTTCCAAGCGAATACTGGACACAAATCTTTCAAATGTCTGTGCAAATATTAGCGTACGCCGATGATACCAACATAATTGCGAGAACTCAGCGGGCTGTCACCGGTGCGTTCACTAGTATTGAAACGGATGCAGATAAAGCTGATTTAACGGTGATGAGGGCTGTCAAGAAGAAGGCATACATAGCATCGACGAATTGGAAAGAAGGTCACAGTCGACAGAAGTCGCTCTGGACTCATTAATGTGCTAATTCAATAGAAAATCTTGTACAATATTGAAAAGCAATGGACTTTGTACATATGAGTACATATGGTACACTGGATAGTACTCCTACTTTAACTTCCAAGGCGATACCCGCAAGCCTAGCTGGAGAAACGAATGTTGACGCCTTTATGCACTTAGTGGATCAAGTCATCGATGGTATATAGTCATCGATTACATCTGCCTCCTTTATAAAGCAAACTGTTGCTAAGTATTTCCCGACAATGAGTCAAGCTTCATCGTCTGCGTATTTCGGAGCTTAGATGTTCGAACCGTCGTTAAGTAGGGAGTCATCCAACATGCAGTATAGTAGAGGTTACAGGAAGCTGCTCTTCGTCCAGCCGCTATTCACTCCCGACATCATATAGGAGTATTGGTCGCGGTCAGTATCTGCAATAAGTTCAACCATCCCATCTTTGTTCTTTACCAGAAAAAAACCAGACTTGAAATATTTGGCAACGAAGTAGCCATCACTACCCATTTTCGGAATAAAAGCTACTCTCACGCTCAAATTTGTTAAAGGAGTAGGTCTAAGAGGGTTAATTTTTCTAACAGCCACTGCAACCTAACCTAACCTATCTAAGGCTTTTATCCTTTTCATAGCAACTGTAGTGGATTCTTGACATTTATGTAATAGGATTGTAAAGTTTCAGACCTTTTTCCTTACCATCTGACCTATGGTAGTAACTGAGTAGACCGCTCATTGCAACCACATAATAAGATAACCTTCGTTGTTAAGTATATCTATTCCAAAACTCTGCCCATGGCCTGAACCGAAGCACTGGATTTAGCGGTCACATAGGGCGCGAGAAAGAATTGTTCACTGATCGTCCTTCTTGTGAGCAATTGTCTTAATGAGTCAATATTCCACGGAATTCTTCGGTAGCTAATAGCTTACCCCATCGATATGACCAGAAATGCGGAAGAAGCAGACGGGAGATGTTGATTAAGAATTCTATATGCAATTGGCTTTCAAAATAACTCAAGGTCTCCCAGATCCTTCAGAGGACCGACATTTGTTTGAATAAAATGGAATTCGTATTGCGAATGCGAATTGTTGTGGGGTACATTTATTGGTTCTTATAAAATCTGACTATGGTAAGATAGCGGTTTAAGTACATATGAGTATGATACATATAAGTAGTAGTACAAACACTGTTGTAAATTGGTTATTAGGTTTTTAACGTTAGAGTAGTATTAGGTGGCTCAAGGTCACATACGTACATATACAAAGCGGTTCAAGTCGAAAAGGTGCAAACAAGAAACATGTCTCAAACAGAAACTGATTTCTTGAAACGTCGATACTTGTTGTATCCAAATGGATTTATGATTTGATTGGGACGACCCTGCAGCTGTTGGGTCAATAGTTGCTGTTGCTGCTGGTTCTGCTGCTGTTGCTGTTGCTGCTGTTGTTGTTGCTGTTGAATATTTTGCTTCTGCTGCTGTTGTATACTTAACTGCTGCTGTTGTGGTAGCGTTGTTGTTCCTGTCTCTTGGTATTGTTGTCCGAAATTTCTCTGTTGAACTTGATTCTCTGGCTGATACTGTCCTGAGTTTTGCTGATCGTAGATTTTGCGCTGCAACTGGAGCGGTGTCAATTGTCCTGGACGTAGTTGTTGTTGATTTTGAAATTGCGGAAGAGGCGTTTGAAAAGGATTGAGATTAGGGTTGATATTTTGATTGTAAGGTTGAAGACTTGCGACGTATTGAAGTGATTTGGCAATTGCATCTGGAATTGGTGGCGGTGTTGGTATATGAGCACCTTCTGCACGAAAACCTACGAAACAGAAGAGCGATCAAGTAAAGAAGAAAATTGGAAAGTTTGCTCACCATTTTCATCCGCAATATAAGTTACACGAATTGGTGTGCCTTCGGGAGATGTATACGAATATGATCCTTGAACAACTTGCGCTTCCAAGTCTTTGACACCCGGATTCTTGATGTAACCCTGAGCCTGTGCGGTGGTACCATCTCCGGCTGCATATCCATACACGAAACTCCCATCATAGTTCAATTCGTTTTGGTACGCAGTTATTGGAACGTAATTTTGTGGATTGTATTGATTGTATCCCCTATAAGTAGGCTAAGAAATTGTTTGAAATTAAAATAAAAAAATCAGTTCGCTATTCAACTCTTTTGTTTTTCTATGACAATTTCGCCTTGACGTCACGTGATTGAAAACAAAGGCATAACTGCCGGTTATTATTGTTGTTTATGATCACTGATAAGATTTCTCATGGATTCTGACAAATTGTTTGAGAACTGCTTTTGCATGTTCACGTGGTATCATTGAAACAAGCGCAGTTCAGCTTTGCTGATAAGTTTATTACAAATTACTTTAACACTTACCGGTGGGACAATCGGTGGCAGCTGAGTTGGATACGTCTGTTGCCTCACGAGTGCCTGTTGTCGTCGATAGGGTGGTTGATTGAAGATGGAGTTTTGCTGACTCAGACATCCGCTTACACAAAGCAGTATGACTAGTCCAATTGAGCCCTTCAGAAATACATGTGACAGTAGAAATTGGAATACAATTAATAAATCATACAGAAGTCCTTACTCGAAACTTGGTCCTTTCCATCAGATATCCTTTTCCAATAAAATATACCATACAATAAATTACAAGTTATAGAAATGAACCCTCTCTATTCAATGAACCGACTGCAAATGACACTCTGTGGGAGTAGTTTCAAACTATTTAAAAACGCACCGAATCTCCAATGCAAGGTGCAGCGTATCTAATAAGCTGGGATTAGTTCGTTCGACGTGCAACTAATCTTTGCTCCATTCAAGATCGTTGTATTTATACAATCAACCACTTCAAAACTGAAATCTTAACTATTTTAAGGCACAGTCCGCCGATGTAAGAAATATTTTATTTTGTTTTTGTTTTGATTCCCTCTGTTTACTTGGCGGTAATGGGGTATGGAGAGCTTCCTGTGTACACATCTTGTATTAGATCTTCTTCTGCTACTCGCAAATGTGAAAATTTATAACGTTTTTCTTCTTTTCGATAAAGTATGCCGCGCTGTAGCTGCCAAAGCCATGTTCTTATCTTTTTATTGAAACTGCTGATATTTGCTGATGAACTCTACCTTGTACTGAAAGTGATTAGTGGTAGTATATCTCTAATAAATCGTTGTATCTATTTCGAGTGCTCTCTGGTAGGTGTTTGCATCTTTAAATTGAAGCAAAAATTCTCCTGCATCCAAAGAATGCGATGAAGAATAATGGAAAAGGGAGAAAAACTTGAAAGCAATCGGAGAACGAATGAATGAAGGTCTGAATGGAATTACGAAGAGTTATTGCTTTTTTATTAGAATTTGATAGAAGGGTAAACGGCAGGCAGAGCTGATGAATATTCATTTGGAATGATAAGAAGAAGGAGACCAATTGCATGTGTGCTTACAATGAATATTCATTTACTTTGTTTTTCCATGATATGTGCACGAAAATAAGAGATTTTTATACATAGAAAAATTAGCCACCTACCTATTGAGAATATAATAATCCCAGCGAAAATCATGCGAATCACAGACGAAATTTGTTGGTTTTTCTAGAAGCCATGAACATTTTTGACTACTCAAGTAATGTAGAGTAGAACTAACTTGGTAACTACCCATGCTTCTTGAAGTTTATAAAAATCAACATTGGGCATTCAGTCAACCTACGAATGAAAAGATACATTGATAGACTGGAACATGACATTTTCCAGGACAAATTATTGCGCTAACGCGATATCCACAAATCCACAAAGAGCCCTGGAAGAGAGATTACAATGCTATCGATATGAGACACAGCTCTATTATTTTGGACGTCGACTCATACCCCTGACTTATTATAGTCTAGTTGCGAGTACGAATAACTCAGATGACAGAATACCGAAGAAATGCTATGAAGAAATTTGACGTCGATTAATTAAAATAGCTGGTCTTCTCTGATCGAGTCTTCCGAGTCCTATATGACTTGTCGGAAAGCCATCAGAGATACCTCATCTGATGTGTAAATTTTGCTCTACCATCACAGCGAAATCCATTATTGGCAAAGCGTGCCTCGGCAATTGCAAACACCAAAATATGATGTGAGTTGCAACGCACTCTATGAATGAATGAAAGGCGAGAGGTATGTCGTCTTCGCAAAATGAAAATAACAGTATTAGGGAAGCGATTAACTACAGAGATCTCTCTGAGTGCTTGAAACTACGTATATATCAATAGTCTAAAACGTACTTATAAATGTGGTTTTGGGCCAGGTTAGTCCACCATGGGCCAAATATTCACTGTACGGCATATCTTTGGAAACGCACAGAAACGTCAAGTCGACATCCTTCACAAGAAACGAGCTATTAAGAGTCATGTAACGTTTTGGTGTCCCAGGAAGGCTTGTCCATCTATAGGGTTTTCCAATAAGGACTTGACGACTTTTTTTTTAAATAAAACGCAAACCATTTGAGATATTTCAAAAACTTTATTATCGGCTTGAAGTACAATCAAAACATTTATGAATGGAACTCGACTTCGTTCATATGGCCACCGCGGGCATGTTTGGAGCGGTCGATTCGTTGGACCCAATTTGCAACGACTCGGCCACACATTTCGGCCAAAACGGCCGCTAATTCGCGTTCAATGTTGGCTCTGAGCTCTTCCAACGTCGTCGGCGTGTTGGCATAAACCAATGACTTAACGTAGCCCCACAGAAAATAGTCAAGCGGCGTTAAATCGCACGAACGAGGCGGTCAATAGACTGGCCCATTTCTTGAGATAACACGCTCACCATACTTACTCTTCAATAAATCGATTGTAGCGTGTGCTGTGTGGCTTGTGACACCATCCTGTTGAAACCACATGTCGTCCAAGTCCATATCTTCCAATTCGGGCCAAAAATATTCGGTTATCATGGCGCGATAACGATGACCATTCACTGTAACGTGACAATCGTTATAGTCGACGAAAAAATATGGCCCAATAACGCCGCCGGCATGCAAACCGCAAACTGGCTTCACTTTGGGCTAAAAGCGGAGACACTTCGGTAAGTCATTGGTATTCTTTGGTTCAACATTTTGTCCTTGCCACCTCAATAGGCTGATATGCAACTTGTTTGACAAGGTCGCTATTGCTGTACAGATCGTGGGTTTCGTTGCTATATCTCCTTTTCCAAAGCGTGTCCACACAAACGGATTAGGAAAACTCTCAAGGAATTTTTGTTGCAAAACGACTAGGACATGATCATTTGCTATTGTTGACATCCAGGTTTTCAGTAATAGCGCAGGACTTTTGTAATGAATGAGGGTCTAATAAATGTCTCCCTATTTAACTTGGTTGACTTCTTAGGCGAAAATATACAGAAATCGACAAATTCGCTTGATTTCTGGTGATCTGTTATTATCAGCGCTTATAACTCAGCCGAGGTAGACAAAATGACTAACTATCAATGGCTAGCCTCCATAATAACTAGTTAAAGCTGTCAATTGTGATGTTCTGTCCGATTCGTCAATCTGGTGCGTATCTTCTTGGTTTTGCACTCATTCAAAAGTAAGCCCATTTTTCCCGCTGTTGTTACATTAATTGCACTCTCCTTAGTAACATTTAGCTATATTCTACGAATAAAGTCCATATCATTAAGGCATTTGTACAGGGTTTTGAAAAATTATACATATGGAGTTGGCTTACGAATTTCGATTATTTTAGCTGAACCGGTTTTTGATATTAATGATCTCGGTGAAAGAGCTTCAGGACTTTACGGATCGCCAAATGTTCTCTATCCTAACTCTACAGAATCTGAAGAGCTGAACAGTGACATTAAAGTTAGACGTGGTTAGATAGAACTGCTTTCTTAAAATCGATAAAGGGGTGGTGAGTATCAAACTACGTTTGTTGGGTTCTGTTTCACATAGTGCAATAGGATAAGGATAAGTTTTCATTGAAACTTAACGACCGATTAGAGGCTGTTTCGATGGATGTTGATAAATCGGCTCCATAATTTCATTTCATTAGGTGGCGCTACAGTTCGGAATCTGGGCCTCAACTCAGAACCCCATCCAGTTAGCACGATGGATAACTAACACCCTCCAGTTGCGTACTCCATGTCGGTTTATGTCTTCCTCTATTGCGTTGTCATTCCGGGTTAGACTTTTGAGAGATTGGGCCTAAAGTGTTGGCTTGTGAGTTCCGCGCAATTCTTTCAAGTGTGATGTTAAAGAAATCACATGACAGGGCGTCAACTATTTTGAAATCAAAGGCTTTGGTTAAGTCGTTACTGATATTGACGGACAAAGCTAGCGTTCTTCATCGTCATTTAGACCGGGCATCAGACATGAGAAATGAATCAGGTCCGGGAGCTTTGTTGGATTTAGGCTAAGATATTGCTATAGTTACGTCATTTTGGTCACGTGAATACTGTATTCTGTCTGACGGCGGGGAATATGAGCTTCGTCGCCGTTGTTGTTTACAGAAGAAGTTTTTCCGTATTTTTGCATCGACTGCTACCCTACTACAAGGTTTAATTCTTCAGCTTAACAGGTCTCTGTGCCTTAAAAGTTCCTTTTGCATGTTGGTAGAACTTCCATACGTTGTTCCTGAAGTACGCATTTCAATATCTTTGATCGCACACTTCTCGCGCTCTTTTTTGTTTTTTCTGGGAAAGCCGACGTTTCCCGTCTCTTCTGCTCGTAGAATTCATGAGTGGCTCCTGTCTCAGTACCGGGGAAATGTGCGCCTCTATCACAGGGATACTGCAAGTTCTTGAATAGCTACTATCGGTTTCCAAAGTATGTTGTATCTGACGCTAAGGGATCTTTTGCGTTATCTTTTCGATGGATATTATCGGGAATATGGATTTGTCTTACGATTATGTAGGTGGTCATCCTTGATATTTATATCGTAACGATATAAATTTTGTTTAACGTCAAAATATCGAATTCGCGTTCTAAAGACTGACGTGATGGAAACGAAACAATAAAACTTCCCTAAATTAAGTGCCTTGACAATTATTTTCAAAATAATGTCAAGAAGTAAAATACTTCATGAAATGGCTCCAATTCCTTGCATAAAACAGTTTACGTCAGTTAGACATCATAGCAGATAAACAAATAACGTACTCGTATGTGAGATAATTAATTTCTAGGTCCACATTCAATTCTAGGTCCGCTATGTTTTTGAGTCTCAAAATTCATATTCTTATGCCTCAGAGCTCTTGCATCCTGAACTCAAGGTTTGCATGCGAATGGATTAGATTCCCCCATCCGAATTTGCAATCCATTCACTTTAATTAATTTAATGATGAATGGCTATGGTATTTAACTCGTCGCTGTAAAATATGACTACACAGAGTAATTGGATTACAATCCCTAGGCTTACAATACAAAACTCCCTTCAGCGTCACGTAGTCATATATCGTAATCAATACCCCAACCATTTTAAGTGCTGTAACTTAATATCTCTGAAACGCTAGTGGGTGGTCGGTAGTGTTTTTCTCTCACCAGCTAATTCCTTTAAATTCAAAAATAAAAATAAACAGTCTTTCAAGACAAATGTAGATACTTTATCTTATTGTATCTGAGTATCGAATCTACACTCGTAGGTATGCAATTCATTGCTCTGAGCATCCTTCGCTCAATGTGATGTTTCTATGATTAATTGCAACTGACACCAAACCTCATGCTGCAAACTTCGTTCTCTGTGTTCTATATGCAATTCTGCATCATTAATATCTATTTTTGTGTCTACACAAAAATATTCGCACAGAGTGTATTCCCACTTCATTTGCATGCTACTGCATGAAATTGAGTCTCTATCTATTGGAAAAGACCGTCCTAGACATGGCACCATATTTGCTACCCTACCCATGGATCTCGGGGACCGATTAATTACACTTGCCAGTAGTTATTAATCAAAATTGTATGGTTTACTTCGGCAAATGTTTCTATTAAGTCAGTCACGGTGTTGCTTTGGATGCAATAGGAATCTGAGAATCAGATTTACAACATTTAAGCATTAGCGATGGGTTTGTTCGAGCATGGAATTCGATTCTAGTGGGAGCGCTCAACATTTAACTGGAGATGAAATGGTATTTAAAAATTTCTGGAAAATGTCACATGCCTACCAAATTGTTTTGGACTACTTTTGGTTATGGGGTTTGTGGATACCACCCAAAAGGATAAATTCTTCTTGGGTGATAGTATGGAAGGCAGTTTTTTTAAATTATTTTCTAAATCACAGCAGTCTAAGGTTCACAATCTCGGGCTAGTTATATTCGTTGGGTGATTACGGCCTGCACACCGAGCTGACTTATTTTCGTCTGCAATCGGCCCGAGTATTTTACACCCTCAGTATTCAGGCTCCTTGTTTTTAACTTGCTAACAACTACAGAAGGTTGACAAAGTGGTGTCCTGTTTCTGTGATTAAACCTAGACCATTCGACCATCCGTTGTGAATTGTTTCCAAGCAAGTTACAAATTCTGCTTTAAAGCGAGCAGTTATATAAATATACACAAGTTCATACTTATATTAGCCAAATAGTGCACCTATTGTGTTTATGATAGAATGCTTATTTCCCGGCAGTTTTAAATGGCAACAATTTGTCTTCTCTTCTTGGGTAAACAAGCTGACATTTGACTAAGAATTATTGGTGTGGATTTCGGAGAGATTTAAATTCAGGCTTTACAGCGTTAATACTATCTTTCTCAACTCTCAAGGGATCTTCGACAGAAAACTTTAATACGGTATGTTACAAAGAGGCCTTCGGAGTTTATTATCTCAACAACAACACTACAAAGGATCCCTTTCGGAATACTCTTACTTTTACAGCCCCAAACAATATTAAGTAGACGTCAACAAAGCAGCACAGAGCGAGGATACGAGTATTTAAGGAAGAATGAGGATAGCTGATTATTTCAATCGCGTCCTCATAGGTAAGATATATGAGGACAGCGCTAATATGAAACGAAATACGAACAAGATTGCAAACTCCGAATTACGTACTCATCTCATTACACATCATGGAATGAATCTTGCGAAGCCCAGCGCTGTTGATGACTAAACTAAACACTTCATCTCCTAGTAGTAGCCACCAAGTATTCGTGTTGTCCATCTCATTTGACTCGATTAACATACAAACGAGAGCACTGAGATATGAGAAAATAGTAAACCACCGAAATGACTAGCGCTAACGCTATTCTTATAAAGCAACCAAGAGCCTCAGCTAGTGACGAAATAAACATTAATCAGTCTGCCAAACGGTAAGAGAATAAAGCCGGATCTGCATACTGAATGTTCAGACCTTGACATTGCATGTGTAGCTAAAAAATTAACCTAGGCTCTAGAGTGGTATAAAGCAGATATCGCAATTACATAGGAAAGTCGGTGGGTTCGTCCGAACAAGAGGAGAATTAAAAACTGGCAAATACTACGGTGACTACTATCGAAAGCAGAAGTCGAACGGGTGCAGATTTGTTTTAAGCGTCTCACCGAAGAGTGGAATCAAAGCGTACATCAATCTGGCTAAGGCAAAATAGTTGCAGTTGACATTTCTAAGGCGTTTGACAGAGTTTGGCATCATGACTCTCTTCTTCAATGGATTAGAACTAAATTTCGGAACTTTCAATTCAAGTTGTCTTGGATGGTTTCAAGTCCGATATTCACAAAATAAATGCTGGTGTACCCCAGGGCTCCATTCTGTCTCCGACACTCTTTTTAATGTTCTACCTCTAATCCAATACATTCCTTTGATGACGACAATACTCTCTGCTTTTGATATTCGTTTCCAGAACCACCAACAGAATGGAATTTAATTCTTCAAAAACACAATGCTCTATGCTGTCGCTAAAGCAAAATTTAAACACTCAGCCATTATCAATGAATAGCACTTACATCGTCGAAATCAAAAACTTTACATTCGCGGTATATGTGTCAATGACAACTTACATTTAAATAACCACATATTCGATGTCGCCAAAAATGCTGCGAAATGTGAAGGTTTCCTCAAACGATGTAAGAAATACTTTTCCCCTTCTGATCTAGCCTCAATATATAATCATGTGAGCCCAAATCATATCTGCACCTGCTAGATTGAATTCAAAACCGTGCGATAAAACTCATATTGGATACCAATATCACTGAGATAATGGAGAGCCTCGAACACCGACGTAATGTCTCGTGTTTCTCTCTGTTCTGTCGCTATTTCCACCACCAGTGCTCCATAGAAATCGCCAGTAGCATTCCGCCCCTTCAAACTTCAAACTATTAACCGTCTTGCTATGAATGCTCAACAATACACTCTCAAGCCCACTTTTGAACGTACCCTAAAATATCGTGATTCGTTCCTCACCCGAATAACTCGCTTGTGGAATGCCCTGCCGAACCCTCTATTTCCTAATCATTATAACATTCAGACATCCAAAACCAACGTACATCGGTACCTATCTTTCTTTGCTCCCTAAATTTCCTTCGCCCGCGCTGTGTTCAAACATTTTAACCCCTTGAGCGCGCGCTACTTTAAAACAAAAACAAAAAAAGCGACACAGAACGGATCTTTCAGAACATAAGTGCGGAAGACCAAAACAAAAGAAAAATGTTGAGGGTATGGAGAAAACGATTATGCAGTTTATTAAACGGTGGGGACGGAAAGATTCATTAAAGCTAGGCGATGAAAGGAAAGGCTTTAGCTACCACTAAAATGACTGATACATATACCTTTTGTACCTTCTCTGTCGGAATAGAGAACTTAGACTAATCCATTGTACCATAGTCCTTGTAAGTTCCTTTTAATGGAATCCTTCAATATTTCGAAGAAAGATGAGTGAGCGCTTCAAAGTGCCTAAAAGTACCAGGACGTCAACGCCGCCTGATACGGGCGCAAGCCGGACATTCACAGGAGAAGTACTCCGCGGTGTCATTATCATTTTCACAGCAATCATCGCAGGATGTTGTATCACTTATGCCCAGCATATGTACGAGTATGTACTTATTTAGCAAAATTGTAATGGCGCTCTCGAGGGGTTAAGGTACCCTTAAAATGTGTGCACATAGTGCGGGTAAAGGAAAGTTAGGGAGGAAACAAAGAGAGGTACCGATGTATGTTAGTTTTAAATCTCTATACGTTACAATGACTAAGAAATAGAGAGCTCATCAGGACATTCCTCAAGCGAATTGGAGCCATCCATGAAGAGCCGACAACAGTCCTTTCCTGTGTTAGATTCTCGCTAAAATCAGTCTTGGTACATGAAAAGTCGATTTCGTAGTTTTTCTGCAGCAGGAGTTAGTTCTGCTGACATTGCATCAGACGGCATGTCCATAAGACCAGAGTCAAAAAGCAGTCGGCGCGCAAAGTCATCAAAGCTCCTAGAGAAGAACAAGGATGAGCATGTAATAGGTTTAGGTAAACTCATACAGTTTAACATCTGCAATTGCTCTTACTCATCTCATCCTTCATCCTTGAGATGGCAAACCGAATGAGTTTTCAAGTTCGTCTCTGGAGGAAAGCTGTATGCGCCTCAAAAAATCAGAAGCTTCTACATCTAATATGGCGACTGTTATCACCCGCAGTGCAAATCTCAATACGGATTTATTATTGGAAAAGGATAAAGCCATGTGGTTTAGGCAACCCATCCAAAATTCGAAATCGTCAGCCTTTTAGGCACGCATGCCACCACAAGACCAAAGACGACGATACCAAGAAATGTTTTACGAAAACCTAGAAAGACTCTAAGAGCAATGCCCTAACAGCGAAGGAAATATCATACTCTGCGACCTTAACAAATTGTCAATTGTTCATTCATTAAGTTCAGACGTGTTTAAATTTCGCTCTGCTAATTTATTTCCATTTAATTTTTTTTTCTGCCTAATTGCAATAATTCGCACAACCTATTTCTCGGTCATCGCCTTTTGTTGTGTTTTGCGGACTCGATTTGTTTATTAAAGTGAAATTAACAACTAACCCAATTCTCATTCACCGCCTTTTGTGTTTTAAAATTTCTCAACTGACCTACCCTGACTCAATCATCGTCATCATGTCTGAATTATGTGGAAGTGTGAATTGCTCCCTAACAAGTGACCGAAATGCTCTTATGGTGATCTGCAGTGATCTTTGTAGCAAGTCATTCCATGCCCTTTGCATTGGCTTGAGTAAAAGATCCATCGCGTACCTAAAAGATTTTAAAAACAACTTTTTGTTTTATTGTGATGAGTGCAAGGACATCACTCCGTCCCACATATTACTTGCTATTAAGTGTCTCAGTGATTCGGTCAGTAACTTTGCGGCAGAAAACAATCATGTCTTGAAATCAATGCAAAACCGATTTACAAAATATGATGACCTTCTCAAATCAGTTGAAGATTTGTCAATTTCACTCGAGCAATCTGCAATCTATAACAAGACCCAATTTAGAAACTTATCCATGCAGTTGGCTCAAAACACGAAATGACAAACATGACTTTAGTGAAGATTCCAAAAATTTTCTATCCCATAGTGTTAAATCAATAATAAAATCTTACATCCCCACAATAACAGACTCTTTAAGTTCTCTACGATCTTCCCTCGATTTTCATCTTCAAAGCACATCCAGAAGCAGCGTTCCGTCTCCGCCTAATAATGATCAGTTGCTCATAAACATCATGTGCCAAATAAGCGATTTAAGCAACGAGATAACCGAATCACGCGCGCTGTTAATCGAAATTGCTGATCACATCCGGATAACTTCCAGTAAAATCGAAGATATACCGGTGCAATCCCAGCCCCCACCGACTCCATCATACAACACCTCGCTTCTCACTGAGATGCTTGAATCTGCAATTATGGAACCACCAGTAACTCCTGGATCATCTTCTCCTCCACCACAACCCTCTTCGGTAAACGATGCTACTACACCAACTCCTGAACCCCCAATCTCAAGATTCGGAATCTTATGGACACTTTCGGAGTGGGACACGAGAATAAAAAAGTTGAACAATTTCAACAAAGCTGAGTCAGTTGCCTTTTTAATAAGAGGTACTCTCCTCGATCGAAACAGGCTAACTAGTCTCTTCAAATCTAAATTTAAAATAGATGTCAGCAACTGCCGTAAGATGTCCACCAACACCTTCAAGGTAAGCATCCCGTCAAAATATGAATGGATGTTTATCAACCCTGCTTCCGACGTCATCAATCTGGGTGGATTAACTATGGAAAGAATTAAACCGAATAGAGGAAACAACAAACATCGCAAGGATACTACCTTTACCTCAAAATCCACTAAATCTAAAAAACAGAATAATGTTAATTTTAAGTCTAATCCTATACCGAAGCCTAACTCTTCCAAAAAAAAACCCAACTCCTAACAAACAAACTCCTGATGCAAATTGGAGTTTTAAAGTTGGGACATTTCCTGTCTTCACTCCTCCTTCAATTCATACTGCCAATCGCGTATATACTAAACATTCTTCCACCGCGTCCAACTCAATTCCTAAGCGCGTATCTTTCAATCTACATCCTCCTCCCAGTCATTTACAAAACCCAACATCTTCTCATTGCCCTCATACAAAAACGGCATACCCATGTTCTAAGCTAGACTCCCACCCTAATACCGCACCACCTTCTTTTTTAGACCCCATTCTTCCTCCAAAGGCAAAGTTAACCAAGCACCTTATCGATTCTGGGGAAGATGGCCGATATGTTCTCTCTCGTTTAAGAGACCGCAGATTATATGATAATGTTCGCTTATATCTCGCCTACCTACATGATAAGCCTGACTCTGTCTGTATCGACGATATAACGAAAACCAATGCAATGGTTTCCATTCTGCAAGAAGGCCTCCCCACTAATCATAATGATCTGCGGCAACTTTTTATACGTTTTCATGAGCAGTTAGATATGACTCCTGATGACGTGGCTAATGATCTCTCTTCTTTCGCGTCTCATGTTACGAGTAGCTCCAAACGGATACTACACCTCCAGAGAACACGGTCTAGTTTCTAAAACTACCATCGCTCCTAACCCACCACTCAATTCTTTGCCGAAGCCTCCCAAATATCTGTCCCTGTATTATCAAAACGTAAGAGGATTACGAACTAAGATTTCTGCTATATATCTTAATTTGCAGATTCTGCCATACGACATCTTTGCCCTCAGAGAAACCAATCTCACCCCTGATATTAAGAATAATGAATTATTTTCCCAAGACTTCGATTTACACCGTGACGATGGTCTAGATAAAGAGGAGAATTTATATGGCCATGGTGTACTTCTAGCTATACACTCTCGTCTCGAGTCTAGACCCTTCGAATTCGTTTGCGCTAGAATTCCTATTTGCAAACGCAACCTATATATTTGTTGCTGCTATATTCGCCCCTCTCAACCAATTCAAGGTTACCAGCTAGCTGTTGATGCAATCGACTGCATTTTTAATGCTGCTGATCCCAATGACGTTGTTATTTTTTTAGGTGATTTTAATCTACCTAAACTTCTATGGACTCAGACTGATCAGTGCTACTATACAATGGTCTTTATCCCGTTCCCTACGAATATTCTTACAGTTTTAATTTTCATAGGGCTAACTACGCCAAACTGAACAACCTCCTCAGTATGGTCAATTTTAACTTTCTCTACAATAACCCTAACCTTACGGTTAACGATACTCTTGCCTTTTTTACCCAAAAGGAAGCCCTCATCGTCACCACCCTGGTATAATAAAGAGCTGCGATCTCTTCGTAACAAGAGAAATAAGCTCTGGTATTCTTACTTAAAATCGCTTTCCGACACCGATTTCTTCTACTACCAGTCTGCCCAAATTCATTTCTCTGTACTTTGCCAAACTCTCTATAACAACTATTTAAACCGAATGGACCACACACTCATTTCCGACCCCAAAAGATTCTTTCATTTCATCAAAACTAAAAGCAAATCGGATAACTATCCATCATCCCTAAATTTTCTTGATAGGTCCTCGGGCGATCCCCAAATTATTGCAAATCTCTTCGCAATCTTTTTTGGCCAAGCGTTCGCCATCCATTCCCAAGAGCCAGACCATTCTTACTTTTCCTACTTAAACAGCTGCCCACAAACAACTTTGGAATCGGTGTCTATAACTTTAGAGCAAGTTAGGGATAAAATAATAAAACTCAAAGATGATTATTCTGCTGGCCCTGATGACCTTCCCCCTATATTTTTAAAGAAATGTCAAATGCATCTAGCCCAACCTCTTACAGCTCTCTTTCAGCTTTCTATCACCCAGGGTTTATTATTCCCCTACATAAAAAAGGTAGAAAAGACGATATTTCCAACTATCGACCAATTGCTAAGTTGTCCTGCATGCCTAAGCTTTTTGAGAGCATTATCTATGACATAATGCTTTTTCATTGTAAATCTATTGTTTCCCTAAACCATCACGGATTTTTCAAAGGCAGATCTACGACCACCAACTTAACGGAATTCGTATCAAGCACTTTATGTGCACTGGAATCTGGAAATGAAGTTGATGTGATTGCCACCGATTTCAGCAAAGCCTTTGATAGAATTTCTCATGATATAATCCTTCTAAAATTAAAGGCTCTTGGTTTCCAGATAAACTTTATAACTTGGGTTCAATCCTATTTAATTGAACGACTTTACTATGTTCTATTTAGGTCCATGGTTTCTGACCCAATTAAAGCCTCCTCTGGTGTACCCCAAGGCAGCCACCTTGGTCCCTTATTATTTATTCTGACCATTAATGATGTTGCTTGTCTCATTAAAAATTCATACATATCTGTTTACGTAGATGATACGAAAATATTTAGATATACATCATCTTCCTCAGACAGCCTACTTCTGCAGCAAGATCTAGACAGGTTTTGTACTTGGTGTCAGAAGAATTTTCTTGAGCTTAACGTCAATAAGTGTCAGGCTATAACATATACCCGTAAACGCCTCCCTACTTCACCTCGTTGCTATCTAATCTTTAATCTGCCTGTTCCCTTAGTGAATGAGTTGCGTGATTTAGGTGTTATCTGCGACAAGGAACTCAATTTCCGTTCTCACATTGATAGTATAATAAAAAAAGCCAACTCAGCCCTTGGTTTTATCAAGCGCTGGTCTAAGGAGTTTTCCAATCCTTATGTTATCAAATCTCTTTACATAGCCTTTGGCCTATTCTGGAATATGCCAGCCAAGTTTGGTCACCCTACTACAGAACTCACATCCTCCGGATAGAAGCTGTTCAACGCAGGTTTTTACGCTTTGCTTTACGTGGTCTTCCCTGGGATGATACGAGTAGCCAAAACTTACCACCTTACACCGACCGGCTGAAACTTATAAATTTACAACCCCTTTCTATACGCCGAAAAGTTGCCGACATTCTCTTTATTCATCAAATTTTAGTAGGTAATATCGACTGTCCTTCCTTACTTCAAATTATTTCTTTTAACACCAATCCCCGCAATCTTAGGTCTGTGCCACTTTTCCGGCTCAACCTTCACAGAACGAATTACGGACACCTGGAGCCAATGTCTAGGATGCTTCGCGAAGTTAACGATGTACTGCCTCTCTTCGACTACCATCTCAGCAAACTCTCCCTCAAGAACATACTTATTTCCACCTATGCCTCACGTCCTTATTTTCTTTAACCGTTCCCACCCTTTAGTTTTTAAGTGAAAATGTTAGTTTTAAGTATATGTTTGCTTGCAATAAGCTTAATAAATCTGTCCGGGATTGACCCGGGCCGCAAAATCAAAATCAAAATCGAAATCAAATTAATAGCAAAATAGAAAAGGAAGGTACCTTTGGCATGAACATCACATCCGGAAACGACTACAAGTTCATAAACTTTGCAAGTGTACGAAACGTCGTTTTGGCAGAGTCGCATTTCTTTCATATTTTGACCCAATAGAGCAGTCTTCTGGTAAAAACATGACAAGCTAGAATTATTGTATTGTGAGGGACGAAAGACATGCATTCAGTATTTTGGAGGTCCACTTATCCCGGTTCACATACACATACACTATCTAACAGTGGCGATTAAGAAGGCTTGACGTCGTATGGCTGCAATCGCTCGGAAGAGTGTTCTCAACCACATCACCCCAAAATTTTTCTACAATCAAGCATCACCAGTATTAATTGCGGCATCAGAAATGCCTCCTCTAATGTGGTTAGAGGAAGCCATGATTTGAAGTTAATGCTACTGCTACTACTAATGCCTGTAACAGCAGTGCAGTGTGCAGTAATGCACGTGTAACACAGCACATGGGGACGAAAGTAAACTGCTGGTGTCGAGGGCTGAAAACCCGAACGCGTGGTCGAGGGAATCGAAAGATCTTACTGTCGGCATGAGGTTAGGAAATCTATTGTAGGTATCTGAATAGAGGGGTAACAGCGAAGTGTTAGGGCTATTAAGCCAGAACCGAAGCCTGCAAAGATTACCACGCAAACATCGCCGAAGAAATGCAGTCAAATGTAGAAGAACTACTTTTGTAAACTGTTAGAAGGTAACGACGATAAGAATACCGCTATCAGAGAGGGCATATCATTCAAGTCGGGCAAAGACCCTGAAAACGTCCTGAACCTAACTAAAATGGAGTGAAAACAGCAATATGCAATAAATCCTCGTGACCTCATATGGCGATCAGGAAGCACTAGCTTGTCTGTAAAATTTCGTCAAAGGAACGCATGTACTCGTAATTCTTTCTGCACATCGTTTAAACGATTTTTACTTGACTGACCTTTGCGAGATGTGTGTACATATATAGGTAATAAAGTAGCGAAAGCTCTTTAAAAATTTGTCGGATATGCGGATCATGGTATAGATCTTCTCGATGCGGTCCGTCAGGTTTGTAGCAATTTGCTGTAGGTCTTACTTTAATTTTCATTCACATGAAGTTTCAATTTGCTTGTTCTTTAGGATTTGCTTTTCATGTAGGTCAAGAGATCAATGCACACAAATTCATGCCCAAATTATTGCTTTCAATCAATGATATGCCATCTTCCCTTCGCTGTAAAGTAAAAAGGTAATTAGTCAAAGTTTAGACGTGTAGATAGCTAGTGTTTGAGCTCATTCCTTGGCAGTAAAGTCTGAAGCTATAGCTTATATCATCGTACATCATCGATGTAAAGACATAAATTTTCAGAAATATCTATAAAATGCGCGAAATATTTCCCTCATATGACTTCCTAGAGACATCTTGAAACTCTCACAAATGATTTAAGGCCGCTTTTAATCAGAATAAATGGTTTTGTGCAGACATGGTCAGCAATTTGTTACGGCCTCTCTTAACCCATTTCAAAAGTCGATTTAGATTGATGTGTTACTATGCCAATGTGTCTTGCAATGAAATGCACACAACACCATCATAAACATCTGATGAACATAAACTTGAACAGAAGACAAACATTTGGGACACACATCCTCTATAAGTCTTTACTTAACCTGTGGATCCCACAAACAAAGAGTGAAGAACAAAACAAAAGCAGTAACCCACTAAACATGCATCTTCCTTCCCCCGCATTTGTGAAAACTCCTCATCTTCACTCCTCATCGAGTGAATTGTATCTTCTTTGTTAACTTTCAATTTCTACAACAGCGTCTTTGGCAGACGGTTAAAATGTTGTGGAGCACATCTTCAGTCGAAGAGACAAACTTGCCGAAGATACTCGCAGTATAATGTTCGCGTAGAGAACGACATTGCTGTTGCAGGAACCTATCTCATGACGCTGTGTCTCGCTGTATCGTTTATCTGCATCTTCTTCTCAAATCGTGGTCTTTGATTTGTAATTACTGGCTCAAGACATTGCTTCGTGTGTCACAGAAGCATGCTACAAATTTGTTGAATGCACGTTATCTGGCAGTGACGCTAGTGGCAACGCGGCACCTGTACGTGTATATTCAACCAGAACCAAGGCTTGATCTGATCTTTCGCACGAGGATGAAGTAAAACCCGACGACCTGGATGTGGAATGTGTGAACGATGGCACTGATCTGGTAATTTGTCGCTAAATTATTTTCTGCCATGCAATCAATTTAAATAGTTCGCGCGGCAACATGTGTTTACGAAGCGCTTTTCTTGTTCACAGGTTGTCTTTGGAAAATGATGGAAAGGGTTGTACATCAATATGTATGGATACAGAGGTGATTTATTGGTAAGATAAATTGATACAAATTTCCCTTGTTTTGTGTTTTGAACTTTTTGTAGTTTTCAGGCCATCTTTGAGGACTAGAGATGAAGAAATAATCGCAGCAATTTTGAATGAAGGAGAAATATCGAGTGAAAAGTAGAGGATCCAGAGGCACTGTGAACCCAAAAGTGTTCCGCATCAGAGTAAACGTGTTAGTCATGATTTAAACATTTATTTCCATTCAAGTCATTTTTTATTTGCAGATGCTTTATAGTGAACGGCATTGGTATCAAAGTTACATAATATTGAACAAGCCTACGAGAAGATAGCTTGGCGAGTTATACTTTAACTGATTCACCAATTTGTATTTGTCTTTATTTTTTTAAGTTTCACAATATCTATAAATATTTCTAGAAGTCTGACTATTTAAAAAAAAAATACCAACGCATTATAAATATGAACGAAAGTATCGAAAGTGTTTATCGATTTTGAAGGTCTAGAAAATTATCAAAGATTTATTCGAGATTATTGTTATTCTTAAATTTTCTTATTGCTCGCTCTTATATTAGTCTAACGCAGTTTTCATTGTAAACTATCACTATTACTACCAAACACGTTTCTTGTCCACTATGAAATTCGATGAGACAAGCCTGCTTGCATACGATTCTATCACATACCACCTAAATCATTGAGATAATACCACAAAAAGTTCCCGAAAGATGTCGACACCAACAGGATAGCACACCTATCGTACAGTCAAAGCAGGAATTGCAAGCTGGAACTTGGGCTACTCTCTTGCCCTTGCACATTGTCTATTAAGAAGCATGTCAAGGACTTCTTCTTATGGTTCTGGCAATACATTTGCATGTATGCCTTTATGTTGAGCAAAAGGCTTCCAGTTGTACTCACCAAGTTGGCTTAGATCCTTTTTACCTATAACGAAGCCATCCATTACCGCTTTTTATAGAGTCCATACTCTCACGCCGTACAGTAGAAATGGGATGATAAGGGCCCGTACTTCCTCGTTGCTCATGAGAGAACTTAAGGAAGTGGCAAAGTTGATCACCTTTTGATCTCCACGGTATGTCGTTGCTTGAATTTACTGCGGGTAGATGAAGTCTTTAACCGAGCAGTTAGAGTTGAGTGGCCTTTCTTGTCCATAACATAAACCTTGTTTTACACTTGCTAAATCTTTGTTGCTTCCGCTTCGATGAACGCAAATGCTCCATTGACATCTCCGTGATTTTTTTTTATAATTACGGTGCCCTTAGCGTATACGGGTTTTCCAATAAGGACTTGACAACTTTTTTTTTTTAAATAAAACGCAAACCATTTGAGATATTTCAAAAACTTTATTATCGGCTTGAAGTACAATCAAAACATTTATTAATGGAACTCGACTTCGTTCATATGGCCATCACGGGCACGTTTGCAGAGGTCGATTCGTTGGACCCAATTTTCAACGACTAGGCCATACATTTCGGCCGAAACGGCCGCTATTTCGCATTCAATGTTGGCTCTGAGCTCTTCCAACGTCGTCGGCGTTGGCCCCACAGAAAATAGTCAAGCGGCGTTAAATCGCACGAACGAGGCGGCCAATCGACTGGCCCATTTCTTGAGATAACACGCTCACCATACTTATTCTTCAATAAATCGATTGTAGCGTGTGCTGTGTGGCGTGTGGCATCATCCTGTTGAAACCACATGTCGTCCAAGTCCATATCTTCCAATTCGAGCCAAAAATAATAGGTGATCATGGCGCGATAACGCTGACCATTCACAGTAACGTGATGATCGTTATCGTCGACGAAAAAATGTGGCCCAATAACGCCGCCGGCATGCAAACCGCACCAAACAGTTATTTTTTGTGGATGAAGTGGTGATTCATGAAGCACATGTGGATTTCCACTCGACCAATAACGCATATTTTGCTTATTGACGAACCCATTGAGCCAAAAATGAGCTTCGTCACTGAAGATGATTTTGCGATGAAATTCATCATCTTGGCGCATCTGCTCCAGATCCCAATTGGAGAACGTACGTCGCTTCAAATGGTCCATCGGCTTCAATTCTTGAGTCAGCTTGATCTTGTATGGGTGTAAACCAAGATCCTTACGCAAAATACGCCATAATGTGGTCTGAGCGATGCCCAATTCTTGAGAACGCAGTGGAATTGACTGATTTGGATCGTTTGTAACGGACGCCTGAACGGCAGCGATATTTTCGACACTTTGACCAACCCGTTGTCTCACTGACACAGCAACATCACACAACGAATACGTAGACCCAAATTTTTGCACTAAACTTGTTATTGCCTGTCTACTAGGGCGAGAATTACGACCGCTAAATTGGAGTTAACGCTCTTAAAGTTGCAGTCATCGACTCCGAATTTCGGTAGAACATTTTTATAATTTGCAGACGTTGCTCGTTCGTGTACTTTACCATGATGAAAATGAATAAACTGACAGTGACAGTTTGATGATTAGTAAAAGAGTGCGTTCACAAATTAAATTCAAATTTGTCAAGTCCCTATTGGAAAACCCTTTATGAAAGTGGCCAAATAATTTCAAGCAATTCTTTCAAGTATGTTGAAGAATTTTGACCTTTACGGATCAGCGATCACTCACTATTATCATGCTTCGCATGCGGATGAGTTTACCAAGGATACGAATATGTTACTTAACGCGACTGTATACAGTTGGTGTCTATAAATGTTTTCATAAGCGCGTCCTTAAAATCAATAAACTAGTGGTAGGTGTCCGTTCGGAGTTATGGGCTGGTTAATGACAGACTTACCAGGCCTAAAATTGCACAGATGAGGACCTACTAGATTGTCGATATATTTAGAGTTTCAATCATTCACATAGAATGGAAGATTACATTTGGTACTCGATGCTAATACCGATACTGATTCCTCTAGAGTTACTCGTAGAGCAGTTCTTGAGAAGTTTTCTATTCTTGAGGAGTGTTGGTGTATGCTCCTTACCAAGTCATCGCCGCTGTTTTGAATATTTCAGTAGACAGTCCGTCAGTTCCAGCAGTCTTATTGGTCTTTAGCTGAGATGTCGCTCTTTAGAATTATTCTTAGTTAAGTAGGCAAGACTGCTGTCTACCATCGTACACATTAAATTATTCATTCTGATCGTACTCGAACGGGTATAGATGTATTCTTCCAGCATCGGCTGTGACTATTTTATGAAGCTTTGTTCTTTTCCTGCTCTTTCGAAGAATTTCTTCCCATTGCCTTTGATCGTAGAATTCGTGAACAGCTCTCGTCCTTCTTTGCAGCGCCGCGACGTATGCATGTTGTTTCGATGCTCTTGCTGAGTTTCTTCGTCAAACCAGAGGTTTCGTTTTGAGGGTGACATCATAGGAGTTCTCGATGCATTGTGGGAGACTCGATCAGAAAAGGCGTTAGCAGTCTCTTGTGGTCAACTTATTTATTTATCATTGTTCTCTCGTCCGAGATATTTGCATTCGCACCTTAACAACAACGAAGTAGTGGTCTGTGATGATCTTGGCTCGCGAAACTCTCTTTTTTTCGTATAAAATACGGTTAATCTTTGTGAATTGAGAATCTAACTTTTGCTGGTTGTTCTTTTATGGAGAAGATGGCTTTTTGACTATTAACAGTAGAGGTTATCAGATTTTGCTCAAAAAAAAGCTTCTCCCAAATATGTGGTGTAATCCTCACCAAAATGTAGCCCTCCAGCAGGATAACCCTATCTGAGCGATATGGATATGGTTTGGAAAGCTATATGATTTGATGTATCCTGAGACACACGCGATGAGTGTTGTTTTGATTTAATTGTATGGTACCTATATTCTAACCGCAATATATACAAAGAAATAACTTAGGAAATAAGCAGGAGTTACCACTGTAAATATCATTTTTGTATCTTTAAGTTAAAAAAATTCGAAAGTGAAGGATAGTTGATAAAGCATCCCTGTCAGAAGATAGATGGATACGCTTCTAATTAAATTTACCAACCGTGACATGCGGTTTTTGAAATAACCACAAAAAAGTAAGCTAGGCCCGCTCAAGGTAATAATAACAAGGAATTAGGAAGAGTGGTAGAATTAATTAAATGTTACAAAATTCATTTTAAAGGTTACTATCTAAATGGTATGGCCAATCCATTGCCACTGTTCTCGCATGAGGTTCATCATCAGAGATACGGTTGGGCCAGAAAATACTCAAGATGTTTCGCAGACATCTATTCACGAACGTCCGCAGTTTTCTTGTGACAGCGGGTGTGACTTACCAAGTGCTGCACAAATAAGGAAACATGGATTCAACATTCAACAGTCGTAGTTTGGTCTTTAGGCTCATAGAGTTGTTTCTCCATATTTTGGACAGCATTCCGAACGGAGCCTTTACTTTCCCGATTCGGCTGATTATATCTAGCTTAGTCCCGCCATCAGTAGAGACAATATAGTTGTACAGGAATCTCTATTTGGTTAGATAAGGAAGTTTCAAGGCTGATCCTTTTTTTTGGAGTATTGATCTTTAGCCCAACGATTTCAGCTTCTCTCTTCACCCTATGAAAGAGTAAGCATACTTGGGATTGCAGAGTTCGCTGAGTTCCTCTATTTCCAGTCGACAAAACTGCATGTAGTACATCACTCATCACCAACAGGAAAAGTGTTGGTGACAGTATACAGCCCTGCCTAACCCCTTTGGATTTCGAACTCATCAGGTAATCGTCCTTTATGCAGAACGTGACACTTGGATCCATCATTTGTAGCCCTGATAATAGCAATCAATATATCTGGGATGCCCGTTCTGTGCAAAGGAAGCCAGATAAATTCTCTATTGACACTCTGGAACGCCTTTTCGAAGTCGGTGAAGTGGTGATCGATATTCAACGAACTGTTGGATGATGATCTTAGCCCAAGTTCCTTCGTAAAGCCAAGCACTGTTTCTTCATTGCGACCGACAGACTATACTTTCAGCACCGGATATGAAGACATTTTTCACAGGACACCAATGGTTTCGATGGAGGTGGGTTCCAAACTGATTGCTCTCAGTCCTTGTGAAAGATGGTCCCCTAGTTTTTGGCGAACTGCGGGATCCTTCAGTCTATCGGTATTAATCCAAGGCATTCGGCTTCTTTCTTGGGATCTCCGAACTGCAGCTGTACATAATCTTACCGTAACAATCATCAGACGGTAGTGCCAGCCCATTCCAATGTCTGCACCGCTTGTGTTACAAACGTCCTGGAGACTGTCTCTAAATCGCCGGCTGATCGCGAAGTTATCAATTTGGTTGGAAGTTGCCATCTGACTTTGTGGCACGTCTTGTGCTCAAACATAGTGCATTCTACTACAAACGGTTGGAGTTGCAAAAATCGACAAAACGCTCGCCATTGTCGTTGCGGTCGCCAACACCATGCTTTCCCATAACAAGCCAGAGTCCATCATTGTCATTGCCAACCTTGGCATTCAAGTCTCCCATTACCATTATGATGTGTCCGCGTGATGTACTATCATAAGCAGAACTCAGCGGGTTATAAAAGGCCTCCTTCTCCTCGACAGCTCCGGGCGTAGAACTGTATGACGATGACGCGACGTACTCTATTCCGGAACCTGGCTTTTAGGATCCTGTCGTCTAAAGGCTCCCAGAAAATTAAGCTTTTGAGAGCTGTTGTGGAAAGCAGCAATTCAACGCTATATTCGCTGTAGCTTCCAGGTGCCTTTCAGGAGTAGAGTAGTACAGTGTTACAGAGTTGGAGACTTTAAATTCCTCGACGACAAACATCTAAATTCATGAATCCCTAAGATGTCCATCTTACACCGAATGAATTCCTTCTCTAGTTGGATGAATCTGGCATTTTGAGGGCCTTCATTTCCGTTGTCGAGAAGCGTCTTTACATTCCAGAAACCAATCTTTGTCCGGGTACAATAGCCAAATGTCGTCAACGTGGTATCATTCCTTATCCGAGGCGTAGTGCCAGTTCCAGTAGCGGTTTTGGTTTCAGTTACGAAGAATGCTAACCTTCGGATCCTATCCTAGAAACCTAGGCCTTTCGTACTTGTATTTTCAGCCTACTTACGTATATAGGGGCCCACCACTAGGAGGTGAGACAAGCACTTCATCATGATTGATTATTGCGCTACTTGCCCAGAACAAGTTCTGATGCAGGTCGCCAAATTAGAACTTCATAGCACTCTATTCATTTTCAAAAAGTTAATAGCAGAGCTGAGGTAGACAGAATCGCTAACTACCTTAAAGTTGGATAACAGCTAAATACATATTTGTCGCTTCTGTTGCAATACCTGTAAACTCACCAAAGACAGCCCGCTGTCCATGTAAGTACTATATTTGGTCAATTATGGAATGACGCTGCCTCCAATTGTTCACACGAAGTTGGTTGAGGTCCATTTCCACATGTGTGCGCCACCTAAGATGAGTCTTCTTTACTGCGTTATGTCTCTGGGTGGGAGTCGAAAGCGCTTCGGACCGAGGCGCTGGTGTCGATACGTTTAAGCTCACCTAACCATATAAGCCGAGTTATTCAAGCCTTTCTGATGAGGTCGGCATTACTTTACAGGACGAACTGTTGAAACGCCTCCTCCTTATTCCATTGATGTAAATGGGACCGACAATTACCCGAAGAAAATTTCGTCTGCGTCGATGAATCTGCTCCTTAAAGCAGGTGACCCATTTGTCACGAGACGTTGACATTGCTATAAAATATACGTGTATCATATCCGGAAGGAGATGAAGGTGAAAATCTCGTAAGACACTTAGAGATTCGCAACCCAATGTGGTGTGAGATTCTCACTGGACTAAAAACACGAATGTGGGTGTCATTGTGTCATTGCTATATGCAATATCACTAGTATATATAAAGACAGTGTTGGCCATAGTACACTCCCTTGTGGTACACCTGCTTATTTTTTTCTAAGTTCAGAGTACTCTTTTCTATGACGTACTCTAAAGATCCTATTTCCTATATAAGATTTAAGAATCGCTAAATATTTTCTTGGTTAAGAAACAAAGACCACCCAGATTAACTAACAGCAAAACTCACTGGGAAGATTTCCGAATAGACGTTGTAGACAATACTGAGTTGAAAGTAGCACTTAGAACGTTGAACGTTTTGTTGAAGTCATACAGCAAGCGGCCTGGAATAACACTCCCCGCGAATCGAACAAAGTTCCCAAAGCCGGCATAAGATACCCACCGGAAATCAGAGAAATGATAAAGAAGAAACGAAGAGCGCAGAAAAAGTGGCATGAAACCCGGGCACCACTAGATAAAACGTCCTTCAATAGGCTCTGCAACTTGTTGAAAAAATCGATCAAGGACTTCAATAACCAAGGTATTAATAACTACCTTGAAAGACTCACAGCGACAAGGGATACAAACTACTCCATATGGAGAGCCGTTAAAAGTGTTCGAAAGCCCCAAATACACGTGTCGCCAATAAGAAGAAACCAGGATGACTGGGCGAAAGAAGATAAGGAAAAAGCTAATGTTTTCGCCGACCATCTTGCAAAAACGTTTAAACCATTCGACGGGGAAGTGCTTCCAGAGAATGTCAATACGCTAGACGAGACAACAAACTGGAAAGGCTACACTTAGGGAACTTAGACAAGTTATAGCCCAATAAAGCCCCGGGTTATGACTTAATAACGGGAGAGATACTTAAAGTGTTGCCGAAAAAAGATTTACTAAAGCTGCTCTATCTTATAAATGCCAGCATTAGATTAGAGCATGTACCGCACCAGTGGAAAGTAGCCAAAGTTATTATGGTTCCGAAACCCGGTAAACCGCTGACTGAAGTGAAGTCATTTAGAGCAATATCGCTTCTCCCGATTACATCGAAGGTCTTCGAGCGAATCCTTCTTACTCGTCTTAAACCAATTACCGACACAAATTCCCTCTTGCCTGATCATCAATTTGGCTTTAGAAGCCAACACTCTACAGTTGACCAAGTGCATCGAATAATCGATGTAATTGAACGAGCAATCGAGTGTAAGTTAGTCCGTTCAAGCGCATTCCTTGACGTTTCGCAAGCCTTTGATAAGGAATGCACGAAGGCCTAAAATATAAACTTCGGCAAGCCCTACCCCAGCAATGGTCTCCTATTTTAGGTTCATACCTGGAAGACCGACTCCTCCGTGTGAGACACGGAAACGAATGTTCCACTTTTAAGACAATAAAGGCGGGGGTGCCACAAGGAAGTGTGCTTGGCCCTCTGCTATATTTGCTTTTTACCCGCGATATACCGCAAACGGACAACACTGTCCTAGCCACATTTGCTGACGACACTGCCATTTTGGCAACGGCTAAACCAGTCGAAGAAGCAACTGCCAAGTTGCAACGTGCCCTTACACGGATTATCAATTGGACAAAGACTTGGCGAATCGCGCTTAATGAAAACAAGTCTGTCCAAGTGAACTTCACTCTCAATAAAATTGAGAATCCACCGGTGTTTATCAACGCAGTACGAATTCCTTACGCGAACGAGGCCAAATATCTCAAATATCCCAAATATAAAATGGAGAGTACACTTTAAGAAAAAACGTGAAGAGCTTGAAATCAAATATAGAGATATTTACTGGCTTATTGGAAAGTATTCCAAGCTTAGCTTAGAGAACAAACTGCTGTTATACAAGCAAGTGCTAAAACCGGTCTGGACATATGGTGTACAACTTTGGGGTTGTACTAAAAATAGTAACATTAACGTATTACAGACATTTCAAAACAAAGTTCTGTCATTCCAAGGTATTGTTAATGCGCCGTGGTACATTAGAAACGATGATATCCCAGAGACTTATGAGTCGAAAACGTTCAGAACGTAATTAAAATGTTTGCGCGAAAACATAATAATCGCTTACAAGGTCACACGAATATTTCTGTTCAACAGATCCTCGACAAGACAAATTGATTGCGCCGTCTGAAAAGAACTAAGCCTCTCGATCTAGCGCGGTGATTAGCAGCGCGTAATTTTCTAAAGTACACAGGAATTTTCAACGGAAAATCGCCTGCAGGATATCTTATAAAAACAAAATAAAATGCGATAGAAGAACTGCTTGTTGAGTGTGAACTCAGTCGTGGTTTGCATAAGGGAGGTGTTTTTTAGTGAGTAAGAATCTCACACTACTATAGGCTCCTGGCCTACAGTGTCTATGAAGATTTCTCACCTTCCCACGAAAAAAAATATTTACTAGGCAGATCCCTATAAAGTTTATGCGATAAACCCTTATGCCGGGCCGTATCAAAGGGCTGTGCAACGTCTAAAAATAACGAAGAGCAAATTAGTTTTTCCTCTAGTGTCCTCTTTATTATGTCAGTTATACGATGCACTTGGCCAATTGTCGAGTGTTTATTGTTTATTTCTAAACCCGAACTTATTGTTAGGGATAACATTTCTTACTTCGATAATTTTGTCTAGTCTTTTGAGAAGTACAATAGTTTCACGAAAATTTTTGACCATATCGGCAAAAGTGAGACTGGCCGATATGAAGTCACTTGTGGTGGTTGTTTAGGTATAACAATTATCTCTGCTATCTTCCAGTGATGTGGAACATATCTAAGTCTAAAACAGGCATTAGTTATATATTTAAGTTTTAGCAGGGCAATGCATGGCAATTCCTTCACGATCTGTGCAGTAATAAGGACATAACCCGGTGCTTTCCTATTAGATAGTTTCTGTACGCTTCTGACCTCTCTTAGCGAAACATAAGGTATATAATCCACATCAGTTTTGTCAACAAATTCAATGTTTTCATTCGCCATTGTAGGTGGAAAGACTTGAAAACATTTGTCAGGTGCTCAGCAAAGAGCCTAGCTTTACTTTTTGGGTCTGCGATCCATTTCCCATCGGACGTTTTTTCAATGGGGGATCTTGCAATTGGGGTCTTTTAAAACGTTATGCAGCCTTTCAAAGCGAGTAGTAGATACCGACTGAGGCTTGTTTTTTCCGTTGTTTTGTTGTGGCCAGTGGGGATCGAAGGTCAATAAATATTTCGATTAATTCTCTAAATGCATACCAAGTCCGTGGTTTTATTTGTAAGTCCTGCATTATTTGTTTGCTCTACTGGTATGCCATTGACTGTTAGGATCACAGGAGTATGATCCGAGGACAGGTCTTCGCTGCTCTTAACTTCACCTCTGTCCTATTAATTCCTTTCGTTAGGAAGAAGTCAATTATATCTGGTATTTCATTTGGGTTAGATGGCCAATAGGTTGGGCATTGTTCCTGCTTTGTAGAGCTCCATGCCTTTTGACGTTGTTAGTCTTGAATCCTAGAAGGTGTGTTTTGCGTTATGATCACCTCCAATGATGAAGTTACTCCCGAAGTAAACAGGGCAGTGAGATCTTCATCTCAAGGCGACAGTAAATCGCTGCTATTTTAAATTCTTTTCCTTTGGTATCTATGTTTATTGTTGCTACTTTCATGGAGTGTAATTCAGGTAAATCTTGGAGAAGACCATTTGCATTCCAGGTTGCAAATTGTAGGGCCTTAATCATTGTTCATTCATTTGGAATAAGATGAAGGACAAAGAAATGCAATACTTAATCCAAATGAAATTGCTACTTACAAAAATAGGTCTATACTGATGTAGCTGCATACTAGCGCTGCAAGTTTGTCCGCAAATTCAGATCTGAAAGTATCTATTGTATAAGGCTGCCGGATACGAGCAATGTTAAATATTTTAATTATTCAGAGGACAGACTCCAATATCTATTGGGGGTTGCGCTATCTACATTAAAAATCAGTTTGCGCTCAAAGCAATGAATTCATTTAACATAAATTCTGAAATTTTGGCAGAGCTAATTGAAACTACAATATTCTGGGTACTAGTGCACTGCGGTAGGCAGGTGCCTACGAGAAGATGTATGCATACCAAACCTTCTGTATGAAAACATCAAATTACAAATTTGTTGAGCGATCGTATCTTTACACCAGTCATAGCTGCTCAAATATTCTAAACTGCGTATTGTATCTCGAAAAATTAACGATTTATTGTTACTCACTTAACAATCGATATAAAAACAAATTAAATAACTATATTGCTGTCAGCTGCTTTCGATCTATGTGCGTATTTTAAAAGAAAGAATTTTTGTCTTCGTCTTGTCATGTATTTCAAATAAAAAACACAATTACCGTATATCACTTGAAATTTTAGTTATTCCTTCTGCATCTTTTCATCAATGTGTGCGTCACGTTTTCTAAGGAAACTGTTTGGAATAGCAATAGCTTTTTATAATTCTTAAATTGCCTTACAAGGTCACTACTGACTGGGGTCTTCATAAAATCATTTGTTGCTGCATTTAAAGCAAAATATCTACTTGGACTTGAGGTACCCTCGCGAAAAAAAAGTCGCAATGTGTGGGAGTTGTTGAGTAGGGGGGCCAGGGAACGGAAGTCTCCTCACTTGCTAATTAATTTATTCGTAAAATAGCCTCGTATTAGAGACTCTAGCGATTACGGGGTAGCACCATCTTGTTGAAATAATGCTCTGGGTTTGGACCGCGTAACAGATGCAGTCGTACCAACAGAAACTCATCAAACTCCTAGTTAAAAAAAAAGATTTCCTCTCGGAACGGATTGCATATCACACTGTGGGTTTTGGACAATGTATACGTTGTTGACGCATTTCTCTAGGGTTGTTAAGACACTAGTGCTTCAATACTAAACAGTATACCTCCAATAATTTTTACTGTCCGAAAACGTTCCAGAATTATCACTATCGTAAGAACCCTGTAGGATTTGCATCTTTGTGGTTGAAACTGTCGTCGTAGCTGATGTTGACGATCTCCCAAGAGTTCTTTAGACTATTTTCTATTCATGCCTGAAGCTTTGCGTCCACTACAAGATCGATTGAGTGTTCGGATATTACTTAACCGTCGAATATTAAAGTGAGGTCGAAAAGCCCAAATCACGAAATTCGCCGCTCTTCAACTAATGCTCGACAGTGAATGAGCAGTGTGACTCCAACCATGTGACTTCATGAAATATGTGAAGTAGTTGCACAGATTTTTGAAAGATTGACCCTCTAATGTAGAGTTGCGAGTTTCGCACAAACTTGAAGTAATCGTTGAAGAAATCAGAGGTATTATAAAATCATTACCGATTCCCACGGAGCAGTGATTCTACTCGTATGTGGCTATCATTCAGAGTCGTATTTTTGTGATATACGCTATCATAAGCGGCCTTAAAATCGAAATTCAAAAGACTTTTCATGATATGCCAAAATTGATTGATTGTTGACATTCAACGCTTGAAACTACGCTGATAAGGACCAATCGTTTGATTAACAAAAAGCTTAAGACGACGTTGAGAGGACTAATGCATCTATAGTTAGCGCAGACGAGAGGGTCACTTTTTTTAAGGATCGGAAATGCAAAGCCGAGATTCCATTCGTCCGACTATGTTTAAGAAATAACATATTTGCTGCATTCACAAAGTCATGTCAAGCTATTGAACAGCTAGGTTATCACTACCTTAGATATGGCGAGGTCGGATGTATGTAATGTTTGCCCATCATCGTGCAGGTTGAAGGGTTCATGCTGCTTAAAGGTGGAATGTTAATGGTCATCGCTGTTTAATGGTCTGTAAAAATAGTTCCCTTATTCGGCCTTGTTTTCTTGTACGTACTTTGTGTGTATGTGCTTTTAATCTTCTGTTAAAATTTCCGAACGCCTTTCCTACCATAACAATTTCAATTTCCTTGATCTTGTGTTTCTCGTGATCTTTTTTCTTTCTTCTGAGAAGACGATCCCTTCCTGTCCCTCCTCTTAGAGCTCATGTCCTGGTCTAGTACTGCTTCACAGTGACGCTCTATGGTATATTATCTCTGTTTCTCTACAGCCGTCATATATTATGGACTTCGCAGTGGTAGTCTGGGAAAACGTACAATATTAAGTGCGGTATCTCTGGCTTGTTGGCAGCTTTTTCACTAGATTGTCGGGTTAAGATGCTGGCGGCGGAAATTTTGAGAGTCGCTTGATCGGCAAGGGACCTGGGAATTTCTTGTAAAGGGTTTTCCAATAGGAACTTCACAACTTTGAATTTAATTTTTGAACGCACTCTTTCACTAGTCATCAAACTGTCAATTTATTCAGTAAACTCAACATTTTCATCATGGTAAAGTAGACGAACGAGCAACGTCTGCAAAAATTTCTACCGAAATTCGGAATCGGTGACTGCAACTTTAAGAGCGTTAACTCCAATTTTTGCTCGTAATTCTCGCCCTAGTAGACAGGCAATAACAAGTTTAGTGCAAACATTTGAGTCTACGTACTCGTTGTGTGATGTTGCTGTGTCAGTGAGACAACGGGTTGGTCGAAGTGTCGAAAATATCGCTGCCGTTCAGGCGTCCATAGCAAACGATCCAAATTAGTCAATTCCACGGCGTTCTCAAGAATTGGGCATCGCTCAGACCACATTATGGCGTATTTTGCATAAGGATCTTGGTTTACACCCATACAAGATCAAGCTGACTCAAGAATTGAAGCCGATGGACCATTTGAACTGACGTACGTTCTCCGATTGGGTTCTGGAGAAGATGCGCCAAGATGATGAATTTCATCGCAAAATCATCTTCAGTGACGAAGCTCATTTTTGGCTCAATGGGTTCGTCAATAAGCAAAATATTCGTTATTGGTTGAGTGAAAACCCACATGTGCTTCATGAATCACCACTTCATCCACAAAAAATAACTGTTTGGTTCGGTTTGTATGCCGGACTTGTCGGAATTGTCAGCGTTGTCGCACCATGATCACCGATTATTTTTGGCTCGAATTAGAAGATATGGACTTGGACGATATGTGGTTTCAACAGGATGACCCCACAAGCCACACAGCACATACCACAATCGATTTATTGAAGAGTAAGTATGGTGAACGTGTTATCTCAAGAAATGGGCCAGTCGATTGGCCGCCTCGTTCGTGCGATTTAACGCCGCTTGACTATTTTCTGTGGGGCTACGTTAAGTCATTGGTTTATGCCAACACGCCGACGACGTTGGAATATGAACGAAGTCGAGTTCCATTCATAAATGTTTTGATTGTACTTCAAGCCGATAATAAAGTTTTTGAAATATCTCAAATGGTTTACGTTTTATTTAAAAAAAAAAAAAAGTTTTCAAGTCCTTATTGGAAAACCCTATATATGCATCTTTTTGATGTCAATCTTCCTCGCACTATTACGCTTCTTAACGGTATTAGAAATTCGTAATAAGACCACAATAAGGTAGTGGCCCGAGTTATTGTTGGAACCACGCAACATTCGGAATAGTGAAGGCGCGACAAGATAAGCCGTCAGCTTATGAAATATTTCGAAACACGAAAGCTTATCAATGACCGGCAGTACGGTTTTCGTAGTAACTGGTCCACTGGTGATTTGATGGCATGTCTCACTGAAAAGTGGAACCAAAGCGTACATTAATCTGGCAAAAGCAAGATAGTTGCACTTGACATTTCTAAGGTATTTGACAGAGTTTGGCATCACGATCTTTTATCGAAAATCTCTTCTTCAGTATATTAGAAATTACGTTTTGAAACGTTCAATTCAAGTTGTCTTGGGCAGTTTTAAGTCCGATATCCACAAAATAAATGCTTGTGTGCCCCATGATCTCTTGTCTGCTACTTCTCCAATTTATTTCTTTGCTGATGTCAGTACTCTCTGCTTTTCATGTTCGTTCCCGCACTCACTTCCCTGCTCTTCAGCTGTAGAACGGGAACCGCAGCGTATGTTAAGCTTATTAAATTCCGATATAAACAGCATTACTAAGTGGGGAACCACGAACAGAATGGCATTGAATGCTTCCAAAAAACAATGCTCCCTGGTGTCGTTAAAGCGAAATTTAAACACTCAGCCATTATTCATGAATGACACTTGCTTCGTCGAAACCAAAAAACATTCCACTCTCGGTACACACAGATGAATACCTACGTTTGAATGAGCACATATTTGATGTAAGAAGTACTTTCCCCCCTCTGATGTGGCCTCAATATATAACGGACTCATCTACCAAAATTGTAGTAAAATACTAATATCTGGTCAGGTGCTCTTAAAACCTCTCCAAACCTGCTGGATAGGATTCAAAACCGTGGGATAAAATGCATAGGAGATGCTAATAACACTCAGGCAATTGGTAACATCGAACACTAACGGAATGCCTCATGCTTCACCTTGTTCTATTGGCGTTACTGGTGGTAAACTAGTGGTGACAATTTTAGCCTACACTCCAATTGTACCGAGGTGCTCTCTAAAAGTCAAAGCGTTTTGTCTAAGCCAGCTTCTAGAAACAAGCCCATATAAATACAAATAGCTGTTGCCTGACTTTTCGGAACGAACGCTAGCATATGTTTTTCATCCTTCTTACATCCAATCGCACTTCTTGGAAGGCTGTTAAATCTGCTTTGCAGTAGTCTAGGGTCTCCAAATCTTGTAATCTGCTAAGACACCCAACATTATACGTCCAGTACCGAAAACCGAAAAAACAGTGGTATCATTCATATTCCAGGATTTCTAAGTCTTTCCCTGCGAAACAGTGAGGGAAATCTAGTCACCTGATTTGTGCGGCGTGACGCTGAAAAATACATGGCTTACTGTGTAATTCGTCGGAAGCAGTTCCTCTGAACTGTTCTAAGTGCGCAAAGGATTTCGGCAAGGAGATGTACTATGATTTCTTCAATATAAAGCTGGAATAGATAGTTTTTAGGGCATGTATTGACACTAAAGGCATTATCTTCAACAAATGTCTCCAGCTGCTGAGATACATCGACATCATTGTGGGCGTCAAAGAGACTTTTACAGCATTGAAGAACAGGTGGAACGAACTTTCCTTATGAGGATGAAACCAAGTAGATGTTATCAACAAACATGAAAGCAACTGTTCACCGAAGGGCCAAAATAGCACCGTTGGCAGTAATATATATATATATTATTGAAGTAAAAATTAACTCCACGAATGACATCTTGGTGGAGATTTGCCGAATACTTACCCCAGGGAACCTCTGCTTTTTTAGTTTGGCGAAACAAATGGGTTCAAGACTTCTTGGTCGTTAGACGAAATACATGCTCGACAAAACATAAAAATATAGAAACTTGTGAACATATACCGCTTTGGTTTGAGTGACTTGGAAACGCGTTTGACTGACCACTTTTCCACTTACACACAATTTCCGCTTTGTCAGTTCCTTCTTTGTGATTCTCACTGGTTGGAATTACTATTTTTTTTTTTATTAATTTAATCAAATTCATTTCCACTTGCATCACATATGAAAACATTCTCATGTTCCGTAAAGAAGCGCAACTCGTACTTGAAATATGCATACCCCCACGACCTACGTATGCCATTGCGAAAAATGGGCAAATTATGCAAAATCATCAGACTACTTTGTATTCCGCCAACACCGTAGACCACAGTACTGACCTTCTAAGTTCTACTCGTATACGGAACATTACAAAACAGTTTTTCAACTGCCCTTCCTGCTTCGATTGTTCAAATTCAAAATGCAACACCTCTTGGTCTGTTAGATACGCCGCATGGCAAATGTTACTAGTAGACCACCACAATTTCGCATGCACTCATTTGTCAGTTTCTATTCATTTGGAGGTTACATCATAACCCCCCATTTACCAGAAATCTCATCATATGTGCGCTTTGGAAAATCGTGATCTACTCTGACGTCAAATTCGGCAAGTAAGGCAATAAAGCAACAACCGCGCAAGCAGATCGCCAGCAAGTGTTTTATTAATTTCAACATCATCTCATCATTGAGCTATTAATTAAGCGAAACTCGGGAAACACGTTTAATGTAATCGTTCTGTAGATTTATACTCGCATCTTACGGTTTGAATTTTGTTGAATTTTTTTGTGGGAACGATTTCAATTAGCCTGTGATTTCGTGAGAAATTGTTGCCACATACGAGTACTTGGCATGGAACTAGTTGTAATGACGGATTCGATCAAAATGATTTTTTCAAAGTAGATTTGGCTAATTGAATGTTAGTAATGTTGCCGATAGACGGCTTACGTACGTAAATATGTTTTTGTGTTCTAATGGTCACTGAGTAGGTGGATAGAGAACATTTTACATCTCGAGTTGGGCAATACGAGTATTCTAAAATAAAAATGGTACAGGTTTCTAATAAATTGTGCCGCTAAAGAAAACACACCGGTTGAACGTTAAATACAGAATGATTTATTTTATCGATATATGATATGGATACATGACAGTTCGAGAGTGTTACCAGATGTACAAATTACTTTGAATATACATGGTTTAACTTTATATATACATGGTATAATATGGTATAATACATGGTATAACACCCCCATCTTAAGATAAATAATAATATTTAATTTCACAAACAGCAGTTGTTACACCTTTTTCAAACTCATGTTCTTTTTATAATCTTGTATTTCAAACGAATATATAAATAAATATTTGTATTGATAAATAAATTATTTACATTAATCCATATTTATGTTTTTGTTTTACTTATTCATAATTTTCATTTCGAAACCTTTAGTAATTAATATAAATTTTATGTACATATATTAACAAAAAAAAACTTACTAAAGTTCACAATTTCGATCACACCGTCTTAATAACATAATCTCTCTGGAACTTTAATCTTATCTCTTGGCCTTAAGGACCTATTACATTCGTATTTTCGAACTTGAGAATCAGAGCAAGAATTATTCGATATTGCCGGCGTTTGTATATTCTCCTTATTAGTACCATCATCTACTTTGTTTGCGTAACCTGTTTCTGGAGTTGGAAGTTCATCTTTGTTTTCGGCATTCACGATATTTCTTGGATTAGACAAATTTGAGTTATTTTCAACATCGTTTTTAGATGATTGCTCCCTCCTATCATCTAACTCATCATCCGCATGGCCCCTAGTCCTTTCGGTATAGAATTGGCCTGTCTTTATTATCTGATCGGAATGTCTTTTGGTTAGTTTTCCTGTATTAGCCTCCTTACACATAAACATAGTTCGACCTAACTTTTTATCTACTGTACCTGGAATCCAACCTTTATGAGCTTGCTCTGCGTAATTTCTAAAGTAAACCCGGTCTCCTTCTTGAAAATCTTTTTCTATTGTCCTTCCTTTATTATAATTTCGAAACTGATCCTCGGTGTTAGTTTTAATATTTGGACGAAGTCGATCAAAACGTGTAGAAACATGGTTTCTCAACAATAAAACTGAAGGTTTTTCTCCCGTGGTACTGTGTGGTGCATTTCTGTACCCAAACAAATACCTTTCGAGCTGTGTGTGTATAGTGTCTTTACTATTGGCAGAAAGCTTTTTCATGGCATTTTTAAATGATTTAACCGTGTTTTCAGCAGCCCCATTACTTGCAGGATGAAATGGTGAGGAAGTTATATGGTTTATGCCATTTAAGCTACAAATTTTTTTAAAATCTGCTGAAACAAATTGAGCACCGTTGTCCGTAACTAATGTCTTCGGCAAACCGAAACGGGAAAAAATCTCTCTTAATTTTATCAGCGTGTTTTTCGTATCAGCTCTAGGCACTTCAAAAATTTCTGGCCACTTACTAAACGCATCTGTAACTATTAGAAACATTTTGTTTTGAAACGGACCGGCATAATCCACATGTATACGCTCAAACACAAAATTTGTTTCAGGCCATTTGACTAAATGCGCCTTCGCTTGTTCGGGCCTTGCCTGCACACAAAGCTGACAATCTTTTGAAACTCGTTCAATTTCCTCTTCTAATTTTGGCCACCAGAAATAAGATCTTGCGATTCCCTTCATTTTTGATGCCCCTAAATGAGTGGCATGTAATTCTCTTAAGACTTTTTGTCTTAATTTTTCTGGGATTATTACTCTATACCCCCACATAAGAACTCCCTCTTCTATATTAAGCTCAAACTTTCTTTTGAAATATGAAATCAAATCCTTTTCGACGTTTCCTGGCCACCCATTTTGAACGTATCTATAAATCTTCCCCAATGATATATCCCGCCTTGTTTCATCTTTAATTTCCTGAATACGTACAGGTACAAATTCTTCAACCAAGTTTAAATATTCAATACTTTCAATTTCTTCTACATGATTTACCTCCAATGGAAGCCTTGACAAGCCATCTGCCGCAGCATTGTCGGAACCTTTAACATAAATTAGATCGTAATTGAAATAAGATAAATATATCGCCCACCTCTGAAGCCTCCCCGCTGCCACTGGGATACCCTTATTTTCACCAAACAATGCTTGAAGAGGTTTGTGATCTGACTTTATACAAAATCGTCTTCCCATAAGGTACTCGTAAAATTTGCGGACACCCCAATAAATAGCTAATGCCTCCTTTTGTATCACTGCGTAGTTTCTTTCGGACTTGGATAAGGTTCGAGAAGCATATGAGATCGGTCTTTCACCGCCATCAGGCATTTTATGTAAGAGAAAAGCCCCGATTCCATATTCTGATGCATCACAAGCCAAAACAATCTCGTGTTTTGGATTGAAATGCACCAAAACGTCATCTGAAATCAACTCTTTCTTACACTCATTGAAAGCCTTCTCACAGTCCCTATCCCACCTGAACTCTACGCCCTTTCGTAAAAGCCTGTACAAAGGAGCAAGTAAACTTGATAAATTGGGGATAAATTTTGCATAATAGTTTACCATCCCCGCAAAAGCTCGTACTTCAGAGACATTACTAGGTTTTGACAACTCAAGTACAGCTTGTACCTTCGTCGGATCTTTTTTGACCCCTTCCTTACTCACAACATAACCTAAATAGTTTATTTGAGGTTTAAAGAAAACGCACTTTTCTCTGTTCAACTTGAGACCTGCCTCTTTTAACACACTCAAAACCTTTCTTAAATTGGCTATATGTTCCTTAAGATCTTTTCCTGTTACAACAACGTCATCTAATAGGTTTGCTGTACCCTCGCATCCTTGAAGTGTCTTTTCAACTTCTCTTTGAAAAATTTGACAAGCGGGTTTTGTGCCATAAGGCAACCGAAGAACTTGAAAAATGCCCTGATGTGTGCTCCAAGCTAGTTTCTTTCCTGTTTCTTCGTCGACGCGAATTTGATTATAAGCTGCAGTAAAGTCTAATTTAGTAAAGAGTTCACCTCCTACTAAGGAATTCAAAATATCCCAAACAAGTGGAATCGGGTGGTTTACATCCTCCAAATAGGTATTAACTGTTACTTTATAATCGGCGCACACACGAATTTTTCCATTCGATTTAAGAACTGGTACCAAAGGAGTACCCCACTCCGAACTTTGAATCTTCAATAAAGCACCATCATTAACAAGCCTTTTCAACTCCTCGTCCACCTTTGCCTTAAATGCAAAAGGTATTTTTCTTGGCTTACAAAACTTTGGTTTGGCATTGCTCTTGAACTGTAGTGATATTATTGCATTTTTATATTCTCCTAGTTTTCCATCGAATAAATCATAAAACTCATCGCAAATACCCCTAGCCAACTTGTCTAAATTATCTTCTGACTTTTCTGTAAAATGCTGATTTATAATCTCTTTGCTTTGTATGCCCCATGTAATACCTAACAACTTCATTATGTCTCTACCAATAAGTGGTTTCTTATTGACATTATCTACATCAACGATTTGAAAACAACCCCAAACTTTCTTATTCATAAATTCAATTGGTATTTTAATTTTTCCTAATGGCACCAAAACTCCACCATCATAATTACGCAAACAAATGTGGGTATCTTCTAACTTCTCATTCAATTTCCTTAAGCAACATAACGGCAACACCGAAGCCCCAGCACCCGAATCTAGCTCTACTAACATCGGAATATTCTTTAAATTTAGTTTAATTATAATAGGATCTACTTTAAGATTATCACAATTACTTAAATTAAATAGCTCAATTTCATTAAAATTTTCTTGTAAATAATTAATTTTATGTTTTGGACTTTTGCATGCAATTTCTATATGTCCTTTTTTTACAATTTCTACAAATACATTTTTTATACTTGCAAGATTTGAATAGATGTCCTTCTTTACCGCATGCGAAACACACCCTTCTGTCTTTCTCTGTCACCGTCTGTTGCTTTTCCTGTCGTCGAATTGTTTTTTGTGCTTCACCACGATTGCTTACATTTTTGCAACTGCTTCCCTGTAGTCGATGTATGTCCGTCTCCTTCTCTTTTAGCGAGACCTCCCGTTGTAACGCAACTTTCAAGATGTCAACTAACGGCTTTTCCACCTGTTCTTCACACACACGGTCTAGTATTGGACCTTTTACCAGCCCCGTTAGGAAGCGATTTTTAACAAATTCCTCTAACAAATTGCCAAACTTGCAATACATCGCCACGCTCCTTACCCGCACCAACCAGCTATTTACCATCTCTCCCTGATTCTGCTTCAAATCAAAGAATTCGATACGTTTTCTGATGATTGAAGACGTTGTCTCGAATTGGGACCTCATAAGCTCCATCAGCTCATCGAACAGAAGCTCCTTTGGTTTCTTGGGGAACACCAGCTCTCTTACGATCTCATATGCTCGATGACTTATGGTTGTCAATATGACCGGCACCCGCCTGGTATCCTCCACGTAGTTAGCCAAAAAGTACTGCTCCAATCTTTCTTCATAAATACTGAAGTCATCCTCCAAATTGAATGATGGAACAGAGCCCACGTGACCAGTGCTACGCACAATCGTAGTAGTACTTACAGGCGTGCTAACATTTTGTGGTGGATCTCCTTCGCGTATCATACTCGTCGCCAATGTAATAAATTGTGCCGCCAAAGAAAACACACCGGTTGAACGTTAAATACAGAATGATTTATTTTATCGATATATGATATGGATACATGACAGTTCGAGAGTGTTACCAGATGTACAAATTACTTTGAATATACATGGTATAACTTTACATATACATGGTATAATATGGTATAATACATGGTATAACAAGGTTGAATGTGGGTTTAGTTTAAATAGTACTAAGGAGAGTGTATGCCTAAATCACAGGCATGAATCAGATGTATATTCCGCAAGCCGCACAGTTACAGAATAAATTTCATCACGTGCTTTTCTCGTCTATTAAATCGTAACGAATCCGTGCTTTTTATCAGGATTAAAGGTTACCCTAGCTATGAATGTTGAGCACTGTTTTCCTGAAAAAATGTCATGTGCTGCAGGGAGGCAATTAATCATCGGATACACAAAATGCGGTATTGTGTCTCAGCACTAACTCCGCTATAGTCGGTCGATAATGAAAGAAGAACGGGGTTCGGTGAGGATAACCACAACCAACATTCTACTGTATGCGAAATACTCGGAACTTCAGTAGAACGCATGTTCCATGATTACATTGGGGGAACCTCCAAAATGGAATCGACGGTGACGAGGCAGATCCAGCGATAACCTCATGCGAGCTACTCCATCATATTCGAAGCTCAGGTCATATGTGGTTTCTTTGGCACCAACCCAGATTGCTGGAACAGAAATGGTGATAGAATCAACGACAGCGAACAAAATCTCGTAATGGGATACTGGGACTATCATTTGAAGGATCTGACCTTCAGAGTGGGGTTTATTGTTAAGCAACAAGAGCTTTGTATATGGACGAACTATCTGTTGACGATCCTAACAAACGGAAGGCAGACAACGAATTTTAGATAGCAACGTGGAATGTTCGGGCCCTAAACCAATACAAAACAGATATAACAGATGTGAAAGAGTTGCAAATGAAGGGGCCAGGAATAGAATTATTGCATTCACTATGATGATTGCTATAGAGATCAGAAGGATCACCTTTTTCGACGTGAATTTTTCATGAAAGTAAGATTAGAGCAAGAAGTATTGAGGTCCACACATTTGACCGAATATCAGACTTTTGAGCATTGTCCGAAGACAAGAGATTGTCCTTGAAGACTTTAATGCCAATTTAGAAAAGGAGTGCTTCTTTGACGAAACAGTTCAAAAACATAGTCTATCTAGGATAAAGCGCTTACTACGTAGTTCAGATTCTGCCATAAGACTACATTTAGAAAATCTACAGCGCGAAGGGATTTTCTCCACTGCTAGGTCTACCAAAAACTATGCTGACCAAGCATCCATTCATCGAAACTAGATGATTCTTTGAAGTTTGGCGCAAGACGGAGTGGCATGATAACATGAACTCTTATACCATCGCATAATTGAAGCATGTCATAGATACCCACAATCAAAAACGCGTTCTGGAAAATTTTTCAACAAACACGTAATTTCAAAATAATTGCTGCAAGTATTATTCAGATGACAAACAGCTCCTGTCACTTTTTGTCCTGTTCCGAGTTTTGGCGGAGTTTCCAAGCTTCTCTATACATCAGTTCGATTTTTTTAAATTTTTTCTCTAGATAAAGGTCGAGACTTCGCATCCAGCTCAAAGCTTTATAATATCTCCTCTACCTTTCAATTGCTTGCACTTTGTATCTTTAAAGCTATTATCATTGTTAGCCAACCCGATTCGAGCGTCAGAGAGGAAAGCGCGTCATCACAGTTACTTACTTTCCTTTGTCTTTTCCTTGTTTTCATGTGGGTACTTTTTTCATGACATCCAATTTCCGTCCTCCCGAATAACAGCCTTTTCTTCTTGCAGTGTTAGTTTTATCCTGTCATTCCATTATAGGAGAGCCGGGGATGCATCTACAGGTGGAGTACTGGCTTCCCTCAACCAGAGGGTTGTAACACTGGATTCCTCAAAACAAAATGCACAGGAAATGGTCAACAGAGAGTGCTAGGAAGCCTTATTCCCCTCGACCGAACTTGAAGTGGAAGAAAAAAATGTTACTTCAACTCTTCAGTTGGTGTTGGACATCTACCGACCTGGTTTGTCTTTTTTGCCAATGTTGGGCGAGTATTGTTTGCAAAACTTTCTGCTTGGGCAACATCTTTGCGCTGTGCGGTGCATTTGCCTCAGTTTTTTTTTCTTTTTTTCAACTGCATCTTAGGTGCATCTTCTAGAACCCGATTAACCTTCCAAAAAAGAACACGTTAAAAGCAGTACTGTAACCAATCATGTAACTTTCCTGAAGTACTTACGAGTTAACTATAATAGACTTTGCTTCTCCGGCATATCGGAAATACAGGCTCGGAAATTATAGGAGTGGTTACTATAGTATATCAACTGGAGCCTCTAGAATATCTGCGCCCCGGCAACGGTTTAAAGACCACGGGTGGATTATCGCTACTGCAAATACCACCTCGTATACAAAAATCTGTCATTTCACCTGGGTTATTTTCCGAACTTTAGGATCTTTGACTTTCCACAGCAAGATAAAGCAACTCAAGGAAGGAAGCTGCTCAGCTCTTTGGTCTTCAAATTTAGAACTATGCAAGTGCCGATTAGCCATGAAGCCTCTGATAGTATTATAATAAAAGCACTGACATGTACAATGTTCATATCGAAAATTCCCAGGAACTTTCATACATTTTTGAACTAGATATCGAGCGTACTAGGATCCTCACGATAAATACTAAATACGTTACCATGACCTGACAATGAAGCCTTTGATGGCGTTTTTTTTGCCCGATACATGCTCATTTTACAGTGGATGGAAAAGCAATTTTTGCCTGTGCTTTGAAAACTGAGTTTTTTTCTTCATCCGAAATGCCTGCGCCCTAGCCCAAAAATAAAGAGCTACTTGCTTCGCCTACTTCAGAAAGTCGGAATAACATCTTCTAATTACAAATATATCAAGAGGGCTCCTTCACATATCATCGAATTTGCAGTTCCTTCAAAGTCCATCAGTTTTCATTCCGAGAATGTTTGATGTTTGTAGAATATATTTTCCTTACTGTCTTTGAAATCGCACATCATTTTGATGGGTTTGCTAAGTCGTTTTATGGTGGTCACTGCAATAAAGGCTCAAATTGATATCCAGCATATATTTTGCATCAATTAGTGAACTCAATAGCTTGGATATTTTGTCCGAAGTCACAAAATGGTATTAAATATTGGGACTACCTAATTTTTTTTTTCTCATTAATCTGAGCTTAACGTAGACTACGCTGGAATCTGTGACCTAAACAATTAATTTTAGGACCGTTGATTTGCCCGTTAATCCCTTTTCCAATTTAGCTTTACCTCAGATACTATTGTAATATCGGCTTCTTTAGAAATTTATCTCCTGCAATCGATGCCAAATTTACAACTCCCAGGGAATTGCGAATCGTTGATTAAAGTGGCTCTTTGGCTTTTGGAATGACAGGCCTCTTTAATGTCTTTCTAGTTTTAGAAAGTAATACTACGAGGAGTAGTACTTATCACCTGTTACTGAATCAAAACACTTCTGGAAACCGATTTCAGGAACTGGTGCTCTCAGAACCTATACTAGGCATTTTGCAGGATCCCTATACTTTGCGAATAATATCATTTTAGCCGACTTCCTGTATCGAAAGTCTATCCTAAGAAGACGTTCTTATTTAGTAGCAATGATTTTTCAGATACAACATTTCGCACTAGATTACGGGCAGCGATCTGAAAAATATTGATAAAATGGACGAACTACGAGGCAAATTCTCAAAAAATTCTTAATTTGAAAACGGCTATCGATGCTTCTTTTGTTAAAATCACTTCCTAGATATTATTCTGATTGCCAAGTAGTCTGACTTGGTCATGTTGTAGTAATTGATGTCAGTTTGTTAATCTTGCAATCGTAAACACAAATCCATAAAATAACACTATTGTGTAGTGAGATACTCAGAAATAGGAGTATGTACTATCAGTATCTAGTACGTGATCACTATGTCCAATTCCACAGAAACATTCACTTAGATCTTGGCGCATATATCATGTGTGAAGTTTTTCCATGTTTTTTGCTGGTTCTTTCTGTCTACATTTGCATATTCTCTAGCAATTTTTAGAGGCATATTCTTCTTCGAAAAAAAATATAAAGGCAAAGGTCGAATAGAAAGGTAATTAGCTGTTTACCCATGCGTAAGCGAATTTTTCTTGACCACATCAAGATAAGCCCAAGATAAAAACATCGACCGCACTATGTATTCAAATCGCAGTCGCACAATCACTGACAACCGTCAATGATGTCGAAATGTGCTACAAAAATCCACAAAAACAATCCACAATTCTTTCGAAATCGCATCAAAATTATGTCACAACTTGCAGCCGTTTTTTCGTGTTGCGTTTCTCTTCATCCTTACGCTCAGCTTGAAAACCTAATAACAATTCCTTTTCTGTGTAACTCGGTCACACGGATACTGAATATAAATAATCCATGTAACAACAATCGTCTACTTGTCTTCTAGTACAACTATCCGTTCCGTACAACACTTAAACCAGTTCGATTCAAGTACCTCTTGCCCTACAAAAAAACTACAATAAACCTCCACTCTGACCGGCACCAGGATTTCCCCTATTTGCCATCTACTCATCCAAAACCCAACAACGATGGGAGGGAATACACAACAATGAAACCACAACTTTACACGATAACTACACCATCACTGGCCATAGATACTTGTACGAGTACAAATAGGAAAGTGCATCTTCATCTCAAGGAAAGCCGAGAGCGGGCACAGATAGCGGAAGGCAATATTTATCGTCACTCTTTGACTTTTTCGTGTAAAGCGTTAATGGGAAATTCGATGCGCCCAATGACGTATCCTGTATCCATTTCATAATCCCAGTAATAAATTTCTGATCCGCCAGAGACCAACCAGACCAGAGCAGTGCCAAAATCGTTCAGTCAGTCTGCGGCGCCATTTAAAATTCTGATATCCAATTGTGGTTGGGGCGGTTCACCTGTCTTAAATTGAGTATGACCTTTACGAACGGTACACGTCCAGAAAGCCTGTTTGACATTCATATTCCCTTGTCAAACAACTTGGTAGACAGCGATGAACACTGAAAGAGAGTACAATCTGGATCCGGTAAATGCTGGTACTCATAGGATTACATAATGACAATAATTGTAAAGACATCAAAATTGCATAACTGCGTAGCTAAAGCGCCTTTCTGAATGAAATGGAATCGGGACCTAGTTTTCACTTTTCTGATAGAGTTAGATGGAGATAAGCAAAAGTGGAAGAAGAAGAAGAAGACGTTAGTGTGGTGTGACCACGCCAGTGAGCTGCTAGAAATGTGTGCCATCGAAGCCAGTCGAAGTCTAGAGACAGACGAAGCATCTATCTCGTTACGTGCATTGTGGCATCCGATGTTAGTCAATGCGAGCGATTGGTTCCATCACAGAATTTTATTACCCTCGTAACCTTATGCATCGAATAGCCGCTAGCGATCTGATTTTCATGCTTCACCTGAAAGAGAATGCAAATATCCGTTGGGCTTTGGATGATTAGGTGTGGTGCACCGAGTGCCACACACATTAGGTTTAGTCTGGCGCGCTGTGGAATTTTGATTTGAATTTGGGATTGGTCGTCCGAAGACGGAAAAATCATCGAAAAATCAAACATATGTTATATTTGCAAGATATGCATATTTTAATTGTAATATCTGAAATTCAGCAACTCTGAATGGTTAATTATGCCGACTTGGCAACTTATGGAAAGTCTCGAGATCAACTTAACTACCAGATCAAGCTTAATAAGGGCTGCAAAATGGGCAACATCTCCATGTTTGACGCACTTGGTAGATAAGTTGTTATGGGACAGTTTACTGATCAGATTGATGCTTAGACGCTGCTCATTGATACAATACATGTAGGCGGGAGTCACTTCCATCGTAAGCACTTGGTCTCTCAGCAGCGACGGCGAATGGTAACCCAAAGTCGAGAAACCTAAAAAAATAAGAAGAAACCAATGATGACTTTGGACATATTTTGACAAAAATCAGTTACAACAACTTGAAAACTCAGTAGCAGCAGTGGACTTAGGGATTTGCTATTTGGGTATCAATTAAACCTCTTGTACCAGTAGCATTACATCGACATAACTTGCAAGAAATGTTGCAAGAGGAGAGGACAGGAGTTGGATGTTGCAACAGAATCTATGAAGAAGAAAATATTAGAAATCAACGAACAGAAAAAGATTTATCATGTAAGCGCCCTGCTACATGCGCCTTGAAAGTAAAAATCTGCAGTAGATCGGACTACGACAATATACATATATATTTGGATATATGTAGTCACAAGAATGTACAATTTATGGTAGCAAAAAATCCAACCTGCAAACAACTCATTTTTCGGTCGTTAAAAAATGTTCCACTGAAATCTGGAAAGACTTTGGAAGCCTACGCACATGTATTCGGTTCACAGCACCTAGAGTTCTGGACGCGATACAAAGACATGGATTGCTTATCTTTACAAACAGAGCATAGATGGAAGATTGTACTCTGATCGCTATCAGCGATAATTTTTGTATCGAGGTTATCAGGGTTATGTGCTACATACCCTTTTTTTCCTGTCGGAAGAGAGTACTCAGACAAAGAACTAGTCCTTCTACTGCTTCTAAGTTCCTTTTCATGGAATTTATCAGCCTTTCGAAAAAAGACGAGTAAGCGCTTCAGTGATAAAGTGCCTACAGTACCAACACCCACTAAGTCAACTCCAAATACTTGCAGCATGGTAAGAGTGTAAGGCAGAAATTCATAGAGGTAGTGCTCCGCGGTGTCATCATCGCTCTCACAGCAAACGTCGCAGAGTATTGTATCGCTTATGCCAGAAACCATAAGCAGCCTGTAATCATTCCTAAATGAAATGAAAAGACGCTGACGTCTTAGAGAGGTAGGAAAGCATTTAATTGATCTATCGCCAATCTGCAGAGTATGCTCAAGTGAAACTCATCTGTCAGTTGAATTCGAAACCGAGGACACAGGCAAATCTAACGCAGTTCGGTGAAGTCTATTCTCAAACTAGCGTGGAAGTCGTAAGAGGGTTCACCAAAGCTCTACTCTCATCTTGGCTGTTGCTACAATTGTAGATGCTTCGCCCCCTTCACTGATTCTTCCGGGTTCTAGATCGGTTTTGGAGTCATGCGTGAAGACCCGACTATATTCCTTTCCTGGCTCAGATTCTGGCCGAATCCAGTCCTGGGCACAGGGAAAGTCGATTTCATATTTTTGCGCAATGGATCTCGACTATACTCTCGACGCTTTTCAGCATGAAGGAAGTCAGACTTATAGGTCTTGATTTTCGGTATAATGGCCACTCTCACTGTTCCGCCAGTGTTCCGGTATATAAGCCAGTGTCAGGCTAGCAGTGAAAATTCTCTTCAGAGTTGGCAACGGCTGGTCTATACCTTTTTATAACATAACTGGGTATACACCATCGGTGGCAGGTGAATTGAAGCTATCAAAGGAAACACATCGTGTTTAATGGCCACGTCCGTCACCACAACCGATGGTATATATTTACAAGCCACGACGTGTTGTATTGTTCAGCTCACTAGCAGCTTCGTTGATAGGAGCTACTATTGAGCTGATTTCTACTAGGTTGTCTGCGAAGTGAGACTAAAGCATGAGACGGAGAGTTTCTGCTTTCGACTCCGCATAGATACCGTCAGATTTTCTTTTTGCTTCGATCTGTAAAGACTCCTCCAAATTAGTCTGAAGTGAAATGTTAAAGTTTTCTAGTTTATTTAAGAAGTCGCTGCAGATCTGCAATCCACCAAGGAACTGTCGGTATGAGGGATTGCTTTCTTGCTGAACATGACACTATAAAACATTTAGTGAGGGTAGCATTCAGATTCTGAACAGCTTTCTATAGCTTTTATTCTGTTGTGAGCTTAGGGCGAGCACTATTGGCCGAGCCGAGCTCTTCCATAAATCGTGGCGAGATCTCGTATCCAGTTCAGTTTAAATGCATTTTTATTTAACTAATTAATTTACTCTTACATTCTCGACAAAAAAATGCTTAAAAATTTGATTAAATAACTTAAAAATAAACTTATTCTAACTTACTGGCCCCATGCGGGTGCTCTAAGCTAAGCCTAACACTTAAACTATGTCTTTCGACGAATCGTACAGTCTAATTTTATATTCAATTTATCATTACTTAATACTAGAACTAAGAAAATATATTTTAAGTAAAAACTTAGGACTGTTTTTTTTTATATTACAAAAACTTAAAACTAGAAACTTATAGACTACCTAAAAATAAATCTTAATCTACCTAACCTACTTACATCTAATACATTCACATACATAAATATACATATATATCCATAATACTGTAAAATGTTTGTGTGGGTACAAATAATAGAACTTATTCTTTTCAATACAAATCCCTTTATTCAGTACAGTTGTCGATGAAATGGATGCTCACACGAAAATTCATCGCAGATGGTGGGTGCACCCGATTAACCAAAACAGGTCAGCTCAGGGTGACTACCAGAACCTATTGGAGGAAATATTGCTATACGATGAAGAAAAATTCTTTTGCTACACTAGAATGGAAACAAGACAATTCCAGTACTTATTACAACTAGTAAAACCCCATCTCACAAAGTATAGTCATCGGCAAGGACTACCAGAAGCGCTACGATTATTTGTCACATTAAGGTATACATCTATAATAGAATCAAACAAAACAACGAAAAACTAGATTAATTTGTGGTAATATATTTCAGACATCTAGCTACAGGCGACAGTTATAACTCGCTACCATTTGCCTTTCGCATAGGCAAATCAACCGTTCAAGCAATTATCCCAGAAGTTTGTGATGTTCTGTGGACCGTATTGATGCCTATTTATGTACCTTCAATGTCAGCAGCGGATTGGGAACTCATCGAGAAAGAATTTTTCCATTTATGGAATTTCCCGCATTGCGTAGGAGGAATTGATGGAAAACACATCACGATTCAAGCACCCAGAAATAGTGGATCGCAGTATTTTAATTACAAAAAAAACTATAGCATTGTTTTGCTTGCCGCAAGTGATGCACAATACAAATTTTCCTACGTCGACATCGGAGCATATGGATCACAAAGCGATGGTGGCATACTTACGAATAGCATATTAGGCGTTTCGCTTGAGAATGGTCATATGAACTTCCCCAGTCCAGCACCTTTGCCGGGAGGTATGTAATTTAACTGTCAATGAGAAATATATATTCATAAATTCTTGTTACATTAGAAAACATAAATGTTCCGTACTTCCTGCTTGGCGACGAAGCATTTCCTCTCAAACCGTATTTGCTCACTCCGTACAGTGGAAGATTCTTAGATTCTGACAAATACGAGTACAATAAGAGGCTATCTAGAGGACGTCGAGTCGTGGAAAATGCTTTTGGTATTCTAGTTGCTAGATGGAGAATATTCAATGGAACTATAACAGCAGAACCAAAAACAATTGACAAAATCATTAAAGCAACTGTTGTCTTACACAATATGCTTTGTGAGAGCAGCAAACATTTATATGCCCCCGCTTCGTTTGTCGACAGACAAAGCGATAAGGGCATTTGGATAAATGGAGCTTGGAGAGCGCAAACAGTTACTTCCCAACTCACTAGTATGCCCTCTACATTGCGCCTTGGAGCAAGAAATACTTCATGTGCAGCAATCCAGCAAAGGGACTACATCAAAGACTGGATTAACAGAAATTATTAATAGCCACTGTTTCAATAAAACTGTTCAACAACTAAGCAATACATAGTTTATTATTATTATATTATTATTATTTACATCTTTGTGGTAGATCCTGAAAACCAAAAACCATCATAACCATTTGCATTTCTCGTTTGGTTTATTGTTGGTAGCATAGGTACAAATTAAAGAAGAATTTAGTTCTGCTTCAATTTGTATTTCCAAAATACCTCCAGTATATCGTGGAGAAGATTGTTTCTCTCCTCAAGTTCCATCAACTCACACTCTTCCCCAATGAATTCAAGCAATTTAAAGTGGCTTGATTTTTTCTTCTCCGGAACTGTTTGTGCAGCAGGCGGCTGTGGTTGCATAGTAATCTTGGCCGCACTGTCGCCAATTCTCGCAAGCGCGTCCAATCCTTTTTCGAAGAACTCTGCCCGCAACGTTTGGGTGGCTTTCAATGCGCTAGGGGGACACTTCAAATGCGTTCCTGGGGTCGATGTGAATGAAAGCAATTGCGGCGGTAATGGTGAAGGCGGATTATCTGGAATTGGAGAGATTTCACTGGCCGAACCCATCGAAGTGCTCTCAGGACGACCGGGCTGATGGTCGCTGCAAATTGTGTGCCGTGGTTGCATAGTTTGAGTCAAAAACGCAAGCTTAGGCAGCAAATACCACGGCCTAGATGTGACCGCTCCTGAACCAGACCTTGTACGTAGGTTTTCTTTTTTTTTTTGTCTTCTTACTTTTTCCTTGAGCGCCGTAAACCTTTTTTCAATATCCATCGGTGTGCTACCAGGAAATGCCAAAGATATTTGCATTAATATGCGCTGTTTTTTAACAGCATCCCGGTAGTCACGTCGCTTTGTGTCCCACAGCGTTGGGTTTTCTTCTAGCATCACCGCCAAATTTTCATCATCAGAATCTGTATAGTAAGCACACAAATAATAATCGTAAAATATAATAGTTTAGCGCCTCTATTTTGTGAAATACAAACCTTTCCAAGAAAATTTATATTCAATTTGTGACTCCATGGCTTTGATGACACGTGCAATGACAACAAAACTTTGAAAATCTGACAGAAATTAATGTTGTTTGTTTAAAATCTGCGCACATCACAGCCATCTCAGTATGAAATCAGGAACTAATACTTTTTTTTTGTTGTGAATGTATTAGTTCATTCTGAGCTTTCAAAAAGTAAAACACTTTAAAGTTTAAGGGGTACTCCAACTTTCAAGTAAATTACTTTTTGAAAAGTTGAGAGAAAACTACAGATTTTCTCAACCACTTATATTTTTTCTTATCTTTTACTTAAACCACTTAATCACTTCTCCTAACTAACACTTCAAATTACACTTTAGAACTGATTTGCATACCTTTGGGATGCTGGTATTTATACTCGAATGACATACTTCGAGAACAATCCTCGCCATCCAGCGTCTCATACAATTTCCAATTTGCTAGAAAATTCGATTCCACTCTCCAGTCGAGACTTTGTTATTCCAGTATCGACATTTTCTGCTCTGTGAATCTAGATGTCGTTGTTCACATTTAAGTGGTTATCACAATACCTATATACTTAATATATAAGTATATGCATATACGAGTATATATATATATTTATTTTTTTAATTTTTTTTTGTGTTTTTATATATTTTTTTTTTCTTAAAACTAACTTAAACCTACCTAAAACTATGTAAGCCGGCCAAGGCTAATAAAATAGTCAGACGACCGACTTTGCTTCCTATGGATCTACCTAGTACTGGAGGAATTGGACGACGAAACTTCCCCTCCCTCAACCAGCCACCAAAATTGTTGGTGCAGCCGAGCGACATCCCTCATGTCGCGACTCCCTACCGCCCTATTGAACCGGAGACGCTCCGCACTGCCGTGTACGACGTCTCTGTCGTAGTTGAGTCGCCTGTCCGCAGCTGTTCGAGCGACGTGGAAGATTAGCGGCACCGTCAATCTGTCCTGGATCAGACCTTTACTGTCTAGATAGGAGAACGATTCGGGAAGAATAACGCCGTCAAAGCGAACTCTCTCGTGATACATATAATTGGGGTAGAAAGCCCCGGAGATCAGGTTGTTCGATGAGGTCATTGCTCTTGCAACGTGCCTTCGAGTCAACTTTATGACAAAATTGTCCACTCTTATTAGGTTCGCCCTATTGTATAAGACCTCATTAGGATAGAATTTTATGTACTGAGACTCTGGTGTTCTGTATAGGCGAAGACAAGTCCTAAGACAAGCCCTCTCAAACACCCGAATCTTTTCCAATAAACTTGCTCTCACGTTGAACCACACGGGACATCCAAATACAAGCATGGGCCTGGTAAGGGCCATGTAGCAGATTACCTTCACCCTCGCATCGAGTTGGCTGTTATAAAACAGTCTCTTTGTAAAAGCAAAAGCACCTTTGGCTCTGGCCAGAGCAACATCTATATGTTTGTCAAAATACAGGTATTGATCTAGCCAGATCCCGAGGTATTTGACTACATTTCGACAAGCAAGTGGCTGTCCGTGTTGTCCGACGATAGAAAACTTTCGCCAATTCTTTCTGGTATCCCTAGATGCCCCAGACAAAGGCGTCCTGAACAGAATAGTTTCCGACTTCTGAAAGTTGATTTTCAACTTCCAGTCATCGCAATATCGCTTAATTTTATCGAAGTCACGTTGCAAAAGCATATTAATGACCTCAATTTTTGGACCCGATCTGTACGCGATTAAATCGTCCGCGTACGCTATGGCATGGTGAAGTGAACCTATCAGATCACTCGTGTAAATGTTGAACAGGATCGGCGAATTTACCGCACCCTGTTGCAGACCGTTTTTAATGTTAAATGTTCCAGAAGAAGTCACATCGCCATTCTTCACGATGAACTGTCTACTGGAGAGCATATCGAAAAGAATATACAGCAGTGGTTTACTAATGCCCAACCTGTCCAGCTTGAAAAAGAGTCCCTCTAACCATACGGTATCGAAGCCTTTCTCCAACTCATTCAGGCAGGCACCAGTGCACTGTTTCTTGCCTTTGTTCCATTGGATATCAGAAACCAGTTTAGACGCAGCATGAATGATATCGTGCTCCGCCTTGAAACCAAATTGATTATCCGGAACTACGAGTATATGTTTGTCCTCAACCCACTTAGTCAGGACTCTATTGATCACTTTCTCGAAAACCTTACTGATGTTTGGAAAAAGACTAATCGAGCGCAGATTCGCCGGATTGGAAGTATCTTTATCCCTTTTGGGGATCGGATGTACCACCGCAGTTTTCCAATGCGCTGGATAATGTGCATTATTCATTGCATTATTAAACAGAATGGTATAAAAGTTCATAGCTTCTAGAGGGAGATGTCGAAGCACAATATTCGGTATTTCATCGGTTTCCACTGATGTCTTGGATCTTGTATCCAATTCTGATATCAATGTACCTTTCATGGAGACCTCTGATAGTAATTTCCAGTTGTTAGTCTCCTCAGCATACCTTTTGGGTAACGTTAAGTCGATTACCTACCGTCTTACTTCCGTAACAAATGTTGGCTGGGAGCCAAAATTGTTAACAACCGGGTCAGATGATAGTATAAAATCCAGAAGATTATTCCCTCTCATGTTGCAGTTGCTACCGCATCAAAAAGCATTCGGAGCACTAGCATCACAGCATATGATAAGTCTCATCTTCCTGGAATCGCAGTGTTCAATGAGTTTGGCTACCGCCTTCAATAGTGGTGGTTATAACGAATCATAGGGATTGGAAACATTTGGAAACAACGTGGTATGGATGTGAGTCATACCTAGATACCTTTGCCTGGGCCCACAACAAAAGAAGAGCCGTCCATGTTTTCCCCCTTTGAAAGTTCGAAAGATTCGAGATACTCGTAGTTATATAATTCGACCGCCAGGCCAAACAGTTTTTATCTGAGGCGATTGATCCGAATATCTTTTCTTTGAAAAACCTTGTGCCAAGCCTTCAGTTAGCGGCTTCAAGTGCTTCAGGCACTCCTTGTTGATGAAGGAAATACTGTTTTTTTTTATTGTGCAGTTCTTCAGCATTGCTGGATTGAATTCAGTTAGGAAGTTATGGACTCAAAGAATCAATGATACGTTCTTGGCAGAAATAAGTTAAAGTTTTAAGCTCCCCTAGGCTTCGCTGATCTTAGCGTTGCAAAAAACCAAGAAAATCCTTGGTGTATTGATCCGTGCATAATCACATTGAGTATGTCTGCCGAAAATCACCACGCAGTCAAAACCAAATACAGGCTCACTTAAATGGCCAGCATGTATTCTACAAGAATTTCGGAAAGTTTAGCGTCAATACTGTTCCAAACGCTCATCGGTCAACAACCGAGCTGCCTTTGATCAAGATATGTATGTTGAAATATTGGGAGAATACAGCGTTGCATTTAAGAAAATACTCTACCTTCGCAGCCCTGATCTACGAGTATTGCGCTACAATATCCCAAGACGTATGAAAATATCGTTGGGTATGTTGGAGGAGATACATTACAGTCATTGATTTGTAAGGTGGGTATCAGACTATTGATGGTAGAAGAGTATCTTGCATTGATTATCATCCAATTAACCTGTTTAACATCATCATGCCATTAGATATTCTTGTAAATGATTAGGTATGGTGAGGGAAATCCAATAGATCGGAGCTCTCTGTCCCTTCTCGTTTGTCATATCAAGAGATTTGTAGAACACAATCATGTTATGGCAAAAGATTTGAAGATAGTTGGCAGATTCGCTAAAAATGTTCGCCGACGCTAAAAATGTGTCGCCGTCATATGATATCGACCGTTCATCGACTTTCATGCGCCGTCGCTTCCTCAATGATGAATTAATTTGAAACTACTATGTGATGTTACAATGTTCGCATCACATTAATTGGCTGTGTACACGTAACTTTACTCGCACTTCACTTCCCAGGCCATTTGGTAGCCCTTTTGCTCTACGAGATACAAATGATTTTACTTTTCCAGCAGTGAATTTGAACATCAAACTGACTTACATTCTCAACCTCGGTGTACAATTATTCTCCACTGTGCCTTTTAACATACAAACTGGATATGTAAAAGTTGAAGACTCACTTTCCTTAACTCATGTAATTACCTCACCATCGAAGAAACTACTCTGCCTTATGAAGTCATAGCGGATATGTGGGTGCAGCAAGAATGCAACCAAAAACAAAAAAATAACCGCAACCTTTTGTCTGGTGTTACTTAAGAACTTCACCGACTTCTGCCAAGATATTATAGTGGCAGATACTCGTACTTAGTTCGAAACGTGAAATCATGCTGTTAGGCAGCGAATAGATACAATAATTCAAAAGATAACTACTTCGATTGGAAAAACCTGCAAGTAACAAGCTCCAGTAGATATTGCCTGCATTTTATTGAAAGACCATTGTGCGAGTAAGATGTCTTATCTGGAAGATGATTTAAATACTTGGGCAAGCGAAATAATCGTTGTAAATACTGAAAATTGCTTACTGTTTGCCTGTAAGCCACCGTAAGCATTTAAGAAACAGCTGACCATGCTGACCAGATCACTCCTATTTATGGAGTGGACTAGAGACCGCTGGTCATGAAGGTAGATGTTGGAGAAAGATATCGCACTTTTAAATTGGCATGAAATAGATTATTGGATAGGCTGCACATTATTATTTTTCATTAATGGGAAACAGTGCGATATTGTTAATCTTGGTAAAGGTAACGTTTTAGGAGATCTCTTCTGTCTCACAGAAAGCGAACCGTTCTATGTGTTCTATGGCATGGACTTTATCAAAAATGGATGGGGACTTCTTGACTGTGAACCTGATTTATGATATTGTATTACCATTGATATGGCTGAGAACTACAAATGACACAATGCTTGAACGAGCTGTCCAAACAAGCTGATTACTTTCTTTTATATATATATATATTTGATACACACGGCTGTTGTAATAAGACTGACTTTATTTGAGATAATCAATGCTCTTAACAAATTAGCTGATAACTTAACTAGCGGCATCATACAGTAGGGTGTAAAAGAATTCATACATCACATTTCCCCCGACTTAATACAAAGCCAATGCCATCAACTTATCTTAGACTTAAAACTACCCAACACCAATAACAACTATGAAATTAGGAAAATGCAAAACAATATACTTCAAATATTATTCTTTTCAAATATAATTCGATTTCAATACTTATAGCGCGGAATATTTTTCCCTAAATGTATTCGTTTTGATCTCCTTATTGGAGCTTGGTTTTTCATATGTAATCCTTTCTTAAAACTAAGGTTGAATCATCTGCAACTGTATTAGATTGTCGACAGGTTCGTATTGGAGCAAATCTTATTACTTTAATAGTGGATCTTCTAAGTTGGTTCTGATGTGCTTTTCTCTGAATTCCATTCAAACTGATTAAATACACTACATTACCCAATTTCTTTATAACAGTTGCAGGTGACCAACTGACATTTGTTTTGCTTTCTGCTCTATATAAAACATTTTCTCCTTCCTCAAAATTTACAATTTTACAATCTTGCTTTGATATAATACTCTCACACTTTTTAGGAAATTCTGGGCATGCTATTCCGTTTTGTTTAAAATATCCAGATGGTTTCATTAAATCTATTAATGTTTTTGGGGAACTCTTAAATATCAAATTAAAAGGGGTCTCATTTGTAACTGTAGTTGGTGTGGAACGATATTTCAGTAAGAAATTTTCAATTTTAACTTTAATAGGTACTGAACTCTTATGCGAATCTAAAAACAGTTTTCTTATACTTGACTTAATTGTTTGCACCCCTCTTTCGGCTAGCCAATTAGATTGAAGATGGTAAGGGGGACTCTTCATACAATTTATGCCATTATCTTGACAAAAGTTCAAAAACAGCGCTGACCCAAATGGCGGCCCATTATCTGATGCTATGGTATCAGGTAGTCCAAAATATGAGAAAATCGTTCTTAAAACATCAATTACTGACCCAGCGGTGGTTGTTCTTAACAGTTTTACGTCCATCCAGCGGCTAAAACTGTCCATTAAAATCGAGAATGTGTCTCTATTAAAACAAAAGAAATCTATATGAATTCTACCGAAAAACCTTTCAGAATTAGGCCATCTAATTGTTTCGTTTGTATAAGCCCTCTTTGAAGTAAGTTCACAACTACGACATTGCTTTACATATTGCTCAATGTCATCGTCCATTCCCAACCACCATACATACGATCGTGCTAAGGCCTTCATTCGTACAACCCCTACGTGAGTATCATGTAATATTTTTAAAGTTTGTGTTCTCAATTTGGGAGGTATAAGAATTCGATCACCGTACAAAATGCAATCGTTTTGAATAGATAAATTTGCCTGTTTACGATGGTATATCTCAAACCCAAGTGGAATTGATCTAGGAAACCCCATTTTCAAAAATCTATGTAGTTTTCTCAAATCTTTTTCTTCTTGAGTTTGGACTCCAATTTCCTTAAACGTGAGAGGAACACTGTCACTAATACTCAATGAACTAATGTTGACATCATCAATTCCTGTAGTATTTTCGAGGGGAAGGCGCGACAATCCATCTGCATGTTGCATTTTGGTGGCTGATCTATGAACAAGAGTATAGTCATACATACTAAGAAAAATTGCCCAACGATTGATTCGGGCGGCTGCTACCGGAGGAATACCTTTCTTTGGGTTTAAAATCTCCCTCAAGGGAAGACTATCACTATGGATAGTGAATTTTTTCCCATACACATATTTGTGGAACCTTTTCACCGCAAATACTACTGCCAGTGCCTCACGGTGAAGCTGAGAATAATTCTGTTCGGCTGGACTTAACGTGCTAGACGTAAATAAAACCGGTCGCTCTTCCCCATTTACAATGTGAGATAGAATACCTGAAACCCCATAAGGACTCGCATCACAACTAACAATTATCTCCTTTTCTGGGTCATAGTGGACTAGAATCGAGCTGTTCATAAGCAGACTTTTGCTTTTTTGAAAAGCCTACTCACATTCTTGTGACCATTCAAATCTAACATCCTGTTTTGTCAAATTATAAAGAGGCTTAAGCTCTGCCGAAAAATTCCTAACAAAACGCGAATAGTAATTTATTAATCCTATGTATGAATTAAGCTGCTGTAGGTTACGAGTAGTTAGGGCTCTTTTTACTGCTTCCAGTTTTTCATAATTTGGTTTAATACCTTCTCCAGATATGCAATGACTCAAATACCTTACTTCACGGCAAAAAAATTTACATTTGGATATATTAGCTTTTACGTTATGAATCTTTAGCCTTTCCAAGACCTCCAGGAGAATTGTTTCACATTCTTGTTCATCCTTACCACCTATCAAAATGTCATCTATAAAGCACTTAACTTTCTTTATACCCACTAAAATTTGATCCATCGTGCTTTGAAAAATAGCAGGAGCACATTTAACCCCATATACAAGGCGTCTATACCTGTACAGTCCTCGGTGAGTATTAATGGTAAGATATGGCTGTGAGTTTTCTGTAACTTCTAGTTGAGCATACGCTCCCTCCAAATCTATAGTACAGAATACATTACATCCTATCAAGCTAGCAAAAATTTCATCGACCCTAGGAAGGGGATAGTGATTTGTGTCGACGTATTTATTAATTGTTACTTTGCAGTCAACACACAGTCGAACTGCTCCATTTCCCTTATCTACCACAACCATCGGAGATGCCCAATTGCTGTACCTAACTGGGAATATTATATTTTCTGCACAAAGTCTGTCTAACTCCTTTTCCACAGTCTCCCGTAAGCCAAAAGGTACGGTGTAAGGTTTACAGAAGATAGGAACACAACCTTGGTTCATTACTATTTCTGCCCTGTAGTTTTTGATAGGATCATTATTTGTCTTGGAAAAAATCGTAGAAAATTGTTTAATTATAGACACAACATGTGGGTCAGCTGCAAATTGATTAACCTTGAATGTCCCCCCCCAATCTTTAAACAAAATATCCATCCAACTACGACCTAAAAGAGGAGTGAATTGTCTACTAGTTTCCACCAAATACAGCTTAAGATTACAATTTTCATTATTTCTGACCGACACTACAACGTTCGCAACACCAACTATCTTTACTTGATCTCCCGATATGACATGTACATTTTTGTCACAACTCTGAATTTTCGTTTCTGGAAAGATGTCCTTAAACATGTTATATTGAATAACGGAAATGCACACACTTTCCAAATTATATAAGTATTTACCAATGAGGACAAGCCGCTAAATCTAATGCGAAATGTATTTGTCGATGCTCTTCAAGGGAAACATCAGCTCTGGTTACAGCGTATGTATGCTACAGATTTTTGAGTTACAGTTTGACGGAAATTTTACTTCAATAACTTGCTGCTGCAACCTACTACAAAGCTGGATTCTCTGTAACTCTCCTAAATACATACTCGTATGTGTATAAAAGCTAGATTTTAATGAATAATTAGGGGAACACCAACCTCTGTTGTCGGTATTTGTGCTGCCTCAGACAGAAGAGTGCCTGTCAGTATCCTTACTGTGACTGCATACATTCGATATTACCACTAAGACAAGGAGTGGGTTTTTCTTCTTCATGGAAACGTTTGACTTGTCCAAAATATCATCTTGATATCGTAGTCATCTAACTGAAATTGATGGCCCATAGAAAACCAGCAAACCCATCTCGCTGAGTTTTCTTAGGAATTTCGAATTGGTAAGTATAATCCTTCGGTCAAATTGCATCCTTCAGCCATGGTTATATAGGCCGAGAGAAAAGGTTGCTTTAGGATATTCGCATTGACGATATTGCTTCTCCCTGTTCCAAACTGCCAAGATTCAGGTGGCTTTTTTCCACGGCATTGAAGGATCTAAACATCAATCGGTTTCTTTTGCTTTGCTTTCATTTTACAGCCTGAGAAAAGGTCTTCGTCATAACCTCACAGGATATGGCGTCCGTAGCTTTCTTAGCTGCTAAGCAAAAGTCATATTAGGACGTCAGAATAAAGTCATTCCTTTCAAGGAACAGTAGAAGGGCCATTTATTTTTAAGAGATGTCCGGAAGCAATCATTTGGATTGCATTCAACTTTAAAAATCGTGCAATGCATTGCATCATAAGAGACTCAACTGACAAAGAAAGTCTTAACCAAGGACGCGGATAGTCACAACGCGTGTTCTGGGCCTGAGAAGTTTTCTTTTAAGCTTTACCTAATACGATGACGTCTATCCTATTCAATTGCACAAGTTCTTCTCTTCATCATTATGGCGAATCACTGAAAACTGATAACACGTCCTATCCTACTCCACAAAGTGAATCCCATAATTATTTCGCCATGAGTTTAGCAGTTGAACAATGATGTCTATTGGGGGCTACCATTTACTTATTTACTTACTTAGTGTGCTGTCTGTCTGAGACAAGGCAGCCTTATATCTTCATCGGCACTGGGTACGCCATTTCTAGTTCTCCAGATGAAGCACTCTGGCATCCACGATCGCCTGGTTCGTAAAACGGACCTCAACCTTAAATGCCATCTTGAACCAGGAGGCTGGCATTAGAAAATCCTAAAGGCATTTTCGTCCATTTGCTCTATGTGCCCAACACTATGTATTTGTCGTATACGTGTTTTTACTTTTCTGACAACGTTGACATCTTGATACAGCACGTGAAGCTATTCCTTGCATATGGAAGCAAGTATATGTATGACCAAGCATTTTTTTTACGAATGTTTTTTACATTTCTCCTTATCAAGGTCTCCACACTTAGTAGCAGAACTTGCAGCGAGTAGAATTTTCTTGAATTTTCTTTTACGAGCTAGGAGCTTTGCACCAATTTGCTTTAACAACCTAAGAAGCTGCGGTTTATTGAGGTTTCTTAGTCGAAATTCCAGTAGGATATTACCTATTCGTAGAATTTATAATTTCACTTTTGTTCCGTTCGAGGACTAGTGCTCGTTTTAAGGTTTCAACGCTTTCGTATTTCTTTGTTGCTAACCTTGCTCTCCAAAATGTCCAATATGGCGAAATCCATCGGGTTGAGATCGGGTGAGGACAATCTTCAGTTGAAATGAAGTCAGAAACGTTTTCTCGAAGCCAAGCCTGAGTTGTCCTGGCTTTATGACCGGGTTCAGAGTCCTGCTGGAAAATCCAGCGACTTCTTTTAAAACGTTTGGTGTCAAACGTTTGATTTGACACCACCTTTCAACAGAACTTCTTGATAAACTCCGGCGTTAACTTTCACTCCTTCAGGCACAAAAACGAGCTAAGTGCGTCCAGTCTCGGTTACTTCTGCCCAAACCATCACAGACTCTGGTTTTTGACGATCAAATTCATTGCAGAGAGTTCAGGCAACCAAACTCAATCGTTTTGTTTGTTTACAAATTGTTGCACAGTGAATATCTTCCCATCAGTAAACAAACAATTTTTCAAGTCGCCGCGAACGAGCCGCTGCCTCAACACCTTCGATCTTTGGAGCCGCATTGCTTTCTGAGCAACTGTAAGGTCTTGAACATTTTATATTTTGAAAGGCTTGACCATCACCTTATTCCGTAAAATGCGATGCATACCTGTGGCAGATACACCTAACTCTTTTGTAATTGCGATTCTGCTGCGACGTTCGATTTCGCTTCTCACCTTCTTCACGTACTCAGCTGATGTTGCAGTCGGTCAACGTCTACCACCGTATTTTTGTTTAATGTGGCGGTATCCCGTTATTATAAACAAAGATACGATTCATATTTAGATGCCGCAACTGACGAACAATCGCCGAAGTCGAGTTTTTTGCCAAATAAAATACGATCACTGAATCACGTTTTATTTGCAAGTCCATATCGTAGGCTGGTGTTGCTTAAATCTCAAGAGTCAAACTTGCGTTTGACAGTCAATTGAATGGGAAATAAATGCCGTAGAGCGTTTGGCATTTCGATTTGACGTTCCAAAGATAAATGAGTCTGAAGTTTGTTACACTTCAATTGAAGATACACTGGCGATCATTAGGATGAGGCCATACATTTTGCAATCGATTTTCACTGTTTGAAATTTTTTACCCGCAAACTTTTACTACCTGAGAACAGGTACATATTTTCTTAACAGGAAGTCGTAAAATTAGAGGGTGAATAAGAAACGACCATTGGAATTTCCCAAGATCAAACAATGAACTTCTTGAAAAACGTATAAAAAGATGAGCCACTAGGATGAGGCCAAAAGAACTGTATTTGTTTAGTTAAAAAAAATATGGGTTCCGGAAAAACTTTGACAGCAACAGAAAGAGGAAAAATATGCATCCTGCTTCAATGAATTAGGACTCTAAGGCCGAGAAATTGCAAGGAGGCTTAATAGAAGTAAAACTTTTGTAATCAGTTATCTTGCGGATCCACAACACTATTGGAAAAATCGAAAAGGACGCACGGCAGAAGCAACAACATTGCGAGAAAAGCGGTTAATACTACGTCTTGCTTCTAATTCTACTCTTCCAGCGACTAAAATAAGGACCAACAGCAAAGTATCAGCCAGCATAGCAACGGTCCGAAGGATAATACGAAAAAGTGGTACTATACAGTGAATAAAACTTAAAAATAAACCTGTTTTGAGGCTAGTTCACAAAGAGAATAAAGAACACGTCGCTTGGAGCAGTGAATGGAAACGCGTTGTCTTTTCGGATGAAAAAAGTTTAATCTCGACGGCCCCGACGGTTACAACTTTTATTTCCGTGATCTAAGAAAGGAGGAGCTCATTTTGGCAAGACATCACAGCCGTACATCAGGTGAAATGGTGTGGGGAGCTATTAACTACTATGGCACAATCGAGTTGGAGTTTTTGTCCACAACAATGAACGGAAAAAACTGCAAATGTTTGCTGGAACGATCATTTCCAAAAGTGAAAAACATTTTCGGACCCCTGCCTTGGATATTCCAACAAGAAAATGCCCCCATCCACACTTTCAGGGTTGTTAGAAGTTGGATTCAATCAGAAGACGTGAAACTTTTTCCATGGCGCCGTATTCACCGAACTTAAACATAATCGAAAATGTTTGGGCCGGGTTATCCCGTAAAGTGTATAAATGCGGCAGACAATTTGAAGACAAGGACACTTTAATCGAAGCTATTCGTGATGCCTGGGCCCAAATTTCTTTTGATTATTTAAAAACTTGTATGATTCTATTCCAAACCGTCTTATAGAGGTCATATCGAAAAATGGCGGGCATACCCATTATTAATGTAGAAAAACGTAATAAATAAATGTTTTAAAACCATAAAATGTAAACATTTTATTCATTTTTTTCTAGGCCTAATCCTAGTGGCGCATCCTTTTATACGCTTTTCAAAAAGTTCATTGTTTGATCTCGGGAAATTCCAACGGTCGTTTCTTATTTACTCTTTAATTTTACTACTTCCTGTTGAGAAAATATGTACCTGTTCACAGGTAGTAAAAGTTTGGGGGCACAAAATTGCAAGCAAAATGCATGGCCTCATCCTAGTGATCGCCAGTGTATTTACAGCTTCCTTTGCTTACGCCGCAGTGAAATTTTGGCCTAGATGGTGGAAATTTATTTCTTGTTCGTTGACAGCAGCAATCGCTTTGATACTATTCAATTACCGTATGGGCCTCTATGGCCACGTTCTGGGAGCGTCCAACAATATTGATGTCCTCGGCATCACATTCACAATACTACATAAGTAACTAGGTTTTCCTTACTGTTTCCAAGAGCTTTCACTCCACCGTTGAAGCCAGTTACCACTTGTCTAGCTTTCACATAAAAATTGCAGGTATGCATACTTTATTTTTTGTTTTTGTGACATTTACAGCTTATTTTCGCTAAGCAGTCGGGCTGTAAACATAACTTCGATGAGATAATGGACAGAATCGAGCTCTGGAATTTGACATATTCAGAATAATGAATACGTATCTCGTATCTATTAGAAAGAAGTCGATGATGTTAGGGGTACGACCTCTGGAGTGAGTCAAGTTAATAGTGCTACTTATTAACGTGTTACTATCAATTAGACGGAGTCGTTGTCTGTTATCGTTTCGTGAAAGCTGCGACGAAAATGTTCTCTTTACCTATTTTGGCATAAAAGTACTCGAGTATTTCTTTGACTTTATACAGGAAGACATATGCAGAAGAACAGTACTTTTAGCCTCATCTGTAAGAGAGTTAATTTAGGGTTCGAATTATGATCTGGTGAGCACTTAGTTTCCCACGACAAATCCACATCCTATCATGCGAATACTGACAGATATAATAGATGTCGCTTTCGTTGGATCACAGAATGTTAATTAGAATGTCGCTTAGATTTGGAGTTTCTAATTAGCTTGGCCTCAGAGATACTAAACACATTGGGACCCTTTTGATAACCCCGCTACCTCTATATGGTAGGTTCCCCGGTTGACTTGTCTATATATTGCTGCTATTTTTGTATCTTGGTCAGTACATGCGTTTCGAGTCGAATCCAAATACATCCAATGGCAAGAGCTTGGATATTAGGAAAATTTATGAGCTGTCACAGGTAATAACGTCCATCATTTTCTAAAGTACCGTGCAAGTGATCGTGGCTCAAGTGGTAATGTATTGGCTTCCCCATCGGACGGTTCGGGGTTCAATATCAGCCGTGATCGAAAGACTTTTTTTCAGGCAACTAAAATCTTCAGCGATGAATGGTTGCTTAAAATACAACAACAAGTCAATTTACTCAACTAATTTAGTCTCCCCAGTAAGTTTTGCATGCCACCCATGAAGCGAAATAGCCACTAAGGCCAAATATCTTTTCTTTTTGTCCCATTTTCCGAAAAACTTCACCCGGCATGTAGTTATACCCACTTGAGTGTTAAGTTATTTTTTTTTTAAATCTTATATTCATCTCCTTATATCCTACCTAGCTCGTTTCTTTTATGTCCTATATGAATGAACTCTTGCTTGAGGTGGAGTTTGCAAAAAGTCGTCGGCATGTGATCCTTCCCACTCAATGTACCTAATCTACTCGTAGAATCGCTAGACCGATCATATTAGCAATTTTAGCCTAGATGTGTTAGGACGCACACATATAGTATATTTGTCCGGAGATTACCACTGGAAAGGAAGGCCTCAGTAGTATTTAGAATATTTCTTAAAAATTCATTTCAATTGTTTTTGCTTTACATCTAAATAAATAATAAATAAAATATATATATCTGTATGACATTTTGTATTTTGTGCACCTCAAGTGTAAAAATAGTGTTAAGTGCCACTTCAATGGGCTTAATTATGAATAAAATTAACAGTGGGTGGGGTGAACATAGAACTTAAAAAAAGCAAATTACAATAATAAATACACTTAATGCTGTTATACAATCCAAATTGAATAGATACTCGTATGAGGCAATTATTAAAAGGAAATGTAAGGTAAAAAACAAGAGATAAGAAAAAAAAAAGAAGATCCTCTTTTACACCAGAGAAGTCAGAGATGTCAGAGAATATGCATTCCAAAGTATTAAAATCAATACCCAGAAGCCAATGCTTCACAGATTTTTCAAACGCTCCAAAAGATGTAATTGTTCTGATTGATTTTGGAAGTTTATCAAAAAGACGGCAGGACGACACCGAATAAAAATTGCGGAAAACCGTGGTGCAAAGGGTACAGATACAATGTTTAAATAATTTGGAAAACTCGGATGTCTACAGTGTTTAAGGCAAATTTTTCTTATAGCATTTTTCTGCAGAAATAAAAGCGGTTGAATTTTGTTATAGTCCACTTTGTTTGTTGAGAATAGTCGACTCTCGTTAATTCAAAACTCGAAGGAATTTTAAAATATTTCAAATTATCGAGAATTTGAAATATCAAATGGTTCGAAATTTTCGAGTGAAAAAATATGAAATTTCGAATTATTGAGTTATAATCAATTATTATTTATTAACTGCTAATTTTTTAACAAAATCAAAAGGTTATAGGTGCATACATACATGTGTACATAATGTGAGTTAATTATTAGTCTTTCGCAAGAAGTCTTTAATGTTACTCGTAGTTCGCTTCAAAGCACATTGCTGAGACTTACTCGTATCAATAACTTTTTTTATCAGAAATAGTGCCTGAAATACTGTTTCGTCGGTGTTGTTTTGTAGACAAAAACATTTTAAGTGTGTTGAATGAGGCTCTTGATTCCTTTACTGACACCTCTGCCCCAAAGACTCTGATGTATCTTACTCATCTCCACCGTTGCTTATTTCATTTGAATCTGTTTGCAGACAAAATTTCGCCATCGGTTAGAGAAGCAAACTCACACCGCTGATATCAAGCAGTCGTGCTATTGCTGCTTCTTCATCTTCCATAATTATAGCCTGATTTTCCTGATCTTCTCTTATGAAACCGGATTTTTTGAAGCAGTTGAGAGTCGTTAGTGGTGTTGCAGCTCTCCATGCTTTGTCAATTAGTAAAATAGCCATCAGGACTATTATATTCGCAATTAGCTGATTGTCGAGAGATTCTAAAAAGAGCTTAACAATTTCTTTGCGATATAAAGTCTTAAAATTATGGATTTGGTCCAATGGTTGCAAATATGAAGTGGTATTCGGCGGAAAGAAGAAGAGTTTTACATTGGACAATGTAGGGGGAGTATTGTGGATAATGCAATAACTCTTAAAAGCCAATCGTTAAAAAGTTCTATGGTCGATAGCAGTAGGGAACGATTTCACTCCTTTGAAACATCGCGGTTTAATTTTTTCTTATCCATCCATATTTGCTGCAAGTAAAACTGTCAATCTCTCTTTACTATATTATCCCCATGATATTTTTCATCTTTTAAGATAAGAGTTTTGTCAAGTAAACATATGAAAAAGAGGCCTGTTTCATCAGTATTAAAAATGTATTGGACATCATAGTTTTCTATTAAAGTTTCCAACTTGCCATGTTAATCTAAGCAAACTGCATCATTACCACTGCCACTTTCCACACAAACTTTTTTGAACACAACTCCATTTATCTTCTTGAAATTTGTAAGCCATCCTTCACTTGCTGCAAAGTTTTTGATGCTTGGAGTAGACGCGAAGTGTTTTGCTTTTCCTTTTAATAAGTTTCCGCTAATAGACACTTTTTGTCCTCTACACTGTCTTGTCCAAATGACCAGGCTCTCTTCCAGGCGAGGAAATTCACCTTTAGTAGTTCTTTTCCTTACTCCAGTAGTTTGAGTAGCATAAATCTTCTCTTTGTTCTTTATTATGGTTGAGAGTGTACTCAGCGGTATTTTAAATTCTTTTGCGACATCACTTTTCTTCCCACTTCCATCTACTTTTTCTTATAGAACTGACAACTAACACACACTTTTAAACTGTAACCAACGAAAACTGAAACTAAACACCAAACGGAAGTGTGTGTCAAAATCATTTTTTGTTCGAATTATCAAGTGCTGAAAAATGAATAGATTTTTTTCGAAATATAAAGTGATTTTCTAGAGAACTCGTGATAATTTCGAATTATGGAGAGGTTCGAATTATTGCTGGTGTGAATTAACGAGAGGGGACTTAGTTTTCATAATTTCTCAAAACAAACATTTTTCAGGCAGAACAATTTTTTAAGAATGCAACGAAAATATTTGTTTAAAGATTCAATGTGACTTACAAAATTCATTTTGGAATCAATGATAAGTCTAAGATACTTAAATTTATCCATTTTTCGATTAAAAAACATATTTTGCTGCAAATAAGAACGCTACAAAAAGTTTGGAAAGTAGAGGCGAAACCACATGAACAGGTTATAAGATTGTATTTTTGGTACTCCTGTGCATGGAAGTGGAAATCTGAATTGACTCTTATGGGGTGGAGAGATTAAAAACCATTATTTGGTTTTGCAGCTAATGTTAGATGCTGAACTTAAAGCGGTGCTACATAATCTGTGAAGGCGTTACAGTGCCTTTAAATTAATTCTGAACAGAGTGTTGATATAAATAGGAAAACGTATAGGTCCTAAACTGAACCCTGAGGCACTCCTAAATTAAAAAACCGGATTTCGCTTCTCGTTTCATCAATCCTGACCCCTTGAGATCGGTTTAAGAGGTAAGACTTGAACCAATCGAGGATAAAGCTTCGAGGATAATGCTTTAGTTATAACTATAAACAAGCCGGCATATAGGTATGTATTTCTCTTTTAAGTTCGGAGCATAACCTCTTGTATGTGTTTCTTAGCCTGAGGTTGTTGGGATGATTGGAGTACTTGATTCTGATTATATTTTTGTTTTTTTAACTTTCTTTAAGAGTTGATTTTGATCCAAGGCTTTAATCTTTTATTAGATTTCTTTCTAGGAACTGTGTAGGTACAGTCTGTAATGTGCTTGGTGTGACATTCAAGAAAAAGTGCATGGGATGTAGAGGCATCACTTTTCTGGTAAGCATCATACCATAACTCATAAGCAATAATAGATTTGAGTTTAGTAAATCAATTTTTGTAACTGTTTTTGTTTTGACTGGCAATTTTGTTAATAGTTGTGTTTAGCTGAAGCCCTGTCATAGAGTGATCTGTTGTTTTAAGCTCTCACAGTTGCGTAATGGTAAATTTGGCAAATCGTCCATAAATATGACCAAACATGCTCCCGACAACATCCTGGTAGGTTCTTTTATAAAACATGTGGATGTAGATGCAGAAGGGTTAAAATAGTTCAAAATAGTATCACTTCTGTCTAATAAATTGGTGTTTATTATCCCCCAAAATAATCAAGTTGGCACCCCAATAAAAATTTCGCAGTGCGACATATAGTCTTAAGGTGATGGTTAAATTCTAATCTTTTTCTTTTTGGATTTTGTTTATTTTTTTAATTTGAATAGATGATGTCATTGTCACTGGAATGTGGATAGTTTTTAATTGTCTTGATGCGATACCATACTTGCGCTTCAGATAACAATTTGCTTTGCCTTTCCACTATTACAAGCGAACTAGTTGAAAAGAAGATCGTAAAGCCTAGAGGCAAACTATTTCATTCCCTATCATTCATCTGATCTGATTTGCACATTTTCATAATTCAGTAGCAAAAACAACTCTGTTAAGCAAAAACATTATATTAAATTATTGCTCCAGGCTCGTCATATATCTCTGCACCCCATTGACTCATATTTGCATTTTAATAGCAGCACAATATTTCATTCCATGCTACTTCTCCGTGGAAACTATTCCACAGTGCCTTTTAAATGCCACCAGAACATCCTCTCTGCGCACAAACTCATTTGCATTCGGCACCAAGTTGTAATCCAATTTAAATCGAAACATTTCCAACATACATAGGTATTACTCGTACCTTTCATATGTATGATCGCGTCAATTGATTTTTATCTCCCCATTAACGAGCGATCATCATAAACACCACACTTGACCTTTACAATCAGCACCGCAGCGCAGCCACAATAACTGGACTTATTAAACCACCATACAACACAAATTCATTTTTATTTCACCAGACGGACTTCGAGATTCTACTTCGAATATGCCGACCAGAAACTCCAGTTGAACTATCAATTATGGTAGGCAATAAAAGTCGCCGCCACCGATCAACTTGATGAGAGTTTTCATTGCTCAACAGCAAAAGCAATTAGTATCTCTCCCCGTATATCTCCTCACTGCTCCCTCTATAAACCCTCATCAATCCGGTACCGCAAATTTATTCTAATCCATCTTTATTGCCTGTGCAACTACGAGAATAGTGGAAGTTACAAAATTTAGGAAGGCAAGAGGTAGCAGATGGAAGCTCCATGTCTACGTGCCACACGCAATATTTATTACCGCCTTGCGTGTATTCGTGACTTTTCCAATTTGTCCCCAAAAAAGTATCTACTCTTGAGAATCTCTGGGATGTACGAGTATCTCTTCAGTGAGGGTGGCTACATCATCTGCAGTTGAGGTGCGTCAAAAGTGCATGCCAATGTGGTGAATATGCCACTACATAAGATCTTGCCGGCAGCTATACAAGAATGCTTACATGTGTTAAGATCTTTAAGATACTCTCGCGCTCTTGTACCCTTACCCAGAGACTTGTTTAGATGCAATTCGATTCACAATTCGATTTTACAATAAATTTCATCTTTTTGCTGGTTTTTGCCATTTACAGGAGTTGATGTAGGCGATGAGTCAGTAAGGCTGGTGGATTTATGTGACGCATTGTGCCACAGTTGGACTCTGGCAATTTATCTACCTTGAAGAATGACATACCACGCGAGTGGATTAAAAAAGTTTCGCAACATCTACAAAAACGAAAAAATGCAGATGAACCTATAAATTGTTGTTCTATTGTGTTTTCTTCAAAAATTTACTAATTTGACATCGTCTTCTGGCAAATTACTTATAATTGTTGGCAATTAACGGCTTAATTTTGTCGACTGCGTAGAAGATTATGAATATCTTCATAAATGATCGATGGTAGTTGAGGCCGGATTATATGCGGATTAAGATGTTGCACATCCTACTCGTTACTTATGCATATTTACACAATATGAGTTATCTTTCAAGGAGATGATCAATCTATTTACCACTTACACATTAGGCTTTAGGGATGATACTGCAGTGATAAATGGTTTCAAGTTAAGCAAAACATGTCAGTTAACATGCAGAAGTAGCAGATAACCTTAAACTAAGTGACGTAAGTTACGCAACCGTGGCTCTCGGCTTAGTCTGGCAAATGTACGATTGGCCAACATATGCATTGGCTACTCTTTGGTGTCCAAAAGAATAGTTATATGACCTGTTTAGAAGATATATTGTTGAAGCCTTCAAAATGTATTTAAATCGTTTACGCATAGTTTAGTTTAGTTCGACGAGTGGAAAATTTCATTGAAATGCCGACTTTGAAGCACGAAGAAATATTGTAGACAACAGCTCTAGATTCCAATATTTCGATATGCACGAAGTCACTTGTTTATCTCCTGCTTAAAGTCCACGCAGCCAAATTTACCAAGTACTGATAGATGGAATAGTGGCCTGAACCGTACTTAACCTCAGCTCCATTACCATGAACAACATAGGAACCTTTATCAACAGCCAGGCTGGCATCAAAGCGCTCCACTCACTTACTTCGTCTTCTAACCTACAATAGTTGAACATTGGAAGGAAATTATCAATCAGGTAAGTGCTCATTTTATTATAATATCACACTCCTCTGGGTTCCCGGCCACAGTAATATAGAAGGGAATGAGAAAGCCAACGAGCTAGACAAATGTGGGTCTACTTTCGATTTCCCTGTTGCGAGATCTGTCTACTTCCCGATGGGACTCATCAACCGTAAAATTCTTCAACACTTTCTCTCTATCGCCAACTCTAGGTAGTACAGTCTAGAATCCTGTACCATATCCAGATACATAAGGCCTGCCTACAATAAAAACAGGCCGAATGGCTTAATCAACAGAACTCGCACCGAGGCAGCAAGAATCACAGCAATCAGCAAGGGTCACTGTCCAATTTTATCACACGTTGCTAAGTAAAACATTCCTTTTAGCCTCAACTGGAGTAGCTGTAACGATTCGCACAAAAGGGAAACACTATTCCACTTTCTCTGTGAGTGCGCGGCATAAGCTAGAATCAGGCATCGCACACTTGCCAATAACTTTTCTAAGAAATTGTCAGATATTTCTGCCATAAAATTCTGCAACATTATTAACTTTCTGATGGACAGAAGGCGCAATCTGAGAACTGGTTTCTGTCAGTGTCAGAATGCGCTTTACAACAGAAAAGAAGTCGACGTAATTGACGTCGAAACTGAAGCTGACTAGTTTGATTTACCATCCATTTCTCCAACGTATTTGTGTGTCTTCCTGGATATCTAACTCCTTTGGGCTAAATACGTGGGGTCGAAAATCTCAAATGCGTTTTCGGCATTCTAGACATGTAGCTGAGCTTCTGGCAAGACATGGGGCTTATCAGGAAATAAGGTGCTCTAGATGTGCATGGCTATAATAAGACCAATTTAGCTTTTCCTGACACATCTTGCTCGGCTCTAGACGCACTTGATTATTTCCTTCTTCACTTTTATACTCATACAACAGATTCAAATATCAAGGCTGTCTTCTATTTATATGGAAAAGGTCCTAGGTACAACTCGGACTGTAGTCTAGTTGATCTCGTGCATGAACTCTCATTTAAGTCCTATCTTAAGGATATGCCAACTGACTCAATGGCATTGAATTTGACTTTTCCTGTTCGCAGGACTAGCTTCGGGTAAAACATGATCCAGAAAAAAGAATATCCGATTAGTTAATGTGTAAAGACTTGCAAATATTCTTATAATTTTGATAAGTCATCCTTTTGTAAAATATAACGTTAAATAAATAGAATAAATGAAATGAAAATGAATTATTTCCATGAAAGCTTGTTGTACCAAACAACCGACGACGCCATGTTGATTTAGAGGGCCCTCTTCTGTGACTAACCCTATGCCTTGCCGAAAGCTTCAGAAAAAATGTAGGCTTCTTACTGCCATTTTAACCGGATACTACGCTTTGATTGAGAATCCATATGAGCTAGATATGACGACACTGCGGAGCACTTGCTTCGAATATCCGGCTTAAGCTCGCAAAGGTTTGCAAATACTAGGTGCTGATTGGCGACTGTTCACCTTAGGTTATTCAGGTTAGTCCTTAAAAGAAAAAATAATAAAATAGCGCAGTAGAACAGTTTATGGATCTATCAGAAAAAAAAATGGTTGAGCTGTCCCGTCTACACGGCCATAGGTACAATATAAGTGCGTGACGTTTATGGATGGTAAGATGAGAAAATAACATGTATACCTATACATACGTTCCACAAGAGTGTCCTTCAGAGTTATCCGGCTTAGTGCATTGCAGACGGTGTAAAGGTTTTCTGTGTCTTTCGTAAGACCCATGAATTCAGACTTGGCGATGACATCGATGTTGAAGTCACAAGGAGAACATCGAAACATAGGCTGGTATGTACAGATGGTTGTGTCAGTGTTATTACAAAGCATAAAGTGATGAACACGAATAGATGAACACCGCAAAACGTAACCATATCATGAAATATTATTTCTGAAATCACTGTTCAGTCAAACAAACTTATCGAGCACTTCGTTAACCGCCGACCTGAATATGATTTTTGTCTTATTGTGGATAGATTTCATTCCTTAAAATTCTAAATGCATTAAGCCAGCAACAAGTCTGAGACCAGTGGGTTCCAAAGTAAATGTCGCATTATTTGAGGTCGGTGTAAATGAAGAACCGGTCTCTAAGCTCACTGGTCTCTTTACACTGGAGTTTGGCCTTTGTCCGTCCCCATATATTGCAAAGGGATCATAGCCTTTTTTCCTTACAAGATACAATTCATGGAAGAATGAAGCCGTTGGATCATATCATGCGTTAACCTTCGGTGAATGGGCTTAAGGCCAATCGCAAGATGATCTGGAATTTTATACCAAATTTGTATTTGGCGGCGAGCCTCACTTTTAGCTCAACAGACACGTCAACAAGGAAAATTTAATTTTTGGAGTAGAAAAAAATCCACAAGTGACCCAATACATCTCCGAAAATGGTACTTTATGGTGTGGCCTATACGCTAGTGGAAAAAGCTCGCATTATAGTCAATAGTGACTGACACAGAAAATGATTAACGAAAATTTGTTTCTAAATTCATGTGCCATCGATGTGGCCGATATGCGGTCCCAGCAGGAGGAGTCTAGTTACTATTATACACTGCGACCAATGCCATCATTTTATTAAAATGAAAGATTGGTGACAGACTGATTTCACACTGGTATTACTCATGAATACCCTATTTAAAAATGGCTTTCATGAAACTACGCAAGATTTTTCAAGTCGTATTCGATAAATGCTCAGAAATGTGAGAAATACTCAGTGTGACTCCCTACCGCTTCAATTTTTGTGTAAGATGTAAAATTATTTTAATTTTATGTAGCAAACTTTTTAAAAATCCCCCTCATATCCTTAAGGATAATCGCTGAATTGAACATTCGATCTCTTGAGGTATTTTTTTTAAGAGTTCATAACCGGCAATTGTTGTGGGTAGGGCGACCTGTTTTTGCACAAGTCTAATTGCTATTTTAGCCAGTCGAAGACCCGTTATATTCTCCCAATAAAATAGACAAACTTTGTTCTCCAATCTTTCGATCAGCATAAAGACTTTGTGCCATTGAGTAGATCAGCTGAACCTTATATAGCCAGTCTATCGGTTTTTTTCATTTCGTTCAATACCTCTACGCCCTTGTACCTGGTACCACCGGAGCTAAACTTTTTTTCTTTTTCTGCGAATACGCAGTACTGCGAATTGCCTTGATGTCTCATCGGAAAGTAGTGATTATTTTACGGCTTACGAGTATCGATTTCACCCATCTGCGGCTAGAATGATCAATACCTCTGGGTTGAAATCGCATTTAAGATGTTATCGTATCCTGTATTGTCCAAAGCACCTTGAATATCTAGCAAGGCGTATAATGGAATCTATTTTCGGTAAGATTTAGATAGCTCTTTGAATTAATTACAGGGTTCAAGGATAAAAACTACGTCTACCTCCCTCCAGGTTTGCGGTATGTATTTACAGACGTGTGATAGCCAGGAGATCTTCCATTTCTTTATGCAGGTTTTTTTTCACAATTCTGTGTCGAATATGGTTAATGTGCATCTAACAGTACTTGTTCTAGATGTTTATTTCACCATGGTATACGAGTAAAGCTTATAACCTCTTCAGCTTTGAATTTTCAGTTACATCTGAGCTAAAAAGAAGTCTCGTCTATGTCTTCAGCGAACTGAAGTAATTTTGGTGGATTTTCGGCACTCATCGAAATGGTTTCCCTCTGTTTTCAGCTTTCCTTTTTTCAAGGAATTTGAGTTCCTTAGCTTTGAGTCGGTGGAGGTGGTGTTTTGCTTCGGACTAGATTATGAGCTGGATTCACAACCTACACCCATTTGTTTTGTACCTGCATTTGAGATATGTTTTGTATAGAGATGTCAGAGTCGTACAACATAATATTATGCTAAGACGACAAACTTGAACAGATAGAAATAAGTTTCAAATCGGTTTTTACTATCACATTTATCAGATATACATCCCGCAATGATGTAGCCGAAACTTAAGCAAGCGCTAAATAATTGCAAGAAGATGCTCTTATGTTTGACAGGAAAAGTTTGGCTAAAAACGGCGTTTTCTTGCGGCTAAAATACTTTCTCTTTCAACCAACGAAGCTATGATTTGATTTATGCCATTTTCGACGCATATCACACTAAGTTCTGTTATTACCTTAAGCTCAAGTGAGACTGGACACAGCACGACAGAAAGCCTTCACCATCTTCAGACAAATTAATTGTATCTCCACATCTACTTATCCATCCATCCACTAAGCATCAAAAATATATGTGTAAACTCTATTCAAAGTTAAATACCATAATATCTTATTAACTTTTCGATTAAAAGAACCTCTCGAAACTCAACTTAGTAAAAGGCCGTGAGAAAAGATTCTCAACATAAATGTTTTCAACTTAACAGACACTGACCCCAAGAAACATATGTACGAGTACACTTGAAATTATTACTAATAAGCAGCACGGACAAATCCAATTTTATTGCCATTTAAAGTGCATACAGCGCTTAAGAAGAGCATTAGTAGCTGGCGCTACTTCATTGATTTCTAACATTTGACGATCGTAAATCCCAAACGAGGGGTGGAGGAAAAGAAATAATAAAAAAAAAATCCGCATAAATTTAATTGCGAAAAAAATAACTTCGCATCAAATTCTTGTAAATATCACTGGCTCCGGATGCATCTTAGCTGGGTAGAACCAGTAAGACCAAGCCTTCAACTGGGTACTACGGTATAGCAAACAAATAACCAATCGTCATTGGATGCCTTTCGATGTGGTCAGATTCCAGCACTTGGAGTGGCATCTAAACAAGTTGCTTTTGCTAATGTTTTTATCTCTCTGTTGAGGAACACGTTACGATTTTTGTAAGTAGAATATCATTTCGGTTTACCTGTTGAGATTGGTATTGCTGGCACACTAACCTGGCACCACCAATTCTTACATCGGGACTATCTAGATCAATTTATTGGATGAATTGTCTTATTTACTAGAATTACTTGTTATAAATTAATATTGACGCAGAGTCTGTATGTTATTAGCTTATATCTAATGTATGTGCAAATAAAATTGTAATCGATCAGGTTTCAGAAGATATTTAAATTTACAACAACCAGATACGAGTATTTCCCAATAATTACAGCTATATCAAGTTTAGAATTAAAAATGAATTTTTTTCGAAGAATGAAGATGAGTACAATAGCGGTCTATACAGGGTAATTTATAGCATGATCATGTTCAAGGTGATATAGAGTTTAGACGGATTCAGTTTGCAAGTGACCCTAAGTTCAGATGCTCGAAATATTGTGACAAGTTTAGGCGGATATTTCGCTCGAGAGATGTGAATTTCTTCAGAATAATGGTACTCAATGAAAACACGCCCAATTCGAATACTCGTATTTTCAATCTATAGGATGCGATATGCGAACCGAGATACAACTGTTTTTAGAAAATATTTCGTAGACCAACTTTACTTTCCAACTTTCCAATAGGAAATATGACATTAGCAAGCCTTTAGTCCAGCATACATATGTATATATCCGCGTGTACGCAATTGTGGATTTTTGTTTTTTTACCTACCCATAGTCCATGCCATTATGCGATTTTTAATCACAAAGACCTTCTTTCCATTCCTCACCTCTTTCAAATCCTGGTCCTCACAGCACTGAGGTCGAGTGCTTCATCTCGAGGGGTCCTACAACCTTATATTGTATCATTGGATTAAATTTGCATTCTGTTGTTTGAACGGATTTCGATCTTTCTGCATGAAGATATTTTTGCATTATCATGGCAGCACTCTCGTGATTGCGCCCTAGCTCGCCTGAGACTTTACCATCTGTCTATCCTCCGCGGTGACAGCTCCGCAGTTCAGGCATTCGAATATGATATGTACCATGCTTTTTTGGACATCGTAAAGTGTAAATAAATATTTTATATATTTTATATACTCGTACGATTGCCGACTTGAGTTCTTCATCATCCGAAAATTGTTTTCCATGAAGACATTTTTTCAAATCCGGAAACAGGAAATAATCACTAGGGGCAAGGAGCGTTGTCATGAAGAAGCAACACACCCGCTGCGAGTTTACCCCGTCTTTTCTTTTTAATTTCCTCCCGCAAATCATGCAAAGTGCAAGCGTAGGATGTGGCGTTGATGGTTTCACCTTTTTTTGTAATCAATGAGCAAGATTCCCTTTGAGTCCCAAAAAACTGTGGCCATGAGCTTCCCGGCAGACGGAGTGACTTTGAACTTCTTCGGGGGGTCTGTTCCTTTTTTATGCCACTGTATGGACTCTTGTTTGCTTTCAGGGTCATAGTGGTGGACCCATGTTTCATCCCCAGTAACAATTCCATCCATAACACCGTCCGCGTTCTCACTACACATCTCCAAAAGCTCTCTACAGCATGCGATTCTCACTTTTTTCTGAGGCGCTGTGAGCATTCGTGGCACCCACCTTGCACTGACCTTTGAAAGGTTAAGATGGTCATGAAGAATGTTGTGAATGGTACCAATTGAAAGCTTGGTGATCTCTGCCATCATTTTCACCTTTATTCGGGCACCCTCAAGAACAAGTTTTTCGACTTCTTTGATGCTTTCTCCCGTACAAGCAGTAGCCGGGGCGCCGGAGCGGGGGTCGTCTTCAATGCTCTCTCTGCCTCTCTTGAACTCACTTGACCACTTTTGCACAGTTGATAATGAAGGTGCGGAACCCTGGTAAACAGCCACCATCTCATCATGAATAGTTTTTTGACTTTTTCCTTGCTTAGTGAGAAATTTAATTACAGCGCGATGCTCAATTTTCACCATCATCGTCTCAGTTGCCATTATGATTCTGTTTAACTAGAGATAAAACGCGAATTAATAATCACATTTATATGAAATTTTACATGAATGCACTAAAATAATAGTATTACTTGATAAATAAATCAATTTATATAGACAACCACAGCTTCACCCCTATACCGAGAATATGTTAAACGCCCCTCGTATATACGATATTTTATATCATTTAGTAGACTCACAATAACTGAATAGTTCGAATCCTACCTGCTTTATGCCGAATGCATCACCTAGTCTGATTGATATCGTCATTGTGTCTGACCCTCTGTCAGTTCTCGTGTTCGACTAAATTTCCTTAGAAGGCATTTCTGAACACGATCTGCTTTTTTGCGACTAGATCGTGTTCTCTAGTACAGCTTCTCCAATATCTTTCCAATGTAAGGACTTTACCTTCATAGACTTCTATTCCCGTGGGTGGGAGCAATGCAGGTTAAGTGCTAATCCAAACAGAATATTGGATTATTTTCAGACGCTTATTGAACATCTTTGCAACGTATATGTTCCTGCCATAGTATACTGATGAGGTTATTAGTGCAATCAAGGAAAGAACCAAATGGAAGTGCACACGCTCTCCCGTCAACTGGAGTATTTTTAAGACTGCACGTAATGCTGCAACACGTCACTATTTCTCCCCTTACTTTCAAAAAGTTTACGGAGAAAGCTACGTCAGATTGAAACGATTGGTAAAAGTAGTAGTAGTTGTACTCTAGACACTTCCACTTCCACTTCGTTTTGTGAAGATTATTTTGCCTCATATCATAAGTCATTTAGCACACATAATCAACGCACGTATAATGACTTCAACCTTGCCTTTGGCCTAGAAACGTACAAAAATCGTTCCTGTCCCTAAGAAACCCAAAGCAGCTAGTACCAATGATTACAGCCCTATCAGCATTCTACCACGTCTCTCTAAGGTTTTTGAAAGAGCATTGGCGATGCAAATTCAGGATCACCTGTCTGTAAATTCCTTGCTGAGCCCATTCAGTCCAGCTTTAGAACAGACCATAGCTGCGCGTCTGCTATGGTGAATATATAGGATGATATAAGGACTGAATTTCATAAGGGATTTCTAAACATGGTCTGCCTTCTTAACTTCACAAGGGCCTTTGACAAGGTCAATCACTCCATACTTTGTTGGTAACTCCGATATTAGCTTATTGAATTGATTTGATGTGCTGGATTGACTCAATGCTTTGTGGATTTAATAATTCAGCCAGTTGCTGTTCGTTGCTTAAAAAATCGCCTTCGTTAGTTATTTTCGATACAGGACACTTTACCTGGATATGCCAGATGGATAGTTCTTCCTGACAGAAATCGCATTTTTCTGGAGTATCTCTTGTATAGTAGTGCCTATTAGTGAAGAGCGTTTTTCCCAACCTTATGCTGTTTTGACTGTTTTGACTGAATTTTGGTTTCGGGCGTATAACGGTGTATCCAAGTTTAATCTACAGTAATTAGTCGGCGTCAAAACTCGGATTTATTGCGCCTAAACTGCGCCAACAGAGCGTTGGAAATGTGCATTCGAACACATTTTTGGTCTAACGTAAGCAAAGGCGGTACCCAAAGCGCGGACATCTTTCTCATGCCTAAATCTTGATTTAATATGTAACAAACACGTTCTTTGAACATTTTCATAACTTCTACTATCTCTCTCACTTTGATTCGGCGGTCGTCTAACAACATTTGGTGAACAATGTTATCGTCAGTGTTTGCAGTTTTTGGAAGTCCCGAACGTTCATCATCTCCCAAGCTCTTACGGCCACGTTTAAATTCAGCTGCCCAAAATTTCGCTATGGTAAATAATGGTGCAGAGTCCCCATAGAGTCCAACTCATTTTTGATTTGCGTAGGCGTATTGCCTTTCAAAATCAAGAATTTAATAACAGCTCGATACTCAATTTTTTCCATTTTCACAAGAAACACTCACATCGACTCACTCAAACGACTGTCAACTAAAAACTGCGCCTCCAAAATGACTTCGGTAAGTAACTGTCAAAAGATGCACAACTAGCATTCACTAGCTTTTATTGACGAGTGCCGCTATCTTTAGGTTGCCTTCGGAAACGTAGATGTTTGCGAAAATTGTGGATTTCTGCTAGTTTCACTTCGCTTGAAACACGTAGAAGGCTTCTGCAAACACTCATCATGGCTATAATATCATACGTGGAATTAGTATATAGCAGCCTGGACTCACTTTGTTTTCATAAACTGCAAGTAGCTTTCAATGACGCTGTCAGGTATGTTCGCCAGCTACGCAGGTATGATCGATATATATGCTCAAAATTATTAGTAGCTAATCACCGCCATACCTATACTCCAAGCTGGAATTTTCAATATTAATTCTCACCATTACAATTCTCTTAATTCATCCCGTCTATTTTTCATACATGCTATCTGGTTATGGAACTCTTTACCATCAAACATCAAACCTTATCAAATGTCAAACATTTTTTAAATAACCATTTTCACTTACTTCTATCTCTAACTCTAGCCTATCATCTCGCTATTTTTATTTTCTTCCTTCTTATCTTCACTTTCTTCGTATATTTAATTTTTAAACTATATTTATGCATTTTATTATGAACTTTGTATTTACATATATATAAATGCAACTTGAACATTCTTCTCGCTGTTGGAATTTAATTGAATTGAATATGCTCTGAAGCATCCGTTGCAACAGATGCTTCTGCTTTATCAATGAATCGTCACTGGGTAAAATGCTATTTAATCACTTGTCACTTTTCATGGGACTTTCGTTTTTATTGTTAAATTAAATTAACTTTCCTTCTTTGTGACCTCAATATCATTTTACGTTGGAAGCACTCGCTCGGTCTTTATTTGCCGAAATATCCAAAAGCATCACGGCGGCTATATTGTTCAAAGGATCTGATTGCTCTCAGCGCCTTAGTAGTGTCCCAGCATTTCTTTTTTAGATTTTAAATTGTATGGTCCTGCCCATATTTGGGACTCATAGTTGCTTACTGGTGTTGGTATTGTGCTAAGAGTAACCGCCTAGCATATTTTAGTTCACCCAATATGTGGCATTATACGTAAAGATGACTCACAAAGTTGTACCATAACAGCGGAATGGTTTAGATATTATCGAAAAGTTGGCGTTGCATCTAAAATAGCTTCAGGCTTGTAGACTACAGCAAAATTATAAACTTTTACTGTCACGGCGTTTACTGTCCTTTTTCAGCTGGCTGAAGGCCTATATACATATGTCAACTCTTCCAATCGACGCCCCACAGAAGCTTATCAATCACTTTAATTCAACTTGGACATCTTCCGAAAGGCAGCGTATACTTGATAAGCTTGTTTCATAGAATCAATAGGTCACTACGCTTCTTTTCAAAGGCGCTCCCTCAAACGCTGATTTTGACTGGATCTCAAATTTCATCGAAAAGTATCACCATTAGCCGCTGCAATTGGCTTCCAATATCTCACCACAGAAGCAAGCTCAACTTCAAGCTCAATCTTCCGGCCAAATATGAATGGTTCCAAAATCCAGCCAGCAACGATTTCAATCTTGGAAAGATGCATGCCTGTAAATGGTTGGAAAAATCGACCAGGAAGCAGGATAAAGTCAAGCGGTCAGTCATACCTAAACCATCTAATAAGTTAGCAAGTAAATCCAAATTGCCAAACCTACCTCCTCTACCTACAACAAACCCAGCTGCAATAGGAGTTTCAAAACTAAACTACCTCCCTACTCCCTCTATTTCACCCCAAACCAAGACCCAACGTCAGCGTGTCTCTTTCGACTTAAATAAAACCTCCAGTACTCAACCACTAACACACACGCCCTTCCCTAGTTTCGACCTCAGAACTGGAGCTAAGTATCCTAATTTCACCAGTTCTCACATTCTAAGCCCCACTTCAGAAATCCTATATGTTACAACATCAAACCCCTCTTCTTTAAACACTCACTCTTCTACTGATCCCATTTCGCCACCCACTACCGAATGCCGCAATGCGCTCTCTAGACTTAGGGATAAAAAGTATATGAGAATATACGTCTACTATATATCTCGCCTATCCGATTCGGTAGGCTACAAGGGTAAAACAGAAACAAGCGCCATGGTTTCCATCCAGCAGGAAGGCCTCCTTGCAGATGTCTCAGCAAACTGTACAGAAAGCATCACGATATTTTCAATACGCCTCCCCAAAAAGTTGCAGACAATATTGAAGCTCTTCTCCACTATGTATGTACACTCTAAAAGAGTCTCACGCCTGCAACGCAGTCGACTTGACCACGATAAATTTTTTCGATCCTAAAAAGTCACGCAAAAACCTTCCTCTCACCTTCTAGTACCAGAACGTAAGAGGGCTGCGTTCTAAAACCCACACCGTTTTGCGTCAATCTCATGCTGTCCCATTTAATATCTACGCTCTGACTGAAACTAATCTTATCCCCAACATAAAAAACCAGGAGTTATTCCTTCCTTTAATGTTTTTCGGGGTGATGATCGCACATCATCGCATTGTCGAGGTGTCCTACTGGCCATTCACAACAAATTTGACTCCTCTCTCGTTGCAACTTCGTCCTCTTGTAAGCTCAACTTTGTGTCAGTTAAAATAACACTTATTCGTAGATGCTTGTATGTTATGTGGTGTTACATTCTTCCGGCCCCAAACTTATTGCATCCTACCAACTTGCTATTGCAACAATTGACAATTTGATCGACTTGTCAGACTCACTTGTTGATATCATTATCTTCAGCGATTTTGAATTCCATTTGAAGACCTTTCTTTTTTCATCGCTTCTAATACCATTTCCACTAAGGAATGCTTCTTTCTAGATCGGTTAAGAGACTCTAGTCTGTGTCTAGTCGGTAGCGTTTCTAACAATTGAATACGGAAAGGCAATTAGACCTCATCCCTGATACCATCAACTCCTCAATATTGTGATTTGTATTGATAACTTTCATCCTCCACTTTTTTTTTCATTTTTCCACAACTCTTCCCTCCTGTCGCCACCCCATGCAATTTTCTCTTCTTACAATTTTCACAAAGCTATGTTAATTTCCGTAAAATGAATACGTCAACTACCCTAATATTGACCGCGCCCCTAACATTGACATTAATCAGGAAAGTTTTTCCACCGACTCCAGTGGCTACATAAATCGAACAGACCGACTGTTCTCTTCAGAAAAATGCACCAGCAGATGGCATTTTAAGCGATTAGGGGATTTTCCAGCACAAATATCACATATGGCGGGAAAAAGCGATTGTGTTCCAGTAGGCAAAATTTCGAGTGCGGGAAACTTTTAATTTTTACATAAAAGGTGAATGATCTGTGAAGGAAAAAACTTATCAGGTATGATATTTAAAATGTTAGTAAATTCTGTGTGACAAATGCTTTAATTAGTTTCGAAAATGTAATTTACAAAATGCGAATTCATTTATTTGGTAAATTTCTAACAATGACCGAGTGTTGCCTAACATTGATCGCCGGTCACTAGTGTTGCTTTCCTTTCACTGGAGATAATTTGAGATGCCTTACAAAAAAATTATCTCGGTTCTTGTAATCGTAAGGTCCGTTCTTTTCAAAAGAATAATCTACCAGGTAGAAAATGGCTGAGGGGATTCCTTAAAAGATATAAAAACGACACAAAGTCCGAGCATCCCAAAATTTAAAGTCTTCCAAAGCCAAGGTCAGCCGTCAAGATGTGTCTAACTATTTCAATAATTTAAAAATAACACTGACCCTGTGCAATGAGTTTATACCCCCCGAAAAAATTTTTAATTATGATGAGACGAATGTTTCCGATGATCCAGACTCTAAAAAATGCGTGTTTAACCCGACGAAGTCTAATAAAGGGTTTTCAATAGGGACTTGACAAATTTCAATTTAATTTGTGAACACACTATTCACTAATCATCAAACTGTCACTGTCAATTTATTCAGTAAACTCCACATTTTCATCATGGTAAAGTACACGAACAAGCAACGTCTGCAAATTATAAAAATTTTCTACCGAAATTCGGAGTCGGTGACTGCAACTTTAAGAGCGTTAACTCCAATTTTCGGTCGTAATTCTCGCCCTAGTAGACAGGCAATACTCGTAACAATAATATTCGTTGTGTGATGTTGCCGTGTCAGTGAGACAACGGGTTGGTCGAAGTGTTGAAAATATCGCTGCCGTTCAGGCGTCCGTAGCAAACGATCCAAATCAGTCAATTCCACGGTGTTCTCAATAATTGGGCACCGCTCAGACCACATTATGGCGTATTTTGAGTAAGGATCTTGGTTTACACCCATACAAGATCAAGCTGACTCAAGAATTGAAGCCAATGGACCATTTGAAGCGACGTACGTTCTCCGATTGGGTTCTAGAGAAGAGGCGCCAAGATGATGAATTTCATCGCAAAATCATCTTCAGTGACGAAGCTCATTTTTGGCTCAATGGGTTCGTCAATAAGCAAAATATGAGTTATTGGTCGGGTGAAAATCCACATGTGCTTCATGAATCACCACTTCATCCACAAAAAATAACTGTTTGGTGCGGTTTGCATGCCGGCGGCGTTATTGGGCCATATTTTTTCGTCACGTTACTGTGAATGGTCAGCGTTATCTCGCCATGATCACCTATTATTTTTGGCCCGAATTGGAAGATATGGAGTTCGACGACATGTGGTTTCAGCAGGATGATGCCATAAGCGAAACAGCACACGCTACAATCGATTTATTGAAGAGTAAATATGGTGAGCGTGTTATCTCAAGAAATGGGCCAGTCGATTGACCACCTCGTTCGTGCGATTTAACGCCGCTTCACTATTTTCTGTGGGTCTACGTTAAGTCATTGGTTTATGCCAACACGCCGACGACGTTGGAAGAGGTCAGAGCCAACATTGAACTCGAAATAGCGGCCGAAATGTGTGGCCGAGTCGTTGAAAATTTTGTCCAACGAATCGACCGCTGCAAACGTTCCCGCGGTGGCCATATGAACGAAGTCGATTTCCATTCATAAATGTTTTGATTGTACTTCAAGCCGATAATAAAGTTTTTGAAACATCTCAAATGGTTTGCGTTTAATTTAAAAAAAAAAGTTGTCAAGTCCTTATTGGAAAACCCTATATTTCCATAATATTTTGGGGATCTCCGGGAAGTGAGCTTATTCCACCATACGTTGTTTGTAAAGCGGAAGATTTATGGGAGTCTTGGATGTTAGGTGGTCCTCCGAAAACGAAATACAATCGGAGCAAGTCAAGGTGGTTTGACGGGACAATTTTTAAGGGTTGATTCCTAAACCATTTTATTCCGAACACAAGGAGATTGAGCAGCCCTGTAGTGACAATTTGGCAAGCGACTTTTCCCCAGACGTTGTTTGAGTGGCTCAAGAAAATATCATTCGCTTTGCTTGTTTATTTACATATTTACCAGCCGTTGGATGTCGCCTTCATTGGTCCACTTAAAAAAGTTTGGCGCCGAATTTGGACGAATGGAAACACAAGCGCACCCAGAAGGCTCAAACACTTTCTGAAGATCCGTTCCCTGCCCATATACAAAGATTAGTAATGGAAAGCATGAACGAAGAGAATCGATCTTCCAACTTTATATCGGGTTTTAAGAAATGTGGTATGGTGCCGTTTAATCCAAACGAAGTCATTTCACGTTTAACGGACCAAACAATCTCCAAAATGAACAACAATGAAGTACCACGGTCGAATATATCGAAGTCTGTTATAGCAGTTTTAAAAGAACTCCATTTTGGGTCTAGGGAATCAGCAGCACGAAAACACCGTACAAAAGTCAAAACTCAGCCAGGGCTTGGAATTTTATGCTCGAGGCGGCGGACGTTTGTGAAGGAGCAGTGACTGTTGATGACAATATAGCTTCCACCTCTCAACATCTCAAAGCAGAGGACGAAGATGTTCCCAACGAGCAAACTAGTTCACTTCAAGAACTCCAAATTGAATTTGTGGGATCCTACTCTGACGATGATTCGTCAATCGAAAACCTTTTCCACCAGGCCTTGCTGAGTTCAAAACTCAATAATTTAGGTAGGTACCTACCTTTCATTTTTATTTATTTATTTTGTTTTTGATGTTATAGAAACTTGAAAATGGAATTTTCGTTTTACTTTGCTTTGTTTATTTCTTTAAATAAATAATCTTAATGTTAAACAAAAGGCTATGAACTGATATATAATTAACAAATACCTGCCCTTTGTATTTATTTTATTTTACTAAAATTAATTACTTAATCAACTGTGTTTTTCTTATTATTTAAGTTATTTAATTTCAATACAAATAAAAACTGAGCCATTGTGTTTCTATTTTTGACGGGTGGTCAATGTTAGGAACGTTTTTTTGTTAATAAACCTCTTTATAAACAATAAAGTTTTTTGCAAAAATTACGAAAATTAGTAAATATTGAAGGCCTCGCTAGCCTAGACTTCAATTTACGCCGATAGCTGTTAAATCTGCGTTTAAAGTTCAAATCGGTCAATGTTAGGGTAGATAACCCTATCTAAGCAGTGCTTCTTTCGACTTTACCAATACATTTTTTGATAGAGAATTATTCAAATCTATCTCCCTTTATGTGCCATATTCCCGCAATAAAACATTTTCTACATCCCCTCCACCTGAATGCGATAAACCGCACCTGAATGAAAGAGGGAGAGCAACGCATGAGGCCACGAAAGATGCGCTGCTCGTCTGCCTGGCATACTACGGACCATATTGCCTCCATCATCCTTACTTCCCTTCCAAGATATGGCTATTCCTGTTCATTGAATTCGTTATTTTTAATTTTTTTATTTATTTATTGCATAAAAAAAATTAAAAAATTTAAATTAACAGGAAGTTTTTAACTTTAACAATAACAAAATACAGTAGAATCTCGGAAAGATGAACCATTCGGAAAGTTGAACGAATTTTTTTCTATTTTTTTTTTGGTGTTCCAAAAGATGAACGCGTTGAAATTTGGGTTCGAAAAGATGAACGCATTTTTTTTTAATGCCGTTTTTTCTGTTTCTTTGTCTTAAACTCGTCTTGTTATATTTAGGTTACGGTATTTGGTTTTAATAACGGTACCTTCGGACGTGTTTTTTGTTTGTTTTAATTTTCTATGCAAATTCTTCAGTGTAACGTGAATTTTGTAAAGGTAAGTTGCCTCGAGTTAAAGGTAAAGTGAAGTTGTTAAACCTTAAAGAGAAATATACAGTGCTCGAATATTTAAAAACTGGAATATCGTATTGCAGCATTGCAAAAAAAAAATACGGAATTACTTTATCCAATGGGAATAAGAAAAAATGTATAGAAATCACTTCGCGAGTGTATAAAACATCAATTTCTGGAGCAGAGAAACGTAAGACATTACTGCGTTCTATAGACGGTTCCTGAAACTACGTGACCGTCATGTTACAGTGTCAGGAATGATGATGAAAACTAAGGCAAAAAAGTTGTACGCCATTTTCAAGGAGAAAAATGCTTTCAATGAAACGATTTGGAGTTCGGCTTCTAGCAATCAGTGCAGAGAAACTTAGCTCTAATAAACATGCCGTCTTGCCCTTCAAAGAGAAATTGAAGAAGACTATGACTGACAGATGAAAGTGGTCTTTTTTGGCGAATGATTCCAAACAAAACATTTGTGAAATGCGCTCTGGCGAACGATATGCTCCTGGGAGAAAAATAGCCAAGGACCGTTTTACATTTTTGGTATGCACGAGCAGCAGTGATGAACACAAATTAAAACTGCTGACCATGTTTCAAAAATTTCAAGTCCCCAGTGACATATACCAACTCACAGATTGCATGGATGACAAAAGAAATATTTAAGGTTTCAAACCGAGTTTGTTCTCCAGGTAATTATAATTTGAAAAAATGTTGTGTCTTATATGTATCCAATTCTTTAATAGGCACGGTAGTTTATGAAGGATAATAACCTTCCAGAAAAGGTATTGCTTATTTTTGACAATGCCACAAGCCACCCCCCTGACTTACGATCTTTGTCGGTGTATGACCTGAGTTGGAGCTCTGTTATATTCTTATCCATCCTATGCGTACTTCTTCCAGTTTGTTTTGACCTGTTTGACATCAAAAATAATATGGAGACAAGCTGCTGAGAATCAAGAACCCTCTTTGCTGGACAATGATCATAAATGAAAATTGTGATATTTGTTAAATACGGAAAACGATGGACTATTTTTGATTCTCATTTATCTCACAACTTATTCCATCTATTTTTCGATCATCGTAAAGGCACCAATTCGAAAGAGGTGATAAACAATTATATTTATATAATATCCGAGGCGTTTCCCCTCCAAATAATCAGCTAGTTTTTCTGAATTGAGGTCCCTTAAATCACCTGCACCCGCTAAAATTGGAGTTGGTTTATTTCTCAATAGACACTAAGATAGCCATCCATGAGCATACAGGCCGTATGTGAGCTAGAACTGTAAGTGTAGATATCTTTATAAGGATAAAGAAACGGGGTGGACCAGAGTCAGAACAAAAAAACCTCACCACTAAGTCCGGTGTTTGGTCAACTGACCCCAGTTACTTGCTCCACGATCGTTGAGGTTCCCTTCCGTTTATTTGCTTCACCTAAGGCAAGGTCTTCGTTAAGGTGTTAACATTTACTCGCTCGATATGCACTAGCGATCTTAGGTGATGGGCTACACAGGTCAAATTGTTCGCCGTCCTATCTACTCTCCCCCCACCCCAGAGCCAGTCAATGTAAACAGGACCAAAAATCGATTAAAAAATTTGAATACTTTCAACCCTCTTGGAAAATGACTTCGCTTCTGCGCCATAGAGCATGTTTGGGTATGATATTATCTAAAATATACGCTGTTTGGGTCTTAGTCTTTTCGATTTCAATTCTACCAGCGGTTGAAAAATGTTTGGAAGAGGTAGTTGTTAATCGTGTTAATTGTTTTATGTCGAAGCACAAAGTGCTTCACCCAAACCAATTTGGTTTTCAAAAGTGCAAGAGCACTCAATCCTTACTGGGGGAATTTACCAACGTCGTGAATGATGGACTGAATAAAAACCACCACGTACTTGTGCTCTTTATAGATTTCAGCAAAGCTTTTGATACCCTGACTCCTGAAAAACTTGTGGAAAGCGTCAACAGATTAGGACTGAGAGGAGTGCTGGCAAACTGGCTTAAAAGCTATCTGAGTGAAAGAGAAATACAAGTCAAGATATCTGACACATTTAGCAAAAAAAGAACGATCAAATACGGCGTGCCACAAGGGTCCAAACTGGGCCCCATATTATTTATACTGTTCACAAATGAACTATTAAGAACATTTAAAAAAGCTACTGCATATGCCTACGCTGATGACATCGCAATCGTCGTAAAACACAAGGACTTGCACTTAGCCATAAAGATACTGCAACACGAGTTCAACCTCGTATCTGAATGGTGTCATGACAACGGCCTGGTGATCAACGCAAATAAAACTAAGTTGATGCATATTCGGACGCCATCGAAGCCAACGGAAGTTATTCAAATCTTTCATCGAAATGATCGTTGTCCATTACTGAGGAGCAGCAGCATAATCGAGGTAGTTAAAACCATTAAATACCTCGGAGTTACCATTGACGAGAATTTCCTGTGGCGTGAGCACATCAACGTACTGCGTCTCCAACTTAAGAGCACTATATTTGCAATGGTGTATCTTAAGCGTTACTCACATATGGAGGTACTAAAGCAAGTGTACTACTCGTTGGCAGAGTCACGCATTAGATACGGGATTCTGGCCTGGGGAAACGCAGCAAAAACCCACCTGGAGAAGATATCTAACCTACAACATCGTCTTGTTAAAATTATTCGACACACTAATTCAAGTTTTAAAGTTTTAGATGTAAAGGCAATCTTTCAGATGACAACACTCCTAACTTACATGGACGACCGACGGTTTCTTCAACCCATCAACCACATGCTAAACACCCGAAGACGTGCCCAAGGGATGCTAGAAGTTCCGACAGCTTACAACTCGTACGGAGACAAAGAACTACGATGCACTGTTCCTAAATTGTTAAATTCGCTCCCATCGTTACTGAAAATTATTCCTAATTTTAAAAAAAGGAAAAAAGAGATTAAAAAACATTTTATTGAATTTCATCATGTAAAGTAGAGTCATATTAGTAGAGTCATATAACTTCAAAACGAACTAATTGTATTTAAACCTAATATTTCAATTTGAAATCACTTCAGAACTGTATCAGTGTTATGTCCAACCACCTGCAGATAAGCACTTTGCTTTGCAGGTAAAACAATGTTAAAGTAAATTTATGTGCAAAAAAAAAAAAAAAAAAAAAAAAAAAAGACAAGGCTGCATTGCTCCATTGTGGTAAGGAATCGTGATTGACAAATAATCCCCATCATCTCTCAGGTTTTATTACAGTAAACAGCAAAGGCAGACAAAATGCTCAAAGTACTCGTAATAGCTGGTGATTGTAACGTTCTGCCCAATTCATCGATGATGTGCTCCCTTCTTGCTGACAGGATATACTCGGTTTTGTCTTCATTCATAGCTTAAGCCCATTTTTTCCACTTCTGTTGGAAGGCAGCAATTATAGCTCTCTGCATTCTGGCAATGATCTCGATGTCATCAGCGGATACAAGTAGCTAGACCGAATTTTTGAAGCTTGTGCTTCAGATATTAGAAATTTCGCATCCTATTGTCGTATATGGTATTAAGGAGGTCAAACGACAACTCATAACTCTGTCTAAACTCTTTTTGACATCTTTGATGTCTCTGTAAGACTACTTATGAATTTTACGGACCAGAGAGCTTTACCTATCGCAACTAGACATGGCTCTATACACCTAATCTCTGATATACTGCCATATCCGGCTTTGAAACCGATAGTAAGGTGATGAATATCGGTCTGGCCTTCCTTGCTCTTTAATTGTGAAGTAATCCAGCTAAAAGTCGCACTGATAGAATACGACCAGATAGTTGACAAATGGATTTATTAGATATTCACCTTATAATGCAACCAATGTATGTGATGTTAAACGGTCTGACTGGAGTAGAACCCCTCGATTTTACTTAATGGCTCGCTTTCAAATTCAACGTTCTTCCTTTTTTGACCGTAAAGTCCAAGAGCCACTCTCGGAGCTTTATGAGTCTTCTTCATGTGTTTTGGAGGTGTGGTTGTTGCATTTTTGACATCAATCCCAGTGATCTTCAGCACTTAATGCTGGCAAAAAAATCGATAACGACTGTTTTTTTTTTTTTTTTTTTTTTCGTAATGAGCGCGCGCTCAAGGGGTTTGTGTACCCTTAAGGTGATTAAGGAGGAAGAAAAGAGAGGTACCGATGTACATTGCTTTTAAATGTTTGCAAGTTATAACGACCAGGAAGTACAGAGATCGGCAGGGCATTCCATAAGCGAGTTGTACGGCTTAGGAACGAATCACGATATTGTAGAGTACGTCCGAAAATGGGCTTGAGGGTATACTGAGCATTCATAGCGAGACGGGTGTTAGGGTTGAAAGTTTGAATGGGCGGAATGTTACTGGCGATTTCAGTGGAGCACTGGTGGTGGAAATAGCGATAAAACAAAGTGAGACAGGAGACATTACGTCGGTGTTCGAGTGTATCAACTGACTGACTGATATTAGTATCATCAATGAGCTTTATCGCACGATTTTGAATCCTATCTAGCAGGTGCAGAGATGTTTTAGGAGCACCTGACCAGATGTTGGCATTGTACTCCAATTTTGGGCGGATGAATGCCTTTTATATTGAGGCCAGATCAGAGGGGGTAAAATATTTCTTACATCACTTGAGGAAACCTAGATATTTCGCAGCATTTTTGGCGATATTAAATATTTGGTCATTCCAACGTAAGTTGTCATTGACACACATACCGAGAATGGAAAGTTTTTCGGTTTCGACGATGCAAGTGCCATTCATAGATAATGGCTGGGTGTTTAAATTTCGCTTTAAAGACAGCAGACAACATTGTGTTTTGGAAGCATTAAATTCCACTCTGTTGATAGTTACCCAATTGGTTATGCTGTTGATATCGGAATTTAATGAGCTTAGCATACGCTGCCGTTCTCGTTCTACAGCCGAAGGGTAGGGCCGTGAGTCCGGGAACGAATATGAAAAGCAGAGAGTACTGTCATCAGCAAAGGAATATATTGGATTAGAAGTAGCAGACAGGAGTTCATTAATGAAAATTAAAAAGAGTGTCGGAGACAGAACAGAGCCCTGGGGCACAACAGCATTTATTTTGTGAATATCAGACTTGAAACCGTCCAAGACAACTTGAATTGAACGTTTCGAAAGGTAATTTCTGATCCATTGCAGAAGAGAGTCGTCGATCCCAAATGCACGCATTTTCGACAAAAGAGCTTGATGTCAAACTCTGTCAAATGCCTTAGAAATATCAAGTGCAACTATCTTGTTTCGCCAGATTATGATACGTGATTAGGAAAGTGTAACTCAGTTCATTGGAATTGAATCCGTTCAGCATCAAATTTCTCAAAGTATTTCTTCGCTTTTGTGATGTCTGAGATATCAGCTGCAACTAGGTAGTAGCCCAGTTTACATTGACCACTTGATCAATTGATTGACTGTTTCCTAATTTGATGACAGCCATGTCCCTTTATGAACATTGAGGTTAAGAAATCGTAGTCGTATATACCTTACGATAACGTATTCGCAAATCCAATCACACTTGATCCCATCTCATTTAATCCCATTCTAGACACTTATTAGAATCTGGCAGGACCAATCAAGGATCGCCAGTATCAATATCTAACATCGACCTTCATGGTCGCCAACACAGCTTCCTAATGAAATGTCTTAAACTACTGACAAACAAGATTCGGCAGTATCTTTTAGACGAACTATTGATCGACAGTCGCTCCTCTATAAATTTGACAATGTTAAGGTTGAAATTCGAATTAAATTATTATTAATACAATAAGGGACCATTATCCAACCTTAATTGAATAACAACTTAGAATCAAGTTTCCTGTGCCAGCAATTTCAAATATCTGAGTGTACTTACATACGAGTACTTCACCCGTTGTTTGCTTCTTGTTTTTGGGCAATTAATCTATTTTATTTTTTTTTGGGAGTCTTAACAACTGTGCATTTTTAATGACAAGTAAATTCACAATAAAAAATATAAATATGTTGATGAGATTTGCCGAGAAGCCTCTAAAAAAAAACCAACGGCCAAAACCCGATAATTAACCTGTCTTGGTTGATACCATAAACAAAGTACGAAGTCGCGTCTGTCTTTATCTGCATACACTTGTCATCCCACCATCTCCAATAAGATCGAAAAAAATGGAGGAAACACGTTTTCAGGCGAAAACAAATCGCACACAAAGGTTTAATCAGAAATTCTAAACAAAAAAAAAAGATTAAAAAACAATTAAACTTAACACCACCAAGAATTTGGTAAAATTAGCAGTATAAAAGCCTTCAGGTGATGATACTGCAAATTAGTTTTCATTAGCTTCGCACTGTGAACAACACTAAATAACCAAAATCAATATGCAGAAATTCGTAAGTGTTCCAAGGTGCACCACGAATTTTCCACTGATGGATTTACTTTCCTCCCTAGATTGCTATTTGTGTCTTCTTCGCAATTGTTGCAGTCGTCCATGGTGACGAGCCAACAAATTTGGGCTTAGTCCGATCTGAAAGGAAAATGAACGAAGACGGGTCTTATAACTGGGTTTACGAAACTGCCGATGGAACTGTGCGTGAGGAAAGTGGAGTCCTTATAAATCCTGGAACTGACGACCAGATCATGAAGGTCACTGGATCATACAAATACCTAGATCCAAATGGTGAGGAAGTAAGCGTACAATATACTGCCGATGAGAATGGATTTGCGCCAATTGGAACCGGTATTGCAGAGGCCATTTCCGATGCTGCTCTTAATGCTAAGAATTACATAGAACCACAAAGTGACATCAAGAAGGACTAAATAACGCTGATCAACGATAAAATGACACCGAACCAGGATGAGCATTTTGTTTCTATGTATCTTAAAATTGGACCTCCGAGTAGATGCAACATTTAAGCTTTATACAAACGTGTTTCCCAGTGTTAAAGTGTTGTTTTAATAAATCTGAATTTCGGTATACCAAACAAAAAGTGCTACTATTACGACTTGATGGAAGATACGAGTATCTGCTTTTCAATTGAAAGTGAAATCCTTAAAGCAGGTAGCAGAAATATTCATAAGTGATCTGTGAAAATTAAACCAATGCAATCTGTTTCTAAAATTTGCCAAGTTATACCGGAGAACAGACCGACGAGACTTATTATATAGCAGAATTATCAACGATCCAGAGTTTTTGTGAATTGCATGTTCTTGAACGCCCGTTTATTTTTAACTGCCACTTAGGTTTCACATATCTTTAATTTAAGTCTGGAGATTCATTGTTTTTTTTTCACGTATTAAACAGCTTATCCAGCCATAAGTCGATGATCATCTTGTCCATGACAAGTAGACCAGTCGTTAAATACTTAAAATGCTTAGAGGGGTTTGATCTTCAAGGTTTTTACAGGTTGGCTGTGTGGTTTTAACTGCTGCGTAGTTTGTGTGCTGCATTAGCAAATGTTTTGCATTCTGTGTTTTACCTTCACAATGCCTGCAGCATGAGTCATTCACATGCTTGTGTTTTTAAAGTTACTCCAAGAAGCATTATGCCCCGACAGAAACTATGTACGGTAAACAATTACCTATCCATGTTTCCTGATTGTCCATTCTTTCCTATCCAGTTTGCAACTCTATCTGTGCTCATTCTCTGATGGCCAGGTCTTCTTTGCTTTCGTCGTGAAAAATGTATGTTGATATTTTGACCCTATGCCTATTCGCCGGGATATCACGCTGACTACATTTTCCGAGACAGCTTTAGTGATGCTCTTCTACGCATATAATTTACTTTTCTCATGTATGTGCCTATACTAAATGATGATTGCAAGCAGTCTGCCTGGGTCCTGCAATGCTTTGTATTTACCCGTATACTGCGGCAACTGCTCTATTGACTTACTCGCTTCTACATATTAAATGTTCACTAAAATATATCCTAAAGCCTGATTAGCTAATGTGAGGCCTTGACTCGGTACTGTGTTCTTCAACCTGTATGGCCTTGCACCCAACTTCCTTACAGCGATTTATGAGAACAGTATCTTTCTTGTGTTTTGACAGTGCAAGTGCTGATAATCTTCACATTCTTCATATTCTTCGGCCACTTTAAACGTCTAAAGATTTCTGGAAGATATTCACGGCACCATAGGCTTAGGAACTTCATCATCAAGTGCTGACATCACTGGCTGTAGAGTTTACTTAACGCATCGCTATGACAAAAGATTCAGGGTGCAGTACGGTATCTGTCGTCGTCTCCGAATACAACAGAAATCGGTGTGAGTGGTCTCCGGTCCTCTGGATCGACCGGAATGTATGTAAGGGGTAGATTTGTCCCTGACCTTTGGCTAAGGTGTTACGAAGTACATAATCTCGGCGAGGAGTGGTTAGCTGAGAATGAACTCTACGTTGCTTTTAATTGACTGGATAAGGCGTTTCCAGAAACCAAACATGGAAAATATGCTGAGATCAACCGCCAACGAATTTCTTAGTGTTCCGCTGCATGCTCACCTAAGGCGCGCTGCATCTTCTTGACATCCTTGTCCAATTGTTTTTTTGTACCCACAAAATTCAGAGAATTGTCACTGTAGAAAAATCTGTTAACGACTAGGTTTATGAGTAAACGACGAACACTTGTCCAGGTTGCGGTCGTTTAGCAGCTCAGTGAAAATCATGACACAACTTTTCCCTATTCCTCTGCTAAACTTGACCAGCAAATGTCCAAAACCATCTACTCCCATGTTTTTTTTTTTATATAATTTGCGCGCGCTCAAGGGATTTATGTACCCTTAAAATGTTTGCACACAGCGCGGGCGAAGGAAAATCAGGGAGGATGAAAGGAGAAGTACCGGTGAACGCTGGTTTTAAATGTTTGAAGGTTATAGTGACTAGGGAATAAAGAGCTAAGCAGGAAATTCCATAAGCGAGTTGTTAGGAACGAATCACGATATTTTAGAGTACGTCCGAAAGTGGGTTTGAGCGTACTATATATTGATGAGCATTCTTAGCGAGACGGGTGTTACGATTAAAAGTTTGAAGCGGCGGAATGCTACTGGCGATTTCTATGGAGCAATGGTGGTGGAAGTAGCGATAAAACAGAGTGAGACACAAGACATTAGGTCGGTGTTCGAGGGTGTCCATTGTTTGAGTGATATTAGTATCACCTATGAGTTTTATCGCACGGGTTTGAATCCTATCGAGCAGGTGCAGATATGTTTTGGGAGCACCCCACCAGATGTGGGCGTTGTACTCCAATTTCGGGAAGATAAGTGCCTTATATATTGAGGCCAGATCAGAGGGGTTGAAGTATTTCTTACATCGCTTGAGGAAACCTAGACATTTCGCAGCATTTTTGACGACATCGAATATGTGGTCATTCCAACGTTAGCTGTTATTGACACACATACCGAGAATGGAAAGTTTATCGATTTCGACGATGCAAGTGCCATTCATGGATAATAGCTGGGTGTTTAAATTTCGCTTTGACGATAGCAGACAGCATTGTGTCTTGGAAGCATTAAATTCTACTCTGTTGATGGTTCCCCAAATAGTTATGCTGTTAATATCAGAATTTAATCAGCTTAACGTACACTGGCGTTCCCGTTCTACAGCCGAAGAAGAGGGGCGTGAGTCAGGGAACGAATATGAAAAGCAGAGAGTACTATCGTCAGCAAAGGAATATATTGGACTAGAAGTAGCAGACAAGAGATCGTTGATGAAAATTAAAAAGAGTGTCGGACACAGAACGGAGCCCTGGGGTACACCAGAATTTATTTTGCGAATATCAGATTTGAAACCATCCATGGCAACTTGAATTGAATGTTCCGAAAGGTAGTTTCTAATCCATTGAGGAAGAGAGTCATTGATACCATATGCACGCATTTTCGACAAAAGAGCTTGATGCCAAACTCTGTTAAATGCCTTAGAAATATCAAATGCAACTATCTTGCTTTCGCCAGATTGATGTACGCTTTGGTTCTACTTTTCGGTGAGACATGCCATCAAATCGGGTTTCGAGATATTTCATGAGCTGACGATTTATCAGCATTTCCATGACCTTGGAAAGAAGGGACGTCAGTGCAATGGGTCTGTAGGAGGAGAGAGAAGATGATTCGCCTTATTTAGGGACAGGCTTGGCAAAAGCTGTTTTCCATCTGCTCGGGAAGAGTCCTAAAGAGTAGAATTGATGAAAAAGCTTACGCAGTGGTTTTGCCAGCGTAGTAGAATACCTCTTCAGAAGAAGGGGAGATATACCATCTTGGCTAGAGGATTTATGTATGTTGAGATCTTTAAGTGCTCTTGCTACTACACGAGTGCGAAAGTAGATTCCCATTGAAGATTCGACGCACTCAGGTGTAGGTGGAGACAAAGCACAATCTGGGAGTATTCAACTGGCCGGAAAGTGTGCAGCAAGCAGATTGGCCTTGTCTAAAGATCTGAAATCTGGAATGTCATTGTAAATGACCGTTAGGATGGAGGATGAGGCAGAATTTCAAGCTTCGCGTTTAAACGTTTGCACATACTGCAATTAGATTTGATTCTTTGAACCACCCGACGGATGCTTGTAATCCGGCTACGTTCGCATATGTCCAATATGATGTACGCTGTTCCTAAGTGAAAATTGTGCATGGTGGAACTGAACGAAGGGGATGGTTTTTGGGCAAAATCGCTGTGTTACGAGAAGCATAAGAGATTAATTCGTTTTGTGGCCTCGAAGCAAGACGCATTGTGCCATGTTCATCCATACACGGCGACAAACCGAGGATAGGGCTCGAACTTTTGACTTTCCCGGTTGCCTGCAACGAAGAAAGATCTTCTTGGAAGGAATCTTGTTGAATTTTTCGAAATAACCAATCCTCTGCGCAACATAACAACTATTAAAGGCTGTGAAAGGTGGAGAAAATTGGTATCTTACTTCTCTCTTTGAAGTGAAGTGAAAATGATATGCAATTAACCTGACTGAAGAAACCCATGTTGCTCGAAACCTCGCAGAAAGTACTTCGTAAATCGAATATGAAATGATCGAAATCGTGTCGAAGTCGCTTCATAGAATATCAATACCTTGGAACCATCTTTAAACTGAGTCTACAATAGGCCAATCGTACTACTTTGTTGCATCATTAGGTACTTTGTTCTTAGACCTCACGAAAACCATTACTTGGGGAAGAAGAAGAATTTAACTCACTCAAACTGCGACGAAAGATGGAAACCTAAACTTTGTTGAGTTTATCCAAGACAGTTGGACGCTGTTAGATTGAACGCCAACCAGATCGAAGAAAATCTTTTTGTAGATCCTGATGGTGTCTGCAGTAACTGTTGCTGCTTGATCAGCTGTGTGACCATCGACGAAAGTTATTTTTGCCAGAGCATCCTTGGCATCTGGGAACTCTGACCGAAAAATAATGGCATGTTCGTTGATATAAACCTTCGAGGAACGACTACTATCACCGGTTATCCAAAGAAAACGTTGGCATTGTTGATCTTCGGGCCTTATCCTAATTTGGTGGGACATTTTCATGGCGTCTGCTTTAGCTGCGGTCTTGCGTTCATGAAATCTGAACAACCCGGCATGGAGTGGAACCAAAATTGTCAGGACCCTTCAATAAGAATGTATTAAGCGAAACTCCATTGAAAGTGGCTGCTATATCAATAACTACTCTCGGCTGTGAAGTCACCTTGCTTGGGTTTTCAACAATAACTGTATGAGAACAAGGCACTCTAGGCCATTCGATGGTTAGTTATTCATCTGAAGCTATCCTTGCGTAATTCTAGACTAAGAAGTCTTGCATGTAGCTGTCCATCCATATATGCAAATAGTGAGATTTAACGTTATCCCTGTTCCGCAACAAGTTAATTCCATATCGGTTGCCTACCAGTTTCAGCATTTTTTCCATAATATTCACTACATGTCTGTCTTCCTTGCCATCATCAAAGAAGGCATGGATGTCAACATATTTTCCGCCAATCCCGTTAATTCTTATAGGAGCAATCCTAAACATGACAGGCAGATTTGAAGGAGTCTGAGAAGAATGTACCATAATTTGAGGCACGTACATCGCGGCAGGAAGGCTTAATTCAGTACCCTCGCTGGTGGACTTTGGATGCAGAAGTGCATGATGACGTCTCTCACATCTACTTATACCGCACATTCTCTTTTTGACGTAAGCTCTTCAAACATGTTGAGTTTGGCTCAATAGTAAAATAAACTTTTTTCTTGCATGTGCCAGGTGATAACGCTTTGAACTCTTCTACAATCATCTAATGAATGTTTCTTATGGCCACATTTATCACAGGAAGTTGGATCTGCTGATGAGTAGAAACTCGACTCACAGTTTCATTGATTTATTATTTTTGCTTTGTTTATTGTTGTTATTGTCGCAGGATCATCAGCTGACTTTCTCTTCTGCCAAATGCCATTGACCTTCTTAATTTGTTCTTTTCCTTACCTTCGTTCTTAATCTCCCATTGCTTTTGTCTATCTTTATTCCTCACTCTAATTTTTGTCTTTCAACTGTGGGTTCCCGCCCAAACTTATATAGGGTTTTCCAATAAAGACTTGACAACTTTTTTTTTAAATAAAATGCAAACCATTTGAGATATTTCAAAAACTTTATTATCGGCTTGAAGTACAATCAAAACATTTATGAATGGAGCTCGACTTCGTTCATATGGCCACCGCGGGCACGTTTGAAGCGGTCGATTCGTTGGACCCAATTTTCAACGACTCGGCCGCTATTTCGCGTTCAATGTTGGCTCTGACCTCCTCCAACGTCGTCGGCGTGTTGGCATAAACCAATGACACAGAAAATAGTCAAGCGGCGTTAAATCGCACGAACGAGGCGGCCAATCGACTGGCCCATTTCTTGAGATACACGCTCACCATACTTACTCTTCAATAAATCGATTGTAGCGTGTGCTGTGTGGCTTGTGGCACTATCTTGTTGAAACCACATGTCGTCCAAGTCCATATCTTCCAATTCGGGCCAAAAATAATAGGTGATCATGGCGAGATAACGCTGACCATTCACAGTAACGTGACGAAAAAATATGGCCCAATAACGCCGCCGGCATGCAAAACGCACCAAACAGTTATTTTTTGTGGATGAAGTGGTGATTCATGAAGCACATGTGGATTTTCACCTGACATTGAGCCAAAAATGAGCTTCGTCACTGAAGACGATTTTGCGATAAAATTCATTATCTTGGCGCATCTTCTCCAGAACGCAATCGGAGAACGTACGTCGCTTCAAATGGTCTATCAGCTTCAATTCTTGAGTCAGCTTGATCTTGTATGGGTGTAAACCAAGATCCATACGCAAAATACACCATAATGTGGTCTGAGCGAAGCCCAATTCTTGAGAACGCCGTGGAATTGACTGACTTGGATCGTTTGCTGCGGACGCCTGAACGGCAGCGGTATTTTCGACACTTCGACCAACCCGTTGTCTCACTGACACGGCAACATCACACAACGAATATGTAGACTCAAATTTTTGCACTAAACTTGTTATTGCCTGTCTACTAGGGCGAGAATTACGAGCGAAAATTGGAGCTAACGCTCTTAAAGTTGCAGTCACCGATTCCGAATTTCGGTAGAAAATTTTTATAATTTGCAGACGTTGCTTGTTCTTGTACTTTACCATTATGAAAATGTTGAGTTTACTGAATAAATTGACAATGACAGTTTGATGATTAGTGAAAGAGTGCGTTCACAAATTAAATTCAAAGTTGTCAAGTCGCTATTGGACTAGCTCCAACACGAACTACTTCCATAGCTTGGAAAGCCTAGCTGGTCCTCTTAATCAACACAACTCTCTCTGCGACAAAAGGGACATATTCACCATGGGAACAAGAACACGGGGAGAGAGTGAGCCCACGAAAAAACTGGAATGAGACAATTCGAAAATAAAGGGACATTTGATAGAGTTAGGTTTTGTTGGTAGGTCCAATTAATATATTGGGTGGAAAAAAGGGCCTGTTTTTGAATAGTGGTCAATTTATTGGATTTGGTACAGTGATGGAGGGGGGGGCACAAATAGAACACCACAAGTATATACATTTTTGTATTGCTCAAAAGGTTGACGCTACACAATCTTCAAACAAAGGGTTTTAACTGTAGCTAAATACTTCCGAATCGAGTCTTTCCCGATTTTTTTTGGTTCATAATAAAAGAGCTCCACTTTGCTCCAGCCTGGCTACAACCTTTTTGTAAAGTTCATGTAATATACTACTAATTGTGTAAAAGTTAAATCATATTTTTGATTACTTTCCCTGCAAGAGCACTTGGAACTAACTTCTGGTATTACCTTTCCAAATTTCACAGGTATTTTAGTGAAATTGGTTGTTTGCAACGCAGATTGGTTTGAGCTTTTGTTGAGTAACATTTCAGTTAAAAAGTGTTAAAATGACTAATTTTGTCGTAGAATGTAAATTGATGCATCCATATAAAGATATGAAAGAAGCAACTGCTGATATTGGCTAAAATATATTCCAACATGTAAACAAATTTTACAAGTCAAAATTCAGTCTCACTCTCACAAAATTGAAATAGCTGAAACATATGCTCAAATCCCATGGCAAGACTTGTTTGACCACACAGTTAAAAGAATTATAGACGCAAAAGAGACATAGCGCAAAATAGCTTTAATTTTACACACTTAACGATGTGGGGATGGATGGATCCACGCGTCAAAGCCAGTTTATGCAAAAATTTCGATTCGAATTCATCGGACTCAAATTTGTTAATGACATCGATTGTACCACTAGTGATAAACATGACAAATATTGAAATGAAGAGAAATCCTTGTCACGATATTGTAGGCCACTAAAATTTCAATATAAAAGAAAAGAAAGGTTGAAAATGAAATTAAAAATTTACATGAAACTATTATAAATTTTGAATCGCATATTATTAGGGTTAAGCATCAAATATATTTCACTATGGTAGATGGAAAGATAGCACAGGCCGTGACTAATATTTTCACATAATTTAGCACATATTTTCCTCAAGCAATTGTTGCAAGGGGACTCACATGAACAACTCATCGGCACTTAGTGCACAGCTATCAAATAAAGAAGCTCTTCAATTAGGAATGTCTCCATTGCATGCTCGTATTCGGTTTATGGAATAAATATTACATTTAAGTTGGAATTTGAGTTTTAAGATTCGGCGAACAGCTAAATCTACACGTACTATTAAAGAAGAAGAAAAATAAACTCATTTAAAAAAGTTCATTAAAAAAGTGGGTAGAACCTTCGAGAGCAACACCTCATGAAGATTTTTTGGGAACTCTTCTATAACAGCAGATATTACCAAAATAGATTTAAGATTAATATAAAGTTCCGCGTATTTTTGAAAACTGTCTGCTGCAATTTTCCTATTGACCCCGCTAAATTTGGAACTTATACGGAGGAGACATCCCCGTCCCTTAAACTATATCCTTGGTATTATATGCCAGCAATAGTGCATACGATCTGAATACATGGAACTGAAGTAATAAAATCGGCAGTGCTCCCTATAAGAGCATTTTTAGTAGAACCACAAGAAAGCTAAAATAAGGACTAGAGATACTCGTACTATACTCGTAGACTTCACAATACTAGAAAGTGTTCCCGTTTGGCAACTAATGACGATGCTACTCATCTCATGCTTATATCATCCGAGACCTGAACCAAGAGCCATCATTTATTTATCATTGTGAGATCTTATTTCAATAATTTCACGTATGACATTTCAACAGCCTTCCGTGAAATTTTTATAAAGGGTCCGCCATCTAACGTTTTTTTTTTGAACTAGCGCTTATTTCGTGAATGGTAACACTTAGCTCATGTCTGATTTGACAGATAATTAGTTTTATCCTTCCGCTGAACGAATATGGTTGTGTATACGCTTAAACAACGCTGGGAAATATTGCCTGCGATCGACTTAGAGAAGATGCCGATTTTGCAAAAAAAATCATCTTTTCAGATGAAGCTCATTTTGATCTTGGCGGGTATGTAAACAAGCAAAATTGTTACATTTGGGGCACAGAAAACCCGCACGCATACATTGAAAAGCCGATACACTCAAAACGAGTCACTGTTTGGTGCGGCTTTTGGTCCAGAGGCATAATTGGGCAATTTTTCTTCGAAAATGAGCAAGGAGTGGCCGTTACAGTCAATGGCGATCGTTATCGGGCCATGTTGAACGAATTTTTGTTCACAAAAATTTAAGAGGAGGATATTGGCAACATTTGCTTTCAACAGGACGGCGCTACGTGCCACACAGCCGAAGCTACACTCGATGTTTTGCGCCCTGTTTTTGAAGATCGTATTATCAGCCGCAGAGCTGATGTCGTTTGGCCACCTCGGAGCTGCGATTTGACACCGTTGGACTATTATTTGTGGGGTGCCGTAAAAGATAAGTGTTACGCCGACAAGCCAGAGATAATTGACGCTTTAAAGGACAATATTCGTGAAGCCATTGGTGAAATACAGCTGCACACAATCGATAATGTGCTTAAAAATTGGACCGATCGTGTAGGCTACTGCATGGCCAGCCGAGGCAGCCATTTGAATGAAATTATTTTCCATTATTAACCGGAAGGATAAAACTAATTATCTGTCAAATCAGACATGAGCTAGGTGTTACCATTCACGAAATAAGCACATGTTGAAAAAAAACACTAGTTAGATGGCGGACCCTTTATAACTATTTCGGCCTACTTAATATAAAGGAATCACTATGCGACTGGCATCGAACTTCCTCAAAATGGTTCGGTGGCTCTCGGCTGCTACAGATATCCGTATGCGTATCTTGGATGCGACAAGATAATGTCCGCATCGATGTTAGCTATTGGGAACGTTTAGACATCCAAAACACTGGAGGTGTGCCTTGAGTCGATCACAATATGATCAAATTCGACCAAATTCGGAGTCAGCCAAGTTGCTTCATTCAGGTGCGGAACATGTGTACTGGTCTTTGGTAGTCACGAGCGTATTTGTAGGGTAAAGTAGTAAAACGATCACTTAGAGTAACCGACACAAGAAGACTCATTGCTTCTACGGGTCGACCGCCGGGCAGCGGTGGTTATTTCGCGGCTAATGAATTCGCTTTGATGTTGCAAACTGCTTATGCTCTGTGCACTCCAAGCTAAAACAATAGTATTGAAGGATTTTCTGTCCATGCACTTGTCATAACGCAGGCAAAACTGAACGACTAAGAGGAGCTTAACTTTGTCAAAAAACTTCACGGTGGAACAGCAAGCGCCGAGGGTTGCATGGCTAAGAAGCTGTTTAGCCTCTAGTTTGCGAACTTTGAATGACTGGCTACGTCCAATTTAACTACCTAGCCTTCCTCTCAGAAAAACGGTGACCTACATATCCCGGTTACTCGTGGGAATCAAAATTGATCTAAAAAACGTTTTACTTTTAGAGACAGATGCCTCTTTAAGGGGTTACATGGGTTTGGAAATTTAAAAAAAAAAACACTTTTTATAGGACAGAGCATTTGTAAATTCCTAATCGATTCAGCTGTTTAGTTATTGATTGTCGGTTTTTTTCGCTTTCTAAGGATCGAGTTGCCTTTGTATGTGAGACTTGGAAGAAACAATTAGATAAACAAATGCAATTCCAATCACCAAGGACTAGCTGGTAATATGGAGGTTTAATTAAAACTTTACTTTTGAAATCGATGGACATGACTTCTCAAAAACTAAACCACCGATTTTTTCGAAATTTATCACACTTTTTCAAGAGGGGATTGTATAGTTACTGAATGAAGTTTTTTTCCTTTTTTTTGATTATAACTTCTTTAACAAGGCAATAGCTATGTGGTGTAGATTTGACCGAAAAGTGTACTTTTTTGCATACAACTGTGCCAAAAATTCAAATTAAACTTTTTTTTGCAAATCTATCGTTCAAAAACTTGCTATACTCACCTATTCACAGAAAGTATTCGATTTTTTGATTTCAGATAAAGCTGGCATAAATTATCATGACCACCGCGAGGTAGGATCACCAAGGGATCACCAAAAACCAGGTTAAAACGGCAGAATTTACAAATTTTTTTTTATAAAAATTTTGCAAAATATTGTTGTATTGCCATTAAAATGGTTAAAATTTTGAATAAAATAATTCTTTTGTTATATTAAAACAAAAATTGAGAAAATCGGCTTTTTTTAACCTTCGAAACCCATGTAACCCCTTAAAAGCATCAACTTCTAGGGGTGGCCCTGCACTCCCTGTAGCAAAAGCTGTCGATCGAAAGTCTGCTGCCAACTTTGACGCTGTAATGAGAAGCGAGGAAGGGACTACGTCACTTCTGAGAGACTCAGACACTTTGTGTGAAGACACAACTCGCACGCTATCGAATGAGTTATGTTTACCATCCGCTAGCACGACAGTAGCCGTAAGTTCTGTGAAGATGTTACAAAAGTTGACCGACTACATTAAACTAAGGTCTTCGGAGAGGTGAAGGTTAAAACAAGTCTTGAAACAAGGCAACTCAAAGAAACATGCTCTAGAGATTGCAACTGCCAAAACCGAAAACAACGGCATAGAGACCAAACTAACCTGATGCGACGACTCCACTCCCCCAACGACGGAAGCAAAGAGAGCCCGGACAGGAATATAGTGGGCCGTGTAAGACTGGGTGTAATCCCGGAAGACATAAATTTCAACCCTCTTAGTGTTAGGCAAATGTCTCAAATGTAAGAGGGAGTTATCGATGTATCGATCGCTTCGAGACGAAGATGTAAAACCGTCTTTTGGGTCGTGTTTGTTTCCTTCAATGGAGGCACTGAATAATTTCTCTAAAATCAAGGAGAAATGCGATCTGAACGTGATGTTAGTGGAAGAGGATTAATTTCCGTAATCACATATCGTAAGAGGGTTCTTCTCACAAAGCATCGGCCTAGATAACGAGAAAATTCTCGAGTCCTTCGATGCACAAAACTCAGGTCTTAACACAAGTACCAGGAGAGTCATGCAAGGTGTGGAAAAGAAAGATTTCATTCACATGATCTTTGTTGTAAATGACAGTGCCGAGAAATGACCTAAAACGTCATGTGGCGTACCGTTTCGTTAAGCTGAAGCTCATTATAAAGAGCTCTGACAAAAGTTCCGCTACCTCCAACATAACCAACAGCAGTAACCTGTCAAAGAGATTACTAAATACAACTGCCGGATTAATTATCACAAGAACCAGCTGCTGAGAATAGACTCAAAAGTAGAGTTGCTGAACCTCTAAGGAGGAGACGAGCAGCAGAAAACGCAGCTCGCTCTGCGAGAATGAGGCCAAAAGGGCACTCCCTTGGAGAGGTTTCCATACGATGGAGAGGCGATAACCAACCGAACCGCGTACGGAATCCAGTATATAGCAGTAAGCAATGATGGCTACACTAAAGGTCTTCTTTTAAAGGAAAACCTGAACGATGCTAAAGGCGCCTCGTACACCTTTAACTAACGATGTGCAAAAGTAAACATCTCACTAGGACTAATTCAAGAACCTTGGGCTATTAAGGGTAAGACATTTGGCCTCAACAACCATGAATTTGCTGTTCAATTCCAAAATTAAATATCTTCTCATTCCAAAGCTTAACACCAGATATTTATTGGCAGAGACCATCGATCTACCTCAGGAGAATGCAATGCAAGTGCTGCGATTTCTCCTTTTCTGGTACAGGACCTGATTGACATCTCTCACATGGATTAAATTAATCTTCCCTCCGAAATACTTGACTCTCTGTTTCAGCAGAGGGTACAATACAGTGATCCCAAGCCGGGAAGCACAAAATTACAAAAATCCTACCTCAAACCTTAGAGGTGTCAAGTGGTATACGGATGGATTGAAGATGGACACCGGTGGGTAGTGGTATATTTGGTCCAAACATCAGAATTTCGCAATCAATGGGAAAAAGTTTTAGCGGAAATACATGCCATTCAAGTATGCGCAAATCCCGTCCTCAATAAGGGAATCAAGGACGTTCTCATCAATATACTCACAGACAGTCAAGCGGCCATTAGAGCACTAGGCTCTAATCTCATTGACCCCAAATCAGTCATGTATTGCCTCAATACACTGCAAGATCGCTCCCATAAGAACAAAGTAAAACTTTGGTGGGTGTCTGGCCATATAGGTATTGAAGGAAATGAAATAGCCGATGGTATGGCTGATTTATAGGCCCAGAAAACTGAATGTCGTCTTTCCATAGAAGGCGATGAAACTGCTGAATGCATTTTATGTGAATGCATGGCTCTAAGTGCCTTAAGGAGAGGACAATTCCTCAGAAAAATCTTAATCCTTGCGGAAATTTTCAAAATCTCCAAAATAGAAATTATCAATTTCATCAAAAGAGCTCAACGTATCACAGTGCCCCCGCAATTGGCGGATTAGATACCATAAAAAACAAAAAAAAAGTATGCTGTCTTTAGTTACGAGTATACATATTACGTCGCGCCGGAAAATCAATAAGCCTGTGTTAGTTTTCGGAGGAGATGGCGTGGAGGCTGCCCTCATTGCCTAGCTTTGCAATAACATTGCCAAAGACAATGTTCACATTATTTTAAGATCAATGCTTGTAAGATTTGTAGAGGAGCTCGTAGAAGCAGTCTTCTCCTCTGTCGTGGCGTGGGCGTTTATGAGACTTATTTTGACAAATGTAGTACGCTTTATGCAAATCCGCATTAGAATAAACGCTGCGACTGCTGTCCTTGTCACGCCGATTGTCTGTAACCTTCTGCATAGCAGATATAACAGTTTTTTATCCTCTTTTTGTCCGGTCCGTTTGCTTTGCAACAGTGGAGAATCTACTTAATTGTTCTGCTGCACGCTTTCTCTTAAGAGTTCCAACATTCCACGTGCAGATCCGAAGATCTTTGTCCAGGGTTGTCAACAGTGAATCCATTATTATCCGAGGTTCGTCACATTTTTGTATATGGGCACTGAGATGACTCAGGCCATTTTAGCCTGCATGAATAAGAATTTACTCAGTCGTTCGCAAATCTCGGTAGAGAAAAGACGTGTTTCGGCTTTTTCTAAAATAAAATAAAAATTGTAATACAGTTGCTATACGAAAGTAGTTCAATTTTCGTTAACTTACTCGTTAGCTCGGTGGTTAGCGGCGTCTGCCATCGTCTCGTGGTCGTGGACACGGGTTCGAATCCCGGGCTAAGTGAACTCTTTTTTATTTTTTTTTTATTTTTTTCATCTCGCAAATTGTGTGAATTGAAAACAAGAACAAAAGGTGAAAAGAAAGATATCACGTGATGGATGGTGGAGAGCGTTCCGCTCTTCCCATAACGGGACTTATAAAAGGCAACATTACGGTTGCTGGTGCCATGGCGAAAGCGGTAAAAAGAAGGAGTGGGTTGAGAACCCCTCCTAATTTAAGAAAAAAAAAAATAAGTGAGTTGGAAGGCGATAAAGTTGTGGTCCAGTATGAGGGGGGCAATAACAACTTTGCCTCTCTAGCTTCATCTGAGTCGGAAGACGAAGATGAAGAAATCAATAATATAAAAACCAGCATCCAAGAGCTGGAACAAAAAATGCTTGCTATGAAGCAACGGCAAACTGCACGCAGGCAGAGGGAGCAACAAGAAGCAGAGAGCTCCCAACAGTAAGAGCTACAACAACAACAGCAGCAACAACAAAACCAGCAGCAGCAGAAGCAACAACTGCAGGAAACAATACAGCAGCAGCAAAAACATCAACAGCTGCAAAAACAACAAAAGCTGAAACCACAGCAGCTGAAAAAACAGCAGCAGCAGCAACAACAACAACAACAACAGAAGCAGCAGCAGCAGCAACAGAAGAAGAAGGAGAAGGTGCCTCCTATCAACACCTATAAATTAGAGGTAAATGAAACCAAGGACCTGTGTAAGTTGGTCATTGGGAATAATTTTAATATAAAGAGATTGGGGAACGATCGCCATGCCACTGTAATACAGTGGAGGGCTACGCGAAAGTGAAAGAGCTCCTAAGGGAAACGACGACGGAGCACTTCTCATTCACACCGAAGTGTGAAAAGCGGCAATCTATGCTGCTGAAGGGGTTGGAACCGTCTTCTGATCCTGAGGAGATCCTGGCACTGCTCAAAGAGAAGGAGTGCGAAGGACTCAAGTTTGTAGGAGTAAAGCCATTTACCACAGCTAAAGCTAGGCGGGAGAAACAGAGTCTGCCGTTCTTCCTGGTGCAACTCAGTCCCGAAAGCCGTCTGGATAGTCTAAGGAGTATCAATGTCCTAGACTACCAGGTGGTTCACTGGGAAAAACTAAAAAGGAGCGAAGGCGTTATACAATGCGTTCGCTGCCAGAGGTTCGGGCACGCCGCGTCGAACTGCCAAATGCAGCCTCGATGCGTGAAGTGCGCTAAGAACCACAGTTCCGAAGAATGTCCTCTGGGTGTTGACGGAGCATCCGATAGGTCGCAGCTCTCGTGCGTGTTATGTGGGAACGTGGGACACACCGCAAACTATCGGGGTTGTGTAAGTTCGCTGACATTAAGAAAGCAAAACTGGCTCGGCAGCAGAAGGTGGAGGTCAAACGTTCACCTATCAGGTTTCAAACACCAGCCGTCACGTCACAAATTTCCTACGCCCAAATGGTGTCAGGTGGGGGGGCTACGGTACAGCAAGCGACTGTTGCTTCTCCGGCACCAACGCCGAGAACAACGGAAGCTGCACCTAACATGCTAACATGCTGGCCATCTTGCTCGCAATCCAAGGGCAGATGGCTCAGCTGCAAAAGCAGGTTCAAGAACAGGCCAAGCGGGTGGACCAGATCTACGCGCTGCTGCCGGGCCTAACGCAACACATGTCGTAATGGGTACGCACATGGTGGAGCAAACTTTGAAGGTCCTTGCGGTGAAGGTTAATTCACTGATTAGGATTGAACGAAGAGCCGCAATGTTTAAATTGCTACAAGACCAAACTCCTGATGTGCTTTTCGCTAGCGAAACTAAGCTAACCGATAAGCACAAACTGGAGTACAATAATTATATCGTTAGAAGATGAAACCGGCCCAGATCCAAACGTGGAGGCGGTGTCGCGATCTTCATTAAAGAAGGTATAAAATTTCACAGAGTGTACAAGGGAGTGTTGCGCAGATTCCGGGTGTTGGAGGCAGTCATCATTTACATACCGCTCCGCAGTGGAAAGGGCTGTACTTGGCCTCTGTTTATGCACCTGAGGCTTCACAATCCACCCTATTTATTACAGAGCTCGACACGCTTTTTCGACTTCTGAGGCTGGAATCGGGGGAGAATTATTTTATAATCGGCGGGGATTTCAACGCTAGACACAGAGATTGGGGAAATAATTTGCCACATACTAGAGGGAACCTACTACTCGATTGGTGGGGTCAGCACGACGTCATGTACAGACTCGGTCTTAAAGCGACGGATAACCCGTCGTTTCCCAGAGGCGGGTCATATTTGGATCTACTGCTGTACGATGAACGCATACGACTGACAGGTACGAATTTACAAACGCTAAACTGTCTGCGCACATTCGTGTATGACAGCGACCATTGCGGTTTTAGCACCGAAATTACAGTTCCTAACGAAATTGCGGATTGGAGGAGTTTGTCCAAAGATATTCTTACAACTACAGTAAGACTCGATGGACACGCTTCTCCGCAACTTTGACAAGAGCACTCTCCTCGAACACGCTCCACCCACCGTCCAATAGGAATTTGTCAAACGAGGAGATCGACAATTACCTAATAAAAATGGACGAGACAATTAAACAAACTATGGACGCTACAATACCGCGGTATCGACGAACGAAGACCTGTTCCGCAATTCTACTATTGACGCACTGCACCGACAGAAAAGTAGACTTCTAACAAGACTCAAAAACTTGTACAGACAGTTAACTGACCGACAAGACCCGGAGATTAGGACACTGAAGTCGTCGATTAAAAATGTTCAAACGCTAATAAAAGAAAATTACAGAATTTCTGTAGGTTTGTATTGGAACAACAGCTGTAAACACCAGCAACCCGAATATGTTTCCGCAAATCAATAAACTATTTCGGAGAAAAAATCAAAACGACCTTCAGTGTCTTAAAATAGCCCGGACAACAGACAACGAACGGTTACTGACAATAGCAGGCATTGATCCAAATGAGGCCGCTGATGATGACGCCTTCTTTGTGATCGAGGATCCGTAGGAGAAGGTTGAGACCATAGGGGCGACTTTCCAGGAAGTATACAAAGCCATTGATATCATTGGCCCTAATTATGACCTGGACAGTCGCGCTTGGGGCACGACTTCTGCATTCGAAATGAAATAGGGAACTGGCGATCCGAGGGCTCTGGTTTCACCCGGCTCAGCGACGAAAATATGGCAAATAATGTCATGACCAGAGAGGGTGACCTACCCCCGTTCATTTCGAAGGAAGAACTCCGTGAGATCTTCGACACAATCAGGGCTAAGAAATCAGTGGGGACCGATGGTATTCCGAACATCGTGCTTCGACATCTTCCTCTAGAAGCGGTGGACATTTACACCACCCTGTTTAATAATGCAATGAATAATGCACATTATCCAGCGCATTGGAAAACGGCGGTGGTTCAACCTATCCCCAAAAAGGGGAAGGATATATCCAATCCGGCGAATCTTTTTTGAAAAGATACTCGTAATCAATAGAGCTCTGTCTAGGTGGGTTGAGGACAAACATATAGTTCCGGATAATCAATTCGGTTTTAAGGCGGGACATGATATCTCACATGCCGCGTCTAAACTGGTTTCTGATATCCAATGGAACAAAGGCAAGAAACAGTGCACTGGTGCCTGCCTTGTTGACTTGGAGAAGGCCTTCGACACCGTATGGTTAGAGGGTCTTTTCTATAAGCTGACTAGGCTAGGGATCAGTAAACCACTCTTGTACATTCTTTATAATATGCTAACCAACAGACAGTTCATCGTGAAAAATGGTGATGTGGCTTCTGTTGGAATATTTCAAATTAAAAATGGTCTTCAGCAAGGCGCGGTGAATTCGCCGATCCTATTTAACATTTATACAAGCGACTTGATAGGTTCACTTCCCCATACTATTGCGTACGCAGACGATTTGGTAGCGTACAGAACAGGTCCAAAAATCGAGGTTATTAATACTCTCTTACAGCATGACTTCGATAAGATAAGACGATTTTGCGATGACTGGAAGTTGAAAATCAACTTTCAGAAGTCGGAACCATTATCTTTAGGACGCCGTTGTCTGGAGCCTTTAGGGATACCAGAAAAAATTGGCGAAAGTTCTCAATCATTGGACAGCACGGACAGCCTCTTGCCTGTCGAAATGTAGTCAGATACCTTGGATTCTGGCTAGATCAGTTTCTGTATTTTGGCAAAAATGTAGATGCTGCTCTGGCCAGAGCTAAAGGCGCTTTTGCCCTTACAAAGAGACTGTTTTATAGCAGCCAACTCGATGCGAGGGTAAAGGTAATCTGCTACATGGCCCTTATCAGGCCCATGCTGGTATTTGGGTGTCCCGTGTGGTTCAATGTACGAGCAGGCTTAATGGAAAAGATTCGGGTGTTTGAGAGGGCTTGCCTTAGGGCTTGTCTTCGCTTGTACAGAACACCAGAGTCGGAGTACAAGAAATTTTATCCTAATGAAGTCCTTTACAACAGGGCGAACCTAATATGAGTGGACAACTTCGTAATTAAGCTGACTCGAAGGCACATTGCAAGAGCAATGACCTCGATGAATAACCTGATATCTGGGGCTTACTACCCCAATTACCTTTACCACGAGAGTGTGCGCTCTGACGGTTTCGTTCCACCAGAAGCATTCCTCTACCTAGATCAGATAGGGTTGATCCAGGATAGATCAGCGGTGCCGTTAATCTTCCATGTCGCTCGGACAGCTGGGGACAGGCGACTCAACTACAGCAGAGACGTCGCACACGGCAGTGTGGATCGCCTCAGGTTCAGTAGGGCGGTGGGGAATCGCGATAAGGGGGATGTCGTTCGACAGCACCAGCATTTCTGGTGGTTGAATGACGGAGAAGACGTTTCGTCGTCGTTTCCGTCAATTACGGAACAGCCTCACTAACGAGGCAGAGCTGACCAATCTATTTGCTCAGTAAATAGCGATGGCCAGCTTACATAGGTTTAGGTTAGCATTTAAGAAACATATACATGTATCAGTATATACAAAGGTGTATACTGATGTATGTATATGATTGTGTATAATGTCTATGTGTGTTTATGTGTGTATTGTGCATTTAGGTTAGGTAGGCTAAGATTTATTTTAAGTTAGATACTAAGTTTTTATAAAAAATAAATGTCCATATGCTAAGTTTTTGTAAACAAATTTTTTCTTAGCCTTAAGTATAGAAAATAAGTATATTTTAAATAAAATGTAACTGCAGTCGAAAGACATAGATATAAGTATTCAGAGTAGCTTAGAGTGCCTGTGTGGGGCCAGTAAGTTAGTATAAGATTGTTAAGTAATTGTAAGCTAGCATTTAAGCATTTTTTGTTAGAATGTAAGAGTTAGTGATTAAGAAAATAAAATGCATTGAAAACTGAAAAAAAACTGAAACTGAATAAGAATTTACTCATGCTGTTACCATGGACCACAACTGGGGGTAACCACGCTACGAAATTGATTATTGCACTGCTGATCCAATCCAAGCTATAAATCACCGCAGAGATCCCCTCCCTAATCTTATAATTTCATATTGACGAATAGACAGCCTTGATCTAGTTCAAGGTTATGGGGCAACAAATGGCCCAAAATGGTCCAAATTTATCTGTTACTAATTAAAATCTTGTTTGTTGGAAATTAATCCGCTAATGAATAAGCAGTTCCTCTCATGATTTGGTGACGGTCTTTGAAATGGTGCATTTTTATGCAAAATATATTCCCAACCAACAACTTAAATATGTTGATGAGATTGAAAGAAGATGTTCTTAAAAAGAAAACAACGATTAAAACCCGATAATTAACCTGTCTTGGCTGATTTCTTATTAACAGAGTATGACGTCATATATGCCCTTATCTACATAGATTTGCCGTTTCATTATTTCCACTGAAATTAACAAAAAAAAAAGAAAAACACGTTTTTACCAAAATAAAAAAAAATTGTACACAAAAGTTCAATCAATAATTCTAATGATCAAAAATGCACATATATACATACGTATGTATATAAATATAAGTATAAATATGTGTATAAATTAAAAAAAAAGCAGTTAAACTTTATAAAACGGTATAAAAGCCTTAAGCTGATAATACTGCAAATTAGTTTTCGTCAGCTTCCCTCCGTGAACAACACTAAACAAACCAAACGCAAGATGCAGAAATTTGTAAGTGTTCCATGGTGCATCCCGAATCTTCTACTGATGGATTTATTTTACTCCCCAGATTGCAGTGTGTGCCTTGTTCGCGATCATCGCGGTCGTTCGTTGTGTCGAACCGCCACCCGTTCAAATTCTCCGATCTGAATTGAATAAGGACGATGAAGGATCCTATAACTGGGCTCTTGAAACTTCTGATGGAACCGTGCATGAGGAAACTGGAGTTGTTATCAATCCTGGAGCTGAAGAGAAGGCCGTAAAGATCACCGGATCTTACAAATATATTGATCCAAATGGTGAAGAAGTGAGCGTACAATATACTGCTGATGAAAATGGATTCGTTCCAATTGGAAGCCATATTCCACAAGCCATTTCCGATGCTGCCCTTGATGCTAGGAATCATCCAGAAGTAATAGGTGAAAGCAGGGCTGAACTCAAAAAACCAATTTTAATAAAGAAAAACCAAAACCAACCAAAAGCCAGGCCTTTCGGCAAGTAGAATTGTGGTCTGTCCGTGCCGTGCATAAATATGTTTTCTAGTGTTTAGTTTTTTTGTAAATAAATGTGAATTTGGATATATCAAATAAAAGTATATTTTCTTAATGTGTTACCATTGCGACATGATGGAAGGTGATCTTAAAGTGAAAGTGGGAACCTTAGTGCCGAGCATTATGACCATCTTCTAACCCAACCATACCTATATAATGATAACAATAACGAAAATGCTCTCACATGCACCGAAAACAGTCTCGCGTATTTCTACTTCTACTTCTACTGAGACGGTTCGCTTATTTATGTCTATGATGTCAATGTCACCTGTGTACGTATACCAGCGGTTTTACAGGCTTTTGAGGAATTGTGCTAATCGAACAATTCTTTCAAGTCTGATGTTGCAAAAATCATAGGACATTGCGTCACCCGGTCGAAATACATTTTCTGACATCAAATACATCGACGGCATTATTTCCCACTGTTACGTTATTATAATTAGTCGGACAAGCTTAGCAATTGGTGAATTTTTAAGCGTTTGACTTTTAATTGTCAAATACACAGGAAAATTGCCATAGTGTATACAATTTTTACTTCAGTTGATAATGCTTGCCATTTACTTTTTAATGTTGACCAAGACTACGTTTTAAATAGACCAATTTTGAATCACTTTTTCGAGCATATTGGCTGGTATGTCGTTAATAACACGTGTTATGTTGACTTTCAAGGCTGTAACTGACACTGGTTTATCGGTATATACGAGTGATTTGACTAAATCGAAAGGGGTCAGATCGCACGATCTAGCGCGCCAATTCACCGGTCTAAGACGCGAGATAAATTGCCCACCGAACTCATTCCTCAATTGGTCCATCGATATGTGGCATCTAGCGCCGTCTTGCTGGAACCACATGTCCATCAGAATCAGTTCATGCATTTTGGGTAAAAAAAAGTTCGAATTCATTGAACGATAGCCGGTGCCATTGACGGTAAAATTCACGGTTATCTTTGAAAAAATAGGGGCCAATGATTCCGCCTGACAATAAACCGCACCAAGCAGTGCGTTTTTCCGGGTGCATTGGTAGCTCTGCTCATCGGACCAAATATGACAGTTTTGTTTATGGTATGGGTATGTTACCATTCAACGATGAAGACAATTTTGCGATAAAAAAGCAGATCTTCCTCCAGCTTTTCTAAGGCCCACTCACCGAAAATTCGAGGCTGTGGCAGGTCATTCGGCTTTATTTTGTAAAGAGACCAAGTGCCTTGCGTAAAATCTTCCACGTAGCTGAGTAACACAATCCCATTTGCTGCGAACGGCGATGAATGGACATATCACGGTTTTCATTAACACTGGCGGATACAGCAGCAATATTTTCCTCTGTACGCACTCAACGCATACGGGTAGGTGGCTTGATGTCCAATAGAGTGAAATGGGTGCATAATTTGATCACTAAGGCTTGAATTGCTTGCTCAGTAGGTCGAAGTGCGTAAGAAACATTTTTCACATAGCACGGATTTTTATGATAAGCATGTTTGAGCATGTTTGACTTTGACACATGTCACGAAACACGCATGAGCCATCAATAAAAGAACACTGAAAACCAAACAGCAAAAAATTCACCCTTTATATAGCTCGTTTGTGTTACATATTGTAACTGAGCACTCATCAGAATATTGATATACTCTAGAAGAGATGTTTTTAATAACACCGACACCTGTATACATATTTGGTGCATTTTCTTGAGGATCGGGGAAACAACCCTGGGATCCCATTCACCGGGCATACTTTTATCCGATCATAGTTTACATATGAGTTGTTCCATTCTACTTATTGCTCTCTAGTTGAGATATCGTTACCGTGAAATCTTCTTGGTCGGTGGCCGGGTGACGGGCCACTACGCCTTTACTATGCACTTAAGTGTGCTAGGTATAAGTGATACAATATCCTATGATGATGGCTATGCATGTGATAATGACACCATGGATCACTACTTCTGTGAGTGTCCGAACGGCTCTGCATTAACCTGCAGATAGTCGGAGCTTACATGGTACTATAGGAATTTTATCACTGAAGACCTTGGTCATATTTCTTCGAAGACTGGGAAACTTCAGTAATAAAAACATACAAAGAGTACAATGGACTAGTTCTTTGTCTGAGTGCTTTGAGTGCTCTGTTCCAAAAGAAAATAAGCTTCAACCCAGGAGTCGTCCTAATAAAAATATCAGCAGACATTTCCTATCTCAGTAGATATTCGATTTTATCCGTCCTTTATTAGTATAATATATTGTGATAACCACTTAAATGTGAGCAGCAACATCTAGATTCGCAGAGCAGAAAATGTCGATACTCGAAGACCAGAAGATTTCGATACTGGAATAACAAAGTCTCGACTGGAGAGTGGAATCGAATTTTCTAGCAAATTGGAAATTGTATGGGACGATGGCGAGGATTGTTCTCGAAGTATGTCATTCGAGTATAAATACCAGCATCCCCAAGGTATGCAAGTCAGTTCTAAAGTGAAATTTGAAGTGTTAATTAGGAGAAGTTATTAAGTGGTTTAAGTAAAAGATAAGAAAAGTATAAGCGGTTGAGAAATTGGATTGTACTGAGAGAAACAATTAAATAGTGAATTGTAACTGTACTGAATAAAGGGATTTGTATTGAAAAGAATAAGTTCTATCATTTGTACCCACACAAACATTTTACATTGGTGTCAGAAGTGGGATAGGACTTATTGTGTGTAAAAAAAAAAACAAAAAACAAAAAAAAAAGTGTTTTCTGACTATTTGAAAAAGCTAGAATGGGTCGAAAACTATTACAGTTGACCCTCGTCCAACTCAAATCCGAGTTGAACAAGAGAAGCCTCAGCGCCAGTGGAGGAAAAAGTGACCTGGTGCTCCGACTTCAGGAGGCTTATAGGGATTGCGAGCATAAGGGGCAAACATTTCTGTGTAATCTGTGGCTGGTTCCTGAATCAAACCGTTTGCCTTCCTTTGCGATACAGTACTATCTTGAATTTCGCTTCGCTTTCTCATGAACGAAATTCCAAATATCATGTTTGATCAAACTATCGCATTTCATTATTCGGTACACAGTTTTTCTTCCAGGGCTATAGCGATACGAGTATACCTCATCATCGTTATCGATAACATCTTATGCATCGCCGGAATGATCAATGATGCACGTATCAAATTCCTCTTTGGGCTGTTTTTCATTAACATAATCAGTTTCACTTGAGGGAAGTTCTTCGTCCTCATCCTCTCGCATATTTTCGAATACCTTACATCTCTTGTGGTAGAAATTCTTCTCACGATTTCTTAGCAGATCTGAGAAATATAAGTGGGCTACCCTCTTATGCCACATCTAGGCGTCGACTTGTGCCTTATTATCCTTCGACGCAGCAACACGTGTCATGTCAACTACTAGTTCGATCTAGCTTTTCTTGCCAAGGACTGGCGCATTGTGGCTTTTCAACGCTACTTCACACTTCTCATCAGTGATTTAAGAAAATGAAAGGGGACTTGTGCGCAGATATTGAACGGAAAGGTGTTTCCAATATTGAATGAGCTTGATTCGGCTCCAACGGCTGCTTGGAATCTAATGGTTTCTTAAGCCTTGTCTACGGTGTATTGATTGTTTGCCAAAATTTATTCGCTCACAGTCGGTTGATCACAACTTTTGAAATTTTATTTTTCACGACGCAGATGTGGATGTATGTATATACACCAGCCTTGCTGTTAACCGATGAGGTCTTTACCTGTAGCATAGTCGAAAGCATTTCACAGTCGGAAATACATCCCCTTCGAGATACAGAGGTTTTAAACAAAGCTTTACACTGCCCTGTTTTGACCGCTATTTAAAATAACATCTTTCAAATTTATATGTGTATGGTAATACTAAAAATGGGGTATCATTGAACTCGTAATTATAAGTTCATACTTTAATTATTTTAAAGTAAATGTTGCCCTAAAATTAATGTGTCAAAAGTTATTGAAGATCAAAGACAATTTATTTTCTATCATTTTTATCGGAAAAATATCTTATTACTCCCACTTTTTGCAACATTGAAACGTGTACCTGACACAGATAGTCCAGTAGAAAATTTTCAAGCTTAATATTAAATAAAAAAAACACTAAAGCGTTATTCTCATATTTTGACAACGCGGATTTTATGTTTTAAAAGCAATATCGTCTAAGTGCCGTCCATTTCTCTCGACACACTGTTATATTTGTGAACTTGCGAGAGCAAAGCGCTGGTTTAATGGCAGTAACTTCATGGGTGATATTTTCTTGTAGGACCTGAACCCCAAAAAAAAAATTCACACGGTGACAGGTACCCAGGGTACTATTACACAGCTGCAGTTGCAGTACAAAAAACTCTTCGATCATTCGGCAGAAGTTAAAAAAATAGAGGGCAGTAATTCAGAAATAGTACACCACCCTGTCGTTTTTGGGCAATGCAAAGGTTTTTGATGGCCTTCCCTAGGGTTGTCGACCACCCTTATATCATGTTCTATTTTTTAATACAGCCGTCAATACAAAAATGTACTTCGTCTGTAAGAAATATGTTCCCAAGCATTCGTGTAGTTCGAAAACCTTCGAGCATCTTTCTCTCTAATATTTTCCGTAAAAAATAGTCATTTTCGTTAAGTATGGGTGAAACTTTAGTTTCTTTTTCATAATGACGTGCACTGTTGATCTTTTTATTCCAATACAGGCCGCAATATTCCTTATCAATTTACTGCGTTCTTAGAATTCGAATATTTTCCAGGTTGAGGGAGACAGAAACAACGCAGGAATCAACGAGACTCACATCCTGCTTTAGAAGAAGGCAATCCCAACTTCGAAGACGTTTTACATTACGTCGAAAACCATCCAAATACCAGTCTTAGGCAATTAATTAGACATATTAATCCAAGCAGGACTTACAACTGGAGAACTTTACATTCCATCGCATACCAATTCAGGTGCTACAACCTGGAGATTCAGAGAAGTGTTTGGAATACTTCAATTTTCTGCAAAGACACTTTGCGAAAGACATTTTAATTGGGCGAAAACGAACGGTTGAGTCCCAATTCACCAGAAATGGAATCACTAATTTCCACAATCTATATAACTGGGCAGAAAGCAATTCCCATTCAATGAAACATAGAGCTTTTCAGCATAACTTCGACGTCAATGTGTGGGCAGGGCTTCAAGGATGTTAAAGAAGTGCTTTATTCATTCTGACACTTTGGCATTTAAGTTTTTATAACAGTTATAGTAGTTCTAGACTCTTTCGATAACACAAATACCTAACTTAAAGTGTTGCCAATTGTTTTTGCGAAATTATAAAATAAAAAGTTTCGTGGATGGCGATGTTTGATGGCTTTAAATTTAATGAAATAAAACGCAAGCGTGATCTTGTTTGTTCAAAAGATTACTTTAATGTGAGAGAGTGCACTTGACAGACGGAAGCAAGGCAAAAAAAGTTAACGAAGAAAAAGCAAATGACAGTGTTTGATTGGTTGAAAGTAAACAAAACAGGGTATTCCATTGTTTTGGCAAATTAGTGTATAATTATTTCTTAACATACTCCCCACCTTGAGAGGACATCCGATCAATAGGAAGACGTCTTACTTTAGCAGCAGCCCTTTGAGTTTCACCACTGGAGGTCTTGACTGTCACAGCTCTTACGACGCCATCCTTACCCGGTTGTACGCTTATAACACGACCTAATTGCCACTTTAGAGGAGGTAAGTTGTCATCATCTAGGACCACAATGTCACCAATGCATAGTGACTCGCCATGTTTTGCCCATTTTGATCGTTGCTGTAAGCTTTGTAGGTACTCTGCTGACCATCGACTCCAAAATTGTTGCAAGTATCACTGTAGCTTCTGATAACGTTGTAACCGGTTGACATTTGTTAGTTTAAGATCTGGTTCTGGTATGGTGTTCATTGCTGTACCTATTATAAAGTGACCAGGTGTTATTGCTGGCATGTCAATGGAACTTTCAGGAACAGGTGTGATTGGCCTGGAATTAAGAACAGACTCAACTTGGATAATAAGTGTGTTAAATTCAAAGAAGTTAAGCTTAGCATTCTGTAAAATTCGTCTAAGATGAAACTTGGTAGATTTTACGGCGGCTTCCCATAAGCCGCCATAATGTGGAGAACGTGCAGGAATTGTTTTCCATGTTATACCCATAGAAGTGCAAGTACTAAGGATGTTATTAAAATGTTGATGATTGTTAAACAGTTTGTACAATTCATGTAACTCGTTCTTGGCACCTATAAAATTTATTGCGTTGTCGCTGTATATAGTAGAACACAATCCGCGACGACCAACAAAACGTTTAAGTGCCGCCAAAAATGCTGCTGTGGTAAGATCCTCCACTAATTCCAAGTGTGATGCCTATGTTGAAAAACAAACAAACTGTTTCGTCCTTAAATAATTCTGCGTTAGCTCGAGTTCAATCTTCAATTTGGATCTGGTTCGGATATCGATAAAATAATTATTACGCTCTCTCGACTTCATTCGCTTGCTTTATTCAAAAGATAACAGAACAGAAAAATGACAAATACACTCTTTTTATAATAAACTTCAGTTCATGTAATTCAGCCATAGGAATATTAAAACAGAAAGAAATGAATATACATAAGTGATAAGGATAAATATACTGGATATATCAGATGATGAATGCTACGATAATAAATTAATCAGCAATACGGCGATGAGTGCATTCAGATTCCACACAAACACTGACACATAACCCTTCGTGGATGAAATCCCTCGACGACTGAAATATATTTGAAAGGGTCCGCAAAAGTCAATGCCTATAACGCTGAAAGGCCGTGATTGCTGAACTCGAAGCTCGGGTAGATCTCCCATAAGAAGCTCTTGTTTGATGTGTCTACCGCGAAAACAGGTAATGCACTTGCGATATATCGATCAACATATTATTTTTTCCGTGAACTGGCCAAACTGTCTGCCTAGCAATGCTTAATAATGTTTGTGGGCCAACATGATGGTTGACAATGTGAAGATGTCGAAGGAAGATGTACGTAAAGGAGTGGTTCTTCGGCGGCAGTATTGGATGTTTGCTGTTGAAGTCCAGCGCTGAAAATTTTAAACGTCCACCAACTCTTATTATACCATTTTGATCGATAAAAGGTGCAAGTGATTGAATATGACTATTTTGTAGAAGTGCCCTTCCTCTCTCTAATGCAGTGATCTCTGCAGGAAATGCCGTTCTTTGTACTATTTTTACAATAGTTATGAGAGACACATTGATTTCATCAACTGTTAAGGGTCCTAAGATGCGTAAAACTTTATTCCTCTTCATGCAGTTGTTTTTAAAGCGCAAAATATATCCAACAACGTGTAGAAGGGACTTATAATTGCTATAGTATTTAATGTTAGTTATGAAAGAAGAATTAATATCTCTAGTGTTATTGTGCAGAACTATTTTATTCCTTTTTCTTTCCAACTTATTTTCACCCTTTTCGAAATTAAATTTAAATGATGGCCAGTTTTTAGAAGGCAGTAATAAAAATTCTGGTCCATGAAACCAGAGACTTGAATCAATAACATCTTGCGGATACGAACCTCGAGAAAGAATATCTGCAGGATTCATTTTCGTCGGTATGTGTCGCCACTGGGAAAATGTAGAAATTTCTTGAATAATTGAAACCCTATTTGCAATAAATCTTGGCCAGTTGCATGATTCCTCCTTTATCCAGCTTAAAACCATTGTCGAATCTGTCCAAAATGTTATGCTTTCGATGTCAACAGAATTGAAAATGGTTTGAATGCGCTTAACAAGCTGTGCCATAATTACTGCACCACAGAGTTCGAGTTTTGGTAGTGAACATTTTTTGGCAGGGACAACCCTGGACTTGGCACACAGCAGATTAACCTTTATTTCATTTTTAAGGTTTACGGATCGAATATAAACGCATGACCCGTATGCCCTTTCAGAACTATCTGAGAATGCATGTATTTCATGGCGAGCAACTGCTGAAAACGCATGACGATGTACTTCCAAATCGTTTAGTTTCTGTAATTGGTTTCTACAGTTAATCCACGGCTCTTTATATTCTTGCGGAAGAGGATCATCCCAATCTAACTTCAAGCACCACAATTGTTGCATAAATATTTTTGCCAGTACAATAACTGGGTTTATAAGACCTAGAGGATCAAAAAATTGCGCAATTTCGGACAAAACGGATCTTTTAGTAATTATTTTGTGAAAACTATTGTTCCAAATTATTCCTAAAGCCTTGATTGCATTAGAACTTCTGATTTTAAACAAAGTTTCCTGATCCTCTTGAGGTATGTTCTTTAACAAGTCAGGATGATTTCCACACCACTTCTTCAATTTAAATCCACCCTTTGACAAGATAGAGGATAACTGCTTTTGTAAAGCGATGGCTTGTTCTAAAGTATTTGCCCCAGATAATACATCGTCAACATAAAAGTCGGAGTTGATTGACTTAGAAGCCATGGGAAAATGTGTGCCCTCGTCTATGGATAGCTGCTGTAGTGATCGAGTGGAGAGAAATGGTGCCGGAGTAGTGCCATATGTAACCGTTGTAAGTTGATAGAGTTTAATAGGATCATTTATGTTCGATCTCCAAAGAATGCAGTGAAAACGTCGGTCATCTGGATGTAAGGACACCTGACGATACATTTTTGTGATGTCAGAGGTAAAAACATATGTGTAAAACCTGAATCTTAGTGTTATTGTAAAAATATCGGGTTGAATAGCAGGTCCTACCATCAAAATATCATTAAGAGACACACCAGTACTTGTCTTTGATGAAGCGTCAAAGACCACCCGAAGCTTTGTGCTGGAGTTGGACATTTTAAAAACGCAGTGATGTGGTATTATGTAGTGAGGTTGATGAAAGTCGAAATATTCTATTCGTTCCATGTGCGATAGTTGAATAAACTCATCCATGAACTGGGTAAATTCTAATTTAAGCTCTTTGTTTTTGAGAAACTTCCTTTCAAGACTTAAAAATCTTTTTAGCGCAATATCATAAGGACTTCCTAAGCTAAGCGAAGTTTTCCTAAAAGGTAGTCTCACTTGATATCTTCCACAGCATAAGCGAACAACGTTTGAGCAGAAATGTGACTCACATTCCCTTTCTTCCTTTGATAGCTTTGCAACTGATAACTCAAAATTTTCAAGTTCCCAAAAAGCCTTTAATGTATGATTGAGTAAAGTTTCATTATTAGGAATATCTGGAACCTTCAAAAGTTGACATTGGCTGATACATGTTGATGTAGAAATTGTTGGCATCCTTCCAGCCACGACCCATCCCAGCAGCGTGTTAATAAGAGTAGGTAAACCTGGGCCAAGTCTAATCTTTGCTACATTCAAAATGTCGTAAAAGATATCAGCTCCTATGAGCAAGTCAACTTGTTGTGGAAAATTGAAGTGAATATCTGATAACTGAATGTGACTTGGAATATTCCAGCCATTAACGTTTACCTTGATATCAGGCTGCATCCCAGTTATTTGAGTCATGACTAAAGTTTCTAGTGTTATGGAAAATGAAGTAAACATAGATTTTATTACAACTGAGCATTTGTATTTTGAGCTGCCTGAAGTGTCATTTACACACATGAAATTTGTAGGTGCAAATCGTCGTTTGATACCGGGAATACGAACGATGCGTTCAGTCATGATATTGATCTGAGATCCACTATCTAATAAAACACGACAAGGAATGTATTGGTTGTTTGCGCCTATAAGGTAAACAATAGCTGTTCCTAATATGTTGTATTCTCCCGAGTTGTTGTGAAGAGCATAAGTTTGATTTGATGCAGAGGTGGGTGCAGCTGCGTTGGTCAAGGTAATCTCATTGTTTGATGACAAGTTGCGGTTGGGTGTGAATTGGTTTGAGGTAAAACTACCAAAAGCTGAAGAGGAAGAAGTTGGATTGTGCGATGCAGTTTGACGGTGGAGCAATGAGTGGTGTTTACTGCTACAGGTATGACAATTGCTCTTGGACGGACAGTCAGCTAACTGTGATTGCTAACCTTGCTAACCTTTAAGCAATTTGTACAGAGCTTAAGTGAAGCCACCTTATCTAATCTGTCTGCTACAGGCAAATTTAAGAAGGCGATGCATCGATAAATGAAATGACCTTGTTTATTACAGAAATTGCATGCATTTTTAACCGTAATAAATGACCTTGGTGGTTTTTGATTTTTAAGTTAGCTACCACTACTGATTTTGTTTGAACTAGGTACTACGGAATTTGAATTAATATTACGAGTACGAGTACCTTCGATAATTTGGCACCTTCTTTTCAAGAATGTCATCAGTTCGGCAAGCGTTGGTAGTCTGTCTACAGGTGATTCTTCATTCCATTTCAATGCTGTTTCTGGATCGAGTTTGGTGGTTATGATGTGCACTGTAAGGTCGTCCCAGCTGTCAACAGGTCGATTGATGTTTTTCAATCCTGTAAGGTGGTTGTTCATCTTATCCATTAGATTTCGAAGATCTGCAGCATTTGCATGGGAAATTTTTGGATGTGGAAAAATATTTTTAATATGTTCTTTTCCGATAATTTTTTTATTTTCAAAGCGTTCTTTTAATTTATCCAATATTACCTCGTAATTCTCTGCAACTATTTTCAAACCTGCTATCGGAGCTCTAGCCGTGGGGCTTAGCTTTGAAATCAAGTATCGTAGTTTAGCAAATTTTGTTTGACAAATTCGTCATGCCAGCTTATCCACGTTATCACATCACCTGTAAACTCCTGAAGTTCAATTTTTGGAAGTTTAATAGAAGCATACCTTTCGTCCCCATCTGTTGATGAAGTATTGACCTTGTTTGAAGGGTTTTCCTGGGCATCCATCGTTGCAATGAGAACCTTTAGAGCTGAAGCGGCTAGATAAAACATTTCCTCGTACGTTGACCGATTTGGCTTCGAGATTTCATCAAAATCCTTTTCTTCGATTTTACCCTTCACACTTTTAAATGTTTCAAATGCTGAATCCAATGCTTCGGCACGAATATTCATCTCTGCAACCCGTGTGGAACGTGGATCCGTCCGAACACGTGTCAGGTACTCCTCTATGCGCTCGATCTGCTGTTCGCACACAGAACGTCGAGCTTGAAGTGTTAGAAGCACTTTGTCCGGTTTCAGCAGCAGATTCAGCTTCATCCAAATTGGTCTTCTTTAATCGTAGCGCTATAGAGGATGAAGGCTCTTTTGTGGGCTTGGTGCCCGCATCACGCTCACAGTCAGACATTTCACGTGATTGCACAATGCACGTTAATAAAAAGTAAAGCTTATCTCGCCGGGGCCTCCAAATGTTTTTGCGAAATTATAAAATAAAAAGTTTCGTGGATGGCGATGTTTGATGAGGCTTTAAATTTAATGAAATAAAACGCAAGCGTGATCTTGTTTGTTCAAAAGATTACTTTAATGTTAGAGAGTGCACTTGACAGACGGAAGCAAGGCAAAAAAAGTTAACGAAGAAAAAGCAAATGACAGTGTTTGATTGGTTGAAAGTAAAATAAACAGGTATAAAGTTTTGTAATAAGTGGGTCGAAATAAATATCTAGGATACACAATTAAGTACATAAGTGCTGGTCTACTTAAAGACTCTACTTCAATGATAAATGACAGAGAAACTGTTTACAGTGTTCCTAATCGTGAATTGAATACTGTGACAATTATCGGAAAAATGATCAATCGAGACCTGGCCTTGAATGTTGTCCGCAATGTTAGGAAACTCAGGAAGACCAATATCCGCATAAACAAAGATTTACCGTACAGTGTGCGCCGAAGAAGGGCCAAACTCGTACCAATAATGAAAGCCATTCGGGATGGAAATCCAAAGTTGAAAATTATCCTTGAAACCTGCCTAAAGCACTTTGAAAAATTTAATTAGATCGGTTCCTACAGGTATGCACAATTTAGTGAATGAACTTATCAATCAAAACAATTTGTATGAAACTCGAATTTCAGCTGAGACAGTAACCAATAATTACTTACCAAAGAAAACAGCCGCTGTAAGCACTTATGACAGCGCATGTTTATATTTATGAGCACGAAGATTCAAATTGAAATGTGTCCGTCTACCAGAATAAATAAATAATTGATGAAGTCGTAATAAATAATTTAAAAATTCTAAGCTATAATGTTGCAGGGCATTTTATTGGTTTTTCTAAATATGTAAACGAAGTTGATGTTTTTATGAGCTACGAGTAGTAAGGAAGAGATTAAATTTGAGAATGTATTTATAAACTATGAATCAAAATGGATTGAGCGTATTTGGTAGAAGAAGTGGTGATGAGCTAAAATGTGTAAGAATTGTCTTCATATGGTATTTACTTATCTAAACCCTAACCATTGGCAACGCGACTATGATAAACCCAACTATTTGTTTATGAATTAAAATGCATTGTTCATTAGCTTATCGACGATTTTAATAGAAGAATAGATCAAGCTGAAAATAATTTTTTAAAGGTTTTCATTCGTAAAACCAAAACGTAACTCAAAGGGTCTCGTATACTATCACAAAGCCTCTAGAGGTAGCTGGTAGAGGCATTCGATTTCAAAATTCTACCAGGTGAATGGATGAGTTTTTCCGGTTTTTTTGGTAAAAAAAATACGTAATTTTCTAGGGAAATAAATTTTTTTTATTCAAAATATTGGCCATCGGCTTCTACACATTTCGCCCAACTTTCAGGTAATTTATGAATAGAAAAACTGCTTGTCTTGAGCTATTTTCCAACTTCCTCGAAATCGCTGAAGTGCTGCTCTGCGAGCGCGTGCCCCATTGATGCGAAGAGGTGACAGTCAGATGGCACCAAGTCTGGGGAGTACGGCGGGTGCAGAAAAATAAATCCAAACGAGTTACTTTCGTGGCTTTGAAGCAGCATTTCACAAGTGACTGCCATTTTCCATTTGACGTTCATTCAAATCGTGTGGGACCCATTTATTGATCTTTCCCATTGCTCGTAAATGTCTGCTGGTTGTTTCTTGTGACACTTGTAATGCTTCTGCTTATTGCCGTTGAGTTTCAGTTGCGTCATCATCCAATAACTCCGGCAATTGCTCGTTTTCGCATGTGTGTGGTGTGCCAGAGCGCTCACTGTCTTTTACATTGAAATCACCACTTTTAAATCGTCGAAACCATGTCTCATATGTTTTCATGTGTTTCTACTAGCAAACCATGACTTTCTTTTGATTAAATAAGAAAAGCCATGCGTGCCACAAAAGTTTTTTTTCAGGCACAAAACTCGACAAGAACACTGAACGATAAAACAAAGACGCTGGTTTTTGGTGGACTCAACTTATGTGTGTTTGTAGTTAAATGTTAGACGAACATAGTGACGTATGTGTCAAATTACTGCGTACTTTTCGCTGGCGCCATCATTTAGTTAAACTGGAAAAGACTTATGCATACACCTGGTAAATGGATGTAACGAGGGTGATTCTAATGGCAAGTACGCGTTTCTGCGAGGTACCTGGTTCTCTGTTATTGATTATTGCTTCATATCTCGAAATTTTCAACACTATCTACGTTGCTTTCGAGTAGGTATAAAAACTTTCTCCGACAACATGCCATTGGAAATATCTTTTGCATAATTTACATCGGTTTCTCTTGGTTGTTTTCTTTATTGTACTGTTTTCCGACTGAGTTGATGAAGAAGATTGCGGATCGTTTTGAGATGCACCTCGTATTTTATTGCCGATTTCAAGTCAAAAAGGTACTCGATGTAGTGTTTGCCATTTTTTATGTAGGGAGTAACAAGAGGCATACCTAGATTTTTCAAAAAATAGCATCGCTTACAAAGACAGTTTTCTTTCCAGGCATGGTTAGCCGATTTGAATAACATAAAAGGATTATAAGCTGATATATCGACCATATTTCTGAACACCACTTGAGGCCATCGTTTACTCTTTCTTTTCCAAATGTAGCAACTTACTGCTTTGTCCAATGTATCTACACCACCTTTACATTTGTTGTAGTTTAGTGTTATTGCTGCTTTGCACGTAATTCGTGCAATGCGCACTCACTCACGATGCACACTTTGCCGCTCATGTCTCATTCCGCCCGAGTTGCCCCACCACGCACGCTACCCCACCTGTTTAATTATTCGTTTCAACGGAGTTTTAGATTCACTACGAGGTTGGTGTTAAGGAGAGTTTGGAGTGGAAGAACTTAATTGGCTACTGGTTTAAATACCGGTACAACATCGTGAAGCAAGGAAGACTACAGCCTTGTTGGATAATATTAGTGTCATTTACAAGTTTTATCACGTGGTCTTGAATACCACCTGGTGGGTGCAAAAGGGCTTAAGGATTCGTTTCATCGGAGTCGCTTTTTCGTTTCATCGGAATTTGGAATTACTGCTCAACGAGCGATAACAGGTTTCACTTCAAAAGTAGGAGTTAATAAAATATTTTTCTGAAAAAAACTTATGTACCTTTGTACTCATAATTACGAGTTCAACGATATCCCGTTCGTTACCATACATGCACAAATTTAAAAGATGTTATTTTCTATAGGAGTCAAAACAGGGCAGCGTAGCGCTTTCAAGGATACTTCCCTTTAAGTTTTCAACACAGTATCCGTAACAAATTGTATAAAAAAAAGCTTTTGCTAAGGGACTCTGAAAGATGAACAAAATCATAACGCCCAACAAAGTGAAGAACTTGTTTAAGTGGTCTTTCATTCACGCTTTGGAGTCTCAACTGCATTCGATTCGAGTTTTTTGCAAATCTTTTAGGAAGTTTTACATCCAAATACTGGTTTGAACCAAGAGATAAATAGTAGGATCAACCTAAGCTTTCTTCTGTTCACGTTGTCCGGCTGATAAAATATTTGTTTGCATCTTTAAAGCAACAATGGCTTTGGTGATCACAAAATCCCAACAAAATCCTTCCCATTTAAATGCACCATACGTCGCACTTATCTTTGGTTAAAATTTCAAGTCTTCAAGAAATGGCAGTGCTTAATTATGGCATTATGAGAGATAAAAATAGCAATCACGTAGTTATCGCCAACAATTTAAACATTTTTTTTTGTCAATATTTAAATTTAATGTTTCTGAAGAGGTTACCTGCATTTCAAAAATCAATCCACATACTAGGGACATACAATAAGTTTAAATGCTCAAAGACGGCAATTTTTACCTATTATTACGAGTAGGTACTAGGAGAAATAAAGGATATTATTGTAGCAAATCATAGGTGTCAGATTAACAGGTTGCCATATGTGAAAGTTGGTATGACCGAGTACGAGTTGCCAGTGATGTCTAACAAGTTCAAACGTTTTTGTACTGTTGATACTATTGTGTACTAGCACACAAATTTAAATTTATGCAAATGTCCGCTGCAAATCTTTTTTTTTTTATAATTAGCGCGCGCATTACTGAAAAAGATCGGGACATGCAATATCGCACACCCAGTTGGTTGAAGCCCCTCTGCACTTGCGCGCGTCACCAGATGTGGAACCTACATACATCTGCTGCATTTCCCGTCGGTGATATATTAGAAGACTTTATGAACTACAGCACTGGTATAAATACTTCTACATGTCCCATTTATCCAAGCCCATTCCTTTAGCTACTCGTAGGTCCATGTCTATGTACAGCGTGTACGGTTCTGGCTCCTCTTCCACTCTTCGTCGATGTAAACATGGCCGTTCATCACTTGAAACAGTTTTCTCTCGAATCGACTAATCGCCTCCACATCCTCTTTTGATAAAACCCATACATCCGCGCTATAAAGAAGGACTGTGATGATCTGCGTTTTAAAGTCAATCATTCGCTATTGGTAAGAGTTAGTCTTCGAATAATCTCTAATTCGGTGCCCTTGTTTATATTAACTGCGGAGCCTAGGTAAATAAAGTCCTTGACTATCTCAAAATTAACCTGTCTTTTATCACGTTATATTCGCTTCTTTTTCTTCAATACTTACGAATTCCTGACAAATGTGTTCTGCCGATAATGTCTATGTCATCCGCAGAGGCAACCAGCTGTACAGACCGTTGAAAGATTGGGCCTCTGTATTGCCTTCTAGGAAGCCGTTATTGATATCAAAAGTCTCGGTAATATCTTTAACGACTCTATCGGAGCAGCGAGATCACCTTATTGACATCTCGCAGATCTGGGGAAATTTAGCAGGACATGGTTTCATAAAATTTTCCTCGATATACGTTGATATAGGTGGTCTTAAAATCAACTTACAGGTGGTTCATATACATATAGTGCAAGGAGATGATCTTATGAGCGAGGTTGAAAAAAGCGACGCTTCTATAGATGGCGCAGGTTTCGTACTTTGTTGACCTCACATGCTGTTTTACTGGTAAAATTTCCTAACCGCTTTCCTGTTAAAATGTATTTCAAATTTCTAGATCTCGGGCTTCTAATATTCTTTTACTTCCATCTGAGAGCCGATGGTCGTACTCATCTACCTACGAGCCGCTCTAATTTCTCTTGCAGCGCCGCTGTTTACACTTTCCCTTTCACTGCATTCCACAGCCCAAATTCATCATTAAACCACAGATTTCGACGTGAAGGCGGCATCTATGGTAATTTATAGGCAGCTTTGCAACTGGTCTGTAAAGGGACCTAATTCCATATGCAGTGCTGAAAATCTTTTCAATTTTTCAAATATCATGGGTCGTCAATAGGACGTTAATTATTTTATAACGCATAAACGATGGAAGGCCAGGCCACTTACGGTACCCATTGCGCATAAGGGAACGGCTACAATGGCTTCTGGTAGTACCCATAACCCAGTTATATGTTGGACCAAGCTGGTTCTGAAGCCCCTTTTAGACCTGAGCTTAGAATACGTCAAAGCAGCGCTGAAAGACTATTACCAGGGCAAGAGGCTAGATGTAGGAAATACTGTCGATCCCATCGTTGAGTTATTCCACCGCCTTTATCTATGTTGAGTCCTGACGCGAGCTTGCAATTGTACCCAGTTTATTTAAGGGTTTACACATTTAGTGTTCTGTCGTTTCTGGAGAGGTGCCAAAAGCAGACATGATCGGTAATAGCTCGTCTCAACAAAAGCTATCACACGCAACCTTAAAGCCGATTACAAAGTTAGAGTGTATAAATTTCATACTCATGTTGGCAGCGTCGGTCAATCTATAAGCTTTGGATATCAAAGGTAAAAATCCCGATCAATGTTGATTGAACAGGAGATAGGTCTACGACTTTGTGAGTGCTGAGATATTGAAACCGGGTTCTGCATAGAATCGAATTCTGCGCTATCGGAAAGTCGATCAATATAAATTGGTTATCAGTGTTGCTGTCGTAACGCATATGTAATTATATAGGTAGATATAGCTTCTAAAGATGTCCTGCTTTTCTATCAATCACGATCATTGCGTCATTGTCTTGGGCATTTGCATATGTGTTTTTACAGAGCTCGTAGAAACTGTCTGCCGGGCTATCATCTTTCTTCTTACGAGTATCTTTGACACGGATTGTTATGAATCATTGGCTTACACTCCGTAAACATAAGACTTTTAGTTCCTGCACAATGAAGTCCTAATTCAAATTAGCGCTGTGTTTGTTGCCAAGATCAGATGATGTAGTAGACATGCCAATACTCCGTTTTCTTTTTGCGTAGATGAGCCGCACTCTCAGATGTCAGTTATATCCATTTGATAGCAGTTTTCATAATAATTAACGTACTGAACTGAAAGTCGTTGTCATTTTTGCACTTGGCCAAGTCATAATAAATAGATATTAAACCGTAACTTTTAGTTGTTTTGCAACATTTGATTTCAGGATGATCAGATAGAAAACCCCACGAACTTCCCTTACACTTGAAGGATAAACCCCTTCTGGTATCCACTGGATGAAATGAGCCGGATATATATCAACGCATCAATCATATCCTAATTGCGACTTTCGACTTTGTGGAGGGAAAGTCGACGACCAGTATGGTTCAAAGCTTCAAACATTCCGACGCAACAAAAGATTTCCAATTTGCCTTCAAAAAAGCTTTCAATAGACCCAGGTATCTTTAAGCACTACGCTTAGGACTATGTAAGAAATATAAGGGATTGTACGATGACGACTTTGAATTTGCTTTCTTTTCAAAGTTCACATTGCAGGTCTTCCCACTGAAGTCACATACTCGTACCACCATGTACGAGTATTATTCGAAGCCAGAATGACAACGTATAGATGAATATATGACTGTTGTTGTTGTTGTTGTTGGATTAAAGCTTTAGAAAATAACTTTCAATGCAGATGCGACAACAATTTTGAACTCTGATATTTCTGTCAAAGCTATGTACATGGTGGTCGGCGTGGTGGAGGATTGAATTACAATACTCGTACAATCTATCCACTGAAAAATCGAAAACATATTTTTTGAAGTGTTCACTCTTTCGTTGGATAATGGCCTAAAATTCGGCAAAAATATTTAAAATCTCAGTGAAATATTCATAGTTTTCAACCTGATTCCATAAAATGAAGATCACACGAATCACAATTATTTGGTTAAAATTCACTACAGCATCTTTCGGTTATAATTGAACATAAAAACAACTCTCATTAAGAATGCAGATGAATTGAAACCAACGGCTTAGGTTTATTTTTACCAGCAGATAAATTATTAAGATGACAATTTAAATATTCAAAACAAACGGGTTTTTGGGTCTTGTGTAACCGAATAACATTTCAAATGAAATATCCAACACTATATACAATTCAATGTGGGTGGGCCTGTAGGTTACCTAAGGGGTTTTTTTCCGAATTACTAATATATTGTACTAATTGGCAACTTTAATTCAAATATGTATCTGCTACCCATTAGATCCGCTACAATTTTAGATTCAACTGGTATTGCATTCTTTTCAAAGAATTCAGAATCTTGCGTCACCTACTTTTTATGCTAAGCAAAGTTTGCCAAGAAACCCATTAAAATCGAGTCATGTCAGATTAATCGGAATGAAACAATCACAAATCTCTAACAAGATCAAACAAGAGGCAGCATTAAAAATATTCAAATCCACCAATTCAAATTTAGTTCACAATATATTCACCGTAGCTTCAAAACTGATCTGCATTCACGACTCATAGAGCACTTAAGCATGTACAGATACGTTTGAGGGAGGGACGGCTAGCAAAATTTTATTAATGAATTCTAAATAATTTTTGATTTCATTTTGGTAGTTTTAAACCAGTTAATGCTCTTGGAATTAATAACGAGTACGATACGAAATATCAGATTTAGCATAACACCTTCAAAATGAAGACGAAACAGGAACCATTTCTCACAAGGAACGGATATCAGGTTTATGGAATGGAATTCAAAATTTTTTCGAACAAAACCGATATAAAAGACTGCAGTGTGCAGTGAGTTATACTAGTTTACGTCTGGATACCGGCATATAAATCAACATGAAGAAAATCGTAAGTCTTAATTTCGGCAATGGATAATACCCGTACTCGATAGATACGACATTCAATAATTTCGTAATTTCGTGCTCTTATTTTCGTAGATTATTCTGTTAGCTTTGGTTGCTTTTGTCAGTGCTGCCTCTAGCAATGAAGACGAAAAGGAAGTCGTTGCCATTATTCGATCAGATCAAAATCAGAACGAAGATGGATCATATAATTTCCAATATGAGGGAAGCGACGGGTCAGCTCGGGAAGAAACTGCCAATATCATCGACAAGGGTGAGGAAGGACAAGCTTTAAGGATAACCGGATCATATAGATACATCGATGCTAATGGTGATGAAGTTGTTGTGAATTACACCGCCGATGAGAATGGATTCGTTCCCGTTGGTACAGTTGTTAATAAGGAAATTTCCGATGTTGCCAGCGCTGCCAAGGATCTTCCACGTGCGTACATTTTGAATGAAGATGAAACTCCAAAGAGGTCTCAGAAGTAATTCAAGTCAGACTGTAGATTTTTAGTTAAGATTGTGAAGGAAAATGTGGCTTTTGTAAATAAAATAGAAAGCATATGGTCTTTTTTTTTAAGTGAAGTTAAAGTGTGTATTTTTTGAAGTTCTTAACACGTGTCTACTCATAAGGACAGCTATTTTCAGGAAGTCACTATGATCGTACAATCAAAACGTTCACAAATATTCGGTTTCAAAACAAAAATGACATCAGATGTTTAACTAATGAAAGATTGTTTAGTTTCCTAATTCGAAAGATATCCTCCAAGTTCGACTGCACATTTTATCAACATGCTAATCAATCTACGAGTATTGTGTGACGGAAGCCACATTTGCCAAAAGCTATCGGTGAACTACCAGTGCATGAGAAATTATCAATCAATCAAAGAAGTATTTAGAAAAGAAATTATTATAACACGTGTGCTAGAGAGATCTACGACAGGTTTTTGTTTAAGCTGTAAATGTACCCCAACCAGCCAGTTTGAAGATACATTTTCTATTCCAGCAACTTGTTTCGCAACCAATTAATTTTTTGATTTATTATTTTAAAGGAATCAAACCAGATAGGGCTAGACTAACTAATGCTAAAGCGATGGGACCTATCGTATGATAATCAGACTTTCTTGGGCAGTAGGAATTTCAGTGTGGAAGTCAACCAATTCCTGGTTTTCATACTATCGTCCGATAAGATTATCAACACTCTTGGTTCAAGTCGAGATTTATTACGAAGGAAAGACATTAAGTAATTAACTTTAAGAAGAGAAGGAATGATGTTCCAAACCTGAATAGTGCCTTCATTAACGTGCTCTACCAAGATCGCTTGTTCCATGTTGCACTGTAGATCTGCAGTAATCACGTAAGGAAATCAAAAATCTTCTTAGCCTAATTCGCAAGATGACTGGAATCTTTACGGATCAAAGCAAAAAAAACAAACAAGTATACCATATAACGTGCTCTAAGCCCACCAGCCCGGTAACCAGATCAGAACCAGTTCGAAATCAGCTCGTATCACCAGAACTGCAAGTCAGTTGAATAATACAATCAATTGTGGTGGCAAACCAGACAATAAAATACATTATACCGCCTTCGAATCGCTTAAAAACGATGGTATATTTCCAAATTTCCAATAATGTTGCGAAAGGGCATGAATCAGCTGCTGCCAACTCTGAAAAGAGTCTCCATAACTGGTCTGCTACTTGCCTGTATGACGAATCCCCTGGTGAATAGTGAAAAATGTATATATATACGAAAAAATCGACAAAGATGGCATCTTACAGCCTCAGACATATCAACCTGACTTCCTTCTTATGGTTGGGATTCATATTGCAAATGGATCTTCTATCTAAGATAGAATATGCATACGTACCAGCACAAACCATTTTTTGACATTGCGCTTGAAAACCTAGTGAACAGAATTGAATATGCGCTTAACACGATAGAATACGCGTTGGTCATTATCACCGACATTGCAAATGTCTTCATCATTGCGAATCAATTCATTTTGGGATAAAAGCAATTTCAACGAACAGAGTCTTGGTCGTTGGTGAAGTTAATACGTGATGGTTGTTCGCGCCTCCATTCTTGCGTATTAGCAAAGAATGCTCAGCTTCCATTCATCAGGTATACTTCTCTGCAACCAAACCTTCGCAAAGAGTTGGTATTTCTTTTCTTAAATGGACATCCTACTGCCTGGATGCCCAACACGGCAGGTAGGGCAACCCATCCGGCAACCTTTCTTTACTTCAGTTTAGGTGCAACAATATTTACTTCGCTTTATTCCTGTAAACGATATATTAGATTTCATCACCCAAAATGAATGGTCAATTCCACCAGACCATCCCCGTCTGCAAAAGTAGCCTTTCTAAATACTCAGCACTCTAAAGAATCATCCAACAATAGGTGTCATTTTAAATTAACAGAAAAACGCAACATTTTTTTATGAAAACTGCTAATATGTTTATTTTAGTCTAAAACACATGCTTTAATAATGAAGTGCAATATCTGCCAAATGTTTTGCTATGCAAATAGTCAGACTTCTGATGAAGATTTGCATCGCGTTTTCGTTTAATTGCGGCTGTATTTCGAGAATAACAGCTTTGATATTTGAAACAGTCTAATGATGTTAAATCACATGATGTAAGTGGCCAATTTAAGTCCCCATTAGATATCAGCATCAATTTCAGGCAAAAAAAAATCAGTAAACATTATTCGATAACGCTATCCATTCACTGAAACCGTCGCAACATTGCCAGTTCAAAACCCGCACCAAACTGTTACTCGTTGTAGATGGAGAGCTGGTTCCACTATTTGTCTTGGGTTTTTGTAGCCCCAGATGTGATAGGTTTGTTTGTTTACGTACCCAGCTAAATGCAAATGAGCTTCATCACTCAGAATAATTTTTTGTAAAAAATCATGATCTTGCTCATTCATTTCCAACATCTAATCAGCGAAAGTACGGTGTAGTTCTTGTGTCAACTGGATCTTATAGTATAAGCATCTAGGCTAAGACGTTTTTGCAAAATTGACACACCTGGGTTTTCAGTCACAATCTCGGGTTTTGTTGGCTTGACATACTCTCCTTACATTCTTATAAGACTTCCGAATTTTGTCCTTAGGGTAGTACCTCTCCATTTTCTCGATCGCCTCCTTTTTATAACTTTTTATTTTTTCTTCCCCATCCTCTTCTATTTAACGAGACTTCAAAGGTGAGTTGTTTTGCTATACGTGCTTGCATGCATTCTTTATTAAACCAAGTTTAAACCAAGTGTTTCGTGCGCTTAGCCTTAGTGAAGCTAAGCACATTAGTTGCTGCATTTCCTGGGATCAATGATACTGATCTCCAGCACTTACTGCAGGTTATAAGAGAAGTTACATTATATGTAATCGCCAAGGGATCTTGCGAATTGTTGCAACTGCAACCGTTAAACGTTACTCGTAAATCTCTTTAAACTATTTCACCATTGTTGTGGGGCCACAGATATCTGTAAATGTATTTTAGCTGAAACTAGATAGTGGTCTGAGTCTCCATTGAACACTCGAGATGTCCGGACATCTGTCATACTGGATGACTGATGTTCCGTCCCGCCACAAAGTCCACTTGCAGACACTGTGTTATGTGAGCTACATCGGATAGTGTTACAAAAAATGTCACCAATTGCTATTTTGGCATTAGAACCAGCAATCTTAATGTGATGCTTAGGGCATTCTTCGAAAATTTTGTCTATGAGTTCCTCGTCAAGTAGCATCGTCCTTTTCCTCTGTATGATTTGAGCAGTTATTAGGCTGATGTTGGTGAATTTAGGACTGATGCCGATGTTTGCAATGCGTTCAGTTACCTGCCGAAAGCTCAAGACTTGCTGCCTTAGTATGCCGCCTACCTGTAGCAGTCCCTGTAGTAAGTGTTTGTCACAGATGGCTTTAGGGCCCAAACTAATTGTTCAGCAACACGTCTCGTTCAAAGTCCGATCATTCCATGTGCTGGTCGTTTTGTAGAGTCACTAAGAGTTATTCCGTTCCTATTGGAGGCACCCCTTGGGCAAAATATATATTGGAGAAAGTTGACATATGTATAAACGGCTCATCTGCCACTATTTCTTTTCTATCGTTTTCCTGGAAAATCCCTACAAATCCCATCCGCAGTACGTCCTCCTTCTGAGGTTAAATCATTTCTGACAAGACATCAAAGTGCTTCCATTTCTCATTCAAGTTCAATACTAACGCTTTGAAGTTTGGCAAATCATATCTGGCTGGAACGACACCAGTACTCGATACATACCGTGAAGAGGCAAACCAAATAAAATGTTGGTTTAGTTACAGGACTCAGGTGGAGCCTGCTTAGTGCTTACCGTAATCGGTAAGCCACAACCACCACCATTTGGGATACAAATTTAAATTTTTCTACCAAAGTAGAGCATTTGGGGGCACATGTTTATGTGTTGATCAATTCTATCTAAAGAGGATTCTACATAGTTGCGAAGTGACCTGATTCCCTAATAAAATGTTAACTAAATGAACAAAACCTCTAAGATTACCACCGGCAAATACGCATAGCTCCTTTAAAGCCAAGGCATTGTAATCTTTGAAGATTTCGGGGTTTCATTACTGCTAGTTTCAATTAATCTGTGTTCATCTTACAACAAAAACATAGATGCTGATAGGCCTGGCTGCCTTGATACTCATACAAAACCAAAATGATTTGAAAAATGGAATTAATTCGTGAACATTTTCGTCCGATGATTTTTTTATAATTTTTGAAGCGATTAACTCACTTTTACATTTGGTGATATAGTTCCATTCCGGTCCAACGTGTTTCGGTGGCTTTCCGAATTTAATCGTGGTCGTCGTTCACTCCATGACACATCGAAACATTGAAACTGTACGGAAACTGATAATGCAAGACCGTCATGTGACTTATCGTGAAATAGAGGCATGCATGGGCATTAGTTCCGCTTGGACTTATTTCATATTACGTGAATATTTGGCCGTCAAAACGATTTCTTCGCGTTGGACACCGTATAATCTGACAATCGCTTAAAAACGGCTCGTGTCGATTAGTCAAAAAAATGTTGAAAAAATTCGATCCGTCTATAAGATCCTCGCAGGCGACGAATCATAGATCTATGCATAAGAGGGCGAAACTAAACAGCAGTCGACTGTATGGGTCTTTCAAATGAACCAAATCCTACAAAAGTTGTTCGCGCACGAAGCACTTCGTAAGTGATGGCCACCTGTTTATTCCGAAAAGCCGAAATGTCGCCGCAGTGCCATTAGAGCAATGAATTGTAGAATTTTGCACCACCATTTGTTTGCCACAAGTTTTTGGATCGTTCTGCACCACGACAATTCGAGCTCCCGCAAGTCGGCTCAAATAAGTGTTTTTTAAGCACTCAAAACATCGGATTGATGGATCATCGGCCGTACAGTCCTGACTTGCCACCCGCACATCCAAATTTAATTGCGAGGTCAATGTTTCTCGACGCTTGATGAAGCCGCTGATACATTCAAAATTCATGTTTTAGAATTACCACGTTCGGATTGGAAAAAGTCTTTCGAAAATTGGTTCTAACGCATGGAAAAGTGTATTGATCTTCATGGAGAGTACATATTTTGAAAAGCAATAAAGCAATAAATATTTGTTTTTACTTATTTTTTTCAAACCATACTCGTAAGTATGATTTCCGGTTGCAAATTCCGCTTCGTGGAAGACGTATTCGTTTCTCAGGGTATTTAATTTTCGATGTAGCAATTTTGGTTTAGTTTTTTATCTGGACATTGGATTCCTTCGGCATCTTCCTAATTGCAAACGGTAATTGTTTTCATTTTTGGTTAATGATGGATTTTCCCCAATACATTATTAGGAGACCAAAGAGTGTTTCACCGAGCTACTCGAAAAGACAAATGAGCAATGTCCAATAGGAGTACATCTTTGATAGAGCAGTTGGTAAGCAAGTCTACACGATAGCATGTCTGGCAATAGACTTAGGCTTATTGACTTTGCAGCGGGATGAAATATCACTATAGCAAGCACATGGTTTCCTCACCTCAATATACATGAGGAGACCTTGTTGTCTCCGGACCATGGAATGCTAAATCAAATTGATAACATTGCGATAGACGTAAAACATGCCTCCAGTATTCTGAACGTCCGAACCTTCCGGGCAGCCAATATTGACTCGAAACATTACCTAGTTGTAGACAAGGTATGAATGCGAATGCAATTGCAAGAGACCACCAGAATTTTCACAGATCGCGTATATCGAAATCACTCAACAACTTTTATGCCACCAGCATCAAGTACCGAAGATCAGTGGCAACGCTGCCAAAGTGCAATGAGAGACGTCGCAACTGTTGTGCTTGGTTTCACACGACCACCACCAAAAAATCCCTGGTACGCAACTAACGATGGGAGCAGCTCGTAAGTTCTACGAGTAGAGGAGACGGGAAGAATATCGGCTTCTTTAGAAGAGGAAGAAAGAGCACGAGAAGCTCGCGATTGAAGATATTGAGACTTAGTACTCCAGCCATAACGTACGGAAGTTTTACGAATAGGTAAATGAATGTGTCAAGGCAACTATAATCGTACAGAAGCCTAAAGAGATCTAGAAGGAAACATTGTTGTAGAGTCGCAGTCGGTGCCGTCAGGTGAAATAGACCACTCGATCTCTACAATAGCTGCCAAAACTTTCGTCAATCTGTGCAAAATGAAGTAAAGACAGCAACATCTAAGCTAAAATCCAACAAATCAGCTAATTGTCAAAGCTGCGGGAAATGACTTTGTAGAGAGCAAATACTAGCTACTTTCTCAAATTCTACCAAGAATACCTCAGCAGAAATAAAACGAAGAATCACTGTTGCCAATCGCTGTTTCTTTGGGCTAAGAAGACAGTACTCTCCGCTGTTTATATTCGTTCCCGAACTCACATCAGTGCTCTTCGGCTGTAGAACCTGAACGGCAGCGAATGCTAAGCTTATTAAATTCCAATATTAACAACATAACCAATTGGTGACATATCAAGAGAATGGAATTTAATGCCTCCAAAACACAATGCTGTCTTCTGTCGTTGAAGTGAAATCCAAACACACAGCCATTCTCCGTGAATGGCACTTGCATCGTTAAAACCAAACAACTTTTCATTTTCGGTATGTGTGTCAATGACAACATACAACCTGGAATGACCACATATTTGATGTCGCCAAAAATGATCGAAATGTGGAAGTTTCTTCAAACGATGTAAGAAATACTTTTCCCCCTCTGATCAGGCCTCATTATGTAGCTCATTCATCCGTCCAGAATTGGAGTACAATGCCCACATCTAATCATGTGCGCCAAAACATATCTGCACCTGTTAGATAGAATTAAAAACCGTGCGATAAAACTCATAGCTGTACTAAAATCACTCAGACAATGGACAGCCTCGACAACCGACGTAATTTCTCCCGTCTCTCTCTCTATTCTGGCGCTATTTCACCATCAGTGTTCCATAGAAGTCATCAGTAGCATTCCGCCCCTTCAAACTTTTAACCCTAACACCGGTCTTGCTATGAATGCTCATCAGTACACTCTCAAGCCCAATTTCGGACGTACTCTAAAATATCGTGAATCATTCCTTAGCCGTACAACTCGCTAATGAAATGTCATGCCAAGCTGTCTGTTTCCTACTCCTTGGGAGCACTTAAGACCGGCGACGACCGTTGGGAAGTAAGACAAGCATTATTGTTGCTGCTGGCCCAATCCAAGGACAGTCAGCAGCTTCACGATTATTCGCCGCGCAGATCCCCACCCTACATGTCAATATCCACGTTAAAGTGTCGATGACTGCTTCCTGTACATTACCTAATTGCTGCATAATATTGAGAGAGTTGGAGTTCAGATCCAGATCTTTGGGATCACCTGGTATAACTTTGCTATCTTTGCTACTAGACTATTACATCGATCCCATTTTATGTTGGAGCATCATCCCTTATGTTGTCCAGCTTTTTTGTTACTTTAAGCCGCCTTTGGTTCTATGATTTCAATTTGACGTGGCCAACGATTTATTCTCGATAACAGTGTTGATGACTGTGCATCAGGCTATTAATATTTCTGATGAGAGCAAGCCTACAAAGTCAATATACGAGTATATCATTGGGTCTAAATCAGAAAAGTAAGACTGATCTTTTTTCATTCTGAAAAGCTTCACTGATACTCGCAATTATTTTTGGCGTTAGAAACTCGCACCCCTATATAGAAGTTGAAAGCATCGGAGAGACATCGCTCTTAATTTGTATTATTTATTTATACACTGGAATACGAGTAGCTATTGGAAATTTGCATATTGGTAAATAAGCTGAATAAGCGCACTCTTAGCCTTACATAAATCGGCGTGTGACAGGTAAGGAAGAAGCAGCAGCGGCAGACTAAGGAAGGGGAAAAAAAGGGGAGATTTGAAATTGCAGATTGCTTCGTGGCTTCATCTTTCCCCAGTGTCTTTATCAATGGCACGATAATGTATTTGAACACATTAAAATGCATGAGGATGGAGTAGAGCATATTTCTTAACTTGCATGTGACAGAGTTTCCATAAAGAACTCCACGCATCTAAAACTGGAACAAATCAGATATTCACACTGAAACGAGAATTGTCCACAAAATGTAAAAAATTTTGCGGCAAAATGTACCACAACACGCTGGGCTCTTTTCCAGTGAAAACGTTCGCCTTCATCCCTTCGAACTTTTTCCCTCTGAATAGATGTTCCTCCAACATCCTGAGAGATTGATGGGCAGCCATGGCACATCAGCAATCGATGCACTCTCTCGGTATCTTGGAAGGACAACATAAACTGGTAGCACGGACGGTCAAAGCCAACAACAGATCAAAAAGGGCGGCCTGCTATAAGAACGCGAGGAAGGCGCTATATAGGAAATTCTTTTGCAAGGGTCCACCTTTGACCCAGCCTCGAGTAGAGCCAAGGCATTCCGCTCCATCTCTCCAGCTCCTAACCACTTTTTTGACCCGCTTTGTCTATTGTGTTCGTTGTCGCTTTGGGGGAACGTATTTGCGGAAGGCACCGGTGGATTCTTCCAATCTCGGGCTTCTGACTTTACGCTCCTCGAAGGTGACAACCAGTAGGTCCACTCGCAAAAGACGGCCTGCCACACTCTGAACATATGGCGGACGATCAGGATATTTGGACTATACGGCTAGAGCCAGATGGACGGTCTGGAACTCTCTGTGTAAATGAAACACCTACAACCCACACAAGTTGCCTAGAATCAGGCGGACTGTCTGCAACTCTCTGCAATAGCCACCACACAACACACCCTCAAAAGCACAGGAGCAAACGAAACACAAGACAAAAACCAAAAAACCAATAACAAATTGTAGAATGGAAAACAAAAACATAATCAATGTAAAGGGTGGGACTCTATCGGCCCACCTTTTATAAGTCAACAAAATTTGAGAAAAGCTTCCTTCTTCCTTCGTAACTAAGGCTAAACACACTTTTCAAAAGTTTGAACTTGAAACCCTTGGATTCTAACTTGGTTCCCCTTTCTTGCATAGGAAATGAACATTTTTTGTCACTTCGACTTATTTCAGGGATCAATTTCTTGGAAAAAAGAGGTTATTTGAACCTAATTCAGGGGAAATGTTCACTCAGGCCAAAGGAAATTCCCAGAACTCGGAAATTTTCCCAAGGATCTGGGTAGTGAAAGTGGCACACTTGGGTGTATGAAAGAGCGGTCTAGCGGTGTGCCAAGACATGTTTACACGATCCAGCTAAGTAGTTTAAATAAAAGAGCGCGAAAGTACGCAGCACATTAATTTGATACATACGTCATTTTGTTCGTCTACCATTTAACTACAAATACACACAAGTTGAGTGAAGAACATTCGCGGCACGCATTGGTTTTCTTATTCAATTAGTAGAAAAAGGCTGTTGAAAATGATGGTTTGCTGGTAGAAATATATGGTGAACACGCTCGACACCTTTCGACAATTTAAAAGTGGCGATTTCAAAGAAAGAAAGTGCGCGCTCTAGTAGACCGCAAAAATGCGAAGACGAGCAATTGTAAGAGTGATGACCCAACTCAAAAGAAGGTGGCAATTAGCAAAAGCATTACATGTGTCACTAGAAGCAATCGACAGACGTTTACGAGCAATGGGGAATATCAATAAACTCGGCAAATGGGTCCCACACGATTTGAATGAACTCGAAATGGAAAATCGAAAAGTCTCTTGTGAAATGCTGCTTCAACGCCACGAAAGGAAATCATTTGGATTTATTTTTTATTTATTTTTCTGCATTCGCCGTACTCCCCAGACTTGGTGCCATCTGACTATCACATCTTCGCACAAATGGGGCACGCCCTCGCAGAGCAGCACGTCTTGGTGCTTGGAAGTTGCAAAATGGCTCAAAGACAAGCAGTTTTCCTGGCATGCTATTCATAAATTACCTGAAAGATGGGCGAAATGAAATAAAATAGAAGCTGATGGCCTACAAAATTACGTATTTTTTTTGCTAGAAAAAAAGGAAAAAATCTATGCATACACATTTGTGTCTGTAGCTGAGCATCCGAAAGTAGTCGCACTTAACCCGCTGCCTGTTGCAAATTTCCCTTGGATTTTCTTTGTTGGCATCGCAATCCGCCATTATCGATCAAACTACCACCTGTGCTTTAGAAAAAAAATTGTTTATTTGTTCCTATCGGCAGACCGGCTACCAGTTAGTAAATTTTAATTTAAATATTGTTTTAGCCCCGGGAAAAATAACAAAATAAACTTGCAACAAAATACATATTAAAATCTAATATACGAGTACCTACAGAACCTTAACAGTCTATGACAGACTTAGCAGAGAACCAATTTTGCCTACTAAATACATTCTTCGTCATTGTTTTAAGAATCTTCATTTAGGACTTGCAAAAGTCACACCTCTAGATTTTGAGAAAATAATTTGCCAGCCTCCCAAAAGTATGTCGGCAAATATTTACATTCCCCGAAAAACAAGAAAAATGTAAAATGTATTCAGCGCAATATGTTTAGCTAATTAGCACACATCCATTCGAATCGCTTGCACCTTCCCCTACCCAGACGTCACCCTACATTCGTATAAAACCCGCTAATTATTGCTAAAAGTCAATCTATTAAAAGCGCTTAAATATGTATCCGAAGAATAATAAAATATAACTTCGGCTCTGCCGCCAGGCATAAAAATCTATGAGTTTAAACGCAGTAGCAGTAACTTACTATGGAGTCCATCTATTGTAGTATAATTAGGACTTCCTGATGCTTCTTTCTTTCCTCTATTTAATTCTTAGAATCGCTTCAATTTTCTAGTTTTTTGATTCCGTCTTGCCGGTTCTACTTTTAACATGAAATTAAATTGTATGTTAAAATCTTGCCCCACATATTAGGCTGACGAGATATATGAGCAAAGGTTTTCGATCGATGTACACGATAGTGCAAAAGGGCTCACTCGGTTTCAGTAAGTTTGAAAATAAAACCTATTAGTTCTGTTTATTAGTAACTATTATTAAAGCTTCTAAATTTTGTTGCGAAGATAATGTTGGGCATGTGCCTCCACTGGTTCCACATCACTTCATGATGTTTCTCAAAACTTCTGGCTGCAAACTCTCAACTTCTTATCGAATGTTCTCCTCAAGGTCCACCAATGGATGTGGTTTGTTCATATAGAGCGCAGAATTTTAAAATACATCAAAAATGTGGAACGGTTATATCAAAACAAGAAATTTAGCAGCCTGGCAAAGGCTGCTGCGTGTATGGTTGCAATATTCTGGAGGAACAACAGGTTTTCAAGCCCAATTCATCAGACAGAGAACCCCGTACTAAAGAGCGGCTTTCAAAGGGTGTAATTACAGTTCTCCAGAAGCAGTAATGTAGCTTATTTACGTATCTGCAGATCATGATAATTTTCACCCCCGTAGGTCGAAGTTTTGCATACATGACGCTGCGACACCACTCCCGGTCTATGTTACATAAGGACAAGTTCCGTTTTAAGTCTTGACGGCCTGTCAGTTGACGCTTAAATTATCTTAAATCATCCTAAGTTATTACTCAAGCTGTCATAAGATAGAAAAAACGATTTTTAAAAGAAAAAAACGAGTTTTAGCTATTGTTAGCCACTACCGGAAGACATTCCGAATGACCGAATGACGTATCTTTTCCATACACATTATTGTTATACTATTTGCTGTTACGCCTAATCCAAAGTATGAACTATTCATTGTATTAAATTATACAGTATCAAAACAATGATTAAGTGGATACGATTTTCTTTGAATAAATGATGACGGAAGATTCGGGCACAGCAGTCATCATTGGCAGTTCAAGGATTGTTTTGAAAATGGGAATTCAGCAAAGACAATGGCAAGACGCACCATATGAAACTGAATATCGTATCTATGTACATCTATATTGAAAACTAATCAACATACAATAATGACAATGCTTTTAGGTTGAGGGCTTAAAATCTTATTATACAGAGATTACGCCGATAAAGAAGCAGCTGCATATGAGCTATGATGATGCAGATTCCCTTGTAAAGTAGGGAATACCGAAACCCAGGTATTCCGGAATAAAATGACAAGTTCATAAGATAAACTTGTTTTTAAGGATTAAAAAAACACTTTAAAGGCTTCACCCTTACAGAGCTGAACTTCACATCCCGTAATATCTATCAGGGGAACGTAAAAAAATGGCATTGGATAACTCCGCCGCTTTAAAGTCCTACACAATAGATCCGAGATATACTCGTACCTTTTTATTTGCTCTCTTTGACCACTAGCCCCGTCTTAGACGCTTCCGAAGTGATACTCACAAAATTGATACTGAAATCAGGCTGCTTTCTTCCAAAAATGTCAATATTGTCTTAAATAATTTATGCTGTCGGAATAGGACCTCTTGAGAAATTACAAGTAAGTCGGCAAAGCTTATGGCAATTATAGCCATCTGACGTCCATGTCATGTCTCTGTAGGTTTCAGAACATTTACAAGCATTTCTTATACACTTACAGTAATGTATTTTGTGCTTCGGATTGTCATTCGTAATTGAGTTTCACCTTTCGTCAATTTCGCTGACGTTTGATAGATCTTCTATGTCCACTTGTGGATAGAAAAATGAAGGATACACAAACTAACCGAGAAATATTTCGCATCGACGTAAAGCCTATAAGCTGGAATCCATTATCAATAGGATTCCAAGTTCGTTGTCCTGGTTTCAATCATCCAACAAACGTTTACGAACCATATAAAGGGTAACCAGCTAACAATGATAGTTTTTCCAATTGTTATGCTTCAGAAACTGTCAAAATGACATACAGCTGTCAAAATATTTAATGAGATTTGCCATTTCTTCGAGCATTGTTTTACGCTTCCTGAACGTGCAGAAATTATTAAAAAATATTGTCTAAATTCCGGCTCAGTTGTAAATACGCAACGTGAAGTTCTTCGTGAGATCGATCGTCATGATCAGTCTGAGCGTGAAAAATACTCTTTAGAATCTTAAGCCATCAACCAGATAGAGACTGGTGCGAAATGAAGAAAACATAGACGCCATATCGGCCAGTATCTAAGTAGACCCAGAAATGTCGATTCGGCGCCGATCAGCTAAATTCATCATCGCCAGAGAGTCAACCCGGCTTATTTTGCTGTCGGATTTGGGCCTACAGTATAATATTGTCCTGACGCAAGAATTGAAGCCAGATGACCATAGACAACGCCGTTAGTGCGCTTACTGGGCGCTGGAAATGTTGGCCGGAAATCCGGATATTGTCCATAAAATCATCTTCTCGGACAAATTCATGTCATAGCCATGCGGCTATGTCAACAAGCAAAATTGCCATTATTGGAGTGAATACAATTCGGCCAAGCATCAATGCATCCACAAATATTAAATGTTTGTTGCGGTTTATAGGATGGCGGTATCATCGGACCTTATTTCTTTCGAAATTAGGAAGGAGACACCGTTACCGTCAATGGTCTCAGGTATAGAGCGATGTTAACCGACGTTCTGTGATCAGAGCTCGACAACATCGATATATTCGAGCTGTGGTGCCAACGAGGCGACTCTATATGCCATAAAAGCGATGCAACGCTCGAAGTTGTGAAGGAAAAATTTTTCGACTGTGTCATCTCGACGAGCGTTCATCAATTGTCCGCCGCGATCATGCGATTTGACACAACTTGATCATTTTCTCTAAGGCTACGTCAAGTCCTTAGTCTAGGCTAACAATTCACCTACTTTGGACGAGCTCGAGGCCAATATTCGACACGCTATTGCCTGAATAACGCCGCACGTATTAGGATCGAGTCATCAAAAATTGGACTGACCGCTTGGAGCACTGCCAGGACCAATTTTATATCTCATACTGTTTTTGTTGTATTTAATTTTTTTTCTATCGTTTTTATTTGGTCACCGTTTAGTAGCAAAAACCAAAGCTGCGAAGCGTTAGGTTAGGTTAGGTTAAACAAGGGTGTGATGGATATGCAATCACACAGGCACAAGACACCAAAATGGGCATATCGCGATCCATGTGGAATCAGTTAATCACCCAATTTTCTTGCAAAAGCCAAGAAGGCCTTTGAAGTTCGTGCCGTCTATTTCTTCTGGGTTTTCGAAAAAGTATTTCCTAAAAATTTTCTTCAACTACGCGATATTTCCTCGCATTCACACAGTATGTGTGTTATGTCCTCAACAGCTTGAAGATCACCGCAGATATCCGTATCTGTCAATTTGAGTCTCTTGACGTGTTGCCGTTGGAGACAGTGTCCTGTCAGTATTAATATTACTGTCCTAAGCTTACCCCTGTTTAATTTTATTAACTTCCTGGACCTTTTGCCGTCAAAGAGCGACCAAAGAGACTTGGATACTCGGTGTCCTTCAAGACTGTCCATCTTAGGTTGGCAATCTTTGTGTTTTTTTCTTCGATAGTGCCCCTCACTATGCAAAGATGTGGTTTAATATTGGCAACCTCACTATTGTCGAGTAGCCCACCTTTTCTTGCAAGCTCCTTTAATACCACAGTGTGCTGGCACACAGCACAGTCTTACCCGGTTCTGACTGCATAGTGCCTTCAGCCTCTGCGACAGCCCCTGACTGTATCAGAGTTGACAATGGTTGATTCCATTGACTTGAGTGCGGCCTGGCTATCGATGTAGATAGCGATATCTTTTTCGGCTACCGCTCTCATCTGCATTAGCTCAGCCGCCCTATAGCGAAGGGTAGTATTTTCGAATTTGTTTTTCCACATCCATCGGACAATGAGAGGGAGCTTGAAAGCCGAAAAGCAAAGTTCATCGCCGTTAAGTAAGGCTTGATGGACAATTACGAGGCTGGTTCAATAAGTATTCGTTTTGAAAGACAGGTTGGCATTATTAAAGAGAGTCAACTTTGAAACGACGCCATACAAAATTTCAGAGAGATTCAACGATTAGTTTTGATTTAACAGCCACCTGCTTTTTGTTTTTTGATATAGGGGAAAGGAGCAATATCGATTCATAATTCTAAATAATGAATGGGTGCCGCGAATGATAACAGTGGAAAACAAACGGGTATGGCTGTCGACTTCATTGATGATACCATTGATGATACATTAATTCAATCCAGAGACCAAGTGACCAGACAAATCTGCTCCGAAGAGCCAGCTGGTGAGTATATTAAATTGATTATAAATTGACAGAAACACGGCCTCATTTGATGTATATCACCAGATTAAATTCAGCCTCGAAAGCAGATCTTGCACTGGTTGAAAATGAGCCTAAAGTTGCGATTAGGACCCAGAACTTCTAGACGCAATCTCGAAGTTAGTATATCATCATTCATATTACACCATACCAACTAAACTTCCTGGAGATAATCTTCACTGGGACATTCATTAAATCTGCCGCCAGACAAAAAACTCCCCAACTGATTACTCTTGCAAGAAATATCCTCTATACAGTGATGTTTGGAGTTATAGAGGAAATCCATTTAGACCCTTCCACTCGGTACCGTCGATTTGAGGAACATCAGCGTCTCTTGATCTGATTATATTAAAGCTTCTATATGTGAAATCATCATGGCCCATCAACAGTCTTTGTCCCTCTTGGAAATTAAATCTGCAATTTGTAAATACAAGGATATGTTGTTTGTTGTTGCCGTTGGAGAGAAATGACATCGTCCTATTGATATCGGAGCCAAAGAGGAAAACAAACACAAACCATTAATCTATGTATTATTAGGGTAACCAAAACCTTCAGAAAGAAGTTCGTCTTTCAGCTTCTAATATAACTTTACTATAAAAATCGCAGAGAATCCGTAGTTTTTATGTACATTTCATCGTGCTACAGCCCGTCTTCTGGATCTGGCCATTGACAAGTGAAGCCTCTTCCATGAAAAGAGATTCGGTCATTTACTTGTACTTAGAACTAGGACGTTCGGATTTGAAGAACTTCCATTCACTCGGTATGTCGCAGTTAGCCAAATCTCGCTATCCATCATGTTGTGGACAAATTTCTAACCACTCATACTCTATATTGCACAAAGCTGACAACGTTTCAACATAATCTGAAAGCGTTGAGGTAGACACGTGATTGTCAACTCGACTTCTGTCGCAACAATTTTGTAAGAAAATCGCGCCCTATACCCATATCCATGCTGGAACTAAACCCATGATACTATGGCTTGCGACAAGAGTTTGCCGATTAGGCTCTTAAGCAGCTTGACGTGGACCCTTATTTGTATCCAAAAATCTTGTTATCTAAGTTGCCAACGAAACAGCATATGGACCAGTAAATTGTCCACCGATATCATGCAACTCGATTACTTCTAGCGGAACTTTGTAAAGTCTGTGACGGATGCCGATAAACTGGAAACTGCTAAGGCCTTGAAGGAAAACATTTTGGTATAGAGCCCCGAATGATCGGAAGAGTGTCCGAAAATTTGGCTGACAAGATGCACTTCGTCAAAAACAAATTAGTGAATTTAAAAGCCATTGCCTTCATAGCGAATAATTGATTCAAACTCACGCCCTTCAGCTCTCCACAATGAACTTCTTATTCTTCGTTTGTCCACAACATGTAATTCGTGACCAGATCTTCTATCAGCGGTGTTGCTTTCATCAGTATAACCTACGAGTTTGATGGACTTGCTGAAAAAAGGGCTTTATGAAAACTTGACTCGTGTGCTCTCTATTTCGGGATTAAATTTAACACGCCTCATAGTATCGCATCTACTCGCCAAAATCTGCAAAACTTTGCTGAGATAGGAGTGTTTCCAAGAAAAGGCCAGCTCTCACAATAGCAGACAACTACTTAATCTACGACTGGATCTGTATTTGTTTTTTTTTTGTTCATTAAAAATCCATCTGTGATGCAGGACTATCTCCGTCGAAGTCACGAAAAGTCTGCGTTCTGTTGGTAAGGCAAGGTACCAACCGCTAAACTTTCCTAATCAAACTCCTTCTAATTTTTTTTCTGACCTAGAGCGTCTAATAGACTCTTGAAAGGAAGCCATTGATGCCCAAAATTGTCTCCTTAATGGGGTGGCTGTTGTTTAGTGTCTGTAGAGAACGGAGGTAATCCAGCAAGGCGTCAAACGTTTTAGCCATGATGCATAATATTTCTTCTTTCGACAGCCGGACCTACTTAAAAGCAGTCAGAATCGAAAATAGAACCAACGAAAACACTGACATTCAGTATTTTTGAACCAGATTACTAAGTGTATCTCCTAACAAAGTCTATTTTCAATTCTACTACTGCGACAAGCGTACTTGGAGCATGATTTTGAAATATTGTAGTAATTCCGATAAGCTACATAGGCAAGGTCCAAGCGCTTCTAATTTGGACGGGATTTGGACTCTATTATATGCGAGTTACACAAAGATTATCGCTTATCGCCTTGAAGTCGATTTGAAGGCAATGAGCACTTCAATATCATTCCCGATGTAATCCTGCAAAGCGTGGTCTATATGAACTAATTCAATCGCATATTCGCAGCAGTGGTATTTGTACGGACTCAAACGGTTAGAAATGCTTATACGCATTCCAGACAAAGAAAATCTAAATAAAGCAATAAAATATAAGTAGCCCCGACACGAATGGATTAAAAACTGTTTTAAGCAACTCTATGGTATGAAATGAATAATATCTAACTGCTGGTTGCCTAACCACCAAAATTACTTTGATTATATCAATCCGGACTCCAGACAATTAGCACCCCGAAGACTGGCCTTCAAACGGAAAACCGTTACAAATTAGTTCCATTTCACACGCCGCACATACGAGTAAAATTCATCAAACGGTTACCTACCTACCGGCCAGTTTGTCTAATTAAATCTAATTTGCACCTTATCATACAGTCTCCACGTCTTGGTCGTCAAATAAAAAAAAAATTCAAATAATTATAATAATTAAACGAAACCACTGATGGCTCATCACAACTGCAGAGGGCTAACACCTTTACCCTTGACATTTGATTAACGTTTCCCCGAGAAAAGTTCCCCCCTTCCCCGAACGCTCTGGACGAAACTGAAACTTAACAAAACAAGTTCTCACTTTCTAACACGATCCGATGACTCTCTAAACATCTGAGATAACAACAGAACTACCAAAAAGAAACGAAAAAATAAAATTTGACGATTTTTTGGCATACCATTAGATACCGACGATATGCTGATTCTACACCGTATATAAGCCCCTACCATTCTGGTTACTGTTAATAGTTTTTCGATAATCTCAGTCTGTGGATAACCTAACCAAAATATCTCGCAAATATGTTCAAGTTCGTAAGTATATCTATAAGCGTACACATACGGATTCGTCTTTGTATCATGGATTAAATTCTTTTCGGTAGGTGCTTGCTTTGACCCTTGTAGCCATCGTTGCCGCTGCCCCAATTGGAAATGAGAAGCCGTCCAGTGAAAGGCCTATTGTGGCTATTTTGAAATCCGAAGACATTAAGTCGGCCGATGGTTCATACACCTTCCTCTTTGAGTCCGAAGATGGTAGCTCCAGACAAGAAGTCGGTGAGATCAGCAATGCAGGTACAGAGGACGAATCTCTCAAGATCACTGGCTCATACAAATACATCGATGCCAATGGTGAAGAGGTTGTTGTCACCTACACTGCTGATGAGAATGGATTCGTTCCAGTTGGTACCAATATTGCAAAGGAAATTTCCGATTCCGCTCTTGCTGCTAGGGATTACCCAAAACAAGAACCAGAAGAGAAGCAAGTTAGGAAAGGCAAGGCAGTTGCAGCACCAGCAGCAGCAGCTGTTCACAAGGAAGGAAACTAATTGGATAGTACATAGATCTTAAGTTAGAACGACGCCGTAGGACACTGTTTAGTCATTTTATAAGTGAAGTCGTCACGTGCCAAATACATACATATTGCGTACCTTTTTGATATAAAGTAAAATTATTATTTTTTTTTTTTTGTCAATTAAGAAGAGAAGTTTCTTTTGATCTTTGACAACTTAGTGTGAAGTGCCTTAAGAAGTCCCCAATGCAGTTCGGTGGTAGAGCTTGGTAATATACTAGCTTTGGTTGGAGTCTTCGCAGACATGCATGATTCACGGGTTATGATTCTTTTAGACCTTGCTTAAACAAGCCTCTGCACTAAATGGAAGTGAAGTTAGATACGAGTACAACTACGCGGGGCTGGCTAGCAATCATAATGAATTCTCAGCGGTCGTCTCCTGGGCCCTTGTCAAGGTTTCAGCTAGTCGCGGTCCAATCTGCACACGTGCAATGAGTGAGCAGATCTTCATCCAGTCGATCTCGGATCCCTGCGTCGTCTTATGGTCTAATAGTTCCAGAATGCCAATCTCCAAATAATCACTGATCCTCACAGCAGTGTTTAGCTACGGTGATCACTGCGATTTTGTGAGTGAATCGTCTCATTCTCACTCATTCCATAGTACATTATGTTCCAAATGAATGGCCCAGAATCGACCCAGCGGATACGGTGTAATACTGAACGCCATCGTCAGAATGATACACAAGCTTTCTGTTGCTGAAGTAGTCTGTTACTATGTGTGGTGAGCACTCTGCAGGTTGCAGGGAGATCAAATGAATACTTCCCGACCTCTATAAGAGTTCAGCGGCCTTCCTGCTGCCCATCAGAAGGAAAGACTTCAGTCTGCTTGCTGTTGTCGTGAGGGGGCACTAGACTTTTGCTAAGCTCGTAAATGTGCTGGATATAATTGATACAACATCCTGCGACGCTTGCTGTGAAAATGGTGGCGACACCGAGGAAAACTACCTCTGTGAATGTTCGGCTTACACTTGCATCAGGCTGCAGGTACTTTGCGCTATAGACACTTTATTACACTTACTCACCTTTCTTCGAAAGACCGAAAGATGTCAAAAGGAACTTACAACCAGTACAATGAACTAATTTGTTATCTTAGTGCTCTGTTCCGACAGAAGAAATTATGCATTATGGACGCCAGACTGATGGCTTGACAGAGCTAAATTTTCTTCCGCAATAGCAAGTAGCCTGACATATTGTCAAACATTCCATAGTCTTTGTTAGGGTGTCAAGCAGACTTATTGATTTGTTTCATTTTGGCAGCAGCACTAAATATTGGAGTTTTCGTTTTATGGGGAAGACTCGTTACTACCAAGGCGTTAACCGCCGCCTTGACTGACATATTCGGGATACTCTCCGGTCCAGATGCTTTGTTATCTCCAATTCTCCTGCATGTTTCTTTGTTCGACCTTATTGTCGCAATGTGCTCCATGCTGTTATCCCTCGCGATGAAGTACATAGTAGTTGGCTCAATGAGTGAGCAGATAGCCTACTCTCGTTCTTAGAGTTGCCGGGGAGGTTAATTACTTACTTATTTACTTGGGGTGGTGCTACAGTTCTTTTTTTACTTGTTCCTCAGCAAACAAGCGTCTCCAGCCAGCTCAATCTTTAGCCATCAGCCTCCAGTTTCGTACGCTAAATTTGTTGAGGCACCTCCAATTTGCATTCCCCACCTGAGTCGCGGTCTTCCTCTACTGCGCAGTTCCTCGTAGGCGGACTCGAAGATTTTTCGGACCGGAGCATTACTATCCACCCGCTTCAAATGACCCAGCCATCTCAGTCGTTTGATATTCACTGGTCAGGCTAAGTGGATGTACAGTCCATAGAGTTTGTCGGTATATGTATATACTCCTCCACTCACCGTCTACGTATACGGGACCGAAAATCACCCGAAAAATTTGCCTCTCAAAACAGCCAAGAGCACCCTCATCAATTTTTGATAAAGTTCTTGCCATTGCATCATAGAGCAGGACTGAGATTATTAAGGACTTATCTAGTCACTTTTGTTGTACGAGAAAGGGCAGTCCTAGTCAACTGCCTTTTTATCCCAAAGAGGCAGCGTTTGGCAAGAGTTATTCTTCGTTTGATCTAAGCGCTGATGTCGTTGTCTGAATTTATAAGAGAGACTAGGGATAGGCAGACAAAGTCCTTAACCACATCAAAGTTATATCTTTTGAGGGTGACGCTCTGTGCAAGACGTCGTGTGGGTGTCCTATTAGGTTTGTACATATATAATACTTGGTCTTGCCCCTGTTTTGGGGAGTCAATTTTGCAATATTCTTTCAAGAATGATGTTAACGAAATCGCATGACAGCCCTTTGGCTTGTCTAAATCCTTTTTTGATATTAATGGCCTCGGTGAGTTCTTTACCCACTTTGATGGAGGAGCGTGCATTCTTCATCGGCATCCTGCACAAATGGGAGAGCTTGGCAAAACTAGACATTGCTCTGTATAGGTCGTCTCTATAGATACTGCCATACGTGAATAGGTGGTGTGTATCGTAGCGTAAATATCTGGTCGAAGGTGGACTTTCCTCGCCTAAAACCAGACTGATATTGATCAATCAGGTTGTTGACGAACAGCTTTAGGTGTTCGCACAATACAGCAGAAGACTGATGCCTCTATATCCGGCGCAGTTCATACGGTCTCCTTTCTTGAGGATCGGACAAACAATTTTGATGTTCCATCCGACCATATTTTACAGATGAGTTGGTGTGCGTTCGTTACTAAGTCATCTGGTTGACTGTTGATTGATCAGGAGTTCTCCATGTCCCCTAGTAAATATCGAGATGTGGCAACCGCGTGCTAGCTATGACACTGTTGCTCCACCGCAATGTCGATTAGCCTGAATCCGTTATCGAAAATTGTGTCGTATTGGCTATGTCTTCCAACAGTACTACCAAAGATGCCCTCTCTCCCCACTGCTCGTAAGTCTTGTCCAAGAGCTCGTAGAAGCTATCTTTGGCAGTGTATGTACATATAACGGCAATGTTGACAAATGTTGATTGTTAGGAGGCGCTCGTTCACATGTTGGAAACTCAAGACTTCTTGCCTAAGTCTGCCTCTAACAAAGAAGCCATATCCACATAGGTGCTGCTTTTGCCGTCGATAATAATCACAGTAGTAGATGTCGCACTTTTGCATTTTCTTTTTCTACGGCCTCTCCCATTGCATTTCTTGAACGGCGGTAACATCTGCTTTGCAGTAGTTCAGAGCCTCCGCTAGTTATTCGGTTTCACGTAACCTACCAATATTAAGCGACCTAGATACCCGTAGGATCAATGATCAGAAATCCTTACTGTCTTGAACTCCAAATATGTCGGAGTAGCCCGGATAAGGTCTCATTTGTTTCATTCCGAGATTTTACTTCACTGTTAATTCCATCTAGGGAATTCATCCGCTGTCCCATTTATAGTGCTGCTATTTTTGTCTGCTGGTCAGCACTCACGCTTATACCTTTGGCAAGTCGAGTACCACTTGGAGGTAAAATAAGCACAATTGATGTGTAGAAACAGTTACAGCACTGGATATCGCCAGTTTGACATCTTTCAGTGTCTACCCTAATTCTACAGGGTAGAAACCATCAGTTTAATTGGGGATTAATTTTGCATTTAAGTTTCCACAACACTGCTCTGTAAACAGTGGGCCAAGAATCTGAGTCAGCTTTGTCGCAAAGGCGTCTGACTTGATCTACGTCTGCCTCTGCACTTCACTATTAGCCTTTTGATTTCGTCGTTCTACCAATAGCAGCACTTGTCCGTTTTTCTGACAGTTTTTCGTGGCATTACTGCATCGCATCAACTGATCCGAAAAGGGCTCCGTAGATTTTCTTGAACACATCTTTATGGAAGAGCTTGCCTTTCTATGTTGGTGCTATTAGAGAGGAGTGCTTTCTTCATTGCTCTTCGCCGACGTTAAATAATTTCGTCTGGAGGTCGGGTTGAGTATACTCGTATAGCTCTAGGTATTTGTACTCAACATGTCCTATATATCTTAGCCACTGAAATCGAACCATTGTGTCGAGGTCAACGTCTGAGTGTAGCTCCTATAGATCGAGGTTGCACTTTCTCCTTTGAGTTTGGTTTATATAAATGAAATTAGTAGCCTTCGTACAATGCCTTTAAGGGCTATATTAAGGAAGTAACTTAGTAGATCGTCGGACTCAGTTTATCAACCGACGGTTCACGGAATATGGAAGCAATGTTGAGGGATTAACTAAAGGTCTATTTTCTGGAATATTAGCCAACAAACGTTGAGATTCCATGTTTAACTTTCACGAAAGTGTAGATTAGTTAAAGCGGAAGGTTCGGAGCTCGAATTTCAACCGCGCCCGAAAGAGATTGATTTTTTCAGTCAACTAAAATCAAGTAAGATGAATAGTTGACTACAAAACAACATCAAGCCAACTTCCACTAACAATTTAGTCTCCCCATTAAATTGAATGAATGCCACCCATGGCGCAGAATAACCACAGAGCTTAAACAAACAACCCAACAGAGCCCAGAGCATAGTGCCTCATATGTGTATTCATTATTCATACCCACTTGAGTGTTAAGTTCTTTTGATCTTGCATGGAATTCCTACCAATCCACATTGAATGGTTTATTCTGCGTGACAATGGAATACTGGTCATCATAACCAGATTTATCAATTCTCCAGGATTTCAGTATTGATTGCAATGTCACTATCATGTTCGCACCATAAACACCATAAATATATGGCCTTGGTCCAGTATGTTTTTCTCATCTCACAGCCCTTTCGAACAGCATCCGGCTCCGTTATATACGTTTGTCGGCTTTCGTCAAACCCAAGATTTGCTGAAAATGTCACCACTAGTTTTCTGTGCTTGATGCTCGTTCGAATTACCGCTTTTTTATTTCCACCTAATGCATCGGTTGACCGTATTCAACTAATCAAATTCACTTAAACCAACCCAACTGGAACATGCTATTGTAATACTCTACGGCTACCCACCTTCCGCTGTCTATGGCAGCAGTGGGTGGTGATTCCTTTAACATTTGGAAAGGCACTTATTACAAATTAGCATGGATTTTGTGAAAGCTGCGCCAAGCAACAAAACGGAATTACAATATTGGATCCCCGAGCACACCGGAGATAGCCAGAGACTACAAAGAGCAACTGGATGGAAGACTCTGCAATATGCCATTGCCTAACACAAACACCAGCAACATGTGGTTACAATGCTGCACAGGATGTAGCAGAAGCAACTCTAGGCTACTAGTTACCCCCGAAAAGAAGTCCATGGTATTATAACGACTGCATGCAGAAGAAGAACACAACAGATGAAGTGTATAAGAGGACGTTGCAAAAATCAACGCGGGCAACGTGGGATGAGTACAGAGCCAGAAGGAGGGAGGAGAAAAAGTCACTGCAAAAAAAGAAAAGAGCCTTCGCAGTTTCCCTGATCAAGGACATCGAAGAGTGCAGGAGTAATAACAGGATGCGAAACTTTTATAAAAAAGCCAAAAGCCTGGCTAGAAGCTACATACCAGGAAATCACCCACTTCGAAACACTGAGATTAATCTTGTCACCGAACCGCAGGGAATTGTGGATGTATTGAAGCAGCATTTCCAATAGTTGCTGGATGAACATGACCAGGAGAGAGTAATAGGGTATGAAGATAAAGTCGGCAAAGCCATTAAAAAGCTGAAGAAAAATAAGGTAGCGGGCTCAGACAGATTGCCATCAGAACTCTTCAAAGCTGGTGGCGATGTTTTGGCAAAGGCCATGCACCAGATCATTCCCGAGGACCTGCTCTTTCTGCCCCATCTTCAAGAAAGACAATCCTATGTCTTGTAAGAACTGCTCAGGCAACGACTAAAGCCGTTTTACTCCACACTCATCGGCACCTACCTGGCTTACGGCTTACGGCCCGGCAAATCGACGATAGACCAAATCTTCACACTGTGGCAAATCCTAGAAAAGACCAACGAGTTCCAAGTTGATACTCACCACCTCTTCATCGACTTTAAAGCCGCATACGACAGCATTCATCGCACTGAATTATGTAATGCGATGGCCAAATTCGGGATCCCGAGAAAACTGGTGCGGTTGTGTCGCGTCACGTTAGACAACTCGCAAAACAGTGCGGCTTGGAAACAAAACTTCCTACAATAATCATTCCCAATATGCACCGGATTCCGGCAAGGAAACGCGCTGTCGTTTAGCAATTCCATCCAGCTTCTGGGCTAAGTGTGCCGGCGATATCGACATCATCGCCCGTTCCCAGCGTGCCATTATTGAGGCTTTTCTTGCTACAGAACAACAAGCTAAACGAGTTGGTCTCATGATGAATGATGATAAAACAAAGTACATGCTAGGACAGGACCTAGCGATCGGCAGCTATACTATAAATTTGAGGTAGTGAAGGAGTTTATCTACCTCGGGGAAAATATAAATGACACCCTAGTGGAGATTCGACGAAGAATAACCTTAGGAAACCGCTGCTACTTCGGCTTGTCCAAATAATTAGGGTTCAAACTCCTAAATCGAAGGTTCAATACATGCTCTACACAACCCTGATCTTGCCAGTCTTGCTTTATGCAGCTGAATGCTGGACGATAACCAAGACAGCGGAGTAGATCTTGGGATCCTTCGAAATAAAAATTTTACGTCGAATATTTGATCCTGTCTGCGAGGAGGGCGAATTGAGGAGAACATATAACCGCAAACGCAACGAGCTGTATAAAGATATGGATGTAGGCCGGATGACAAAAATCCATCGACTACACTGGCTCGGCCACATCGAGCGAATGGACGAGAATGCTCCTGCTAAGAGAATCATCGAATCTCAGCCACCTTGTTCATGAAGAAAAGGAAGGCCGAACCTTCGGTTTAAAGATCTAGTAATCGCGGACGCCAGAAGCATTGGTCTTGTAAACTGGAGGCAACGTGCCCGGGATCGTGAAGGATGGAATTAGCCCAGGCTCAGACCGGACAAGTAAGTAAGTATATGTTATGTGTCCACTAGCATGAATGGGCAGCCGAGTTCATGACAATAAAACGGGTTTTCTAAAAGGAGTCACTTGTTTGTTTTCAGCTGGATCTAAAACTAAACCTAGCTTCCTCTACAATAACAGGGATGTTTCATGCATCTTCGATTTGACTAGATTTTTTTTTTAAATCACTGAATGGCATTGCTTTTACATCCGTCAGCTAATCTGACTACTAAACAATCAGTGACGCTCTCCAAACCTTATACGTGTATTTAGCGATTTTTTTAATTAACATTATCATTTGTAAAGGCCTATATGGACTTGATATAAAATTATCACTTTCATGGTATTCCGGTGTCCCTAGAACTCACCGCTGACTATTTACAAATCTTTTCTTGCGTTTAATTTAAGAGACACGTTCTCCAAAAGTGTTACTCTCTGTTCATCATATCAGTTGACCTTCAATTTTTAAATTTCACTTTTTAAATTAAACTGCCTATACCCAGAATTATGTGCCCAAAAGCAAGCACGCAATCAGTTCATACTAACTGAACTGAGCAAAGATGACGTCGGTATTTAGCATATATTCTCAGTTCTGAGTTAAACTTTAGAAAAAATCGAAAAAAAAAACAACAAATTCAAACAAATCGCTTTACGAGTATGTGCGAGTTTATTTTTATTTTTTCATCGAATGATCGCAATTAACTACCATTAACACCTGGAATCTTGTAAGATCGCTATAAAAGCCATAAGGAGTTAACGCGGCTCTCTAGTATCCAAATAATTTAGCTTACGATAAAATAGCAAATACTCCAAGTAAATATGGATAAAAAGGTAAGAGTGATATGGTATTGATCCCTCGATAGAAATAGATCACTTTTAGTTTCGTTTTGTAGCATATGATCTTGTTGCTGGCCGTGCTGTTGGCAATTGTTTCTCTTGCAAAGTCTCAAGCAACATACGAAGTCTACGATAGTAATGGCAAACTCATAAACCTCTCAGATGACAGTGACTCGACATTGGATCCGGACGTAGCAGCACAGCTAAGGGAAGGACCGTTTTTTATTGATCCAAATGACGAAGATGATGAGCAACCAGAATCGAGAGATGCTGATGATTCTTCGGAAGAGAAGTCTTAAGTTTATAAGTTTAAGAAAAAAAGATTGATTTATACGGTATTTTGAGAAAAAAAAAACATCTGTATAAATGTTTGAGATTTAAGTGGCTGTGACCTCGTTAAAAATTTTTGGATTTCGATTTTAGTTGACATCTTTGATTAAGGAAAGGAATTCATCAGTGGTCTCTTCTACTATCTTGAGAAGACGTTCAGCCATCAAAACTCTAAATTTTCCTGCGGACGCTTGAATGACACTTGAATCTTAAAATTATTTTTGGCGGTTTATCTAGCAAGACTTGCCTCCACAAAGTGATTGTGTTGGAAGCTTAAAATATGGTGTTTTTCTGGATTTTAACCTGACATGATAGGAAGGTTTCAAAAGGAAAACTTTCATAGTTTGAAGGAAGTTCTTGTCATTTACAGACTCTAGAACATAGAACTCCGAATGTTTTATAAAAGAGCCATTTTAGTGGCTCTTCCATGGGAACCGTATATTCATGGTTTCCGTAATAGTGAAAGAAGCTAAATTTTCAGTGTTTCACCGGTGATCAGGGTATGAACTGAAGAGAAAATAGCAAACTTTACAATACTAGACTACGCAAATATAAAAGGAACCCATACGGCGACTAAGTTTGTGTAATTAAATCAATGATGGCGTCAATGTCAGCACAACGTATTTAGAGCATAGGTCATTGAGAATTTTCAAATGTGGGCCTGAAGTCGGTGGAGATGGAAGCGTAAGAATCCTGGGCCCGTTTGGAATAAACTAAAGGACAGCATTAAAAACCTGTTTTTGGGAAGCAGCAATGTTTCTTGTAAAACCAAAAAAAAATAAATAGCGACGAACCAATCTCTAGAAGGAATATATACCACCTTGATCAAAACGTTCCCGGAATTTATTAAAAATACAAGTTTATTCATCTAAATCTATATTGTCCCCTTCAAAGTAATCCCCATCGACTGCAATACACTTATGCCAGCGCTTGATCCAATCCGCGAAACATTTTTTATATTCGGTTTTCGGTATGTCAATCAGTGCTTCCTGCGATTTTTCCATCACTTCCTCTCGGCTGCTGAAACGCGTTCACCGTAGTTTAACTCGATTTTTAACTCGATTGAACAGAAAGAAGTCACAAGGAGCCAAATCATGTGAATTCGGTAGCTGTTGGATGATATTTGTTGTATTTTTCGTCAAAAAATTACGAATAATGATGGCACTGTGCGACGGTGCGTTATCATGGTGCAAAATCCACGAGTTTTCTGCCCACAATTCTGGTATCTTTCGGCGAAGTGCTTCACGCAAACGTCATATAACGCCCAAATAATATTCTTTGTTTACTGTCTGGCCTTCTGGCAAAAATTCATGGTGCACTACACCTTTGTAATCCATGAAAACCGTGTGCATTGCCTTCTTTTTTTACTGAAAATGACGTGTTTTTTTTGGTCTCGGCTCATTTGGTGAACGCCATTCACTTGCCTGATGTCTGCATTGCGTGTCGTACTCATAAACCCACGTCTCCCCTCCAGTAATGATCCTTTTGAAGAATGTGGGATCGGATTCAGCCTCGCAAATCATCTCTTTTGCGACGTCAACACGGTCTCTTTTTTGCATGAAATTGAGGTATTTTGGCACTACCTTTGCTGCTACACGACGAAAACCCAAATCATTATCCAAAATGTTTTGGTCGGATTCATAGACAATGACTTGAACATTGAGCACTTGAACCTCCGCTATCTCACTGATGGTTAATTTGCGGTTATTGACCAACATTTCTTGTTCTCCATCAATGTTTTCGTCGGTTTTCGGTGTCGATGGTCTGGCACTGCGTTCATCATCTTTGATTGACTTACGAACACTTTTGAACCGCTCGCTCCTGCCACTGGTAAACGACCGTTTTCTTTAGAGAAGCGTTGCCGAAACACTTTTCCAATATTTCCAACGTTCGCGCACCATTAAAACTGTTTTTTACGCAAAATCTAATACAAGTCCGTTGTTGCAAATTTAAATCCATTTCTAAAATTGTAAAAAATCGCCAACACTCACAGAGTTAGATGTACTCTTGGCTACGTAACTTTTGCAAATGTCAAGCTATGACGCTAAGATTTAGAGGGAATGCCAACAACAGAGTTACCAAAACGGAACTCAAAACGGAATAATGGGAACACCACACGGTGGTTATTATTTTTGATCAAGGTGGTACATTTTTAAATTGAATATGCCATTTGCAGACTTAGAGCCTGCGAGGCCGTAGAATGCAATGAATGTCACCGCCATCCAAGAAGTTGAACGGAGAGGGTGAGAAAGGGATATATATTAGGTGCATAGCTACGGGGCCAGCGTTTACATGAGTTACGGCCTTTCCCTTTCAGCATGCTAGCGACGCCAAAAGTAGCCCTACATGACTCCGACCTTTACTGTAGAAATAATCGATGCTATCAAAGAATATGTCTACGCTAAAATCATTTGAGGTGTTTTAACTGCCAATATAGGAAAGGACGACATCTTTGGTAATATGGTTATAGGTTATGGTCAGAAAGCAAAGATTTAGGTTTATTGTAATATTTTTGCGTCAGAGTGAAATACCACCAAACCCAGTAAAAGCTTTATTCACCTTAGTACTAGGTAAATGGCGATGATCCCTACATAAAACTGTCGACCAAATTGTTTATCTTGCATTCTGGCGGCATATACTAGGTGTGTGCATACGTTTTTCTGTTTTTTTTGGTGAAAATACGTAATTTTCTAGGGAAATAAATTGTTTTTATTCAAAATATTGGACATCGGCTTCTACACACTTCACCCATCTTTCAGGTAATTTATGAAAAACTGCTTGTCTTTTGCGGCAAACCATTATTTGAGACATTTTCCAATTTCCTCGAAATCGCTGAAGTGCTGCTCTGCAAGTGCGTGCCCCATTGATGCGAAGAGGTGATAGTCAGATGTCACCAAGCCTGGGGAGTACGGCGGGTGCAGAAAAATAAATAAAAAATAAATCCAAATGATTTCCTTTCGTGGCGTTGAAGCAGCATTTCACTAGTGACTTTGCAATTTTCCATTTGACGTTCATTCAAATCGTGTGGGACCCATTTACCAAGTTTATAGATCTTTCCCATTGCTCGTAAACGTATTTTGATTGCTTCTAGTGAAACATGCAATGCTTTTGCTAATTGCCACTGAGTTTGAGTTGGGTCATCATCCAATAACTCCAGCAATTGCTCGTATTCTCATTGTGGTCTACCAGAGCGCTCACTGTCCTTTACTTTGAAATCACCACATTTAAATTGTTGAAACCATGTCTCAGATGTTCTAATTGATGGAGAGTGTTCACCATATGTTTCTACCAGCAAACCGTGACTTTCAACGGCCTTTTTCTTTTGATTAAATAAGAAAAGCAATGATGTATGTGTCAAATGAATGCGCTGCGTACTTTTCGCCGGCGCTATCTTTTAGTTAAACCGGAAAAAACTTATGCATACACTTGATATAGACACTTCTACGTCGCTATAAATTCGACCATTTCGAGTGGTCAGCACTGGTTAAAACGACTCATTAGTTGTAGCCAAGGTACGAGTACGTCTGTCTATTATAGTTGAATTGCTTCCACCGGAGCATACCACCCGAATCCGCGATACCAGTATATTCCTCAATCTCACGTTTCAATTTCAATAGAAACTTCATCAAATGCTGAAGATCAGAGGAGAATGTAAGAACAGCATATTCTCTGAAGGAAAAAGGAAGAGCATGCAAAGCACGCTGGTAGGGTACTACTTTAGAAATACGAGTAATATTCACACGTTAAGCCAAAAGGTAATAAGAACAAGTCAATGCCAACAGGACCACCGTCTGATAAAATTAGTAAGAAAAGTTAGTAGTAGAGCCATTGTTATATAGAAAAACCATTTCTGTAGACTGTTAAACAGCGAGGATGATAAAAATTTCACAATAAGACGCAGTGAATCCTTCAACTTACAGACGGATTCGAAAATTACTATTTATCTTGGACAGCGGGAGGTGACTTGGTAGAGCACATAACTTGTTTTCAAAATTCGATCGAAGAAAGTACTCGTATCTCCGGAATTCCAAAATTATTTTCCCGATTCACAAGAAAAGGGAAACTAACACTAAACTCTTCCAACTATTGAGGCATTAGTCTGGCCAAGATCGTACTGTATGAATTTTAACGATTCACATTCACACAACAGTAAATTTGTAGAGGAACCCCAAGAGGCCAAGGGCAATTCGCTCGATACCTCTCAAGGGGTTAAGGTACCCTTAAAATGTTTGCACATAGCATGGGCGAAGGAAAGTTAGAGAAGAAAGAAAAACACCTACCGATGCACGTTCGTTTTGATTGTTTGAAGGTTATAATGATCAGCAAATATTGAGCTCGGCAGTTCAGTCCATAAACAAGATGTACAGCTAAGGAAAGAATCACGGTATCTCACTGTACTTCCGAAAGTGGGCTTCATACCTCTTTATTGATATTAACACTCATGGAACAGCATCTATTCCGACTAGCTACACAGAGCCATGTCTTGTTCTTGCGTGCTTAATAATAATAAATAAAACGCTCTCTTCTTGCTGTAGATCATCTGAAGTAATGGAGTAACATGACCTTGTCAAGACTATTATCATCAAAGTCCTGATGATAATGTTGGTGTTGGTGAAGGTGAGAGAAGATAAGCCCAATCCTTTGAGATGTAAGAGTTGATTTATTTGTTTGCATCAGTTGCATGATATCATTAGGATATGTAGACTGCTACATTCAAACCGAGAAACTCAATACTTAAAACCGTAGTTGGAGCTCAGTCTGGTATTACGACTTCTGGGTATTACAAGTCTGCTTTCTAAAACATAACTTCTTGAAGCAAAAGAAAAAGAACGACATTTTTTAATTTTTAATCAAATTTTGAAAAGATTTATCGCTTCAAAGCAAGAATGTTGTGTACAAATAATGGATAATGACTTTGTATATTATGATCATCATTTTGTAGATTCACCAGATCAGCCCAAAGGATTACAATGTCTCTAGAGTATTGAGTGTCAGCAGATATTAAATCATCCAGAGCATGATATTGGAAAAGCTTGAGACTACTAACTATTAGATCTCATGAGATCGTAAACTTTATTGTAGCAATGAGGACGATATAGTGTGGCATTGTTTTCTTGTAATGATAAGAATAAACAAAGAATATATGTTGGAGGAAGGAGGTCTATTAAGGTCTATTTCTGGTTGAAGTCTCAGGAAATATCAAAAAAATTATTTAATATAACCAAGTTGCGACTCAATTTCTTTATACAAATAATACATATTTCTATATTTCTCTTCCATAAGTTGCACTACAAGCACTTTGTTGCAAATTGACGCTCCGTTTATTTACATACGCTTATCCATGCCCATTTCGTATGATTGAATATAATCAAACTGGAAGATTCTCAGCTTATTTGTCAGATAGTATAGAATTAGTACTATAACAATTTTTGTTGGTATGTAAGGAAAGATCTTTTGCGGTAAGCAGCTCATCTCTTCAAATCAAAATTGGTATTCCACAGCTCACATATCTGAACACCATACAAGATCTATTGTGCTTTTTTGCAGATTAAATAACTTCATAACTTAATTTGATTCCAGAACACTTAAGAATGGCGTGCTGTGAATAGTGATTATTTAGATAAAGCTTCTTTCTTCCGCATTCTTTTTTATAAACTTGATCCTAATCAGAGCACTTATTTACAATTCGCACAGCATGTTGAAGATTAATAATTTCCACATAGTCCTTAACTAAAGCGGATACACTTCCTCTACCAACTCTAGAATTGTCCACTGCCTTAAACGTCCCTGACATTGTCATTAAATTATTTCGTATCTATTTTCAACAACACGTCTTATACATTTGCATTTCTTCAGTGTCAAGTTCAAGTCGTTTTTTTCTTCATATTTCAACACGAATTCAGTTGAGAATTGGCAAAATAAGAAAAATCAAATAAATGATTAAAAGTCGAGGTTTGATGTCTATTACTAAGTCGACTGTTTACCATCACAATTAGCATGTAGGTTGCATTTGATTGCTGTCAGGCGTGGAACTGTTAAAAATTCAGTAATAAATCTTTAGCTAAAAGATATCACTTAACATAAAAAGACTCAGTATTACGATGCATAGCTATGTATATTGAAATTCTGACAGAGTTAAGCTTTCTGCGATGAAAACAAAAGAGTTGAATAGCAAATTTGGTGTGTGCATAACCATTTTGTTAATTTCCAGTAATCGGACTCAAGCTGACCTTTCGAATTGGATATTATACTAATTTTCAACCTTTTCCGGTTACAAAACAATCAATAAATAATTATTTAAATGGTCTGCTATTAAATTTGCTGATTCAATTCGCCTTTATCAAGCGTTTGATGTCCATTACACATCCTAACAAATGATATTCTTAATTTAAATGAAAACAAACCGTTATTTCAATGCACAGATGACAAATTTAATTTATTTCGCCTTTTAATCATTTCAAATTTGACTGAAATACCACAATTTATGCGATCTTAAGACTAAGCAAACCGATTAGTCTCTTTTGAATTTCAAAGAAAACAGTGCATGAGTTTATCAATGCCAGTAGATTCACGTAAGCAGTTGTGCACTTAATTTGATATTCTGGGAATATCAGTAGGTATGTCATAGTTTCTTTACAAACAAGAGTACATTCACCATATTCGGGATCTTTCACATTAACCATTACTCACCATCGTTTCCAATTTGTTCCTTTTCTTCGATAGTCGTATCTATGAGCTAATCAGTCAGAGCTTACTACTAAAAGGCAGGCAAAGTTGTTTCACGAGATACAAATGATCTTCGATAGCATGCTACCTAGATTGTGGAATTTAATATCTGTGAAATGATTTGAATATTCAGGTTTATCTAACATAGCTGTGTGAATTTGAATAGCCACGGCGTGGGTTCAAAGATGTAACTAATCCAAATAAATTGCATATCACAGTCTGACTTTTGCAAGCAGTTGGGTATAGAAGTATTTGCGTACTCTTGGATTAATTTAAACCAGATGCCAGAAAGATTAGTAAATACAAAGATCTTTCACAGATATATGATATTATGGGTCAACAAATTGGCCAGACAGAATAGCCATGGAGAAGCCTTGTCCTGTTTAAAGTACAATAACTTGAATGTGTTTGAGAGTATAATAATTATTTCAATCATTCGTATGTTATAATTTGCAAAAGACAATCTTTAACCGGTTATATCTCGGTCAAACTTGTATATTTTGTTTTATACCACAATATCAATGGGGTATTATAGCCAACAAAAGGAGGGTGCTCGCAAATATTGTGCATTTGATGATGGCATATGCGTATGGCAGATTCATTCGTTTTAATTGTTCTGCTACGTGAGAGAGGATATTTTCTCAAATGTTTTAGACTTACATGCTCTGAGATTAATTTCGCAACCCAAACCATGTTTTATTCAGGTACACAGGATGTCTAGCGAACGTCCTCTATATTGAATTAATTTTTCTTCAAAATTTAGTGCTTAACATTACTGGTGTTAGGCAGTATGCAGGCATAGCCCTTTCAGATTGTTATCGTCGTAAAGAGGAAAAAATGTTTCATGCTTTTCTATCATATATAACAGTATTGATATAGCAATACCGTTTGCAATTCTTCATCAAATCAGGAGATCTGCTACGGTGTGATTGTCAGATTCAGTGTCCCTGATATTGACGCTAGTCTTCTAAACTATGACTTCCTAAAAGGTTTCGAAATACTATTGATCCAACGGGTTTAAGACCTGGGTTGACATAAAGAGAAAAATAGCAACGAAGAACAATCTACAATAGAAAGATACAGTCAACGGTTATACCGAAATTTTGCACAGTAGTTTTAAGATTTTTTGATCTATTTCGACAAACTCGAGCTAAAGCCAGAAGGGAACACGAAGATTTAGTTATAGCCTTGTAACCGAGAGGACCTCATCCGGCTAATGATAGTCTTCCAAGCTTCTGCCATTGCAGGAACATCCCTACAATTGAAACACAATCAATTACACTCGTTATGGAAGCCTGGACATGTTTGGATAATGATTAGCCTTGGGAAATTGACAAAGCCTTGGGAAGAAGTCAATTATCATAGCCACAGGTACGCTCCATACCACTCCTACCGCATCATTGGACACCTTTTTGTACGTAACATCACTTGATTTACAGATCAAAAAACTTGCTGGCAACAGTGCGATACAGCTCACTAATTTTGGGATATTTCAAGAGCAGTGGTTTCGGACATGGCACGGTCTTAACGGAGCTACTGATACTGTATCTTCTCAGAAGACCCAGAGCTAAGAGTGTCTATAAGACTAGCGGACAAGCAGTGTCTTCCATTCAGAGGTTCTGGCTGCCATCAGGGCGGCTGAGCTAATGCAGATGAGATCGGTATCCGAAATGGATATCGCTATGGGCAATGGGATCAACCGACGTCAACACTGATACAGTCAGTGGCTGTCGCATAGTTCTAAAGGCACTATGCCGTCAGAACCGGCTAAGACTATGCTGGGTGCCAGGACACAGCGTTATTAAAGTAAATTAACATGCGGGCGAGCTTGCAAGAATAGGAGGGCTACTCGACAATTGTGAGGTTGCCAGCATCAAACCACCACTTTGCATAGTGAGGGGAACTATCGAGGAAAAATTCCCAAGGGCTGCCAACCTAAGGTGGTCAAGTCTTGAAGGACACAGTAATAGGAATACTAACAGGATGTGCGGCAACACGCCAAGAGACTCAAATTGTCAGATACGGATAACTATAAATTCTGCGGTGATCTGCAAGCTGTTGAGGACATTCCACACATACTGTGTGGATGCAAGCCAATATCGCGTAGTCGAAGAAAATTTTTAAGGAAATACTTTTTGAAAACCTAGAGGAAATAGACGCCACGAACTTCAAAGGCCTTCTTGGCTTTTGCAAGAAAATTGGGTGTTTCACCAGGTTTTGCCATTTGAAGACAAATTAATTGGTTCCTCAGGGACCGCGATGGGCTCGTTTTGGTGCCTGGTGTCTGTGTGATGGCAAATCCATCAGACCCCTGCTTAACCCAACCTAACCTAGCTTTAGGTAGACTCTACGGATCGCGTCCATATTATGATGCCAAAGTCGTTATACCAGACTTCACAGCCAACATTTATAAAAACAAACACAAAATGACAAAAGACAACGGCTTGCGACCAATAAACGTAGCAAGAGCTAGTAGGTTTCCTAAACTGTCAGTCCTAAAGCAGGTTGGATATCTCTAAATGGAAATAGAAAACTGCAGTGTAGGAGGTATACCGAGCCAGAAGAAGGGACGAATGCAAAATTTTGCGAAGGAAAAAAGACCATATGCAGCTCTTGGCTCACGGAAGTTGAAAAGTTAGGTGATGAGAACAATATTCAGCAAATCTACAACTTTAACACAGGAAGTATGTAAAAGCTTCACTGACTCGACAATGCATGTTCATGGTTGACCGTTTTGATTTCTTATTTTTCTTTGTTTTGTGTTCCTTTGTCTTAGAGAACCAATTGACCATGCGGTGTCTCCCCATCTGTTAACATAGAGGCATGTATGGCAATCAAGAAGGTTGGGAAACGAGTTGGAGTTGTTGTCAATGAGAAAAACCTATGTACATGCTTTCAACAAACAAACATACATCCGTCCACCTCCTAAGAAAAAATCTCAGCCTAGTCAACGCTAACTTTGAAGAAGTTGAGGAGTGAGAAAAGATTCCACGAGAGACGCCACAGTGTATATTCAACAAATACTATCCCTAGTAAACGACTGTTGTTATGGTTCAGAAAAAAAAAGTATCAATGTCCAGTTCATAACTCAAAAGCGGAAGTGTATGTTCTACAAACCACTGAACTTGTGAACCCTATTATGCAATACCGAATACCTCCAGAGAGAAAGCAGAGTGCGTAGTGAAGAATAAAGCAGAAGGTGTACCTACCAATTCTATGACCCGAATCTAGATGTGGATTTAGTTCAAGAAGCCATAACACATCGACTATACTGGCAATGTTACGTTGCTACAGCTAAGAGGAGTTTCAAATCTCAGCCTCCACATCGTTTAAGAAGACCAGAAAGAACGAGCCTCCGTTTTAAGAACAAATCATAGCGCATGATCAAAGATGATTTAAGCCTGTCATCTAAAGGAGAAACTCCACACAGTTCAGAACGCTTCTAAATTAACACAAATAAGCTACATATTACGAAAGCAGATATCACAGGCACAACCGAGTTAAGTAAAGCCACCAAGGGACCGTCAGAATCTTCCCGATCATGTTTCCTTCAAGCTTTCTCAAAATCCTAGCCGTAGAACACAAATGATAATATTTTCAATGATCCATCAAAGAAACAGCTTCTGATTTGATTGGTTTCAAAGCATCGCCGCAAAGAAACCTTTGGTTTGATAATGAATGTAGACTGGTACATGCAGCCAAACGGAAACACATTAAGCTGCGTTACATCAAACTACGAGGGCTTCTTGTGAGATCTACGTGCCTAAAAGACAGGAAGTGCACAGGCTTGTCTGAAACAAAATGAAACAGCACTAGAAGCGCGAAGTTCATGATATTCAAAATGGCGCTGCTAGGTAAAATAAACCATTCACCGTGGACAAAGATGAAGAAAACTTAAGTCCCCCTGACCTATATGAAGTTAACGTACAATATCCTGGTTGAAAACATTCACAAGCACGTCTGTAAGATATAATCAGAGAAAAGCATTCTGGAAACATGGAATCTCAGCATCGTTTGTCCGATTCATGAAAATATAGAGGAATAAGTCCCCTAGACATCGCTTATCACATCTTTTCTGCCGTATTTTGTGATAGCCTGAAACCATTCAAGTTCACATAATTACTTCCGTGCGCCGATGACCGATGTGATTGGGTGATTGGTCTGACGGTAAATGAACGCAAAATAAGTACACGCTGTCATCAAAAAAGTAAGCACACCACCGACGGCTTGGCCAGAGCGTTATAACTACAAAGTTGTTAAGGTCTTCCTCGACTCTAAGCAATCGCCGTTTCTTTGATTTCATAAGACTTTACATAAGACTCTTATCATCCCGAATTTAGCCCCAAAAAGCGGCGCAGTGGAGAATGACCGCATCTAAGATGGTGCACGCAAGTAGAAGGGGATCTCAGCCAAATTGGTATGCGGCACTGGAGACTGGCAAAAGATCCTGCAGCACCTTTGTAAGTTAGTAAAGACAAGAGTTGCATCGAAGTAGCTCCAAGTTAATCCAAATGTATCTGGGTATGGACCACATACACCCGCCAAATTATCTAGATTTAGGAGGTCTGCAATTTTTTCGTAAAACCTAAACATGTTGCTAAGTAATGAATCTTGTCCGAAAACACTTCACGACACTGTGTATGTTTCTGAAATATTTGGCGTCCTTTATCAATCCAAAAGCATAAGCAATCGAGTCATAAAATTACATCCCAATTGCTGATCCAGGCTGATCAAGACTGCGATCACACATTTCACAAACTGACAAGAAATTCGCATCTCAAGTAATACTATTGATTTGTCTGCTCCGGAAAATCTATCAAAAACAGTCGTGAATACCAAGCAGGCTCCGTGCTCTCAAAGCATTCTTTCAGCCAGATTCCGAAGTGGAGTAATTAACATGATAAAACTTGTCCAAACTTAGAAACGGAAAGGAAAACTGAGCCCTAAACCGTGAAATCATAATCCTGATGGAAGGTCTAAATATCCATGTAGGCATCAGTATCCGAGTTGAGTACAAATTCAGTCAAAAAAAGGTGTATGTTATATCACTTGATTGACAAGAAGATTTCCGGATGCATTATCCGGCGACAAGTAGATAGATACAAGTTAACTTATGAATTTTCGGCACAAACACGGTCTCCACTGCCATTTATCAGCAAAGCACGTAGCTTACTGGAAACTGTTTAAAACTGGAAGCACAAAAGGGATAAGAGCTCAAATCGTGGCCAACCGATCAGAATATATTCTAGCGGTGGCAAAATTCTAAATAACACGTAATACAAGCGTTAGATGGTTTTATGTTCATTTTGGATGATGAACAAACATATACCTGGACTGCCAGAAATATAACTCAATTCGTATTAAAGATGAGATCACTGCCTGGGAGAGGCACTCAAAAACATACAAGCGGCTACCTGAATAGCTGATGAATCCAAGCTTGGAAATACTGGGAATCAATTTATACTCGTATACTACCTGACGGGGGTATGACCAACGAAACAAGCAAAATCCATTAAATATGCCATGCAAGATATGGGGTAGTAGAACTATAAGATTCAAGATCAAATTACTACTCCATCCATCTAATGTGGAACCCGAGGAGGAGTCTCCAGTACTTTCTACAGTTACATTGCTTCATGAAATAAAAACTTTAACTTTTTTCAGCTAATATATGGAAATGATTCATGAGTAGGAACGGACTGCTGTTGAATCAAATTAAGTTTTACGACATTGCCTTCGCAAATGCTCGGCTCAACAGATTTGTTGTCCACATAAAGCTAGGATACCCTTAAATAAAGGAAGACATACATAGTCTTATTTAACATTAAGACTTGTTTCCACCATACAAGACACTAGAAACTGGTACATCAGTTAATTGAGATGAATGCCCCCATTAAGTGCAATAAACCAAAAATTTAAATATTTCTTAAATCGAAATACGCTTTAGATAGAGTAATAGATTAAAAAATTAAGCCGCAAATCGTTATGCAAAACAGTTGACATTTCTTTTACTACATTTCTATCTGACAAACCGATTCAAGCTCGCCTATGAATAATGCAATACAGATCACACCCAGCGATATAGTTACTGTAGGCGATGACTATACAACACTTTGAGTACACCATTCTTGTCTTCTTGGCTTGGGTGTGGCACTACTTTTTGTCTTTACGCGTAAGCACCATAGATGCACAAGAAAAACTAATTTAAATGTGTTAACGCCTAAGTTTGAATTCGGTGACTTATCGCCGAACACTATACTTAACCTATCTCAAGAATTTCATTATCTCTTCGTACCATAGATACGAAGTATAAATTTACTATGGCACTAGAGTGTTACATCACAGAGGTCTATTGGTCGTCGTATAGTTTTTTTTGGAAAAGAAAAAAACAACCGAAACTTTTAGAAACGGGTTCGCTCTTAAAAAAAATTTTTGAGAACGCATTTTATGCTAACTACTGCCCAATCAATTAACACTAAACATCGAAACTGAAATCACTTTATTGTTGCGCAAAACCGGGCCTGTCTTTGGCTTGAAATATTTATGATAATATTGACTCTGGTTGAATTAATTTGACAGATATTTTGTAGCCTCCAAAAGTGTATGATTTAAATGAACAGACATTCGAAGATATTATTCTCGAACGGCATTATTCTTACATGAGTTGATGTCGGGCTTTTAAAGCGAACCAAAACAATGCTTAAGAAATATTTTTACGAAAAATTTTAGATCTTCTAAGAAACTAATGAATAAGCGCTTAAGGAATATCCTAACCTTAATTAGCAGTCACCTACTGGAGTTGATTTGCAAATAAAACCTGAAATATGAAAACAGTTTCACTTGTGTAAAAATTAAAATTTTATCTATTTCTACGTTAGATACAGAGAATAGTCGTAGGCACTCGTATGCGCATTCCTTTATTAAGAATCAGACTTGTGATGCTAAGTGGATTTAATTTCTGGAGAAGTTGTAACTTCACATACTCCACTGGTATACTTTATTTATTTATTTATTTCAATCTACGATTTCGAAATTCAGATAAGATTGCATTTTAAACATAACTTAAAATAATATAACAATTGATCAATTAAATAACGAAATGAATTTATTTTTCAAACTATTTCTGGGCAAAGATATATCCAATTCTAAGCTATATACATATATTTAACATTTTGATACGCAAAAAAAAATAGGTTCACGTTGACCATACAACGTATTATGAAGAAATTCAAATAGAAGGGGTCTAGGTCTTAGGACTCTTGAAGGAGTGTACAAATTCAAACATCTAAACAAATTCTCACTGTCCATGGTCCCAGATAGTATATCTCAGCTCAACATGATATTATACATTTTTCTTCTCAATTCAAGAGATTGCATTCCAAGTAGGAGTCATTTAGAACGGTAGCAATGATGAACACAAGGGACATTATTTAAAAACAAACGACGTAAGGCAAATTTTAAAAACTTCTTTTGCACCTTTTTTTTGGTGGACATCGGCACTGGGACTGCTCAGAAACGAATGCAGAAAACATTTCAACGCAGCAAAAAGCACAAGAAAAGTGACCGACTGGGACTAATACAAAGAATCCCTTAAATTATACAAAAAAGAACTGAGGAAGGCAAGGCGACAATCCTATAGGTCATTCTGTGACAAAATTACAGAAACCTCTGAGGCATCGCGGCTAAGAAAAATCCTCTCCACAAGCTCTCCTAGCTGTTTGAAAAAAACCGATGGCTCTTGGACAACCTCAAGTGATGAATCACTCAACCTGATTCTGGACATCCACTTTCCAGGTAGCTCCCAACTCGGGGCCAGCGAAGGCCTGTTTTGGTTGAGGCCTACTGCAACCGGGACCAAAATTAATGGTCTGATTTTTTTTTTTTGTTTTTTTTTTTTTTTTATAATGAACACGCGCTCAAGGGGTTTGAGTACCCTTAAGGTGATTGTACACAGCGCGGGCAAAGGAAATTTAGGGAGGAAGAAAAGAGAGGTACCGATGTACATTGTTTTCAAATGTTTGCAAGTTATAACGACCAGGAAATACAGAGATCGGCAGGGCATTCCATAAGCGAGTTGTACGGCTTAGGAACGAATCACGATATTTTAGAGTACGTCCGAAAATGGGCTTGAGGGTATACTGATGAGCATTCATAGCGAGACGGGTGTTACGGTTGAAAGTTTGAATGGGCGGAATGCTACTGGCGATTTCAGTGGAGTACTAGTGGTGGAAGTAGCGATAAAACAAAGTGAGACACGAAACATTTCGTCGGTGCTCGAGGGTGTCCATTGATTGACTGATATTAGTATCGTCAATAAGTTTTATAGCACGGTTTTGAATCCTATCTAGCACCTGACCAGATGTGGGAGTTGTACTCCAATTTTGGGCGGATGAATGCCTTAGATATTGAGGCCAGATCAGAGGGGTAAAATATTTCTTACATCGCTTGAGGAAACCTAGATATTTCGCAGCATTTTTGGCGACATCAAATAAGTGGTCGTTCCAACGTAAGTTGTCATTGACACACATACCGAGAATGGAAAGTTTTTCGGTTTCGACGATGCAAGTGCCATTCATAGATAATGGCTGGGTGTTTAAATTTCGCTTTAATGACAGCAGACAGCATTGTGTTTGGAAGCATTAAATTCCACTTGATAGTTCCCCAATTGGTTATGCTGTTGATATCGGAATTTAATGAGCTTAGCATATGCTGCCGTTCTCGTACTACAGCCGAAGAGCAGGGCCGTGAGTCCGGGAACGAATATGAAAAGCAGAGAGTACTGTCATCAGCAAAGGAATATATTGGATTAGAAGTAGCAGACAAGAGATCGTTAATGAAAATTAAAAAGAGTGTCGGTGACAGAACAGAGCCCTGGGGCACACCAGCATTTATTTTGTGAATATCAGACTTGAAACCGTCCAAGACAACTTCAATTGAACGTTCCGAAAGGTAATTTCTAATCCATTGAAGAAGAGAGTCGTCGATCCCAAATGCACGCATTTTCGACAAAAGAGCCTGATGCCAAACTCTGTCAAATGCCTTAGAAATATCAAGTGCAACTATCTTGCTTTCGTCAGATTGATGTACGCTTTGGTTCCACTTTTGGGTGAGACATGCCATCAAATCACCAGTGGACCTGTTGCTACGAAAACCGTACTGCCGGTCATTGAGAAGTTTTTGTGTTTCGAGATAGTTCATGAGCTGACGATTTATCAGTGTTTCCATGACCTTGGAAAGAAGGGACGTAAGTGCAATGGGTCTGTAGGAGGAGAGAGAAGATGATTCGCCTTTTTTAGGGACGGGCTGGACAAATGCTGTTTTCCATCTGCTCGGGAAGAGTCCTAAAGTGTAGGATTGATGAAAAAGCTTACGCAGTGGTTTTGCCAGCGAGGAAGAACACCTCTTCAGAAGAAGGGGAGATATACCATCTGGACCAGCGGATTTATGTATGTTGAGATCTTTAAGTACTCTTGCTACTACACGAGTGCGAAAGTAGATTCGTCCCATTGAAGATTCGACGCACTCAAGTGTAGGCGGAGACAAAGCACAATCTGGGAGTGTTGAGCTGGCCGCAAAGCGTGCAACAAGCAGATTGGCCTTATCCAAAGAGCTGACAGCTGGAATGTCATTGTAAATGAGCGTTGGGATGGAGGATGAGGCGGAATTTCTAATGTTTTTGACGAACGACCAAAAATTTTTACTGCCTTTGGGACATTGCAGTATTTTTTGCTTCAGTTTTTGGTCGTATAGGAATTTTACACGCTTAAGAAAGGCGTTGCAGTCATTTCTGGCTCGTTTGAACTTTTTTCGGTTTTCCTCTGTCGGGTTGGTCTTGTAGGACCGAAAAAACATTTTTCTAACCCTGACGGCCTCTTTACAGCTCGAGTCGTACCATGCCTTTTCTTTTGGTTTGATACCCTTCATCCGATGAGGAATAAAGGATCTCATTCCAAAGAGAATGGTGTCTGTAATCATATCAGCAGCGGCATCCACGTCGTTATCGAGGAAGCATAACGTCCAGTTAAAACTCCTAAAGAAGCTGTTAAGACCGCTCCAGCTGGCTTTCTCGTATTGCCATACGGTTCTTTTAGGAATTTTTTCTCTAACTGTGTGGTCGGTGTACGAGAAATTAGCTGATATGACACAATGGTCCGACGAGCCTAGAGGGGAGAGCACATCAATGGTGTACTTATCAGGGTGAGAAGTTAAAAACAAGTCCAGGGTGTTGGCGGTATGACTATCAACGTCTGGTATTCGCGTGGGCTCATTTACAAGCTGCGTTAGGTTGTTTTCCGCAGCGAAGATCTCAACACACCGTCCTTCGGGTGTTGTCTGTCCAGAATGTCGAAGCCACCCAGAATTGTGTATATTGAAATCGCCCGTAATAACGATTTCAGTATGAGGATACAGGGATACAATTCTTTGAATGGAGGCAGACAGCGCATCAAACTCGTTAAAGGTTGAATTGCTGTCCAGTTTGGGGCTTCTATAAATAAAGCAGTAGTGTATAATTTGCTTACGGAGATGGAATTTTAACCACATGAAGTTAAATTCCGGATTAGGACATGGATCACATTGTGGTGGAGTTTGGTAAGCTACATCACTACGCACATAAATGGCGAGACCGCGGTGAGAGAAGAATAATGGCACTAGTTCGTAGCCATGTAGCTTCAGATCAGAATGATCTGAGAGGTGTGGGCGGGGATCTACCTGTGTTTCACTAAGTGCCAAAACAGCTGGTCTGTACTTACAGACGTGGACGTACGCAGAAAAGTGATTACTTTTTAGCCCGCGTATATTGGCTACGACTACCCTGAATTCCCTAGTCATAATCACAGACAAACACAGAAAACACAAACACCGACGATACTAAGCAAGGCTGCGAAGTGGAAATTCTGACGTTGGTTTACCGAATCAAATTGTTGTAGGTTATGCCCTTACAACAATATGAAACAGTGCACCAACAAAATTTTCACTCACAACCCCGCTATCCATCAGTTGTTACATACGCTCAGCCACTGCCCGTACCGTATGGTAAATACAGTAACGGCAGTGACTGAGTGCAAGCAACAGTACTTCGACTAGGAGCGGGTGAGGTGGGATACCCGCACTGTGTGATATTTTGCTTATCAGTCACTGCACTGCACTTTTGTTTGTTTTTGTATATATTTTTTTTTTTTTCTGCACAGCACACAACAATATTGCGAGTGCACTAGTGGAGCTGTGCACTCGACGGTGGTCGACTCGCATCAACCGGGACCAAAATTCATGGTCTGATTACGAGAGACAAACTGCTCTGGGCGCTGCATTTCTTCAAACCATACAAGTCTGCTGGTCCGGACGGTATTATACCTGCCGAGCTACAGAGGTCCTCAGATATTATTCTACTAGTGTTGGAAAATATTATGAGGAGCTGTGTAGAACTTATACACATTCCACTGTTATGGCGAGAAGACAATGTAGTATTCATTCCCAAAGCTGGAAAATGTTCTCATGTAGTCCCAAAGGACCTCAGACCTATAAGTCTATCATCATTCCTTCTGAAAACTTTAGAACGACTGATTGATATCCATATTCGAGCTAAAGTTGATCTAAGACTACTGTCTACGGCTCAACATGCCTACTGTAAAGGAATGTCGGTGGAAACGGCTTTGTACTCTCTGACTAGCCACATCGAACGATCCCTACAATATAAGGACTACACAATGGTTGCTTTCCTAGACATAGAGGGCGCCTTTAACAACGTCAACACATCCGCAATCACGACTGCGTTGTCAACTCTGCAGGTAGACGGCTCACTTGGGGAGCTGATCAGTCTAATGCTAAAAAGCAGGATAATCAACTCCAAACTGGGTGAGACTTTTGCTAAAAGATATGTCAGTAGAGGTACGCCGCAAGGCGGTGTCCTCTCTCCCCTTCTCTGGAACTTAGTAGTTAACAAACTACTGATATACCTGGAAGCGGGTGGTAGCAGAGTGATTGCCAATGCGGATGACGTTGCCATAGGCATCTCAGGAAAACATTTAAATACCATTAAAGAACTCCTCCAAGTAAATCTCAACAGATTAACCCGCTGGGCAGATCGCTGTGGATTGGGAATAAACCCCCATAAAACTGATCTTGTCCTCTTTTCTAGGAAATATAAGATTCCAATCATAGACCCTCCTTCAATTATGGGTACCAGTTTAGTTTTCTCCCATACAGCAAAATATCTGGGTCTCATTTTTGACAGGAAACTAAACTGGAAACCTAACATTCAAGAAACAGTCAATAAAGCTACAATAGCTTTATTCTCTTGCAAAAAACCCATTGTAAACAAATGTGGCCTTCAACCTCGCATAACCCACTGGCTATACATCTCGGTCATAAGACCGATACTTACTTACGGGGTGGTTGTCTGGTGGACGGCCTTGGAAAATGCAGTCAACTGCATTAAACTAAGCAGAGTCCAAGGAACAGCATGTCTATGCACAAGCGGAGCCTTGCGGTCTACACCCTCTGCGGCATTAGATATTCTGTTTCACTTGACACCCCTCGACATTTTTAGCAGTCAAGTAGCTGCGACTGCAGCTATTCGCCTTAAAGCGACTAAACAGTGGACAAATAATTCATTTGGCCACGCCAATATTCTTAATACATTAGGAATCCTCACAGAGAACATCGATTACACCATACCTTAACTTTGGTTTGACAAAAACTTCCATGTAAGCTTCCCCTCTAGATCATTCTGGGAGGAGGATGCTTTCATGAAGGACAAGTCAATCCATCTCTACACAGATGGATTTAAAACCGATAACGGAGTTGGTGGTGGTGTTTTCTCAGATAAGCTAAATCTAAGCCTCTCTTTCCGTCTTCCAAATCACTGTAGCGTGTTCCAGGCGGAAATTTTGGCGATTAAAGAAGCTCTGTCCTGGCTGAAGAAAACCATGATATCTGCAAAGGATATCCGCATATTTTCGGAAAGTCAGGCCGCCATCAAGTCCCTGGACTCGGTCTCATTATATTCTAAAACCGCCCTTGAATGCCGATCATCTCTCATGGAGATGGCAGAGCAGTTCAACATTCACCTTTGTTGGGTGCCGGGCCACAGAGACATTCCAGGGAACTACAGAGCCGATGAACTCTCCAAAATTGGAACCACTCTACCTATCCTACCGGACAAAGGTAGTATAGGTATACCAATCGCTACGTGCAAACTAACACTAAAGCTAGATGCCAATAAAAGAACAGACCTTAGGTGGACTGCTGGACAAACATGTCTAGCGATCAAACAGATCTGGCTAAGGCTGGATCTGAGTCGCTCTAAGTGCCTGATCCTTTTAGATAGGAAACATCTCAGCGCCATAATAGGTGTCATTACTGGACACTGCCTCATAGGCAAGCACGCAAAAAGGCTTGGCGCTTTTACTAATGATTTCTGTAGAAGCTGCATGGACGAGGAAGAGGAGGAGACAATCCCCCACCTACTCTGCACATGTCCAGCTCTCTCCCAGAGAAGGAAGCTTCATCTAGGAGCTTTCTTCTACAACGACCTAAACAATCTAGAAAAAATAGACGTCTCCTTCGCTTTATTATAAGCTCAAACTGGTTCCAGATCCACGTGGCATCACAATGGGCCAATAGGCCTAAGTGGGTTGGTATTTCCAACAGCCACTCTTACCTAACCTAACCTTTGCACCTTTTCGATTCTACGTAATAGTGAAAAGACCCCAGACAACACAAGCATACTCCATGACAGGACGCACAATGATGCATTACCGTAATACTATATGGATATTTTAAATCCGAGGAGTTCCTTTTAACACACCCTAAAAGCGAATTCCCTTTGTTAACTATGGCATTAATATGTAAGTGAAAAGTTAACTTGCTATCAAAAACTACACCAAGGTCTTTAACTCATTTATGCCCACAACTATTTTTGTTCGAATATTTTGTTTATTTTTACAGGGCCAGTTTATAACGCTTTCGGATGCATAGGAAAAATAATAAAAAAAAAAATATTCTCTGGGTTATCTTGGAAATATGCGCTGGGTCGTTAATGACCCGTTGGGCATATAAACGCCAGATAATACGATAACTCAAAAACAAAAAAAGTACAATTTATTTTTCATTATTTAAACCAAACTAAAATTTATTATTTATTACACATTTCGGCTGAAACGGCCGCTATTTCGCGTTCAATGTTGGCCTGAGCTCTTCCAACATCGTCGGCGTGTTGGCATAAACCAATGACTTAACGTAGCCCCTCAGAGAATAGTCAAGCGGCGGTAAATCGCACGAACGAGGCGGCCAATCGACTGGCCCATTTCTTGAGATAACACGCTCACCATACTTACTCTTCAATAAATCGATTGTAGCGTATGCAGTGTGACTTGTGGCATCATCGTGTTGAAACCACATGTCGTCCAAGTCCATATCTTCCAATTTGGGCCAAAAATAATCGGTGAGCATGGCGTGATATCGCTGACCATTCACAGTAACGTGACGATCGTTATCGTCGACGAAAAAATATGTCCCTATAAAGCCGTCGGCATGCGAACCGCACCAAACAGTTATTTTTTGTGGATGAAGTGGTGATTCATGAAGCACATGTGGATTTTCATCCGACCAATAACGCATATTTTGCTTATTGACGAATCCATTGAGCCAAAAATGAGCTTCGTCACTGAAGACGATTTTGCGATGAAATTCATCATCTTGGCGCATCTTCTCCAGAACCCAATTGGAGAACGTACGTCGCTTCAAATGGTCTATCAGCTTCAATTCTTGAGTCAGCTTGATCTTGTATGGGTGTAAACCAAGATCCTTACGCAAAATACACCATAATGTGGTCTGAGCGAAGCCCAATTCATGAGAACGCCATGCAATTGACTGACTTGGATCGTTTGCTCCGGACGCCTGAACGGCAGCGGCAGATATTTTCGACACTTCGACCAACCCGTTGTCTCACTGACGCGGCAACATCACACAACGAATATGTAGACTCAAATTTTTGCACTAAACTTGTTATTGCCTGTCTACTAGGGCGAGAATTACGACCGAAAATTGGAGTTAACGCTCTTAAAGTTGCAGTCACCGACTGCGAATTTCGGTAGAAAATTTTTATAATTTGTAGACATTGCTCGTTCGTGTACTTTACCATGATGAAAATGTTGAGTTTACTGAATAAATTGACAGTTTGATGATTAGTGAAAGAGTGCGTTCACAAATTAAATTCAAAGTTGTCAAGTCCCTATTGGAAAACCTTTTATACTCGTATATCATCTGGCACATCCTCACCATTCTCAATCAAATTTCTTCCAAAATTTCTGCAGTGGTTAGTTGTTTGTTCCTAAGAAATTTACATATTAGTGTATTGTGTGCCCAACGTTAACGACCCACAAACAAATGATGCAAAATTTTTCGGACATGTGAAGTAAATTGAACAAAAAAAATATTATTTTATAGGTAATGATTAAAGTGTATTTACAATTTTTACAATGAAGCCATGATTCGTTCGTTGCAAAAACTAAGTTATGCATACACTCTGTGAACTAGGAGAGAGAAATAAACACTTTGTCATAGTCCAAAGTTATTGACTAGAATGTACAGCAACGATGGCAACAACAACTAGCCAACTGCAAGTCAGAGACATGTGTCTAGCAAGTGTATTTACATGTCGGTCATTAATGACACGTTGGGCATAAATGGGTTAATATCATATACTGCTTTTATTTCAGAACTATTTAATAGATAATGTGTAACAATGTGATGCAGAGTTCTATTATAGCTCATGCAAGCGCACTTGTCTATATTTAACCTTAAGTCGTTTAATTCGCACCACTTAGTGAAACAATTTAGATCTTCTTGTAACAAAAAAGAGTCGTACCTGAGGCAATAGCAGTGCTTTAATAAGTTTGGCAAATCACTGATAAAAAGTAAGAAAAGCGTTGGACCTAGGTGGCTGCCTACTGGAACGTCAGAACTAATGTTCAATTTCGAAGAAGTAATTCTGTATACAAAAATTAGAAAACTACATGAATATTTTAGTTTTGTTTGTATCTTTTTTTATAAATTAAATTTGATAAATAATAATTATTTTAATATTGCTTCTTACAGCAATAAACGCCACATGAATACCTGAGTGAACAGAGAGCATTGCAAATGCGCTCAGTCTTGTATGGCCCATGACGCTTGGGGATACTCTTTTGATCCTTTTCATAGTTGAAAAGGTTCTTTCAACCGTAGCTGTTGTAACAGATAATGCGGCCAAAATTGTTAGAAAGCAGCTTATACTCGTGAAGTAGGTCTTGTCACATATAGTAGTAGTTTCAGAACATCGGTAGAGGGATCAATCGATGAAATTCTTTTCGCACCAGAGTATGTACTCCGTTTTAACAGCTGACAAGAATATTGCGTTATCGAAGTAAGGAGTTAGCTTTTCCATTTCATTTTCTCGATTACGGGCAGCAAAACCTGTAAGCAGATCTTGATACGATGGCAGAACATCCTCGTTGACCCTAAATCTGTCAGTAAGATTTTGTATTAGAGCATCTAGACAAGGAATAAGTATAGAAACTCTAAAATAATCTTCAGGACATGATGTTTTAGGATTGAAGCGTGTTTTTTGTTTTAAAGAAATCCTCGGAGCTGTTATGTTAACTTCAAATAAATCCTCGGCAAGTTGTGATGCAGATTGAAAAGCGTCTCTGAAAAAATCTCCGGCCTTTTCTCTTATGTTTTTGAGAGATTTTAAGACATGTTTTGTGTGATTTATTGCAGACACGAAATTCAAAGATTAATTTTGTAGAAAAATTGATAAGATAGAATTAAACTAAAAAGATTTTCGCATACAATGAGGCTTACCAGGAAATCACTTCTTAGAATTGCTGCCAAGAGAGTTGATGCTTTTGAAGACATCGCCCACGTCTTGGTGTATATTTCTTCAAGACTAATCGCAATACATTTGAAGAACTCTACAAATGAGATAATGCTGTCATGCCTTCCACTCAACCTTGTTTCACAAAGGCACAAAACTCGTTTTTTTTTTTGCTTTCTGGTGCGTGTTTTTGTATGGCGTTTTGGAAAGTCTTATTTTCATTTTAATGGTTTCGGCAGAATTGGCTATTTCGCTTACTACATCAAGGCAATTGCGAATCGAGGCTGTTGACATGGCATTCGACAGAGCCAGGTTCAAGCGATGACTTGCAAAATGAACATATCTGACGTTTGGGTAGTGTTGCCGTAAAAATAAACGAAATGTATTCAAGGATATAATTAATAACCTGAACTTAATTCAAATATGTATTTTCTTTTAAATCACTTGGTGGGGGTGAGTCCCTAAAATAACAACATATTGTTTTCTGACACGCAAATAGGATTTAAACCATAGCAATGAACCATAAAAGCCATATACAGTTAATTTATTTAAACGAAAAGTCAAGTTAACACTGCTAAAAGCTTTAACAAAATCTGTATAAATCACATCGACTTATTTATGGGCTTCCACGGAATTAATGCAGAAATTTGTAAATTCCACTACCTCTTCTCTCTAACCCATTTTCCAAAAAAACACTTTAAGTGTATTTATACCCACTTGAGTGTTAAATTCTTTAAAAAATAACCTCTACAGCGAACTTATTGAAACAAGGATAATTTTGCTCTGTCACCAAGAAAATTAAAGTCGAAATGAAGATGACAGGTAGATTTATTTTCTATTTTATCCTTCCAATGTGTCGTCGTTTTGCAAAAACACAAGTGACACGGTATCAAGAAATAATGCCAAACACAATGTGTACATGTTAGTCTATTGTATGGTGACTTTGTTAATTTCTGCCTCAACGATGAATTTTTGCACCGACTTCCCTTTTCACTCTAGTTCGCCGATATCCATTCGCTCTATATGTCTTAGCTAGCTCAGGTAATTGATGCTCGTAAAGTTCGCTGTCATATTTCTCCCTCCAAAGCGAGTCAACACAAATGGATCCATCTTGGACCGCGAAACTTACGTTCAAAAGATCCAAGAATATATTCATCCATCTTCGCTTGCATCTATACTCAAATGCCGTAGAGCAGGACTGGGAAGCTAAATCTCTTAACGGAGTATCCCTAGTGTATATATTGCAAAGGCCTTATAACCCAACTATCGCAACGAAAAAAATTAGCGATGTATTATGAAGCTCGATGTCGTGCTAACAGAAGCTTACTACTTTTTCCTCAATACTTGCAAATGCACAAGTGGCAAAGATATCAATGTCATAGCATCGTCGGTATTTGTTTTGTATTTGTTTCTTATAATGATTCGGGAATTTAGAGTGGATATAGCCAACAAGTAATCACTTTCCTGCACATACACGTCTGTAAAGACAGAACAGCTGTTTTGGCACTTAGTGAAACACAAGTAGATTCCCATCCCCACCTCTCTGGTCACACTAGTCAGAAACTACTGACTGCGGACCAGTGCCTTTTCTTTTTCACCGCGGTCTCGCCATATAAGTGAGTAGTGATGTAGCTTACCAAACTCCACCACAATGTGATCCATGTTCCAATCCGGAGTTCAGTTTCCAATTTCTAATTTATTCCATCTCCATGAGCAAATTATCCACTATTGCTTTATTTACAGAAGCCCCAAATTGGACATCAATTCAACCTATAACGAGTTTTATGCGCTGTCTGACTCCATACAAAGACTTGTATCCCTGTATCCTCATACTAAAACTGTTATTGCGAGCGATAATAGACACACTTCGGGGTGGCTTAGACTTTCTGGACAGACGGTTTGTTGAGATCTTCGCTGGGGAAAACAACTTTTTTCCAACTTGTAAATGAGTCCAAACGAATGCCAGACGTTGATAGTCATACTAGCAACACCCTGGACTTGTTTTTAACTTCTCGCCCTGATAAGTACAAAGTCGATATGCTTTCCCCCTAGGCTCTCCGGACCATTGTGCTATATCAGCTAATTTCTCGTACGCTAACTACACAGTTAGAGACAGAATTCCTAGAAAAATAATATGGCAATAAAAGAAAGGCAATGCTAGCGGACTTAACATCTCTTTTAGATATTTTAACTGGTAGTTATGTTTCCTCGATAACGATGTGGATGGCGCTGCTGATATAATCATAGCCACTAAGCTCTTTGGAATGAGATCCCCTATTCACCATCGGATTAAAAGTATCAAATCAAAAGAAATTTGGTGGTACGACTCGAGCTTTAAAAAGCCTGTCGGGGTTAGAGAAGTGTTTTTTTGGACCTACGACCAGCCGACATGCATAATTGGGCCATTTTTCTTCGAAAATGAGCAAGGAGAGGCCGTTACAATCAATGGCGATCGTTATCGGGCCATGTTCAACGAATTTTTGTTCACAAAAATTGAAGAGGAGGATATTGGCAACATTTGGTTTCAACAGGACGGCGCTACGTGCCACACAGCCGAAGCTACACTCGATGTTTTGCGCCCTGTTTTAGAAGATCGCATTATCAGCCGCAGAGCTGATGTTGTTTGGCCACCTCGGAGCTACGATTTGACACCGTTGGACTATTATTTGTGGGGTGCCGTAAAAGATAAGTGTTACGCCGACAAGCCAGAGACAAGTGACGCTTTAAAGGACAACATTCGTGAAGCCATTGGTGAAATAACGTGTAGGTTACTGCATGGCCAGCCGATGCAGCCATTTGAATGAAATTATTTTCCATTATTAACCGGAAGGATAAAACTAATTATCTGTCAAATCAGACATGAGCTAAGTGTTACCATTCATGAAATAAGTACTAGTTGAAAAAAAAAGTTAGATGGCGGACCCTTTACAATATCCCACAAGTAGTAGAAATTGTTCGTCGTTAGTCAAATATCTTAGAAATTCTGCCTCAACCTCCATCTCAAGGCTATTTCATAATGACATTCCAGTTGTCTGCTATTTAGACAAACCAATTTGTGTGCGGCACACTTTGCGGCCAAGTGTGCAGCATGCTCCTTCATTTTGGCAAAGCAATATAATTGCATTTAAGGCATTTGACAGAGTTTGGAGGCAAGCTCTTTTATCGAAAATGCGTGTATTTGGGATGAATGAATTTCTTCGTCAATGGATTAGAATATTACCTTTCGGAACGATGAATTCAAGTTGTCTTGGATGGTTTCAAATCTGATATTCACAAAATAAATGCTGGTGTTCCCCAGGGATCCGTTCTGTCTCTGACACTCTTTTTAATTTTCACCAACGATCTCTTGTCTACTACTTCTAATCCAACATATTCCTGTGCTGATGACAGTACTCTCTTCTTTTTCGGACTCACCTCCCTGCTTTTCAGCTGTAGAACGGGAACACCAGCGTATATTAAGCTCATTAACTTCGGATATAAACAGCATTACTTAGTGGGGAACCACCAACAGAGAGGAATTTAATGCTGCCAGAACACAAAGCAGCCAGCAGTCGTTAAAGGTAAATCTAAACACCGAGCCATTATCTACGAATAGCACGTGCATAGTTGAAACCGTAACCGTAACGGTTCCTCAAACGATCTAAGAAATACTCAACATACAAGGCATTCATCCTTCCTAAATGGGATTCAAAACCGTGAGATAAAACTCATAGGTGATGCTAATATCACTCAGTCAATTGATGCCCTCGGACACCGACATAATGTCTTCTGTCTCATCTTGTTCTACCCACCTCCAGTGCTCCATTCAAATAGCCAGTAGCATTCCGCCCCTTGAAACTTTTAACGGTAACACCCTCCGGCGAAATCTTTATTTCCCAGAGTATTAAATTTTGAAAACATTCAAGACCAACGTCATCGGTAACCCTCTTTCTTTCCCTCCCTCCTAACTTTCCTTCGCTCACGGTATGTGCAAACATTTTAAGGGTGCTTAAAAGTACTTTAGTGCTAGCATATTATAAAATCGCTGCTTTTTGAGGCCCAGAAAGAAATTCAGTAGCAGAGCACTCTCTAGGACAACAAAAATGGCGTCGTATAAAATAGTGATCGACCGAGTTCCACTCTTAGTGCAGAGGCATAAGAATTATAAATATGGGGGAAAAGAAAATAAGATTAAAACTATCAGTAAAACCAGTAGGCTAGCCAAAGCACTCAAAAGAAGAAAATCAACCAGGCTGGACTCACTCAGATAATCTGATGCCACTTACACTAAGTCGAAATCAGGGACTCTCCATCTCATGAATGACACTCTCTTCCAAGGTAACCTAATCAGAACCTAATCAACTAGTTCCTTCTAACGAAGGTATACATGCTGGGCATTTTCATCGACATAGCGGGTGCTTTTAACAACACACAATTTGACTGTTCGGCCAGAAAACACGGCGTAGACAAAGCATTAGTTTTGTGGATAGAAGCAATGCTGGTAAAAATGACACTGATTGACTGTCTCCATCGCAATGGGGATTGTTGGTCAAATCACTGCTTAATGCTCTCAAAAGTCCTGCTGTACCTGTTTCCTGTTTCATCGTGTCTGCACACGCGCTTTCGGCGAGACATGGGGCCGAAAAAAAAAAAAATCTCCCTCGCTTGATATTCATATCATGGGGAGCACTATCCAAAATCATTTCCGTTTAAAGAGAAGTGGTCTATGGTGCACCACGTACTGGAGTTTTTATGACCTTGCTCGCCGACTGTTTTTTGAATCTCGTCTTATGGACATGCTGTCTGAGGCAATGATCCCAAAACTTTTGCTGCGGAAAAAATACGAAATTGACTTACCCCGTGGCCAGGAATGGTTTCGAATGTACCCAAAACCGATTTAGAATGCAGTGGTGGTGTGTTTCTAGAGAACGACAACGTTAAATCTCACTCCTAGTTAAGAAAGCTTGCGTTTGTCTTCCAAGCCAAGATATAAGCAATCCTCATAGCAATTACGAGTACCTATATTGTGAATCGTTAAAGGTTGCAAAGCATTTGCATCTTTAGTGACAGCCAAGCTGCGTTTAAAAGTCTGAATTCACTGAGGGTTGTTTTTGTCGCAATTATAAAAAATTTTAAGGAATTCCCCTAAAACTGATCCAGATTTATGGCGCCCAGTGTTAGATGATGCAGAAAAGGGGGGTGCTGTCGTTCTTCCGAAGGCAGTACGTCGCCACATGCTAGGTCCAAACAATTTAGGAATTAAGAGCTCTAGAATAGCATTTCCACTAGCACAAATGTGACCTTTTTAGCCCATTCATACATATTCTAATTAATTTGATTTCAAATCTCAAGATCTCGTTAATATATCTTTTACACTAATTTTCCTCTAAATGATGCTAAAAATTAGAGAAGAAAAATAATTAAAAATAAAATTATCATTTCCTTAATCTCAATACAATAAAAGACATCAAAAATCATCAATGACCTCCATAACAGATCAACATTTATCTAACTGTGACGAGAAGGTTTCTTCCCACATCAAAGTACCAGCATAACCTTAAAATCTGGACTATCACCAGTATACTCGTAGATAGCTAGATATTGCCATAAAACAGTTTTAAGTGTCTTTCCGGTCGGCTGGCGTTTTGAAAGATAAGAGTTCATTTAAATAGTATCATTGCATATGGCCATGTAATTACTTCCCTTGTTTAAAAGGAACAAAAAAAAAGTCATCTGCCCTTCAAAATGTTAATTCAAATTTACTGGGTCTTCAAAATCGTCTTCTACCAACATAATATGCCCTTCAAGTTTCCACGTCCTAAATACCCACAACAAAGCTATGGCACACTACGATATGTCTTCTATGTTTATCTCCATCTTCATCTTCATTTGCAAAGAATTTTTTGCCATTTCTCATTCGCATTTCTGTTTGGTTAAAGAGATGCGTGCCTATTTAACGAGCTTCGCATGTCTAGACATCGTCAGCCTTTTGATTAGTATCACCCTTAACACACTCCTTCCGACTCATTTGTTACACCAGCAGCGCAGGTATTGCATCTTTGATGTAACTCCTTGAGAAGATGTCACAATCTTATGCAATCCAAGTAACTAGGTATCTGCGCACAATAAAACACTCTTTTTTGGATATGAAAACAAATTAATCATGACAAGGTACTGCCCACAGTACTTGCATCTGTATCTGAATGCATAGCCGTCTATCTAGCCCATTCACAGGTCATCATGATTCCATATACTCACTCGTAAAACAAAAGATTTACGAGTGAATGGCACAAGTACTCGTACTATGCCAGACATTCTGTTAATAGATCATTTCCATATACATGTAACTGTATCTAAATATTTAACATTCAAAAGCGATCGCTATTTATTGCCTTAAAGCTAATGATAAAGATGATGCTGCTTCAGATGCTGCTGCTGCCAACTGATGATGACTATGATGATGATGAAGATGACGATGAGATGTCGGTCAATTGGATGAGATACACATCACAATTTGGGGGAGGAAGAGGTTAGATTTTCATAAATTTTCAGAAATTGCAGGCCAATCCATTGTGTATTGTGTGTTGGTGTTTGGCTAGAAAAGAAGGAAAAGATTGGATACTTTGGTTACGAAAAAAAAGGTGAACTAGAGGCACTCCCCTGCATTTACGTACCTCTAGGCTGGTCCACAACAAAGGCCAGATTCCGAGAGCAGTCTTCTCTTCTGCTTCAGAGTGCGTTTTTCACTGGGAAATGTGTGGGAAATGTCAGACCCATAAATAAAATGATGTCTTTATTTTTCTTACAGACTTTGAATGCGATGGCTTAGTTCAGCACAGTTTCATATCTAGATACTGACTGGTAGAAGGCAGTGATTTGTTAAGCCAGATTCCCACGATAGAGATTCTTGTTGGAGGAGATCATGACGTGGACTGATGAGTAGAGTAATTGTATCAAATCAATAAGAAGAAAGATACGAATACGGATACTCGTATTGTGTTGAAGTTGGAATTAACTGCAGTGAAAGATGTACGAGTAGTGATGTATGCTTTCGAACTTCGACTTTTCCTATTGACTTTTGGATTTTACGTAATTTTTGTTAAGGAAGACAAGGTTTACAATTTTGCAAGCAGTGCGACTAATTAAGCTTGAAAGATATCGAGAAAGGAAATATTTCGTATTCGGCCAAAATCGGAGTATTCACAGATGGAATACAGTGCTGCTTCATCTTCTGCTTCTGAGAAGAGATCATTGCAGGCCAGTGTTTAGATGGCAAACGTTTTTAAATCGGAGAGTACAACGTCCTGAGGTGCTTTGCAGTTTTAACCAAAATCGGTTAATTGTGTTTAATATTTGCTATACATTTATGGCTATGGCTGTGGTAAAGGATAACTGGAAGGATTCCTTTTACCAAAAATAAGTGATGGTAGTCTCCTAGGATGAGTCTTTGTCCAATCTCCATAGGGTTCATTCAAGGGGCCTATCTTTATTTCAACGTAGGTAAAGTCCACAAGTTACTGCAGTCAACCTGTTGTCGCAGGTGGTGTGCGGATATTTCATGTACAGCATGTATTTGGACTTGTCTTCATTTACTCGTTTTGCTTCTTCCTCGATTGCCGTAAAAGCTTGTGTGACGGGACCTTTGGATCTATCGGTTGTGTTAGTGTCGAACGTGTACCGCAGCAGTTAAACAGATTTTTTACATGACAGTGTATCCTCTCTCCAAAAGGCGGTATACGTTTTGAATAGTTAAGAGGAGTTGTTTCCAAACTGCCTATGTCACTATGAATTTTCGAGCATTATTCGTTCACTTTTTACCAGTTAATCCAACCTCTTCTATATGTTTATTGACTGCGTCTTATGCTCACATATTAACGACTAAGAATCCTGTTCAAATAAATTTACATTGTCATTCCAGGCTTGAAGCCGGTTTTGCGGCATTCTTATAAAACTTGAGGATGCAGTTCCCAACAGGGGATTCCTCGACTTCTTTGAACTGGTAGAGTAAATATGCCCTTTTCCACCCCTCGCTTCGTCCGCCATAATCTTATATTGCCTTTTTGCATTGAGTGTTGGCATCTGTATAAGGTTACTCCATCTTCACCATGTAGGGTATGGCTGTTCATGGCATACTTAAGCATCCAAAATTATGTCAATTTTCTGGGGTCGTTGACAGCTTTTTTTTTGTTCAACAGTTTGGTTACAGAGTTACACGCACATCACACGGTATGGGGCAGTACCGACATCAATGATAGAGGTGAGTCACTTTTAGACTATATTTTAAGTACTAACCTCTTAATTTGCAATATTGGCAATGAGCCCACTTTCATAACAAAAAACCGACAAGAAGTATTAGATATTACTCTTGTCTCCGACAGCATCACCCAAAGGCTAACAAACTGGATGGTATCGTCTGAACACTCCTTTTCAGACCATAGATACATCCAATTCAGTCTGAGTGATGCTCCCCCCAGCCAACCAGCTTTCCGGAACTACCGGAAAACTGATTGGACAAAATATAGAGGAATACTGTCGGAAACGATATCCTCTAAACTATCAAGTCCCCCGCGTGACACCAATGAGCTCGACATGAAAGTCAGGGAATTTACTCTGACTCTCAATAAGGCTATGTCCGCTTCCTGCCCTCTTATTCAACCAAGAGGCAAGAAAAAGCCACATTGGTGGTCATCGGCACTAGGACTGCTCAGAAACACCTGCAGAAAACTTTTCAACGCAGCAAAAAGCACAAGAAAAGTGACCGACTGGGACTCATATAAAGAATCCCTCAAATTATACAAAAAAGAACTGAGGAAGGCAAAGCGACAATCCTGGAGGTCATTCTGCGACCAAATTACAGAAACCTCTGTGGCTTCGCGGCTAAGAAAAATCCTCTCCACAAATCCTATGATGCGTAGCTATTTGAAGAAAACCGATGGCTCTTGGACAACCTCAAGTGATGAATCACTCAACCTGCTTCTGGACACCCACTTTCCAGGTAGCTCCCAACTCGCGGCCAGTAGCAGCCCAAACAGGCCTTCTGCAACCGTGACCAAAATTCATGGTCTGATTACGAGAGACAAACTGCTCTGGGCGCTGCATTTCTTCAAACCATACAATTCTGCTGGTCCGGACGGTATTATACCTGCCGAGCTACAGAGGTCCTCAGATATTATTCTTCTAGTGTTCGAAAATATTATGAGGAGCTGTGTAGAACTTTTCCACATTCCACTGTTATGGAGAGGAGTCAATGTAGTATTCATTCCCAAAGCTGGAAAATGTTCTCATGTAGTCCCAAAGGACCTCAGACCTATAAGTCTATCATCATTCCTTCTGAAAACTTTAGAACGACTGATTGATATCCATATTCGAGCTAAAGTTGATCCAAGACGTCTGTCTACGGCTCAACATGCCTACTGTAAAGGAAAGTCGGTGGAAACGGCTTTGCACTCTCTGACTAGCCACATCGAACGATCCCTACAATATAAGGAGTACACAATGGTTGCTTTCCTGGACCTTAAATGATGTCAACACACCCGCAATCTGCAGGTAGACGACGGATTTGGTGAGTTGATCAGCCTTATGCTAAATACCAGGATAATCAACTCCAAACTGGGTGAGACTTCTGCTAAAAGATGTGTCAGTAGAGGTACGCCGCAAGGCGGTATCCACTCTCCCCTTCTCTGGAACTTAGTAGTTAACGAACTACTGATATACTTGGAAGCGGGTGGTAGTAGAGTGATTGCCTATGCGGATGACGTTGTCATAGCCATCTCAGGAAAGCATCTCAATGCCATTAAAGAACTCCTTCAAGTAAATCTCAATAGATTAACCCGCTGGGCAGATCGCTGTGGATTAGGAATAAACCCCCATAAAACTGATCTTGTCCTCTTTTCTAGCAAATATAAAATTCCAATCATAGACCCTCCTTCAATAAACGGTACCAGTTTAGTTTTCTCCGATACAGCAAAATATCTGGGTCTCATTTTTGACATTAAACTAAACTGGAAACCTAACATTCAAGAAACAGTCAATAAAGCTACAATAGCTTTATTCTCTTGCAAATAAGCCATTGGGAACAAATGGGGCCTTCAACCTCGCATAACCCACTGGCTATACATCTCGGTCATAAGACCGATACTTACTTATGGGGTGGTTGTCTGGTGGACGGCCTTGGAAAATGCAGTCAACCGCATTAAACTAAGCAGAGTCCATAGAACAGCATGTCTATGAACAAGCGGAGCCTTGCGGTCTACCTCCTCTGCGGCATTAGATATTCTGCTTCACTTGACATCCCTCGACATTTTTAGCAGGCAAGTAGCTGCGACTGCAGCTATTCGCCCTAAAGCGACTAAACAGTGGACAAATAATTCATTTGGCCACGCCAATATTCTTCATACCTTAAGAATCCTCACAGAGAACATCGATTACACCATACCTGAACTTTGGTTTGACAAAAACTTCCATGTAAGCTTCCCCTTTAGATCATTCTGGGAGGAGGATGCTTTCATGGAGGACAAGTCAATCCATCTCTACACAGATGGATCTAAAACCGATAACGGAGTTGGTGGCGGTGTTTTTTCAGATTAGCTAAATCTAAGCCTCTCTTTCCGCCTTCCAAATCACTGTAACGTGTTCCAGACGGAATTTTTGGCGATTAAAGAAGCTCTGTCCTGGCTGAAGGAAAACGTGATATCTGCAAAGGATATCCGCATATTTCCGGATAGCCAGGTCGCCATCAAGTCCCTGGACTTGGTCTCATTATATTCTAAAACCGCCCTTGAATGTCGATCATCTCTCGTGGAGATGGCAGAGCAGTTCAACATTCACCTTTGTTGGGTGCCAAGCCACAGAGGCATTCCAGGGAACTGCAGAGCCGATGAACTCGCCAAAATTGGAAACACTCTACCTATCCTACCGGACAAAGGTACTATAGGTATACCAATCGCTACGTGCAAACTAACACTAAAGCTAGATGCCAATAAAAGAACAGACCTTAGGTGGACTGCTGGGCAAACATGTCTAGCGACCAAACAGATTTGACGATTTCAGGTTAACTAAATTGCTTTTGGATCCCTAATTTCTGGAACCTTGTGCTACTAGACTTAGTCTGTTGTCGTTTTGTGAACACTGTGATTTCGAACTAATTTTCTGACCATGTTTGCTCTACCGATTCTGACGCTGAAGTCAATATAATGACTTTTTTCATCAAACTCCAGATAGAATCGGTAGCCTGTGCTCAGCCCCTCTATTCTAAGGGCATAAACCTCATCGATGAGGCCATGTACACATATTAGGTTGATGTTTTGAAAAGTAGCTCTGATTTGGTAACTGACACTGATCACGCCGCCATCTCATCAACTCTTTTCTACAAATTAGGAATGTAGTAGCTTTGACTTCTTCTTCATCCTGGGTGCACTAGAGTGACCCTGACTGGTCAGATACAATACTTGACGATACAATTTTGTATGCATTCTGGCGCCACCAGCATATAGTTTCCGTCAACAAGCTTGTGAAGAACATCACGCCGGCCACTGAGAATAATTATCGAACTCTCTCTCTCTCTCTCTCTCTCTCTCTCTCTCTCTCTCTCTCTCTCTCTCTCTCTCTCTCTCTCTCTCTCTCTCTCTGCAAAAATAGAGTTGATCAAATCACAGTGTTCGTCCTTCTCTTCCGCTTGCTGGATCCTGCAAAGAATTTCGGACTCGACATTATTTACTCAAGGATACTAACAACACGCTGGCCTGTGGTTAGCAGAATGGTCGAACTCCTGCACAAGCAGTGTGTAACTTTTCAGTTCTTTCCCCCCATGGTGTAGTAAAGCGCATGGCAGTAGTGAAGGTGAAGATTTGGAACTTAATTCCCAAAAGGTAAGAACACAGTTTTTTCAGACTTTACAACTGGATATTGAATGATCCTTGTTCTTTTTCGGTCCAATGGAATTCCTTGTTTCCTTTGAGCCTTCACCAACACAGTGGAAGCGGCAATAAATTTTTGAAAAAATCCGGTTAATCCGAGTTCTTCTAGACCTTGGACGGGGAAAACCGGACACTGCCCGTGTCTTGTAGTAAGATGGCCTGATTTCTTCTATTTTGTCCCAAAAAACCGATCTTCGACTAAGAAAAATAGGACTTGCTCCACTTAATCTGCAGGTCATGGTCCTCGGCGAGTAGCAGCATATAATGGAATATCTTCAAATTCGATGAAGATAAAACAATTTTTCGCTCGAACGAATTGTTGAAAAACCGCAAGTGAGTTGGACCGGCCGAACGGAACCATATTAAATTCGAACTGGCCGTCAGTCAGCAGTGATAAACACAGTAAACCTTTTGCTCTCCTTGACTATATCAACATGGAAAAATTCATTTCATAGGTCCAGCATAGTGAATATTCGTAAAGGCCTTCCAACAATTCCTCGATAACAGGCAATGGATATCTATCCTTCACCATTTTAGCATTGAGGCGCTGGTAATGAATGCATAGTTTCGATGATCCGCGCTTCTTCTTGGCCAGCACAACTAGACTGCCAAAATCTGAATTGCTTGGCATGACGATGTCTTCCTTAATAAAAGCATTTATCTGCTACGCAATCACTTATTTCTTAGCGGGACCAAAACGTTGGGCTAATGTTACACTAGCTCTTCATCATCTAAGATGATTTCTAAATTAACACAAGATTTTCCAGGCCTCACCAGACGATAATTGTTTATTAGGCTATTTACAGTCCAGCACGTTGAATGGTTCTCAGGAGCCACTGCCTCCGGTCGTTACTTCTATGAGCTGATCAGCCAATTTTCAAGCAAGACCCCTACGGAAGTACTAATAAAAAATGTATTGCATAATATTTCGAAACGTTGGGAATGTCCTAACAGAAAGCAAAAACAATTTTGGTTTTTTCGAAAGTCAATGTCATCTTGAGCTTGGTGGAGAGAATTTCACGATAAACAGTGACCGCTCCCGACAGAGTTTCGAATACACAAAAGAATCGTTGTACTAATCCCGCAAAGGACATCGCAGTAGAGAAATATCTCATCTTACTTTGCACAGTGAGAAATGAAACTAAACCAACTTTAAGACCAACATTTTTGATAAAAATGGGTTAAGAGCACTCTTTGGAGGTCCGGAGTGTATATTGTGTCCCTGGTTGAACATTACAATACTACGTACTACCATGATGTCAAAGTTAAGAAGTTCCCATGCCGCTGATTTCTATTTTGGCAGTCTTAGGATCGTTCCTCTTTACTGCTGCAATAACTGCAATTCATACTATTGAAGTCTTACGAACTTGCAATCTATTTTGTCACGCTGGGAAATTTTCCAGTAATTTGAATGGTCCAAGCTGGTTATTTTTTTCATTCTTTTCAAAACAAGCTCACTTATTTATTGGTACAATAAAGGATTTATGAAGACCGTCAATATTGTATTCATACATAAATCGCATTATGGTATTGCGGAATCTTTAAACGGAAAAGGTCCTATAGTAGTCCGGTAGTAGCTTCCATAAGAAATTGGCTTAACCCCGAAAAAGACATGCAGACGATTAAGGGGTCTGCTGTTTTTTTAATCCGACAAGCGATGCCGAGGTTCATCAGACATACTTACTTGCCTTTGACCAAATCCTCTAAATCAAATTTTGTATTCACTCTGTCAAGTTATTTCCTTTTGACTCAAAAAGCTTGACACGTTATTGTTAAACTTAAACTTTGTAATATTGGTCTACATTACTTCATTCACGGTGAATGAACATTTTAAATGCGTTCCAACTGTCAGAGAGAGATTTGGGTTCCCCCCCGCTTAAAAGGCTTGAAAAGTAGTTTTTCTATATCCTCTGTACCATTTGCGACTTAACTACTAAATTTCCTTTGCTGAGCTCAACAGGTCTCGGGTCAGGATTTAGAAACGTGTCTGTTATGGTAAAACTTCCAAATTGTTTTCCTTTGTATTTTCCCAGTAGCGCGCGAAATGTTACGTTCCTCTTCTTTTACTCGTAGAGTGCACAATCAACTTTCGTCCTTCTGTGCAGCTCTACAACGCAGGCAGCCCTACTCGTGATCGACGATGTTTGCATAAGAAATGGACTTTCAGTCAATCCTCTCAAAATGTTGGTTATTCTCTTGGATGTTCTGAGGAGGCTAACTAGTCTAACTCATCAAATGCAATCCTTGGCAAAATCCTTTGGACTAAACATGGGGCGTTGAAAATCTACAACGCGCTGTAGATTTTCTGACAGTGTATTTTAAAAGAGGTACGGAGGTATAGATTCGAGAATCCTCTGAATCTATATTACATTGAAAGGGGCAATTATATCTAATAGGGTACGAACTTTCACAAAAATACTATACTGCCGCTTATACAAGACTCCAAACAACGGACTATCTTGATCTGGACTGCTCTAGACGTACTGATGCGATGACATCTTCTGTCACTGTACAATTATGAAATCGACTTCCCCTATTCCCAGAAATGGCTTCGGTCAAAATTTGAGCCAAAAAATGTATGTAGTCAAGTCTTCTCGGATAGTCCCAAGACCGGTTTTGGTTGCGGCGCTGATATCTTTTCGGAAGAAAACACTTTCACTTCTTCTTAGTAAAACTTACGTCTGTCTACCGAGCGAAGGTATAAGCAATCCTGATGTCAATGAGTTATAATACATTGTGGACAATCGACGCAGTTGTGAAGTATCTGCGCTTGTGGCGGCAATTAAAATGCTTATAAGGTCTTGCTGAACTCATTCATTACTTCCAAACTAGTTGAAGAAACCAACGCTTATCTAAACATAAACTGAATTCATTTAGTTTTGTTTGGATACCGGATTACAAGAACATCACAGAAAATGAGATTGTCGATGAAATCGCTAGGCAAGGGTCAGAGCTTTATTTGAGAGTTGGGTCTCGAGTGAGAACGACTACATGACATGACTCTCCAAAATGCTAGGATACAAAATGAAAGCTGCATAGCCTCTCTAAGAGTTCCATTACTAGAAAATAATTGGACTGCTTACTGGCGTCGTCGCAAGGCACAACGCTTTTGCAAAGTATCTAAGTCTGCCAAGCATAAGTGGCACAATGTCCTACTTTGGTTGCTGTGAAAGCTATGACAACACATACCTTTGTGAGAGTCCGGTCTATGCCCGCATCAGACTACAGATATAGTGCCACTTTCTCACAGAAGACTGTAAAATTCGAATAAAAGGAATATATTATACAATACAAGGAACACAATGGACGAGCTTTCTGTACGACTATTCTTTGTTGTCATACGAGTAGTTACACCTCACCACCAAATCAACACGATTAGCATTACACAAATCGATAAATCGTAAGCCGATACATTTTCCATTTGATGTGTGTTGTTTGATCACTCAACTCTGTCTTCGTGAAGACAATGCCGGGGCTAATACCCTTAGTACCTTATTCATCCTTAGTCGCAGTATTTATTGGAACGTGGCAGTGTAATTCCTTTCCTCCGGAAACAAACTGCCAGCGAGTACTGCTTCGTTATGATTTATTATGTTGCCTAGAAAAGAAAGTTCTGAGTGTGAATTTTTAAGATCCGACTACTTAATTTCATTCACTCCTAAATCGGCAGGTTTGCACTAAATAACGCGTGCTCCCCTAGGGTGGAATCTCACAAAAATCAGAAATCGCTTCTCTTTAGATCAGAGAATAATCTATTTACGGGAATCTTTGCCAAAATATTCGTCCTTGAATCAGATGTTATGTTGTTTTCAATATAAGTGCATTTTCAATAGCGTGGAGTGAAAATTAACGTAGACTAAAGAACGCCATATCTTATGGGCAATGGTGTGTATGTATATTTAGTTTCCAGGAACCACTTCAGGAAGTAAAATAAAGGCACATTGCAAACATGATTGTTGCGTTTATGGCCCAATCAAATTATCGATCATGCAATGACTAGTGGATCGCATGCAATGGAAATGCATTGCAACATAGTTTAGGTTAGGTTAAACAGGGGTGTGATGGATATGCCATCATACAGACACTAGGCACCAAAATGGGCTAATCGCGGTCCCTGTGGAACCAATTGAATTTGTCTTCAAATGGCAAAAACCTAAACAATCGCCCTGGTGAAACACCCAATTTTCTTGCGAAAGCCAAGAAGACCTTTCACACAGTATGTGTGTTATGTCCTCAACAGCTTGCAGATCACCGCAGAATCTGCAGATATCCGTATCTGGCAATTTGAGTCTCTTTGCGTGCTGCCGCAGGAGACATTACTGTCCTAGTCTTATTCCTGTTTAGTTATATTAACTTCCTAGATCTTTTGCCGTCAAAAAGCGGCCAAAGAGCCTCTTATACTCTGTGTCCTACTAGACTTGACAACCTTAGGCTCGCACACCTTGTTATTTTCTCCTCGATAGTGCCCCTCACTATGCAAAGGGGTGGTTTGATGTTGGTAACCTCACTCTTGTCGAGTAGCCCTCCTTTTCTTGCAAGCTCGCCCGCTTGTTAATTTCCTTTAATACTGCTATGTCCTGGCAGAGTTTACGTTGGTTGATTCCATTGCCTTGAGTTCGGCCTGGCTCTCGATGTAGATAGCCATATCTCTTTCGGATACCGATCTCATCTGCATTAGCTCAACCGCCCTGAGGACAGCCCAAACCTCTGATTGGAACACACCCAGCCATTATCTATGAATGGCACTTGCATCGTCGAAACCGAAAAACTTTCCATTCTCGGTATGTGTGTCAATGACAACTTACGTTGGAATGACCACATATTTGATGTCGCCAAAAATGCTGCGAAATGTCTAGGTTTCCTCAAGCGATGTAAGAAATATTTTACCCCCTCTGATCTGGCCTCAATATATAAGGCATTCATCCGCCCAAAATTGGAGTACAACTCCCACATCTGGTCAGGTGCTCCTAAAACATCTCTGCACCTGCTAGATAGGATTCAAAACCGTGCGATAAAACTTATTGACGATACTAATATCAGTCAATCAATGGACACCCTCGAACACCGACGAAATGTCTCGTGTCTCACTTTGTTTTATCGCTACTTCCACCACCAGTGCTCCACTGAAATCGCCAGTAGCATTCCGCCCATTCAAACTTTCAACCGTAACACCCGTCTCGCTATGAATGCTCATCAGTATACCCTCAAGCCCATTTTCGGACGTACTCTAAAATATCGTGATTCGTTCCTAAGCCATACAACTCGCTTATGGAATGCCCTGCCGATCTCTGTATTTCCTGGTCGTTATAACATGCAAACATTTAAAAACAATGTACATCGGTACCTCTCTTTTCTTCCTCCCTAAATTTTCTTTGCCCGCGCTGTGTACAATCACCTTAAGGGTACTCAAACCCCTTGAGCGCGCGCTCATTATAAAAAAAAAAAAAAAAAAAAAAACACTGCTTGCCCGTTAGTCTTATAGACACTCTTAGTTCTGGGTCTTACGAGAAGAATACCAGAACCTGGTCATTCCTCTGTTTTCGAGCCCTTTGTGAACATTGAAATTTCATTTGACGTGATTATTGAATTTTTTTGCTAGTGCTCCCTCTCCGGATAAATTATATCGTACGGGATTTCGAAGTCAACCAGGGAAGGAAGCTCCGTTAGTACCATGCCATGTTCGAAACTACTGCTCTTGAAGTAACCCAGATTAGTGAGTCGTATTGCACTGTTGCCAGACAGTTTTTTTAATCTGTACATCAAGCGTTGTTAGGTGCAAAAAGGTATCTAAGGCTGCCGTAGGGCTGGTACGGAGTGCAACTGGAATAGCTCGTTGTTTGAACCGCCACTAATTTTCAGTAAATCGTTTTATTGTTTGTTGCTTTCCAGTGCGCCGTATGTAAGTAAGGGTCTTACGACCACCATATACAGCCAATACACCATAGCAGGTTTTAAGCCCCAAATTTTTCCTACTGTTCCTTTGCAGATAAAAAGACCATTATATGCCTTTTTCATTCTTTCCGCTACCTTAAGATCCCAGTTCAGTTGTTTGTCCAGAATCACACCTAGATACTTAGCGCTATCCGAAAGGGACAGTTCCACTCAGTTGAGTTTTGGCAGTTTGAATTGCGGTATCTTGTACTTTCTAGTAAAAAGAACCAGTTCAGTTTTGGAAGGGTTGACATTGAGACCACAGATTTTTGCCCAAGTTCTGGTCATCTTCAGGGCCAACTTCATAACTTCGCATAAAATATTGAAGCATTTTCCCTGCACTATTTTGACCACGTCATCTGCGTATGCTGCGGCGCATATTCACATTGTACTAAGCATTTTGAGGATGTCATTGATAAGCAGCACCCACAGGAGTGAGGAATATGACTCCACCCTGAAGGGTTCCCTTGGTTACAGACATTCTGACCGAGGTTTGTCTAATGGAACAGTTTATTTTCCTGCTTTTAAGCATGTTACACACCCAGTTCGTAATGCCGTCGCAAACTCTCCGAAGTGTAGACTCTTCTCTATTTTCCCCACCACCTCGTGCAGGGCGGTCTCTACAAATTTTCCTTTCATGTATGCATGCTGTGACTCAGTCAAAAAGCCATTACTGCATCTATTCCTAATGTGAATCCCCAGTAGTCGCTCTAGGGTTCTAAGCATAAATGATGACAGGCGTATTGATCTGAAATCTTTTGCTCTTATATGACCCTGTTTGCCAGCTTTAGGTATAAAAACCACCTTAACTTCCCTCCAAGCGCTATTGGTATGTACCCTATTTTTAGTCTAAGAATTTCCATAATTTTTTTCGATTGCTCCCTCCGGTGCTTTATGTAGCATAATCGGTGGAATACAATCCGGACCGGGAGATATGTACGGCTTAAAGGACTGAATTGCCCAATTTAATCCTATTAATAAGAACACCTATTTCCTCTTCGGATAGAGAAAGATCAGTGTTCTCAGTGTGCTGTAGCATGCCAGCGTAGACTGATACTGTGGATCCCGGAAAGTGGGTTTCCTTCGGTGTTGCCAGAACCTCTTTGCTACTTTCAGACCAGATTCCGTCACTTCTCCTGAGGCAGCTAGGAACGCTCGATTCCTTTAAAAACACTTTGCGTAACCTCGAAACCTCATCTCTGCCATGAAGCCCTGTTTGACTTATCTAGAATGATACTACTCTATGCTACAGGTTCCGTGATGGACGTTAGGAATCAATCAAACGAAAGTTGGAATGTATAGAGATACTAATGTTTCTAGAATTCTACAAAGCCAATCGTTTGAGATGATGTATGTAACTTGTGCAAGACTAAACAAAAACACTCTCTCCATCTAGGACATTGAATTGTTTTTGATGACAGAAAACTAAGCGTAAGCTTCGTGCTTTGTCTGTGATTCACATTCTCAGAAAATGATTTTTGCCGGCCCACAATCAACTCGTTCATGTATTTGCTGGAACATAGAAAAGGCCGGAAAGGCCTTCACATGACATCCCAAGTGTTTTATGGGTTTTTATTGTAAAATTCCTCAAGTCGTAGGCGGCATACAAATGCCACTGCCACGGAAAAACCCGTGTAATCTGTTAATGGAATGTAATTAACTCACGCACCATTTTCGAATTTCAGATGCCTGTAAAGGGATTAATATTCATTAATATGAGTCCTGATCTTTACACCTCCTTTCTAACATGCACATCATCAGATTGTAATACTAAATGCTGAGCAATTACTATATACTTGTGCAAGAGGCCAAAGATCCACTGACCAAGTTATCAGCAGAAGCCTTAACAAGTGTTCAAATGTCAATCTTATTAATAAACCCTGGCACTACCCTCTGATTACAATTAATTTTCGAAACACTGTTAATTAACTGCACTCACGATTATCCACTCCAAATAGTAAATAACCTAAAGCAATTTTCTCCTTCTGGCCAATCATCATTTCTGCGAATCATCTTCACCAATTTCCCTTAAAAAAAAAAAAAAAAAAAATAGAAAAAGAAAAACCGCATCAACTTATGTCATTGGGGCAGCAGACCACTGTCCATCTGAGCTAGCAACTTCTCATAATTAATTGAGGATCCAATGATAAAATGAAGATCACCTTGCGCATTAGGTGAAGTGCTATCGAGGTGTGCTGGTACCGATAATTGCCACGGTCTCAATCTGAATCCAAGAATGCGACCGCCACTTCCATTCCAACATCACCACCACAATTCGTTCCCTCTTACAAAATATCTAAATGGCGCATTTAATAGCGTCGTTTACGTGGGCTGTTATGCTCCCTCCTATATGCAGGCCAACAACGACAACAGCGATGATGGAACCACGACTATTGCTAGAATTGGCCAGCGGCGGTTTGTGGCATCTCTACTACAACATTTCATAGGTATGCAATGTTTCCCAAAGCTAGATAGCTAGCAAATCCATGTCCCACCTCTTTTGTCAAATCTCTTTGTGTGTGCCAAGTGAATCTTCTCGACTCACTTGCTACAATCTCCCTCTCTACTGTTGATGGGGGTACCTTTGGATTTTCCAGATTGCGGAAAAGCTCCACCTGAAGCTTATTCAATTCGAAGTGAGCAGCTAATTCAAGGCAAGACATACCGGCTATAAATGTCTATACAAAAGTTGCAACAACAAGTGGACTCCCCTCCTCTTCGTATCAACCCTCTCACCAACGTAGGGTACAAAAAACATTAATAAATTGAGATTACTTAGCTAGATCAAGTGTTTGCAAAAGTGTCTGTATCTCGGTGCTTGTCTATGTGTATTGCAATGGTTTTGGCGCTTTTTTACATGGCACGATAGAAAAATCGACAAGAAAAAAACTTTAAAGAAAAATCTACACAAACGCCCCCCATGCATGACTTTTGGGGGGGAAAACCTCCAGCATATGTTGCTGTTGTTGCAATTGAACTTTTGCCAGTTGGTGGTGTGAAAATTTAAATTGGTATATAAACGGATGCCATCTATGGACATGGCATCATCTCAAAGTCGTGTCTCACTACGAGTGCTCCAAGTTGAATATTATAGAATCTCTTCCTTAATCGTTCAACAACATATAATCCGGGACCTAGTGCTGTTTTTACATTTTTGCAAAACAAAAAGTCCTGACTCGTTCAATTTTTTTTTTGTAAATTTCATTTTCACAACTCGAGTGTTTTTTTTTTTCTTCAAATAGAAATATGAAAATTGTAAGTAAAGTGGATGTCCTTACAAGGATATCTGTCTAAAAACAAGGACTCAAAGTGATGTAGAAGTTAATTGCATGTGAAGGATGTAATAAGTGATTTTGTCCGAAATGGTTTAGGATGTCAGAAGTGGAAAACTGTCATTTGAGCCCACGGACTTGAAACAATCCCACCAAGGGGCATCAATTCGAAGCAGTGGTTTTTAGCATTGAAACTTGCTTGCGAAGTTTTTAAGGATTACGTAGAAGTAATATGTAAATTCCATTTGGAGATAGTTTTGTGAATTTTTACCACTGGAAAAGTTCGGTAAAAATATATTTCTCTTTCTGACTCAGGGCTTGCTTTAGAAATTTCGAATGAATTTCAAGGCAAAAGGTTTCAACAACTCAACAGACTTCGATGGAGGTCCGTTCTTCAAATTTTCATATGAATTTACCAAAATTGACAACCATACTTCAACCTCGAATCTCTATCCCATTTCCATCGCTATAAAATTGCATTCAGATGTCAAACCAAGACAGCCTATCTTTTGTTGTCTCTGTTAGCACTGGTGTCAGTGCAGGCAGGGACGTTCAACTTCCTACGTTTCAGATCATTTCTAAGGTCGGCTGCCTGTTTGGTTTATTAATGAACGATCTCCCAGCCAAATTGGATAATTATATGACGATGAAGAATTGTCATCTTTCAACTCTTCGTAAAAATGATCCTTTTGATACTTTCTTTACCTCCAAACCTATTCCAACGTTATCGTTTCTTCTAAGCTTGTACTCATAACAAGCAATGCTTAAATTATACGATCGATGCAAAGCAGTTCTAGCTATGCGTATAGATGAAATTGCGGCACTACACAATAGCTTAGCTTTATCTAGAAAATTTTCAACATCTATCATCTCGGTATAGTTCGCAAAGCATTCCACTGTAGTTTCCTTTGTCAAAGTCATTGACGAGTGCCTTATTCGTAAAGCAGCTCGGAATTAACTTGACCGATATTTCGATCAGCTCCTGGTAAGAAGCAACTTTTCTGCCATTTTTATAGAGCCTGGGTCTATACCACCTCGGTATGCTTTTATCTCGTTATTCTTTTATCGTAGAAAACGGCTTACGAAAAAATCACTTTGGTATTCAGAAAGGTCTCCTGGTGTTCTTCGATAATGGCAAGCAAACAGTGAGGACGATATGACGAAGATTTAAAGGAACTCGCATCTCCAAAGTTCCAACTGTTTGATATTTTTTTTCATTGATACAAATCAGTCTCACAACAGAATTCATTCAGAAAATCCAAAAAAAAGGTGCATACAAAATGTACATGCTTTTTTAACTGGGTTCCTAATTTGGTTCCTTTCTGAGTTTCTTTAATTTCCGCATAGCGTGTGAGTTGTAATTTCAAGGGATTGGGAAAGCAATGATCCTCTAGGCTCTAGGATCCTAGGAACACCAGTCATAATTTCATACGATCTTGGACTCCAGGCCATTTCTGGCAGACCATGTTCACGCACTTTTGGAAGCAAAAAATCGGTGATCATGGTTCTGTACCGGGCGCTATTGATGGTAACATTACGATTTTCTTAATTTTTGAAGAAGTAAATACTACTCTTTGATGTCGCCAACTCATAAACCGCACCAAACAGTGCATATAGATTTCCCTAGCTTCAAATTCGACAATTTTGCTTATTAAAAAAGCCACTGAAATAGAAGTGAACCTCATCACTAAAAAAAATTTGACGGTAAAAAAGCGCATCAACTTCCAACTGTTTAATCTTCCAACGAAGATCCTTCAGCAAAATCTTCCACAACGTCGATGGACACAGATCAAGTTCTTGCGCACGATAACGAAACAATGAATTAGGATCTTCCTCAACACTATTTTCAACGGCGAAAATATTTTCCTCTGCGCACTGAGTCAGCATTCTTGTCAGTTGTTCGGAGTCCAAGAGAGTAAATGCTGTGCGAATTTTTCAATTTCGTTGTTCACTTGTTCAATTGTGTCGACCGTAAAATTGACGTAGCGTTCCATAAAGAATTTTTACTGAACACTTATTTTAGAAATATAAGAAGTCCTTATGCTTGAAGATGTCTGAGTTTGGAGGTCTCAACTCTTGATGTGATTCCTAAGAATTCACTGAAAAGATTCATTTAGCAGCTCCTGAGAGTGTTCAATCTAGTTTAATAACATTTTTGATTCTCCTCAATGTTACGTATTGCCTATAGATACATCTCATTCTTCTCTGTTTAATTTTTTTGAATTTTCGTCTCTACTATTAATCGGTCTTTCTGATATAACCTACCACAGTTGATTCTATTAAAATGAACATGGAGATTGGACAGAAAATATTCATGGGAAAAGGTGTCTTTTTATTCTGAGATGAACTCAATGTCCATAGCTGAATCAGGCCTGCAAGCTATGTTTTTAACAATTATGAAACTACATAATGGTATCCCTGTTTTGATTGGCAGACCTGCGGCAATTAAAACAGTTTCTGCTGTCTCAATTTCTCTATCAGTCCGATGTACGACACTTGAGCAACAGAACACTTGGAAACTACTATGTATCTCAGGAAAATATAATTTGTTGGAGCATCAGTTTATCAGGGCCGCATTCAATGATCATCTAAAGGACCGCGCGAAGTACCAAAACACTCAAGAGTATAAAAATCGGTTTACAAGGACTTGAAAGTGGTGAAAAAGGACCGCTAATCTTCAACATTCCATTAACCTAACCTAACTTAAGTCATAGATTTAGACCATTGCTCCCATTTTTTCAATCCTATCCTATTTACCTGTAGTAAAAGCGCTCAAACTCCATAGGTTCCAAAAATGCCAATTGCACATAGTTTTCATACAATCCTACATTTCAGTACTAATACTCGTAGCGAAAACGCTCCTTGTTTTTGGTGATCGAGTGAAAATCGATGCAGCCCGGCGAAGACTAAAAATGGTTCTTCACCACAGAGATATGATAAGAGTATCTTATAATTTGTTCATGGATTTTAGGTGAACAGTAAACTACTTAGACGGCCGAATTTGACGCCACATTTGTATCGTGCCAGTTTATATTGCAAGTGAAGGTCCGTACAAATAACCGGAGGGGTTTAACTCTGATTTATTTTGGCCAACACAATTTCTCTCCGGGTCCGTAAATATAGTTGACTAAGACACTTTAGCTTTCTAAAAACTTTAGTCTTCAAGAGAGGCTGCTGATTGTACTGATATTATAGACTGCGTTTGACTGTAAACAATTTTACATCCTGCCATCCATTGATAGAAGTATCAATTCTACTGGCTCAGTATTTAATGGACAGTTTTATTGACTAGTATGTAGTATATCTGCTACAATTGGAAAGCGTCATAAAAGAACACGAATTCACCTATTAAGGATTTGATATAAAACCTCTATTGCTGATCGTGCTTGCGCTTTATTAAATAGTTGTCATCTCAGCCTAGAAGAGTCAAAACTGACACTTTCAAGTATTTATATTTACTTACCAATTTATTTAAATCCTTACATCTCTCTAGAGGCATCCAATTCGTCTGAACTCTCTCTTGTCAGGAGTACAGCAACACGTTTGAGGTATCTTCAAGTCATTCTTCTGAAGGAAATTGATCTGCTTCACGTTTGAGGCGCAGTTTTCCGCATGTTTGGCAAGGAAGTTGTCTTCGGGTAATCCGATTCGCTACCACTCTATCCTTCATATAGTAATAACTATAGACAGATGGCCTCTTCACTACTAAAGTTGTTCGTTGGACATATCGGCAGGTCAAAAGATCCACAAGATGACTCTTAGACATCTATTTATGAAGATGTGAGGCTTGCATCTACCTGCCAAGTAGTTCACCAATATGATTCTACACTGGATCGAAAACGTTCCAACTTGGTTCTTGGATGACAATACTGGTCTAAAACAATCTCCATTGTCGTTCTGAATATTGTGTTTTAGTTATTTTTACCATTCAACTGTAGACTTAAGAGTTCACCATGCTGAGGATAAAATATTGTCACCATTCCATTCATCAGGTATACATTCGTCTTGGCAAATCTTCTAATTGGGATGTACCTACATATCCGTTTATCGGTACTCCACGAAGTCATCTTCATTTTGATCAATCAGACTGATGTTTTCGCTTATCGTCTTTGGAAAATATAGTTCGCTGTAGTCTTCAGAAATAATTTCTCTTTGCCTTTGACAGCAAACTTTTTTTGGGCTATAAAAATTGCTGTTCTCGATTTGTACGCTTGATATTTTGTCTTTGCCATCGAGTAAACCTTCTGTCCATAGTAACATGATGCAGCAATTCTTTAAGTCGTTTTCTTTTTCTTCTGTTGATCATTCTATGTTTCCAATTACCGTGATAAGAGAGATCGCGGACTATCTGTTGTTGGCACAAGGAAGTGATTCAAGTGAATGTTGACCACCAGATAGCTTCGATTAAGGCATCAATCAAAAATCTCGTCAATGTGCTTTAAAAAACTTTTATTTGGCAGCGTCGCCCTTTCTGTCTATGGGGACAATAGTGCAAATATGGAAAGGTGAGCGTTGAGGGTCCAGAATTTCAGCCCAAACCTGTAGGCAATAAAAAGTTTCCTTCATCATTGTACTCGTAGTAATCATCCATAAAAGTAGTGTAATTAATCACGGCCCACTCACAGCACTGGCTAGATTCACTTCACCCGTTTTTGGCTATTCCCCTGATCTTTGGAATTGGAAGACGACGTAGGACATTGTTTAACAATTATAATAACTTACGAGTAATATATATGTAGTACACAGGATGTTTACGGCCCAGACATTCCAAATGTATGTATACATCTACACTATAATTATCTCATTCTTCTTTACCTCTGCGAACTGGACTGAGAGTTAAGCCTTGGACAAAAAGCCCAAATGTATATACCAGCCCTTAGAGACAATTGACCTAAATACATCTTAAGAAATCATACAAGTTCATTTCACCTGACAATTTTGTCAGCTGCTTTTAGGGTACTAAGGGAGTATATTGGTGAAAACGTCAGTCGCCCAATGCAGTGTTATAAGCTGCGGCTTTCTTCTCACTGTTGAACTGCCAAACATGAGAAGTTCTCCTACAGAAACTAGTACTCCGAGCTCTGGGTTTCGATGCGGAAATTTTTGCCACAAGGCACACTCATTTACCATTCATTAGCTCAGAATATTGACTTAATCAAATACGTTCAGTGTAATCCAGGTTCCTCAATGTGGGACAAGTCAGAAGATTCATGACGGACATTTTTTTTTGCATCCCGCTCGGTATTTTCAATTGATCGTGATAAACGATTCTTCCTTCCACAGAATCTAGTCTTTCAACAGGACCTCTGGGCTCTCAATCTGCTCGAGAACGGTCTCATTACAATAAATCCATAAAAAAGCCAAATTTTTGGTCAACTTCAGGTAGTGAGGAACTGAATGAAAATGGGAACTAGAAACCTAGACACTTACTCGCACATATTTTGCAGACGAACTACAAAAAAGTATTGAAAAGCGGAGAAGAATGAAGATCGGCTCAATTTCATTTATCAAGTGACTAACTAGTATCTCATTAGCACTACCCCACTGATTATACTGATAGCGATTCATTCGAAATAATCTTTTGTGTGAGACAAAAAATTCAAATAAAACAAAAAGATCTTTGTGTAGAGTGTAATTAATGAAACTGATAACCTTCAACAAACTACGAGTAGTCAGATAGAGACTTGAGGAATTCTCAGAATTATTGATTAAATATCTCCCTCTTCCAAGCGAAAAGAACACTCAAACTTATTACTCAACAAAATTTTTGATTTCAGTCTAAAATCCCAGACGTCATAGAGACTTTTGACTGAGTAAACAGTGATTATGAACAATAAATCGTTTTAATTGATATTTTTTTATTTTGTTGCATTTCTTACCTGTTCTGCGAGAAAATTACTAAAATAAACTCACTATACGACTGTGAATTGGCTTTAATAGTTTAAGCCGCGCTTACGCCAATTAATTATGTTAACACCATCGAGTGTAATTAAGTCGTTAAATGGAAGCCAATGTAAACAGTATAGAGTGCAAGTGGATTTACTAAATTGAGATGTTTATGCACTCCGATTACGGCGAGACCTAAATTTTGAGGTTAAGCTAAGTAATTATTGATGTAACGTCTCCATAAATCTTTGGAGGTTAGTGAGTTAAGCTGTTGGAAATTAATTTCAGATGCAAGTCGTGAGGAAGATAGTTAATTTTTTCTTTTTGTTGGCATTGGACAAAGTTGGCAAACTCAGGTGAAAGATTACTGACCGTCTTACGTTCATATGCACTATGAAGATGGGATAGCAGGAAGACGTCAACCACAGCCACATTCCAAAGGCCATCTTTTCGTATCACAGCCAAGTAGTGCTCATTTTAGTGCAATGTAACATAGGTTCACTTCGGATTATTGTTTCTTTTTGAGCTTCAGTTCCAAGGTCGATTGGCTTGGAACTTATAATAAGAATGAAACAGTGACCAAATGGTTTCCTTATCGAAATTGGTAATGATAGACGCGCCAGCATTGCAAAAATTTATTAGATCATTGAAAACATGGTGATCCAAAGAAGCCATTTTCATATTGACTTGTCAAACTGAGAATGGTCTTGGACTTCCTCTAACCAAGACCATTCTCAGTTTGACCTCGTCTCTATAACTCCTGTGCAAATCATTTAAGTAGACGCTTGCCTTTTGAACATGGCTATTTATCGTGACATCATGTCCAGTTAGTACCATACATGCAAGTAGAACCATACATGTGTCAGAATTTGCTGAACCTTTTTTGGTCCAACTTCGGCCATAATTGCATTGCGGTGCCGCATCGGTTATATACGAGTATACGATGTGGTTTGCTGATACATAGTAAGGGAGATGTTATACTGTTTCACTGCCTTTATATTTGTTCTTTAGATTTACATAAAATTCTTTCACAACTGTGAACCGCATTATGATTTGGGAAGTTGATGAAGAAAATCTTCCGAACAGATGCTAGTGGCGACTGCACCCCTGGTATAGAAAGTGATTTTGAAAGAATTATACGCACCCTCGCAGATTGAGGCCAGAGGTGGGATCATCTTGTAGATCTTCGAGTTCAACAATTGCTTCTATTTAATTTTCTGTCACTCTCATAATAAAGGAGTTAACATCTTTATCCCACCAAAGCGAGTGTTTGCGGAACCATATTAACATCTTTCTACAAAATTCGCCGCAATAGAAACTGACGACAGAGCATACGAATACATATTTAGGTTTGTATGGTCTATGGGGAAAAAAAAAGCGCCCAACAATGGTATTTTGCATAAATATGGGTCTAACATGCTTAATCTTTCATCCAGACAATGGTATCTTGCATAAATCTGAGTCTAAAACTATTAAAACGGCAATCATCGTCTGAAAACCGTATCTCGGATTTAGAGCCTTTTTACACAAATAGAGAGGCCGGGTGGCCTTCTTGCGCACACTGCCTTTGATGAAATACGAGAGCTTGGCTAAATTTTGAATTTTAGATGGATGTGCTGGTGCATAGTTCTACTCGTTGACATCGCGATTTTTGCTAAGCTAAATGGACAGTCCACTTATTAGGATTTCCTCGTGTGGCTCTACTAAATCTTCTCGCAATATCGAATTCTAGTCTAAAGTCATAGACCAATGTCACTGTATGGCGCAAAATTCTTTAGCATACAATGCTTATAAGTTTTATAGATTAATACTTTGCTAGATTACTGTCCATAACACTTGCAAGAATTCATTCAATATTCGCCTCAGTTTATAAGGTGCGAGGTCTCTCAATTCGATAAAGAATATTTACAGCCCTTGTAGATGAATTCGGACCACCGATGCCCGAATCATGTTTACAGACGATGGATTTAGCACATGAAAATGACGGTAATAAGTCTTCTCTAAAGAGCTGTGCTATGATTTTGTTCAGATCAGACTTTCGTGCCGCCCTGTAGTTGGTAGCCACCGTACCTCCTTCAAGGCTCGCGAGAGTAAACAGTATCGAGTATTGTATTCGCATAAGTAAATAGTCTTATACAGGATTCCCTGTGATTTCGAACTGAAATTCTTCCTAGCAAAAAGCTATTAGATCTTCAATTCTTTAACATCACGTTGTTTTTAGAATCAGCTTCTCAGACAACGTCCTTCCTCATTTTTGATGCTGAATTTTTTTTCGTCCAAAATATGCTTCGAATCGCGTAGTAATCTGTCTAGCAGCCTCTAGACATTTAAGGAGGCGTACATGGCTTCTATTATTTATGGTTGGCGGATATATAGTGTACTGGCCACAATTCCTTCGTAAGAATGGCTGACTTAGCTTCTTATGGACCCAAACTCTCCCATGTACGCCCCGTTCTGATTGAGGACGTCGCTATTGATTTCATGAAGAGGCTATCTTTCGTTAACCATCCTCTTTTTGAGGAGCTCTTGGTACATTTCTGATGACATCTTTCAGCTAAAGAAATTAAAACAATATATCTCCTCTATTTCTATTGACACAGGTATACTTTCGTAGAGCCAGGGGCTCGGATCTACATATACAGTCAGATTTTGCATACCTTAGTAAATATTTGACCATTAGATAACTATGCAGTCCATCCTGGCTGAGGCTCATATCCACTCCAGATTGAAAGACCTCATCAATTACTTAAGGATAGCAGATTTCAATTCCTTGTAAACCGTCGAGCAAAGCTGGTTTCGTATTGAATCTGTTTATTTTTGCCAGCACCATTACTGAAGAGTCGATGTGTAATATTCAGTACTTCTTTAATGAATCGTATAAGGTGCCTTCAAGAACGATACCAAGCCCTAGATCATTGAGCATGAAAGCAAGAACAGGTGCGTTGGTATCTAACTTTGACAAAATTCTAAGATCATTATGACTCTGCAGATCTTCCTTAGAATCGAAGGAACTCGAAGAAGAGCACATTGTTTTGCCAATTCTTCAAATCTCAAATAAAATTTCATGATCAAAATCGAGAAACTATTCCCCTAAAAGTCTGATAAATAAACTGCCTATACTACTTTGACTGTTTGGGAAGACTCCAAATCCAATATTTCCTTGGCTCAACAAGGGATTTTCGTGGCTTAATGCAGATATAATGATCTGTCTTTAATTTGTATGTTTCCACTCATTCTTCTTAAATATGAAAAACTGTCTGTTCTGTCATCACGTCAAAACATCATCATCAATCTAACACCCAGGGTTAGAAGACCATCATGTGAGGTGTAAGTTGTCTATGAGGATTGTACGCCTAAGTACTTCCAATCACTCTAGGGGAAGTTCCACTCAAAGGCAAAGATCAAGATTCATGAACTTCTTTCAAACCGTACAAACAATTCAACATTTTTATCTTCCGTTTCCCATCACAATCTCATCTGAAAATTTTCAACTAACTGGCATTCTATTTCCTCATCTATTTCTGCTGCTCATCCAAGTGCATCAATGCGAAAATCTTTGAAATCAACTTACCAAGTTACTCACCAAACAATTACAGGAAGACCTTCAAAAATTCGCTTACCAGTCCATCAAATTAGCACCGGTATGTACTCGTACTAGTACCAAAGCGAGCTCCTCCTTAGGTTAACCTATAAAATTCCGCAACATATTGCTTTCATTCTTCTCAATCCGAGGTCAATGTAACTTAACTTTTGTCTTGTCTTCTGTCTTTTATAGTTACAGCGAAAAATCTACCAGCACTCGATACTATCGCGCCCAGTAATACAAATAGCTACCCAAGCATAAAACAAACAAAAAAAAAAACATCTATACCCCAAATACCAGCCAAAATGCATCTGAATGCGTGCCGTTACCCTGCTGCACCTTTGGCGCAATTAATTCGAAAAATTCGTTGCAAATTTCACACCACAATTTAAAGTCATGACCCATCCATATCCATATCCCATATAAACAATCTCGAGCTGAATTAACTTCGAACGATCACTTTGTGACTTGAGCCATATTTCAACAGTCTCCAGTCAAAACTGTTATTTATCATAATTTTCATACAAACCGATGTTTTTTTCGTTTTCTCATCTTCTTTGGTAAAGGTCACAGCATTGATTGTTGCCATTTGCGCTGGAGTAGCATCCGCCCAATTACGTGGTGGTATCCCACTCCGATCGACGTACGATCGTGATGCCGTAATCTTGAAACAAAACTACGACTTGAATCCAGACGGTTCATATGTTTACAAGTAAGTACCGACTAGACCAGTCCCATTCATTACAATCCCATTCATGAGTCTCGATGACTAACAACTTTTGTCACACCTCCCTCCCACTCTATGACATCATTGTCAGTTAACAAATGCAACATGGTATTCGTAACTTATTCGACTATGTCTGTTTTTTCTTTCTTTTTGAAATTTTAGTTTCGAAACTAGCAACGGAATTCGGGCCGATGAGACCGGCTACCTCAAGAATCCCGGCAGTCAAGTGGAAGCTCAGGTAAGTGGTTTTGTTTATTTTTACTTTTTTACAAATGTATCCGTCCTCTGGAGCAGTGTTTCGATAGACAGACAGACAATCAAACATCCAGGCGGGAAATACGATACGATCGCGGACAGATTAAAATTGTAAATGAGGATCTCGAATGTTAATTTAGCAGAGAGTAGAGATTGCCGAACGCGAAGATACTCGTACATAGCTGTTACCCCATACCAACGGTCACAGATTCAGAATGTGTTCAAATTTAGAGTCAGTTGTTGGTTGGTTGGTCTTTGGATTCGAGACAGTGCATAAGATAATCTACATCCAACATTAGCGTGATGACGGTTCTTAAGTTTGCTCCAGATTAACTGATCTCCTGGGATCATTTGAATGTGAAATTTTCAATTGCATGTCTGACGATCTCAATTTGAAATCCAAATTAATTCTCACTCGTATGATAGATCTGTTTTATAGATGTAAACTACAGCCAAGCGGAGAGTAGATGAAGCTTTGTTAAGATCGTAAAATTGTTCGATAGGCTTTTGAATTTTATTGCATACTCTTAGGCTGCAAATAACTTGTACAATGTTGAATGATGAAGACATTCATTGAAGATCGCTAGCCTAATAGGAGTTAAGGTTTTATGCTGTTGCGTCAGAGTTTAGATTAAATCTGATTGAGGATTAATTCGAAGTCACTTTTGGTGATCCATTGCTAACATCGTGGATCAATGATGCACTAAAGGACGTTTTAATATCCAGGTATAGGAACTTGGGCCTTTTCACCTGGATCTCCCTATGATGAAATCGGTGAACTAAGCAGCTGAGAAATCAAGATTAAGTAAATTCCATCACAGAATCAATCAGTAGTTGGGGGAAAATGCTATCTCCTGTATACGAAGCAATTCAAGACGGACGTTCCTTCCGGAATGCTTAGAAGTACTCGTTGAGTCGCACGATATTTATTAACAGTTGGTCCTTACTTTAAAATATGTCTTTACAACGGTTTGCCAGCCGACAGGGACGAGTCCCTATTGTTAGGCCTTAAGTCTCCTACCATTTGTCTATTTGAGAGTCTGAATCAAAATTGGTTTACGGACTTTTGAAGAATTATGTTCAAAATATTGCAGACAATTAATTCAATTTTCCAAAATTTCAGCTCGTGTGTACTTGGTTGCACTATCTAACAGTCCAATGAGAACAGGTCCTTAACCAAAAGGTTTGTCCAGTAAGCCCGGCCCTTAACTAGCACCCTTCAGTAGGGCAATCCAATTGGTTCAAAATTAAACCTGCATAGAGCACTACTGAGATATTTAAAGTCTCACAAAAATCTTCACTTGTTATTGAGTCTGACTCTCTTAGACATTTGCCTTTTTAGCCCTAAGAACGGCTCTATACTTGTCGCATTTAAATTCGTCTTCTTTGTAATATGTTTCCATTCTTTAGGCATTCCTCAGTGTTAACTTTATTTAAGTGAAGTTCATACAAGAGTTATCTTTCGTTACAAAGTAGTTCAGAAAGTTCACTCTATATACAAGCGGATTGTTCATTTTCTTCCTGGTTTACCAGAACCACATTTCTGATGAATTAACACTCAATATTCGTGATCGCGGAGCTCTTTTGCTATTGGTTAGTGACAAATAAATAGTCTTCCTGGCAGCGGCTATTGTTTATCATTGCAGGTTCCAAAATTTTCTTTCATTCGAGGATGGATCTGAGCTCCGAACATTAAACCTCCCCATCCATCTCAATAGGAAGGTAGCAGCCTCCAATGCACCTACCGAGTTAATTATGGTTGCTTTCCACTTTCGCGTCCCATTTGAGTCGAGGCCTTTCTCTTATGCGCCGTTTTTCATAGGATGATTGGAACAAACTCCAAGCCAAAATGCTGGTGCTCTTATACTCTGCATGAACAGCTTTTATCCAAGGTCGAACCGTCATAGTGTGAGGAGTCTTGGCTTGACTGTAGACCCAAGACAGATGGGCCAGATGATATCTTGAAGCCGATGTTGAAGAGACTTATACCGCCATGTCTGATGAATTTAGGGAGTCTTTTATCTGATCATCGAAAAAACAATTATACTTTCATTTGACCGGATTTTGAAGGTGAGATGGTGTATGTTCCTTACCAAGGAACAGACAGCTTGTCAAGAAGGTAGTCAGGTTTGTACTTGTGGACTTGGCATGTCCCTTTTAGATACTTTTTGAACCCCATTTCAGAAATATCATGTCCCTATTTTCTCTCTGAGAAGCCGATGTTCATCTCATCTGTTCTGTTCTTTGGGCTTGCGGACTATTTGTCTGTTTCGTGTTCCGGTGGTGTTGTGGCTAAAACAAACCTAGCATATAAGTGCTATTTGGCATCTTTGGCCTTCAGTCAATGCTGGCGGCGGAGGACTTCTTGAAAGATTAATGTACCCTCTACATGCAAAGGTTCTGAAAAACTTGATCCGTAAATGGATATTAGGGCACAACTAGGTGCTAATCCCTGTAAGTGTTCACTCTTCCAAACGTTCGGACATCCATCATACTGAATGGGTTCCTTGAGTTGATCGCAATGTAAGTAGCCTGGTAAAACTATAACTTCCAACAGTACCGCCAAGAATTCCTTCCCTTCTAAACTTTTCATTAACAGCTCGTAAAACTTGTCTTTGGTTTTGTCGTCATTCTCTTATATTTGGGCATGTCCACGTAGTAGGCCGATAGTAGTTGTCATGAAGAGCTCTTTCGTATGTCGATACCTATTGCCTATGTCTTGCTCCAGTGACAATTGCGCATCTAAATTATTCTAAAATACTTTGCAGTAAGTAGCAATTTATGCAGTAATGGTCATAGCTTTTCATACTCTTTTTGGCCGACCCATCCCACCACGCTTTTTAGGTGGCGAATATATCTGCTTTCCGGCAGTATAGGGCTTAATGGTTCAGCTGCATTCTATCTACTTTATTGCCTTTTTTTATTTGAATGAATCGTCATCAGTAAATCCGTCTCTATCCGCGGTTTTTGTTGCTTCGCAGCAGCTTCGTTTTTACGTAGCCAGGACACCCTTTCGGTGTCTTTCAATATAAGCTGATATTCAACAAACGTTTCTCGGAATAATACTTTGACTATCGTCCGATATAGCAATAGCTTTTAATGTTCGTTGCTTTTTTCAAATATATTACATATAACATATACGAGTAGAAACATGCATAAAACGTAAAATAGTGAAAAGTTACTAAGCATTATAAATTAGTTTGGAAGCGAATTAAGTCAAACCTTTTACATATATATGAATGTATGTACATCCCTCCTTGTAGTTCATCACTTCACAATCCTGGCAAGAATAACAAGATACCCGAGAACATATTTCAAAGAATTTTTCTAAAAAATGTTTCTCGTTAACCTTTAAATAGTTTTTTTTTCGCAAACTCTCAGTAAAGACATGACTAGAAACTTGCTGAGACTAACCTGTTTATGGCCATTTGCAGGAGGTAAGATTAATTCGTTTCCATTATATGGTTAGATAATCTACGGATTATGACATTAGCTTTGGGATGTAGCCCGAACAATTGTCATCGTCTAATTCTAAAGATTATAAAACCCCTTCAAACAAGTTAATCTAACTTCTTTGTTCTCCTACCCAATAATTCACCGTCTGGTCAATAGTACATCTGCTTTTGTTGAAGCTTTTCATTTTTGACGTCAAAGTACGAGTATCTCAGTCTAAATTTCAACAAACTATATACATACAGATCAACTTCCCCCTTTTATTCCTTAAATTAAAATTCGTCTTTTGTGATTTATTATAGCTTTTTGCTCTTCTGCCTAACTGAGTGGCTTAACTGTGAGAATTAATTTACAATTTGGTACTTCTTACTGAAAGACTATATATTGCGATCCAGTGATCTGTGGAATCTTGACCCAACCAGTATCTCAGTTCGTATTCTAATCTAAGCTTTGAAGCTGAAATGATGGTGTTTGACCATGCTGTATGCTGACAAAGTCATACTGCATCTCTTCGTCTGTTATAGCTAGGACAACCTTCAGCGAGACTGTAAGCGCAATATAGATTTACAGTATGCAAAATAATCTTTAGAAACAATCCCTTCACTATGTTACAAGTTTTTTTTTTTCAAATTCTTTAAGACTCTCATTCCGTCTACTGATGTACAAAGAAAAAAGAAACACTATAGCTACAGCTAGGTATCTGAAACCTCTAAGTTTTGATCTCAACATCACACTTAGAAAGCTTTCAAATCTTACTCACTTAATTTCTATATTTTTTGTGATGCGCAGGCAAGACAGAATTTGAGTCTTATCTAACAGCGTTGTCCATGTAGCATAGTCCATCCACACACGAAGTTGATTGAGGTCTACTTTACTTAACGTATTCCTTTACGCTGTTCTTACTCCGGTAATGTCATCGACAAGGTTCTTCCCTTAATTTTAATGGTAGTACATGGCTGCCTACCGTTGCATAATGTTCAAGGCGTTGGGCATTTGTGGAGACCTAATATGCTTTATGTTGTCCTCTTTTTCACAGATATACTTCTTTCCAAACCAGCTTCCGGGGGACTACTATCTATCGTCACCCTCAATAAATAGTTTCCTAAGCATTGGACATCATAGAAAAGTAGTAGGGAAGTTAATATTCCTTCCTATTTTTTGATTTCGTCTTGAATGGCTTGCTGCCAATGTCCTCAAAGCCTTTCCATATTTTATGATTGAAGAATTTTTGCAGTTTTGCTTTGGTGTATTGGCTTCCCCGAACATCAAATATCCAGAGCAGTAACTTAAACGACTTCAATTTGTTCAATCTGATGTAGTTCAGAAAGATCGGGTTCCATTTATAGATATTAACGTATGGGAATAGAACCATATTTCTTAAGGCTATGTGGTCCAAAGGCCAAATATCAACTCCTTTCTAATTAGTCATTCAATTCACAACAATTCAGTCGAGCAATTTGTAAGAGCAACCTTCTCTGGAAGAAATTTTAAAAAGGTTTGCAATCTCTATTTCAATATCCTGGCTACAAGTATATATAATTCGAAAACAAAGCTAAAAACGCAAACACTTGTAACAATAAAGGAAAGAGGCAGAGATTTCTTACAAATATCCAGGCAGATGCCTATGCTCGTCAAATGCTATCAGAGTCCAATAATGATCACGAAAACAAAATCCTCAACAGAATGTCCTGTCAAATTTGTAGCCAGCTCTAAACCTAGGTCTCTGAGACTCGTTTAGAAAATTCATGTGGACCTTCTTTCCGATGTGACCTGAAACCCAAAAAAGACACAATGAATACAGTCTACAAAGCAGATTCAAAAAAGACTTGAGTTCTTGACCTAGACAGCGGTCATAGTGCCAATTTCTATTAAAGCGCGAGGCGACTTGCAGTCTCCAACTATACTCGAGTTGATGGTATTCGAAGTTAAGGATCTGCTTCCTGCGCTTGACTACCTGTGTACATATACTCCAATATTTGACGCGAATATTGGATTCAAGCCGATGAATAGCTTAAACTTCGACTTGGAAGACAGAATCTCAGTAGACTGAACGATTGGCGTATATAGATGTTTTTTTGAGAAAACCTCAGCACTAAAGCCTTCAGCTTTGTTAGAGACATGTGCGTGAAGGTGAAAATATAGTATTGAGATTGACTTCGTGAATTGCCAAATCGTTCCTATCTGAATTCATCCGATTGAAGCCATCGCTGACACTTATTCATGTATAATACACAGGTATGTCCTTCATTAACGTTTTTCCATTATTGGGTATCCCTCAGCCCAAAGGGAGAGTTATTTGCAATCTATTTTAGATGTCGAATAAGTCGATAGGTAACAAATAGGTCAGAATTTAGAAATCCACCACTGACATGGTTCATTATAGCTCCACTGTGGTCCGTCTTTTCAGCTCAGGCCACCAAACGGATGTATTATAAATGAGACTTGGTCGATAATTTGCCGAACCCAAATTGTGTCTGCAGCGATCTTGTACGTGTAGAGGGTATCTAAAATCTTTATCATCTTCCACTTCCAGAATGGTTACCTGGAATTCCTTGAGAAACTCGAGGAAGTGCCATTTAAATTAAATGGGATGATGCAGAGTATCATGATTCGATTCGATGATGCAAAATATCATTCTGATTCAGGACACTCTCTTCTCTATACCTTTACAGACCTAAGCTTGCAGATATTTTTAATAGTTTCTTCTATTTCTTTTAAGGTTATGCAAGGATCTTATTCTTACACAGGACCCGATGGTGTAGTTTACACAATCAACTACATCGCTGACGAGAATGGCTACCGTGCCGAAGGTGCTCACATTCCAACTCCACCACCAGTGCGAGCAATCAGTGCTCCAAGATACAACTTCAAGTAAATGGCCAGCAAAATTCCACAGAATCCCAATCTCATTCACTGGCAGTATATCATGACACTGAGCGACATATCTAACATCACGCGACAGCAACAACAACTATAGCTACAACTACAAGGCAACATTCTACACATCGAAAGGCATTAAAATCCAAGTCTCTAAGTTTTATTTTTAACCCTCTATTACGATACTTCTATTATACCATACCCGTACATTACCGATATATGTTTTCTGATTTTTATATATTATACATCCTTCCCAGTGCTCCCTCATTTATCCTATCTATCATTGTGATTTCTTATTTTGTTAAAGGTTTTTTTTTTCAATTTATATTTTATTATTTTTTTTTTTTAGTTTTTATTTTTGTTTTAATTTTAAGAACAATTGTAATTAAAAAAAGAAATATTAATTTAAATAAAACGCGCAAAACTGCAATAAGAATGCAAAAGAAAACAAAACAGCCAGACTCTTATTCTCGCTCCTTTTTGTCACATTTTTCGCTTGATTCCTATCTTTTTGGGTATCCCTGAAGTCCTCGGACTCATCGTCGGTTTGTAACATTTCAAATCTGCATCAGCTTCCTCGTCAGTGCTATCGAATTCCAAGCATATAATGAGACGATGCTTTTTGGGGTACTGAAAGAAATGTTGAAGCATTTTAAGAGTCGAGTTCTGTGTATTTCTGTCGTGGGATAGGTTCAACAAAATTCCTTGTAACTCTTTTAAATTTCTGGTGTCGACTCTGAGGCCCAGGAGTGGACATCTGCTCGGAGGTAATCGAAAAATGATTTCGGGCATAATGGATAGGTTCTTAGTTTCATACAGTACCCTCTTGATGTTCCTTCTTAGCATACAGTAGTGCCTGAAGAGTGAGTACCGTTCAGTAGACTCTTCAGAAGGAAAATATTTTTGGAAATTTTTGTATTTTCCTCTCACTATGATCACAATTGTTCCGATTGCAATGAACCCTAGAATAGCCTTAAGAATTAGCCAAAGCCGTTGATTGTCCTCAACAATAGACAGATACTGCGGCATGTAACGAATGTAATCCTTTATAACCTGATTGGTCAATTCTTCACAATTCAATGGAGTCGCTAGACCCGGATCAATACTAATAGCCATTTTCTGGCTTAGTAGGAATGCCCCTCTTAGACTCTCTGGAAATATAAGCTCCTTCAATATGGTCCATAATTTCTGATGTTTTGGCTCCTTGGTCAAAATTGCAGAACACTGCTCGAAAACATGGTTGAACCAATTTGTGCATAACTTCACCAAATCCGGCTTCGATAAGATATTTTGATTCTGGTCCAAACGAAATAAATGATGGCACAACCGAACCATGTATGGAGACTCCATCTTGGGACAGGTCACATTTTCAAATACCACTCGTAAATTGTGATTAATATAAGTTTGAAAAAAAAAATTTAATTAACTGATGGAAAATTCAAAGTACACTATAGATTCATTCTGCGGTCAGTAGTGACCTTGAAGATTTTGAAAGCCAGTCTGACTACGACTTCCATTATCATCTAATTGATTCTGCGGTCGATATTTACAAACATTGTAGCCTAGGACGAGACTCGCGGGGATTAACAACCAGAAGCCATAAAGGCAACCGGTTACTTTGCTTTACTCCATTTCTTCAGACTTTTTTTTTTTTGCTTTTCTGCTATTAGCTGATTTTGGTAATTCAAGATATTTGTTGAAATTTTTGGTTTTACCAGATTTTTTGCTTTTGAAAATAGTAATGAGAATGAAATTGGAATGAGTCAACAAGTTAATTACTAACAGACCAACAGATCCTGTTGTTCTCGTGGGATTGCTTTCGCCATACTTTTTAAGTGCTGTCCCATCTGGATTGAGAACAGGTGTTCCTTCACCTTTCATATTGAAGCCATACATCGAAGTCAGGGCTTTGTTTACATCTGTCGGATTTTGAGACAGGTTAATGCATTTTATTTAGAGAAGTAAACCAGCTTTTCTCAACTTCAAATATTGTACAACACATAACAGACAGCCGATAAATGTTCAACTCACAGTGGACCCGCATGTGCAGCCGTGAGCTGACTTCGTATTTTTTTTTTTATAATTCCCGCATCTTTAAGGTATTATGAAGAAGCAAAGAAAGAGGAATACGGTGTACGTTGGTTTTGAATGTTTGCAGGTTATAATGACGAGGAAATAAAGACGTCGACGATCATTCCTTATGCGAGCAAGTGCAGTAGGAAAGAATCATAATGTTTCAGAGTACTTCCGAAAGTGGTATTGCGAGATGAGTGCTACGGTGGTTTGAAGGTTCGGAAAGTTACCGGCAATTTCGATAAAGCACAAGTTGTGCAAATAGTGATATAATAAGGTTTTCAAAAGTGTTCATTGATTGGGCGATATAACCATAACCTATGAGTTTTATAGCTTGGTTTTGAAGGTGAAGAGTTGTCTTAGGAGCACCTGACCAATTGTGGTCATTGTACTCTCGATTAGATCAGGCTAGTGAGGTGCTTCTTATATCGTTCCACTAAACCTAGGGATTTCGACGTTTGACGAATATGAAGTCATTCCAATGTAGTTTTTCAGTGACACATACTCGTACATATATCGAGGATGGAAAGTTTTTTAGTTTAGTTGACACAAGTGGCCTGAGTGCTTGAATTTCGTTTTGGAGACGTGAATCCAGGAACGAATATTAAAAGCAGAAAATGATGTTGTCATCAAAGAAATATATTGAACTAGAAGTATCAGACAAGAGATTATTGATGAAAATCAAAACGAGTGCCGAAGATATCAGACTTAAAAACATCTAAAAACCTTTGGACGTTCCGAAAGGTGATTTTTAACTCATTGAAGAAGAAATGGATCCCTAATGTACGTATTTCCGATAAAAAAAAAGCCTGATACGACTCTGTCAAATGTCTTTGAAATATCGACTGTAGCAATTTTGTGTTCGCCAGATTGATGTAGAACACGGTTCCATTTCAGTGCGAAGTACCATAAAATCAGCACCTGTTGATACGAAAACCATACTGTCGGTCGTAATGATTTTTATTTCTCGATATAAAGTATTTCATGACCTGAGGATTTGTCGGCATTTCCATGACCTTATAAGAAGTGTAGAAAATTCTCATTTTTCAAGGACGGGATCTACAACTGAACCATAATACGACCTTTATTTCTTCCTCCGGAAGCCCCTACAAAGGGTGAGAATGAAACCATCTATGGGCAAGTAGGAACCGCTTACAATTACAATTACAGTTTACGTGTTAATGATGGATGTACACACTCTCGAACTCTTGAACACTCTTGAACAACAGACCTGTCACAATATCAACTGAGTCTTATCTGATACTCGTATCTAGAGATACACCAGAATTTGCGTTTTTGACGTCCATATCAGACACTCGGCCTGATTTCAAGACAACAGCGACAACGTGTCCTCATGTGGAATCGTATTGAATGCAAATCATTCGAAGCCGCGGCAGTCTCACAGGCAGAGCTATCAAAGGAATCGCACGATGTTAAATAAAGTATGGAAGGACGATGTGGATCTGAGTAAACGTATTCTTTGATATGTGGACAGGAAAAATAGGTAAATGGGGCTAAGACTATACAACTGGATTCAACTCTCGGTGCCGAAAAAGCAGGACTTTGCTCTAGGTATTCCTGATTCAAGGACATCAACACTCCATTATAAAACAGCATGTTACCCACATAACATGTTTTTTATTGAAATGACTTTGAATGGGTTTGTGACAGCGGGAAAATTTGATTATGCCGTGTACGCAGTGTTTAGGAAATCTGGGGACATAATATTGACATATACTCGTATAAGACCATGTCTTTAGTTCGGTTGAAGGCGTTTTCGGACGTAAAGTAGAAAACAGCTCGAAAGTGGTATACACAACGCGAATGCAAACTAAATAATAACCTAGCTATTACATTGGTTGTTTCTCAGTTGCCTCTTCGAATCTACAATTTGAATGTTGGTTCCAATCGAATATACCTGCCCTTCCTTTTAGCATTTAACTGCTTCGTCTCGGCAGAAAGGCTTAAGATTCCTAGGTTCTGAAAAGAACACAAGTGAGACATCAAATAAAATACCGAAGATGTACGAGTACTTTCAGCAGGTATGAAGGTAATCCAAACAAATTTCTGTACTCTAGACGGTACCCGTAGAGAAGCCTTTGTCTTTTCGACTTCATTCCAGGCACTCATTCTCGAATTTCCAAGCGATATACTACTGCAAATTCTCATCTCAATCGAAGAGCTGCTAAAATCTTTTGATTTTTTTTTGAATCTCCTGCGGCTCCTCTAAACTTTTCCAAACTGAAGAGGAGGAAGGCGACACCCTTTCTGATAATGACGTTTTCCACTCACGGCGTGTATGATGAATCTGGCGTGATACACTTAGCGAGCGAGTAGTCATTTTTACCAATTTTTCATATGTAAGCCACTCTCAGTACAAGCCTATGAGCAGAAAAGTCTCTTTTTTTGGTTTGGCTGCAGAAATAACTGGAATAACCAGATCGGTGCAAAGTGAATTGGATCCATCAACAGATACGACAGCGTATTTAAGTTTTATCCGTCACCAGAGCTAATATGAGTACAATATACCAGCTTGCATTGCATCTGGCATTATTTAGATAAATTCCAGTTCTAGTGATAGGAGCTGGTTTTGAGCCGGTTCTGATCTGGTTACCTGGGAAGTGAAATTCGACCATATGTTTTAGAATCTCTGCTTTCGATTAGGTGCATGTGCTATCAGATTATCTGGGTGTGTCCAGTCTGCTTGAAATGCCTCTTTAACAACACTGCTTGTTGCATCGACTGTCTCGATGTTTTCTCAAAAGAGTTCATCTGATGCATTACTTGAAAACCGAATTAGCTATTTGTAGTGCTGAGGTAGTCTGTAATATTATCGCTGCAAGTCTTCATTAAAACATTAGAAGGTCGATCTGTGGGAATTCCCGGTGAGAGCACCACTCTGGACAGCTAACTCTAACTGTTGTCTCGTCCTGAGCTAACGCATCTTAGGTCTGTGTGGACCTTATATTCAACACGAAAGTACTCCCACAGATCTAGTTGCATACATGGAGCGTTAATCTGAGTAAATAGCAAAGATCTATCTTATTTAGATTCATTTGGGAATGAAGCTCCAGCTACCAAACGTTGAGATGGTACTGAAGGCACTTTAGAAACTGATATTCATCTTTCTACGAAAGACTTACAATCTCCTTTCTATGAATTACACAAAGAACTAGCTCTTCATCTGACTGCTCTATTCCGACAGAAAGGTCATATTTTTCCAACGTAAATGGAGTAATATTGACATTTCTACTATTCATGCCTATGGTCTTCACTATCAATGTCGCGGACCCAATATATTTCTCAAATCAAATACTCTAAATACCAACTGTTAAAAAGAAAAATGGTTGTGTGTACCACATCCAAAAGCACAAAGAAAACTAGCAGACATTATGGAAACATCTGATCTAGTACTTATTTACTTAGATGGCGATACAGTTCGTGGTGGACCCGAGCCTCTCCGAATAAACATTTCTATTTAGCACAGGCCTTGACTGTGCACTGCAATATCGCACTTCCATTTGTTCGCGCCACCGTCGGCTGGAGAATTGAGATTTATTCTCTCTACATGCACTAGCCATCTTAAGTGACAAATGTTCATTTTTCTGACCAAAACGATGTCACCGCAGAGACTTTTCTGATATATCTCTTCCTTTAGAATGCAAAGGGTCCCAGACTGATTCGAAGAATTGAGCTGTAAAAACGATTAAAGATGTTCCCAACCTCCTTCGATAACTTCTATACTTAACCGCGGTGGAGAAAGACATGGATAAAATGGTTCTTATAGAATCTCTTTCATAATAAGGCCTGATTGGTCAAACGCCTTCTTGGTCTAAAGACACAGCGATTGGCAAGTGCAACGCTGCGACGGATTTCCGATGAGGGGTCATTATCAGAGTTAATACCTGAGCTAGCTAATTATCTCAAGGTTACGGCTGCCTATTGTGGCTTTTTGTTAGATTCGTCGTGTCAGTCAGTTTTTATGCATTCTTATTTTTATCACTTAAATTACTCTTACATGCTAGACAAAAAAATGCTTAAAAATTAGCTTAAATAACTTAAAATTATCTTATACTAACTTACTGGCCCCATGCGGGCACTCTAAGTTAAACATAATATTTAAAAATTATGTCTTTCGACGTTTATGATAGGTTTTATTTTTATTTTTATAAAACTTAAAACTAAAAGCTTACATACATAATATATAAATATATAGTTATATATGGCCTGATAAGGGCCATACAGCAAATTACGTTTACCCTCGCATCAGGTTGGCTGCTATAAAGCAGTCTCTTTGTAAGGGCAAAAGCGCCTTTAGCTCTGGCCAGAGCAGCATCTACATTTTTGTCAAAATACAGAAACTGATCTAGCCAGATCCCAAGGTATCTGACTACATTTCGACAGGCAAGTGGCTGTCCGCGTTGTCCAACGATAGACAACTTTCGCCAATTCTTTCTGGTATCCCTAGAGGCCCCAGATAAAGGCGTCCTAAACAGAATGGTTTCCGACTTCTGAAAGTTGATTTTCAACTTCCAGTCATCGCAATATCACTTGACCTCAATCTTTGGACCCGATCTGTACGCGATTAAGTCGTCTGCGTACGCTATAGCATGGTGAAGTGAACTTATCAGATCACTTGTGTAAATGTTGAATATGATCGGCGAATTTACCGCACCTTGTTGCAGACCGTTTTTAATGTTAAAGGTTCTGTCTACTGGAGAGCATATCAAAAAGAATATACAGCAGTGGTTTACTAATGCCCAACCTGTCCAGCTTGAAAAAGAGTCCCTCTACCCATACAATATCGAAGGCCTTCTCCAAATCGATCAGGCAGGCACCAGTGTACTGGTTCTTGCCTTTGTTCCATTGGATATCAGAAACCAGTTTAGACGCAGCATGCTCCGCCTTGAAACCGAATTGATTTTCCGGAACTATATGTTTGTCCTCAACCCATTTCGTCAGAATGATCATCAACCCATTTAGTATTGATCACCTTCTCGAAAACCTTACTGATATTTTGAAGGAGACTGATACGAGGGCGGGTCAATAAGTCCGTGACTTTTTGAATTTCTGACCTCTTTACTGAAACAGCAACACTGCTCCTGTCAACAGGCATCTGTCAGTTGACTCCTGTCAAAATTTTAACTAGCTGCGTCAGTTAGTCTGTGTTTGACAGCTATTTTTATCAGACTACTCACTAATTTGAAGAGAAAATGGAAAAAAGTGAATTTCGTGTGCTTCACTTCACAGGAAGGTTTGGCGTTGTTTAATCGCAATATGGAGGAGTTTTTGCGCCGTTTTGTAACCGTGGACGAAACATGGATCCATCACAATACACCAGAGAACAAACAACAGTCAAAACAGTGGGTTTCTAAGGGTGAATCGGCGCCAAAGAAGGCCAAGGTGGGTTTGTCAGCCAATAAAGTTATGGCGACTGTTTTTTGGGATGCACGCGGGATAATCCACATTGACTACCTTCAAAAGGGAAGAACAATCAATGGGGAATTTTATGCCAACTTATTGGACCGATTCAATGACGATTTGAAAAAAAAACCGACCTCATTTGGCCAAGAAAAAAGTTCTTTTCCACCAAGACAATGCAAGGATGCACACATGTGCAGTTGCCATGTCAAAAATGCATGAATTGGGCTATGAATTGCTCCCTCATCCACCCTATTCTCCAGATTTGGCTCCGAGCGACTACTTCTTGTTCCCAAACCTGAAGAAATGGCTTGGTGGAAAAAGATTTGACTCCAATGATGAAGTCATCTCGCAAACAAAGGCCTATTTTGAGGACCTCGACAAATCATTTTTTTTGGAAGGGATAAAAAAATTGGAGAAGCGTTGGACAAAGTGTATAGAGCTCAAGGGAGACTACGTTGAAAAATAAAATTATTTTTTTATCAAAAAATCTGTGTTTTATTCCAAAAGTCACGGACTTATTGACCCGCCCTCGTAGACCGGGGTTTCGCCGGATTGGATGTGTCTTTATCCCTTTTGGGAATGGGTGTACCACCGAAGTTTTCCAATGCGCTTGATAATGTGCATTATTCATTGCATTATTAAACATTGTGGTATAAATGCTCACCGCTTCTAGAGGGAGATGTCGAAGCACAATGTTCGGTATTTCATCTGTTCCCACTGATTTCTTACTTCTAAGTGATTCGAAGATCGTTAGGAGCTCTTCCTTCGAAATGAACGGGGGTAGTACCCGATCGTTGGTGATGACATTATTTGTCATATTTTCGTTACTGAACTAGGTGAAACCTGAGCTCTCGAATCGCCAATACACAATTTCGTTTCGAAGGTAGAAATTGTGCACAAGGACTTGATTTTCCAGGTCGTGGTTTTCGCCAATGATAACATTCGGCTTGTACACTTCCTGGAAAGTCGTTCCTACAGCCTCTACTTGCTCCTGTGGATCTTCGATCTCAAAGAAATTGTCATCGTCAACAGCCTCATTTGGATCTATACCCGCTGCTACCAGTATTTGTTCGTTGTCCGGCGTTCGGGCAATTTTAAGACACGAGAGCTCGTTTCGATCTTTTCTCCGAAATATTTTATTTATTTGCGGGAACATATTCGGGTTGCTGGTGTTTACAGCTCAAATTTTGTTGTTCCAATACAAACTTACAGATGCTCTGTAATTCGATACTTTTATGTCGATGCAGTGCGTCAATGGTTGCGTTCCGTAATAAGTCTTCGTCTTCAGTATGTTGATACCGCGGTATCGTTTTGTCCATTGTACGTTTAATTGTCTCGTCCATTAATTTTAGATACGTGTCAATCTCCTCGTTTGTCAGATTTCTGTTGGACGGTGGGTAGAGCGAATTCGAGGGAGTGCTCTCGTCAGTGTTCTGGTGAAATGTGCCCAAAGCACCCTATATAATTGTAGGAATGCCTTTGAACAAACTCACCCAATTCCGCAATTTCATTTGGAACAGTTATTTCGGTACTGAGACCGCAATGGTCACTGTCATACACGAAAGTGCGTTGACAGTTTGTAGTTTGCTGGTTAGTGCACGTCATTTGTATTCGTGGGTCGAACAGCAGGAGATCCAAATAGGACCCGTGTCTGGGAAACGACGGACTATCCGTCGCCTTAAGCCCGAGTCGATACACTATACTGTGCTGACCCAACCAATTGAATACTAGGTTCCCTCTAGTATTTGGTGATTTATTTCCCCAATCACTATGTTTGGCGTTGAAATCTCCGCCGATAATAAAATAGGTGTCTTCCAATTCCAGCTTCAGGAATCGAAAAAGTGTCTCGAGCTCTGAGATGAATAATGTGGATTGAGTAACCTTAGGCGCATATACAGACACCATGTACAACGGCTTTCCACTACGGAGAGGGATATACACGATGCATGCTTCCAGCACCTGGAACCTACGTAATACATGACTGTATACTCTTTTAAAACGTATTTAGATGCTTCGTGTTGTGGCAACATACGAGTATATATATTTTCTCCTCACTCACAGCTCAATTCTTTTTTGCCGCTTTTGTTTCAAAACTTGCATGCGCACCGGTAACGGCATGTGGTGTTTTGAACTTATACATATGATTGTCATCAGCCTATGCAATTATGATTGTTGCACACAAAAAATTTGACTCTGACGTTGGATTGCGAATTTTTGGGCAGTGATTTTAAAGAAGTCACAGCATCACCTTGTCTGAACAATATGTTACTTCAAGAGTCTCGCTTCTGACTTTTACGTTCCGCAAAACGTTCTCCATTGTCATTCTGCACAGTCTGACAAGTTTGATAGGGATGCCTTATTTAAGCATGGCTTACTATAGGTGGTCTTTTAGATGCTGCAATGCCCGTGTATCCACGTGGACAACTTAGGTTTTCTCTTGGATTTCTGGGTCAAAATTTGTTCACATGTAAATTTGACAGACGTGATTTTGTAGAGTGACTCCTATATAGTTGTTGTAATATAGAGTATCTTGGAATCTTGGAAATAAGTTGGTATACGATAAATACATTACCAGGTAGTCCTTCCGGTCCGGCAACGTTCATATACTCAAGACTAGATATTACAGTCTTTACTTCGTGTTAGTCCGATGGACGAAAATCTTGGCGTTCGTCGTTCAAACGAATGTTGTACCTGGAGTACCACCCCTCGATTTGATCGGTCACTTTTTATGATCTTTCCTTTTTCTCCGGAGTAGCCGATGTTGTTTTCTCTTCCTTTGCTATTAGAACGTATAAGCTACTGTCACCCTTCTATACACTTAATTGATGAGTTCGTTTTCTACGGGTACTTGTCCGCAATTTTCTTCAAAAAATAGGGTTTTGGCTGGGTTGTCAAGTGAAACCCAGCGCATCAGTTGCTGGCGGCTTCTTGGCATCGATGTCATTGATCTTCAGCACGTATTGCAGGTTTCTTATGGCTTGTCAAGAGGCGAAAGTACTGGCGTTTTTTTTTTTTACTGCAGCCATTCAACGACAAATGTTCTCACAGGAGTTCTCCATTTTTGTGGAGTCTGAAATATCCGCAGACGTACGTTGGCTTCAACGAAATAGTAATCACTCGAAAAGTTAGGACATCAACAATATTATATAGCATCGAACGCAAGCTACCCCCATGTTGCTTTGGTAATGTTCAGGTAAAGAAAATGTGTACTAAATACGGTTGTATCACATGAAATGTCCGATTTTCGCTCAGTCGGAAATAAGAACTTCTTTAGTGAACATCTGTACCAGAACGTTAAACTTTCTTCTTTTATAAAATAAAGTGGTAAGTGTGCATGAAGTATGAGAATTTTAGGCTTCGTTACAAGTACCGTTTTTTTTTCTAGGAATTCTTTACCATGCTATCTGCAGTTCAAATTCGAACCCTCTTCCTTTACCAATTTAAAATGGAACATAATGCGTCATTGGCAATGAAAAACATCTACGACGTTGGTTTAGAAAGTTCCGTTCGGGAGATTGCAGCCTCTATAATTAATCACGTGGGAAGCCGGAAACGTTAGTTGATGATGATATTTTAAGAGCAACGGTGGATGCGGGCCCAACGATATCGGTGCGGGAAATTGCACAAAACATTGGAGTATCCACAATAACAATAAGTCGACACCTTTCTCTTATAGGAAAGGTAAAGAAACTCAATAAGTGGGTACGCCATGAACTGATCTAATCTCATCGCTTACATTAAGAAACCTAACTGAACCGTTTCTGCACCGGATAGTCACCTGTGATGAAAATTAGATACTGTATGATAATCGTATAAGATCTGGGCAGTGGTTTGATGCAGATGAAAAATCAAAACACAGCCTTCTTCACCCAAAAAAAGGTTAAGGTGACAATTTGGTGGACATCAAAAGGACCAATCCACTTTTCATTTCTTCAACCAGGAGAAACGATAAATGCTATCATATATTGTGCAGAAATCGACATATTGCATGCCTAATTGGCTGAAAAGCAAAGTGCCTTGGTCTATAGGCACGGTCCGATCCTTTTGCATGACAATGCTCATACCTCACAAGTAACGGTGCAAAAACTGTTGCATTTGGGATTTGAAATTCTTCCGCATCCACCGTACTCTCCTGATATTTCCCCAAAGGATTACCATCTTTTCCACAATCTGGATTGATTTTGCCGGCAGAAGGTCTTCCGGAATCGAGCAGAGGTCATAAAAGCCTTTAAAGATTTCATTGCCTTAAAAAGGAATATTTGACCTTGTATCACGTTAGAAGAATGTCATAGATGCCAACGGATCCTATTTTGATTGAATAATAATTTACGGAAAAATAATATTGGCATTTAAATGCTTACTATAAAATCGGATATTTCATGTGGTGCAACCCAATAGATACTACGGCCCATAGCTCAATGTACTTTTCAACTATAGTATGTACCTGATTTGGCGTACAAATCACCTTAAATATCATACTTAGAGCACTGTTCGTAGGTTTTGACGAGGAGCTTGTGTCTTCGGTATGTAGAGGAATGTACATAGGTACATATATCGGACTATTGTTAGAGATTTCAGTCTTGATGACAATGGTACTAAAATGTTGCTCAAAACTTATCGCCTTAGTCTGCCGCTTACAACAAATCTGAACTCAAAGCCATCATAAAAGTCACAGTTTTGCGCTATACCATGGAATGATGCCTATACCACTCTAACTGTTCCAGTAGGAAGTACAGCAGGAAGACCAATTTCTTCCGAGGTCCTCTTAGTCAAAAACAGCAGTATATTCAGAGGGCAGCAACTCGCTCAGGGATATAAGGAATTTTGTAGATCCATCTTGAGTTCATAATTGGGGAAATCCTCATTGACCTCAACTCCAAGTCAATTCCGGGTGATCGAAACCAGTATCCTGCGACCATTGATTGATTAATATGTAGTCATTAAAACAATACTGTGTATCGTCAAGTTGACGGCGCTCAGTACCTGCCTTAGTCGTACAACAATTTCTCTCTCCAAGCCGAGTATTTAAAAAAAAAGGGGCTGGTTCAGCTCAGATTCTGCTGAATAAAATCTGAATTACATCACCAATCGATGTTTTTCCATAGCCACACAGTTATTCGAAATAACCAAAACCTGTTCAAAATTATTTGCAAGTGAATTAGGTTATACAATAAGAAATATGTTTGGACTATCTTTATTTGCACAATAAAAAAAAACTCGTTATTAGATTTCACAGTAGTAAGAAGTTGAACATACTCGTACATATAAAGACTAAAATTGTTTTTATTTATTCAAAGTATAGCACTTTTGTATATTGTTTTTTTTTTTCAACATATGGCAACTTTGTACCATATGTCAATGGTAACTTTGATAGGGGAAGAGAGGAAAGCTGTTTCTTGAAACCACCTGGGCCAAATCCTCTACCTCTGGGTCCATTTTTATTATCGTCACCATTTCTGAATGCCCCTCTTCCACCATTCAATCTACGACCGCCGTAGCGGCCACCACTACCATCTTCAAAGCCACCACCACGTCTTCCAACCAATCCACCGCCAAATTATCTTTTAACTCAATTTCAAAATTATGCAAATTACTTTTGGAAAGCAAACTTAATCAAGTTTCGTTTGAAAATCTGGTTGGAAGCGTGTGCCTCAAGCTCTTATCGATGGAGAATAAATAAAATAAATTCAAAAAATACGTTATTTATCTTTTGCAAGCTCTTGCTCATAAAACCACACCTGTTTCAATCCAGACATACAATAGTAGAATGGTTCATAAAGCTTTTCAACACCTGATGTTGCTAGCATTAAAACTTGTGGTATGAGATTGTGAGTCGTATGTGCAGGGCTTAGCACCAGACATTAGTCATGATTACGATGGATTCTAGATGCCAAGACGAAGGGCCAGTTAATTAATTAGTCGCACCCATTCTGTAAACAAAAAAAACCTTTCTAATCATTCATTAGGCTGAATCAGCATTTAAACAACATAAGAATATTTCGTCGTTTTGTGGTTCACCTTCAATAGGTTAGATGATTACTTTCTTACCGATCAGACGGAGTACTAATGGGCCTTATCAAATGTGCTCCTCCAGTCAGTTTAAGCCCTCGATCGCCTCTCTAATATAATAAATAATCTCAAGCTGTTTGAGATTGCCTTGCAATTGCTACCTAGTGTGTTACCCTAGATAAGTTCTTCTTCCTTTTCCTTTTTGATGTGCGGGAATAAAAAGAAGTCTTTGGGTGCTAAGTCAGGGCTGTACGGCAGATGACCCATCAATTCGTCACTTGTTTGAGCCGACTAATGAGAGCTCGCATTGTGGTGGTGGTAAATGTTCCGTATTCGGCAGTTGGTTTTCTTTATTTCACCAAAGACTTCTTACAAACAAATAATGGTGTACTATTCCGAATTGACTGTTCTATGTTGATCGAATGTTATGGTGGGGACATGTCTGGTTCTACCAAAGAAACAGGCGACCAATTGAACACAACCGCTGTCAACCTTCATTCCCTCCGGCAAACCACAAAGATGGTGACAGAAACACTTTATACTTATCAGCCTTAGTTCCAACAGTGAATCAACTTTGCTGAGAATGAGATTGTACCGACCTCATGCTCATGGGTGTTCCCTCTGTTGGGTATTATGCCATTGGCCTAAAACAGCACCGCTAAGGTATTATTTAGTGGGTAAGCGCATCACTCTGGCCGATATCGTTGTATTTACCAGTTTGTTTCATTTGTACCAGTATGTGCTCGAGCCATCTCTACGTGCGCCCCATAGCAGTCTCAATAGATGGTTCAACACAATTCTCAATCAGCCACAGGCTCAAGCCGTCTTCAAGGGCTACGTTCTATGCGAGAAGACTCTCACTTTCGATCCCAAGACAATCTGGTGCTAGTGCCGGTGCCGGCTCAGCCAAATCGATTCCATACTTCTGGGTGAAGCTCGACCCAGAGAATTACTCGAATTTCGGTTCGGCGAATACAAGTATAACGATAAACTGACCAAGGGGTTCATGAGTTGCAACCTCATCACAGGTATGTTCCAACGTCTGGATAGAGTGCGCAAACAGGCATTCGCCTCAGTATGCCTTTTTGGTGAAGACAACAAAGTAGGTCGCAAATTCAACCAAGGAAAGATCTTCAAGTAAACATAAAAGTGGCTCAACCCAGTCCACATATCTAACGCCACCATTGCTAAATGCTAAATGCTAAATGCAACACCAACAACATTACTCGTAACTTATAATCCATTTTTTTAACATTTGCTGTTTTTATAATCGGTTATTGCCTTGTAACTAAAATCAAAACAAACATCAAATTTTCCTGGAAGCTCTTCGAGCGCGAACAACTTTTGTTGGATTTGAATCGTCTTGAAAAACCCATACTCTCGACTGCTGTTTAGTCTCGGGCTGAATTGCATAGATCCATGATTCGTGGCCTGTCACAATCTTATAGACGTCTTGCCTCAATTTCAGGATAATTTACATGACAACCTTGCAATATAAGTTCCCGCATACCATTGATATTTTCTGGTACAACGATTTTGGACGACCGCTACGAAAATCATCCTGGAGCAAACGACGACCATGATTGAATTTGGAAAACCAGCTATACAATGTGACCCGGGATGGTGTCTTATCACCAGAAGTCGAAGCGAGTTGATCTACGTCGAAAACCATAAAAAATTATCGCACGAAAATGTTCACGATTTAATTCCATTTTCTGACTAAGATGAGTTTTTCAAGGCTCTGTAAAAAATGCACAATCATATGACAAAACGCTCGGAGGAGGTGTCAGATGTGACGTGGCAGTTCTGCAACCAAACGAATGGAGGATGACACTTATGAGTTGTCTCATCATCTTATTTTACCAATGACCCGGTATTACAGCTGCCACCAAATTAGTAGCCGAACTGATTGAATACAGCGATTCCGTGAAGATAGGACGTTGCGATGCTAATACTCACAATACTATTTGGGGTATTGACGAATGCAACATCATAGGCAATCATCACCTGGACTTCATACAATGTGATCCAGTTGGCATCAATGTTAACAGTAAGCAGTCGACCTAAAGCTATCTAGGAAATGCGTTATGGAGATCACTGTCAGAACTTCCAATGGCAAATCATACATCTGTACATCAAGACCTTATTGAACAGTAATGATCCGAAAAAAACCATCTGGACAGCAGAAGCTTGGTAAATCAGTCTAATACCCCCTAAGCACTTCTGTCGCAGCATTGCAGCTGTTAAAATTGTTACAATGCGGAAGACGCGCAAATTAATTTTCAAAAAGTACATACACAATGTATAAAATGCTTATTTTGATAATCTTGTGTAACTATTATATCTAAGCTAGCACAGATAAACTGCTTATTTTCTCCTGCCGCTAATATAATAGCCTTCCATCGCTAGACGTATGGCAATTAATAGTTTAATTTCTGCTGAAGTCCAAATCTGGAATTAGCAATCCTCCCTAAACCAATGCAAATTGTGTTATCATAAATTTCCAACATTCCAAAGAGAATGATGTCTGTAATCATATCAGCAGCGGAATCCACGTCGTGGAAACATAACGACCAGTTAAAATACCTAAAGAAGCTGTTAATTCCGCTCCAGTTGGCTTTCTCGTATTGCCATACGGTTCTTTTAGGAATCTTTTCTCTAACTGTGTAGTCAGTATACGAGAAATTAGCTGATATAACACAGTGGTCCGACGAGCCTAGATGGGGGAGCACATCAACGGTGTACTTATCAGGGTGAGAAGTTAAAAACAAGTCCAGGGTGTTGGCGGTATGACTATCAACGTCTGTTATTTATTTCATTATCTATTTCATTTACAAGCTGCGTTAAGTTGTTTTCACAGCGAAGATCTCAACACACCGTCCCTCGGGTGTTGTCTGTCCAGAATGCCAAAGCCACCCAGAATTGTGTATATTGAAGTCGCCCGTAATAACGATTTAAGTATGAGGATACAGGGATACAATTCTTTGAATGGAGTCAGACAGCGCATCAAACTCGAATTGCTGCCAGTTTGGGGCTTCTGTAAATAAAGCAGTAGTGGATAATTTGCTTACGGAGATGGAATTTTAACCACATGAAGTTGAATTCCGGATTGGAACATGGATCACATTGTGGTCGAGTTTGGTAAGCTACATCACTACGCACGTAAATGGCGAGACCGCGGTGAGAGAAGAATAATGGCACTAGTTCGTAGCCAAGTAGGTTAGGTTAGGTAAGAGTGGCTGTTGGAAATACCAACCCACTTAGGCCTATTGGCCCATTGTGATGCCACGTGGATCTATGATCTTCTTACTACTGGAACCAGTTTGAGCTTATAATAAAGCGTAGGAGACTGTTAACGTCTATTTTTTCTAGATCGTTTAGGTCGTTGTAGAAGAAAGCTCCTAGATGAAGCTTCCTTCTCTGAGAGAGAGCTGGGCATGTGCAGAGTAGGTGGGGGATTGTCTCCTCCTCTTCCTCGTCCATGCACCTTCTACAGAAATCGTTAGTAAAAGCGCCAAGCCTTCTTGCGTGCTTGCCTATGAGGCAGTGTCCGGTAATGACACCTATTATGGCGCTGAGATGTTTCCTATCTAAAAGGATCAGACACTTAGATCGACTCAAATCCAGCCTTGGCCAGATCTGTTTGGTCGCTAGACATGTTTGTCCAGCAGTCCACCTAAGGTCCGTTCTTTTATTGGCATCTAGCTTTAGTGTTAGTTTGCACGTAGCGATTGGTATACCTATACTACCTTTGTCCGGTAGGATAGGTAGAGTGGTTCCAATTTTGGCGAGTTCATCGGCTCTGCAGTTCCCTGGAATGTCTCTGTGGCCCGGCACCCAACAAAGGTGAATGTTGAACTGCTCTGCCATCTCCATGAGAGATGATCGGCATTCAAGGGCAGTTTTAGAACACAATGAGACCGAGTCCAGGGACTTGATGGCGGCCTGACTATCCGAAAATATGCGGATATCCTTTACAGATATCACGTTTTTCTTCAGCCAGGACAGAGCTTCTTTAATCGCCAAAATTTCCGCCTGGAACACGCTACAGTGATTTGGAAGGCGGAAAGAGAGGCTTAGATTTAACTTATCTGAGAAAATACCGCCACCAACTCCGCTGTCGGTTTTAGATCCATCTGTGTAGAGATGGATTGACTTGTCCTCCATGAAAGCATCCTCCTCCCAGAATGATCTAGAGGGGAAGCTTACATGGAAGTTTTTGTCAAACCAAAGTTCAGGTATGGTGTAATCGGTGTTCTCTGTGAGGATTCCTAATGTATTAAGAATGTTGGCGTGGCCAAATGAATTATTTGTCCACTGTTTAGTCGCTTTAAGGCGAATAGCTGCAGTCGCAGCTACTTGCTTGCTAAAAATGTCGAGGGGTGTCAAGTGAAGCAGAATATCTAATGCCGCAGAGGGGGTAGACCGCAAGGCTCCGCTTGTGCATAGACATGCTGTTCTTTGGACTCTGCTTAATTTAATGCAGTTGACTGCATTTTCCAATGCCGTCCACCAGACAACCACCCCGTAAGTGAGTATCGGTCTTATGACCGAGATGTATAGCCAGTGGGTTATGCGAGGTTGAAGGCCCCATTTGTTCGCAATGGCTTTCTTGCAAGAGAATAAAGCTATTGTAGCTTTATTGACTCTTTCTTGAATGTTGGGTTTCCAGTTTAGTTTCCTGTCAATAATGAGACCCAGATATTTTGCTGTATCGGAGAAAGCTAAACTGGTACCGTTTATTGAAGGAGGGTCTATGATTGGAATTTTATATTTCCTAGAAAAGAGGACAAGATCAGTTTTATGGGGGTTTATTCCCAATCCACAGCGATCTGCCCAACAGGTTAATCTGTTAAGATTTACTTGGAGGAGTTCTTTAATGGTATTTAGATGTTTTCCTGAGACGGCTATGGCAACGTCATCCGCATAGGCAATCACTCTGCTACCACCCGCTTCCAGGTATATCAGTAGTTCGTTAACCACTAAGTTCCAGAGAAGGGCGGAGAGGACACCGCCTTGCGGCGTACCCCTACTGACAAATCTTTTAGCAGAAGTCTCACCCAGTTTGGAGATGATTATCCTGCTTGTTAGCATTAGATTAATCAGCTCCCCAAGTGAGCCGTCTACCTGCAGAGTTGACAGCGCAGTCGTGATTGCGGATGAGTTGACGTTGTTAAAGGCGCCCTCTATGTCGAGGAAAGCAACCATTGTGTACTCCTTATATTGTAGGGATCGTTCGATGTGGCTAATCCGAGAGTGCAAAGCCGTTTCCACCGACTTTCCTTTACAGTAGGCATGTTGAGCCGTAGACAGAAGTCTTGGATCAACTTTAGCTCGAATATGGATATCAATCAGTCGTTCTAAAGTTTTCAGAAGGAATGATGATAGACTTATAGGTCTGAGGTCCTTTGGGACCACATGAGAACATTTTCCAGCTTTGGGAATGAATACTACATTGACTCCTCTCCATAACAGTGGAATGTGGATAAGTTCTACACAGCTCCTCATAATATTTTCCAACACTGGTAGAATAATATCTGAGGATCTCTGTAGCTCGGCAGGTATAATACCGTCCGGACCAGCAGACTTGTATGGTTTGAAGCTATGCAGCGCCCAGAGCAGTTTGTCTCTCGTAATCAGACTATGAATTTTGGTCACGGTTGCAGTAGGCTTGTTTGGGCTGCTAATGGCCGCGAGATGGGAGCTACCTGGAAAGTGGGTGTCCAGAAGCAGGTTGAGTGATTCATCACTTGAGGTTGTCCAAGAGCCATCGGTTTTTTTCAAACAGCTGGGCATCATAGGATTTGTGGAGAGGATTTTTCTTAGCCGCGAAGCCTCAGAGGTTTCTGTAATCTCCAGGATTGTCGCTTTGCCTTCCTTTTTTGTATAATTTGAGGGATTCTTTATATGAGTCCCAGTCGGTCACTTTTCTTGTGCTTTTTGCTGCGTTGAAAAGTTTTCTGCAGGTGTTTCTGAGCAGTCCTAGTGCCGATGTCCACCAATGTGGCTTTTTCTTGCCTCTTGGTTGAATAAGAGGGCAGGAAGCGGCCATAGCCTTATTAAGAGTCAGAGTAAATTCCCTGACTTTCATGTCGAGCTCATTGGTGTCACGCGGGGGACTTGATAGTTTAGAGGATATCGTTTCCGACAGTATTCCTCTATATTTTGTCCAATCAGTTTTCCGGTAGTTCCGGAAAGCTGGTTGGCTGGGGGGAGCATCACTCAGACTGAATTGGATGTATCTATGGTCTGAAAAGGAGTGTTCAGACGATACCATCCAGTTTGTTAGCCTTTGGGTGATGCTGTCGGAGACAAGAGTAATATCTAATACTTCTTGTCGGTTTTTTGTTATGAAAGTGGGCTCATTGCCAATATTGCAAATTAAGAGGTTAGTACTTAAAATATAGTCTAAAAGTGACTCACCTCTATCATTGATGTCGGTACTGCCCCATACCGTATGATGTGCGTTAGCGTCGCATCCGATTATGAGGCCAGTTTTTTGCCTTCCCGCTTCCAGTACCACCCTTTCTAGGTTATCACCAGGGAGAGGGCCCACTTGGTCGTGGCCAATGTAAGCCGATGCCAGCCAGTAAGAGCCTTTGGCAGTCTCTAATCTGGCAACGGTTAGGTCGGGGTCACTGAGGTTGGGAAGTAGAAATACATTTAGGCTACGTTTCACTAATATACAAGTTCTAATCTTACCTTTGTCTCTTGTATAGAGCGGAACGTATGAGGGTGTCCTAAGTCCACGAACCACGCCTTCTGCAATCCATGGTTCCTGAATTAGAATTATGTCTTCTGCGCTTTTGGAAAGACGCAGAATGAGTGCGGCCGAAGCCTTTTTTGAGTGGTGGAGATTAATCTGGAGAAACCGTATCATTGCTACAGTCTTCCAGAGTCGCCTCCACCACGGTGTTGTTGAGGTCCTCCGATTCTGAAGATGTGCCCAAGAGCTCATCTTCTATCTCTGATCGTGTAGAACCTCTAATTGCTTCGTCATCGGTTTCCATTTCCGACAATGTGTCAGAAGAGGAGACCGACGGCTTGGTAGTCACCTCGGACAGATTGGAGTCGTCACTATCCAATTCTGGAAAGGATATCGACGCTCCAAGATCCGAGGTTGTGATATCAGGTGTTAAAGGAGGAGGAGGTTGCTTATCAGCATCCAGCTCATCCTTTTTGTACACCCTTAAGTGAATGGACTCCAATCCGAACCGAATCATGCCTTTCGTCTGCGCCAGAGGATTAAGGGATTCCTTATTGATCACAATTAACGCGCATCTATAAGAACCCCTTAGTTCCTCCAGTTTCACGACTTTCCAGTCATGAGTCGGAAGAGTCGGGTTGCTGAGCCGGATGATTTCCAGGATACTTTCTGGAGAGGAGGGTTCGGCTGGAATCCAGGTACGAGTTCGAGGTCTACTAGGAATGTCTTCCTTAGATACGACCTCGAGTTTTGCACCTGGCCAAACCTCTCCTAAACCATCGATGGCTTTGGTGAAGAGATCGAGAGATCTCTGGTTGGAGCAAGCGATGAGCTTGACATGGCCTTGGTGCCAGCCAGCGTCGCTTGTGATAGGAGGTGGTCCTGGGTTCTCCCGCATGATGGCCAAGAAGTTGCTCGAGAGCTTCAACTTGACCAATTGCCACCGTTCCGGTGTAATGGAACCGTCGGTATCGCTTCTGTCGATCACCGCGATCACCAATGCGTCCTTTAGGACTTCATTATAAGACCTCATAGATCTGCTGTTGGATGGCCCAGAGGTTGTGGAACTGTGTGTCTTGGGCCTCTTGGAAACCGGTACGGTTTCCTCCAACGATCTTTGACGCTTAGAGGAGTCTTGTGACGTTTTGGGAGCAGTGGAAGCAGTGGGAAATCCGTCTTTTAGGATGTTTTTAGCCCACTCAACCTTGCTCTTTATTTCCGCACTTCTCTCAACCTCCGGAATGGATCCGAAGGTTTTGATGATGCGTGAAGCATTACGGCGTCTTATGTAGAGCGCCTTAGATGGAGCTTGCCGATGCGGCTGAGCTCCAGATTCCTCTTTGGAGGGAGGAGTTTTGGTAGCAGCAACAAGTCCGTGGCCTGCCACAAGCTTGCTGCTGCTGGGGGCGGGGGAAGTGATAGGACCATGGCTTGCCACAGTCTTAACACTCCCCAAAGGAGTTTTGGTAGCTGCGATAAGTCCGTGGCCTGCCACAAACTTGCTGCTGCTAGGGGCGGAGGAAGTGATAGGACCATGGCTTGCCACAGTCTTAACACTCCCTGAAGGAGTTTTGGTAGACGCGACAAGTCCGTGGCCTGCCACAAACTTGCTGCTGCTAGGGGTGGAGGAGGTGATAGGACCATGGCCTGCCACAGTCCTAACACTTCCAGAATTCTTTTTTTTTTTTGGCTTGTCCCTTTTGCCTTTAGAGGATGGCGCACCATGGCCTGCCACAGTTTTGCCTCCTCTCGGCAATGCAGGAGCCTTGCCGGTAGTCGGTGTAGTCACCGTTCCACCGCCCGGTAATGAAGGAGTACCGGCCTCGGTTTTTGTTTTTTGGTTTTCCATTAATGGTCCCACGAGTAGCGGAGAAAGGAATGTCCATCTGTACAGAGATCCGCCATATACAGATAAGGCTAGCTAATCCGGAGGTCGCCAGGTATCCGGATACTCCGTTTGCGACTGAGCTATTTTTGGAGATACTGGGCCCTCAGCCAGGTTGATCTTCGGCACGGGTCGTATAACACCTTGATCCAGCCCAGGGGAATGATGGAGTGCTTTGGGAGTTGGGGAGGGGGAGGGGAGCATCCTTTGGTTTCAGGACTCGTCTGGAGAATTTCTTCTCGAGATTCATTGACCCTACTCAGCCTCTACAACTCGACAAGTTCGATGCTCGCGGTAGAAGATCGTAGCCAGGTAGCTTCAGATCAGAATGATCTGAGAGGTGTGAGCGGGGATCTACCTATGTTTCACTAAGTGCCAAAACAGCTGGTCTGTACTTACAGACATGGACGTACGCAGAAAAGTGATTACTTTTTAACCCGCGTATATTGGCTACGACTACCCTGAATTCCCTAGTCATAATCACAGACAAACACAGAAAACACAAACACCGACATCATGTGAATGTCATTAAAATTAATAAATTATATTAAAAAGAGACTTTGTAATTAACAGGGCCCACCTTTCATGGTTCATGGCACGCGAAAAAACTGAAAAGAATATGATGTCAAAATACTTTTTTCCAGTTAGTTTTAGTTCAGTTCTTACATTGCAGCCGACAGTGAAATGAATGCGTAATGTAATAAAGAAAATATTTTGCGCTCTTACAGTTAAAATCATATATTTTGTTTTGCTCATCAACAGAGACCCGTTAGTTCTCTCAGTCTATCAAAACAAGCGAGATAACATTGCACACAGTTTTGTCAAAATACTTTTGTCGAACTGCCCGAAAAGCAGAATACCCAGTGGGAGATAAGATATATGTATTGTATATATAACTCCTCTCTCTGAGTTTACTCTCAGTTTAACTTCAAGACCACTAATCTGAAATACCATGATTCGTTCCTAGGGCGAACAACTCGCCATTTGCCGAGCTCTCTATTTCCTTATCGTTATAATATTCAGACATTTAAAACCAACGTACATCGGTACCTATCTTTCTGCCCTCCCTAATTTTCCACAGCGGGCGAACGCTGTGTGCAAATATTTTAAGGGTACCTTAACCCCTGAGCGCACGCTATTTTCTAAAAAAAAAGAAAAATATCATTACTACCAGAGACTGCAACATGTGAGCAGCAATTCAGATCACTGCTTTTGTTTTTGAGAGAATAGACTATGACCTTCATCTCGATAAGGGTGTCTTGGTTACAGATAGCGAAGGGAATACATCTTGGTTATAAGTCATTCTCTTCTGTCACCTCAATGTTACGAGTAAGTACCTACAGTGAATGAATGAAGCGCCCGCGTGTAAATCAGTAGATACTTGGAGATTAGAAGGTTCACATTCTTGATCGGTATCAGCTTCAGGATGTCCGTGTGGCCAACGATAGTACTCGTACAAGAAGATCCATCGAACACTTGACGAACTTCTTAATAGAGCTACATGCTGACACTTATAATGGGGTCAGTAAGTATAGACATGTTGCCCTTTCTTTGAAATACTTACGCCATCCTTCATCCATCATGAATTAGAGGATGAGCCTCCACACAGGGTAAGTACAACATTTTGGAGCTCATTACATAGATATGAAAGTTGGAGGTGAAAGGTATATTGCAGTGACCATCCATTCTTTATTCTTAACAACAATCCTTTCATTTTCACTTCTGTCTTATACTTTTTCCTATACGTATACATAATAAGAGAGTGGTTTTTCCGTTAAGAATTAACACACGTCTGCAACGATAACGTCATCATTAAAAACACAAAGTCAAGGCTTCGGTAATCAAGTCTGGAACTTCCAAGCCACAAAAAAAAAGATCGTTCTGATAAGTAGCCACAAGAATGTTCAGCGCCTGGCAATACAATTTGAAGAAGACATCATTGAGTCAAACAACCATACTAAATAGCTTGCAGTGCTATCAGACCATAGGCTTCCTTCCGCCAATCCGAAATTTCGCCCAATCTCGACTAAGATGTCATTCCTTATTCCGGGGTAGGTAAGCTCCTCAGCCACTTCCAAGTTACTTTCTTAAAAAATGACATTTTGTTGTAGACGGTGGACAGCTGCTTTCTTGTTTGCCGACATTTTTGCCATCTACATCAAGGCCAAGGTATTGCGTTTGTTCTTGAATTGCTGTAAAAGCAGCTGAATAGATTTGCTGGAGATATTGTTGGTTTTTATCCTGTGCACTATCTGTTCCGGCGTAAGATTGAAGAAATCGCACACAAATCCATCCCCTTGCCGATACCGTACACGTTTTGAATAATTCGTAGAAACTGTTTTCAAATTTCAGAAGCGAATTCGGCGATCGCCTTGTAGAGCTGTCATTGAAGACTCTCGTCTGCGGCTTTAAAATCGATGAAGAGATGGTTAGTCCTAACTTGACATTCGTTGGTGTTTTCCATGATTTGACTTAGTATGAAAATTTGGTCGATCTGCCCGGCTGGAAACCATACGTGTTGAGACGCTTACACAGGATCTTATATGCGACATTAAGCAGGGATATGCCTCGCTAGTTCTTAAAAGACATATGAGGGCATACAGAGCTGATAGCCTGCCAGCCATCGACCATGTTTTCATCCACCCACACCTCACCTTGTTGATGATATAATCCATACACCTTACCAAAACATCACCACCATGCTTAAATTTTCAGCTTTTTGACAGCTGATAAACGTCTTCTCTACTCCAAGCACGATGGCTTCATTGACTGGGTCCTCTTCTCTTCCTAAAATTAACTCACCTATTCAGTAGTTTTTCGAAATTCTTCTTAAACACATCCACTAATCGCTGCTCTTCGGTGACCAGAATTCCTTCAGTATTTCGTCATCTTTTCTCGTCGATGATGAGTGCCCTCATACGAGTACCAAAGGCTCTTTTTCAGTGGTGCCTGGTAGACTATGGTGAACCCGGCTCCCACTTTGATGATGCCGCGATACTGTTTGCACAGATTGCTGGCGTTTGTGGATAGTGAATGCAGAATGGAGAGTCTGTCGGTTAACCACTCTCTGGAGGATCTGGCTACTCCAGCTGTACTTAAACTTCCAACAGCGGTGTGCAGCTTTTTCTCATTGAATAGCCGACCTCTGAAGTGATCGACCATCTTGCTGTATGGATTCCTAGTCTTTGAAACTAAGTTCTACGACTTGGTGCAAAATCGAAGAGCCAAAAGCCGTTTCCTTTTGTCGTATCGTTGAAGCTGTGCTTTCTGACTTATCCGCCAAAGATGTTTTCCCTACTAATTTTTGCATCTTAAGCACAGCGCTATTCGCGTTCCGTCAGGGTGGATGATTCCTGCCTTGTTTGTCCTTTATGGATTGGAAAAGTCTGTGAACAAGCTTACATATATTTGCCATTTATCTTGCTCAAAATCAGTTCGCAGTATATAGAGGGTACGTGTCAGAAGTTTTCGCCGCATAAAATGGCCCAATGCCAATTTAAAAACACATTATATAAGTTCTGCTAAAATGTCATCCAGACGTACGAGTACAAAAAACAGAATAATTAGCCAAGTTCTTAATGATCTAAAAATAGTCATAGTTTAATGAGAAAGAATGACCAATTTGTTGCGCTGATTCAGACGGTTAATCACTACGTTCAAGGGGCTGTGCCGCATGACAGGAAAAATAAGATCACCATAACAGCCAATCAATCAGAATCTCAGTACAGAGATCACACGAGATCTGACATTGTTCATAGGAGATACAACTCTGTTTTCTTTTTTTAATTTGGGAACCCGTTCTAAACGAAAAATAAATAAAATATTCGTCAAGTCGCAGCATCATCTTGTTATTGTTCGAATATGCTATTCCTTTCCTAAACAGGTTATTGCACTATTTGTATTGCCAATTTTGTCAGTAATTCACCGAGAAATGGCTTCTAGAAAAGTATATAAAAAGAAAGCAATTTTTGAAAACACCAGCAGTTATAGACTTAGTGTTCTAAAGTGAAGTGAATTACAATATAAAGAACTAGAGATGCGTTTCCTTTTTGCATTAGTTGCTATTTTCGTGGTGTTGACGTATTTCCATGTTACCGCCGAAGATGCAGATGAACAATCAGCTGGAAGAGTGAAGAGGCAATATGGTGGTTATGGTGGTTATGGAGGTGGTGGTTACGGTGGCGGCTACGGTGGCGGCTACGGTGGCGGCGGTTTCGGTGGACGAGGAGGATATGGTGGAGGCGGTTTTGGTGGACGAGGAGGATATGGCGGTGGCGGTTTCGGTGGAGGCGGTTTTGGTGGACACGGAGGATATGGAGGATATGGAGGACATAGAGGACATGGTGGATTTGGCAAATAAATAATGTCAACAATTCCAATGTGATGCCTAGAACTTTCTTATTAAAACAAACGAGAATTACTATTAATAAAATTTCAAGTTGAACTTAGAAAAATGTTGGTTTTTAGGAAGATTGTTGACATCGGAAATATTCGCCAGCTTAAACTTGGATATGGCAGGTTAGGTTGGATTAGGATGGTCCTCGTAGATTTGCACTCAGACCAGTTGTGAGTCTTTTGTTCTATCGCTGAAAGAGCGATGTTATCGGTTGCCCTAGACCAAAAAGATTTCTTTATAAATTTTTCAAAATCATGGATCTTCATAGAGGAGAGATAATTTAGATATCACTAGAGGTAATTGCTTTTGGATTGCATTCTTATGTATTCCAAGGCCACTTGCAGAGGAAGTACCCAGCAGAAATTACTCTTTATCTCCGCAGCTCTGACACAAAACATTGTGAGGAATATTTAAGTGTTGCGCGTGGGTTCCAAAGCAAAGTACAACGTGATAATTTTTGACATTGACTTTATAACAGAAATTATTATTGAAATTATTGCCATTAATACTGGGGGTGCTCAGATAATTTGCACTAAATCCAGAGTCCTTCACCCTAGTGGTTGGAAATACAACCAATCATTGGAAACAAACCCGATTCCACGAAGGACCGTCCATTCTACAATACATTTCCCTCACAGTTTTGACCCCCGAATACAGGCAACTAAAGATACCAGACCGGTCAAAGCGTAAGAGGGGCTTGACCATTCAGCAGCTGGCGGCATGTAAGTTTTAGCTCCATCCTAAGCTCGTCGAAATGGGAAGGGACTTTGCAACTGAAAATGGCCAACCGCTGTTACATTATTTTCATGCCTTCTCCTGCGCTGAAATTGTTTTTTTTAGAGAAAAGGGGACCTGAATTCGACAATCTTAAATCATTTTAAGATGGTGATGGCCTCTCCTACGGAAAATTTCCCTCCCCTCAGTGTCTAGCATGGGGTCGTTAGACCCACCATGGTAGCTATCCGGTCTGTGGATATCTTGAACGGCTGCCCCTGGTTTCGTTCGTTAACTCCTTAATTATCTCTTCACTGCCCTGCGGCCTAACGCTTATAAACGCATCCTATATGATGAATTAAAAATAAAAAATAAAAATTCTTAAACAGAAAATTAATGAAAAAAAATAAAGCGCGTTTCATATGTGTATACAAATGTACACAAATTTATCCTGCAAACGAGAGGGGGGCTATAGTTTTCCACTCACTTTTCAAAGCATTGTACAGCTTTATCTTGTAGGAAGAACGTTGAACAGGTTTTCGATGGGATTCAAGCCGGGTGATTGAAACAACACCCAACGAAGCGGCATTTCCCACTGATTCAAGAATCGATTTGTATTTGAATAGGTCCATAATTCCTTCGATTTCGTGGAATGCTCGTACACCTCCTGCGGAAAAACACGTCCATACCATCAAACTACCACCACCATGTTTAACAGTGGGTGTGCAGAATCTAGGATTTAGTCGTTGGCATTTACACCGTCTGACATGACAAATCCCATCAGAATTAAATAAATTAAACTTAGACTCATGGCTAAAAAGAACTATTTTCCATTTTTCAGGGGTCCAGTTTTGATATTTTCTAGCAAAATTTAGCCTAATATGAAAGAAGAGTTTAGTTTGAATTATGTATATTTAAATGATTTAATTGCACAACCGGTTCTTTAAATGCCTTTTTGTGAGCATCGGTTTCTTGCGCGGCCTATAACTTTGAAGATTATTCTCAATAGCACGTAAACGCACCGTGCTAGCATCAATGTTTAAATTTAGTAATTTTAAAACTTCATTCGAGCTTAATGGTTCGTTGCTTTTTTAATTACACCACAAATGTTTCTATCTATTTGCCTTGTTGTCTTACGCGGCCTACCACCGAAATTTAAATTTCCAACGACACCCGTTACAGGATATGTTTTTATTGGACGTAAAATAATGGATTTACTAATTTTATATTGTTTTAGCTAATGTTGCCAGACAGTCTCCAAATTTAAGCTCTTCAATAATCTTTAGTTTAAAACAGGTGGAGTATCTTTGTCACGACATCGTCAATTACGCATCTAAGTTAGTATAAAACTGATCAAAGTCAAAAAGTTTGTAACATTTTATGCGTGAGCTGACTGGAAAAGTACTGTTAGCTCTTTCCATTTTACATTGGACTACAAAGTTGCCTAGGTTTGGCACAGCTAAATTAGACTATTATTATCTACATATTACTTTCTCAAAAAGCTATAAATTTCAAAAAATACTCTTATGTACATTATTCCATATTCATTTGTTTTTATTTACTGTGAAAGGTCGATTTTGGATGATTGCTTAGGTTTTCCCATGGGGGACCACATGGGAACTCGGTACACCGCGTGCTGTTGACAAACGCCACATGGGCATAGTACCCCGGCGTAGAGAAAAAAAATCCCAGACTATGGTAAGCTAGAATGGATCCTTAAGGTGGCCCTAAACGACGAGCATGCTCGCCGAACATGCTCGTGCTCGCTATATTTTCTCGTGTAGGGGCTGGTTCGCCAGCCGCTCGCTGTTGGCGAAAAATTTCGATTTTTTCGTGCTCGTTGGCTTTGATGTTCGCCGTGTAGGGCCATGTTCGTTAGCAAACCTCATTTTTGCTGTGAATATTGTGTATTAAACATAATGGCAGCAGTAAATAAATAAATCACCATAAGCGCAACCACTTGCGTTTCTTTATCGCACATGTTCACAGTATGAAGAATCAACACGAAATGAATGCTCGCCAAATGTGTTCCTCGTGTAGGGGATAACGCAAACGAGCATGTTCGGCGAGCATGCTCTTCGTTTAGGGCTACCTTTAGGCAGATACAGATGGTATCTTACATACTACTATATATACTATGTACATACCTATATATGTAAATACGTACATAAAGTGCAGTTCACGCAAAATCTGTACGTCATTTGATGATTATTGCAGCGCCCCTAGTGATACTTGTATGTAACGGATTTTTTTGACACAAATTTTTTCAGTAAAGCTTCACTATTGATCCGTTCATTTTTTGTTTTGATTGAAGACATATCGGTAGTTCTGTACGCAACGGAAATTCAAAATCGTAAAATATTAGTGAACAAATTTCTTGAAAATCCTTTGTGGTCGGGATCAAAAGTCGCAAAGGTGCTAAATTTCCGAAAACTACTGTGTGCAGTGTTAGAAAAAGGTATAAAGAAACACTCAGTATCGAAGGAGCTAAAACAAAAAATTGCGAAAACGGGATGTAAAAATTCAGAACTGGTCTCAAAGGTAATAACATCTGTGAAACGTAATCTTGGGTTATCGGACAATGATCGAGCAAAAAAATTTAACACAAGCAAAAGCACAGCAAGACGTATACGTGTGAAAGCAGGTTATAAATCCTATCGTGCAATAAAATACCCCAACCGTTCTGATAAACAAAATTTAATAGCTAAAAAGCGGACTAGGATTCTTTATGAAAAACTTTTAACCAAATTTAGAGGCTGCTTGGTAATGGACGATGAAACGTATGTTAAATTTGATCTTAAGCAGCTATCAGCTATGTTTCGACGAAACGTGGTAATGTCCTTACAAAATTCAAATATATAAAAGTCGATAAATTTGCTAAGAAAGCAATGATTTGGCAGGCGATCTGCAGCTGTGGCCTTAAGAGCAGGGCTTTTGTGAGAACAACCACAATGACATCGGATGTTTACATCAAGGAATGCCTAACAAAACGACTTCTGCTCTTCATACGTAAGCACCATACGGCAGTAACATTTTGGCCTGATTTGGTCAGTTGTATAAAAGAAATAATGTGGAAGTTGTACCCAAAAGCATGAATCCACCTAATTGTCCTCAACTTCGACCAATTCGACAATATTGGGCAATTGTTAAATTTAATTTGCGGATAAATGCAGGAGTTGTCAAAAATGTCAAGTCAATGTTGATAAAATGGAACCATGCTGCAGCAAAATTCCAAAGGTAGGATGTTCAGAAGCTAATGGCGTCCAACAGGAAAAACACCCGAAATTTTATTCACACGAACGAAATATAAGATTTATTTTTATATTAAAAGTAATATAATAGCTCAACAAATAAATTTTAATTTGAGGTATAATTTATTTTCCTCACAGTATTATTTAAAAAGTTATAATAGCATATATGCGTACAGATTTTGCGTGAACCGGACTTTATATTCGTATGCGTATATTGTATTTAGTTTTTTTTGTTTTTTTTTTAAGCCTTTGTTTCATAAGATTTATGAGCTCGCTTCTTCATGAATTTGATTTGATTTTGGTTTTTGGTTTGAAAAATTATCGATAGTAACAACAAAATTATTGTTTTTACTCACCGGAATGGTTAAGGCTCCTTTAACGTAGATGTTAAGTGTTTGTTTTTATATGGATTGGTGTGGTGTGTCTTTCTTTGCATTTTCGTTTTATTTACTTATTTTTTACTGTTTGACAACAATAATACCCTTTGCAAGGACTATGTGGGTATGCTGGATTGCTCCTCTATTTGTGCTGGGTAACTTCAAAGGGATGATCTCATTTATATATTTTTGTTGGTTTATTTGTTGCCTCGGATGCACTTGCTGATTTCTGTGCCCTTGCGATTCTGTTAGGTTAACAGTTGCTGGTGGGTGCATTTGCTTGCGCTATTTCTTTGGCTTCGTAGTCTCTTTGGCTGGTCGGAGCATTTACTAATTCTTGTGCAGTGACCGGTTCGGTTGACTTGTTGTTCTTTTAGAGTTTTTTTTTATTTTTTCTTTTCACTGGCGGGTCCTGCACTCTTTTGCTGGATTTATCACCAAATCCAATTTATCGATATTAATTCATTTTTTTGTTTCTAATTTTTTTCACGTTCGAATTATTTTATTTTTATTGAAATGTTTCTTTCACCACTGGTTTATACTTCGCTTTTTTTCGTGTTTAACAATGATCGCAAAACTTGATGTTGGTTATTTTTGCCTAGTAAATCTTTTTGCGTTCTCTTTAGTTTTTTTTTTTTTTTTTTTCATAATCAAGAACCGAACATCCTTTTATCACCAAGTCCGGGTCAATTACTCAACTGACTATTTTTTTAAGCATTTCCTCGCTTGAAACCACTCTTTGAGGTCAATCAATCAAAAGCAGCCGTGCTCGAAAGACTTTTTTCAGGCAACGAAAATCTCGTGAGATGAATGGTTGCCTAAATACAACATTAAGTCAATTTACACTAAAATTTAGTCTCCCTATTCAATTTTGGATGCCTCCCATGGAGCGAAATAACTACTGATCGAAAACATCTTTCTCTCTCTCTATTCAAATTTCCGAGGAACTCTACACTTGCTCCGGCATTTTAAGAGTAGTCACACCCCTGAGTGTTTAAAAAAAAAAAAATTAAACTCCGTTGTACCTTCTACTCTTAGTATGACTGTCACTTGTGAGGTCATATACCCCCATAGAGCTTTGAAATCGGATGTTTCTTGTAATTTTTTTTTTTTTGTAAAACGACTAAGGGTAAGACAAAAAACATCGATTGGAACGGGATATATTGAAGTTGGAAGTTGCGTTCGGGAGAGGACAGACAAAGGTTATTGTAGCTGCTATCAACAGCTAATGGAGCCTAACCGACGAGTTGAACAATTTCAGAAAGATATTCTTCCTCTTGTAGGATTTCCTTGACCTTGTTCCTAAGTGGCACAAATTCGACAAATTTATTGTCATAGAAAACATCTAGGGCACGCATGTATTTACTACAAGAAATGTGCCAGTTGATGCAGGGGAAATATAAATATTTGCGTTGGGCAAGATTCTTATCCAAAACCGAGAACACCTGTACAATATCGAGTGTAGCAGAAGTGACAGGATTTGGGAAATCACCACCAGAAAGTGATATAGAGATTACAATAGACACGGAATCCTCATATGTTGGGTTGCTCAAACACTTGGCACGTCGTAGAAGGAAGCCAAACGCGTACCCCGGTAGGCTAGGTAACCAGAATCGGTAGACATTTCAACGAGACGTCCTGAAATTTCACGAAGAGCCTCAGTGCAAGGAGAGGTAGTATCAGCCAGCATGGATACGTTGTAACACTTATCAAGGAAGTATTCGGACAAAGTGATACCAGTGTAGATAGAAGCTTCACGAGCAGCATGTTGGAAGTATTAGCAACAAAATCGATATGTTTCATAATAGATTCGGTACACCATCGATTTCAACTGACAACTCGGGGAAATCACGAAGTGTTGTACTTTAACATTTCGTTCTTACGTTCTCCGCAACTGACGTCGTGGTATCCGAATTGGAGTACTTGGACAAGGCTTATGGGATTACGGTTTTATCATAACTAAAAGCCCCGGGAATGGAAGTGTTGTCACCTTGAACACAAGGAAACAACGTATCCAATACACGTCGACCGGTCAGAAGTGGGTGATTAGCAGACAACTTCTCAGCAACTGAACGTGGTTGAACTACAGGTCATATTATTACAGGCCGTATATTCGGTTTCCAAGATAACATTTTCGATATTGTAGTTGTCAACTGGTGCAATATAACAAATTGTACCCTTGGTGCGTGGTCCAAAGATCATCGAATTTTGATCTACGAGGAATTCCTATACAACCGAATGGGTTAGAGCGGGAAAATTAACACCCTTTGTAATATGAATAGACTTGGTCAGCTCGTTGATGTTTTTCAATGGACGTTGGTTACCGACGAAATTGCTGTCCATAATAAAGGGACATAATTCGACTAAAAGTGGCTTACCAGTAAGCAACACTGGATCTCCGACAGTGATACAGTGATGCCAGATGATGGACATGTCACCTTCGAGACGAATTATTTCATCCACCAGCTCGAAGTAGCCGACACGCACCAATTCATATATAGCTGATCCAGATATGCATTCTGCTAGTACGACGGAACCTGGATACCTTCTCCACATCATCGAAGCATTTCAAATTGTATATTGTGATATTGACTTAGCGTTGATTGAATTGAAATTGAAAATTTGAAATTCTGATAGCGGTTTGGCGAAAGGGATCTTTTTTTGTTCTTTTTGTGATTCTACGGGGTCACACAAAACACAAACAGGAAAATTCATAGAAATACAATTTTTAGTTGAAGTTGCAGAAAGGCGACTCTCATCCAAGCCCCTGTGAAAGAGTTCTAAGACCATATTGAATGTTGGCAATCATATGCCGAAAAAGGGGCTACCAGGCGACGTTGTAAGTTTTATTCCCAAAGAAACACTGAAAAACGAACAAGTGCGTTGTGAACTGCATGTGACATTTCTTTGTAGTACACGTACTTTGCACCTTGTCATGCAAAGCAATTAATTAAGTATAAACACTATTTTCTTATTATCCTAGATAGCTAGGCAATGCATCAAACCACACAAACTCCTATATGTATATCAAACCAGAATAAACGTGGCATAATCTTCATTAGGCTAACCAAATGGGGCATACACAGCTGGTCAAAGAAATACATAGATGTGAACCAATATTTCCGCTCAATTTCCATTCGACATCAAATTTCGCTACTTTGGCGATAAGAAAAACTGGAAAATCTTTTGCTATTTCAGTTTCCTATATGACTCTTATAAAGACACCAAGATCGTTAAGGGTATTCATGCAACGTCGTAAAACCATCGTAAACGTTGTCAAAATTTGTAATTTTACGACACGAATTTGGTGTGTAAATGAAGGTGGTAAACGTTGAAAACTTACAATATCCTAATGACATTTAATCTGTCATATTTTAAAACGGAAATCGGTACCACAAATAAATAAATTGGAAAAATGTAGAACGATTTTTATGATAATGACAGAGGAGAGGCATAATTTATACGGCCTACGCCTGTAGTTTTGTACGGGGGCATTCATAGAATGTTTCTATGATCCTAAGACATTTTATCAATTCGTCAACTACAAAAGAAAATCAGACGATTATCCCCCCTCTCTCGTTCGAAAATATATCATCGACTGACCTACATATTATTGCAGTCAACCTCTTCCTACCCGGCTCCATCTATTTCAAGTACCTTCCCAATTTCTTCGATAAGGGTGGGATCAAAAGGTTGAGAGAGAGAGAAGGGCCAATGAAGAAAAGTTACAAAATCTCAATGATGAATTTTTATCCGGTCCAGATGGGCTCCCAGATATATATATCGTCCAATCTTTCGCACCCACTTTCCTCCCTATTTCATCTGTCCGTTACACAAGGGGAATTCCCCCAAGCTTGGAAGACCTCTTTCATAACCCCGGTTCACGAAAAGGGATCAAAGAATGAAGTAACCAACTACCGTCCCATTGCTAAGCTTCCTCACATACCTAAAATGTTCTAAAATCCAGTCAGCACGGATTTCTAAAAGGTAGATCAACTACTACAAACTTAGTTGAATTCGTATCCTTTGCGCTTTCAGCCCTAAAAAATGGCAGCGAAATCGATGTTATTGCTACAGATTTCGCTAAGGCCTTCGATAAAATATCACATCAACTGATCCTTTTCAAATTGTCTTCGCTAGGCTTTGACCCCATATTGTTAAAATGGATACCTTCTTATCTGGAGAACCGTTACTATAGCGTTCGCTTTAGGTCAGCCTTCTACACCCCGGTTTTAACCACTTCTGGTGTCCCACAAGGCATCTAAGTACCTTCTTTTCATTTTAACTATAAACGATCTCGAAAGTATTGTCAAACACTGCTCCGTATCCACATACGCCAATGACACCAAGTTCTCCAAAACTATTTCTTCACCCCAACACTCTATTCTCCTTCATGAAGACCTCGAAAGGTTTTCCAGTTGGTGTCTAAAAAATTGCTTTGAGATTAATGTCTCCAAATGCCAATCTATGACTTTGTCTCGTAAGTCCAATCAATCCCCCGACTTTATTTTCTGCATTGCCAACCTGTACCCCAGGTTTAATCCCTTCGCGACCTTGGAATTTTATACGATAGAGAGTTAAACTTAAGTTCGCATATTGATGAGGTAATCCTTAAAGCCAACTCATCGCTCGGTTTTATCAAACGTTGGTCTAAAGAATTTTGCAACACTTATGTGACAAGGTCACATGGCCGCTCCTTGAATATATAGTATAGTCCCCCTTTCAGCGAATTCATATATCCCGAATCGAGATTTGCTCTTCGTGGACTACCCTGGAGTGACCCATTTATCTTACCTCCCTATAGCGACCGCCTCAAACTTCTTAACCTGAATACCCTCGAAAAACGCAGAGACGTAGCTGACATTCTCTTCATTCATCGACTGTTCTCCGGTTCTATGGACTGCGCTTCCCTTTACAATTCTATGTCCTTCAACACTAACCCTCGTAATTTACGCTGTCCTCGTCTCTTCTATATCCCAACCCACAGCACCTCTTATGGCTCTAACGAACCAATCTCCCGCATGCTTCGTAAGGTCGAATCAAACCTCCCCCTTTTTGATTTTAACCTTCTCTTCTTAAATTTGATCTCCTCCACCATTCCCTTACTACCTAACCCTTAACTCTTGTTATTTTTTAAGTCCTAGTTTTTAAGTTAGTTTAAGCTTGTATTAAGCGAAATAAATGGGGGCATTAGCCCCCACTAAACTAAATTAAATTAAAATTTCTCGTAAAATTACACACTTTTTTTTATAATTTACGCGCGCCTAAGGGGTTAGATACCCTTTTACTGTTGCCACGGCGCGGGCGGAAAGGTAGAAGGAGGAGAAAGGAAAAATGTTTTTTTTGTAGTGGTTTGAAACTCAGGTGTATTTGGTTTCGATATTCGCTCTCCAGGGGTGGGAGTGCGAATAGGACGGAGAGTGTTTTCTTCACTCAGATTCGAAGGTTATAATTCACACTTGTAAGGTTCATACATTATTGCACACTACTGAAAAAATCGCATTTAAATGTGATCCAGCGGATTGACCACCCTATGCAATTTCATGATCGGCTATTCTCTCTTCATTTAGCAAACAGTTTAATAATCGAATGATTATGCTTCGTTAAGACAACATTATTTTACTGTGTAAATGTATTTCAGTTATGTTACTCTCTCATACAAGCTTTGTCATGTTTTTTTTTCAAGTGTCAGTTGTAATAAAGAGTTTGTGCGCGAGACATCGCACTGTTGTGTTTACATTGTTATTTTATTTATTCAAAGGTCTCTACACACTATTTTTTTTTTGTGCTTGAAACTGTACAACAGCCAAATATACATGTCAATGTTATGCCTTCACACGCAGAATTTTTCTGTCTGAGTTCCAGTTACGCAAATGAGAAACTTGGAAAACTTGTCAATGGGTAGATTTCGAACCTTGACCCTTCGAGTGAGAAGCGATTGCTAGTACCACTACACCACGGTCACCTCTGTTTACACAAATTGTAAACTTACCTCGTTACGCGAATACCCTTATTCTGTTTTGATAATGTGCTGCGTGAGATGATATCGACGCAAGTTTAAAGCTAAAATTTAATTGCATTTATATCGGCCATAAAAATAAAATGTTGGATAAATAAAGCGTATAATACAACTATTTATTGGTTCAAAGTGCAATAAATGTTATTTGGAATTTCAAGTTAGATTTAATAAATTAAAATGAAGTTTTAATAACCATATAGCTATCAGGATGGGTCGTAAATAACACTATACAGCAGAAGAAAGAAATCTGGTACAAAAGCTTAGAGAGTAGGACAAAAGCTACAGCTTGATCGCCAAGGTATTAGAACGCTCCGAAAATTTTGTGACAAATGCTGTGAAACCGATCAAGGCTGTGGCAAATCGAAGAAAAGTAATAAAAACTGTTACAACTACAGACCTCCGTTTTCTTGAAAATGATTAGCACTGAAATTGATTAACAATTTAGCGCACGAACATCTCGCAAAAGACTCCAAGATGGCAATCTTCCGAGCTTAGTTGCAAGGAATGCGCCTCTATTGTGGGTAAGAAATTTAGACATTCACAAACAATTTGCTGTAAGCAACCGTCTTTGATGAACAAAGAAAGAAAACGAACGTTTAAACGGAAATATAAGAAACTTCTATAGAAAGTTTAAACAAATGACTGCACAATTTAAACCAACAATTACTATATGCAAAGACGAAAACGGAAACGAAGGAAACGATATTGTTGAAAGATGGAAAATATATTTTGAACAGGCAATGAACATGGAAGAAACCATAGTCCCAGAGACAGAACAATATAACGGCCTTAATAATCCAAACGAAGAAACACAAGAAGCCGAAATACCAACACCAGAAGTCATAAGGAAAACCATCGCTAAACTTAAAAATAACAAGACACCAGGCGAATGCATGATCACGGCTTAATTGTACAAAAACGGTGGAGACTCTATGATCCCAACACTAAATAAACTATTATGTAATATATGGGAAACGGAAGAAATGCCGTCAAAGTGAAAAACGGGTACGACTTGTAGCATTTACAAAAAAGGCGACAAACTCGACTGCAAAACTACAGAGGCATAACCGTATTAGACAGGTTATCAAAAGAGTGATGAATTTATATATGTGAACACAAGCGTTCTCACTTTAGCCTCACACCATCAACTCCTACTACTCACCTCCACGTAGTGATTGTTGATTGCTTAGTACCTCGACTGGAGATGGGTGGCCGTGGCTCAAGTGGTAGTGTGTTGGCTTCCAAATCGGAAGGTTCGGTGTTCGAATCCCAGCCTCGTCCGAAAGACATTCGTTTTTTCAGGCAACTTAATTCACGTTGCCTATAATACAACAACAAGTCCAATTACACTAATAATTTAGTCTCCCCATTAAATGTTGGATGCCACCCATGGAGCGAAATAACCACTGAGCTCAAAAATCTTTCTTTCTCTCTCTGTCCCATTTTCCTAAAAAAACTTAACACGTGCTCAGGCATTTTAAGTGTATTAATACCCACTTGAGTGTTAAGTTCTTTAAAAAAAAAAACCAACCCCTGTGGAAGGTCGTTGTTGCCAAGTGACGAGAGAGGGTGGGGAGAAGTGCAATCTTACTAAGGCACACTCTCCTCTTTCCGGGCTGCAGCGGACGAATTCTAAAGATAGAATAAACGGTTCCAGTTAGGTCGAACTGTGTTATCTCTATATGAGGTCTATAGGGATCTCTCAGGGAGTTTCAGGGAGAAAAGAGTTGGTGGTGGATGAGCCCTCAATAAGGCCCAACTACAGCATTAGCATCCCCGAAGCGGGTTACTGCCCCCGGAATTTAGTTCGCCCCCTTTGACCAAATATTACGGCAGATCCTGGAGAAAACCCAAGAAGTTCAGATCGATACTCACCACCCTTTTATAGATTTTAAAGCCGCATATGACAGCATCTACAGAGACGAGCTACACAAAGTCATGTCTAGTTTTGACATCCCTGTCAAACTCTTCCGCTTACTGCATCAAGTTTGGTAATGACCTAACCGAGACCTTTGATGTCAAAAAATTATTTTGGCAAGGCGACGCGCTGTCATGTGACTTATTTAACATCATACTTGAAAGAATTGTGCAAAATTCACATGCCAGCACACGAGGTATGATCTTTCAAAAGCCTGTTCAACTGCTTGCATACGTCGACGATATTGATATTATTGGTAGAACACAGGGAGCTGTCACTGGTGCGTTTTCGAGTATTGAAACGAAATCTTCGAAAATGGGTTTAGCGGTAAATGGAGGCAAAACAAAGTATATGCTGTCAACAAGAAGGGACACTCAACATCGATGAACCGGACAGGAATGTCACAACTTTGAGGTAGTAACTTTGAAGTGGAAGGGACCTTAACCAACTTTGAGAGCACAACTGAAGGCAGTTATATAACTAGACTGCTCTAATTAGAGAGGCTTTTTGGTTGAAGCCCAAGTCCACCACGAACCGTAGCGTCGCCTAAGTAAGTAAGTAATACCAAATACTTCAAAACTCCCCAAAAATGGAAACAGAAGTATGGCACAAAATATAACAATAAACATCTATGACTTTGAAGAAGTAAACAATTTTAAATACTTAGGAGCATTGATAAACAACAAAAACGAAAATAAAATCACAAAAGATCAGAGGCTCAAAGCCGCCAGCAATTGGTGGGTGGGCCATGTTCAACGTTTACCGGAAGAAAGAAAAGCAAAACGAATAATCACAAGCTTTCTAGAGGGAAATAGAATAAAAGGCAACCCAAAACTTAGATTGATTGACAGAATCGAAGGAGATCTAAACAAAATGGGAATCCAACATTGGAAGAGAAAAGCACAAGATCAAGAAGAATGGAAGATGATCGTGAAAGAGGCCAAAGCTCATAACGAGCTATAGTGCTAATAGGAGAAGATGATGAAGCTACACTAAGGTCAATTTGTTCCCCTTGGACTGTGCACGTAACGTTCGAAGACAAAAAAGAAAGGAATTTCATGAGCATGGGTTGGAAATACAATATAATGGTGTGGGGTTGTTTTTCTTGGTATTGTGTTGGTCCCATTTTTCGAATTTGCGACATCATGAAATATAGGGACATATTGGAAGATATCTTGCTGCCTCACGCTGAGGAAAATATGCCCCTCATATGGCTAGATAATGATCTCAAACACACATCGAGTCTTGTAAAGAACTGGCTTCGATATCAGATAGTGCCCATGGCCAAGTCAATCTCCAGATCTCTCTAAGTTGAGAACTCGTGACATGCGCTGAATTGGGAATTGGTCAATATTTCTCCAATAAAAAGAAATTGTGGGAAGCCATCCAAAAAGACTGGTATTCCATACCCGTATCAATATGTCGCACCTTAGTTAGTAAATACCTCAGCGGATTGAAAAAGTCCTAGCAAATAATGTTGGATATTCTGGGTACTAACATATGTAAAGCTGAGAACCTTTTTTTTTATTGACCATGTACGAAAATAAATTAAAATTCATAAATATATTTAGTTTATTATGAATTTGTAAGATGCGAAATAATTAAAAAAAACCGTAGGACTTTTTGTTCACATCTATCTCAAGCTGTGTATATGTACCAGTACGCACGATGAGTGGGACTTGATTTGCGGCCCGGGTCATCCCCAGACAGATTTATTAAATCTTATTGCAAGCATATTCTTAAAACTAACAATTTCACTTAAAACTAAAGAGTGGGATCGGGTAAAGAAAGTTCGGACGTGAGGCATAGGTGGACATGAGAATGTTCTTGGGGGGAGCGTTTGCTGAGATGGTAGCCGAAGAGAGGCAGAATATCGTTAACTTCACGATGCATTCTAGACATTGGCTCCAGGTGTCCGTTCTGTGAAGATTGAGACGGAAAAGTGGCACAGACCTGCGATTGCCATGCTGTTAAAAGAAATAAGTTCAAGTAAAGAAGGACAATCGATATTACAAACTAAAATTTGATGGATAAAGAGAATGTAGGTAACTTTTCGGCGTGTAGAAAGGAGTTGAAAATTTATAAGTTTCAGCCGGTCAGTGTAAGTTGGTAAGTTTTTGCTATCATCCCAGGGAAAACCATCGTTGAACAGCTTCTATCCGGAGGATGTGAGTTCTGTATAGGATTACAAATCTTAGCTTGCTTATTCGAGAAGAGGCCTAACCAAGGTTATATAAAAATATTTGGTAACGTAAGGATTGGAAAACTTCTTAGATCAGCGCTTGAGGAAGCCAAGGGCAGAGTTGGCTTTTTTTATTATATTATCAATGCGAGAACGGAAATTGAGTTCCTTATCACAGACAACACCTAAATCATGAAACTCGTTCACTAAGAGAACAGGCAGATTAAAAATTATATAGTTATAGCCTGACACTTATTGACGTTAAGCTCAAGAAAATTCTTCTGACACCAAGTACAAAATCTGTCTGGATCTTCCTGCAGTGGTAGGCTGTCTGAGGAAGAGGATATATATCTAAACAGATATGTATGAATTTCGAATGATGCAATCAACATCATTAATGGTCAGAATTAATAATAAGGGACCAAGGTGGCTGCTGCAATTCAAACTCCTAAAACTCAACGGAGTGGAACTGTGTGATTCTGGACAAAAAACTGCATTGGAATCTTAACGTAGCGGAAAGAATCAAAAAGGCATATAATGCTTTTTTTATATGCAAAAGAATAGTAGGAAATATTTGTGGCTTAAAACCTGCTGTGGTGTATTGGCTGTATACGGTGGTGGTAGTATACGATTTACGGAAAATTAGCGGCGGTTCAAAGAATGCAATAATCAGGTCAAATGAAATAGCAATTTTCACAGATGGCTCAAAAACAGATGAAAGAACCGGTTCTGGTATCTTCTCAGAAGACCCAGAACTAAGAGTGTCTATAAGGCTACCGGACGCAAGCAGTGTCTTCCAATCAGAGGTACTGGCTGTCCTCAGGGCGGCTGAGCTACTGCAGATGAGATCGGTATGACAGGACACTGTCTCCTGCGGCAGCACGCAAAGAGACTCAAATTGTCAGATACGAATATCTGTGGTTATCTGCAAGCTGTTGAGGACATAACACACATACTGTGTGAATGCGAGGCAATATCGCGGAATCGAATAAAATTTTTAGAGAAATACTTTTTCGAAATCTTAGAGGAAATAGACGGCACAGTCTTCAAAGCTTTCTTGGCTTTTGCAAGAAAATTGGGTGTTTCATCAGAGCGATTGTTTAGGCTCATGCTATTTGAAGACAAATTCAATTGGTTCCACAGGGACTGCGATGGACCCGTTTTGGTGCCTAGTGTCTGTATGATGGCATATCTATCATACCCCTGTTTAACCTAACCTAGCCTAACCTAAGGTGGCTACCTTGAGGGACACCAGACATAGTAATGTCGTTCATTTAAATAGGATTGAACCCATATTATAAAGTTTATTTGGAAACCAAGAGCCTAATTTTAGAAGGATTATATCAGGAGAAATTATATCAAAAGCTTTGCTGAAATCGGTGGCAATCACATTAACTTCATTTCCAGATTCCAGTGCACATAAAATACTTGATACGAATTCCGTACAGAGAAATTTATTTGGGTAGACTGGTAATAGAAGAAACCGGTGTTGGAATGGGTTTTTAAATAAGTATACCTGAGCTTATGCATACATATATGTCCCAGGCTATAGCTTTGCACTGATGCAAAGAAGAATATTAGTGAAATTCTTTCACATTCATGTATACGAAAACTGAAAGAAAATTCATATCGAAAGATCTTCTATGTTGATGGCGGCTCGGAGAGCGGTTTTGGTGGTACGACAGCGTTGCACATCTGCAGAGATCATGTATTCAATGTTGAGTTTGTAGATCTCCGACAATCAAGGAGTGCGACCAGTGCTCGAGAGATAATTGTTGTAGACATTCGACGATCGATGTACAATGTACATAGAAATTGAAATCCCTGCTACGTTGAGCCCGATTTTCATGAAAATTTAATACTTTGTGAATGAAATGTTGATGGCTATTTTAATCAATATTATCTGGTTTGAAAGGACCAAATGTTGGGGTGACTAGTATCCCCTACTAGTTTACTCGATGGTTTGTGGTTCGACCGAAAAAACAGAAGAGATTTTTCATAAGTCATTAATTCTCTTTGTGTGTACAGGTCTTACTTCGGTGAGGTCAAAATCCAGAAGAACGAATATCGGCAATTATAAAAACGTGACTAAGCGGTTTCCGATCTCAAATATATAGATTTAAAATAAAAAAACTACAGGAATTTTAAGATACGTTCACTGTCTTTGATTTGAAGAGTTTTGATTTAGGATCTTGCGGTTGACAATGACGTGGGTTACGCTACCAAATAAGATCATCATAACATCGAATCAATCAGATATGGTACTTTTTTAAGTACACAGATAACACGAAATCTGACATTGTTGATAGTGGTTACAACTGTGGTTTATATTTATTTTTTTTTAATTTGGGAACCCGTTCTAATTGAAAATTATTAAAATATTCGTCAAGTCGCAGCATCATCTTGTTATTGTCTCGAAGATGTTATTCTTTTACTAAACAAGTTATTGCACTATTGCCAATTGTTCAGTACTTCACCGAAAAATGTACTCTACAAAAGTATATAAAAAGAGAAGAATTTTTGAAAACACCAACAGTTAAAGACTTAGTGTTCTAAAGTGAAGTGAATTACAATATAAAGAACTAGAGATGCGTTTATATTTTGCATTAGTTGCTATTTTCGTGGTGTTGGCGTATTTCCATGTTGCAGCCGAAGATGCTGATGAAGAATCAGTTGGAAGAGTGAAAAGGCAATATGGCAGTTATGGTGGCGGCGGCGGCTACGGTGGAGGCGGCTTAGGCGGAGGCGGCTATGGTGGAGGCGGCTACGGTGGAGGCGGCTACGGTGGAGGCGGCTTAGGCGGCTTAGGCGGCTTAGGCGGCTTAGGCGGAGGCGGCTTAGGCGGAGGCGGCTTAGGTGGACGCGGTTTAGGTGGAGGTGGTTTGGGTGGAGGTGGTTTGGGTGGACTAGGAGGACTTGGTGGACGAGGAGGATATGGAGGATATGGTGGATATGGAGGACATGGAGGACATGGAGGACATGGAATACATGGATATGGTGGATATGGTGGATATGGCAGATAAACAATGTCAACAATTCCATTGCGATGCCTAGAACTTTCTTATTAAAACAAACAAGAAGTACTATTAATAAAGTTTTATATTGGACTTAGAAAATTGTTAGTTTTTGAAGAGATTTTTGTCATTAGAAATTCACCAGCTTAAGTTTGGATATGGTTGGTTAGGTTAAGTTGAGGTGCACTTATAACAGTTGTAAGTCCATTGTTATATCGCTGCCAAAGCATGGGAAAGCAATCTTATAGGTTGTCCTGGAACCGAAAGATTTCTTAATAAATTTTTCAAGATCATTGGCCTTCATTGAGGAGAGATCATTTAGATCTCATAAGTGGTAACTGCCTTTGGATTGCATTCTGATGTGTCCCAGCTCTTGCAGAAAATTGTGAGAAATACTTAATTGCGGCGGGAGTGTTCCAATGACACAGTACCGAATGATAATTTTGTGAGTTTGGAGATATCTCTTCTTCTGAGGCTGATTAGCTCTCTTGTTTATTTACAGCCCAAACTTGTCCTGATGTCTCATATAATAGTTGAGATGAATCTCGATGAGTCTGCTTATCATTTGAAGTTGTCAAACTGCCTACGGATCCGATTCGGCCAATTCATCATCGACGTAGATCTGTGGAAAGTCTATGTGGCAACGGTTTCGCTATATGATATTCGAATTAGAAATCTGATCACTGCTTGTCTGCCTATGAGCATTACAATATTGACTTTGGCTAAACCAAACCACGATTAGGCAACGAGTAGCTGAGTTTTCGGCGGGAAGAAGGTACAGTGCATAGGTAGAATGAATGTATGCAGAGAAAACCGCTGCACCAACATAACCGACCAGTTCGGATTTTAGACCTCAACGTTTACCTACAGTCCTCTTCTACGAGTAAAAGGCAACGATATATTTTTTTTTATTTCACTCTCCAACATTTACTTTAAACCTCAACGTACTATTCATAATAAGGCCTAGACATGTCGCACTCTTCAGAAAGCTCAGAGGAGTGCCACTTAGCTTGTATGCCTGGATTGAGAATTTTCCTAGGACGTTTGCGACCAGAAGTCACTTATTGTTGACAATGAAGTGGAGCCAGCTGCAGATAAAGTCATTTATGTAAAGTTTTTGAAGAGAGTCGATGATTGAGGAGCTCTCAGCGCCACCTTGTAAAAAATTGATTTTTCAATAGGTCGTAAGGGAGAGGGTAATGCTGTCCAAATTTTTCTTTTTGATGGGCATGCTGGTCATTTGACAGTATTCTGTTATTGGGACTACACTTGATGTAGAGATCAAGGATTGTCTAGATCACTACAAAGGGTGACATACTGATAGGCCTTCGGGAGCAGATAGAGTGTATTGCATGCATCGGGTATATATACTACATTAACCTCAGTTCAGACAGTGGGTTTTGAAATAATGGGACTTCAAAATTACCATACTCAGGCAAGATATGACAAGGGCCTAAAGACCGCTATAAGGCTAACACATACACTGGTTGTCAAGATTTCATCGGTGGTCCAGGGTGTCCATTATTAGCTGATGATATTAGCATCACCCATGAGTTTTATCACACTGATGTGGGAATTGTAATTTAATTTTGGGCAGATAAATGCCTTATACGAGTACATACGAGTATATTGATTCCAGACCAGAGGGGGTGAAATATTTCTTACATCGCTTGAGGAAACCTAGACATTTCGTGACATCGAATATGTATGATCGTTTCGATGTAAGTTGTCATTGACACACATATCGAGAATAGAAAGTTTTTCGGTTCAACGATGCAATTGCCATTCACGGATAGTGGCTGGATATTTAAATTTCGATTTAACGACAGCAGACAGCATGTTCTAAATGAGGCATTTACTCACAGATAGTATGTCACAAGTTAACAGGCTTTTCTGTTTAGTTTAATCTACAATTGGAAAGCTTTAAAACAAGCGGGACGAAATCTGGGGAGTTTCGTTCGACTCAGACATACCCAGAGTATTATAAAAATGATGGATGCTTGCGCGAATACAAACATAAATTTGGATTAAGAGACAACACAAACACATAACCAACAATTTGTGAACCAAGCTTCAAGTAAACACTTAGAGCACAAAAGGCTTGATTTTCGAAATCTTACTTATGAGGAATGGCTAAAGCAATACAATCAAATTCGTTCAAAACTCATTAGAATTGGAAAACTTAAAATAGCACAGAATTAAAAAGCCTATATACGAGTAGAACCCACTTAAGTTTAAAAAAACGGAAAATGTTTGAGCAAATCATTTGCAACTCAATTGTCAACAATAAGGTTGATAGTCAGCCATTTTCCACTGTTACACTATCTAGAAATTATCGATCTAGTGGATCTAGTGTTTCGCTGCTCCTGCAAAAGGACTGTTTAGATGTTGTCAAATAATTAAAGATTCCAATCTTGAAGTTTTCTTTATTTTGTAAAGAGAGCGGATGATAATCACCAGTCTATAGTGGGTCGAGCGCAAATGGGTATAAAATACAACGGCCTCTAGCTATCTCTATGTAATTCCATCATTATCGCAACTTCTTTATCTGGGCATCGACTTTTGGTAAAAGTTCAATATTGCTCCTGATATCGTTAGCGATTTATCTGATGTTCCTACGACCGAAAAAAAATTAGTCTTACCAACTCAGAGCGTATTCATTCAGAGCGAATAGTTTCGAAATTTCTCTGAACTTGGGTTAGGAAAAACCTCTATCGAAACTCATGTCATTGATACTAGCAATGCTGAGCCGGTCAAGCAAAGGCATTTTACAATGTCGCCTACAATCCAAGAGACGATGTGTGCTGAATTGGATCGCATGATTGGAAATGATTGAGGAGAGTTCCAGTCCATGGAGTTCACAAATAATTCTGATAAGGAAACCACGTAAAAACCATTTGTGTTTGGGCTTTCGGAAAGTGAACTCACTCTCAAGGAAGGATGCGTATCCGCTTCCACATATAGAGGGCATGCTGAGTCGCCTACAGGATCTTAAAGCCGGGGGGTAATTTCGATTTGGATTATAAGCTACTGCAATGACGCACTTTGTAATCCAATCAGTAACGTCTACCAGAAGATATTCCATTGCACCTTCGCTGGAACTCCGAGGTATTTAATGTGGGAGCGAAGTTCTGTAATACTCGTACACCGCAATGCACCAACCGTGCGTATTGGTATTGGTAACTCTACCATTGCAAATTAGTTTATACCGCCGGGATTTTGTATAGCTGATGTTACACCCCCCTTTTTGCTTTTTCTTCTGGATTAGACCACAGCGACGTTTCAGTAATACAGATAACGTCAACTTTGGACCCAATGAAAATATATTTTACATCCTCCAATTTAAATAGGTAAAACGAAGCTACGTGCATGCAGTTGATAAGCATAGCCTATACGACACCACGTTTGACAACGGACTTAGGTCTATTGACTTTGCGGCGGTTTCCTCATCTCAATATACATAGGGGGACATGGCAGTTTCCGGATTATCAAACGCTAAATAAAATTTAACATTTTGCGATAGACGTAAGGCATGTCTCCAGTATTATGGATGTCCGAACGTTCCGGGCAATCAACATTGACTCGGACCACCACCACGTTTCAGTCAAGGTGCGAATGCGCATTTCCTGAGCTACCCAGCAAAGAAGAACTATTATGAAAAGATCTATCGTAATAAAGCTGCAATCGCAATATCTCTCAGCAACTCCAATGCCGCCGGCATCAAGTACCAAAGACCAGCGGTATCGCTTCCAATAACGAACGAACGAAAACTGCGCAATCGAAGATATTGGGTTGTACTCCAGGAATAAAGTACGGAAGCTTTACTAACAGGTAAAAAGAACGTGTTACGACAAAAAGCCTGTAGAGATGAAGAAGGAAACTTTGTAGTAAATTCATGGTTAGTGCTGAGAATATGAAAAAACTTTTTCTGCAAACTATACAATGGCGAAAAAGCCCAATATCTTGCCTTCAGGCGGAGACATTACTCAACATAGACCATGATAGCCAAAACTTCCGTCCACCTGACCAAAGTGAAGTAAGGATAGCAATATCTATAAATCAGCTCGACCTGACTGCTTCCTGGCCGAGGTATTCAAAGCTGCTGGAAATGACTTTGTGAAGAGCATGCACTAATTTATTTCCCAGATCTGATCAGAGGAGTGTATGCGTGATGAAAGGAAAGAGTATGCCCGATCCAAAAAAAAGGAGACCCCTCAACTGTGGTAACTATAAAGGTATAAGTCTTCTCAATATCGGATACAAGATTTTATCGGCCATATTGTGTGACCATCTGAAATCCTTCGTCAACAACTTGATTGTCGCCTATCGGTACGGTTTTAGACCAGAAAAGTCCACAATCGAAATCTTCACATTCCGTCAGATCCTGGAAAAAACTCAAGAAGCCCAAATCAATATCTACCTTATTTTCAACAATTTTAAGGCCGCATATGACAGTATTTATAGAGACTGGATTATATAGGGCCATTTTTACAATAGTTCGGACATCTCTGCCAAACTCGTCCGTCTATGCAGAATGACGGTAACGACTTAACCATGTCAAAAAAGATTTTAGACGAAGTGACGCGCTGTCATGTGACTTATTTAACATGATCCTTGAAAGAATTGTGGGGAACTCACAAGTAAACACTGGCACAATCTTTCGAAAGTGTGTGCAACTGCTAGCGTACGCCGATGATATCGACATAATTACGTTCGCTAGTATTTAGACGGAATGTGCAAAAATGGGTTCAGCGGTCAATGATGGCGAAACCAATAATATGCTGTCATACACAATATCGATGAATAGGACCGAACGTCACAATCGACAGCTATAATTTCGATGTAGTTAAGGACTTTGTCTACGTTGGATCTGATATGAATTCTACCAATATACCTCAGCTGAAATAATACGAAGAATGGCTTTTGCCAATCGCTGTTTCTTTGGATTACGAACGCAATTGGCTAGTAAGGCTCTACCTCGAGAAACTAATGACCCTCTGGTTAAAACTGCGACCATCCAAGTCCTACTTTATGGCGCTGAAGCCAAAGCTTCGTCAATCGTTTCGAGAGAAAAATTCTTCGAAAAGTATTTGGTCGCGTTTGAGTTTACGGGCTGATACGAGCTGTACAGCGACATCGACCTAGTCAGAAAACTGAGCATCAGTTATCTAAAATGGATATAACAGAGCTAATGGACATACTCTGACCCATAGAGTCTTCGAATCTAACTCAGAGGGAGGACTCAACAGAGGAAGACCTTGCCTTAGGTGGCGCACACAAGTAGAAGGGGACATCAAAATCGATGAATCTCATCAAGGTCGTCCTCATAGTGCTGTTGGACGATCGGTAAGACTGCAATTCAATAAACATTTAGCTGTGAAGAAGCTTTGTAGTAGGTGGATACCACACAAGCTGACCAATTCTCAAAACCAAGATCGTGTGAATTGGTGCAAAGAAATGCTAAAGAAATTCAATCGTGGTACTTCAAGACACAAACTGTTTGAGTATTCCAAGGTGAGCAAAAATCGAGAAAAGTGACACTGGTTCTCGAATCACCTCGAAGAAATGATCGCATGCTTTTTCAGTAAATCAGGTCATGTTGCTGCTGTGCTACTATATAGGGTCAAATAAATGTAAATGCCGATTAGAACACAATAATTTGTGTGCAGGAAGTCATCAGTGAATTGCCTAAAACAATCAAATCACGACGTATGATCCTTCATCATGACAATGCTAGTTCACTCACAGCCCATCAAATAATTCAATTTTGAAGTTTCATACGTCGAATGAATGAGCCATTGTCATATTCTCCTGATTTACCGCCTAATGACTTCCTTTTGTTCCCGTTCATAAGAAATAAAATGTGTGGTCAACGTTTTTCAATGCCAGAAGATGCTTTAGAGGCGTTCAAAATGCGTGTTCATGAAGTGTCGGATTCAGAGTGGAATAAATGTTTCGAAAAATTAATTAAAAAACTTATCGGACAACCTTCGTACTTTCTAGTTCGTATCCGATATATCCGCATTCACCCTTTTCCAAAATTAAGGTTGCTGTCCAATTCGATATTGACGCCCCGAAATCTAGAATACCGGAGTTGTAACTTGAGTTGAATGTGGCCTTCATGTAGCATTCACTTAAATGACTGAAGCTCTGATGACGAATTCACATCCAAATAATCGCAATTTCTTTATATGCAAACACTTTAGAAGGACCCAACGTTTGGTTTATTCTTCATTGCCCAGCCCATCCTAATGCACTGCTTGGATGATTGAAGCGATCAAGGGAATCCGAAAGTCGTTGTTCATTTTGCCCTTGTTAGGATCGCCAATAGCAAAGACATTTGTAGCTTCACAAAATACAGGGTATTACTGTACCATCTGTCACCATCTATAGTTGGCATAAGCCGAGCTTCGAGAATACCGAGATATACAAGTAAGGTTTCCGCTGGATTTCCATCTGCAATCGCCGTTAACTCCATCTTAGGAATTCCTTCGTCCAATTGAACGTACTCGATGCAGACGACCACTATAACCTATAATCTAACTTTATTCACCCCAACCTAAATCCTTAAAGAATATGTCACTCTTTTTAGCATATTACGTTGTATCAGGGGATACGTCGTTTCTCCAAATGATTTCAAAACATCATTATTATTCTATTGTCAATTGTGTAACCATTGTCATATTTATTTGATTTCATTAAGTGGTCGACCACAAGTGTCATCAGTATAGAATTTTTCAAGTCAGGAACCTGGTTTTTCGACAATAAAATCCCCCAAACCACGATCTGAATGTAAGGGGTGCTGATTAGACCTATTTATGAATATCTATGAAGCCTCTTCGCACCATGAATGCTAGACCTAATTAAAATAATCTAACTAGCTTTGCGGCATAGCAAATCGAATAATTTTTTTTTTCGATAAATACAACCACAAGAATAAATCAATTATTGTATCTGGTTCCATTCTAACACAAAAGTTAAAGAAGTAAACTAGTTTCGCCATTTGTTTTTGTTATCTGTTAGTTTTTGTAAACGGGTTAGAGTTGTCAATAGTGCGTGTTTCCCAGTCAGATTATTGCAAAAGGGTTCATTTTTGCAAACGTATATAAAAGACGCCAAATCAAACACACGTCAACAGTTGAATTTTTCAAGTAAAGCAAACAATTAGGAAAAATGAAATTTTTTTTGACAATTGCCGCATTGGTGCTGATCCTGGCGTGCTTCCAAATAAACGCCCAAGAGACTAAAGAATCTGAAGATTCTCTAGTACGAGAGAAACGTCAATTCGGATTTGGACGTGGATTTGGCGGTGGATTCGGACCTGGTGGATTTGGCCCTGGTGGATTTGGCCCTGGTGGATTTGGCCCTGGTGGATTTGGCCCCGGTGGATTTGGCCATGGTGGATATGGCCATGGTGGATTTGGTCATGGTGGATTTGGAGGTTTCCCTGGCGGATTCTATGGATAAATTTATCAACCGATTTGTGATACCGAATTAAAAAAACTTTTTACGATATTGTTAAATTTTTGCTTTTCTGTTTTGGTATTTTGTGACTTAATACTTTCTAGTGGCTTCTAAATCGTCCATTATACACACGCATAAATGTTAATGTATCTCTACGGTGTTTTTATGGTAAGAGGGTTGGTTATGAATTTCAATTCAGTATCTTCGGGTGGATTTTCACCTTTTTCCGACTGCTTCTTGGTCCACTGTATATGCTCCAAGTGTTAGTAGCATGATGTATTCATATCCACGCAAGCCAGAGTTAGCACTTTTGTTAATGAATTAAATTTAAAGGTATCGTTTCTGGATTCTTGCAAATCTGAACTTTCATGGGTTCATTAATCGCTAAAGCGCTAAAGTATTCTACATCGCTGGCTTCATAATTTGCAGTTTGTCCAACATTACTTTAGAACTTTTTGTTCGTCGTCCTGCACTAGATTACCATCAGTACTGAGTTAATGCGCATTACAGATTCAAAAGTGAATTTGGGCTAACCACTAGCAAATCAGCACCAACTTTTGCCAATTTTTCGTGAAGAAGCCATTCAAAGAAAACCGGCATTACTTTAAGTGTTCACAAATTCACGCTGGAAGTAATTTTCATAGAAGTCAAAACACCCCTTTGTCGAAATTTTCCACGACAATTTTATATGTAAATGCGGCTGAATTTCGTTGATACATCGGTCTAGTTGGTCGTGGCCTTGCTGGCACACACATTAGACTTCATATGACCCCATCTTGTTTAAACTACATGTCGCTCACATCCATATCTTGCAATTTAGCCACACAAAATTTGATCATCATGTCACGATAGCGAACACCATTTTTAGAGAAGAATTGTCAATGTTTTGCGTTGAGCGACTTGTTGCAGATTCTAAGTAAGATAAGATTTCAGTTGCCTGAAAAATAGAATATATTTCGAGGCCGACTGGTATTGAATCCCGAACCGTCCGATTGGAAAGCCGATACACTTTGAGTCATGGCCACTCACTTGATTTTCGCTGCAGACGCTGATACTGTCTAATAGACTATCATGCCATCATGATTGCGTATATCATCCCTTGGAAGACAATAGAAAGTTTCCTAACGAGAGAAGCCTATAGCAGTCATTCTCCAAAAAGACATCACGACCTCATCGGTCTTACCGTCATTCCTTTATTGGCCCAGATTTTGATCAAAATAGGCAATTTCTGAGTACGAGAAATCGACTTCGTACTCTCGCAACAACAGTTGCTCTGGTGTCGTTGCATTTGACGGCATATCCATAAGATAAGAGTCAAAACAAGTCCACAGTACATATTGTACCAAAGACCGCTTACTTTTAAACGTAAAATGTCTTTGAGGTTGCAGCCCATGAAGTAATATCAATGAGAGGGGGATTCATCAGTCCACACGCACACAGTAGAGCTAAAGGTGCTGGTAAAGACCCAAAGCAGTCGCGGTAGACCGTTCTTAGGAGTTTGGTCAAATCGCAGAGACCGAATGTCATGACGTTAAACTGAAATAGTCCAAAGGGGTGATGACAGCTGTTTTATGTCGATTCTCGGGTGCCACTGGAATTTGATGGTACGCCCGTTTGAGGTCCAGCGTTGTGAAGAGCTTGCTGCTTGCTAACAGTTGTGTGAAATCCTGAAGGTGGGGAATCGGATACCTGTCTGGCACCGTGATATTGTTAAGTCGGCGATAGTCCCCGCAGGGACGCCAAGTCCAATCTTCCTTTTTAACCATCAGCAAAGGGGACACCCACGCGCTGTCGGATGGTTCGCAGATACCTTGTTGCACCAAAAGATTAAATTCGTTGCGTGCTGCGGCTAACTTGTCTCCTGCGAGTCGTCTGGGTCGTTCAGCAACCGGATGCCCTTGAGTTATTATGTGGTGGCTCACTGAGTGGTCTGGCACAGGTTGGTGGGAATCCCTAGTTAAGTCAGTAAACTCTCTAAGAATATCCGCGCAGACATTAGTGCGGTCCACGATAAAGACTGGTGTTTGTGCTGATCGCCCTGGTGTCACTGCAGCGCTGAGAGTGGTTGTTGTGTCCTCCAGTTGTCGCTTCTTAAGGCTAACAGAGTGCCCATGATGGCAGAGGAAATCGGTGAGTGACTCCGGCGATAACAAACGTCCATGGAAACTCCCGGCGAAGGCCAATGTCCAGTGTTAAATGCTGTGTACCGAATGTGTTGATGGGAACGCCGTTCGCAGCGAAGAGTTTCTGTGAGGTACTCCTGCTGTTGATGTTGGTTGGTCAGGGCGAAACAGACACATAAGCTCCTGTATCGATGAGGAACCAAGTGCCTGATCTGCGATCTTTGATTTGGAGACGTTTCGAAATGAGATTGTTGCCAACGGTCGCCTCCATGCAGGCCGGCGTCCTTAGTTTCCCGGTGTCTTGTTCCAGCTGCACGGAGTCCGGCATTTGCGAGCCTCGGTGCCGAACTTCTGGTGGTAAAAGCAAGGGCCTAGCTTATTCCTGGCGTTGACTTGGCTTGAAGGCGAACACGTAGCATGGTTCCGACTTCTGCTACTGTCGCGGGACAATCTTTCCACCTTCAAGCAAAGCTTTTCAATTGCAGCTCGAAGTTCTTCTATGAGGTTGGCAGATCCTCTCTCTGCAGCGGTGGAATGCGAAACTGCATTGATGTGCGATGTAGATTGGCGAGCTGTTGATCGTGGCGATTGTTGGGCGAAGAGCATCAAATATGCGGTCTGCCTGTTCTGCAATCTCCGATAGATCGTGTATTTTGCTAGCAGCAAGAATACCTCGAACACTTTCTGGAAGCTGTTCCAAAAAGAGAGACCGCAGAACTGTTTCGTTGCAATGTCCGCCGGCAAGGTTTCGCAGTTGTTGTAAAAACACTGTTGGTTTTTCATCGCCCTGGTGCTGGCCTCGGAGTAACCGTCGTAAATGCGTTTCCTGGGAATCGGAGAGCGAGTTAATTATTCTATTTTTTAACGCATCATACGAGTACTTTCCTTGTATTGGGGGATTTTCTACCAAGTCCCTGACCAAACCCAGCGTGTCTGCATCAAGATGTGTTGCAATGAGACGATATTTGGTATCATCCGATGTAATTCGATGGATATCAAAGCGCATTTCCGCCATTGTGAAATACCGTGCTGGGTTGTTCCTCCAGAAGGGCGTTGGCAGTTTGAGTGATGTGATAGAACTCAAATGATTTGCGATTCCATCTATGCTTGGCTGACCGCCATCCCCGCGGGACTCAGCAAGTGACGCTGCGTTGTCATCCTCTTGCTTGGCTTCCGAACTCACTGGAGCTTTATTCGCATTCATTGTTTGTCACGTCGGGGTCACCAATTGTCGCGAGCTGTCACAATTCGTTTGTAAAAATAAATAAATAACACTTGCCACTATTTATACAAAACTCCACTTCTTTATTGTTGTGAAATTTAAAATATATAATTTTAAGGAGAGAAGGTAGCGCAGGTAACAAAGGTCGAAGTCGAAGTGGCAGTTTTTAAAACCAAGGAAAGAAAATCCAGGAAAACGTGCATCTGTCAACCGACCAACCAACAAGAAGTAAGTATTTTCATTGACAGGGCGCGCGTGTGTCGATTGGAGTGCTATACATTTCGTTTTTCAGTTCAGTTCATTGTTTTACTCGGAGATGCCTCGATATTACACATGGTCGAAGAAATGCTTACGCAGAAATCAAATCCAACCAGTAGGTGTATATCGGTGTGTGTTTTCAACTGATGCATTGGGACGAATTTACACAATCCATTCAAAGAACGACGATTGCTTCTACCCTCGGTTGTTTTTGGTTAATGTGCGCGGTTCAACTTCATTTGAGTCATTGCGGGCTGTGGACGGTACGGTGTGTTTAACTTTTCGAGAAGCATGTCAAAAGTTACAATTGCTTGAACACGACAATCACTGGAATCAAACGCTAGACGATGCAATAGCTTATTCGCCTGCGAATAAAGTTCGTACACTTTTCGCTATGATCATTTTGACATGTCAGCCTTCAAACCCACGTCCATTATGGGATACGTACAAAGATGGCTTCGTAGAAGGCATTTTGCATCGCTTTCGAGTCCCGATAAGGAATTTGGAATTGCAAATAAACGATGACATCTACAATGAAGCGTTAGTGCTGATTTAAGATTTGTGTTTGCTTATAAGTGGCAAACTATTGACTGAAATTCATATGCCAGCGCCAAATCGTCACCCTAGAGATGTATTAAATCGTGAATTGGAGCGCGAGCGTGCTTACGATACGACAACTTTACAACAACAAGTACAAACTAATTTTCCACTGTTGAATGAACATCAAAAGTCTGCGTGTGATGAACTGATGAAGGCTATCGATGATGGAAACGATGGACTATTTTTCACTCAGCGGAACTGGGAAAACGTTCTTGATATCATTGATATTAGCAGCAATACGTGCTCAAAGTGGAATTGCGTTAGCTCTCGCATCTACCGGAATACCTGCAACACTGTTGCGAGGTGCAAAAACGGCATATTCAGCACTGAAGCTTCCGTTGAATCTGCAAATCAACGAACATACTGTTTACAACATTTCAAAGCAATCAGCCATGGCATGGTTGAAAAATTGTAAATTAATCATATGGGATAAGTGCACGATGGCGCACAAACTATCATTAGAAGCACTCGATCGAGCATTGAAAGATTTGAGCTACAATAATCGTCGCTTTGGTAGAGTGGTAGAGTTTTCTCCAAAGAACTGCTGAGAATCGGAAATGGACAAACTCCGGTAGATACTTCCAGTGGTTTAATATCGATTCCACCTGCCATTTGCGAATTCATTTACACGAAAGATGAACTCATCACAAATGTATATCCGAACATTGGTCAAAATTATCGTAACTATGATTGGCTGAGCCCACGCGCAATTTCAGCAGCGAAACATATTGATGTCTATGACTCGAATTGGACGATTCAAAATCAAATTCCGGGAGAATTGCGTTCATACAAATCAATCGATCGAATTATGCAGTAGAATTCCTAAACTCTTTGGATTTTCCTGGCGTGCCGCATCATCATTTGCGTCTTAAAGTTGGACCTGTCATAATTATGCTACGAAATCTTCATGCCCCGAAACTCTGCAATGGAACCCAACTGATTGTGATGAAGCTAATGAACAATGTGATAGTGGCTAGGATTTTGAAAGGCCCATCCAAGGGATAGAATGCCTAATTCCGTGGATTCCTTTGACTTCAACCAATTTGCCGTTCCAGTTCAAACGCATTCAGTGAAACTTGCATTTGCGTTGACCATAAACAAGTCACAAGGGCAGTCGCTGGAAGTGAGCGGTATTGATCGGAAAATGACATGCTTTTCACGCGGCAGCTATATGTGGTGTGTTCTCGAGTAGGGAAACCATCCTACTCTTCATTTACGCTCCGGAGCAGCAAACAAAAAATTTTGTTTATCATGCAGCCTTAAATTGAATACAATCATTGTTACATTCTTCTTTTTAGTTTTCAATAAAACGAATACAAATCAATGAAATGAATACTTGATTTTATTATATTTTCGCCATATATTGGACGAGAAAAAATCAGTCGGGTCAGCTAGTTAGTCTATAAAGGCTATTGAGACCTAAGACCTTGTCAAGAAATTGTGAAAAGACTATAATTTTCTCTAATCATAATCATCCTCCAATACTTCGCAGGAAAATGGGCGATATCAAAGCCGAAGCCGATATAGAAGGAGCAATGAGAACTCAACTGCATTGGAGTGTGCAACTACAGGCAGGTGTCCAAAGACACTACTAACTGTAGCGGTTTATTAGTTGTGGCCCATGTCCACCCAAACTCACACCCAGCAGTTGATCACATAAGATCTAAGTCTGGAAGCATTGAAGCATAAATTAATATGAAGTTACAAATGAAATAAAAGAAGGGATCAAACAGTTGAGTTAGAAGTCTAAATAACCAATGTAGGTACGTATATTTCATAAATCTTTCTTCTAAGTATACAAAAAAGAAAAACAAAAATAACACGAGCTTCAGGTTCAAATAAAACAGTTTTGTTTACTTTTACAGCGATACGAGTATATACATATTATCTATCTGCGCGCTGTATATATTCCTAGTCATCTGTACATACTTATGAAATAGAATCTAAGGTAAAACTCAAGATCTCAACTCCATAGGTAGTGACAACGTCCAGTTTGAAACTTACCTTTAAGTGTACTTCACTTTTTCCATTTCTCTCGATGGCATTGAACTTCAAAACTGTTTCAAAGAAGACACATACAAGTATCGGAGATAATTTCTTATAAAATCCAAGTAAATACTTGAGATACTCTTACAATCGTGTGTGCTCTGAACAGATTTCCCCTTTTTGCGATTCCAGAAAAGTAACAATATAAATACACTACGGACCATCCATTTCAGATCAATCTTTTAATGTGTCTCTACTCAATAACATACAGTTACAATGCGTACGCTGGTTATCAGCTTGTTCATTATTCAAGCCATTTGTGCTATTCTTGCCATCGAATCGAGTGACCAAAATGAGAATCAATTGGACGTAGTTCCTTCGAGCACAGAATATGGCATCGATATTGACGTACCTGAACAAGAAATTCTTGCAAATCAGAGACAACCACGACAAGCCTTTTTAAAACGACCATTTGCACCTACCTTTGGATTTCGACCTGGGTTTGGATATGTACCGCCACCACCTGTACCGTATGGAGGCTTTCATTCTCACTTTCCGTACAATCACCATAGAAGAGGATTCTTTGCATAAAAGAGAAATTTAATTTAAGGATAGATTGAAGCTTTGATATAAATGTACTTTAGATACAATAAAACGAAGAAAAGATTTTATTTTCTTGACTTCTGTATAGTGCGTTCTCTTGCTAATCAGGCAGGTGTATTCCAAGTTAAGTATAATTTTGTGTATAGCAGCACTAACAGATTGCTTGTTGCTTTCAAAGCTAAGTTGTTTCGTTTGTTCTGATCTTCCCTTGAAAGTCTCTATTAACTTAGATGAGATTAAGATGTGGGAGGTAGTATAAAGAATCCCAGATCCCAGAACCTATGCTGCCGCAATTTGTTAGGAAAGCGACTACGTCTTTAGGTGGGCTGGCAGCTATGTATGTCCGCCGCTTCAAGGTAGAATTTACCTAGTTCACGTTGACATTGTAGTCGCATAGTATGTGTTCTGCTGTTTCCACATACTCGTTGCACAGTCTTCATGTATTCTCTTGTGCTATGCCCATGGTCATCAAATGTTTTTTCACACGGCAGTGACCTGTGAGGAAGCATGTGGTCACTCGAATCTGACTTCTACTTAGATGTAAGAGTTGTTTTTTTGTGGCATACTCCGGTATACACCGGCTCCAACTCCTTCATTTGTTTTGGATCTGTCTATGTACCATACATGTGAGTCCTTGGCAAATGTTGGTTTTTCCTGTTTCGAGTTAAGACGGTCTGGAAATCTAACCTTAAAGTTGTGCCAGAAGTTATATCTTGGTAAACATTTGTCTATTAGGTGTATTACAAGTAGTACTTCATGAAGAATTGCAGCATGAACTAGTTTGGAGTAGGATTCATCTTCTGTGATGAGCATGTGGCATTTGTCATTGCTTCTTTCATGAGTTCCAGATGAAGTGGTGGGATGTTTATAATAATTTCAAGCACAGCTGTTGGTGCGGATTTTATTACACTAGCTACACAGATATAGACTTGTCTCTGCAATTTGTTGAGTTTGGCCTGTGTTGACCTCTGCGTAGCTTTATGCCACCAAAAGGTAGCTGACATGATGCTATGTCTCGTTATTGCCGTGTACATCCATAGTGTCATTTTCGAATTAAGTCCCAATTTTTTCCAGCTAGACTTTTGCTGGTCCATAGTGAAGTCCTAGACTTGTCGATAGTCTTAGTAAGATGAGTGTTCCGCGTAAGTTTTCCATCCAGTATGATTCCTAGATATTTGACTTCCGCTGAGAACTCTATTGTTTCACCGATGAGAGTGGCATTTCGGAGTCTTTCTCGCCTTCTTCTCTTGGTGATTTTAATAATGGTGCTTTTCATGATTGACTTTGAGGACAAGTTTTGTGTACCATTCAGAAACTAGGTCCAAAGACCTCTGGAGGCGATCCAAGATTGTGTCCTCGAATTTACCTCTGATTAGGATAGCGATGTCATCTACATATCCTTGAGAATGAAAGCTATCATTTCTGAATATAATCAATAGTTCATTAACTACGATGGACCACAGTAATGATGATAGTACTCCTCCCTGGGGGCTTCCTTTCGTAGCTATCATCCTCTATTAACGTAAATACACCGACACCTACTGATTAGTATCTTTCGCAGAATGAAAGAGTCGCATTATTATCAACGAAACCAGTTTATTTCCCTCTTAAAGGTTGGCTAAATATTGCGCTTATATAGATAAGAAATAGAGTAGGGCCAAGTATTGAGCCCTGGGACACACCAGTTTTGATATTGTGACAGTCACTTAAGTGTCCATCTATTTTCAACACTTGTTTCCTATCTGTTAGATAAGATAAAGACCAATTTAGTGTTTTGCATTTTTTTACTATTAAAAAACGATGATCCAAGTAGCAAACACCTTCGTGATATCTAGATGAAGAGTTGCTGTGATTTTTTCTATTATTTAAGCTGTAATGAATATGTAATGAATAGATGTGCATCTTTTGTCGGTTTCATGGGTCTAAATCCAAATTGTTTTACAATAAAAGGATTGCATCTCTCAACAAAGTCAACAATCCGTTCAATCAACAATTAAGTTCAATATAAATGTGCCAGAATCTTCCTCCAACATGTGCGCGTCCACTAGAGATGTTGCAAGAGGTGGCCGTTCCCGTATTGCTCATAATAAGGACGTCCAAAAATTACACAAAAATCAACGTGACAACACTGCACACAATTTGGCATCAGCAACATCTGTTTGCGTTGAATTTTGGTGAAAGACTAGAAGAAGTTCCCTTTTAAAGTGCACACCATTCACAAATCATTGTCTGTGGACAGTCAATTGAGGTTAACTTACTCCCATGTTCTATTAAACCTCGTGCAAGAAAAGGATGATTTCGTATCCAAAACATAATGAGCGACGAAGTCCATTTCGGCTTAAGTGGTTATGAGAATAAATAAAATTTATCCAAGGTAAACAAAGCCCTTAACTACGTCGAAATTATCGACTGTGAAGTTACGTTCATTTTATCGATGTTGTGTATCCCTTCTTGTTGACAGCATATTCTTGGTTTTGCCCTCATTTATGGCTGAACCCATTTTGACAGCTTCCGTTTCAATACTATCGCACGCACCGATGATAGCCCACTGAGTTTTCCCAATTATGTTAAAGAAGTCACATGACAGCTTTTTTGACATCAAAAGTCTCGGTTAAGTCGTTACGGACCAGCGCGCGTTCTCAATCGTCGTTCTACGGAGGCGAACGAGTTTGGCAGTAATGCTAAAACTAGACATGGTTCTATATAGCTCGTCTCCATAAATGCTGTCATATGCGGCCTTAAAATCGACAAAAAAGATGACGGGTATCGATTTGGACTTTTTGAGTTTTTTCCAGGATCTGCCGGAGTGTGAAAATTTGTTCGATTGTGGATATTACTGCTCTAAAACCGCATTAATAGGGACCAATCAGGTTGTTGGGGAAGGATTTCAGACGTTCGCGCAATATGGCAGATAAGATCTTGTATCGGATTTTGGAGAGACTTATGCCTCCATAGTTGGCGCAATTAAGGGAGTCTTCTTCTTTGTGGATCGGGCAAATGGTGTTGAGATTCCGTTCATCAGTCAACACTCTTTTGACGAGATCTGAGAAATGGGTTGGTGCGTGTTCTCCACAAAGCCACTTTCTTCATTCTTTTCAGCTGGACGATAGCTTTGGCTATCTTCATCTAACATAAGTTCAATGGTCTATTCTGATGGCGGGATATTTGACTTCTTCGCAGTTATACAGTCTGCAGAACAAGTTTTTCCATATTCCCAGCACTGACTGTGACTCTAATACGAAGTTTCCTTCTTCATCTTCACAGGCTTCTGTACGGGTTTTCTTGTCTTGACTTGTTCTTTTTAACTGTTGGTAAAACTTCTGTACGTTATTCCCGGAGGGCAATCTATCAATATCTCCGATAGCGCCCTTCTACTACTATTTTTTCTCCTTCTGTAGAAGCCGATGATCTGCCCATCTCTTCTGATCATAGACCACACGAACAGCGCTCGTCCTTCGTTCCAGCACCGCTTTGTAGGATTCTTATTTAGCTGCATGTTTCATTCTTCATCAAACCAGGGATTTATTGGTGGTAGTCGGTTGAAACCCAGCAGATCTATTGCAGCGTCTCCGATGGCATGTTGCCCGCGTTGCCACTGGTCTTTGACTGCCGGCGGCATAGGAGTTGTTGAGAGCTTTCAGCGAAGATTCTGGAGGCCTTTTGCGATTGCAGCTTTTCTACGTTATATCTTCCCTCAGTAGTTGCTCTTTGTTTTGGCGTTTGGGAAATTCGCATTAGCACCTTGGCTGTAACAAGGTGATGATCCAAGTCTATGTTGGCTGCCCGGAGCGTCCTACCAAAGATGTTCCCCTTTCCTATCCTGGCGTAATACTTCGGACATTGCTCATGTGCCTGTTCGAGGAGCTCGTAGAAACATTCTTTGGTGGCGTCGTTCTGGTCTTCCGTAAGGGCATGGGCGCATATTAAGCTTATGTTAGCCAATTTAGCCCTGACTCGATGTGTTAAAATTTCTTCCTTGCCTAAGTCTGCCACGTTTAGCAAATCCGCATCTTAATAAGCACTGTTTCTGTTCCATATAGCAATCACCATAGAATACAGAGTGTCAAAGTTTAAGTTTTCGTCTTGATAGCTGAAGATTCCTGAAGTTATGGCGAACAAAATATTTTATAGGTCTATTTTCACCCCTCCTCCAAGTTATAGGCCGTTAAAATGACGCAAAAATCAAGTTCGTAGCGAAGTGCTTACCTTACCACCAAGTGGAGGTCCCTAGTAACTGCAGGCTAAAATGGCAATGGCATGCCCGGCCAGTAGCATTATAGTGGCCTATGTCTTTATAGGGCTCACAACCCTTTACGGAAGTGATTGAAATATGTGAAGAATCAACTAATGGCCTCGGATAAAATGGACACTCTGTTGGCGACCCTAGCCAACGTTTAAAGGAGAATGACCTTCGGATTTGCAAGTGGAATATCCGGACTGTTCACAAGCCATGTGCAGCCGAAAAATTAACAGCGGTCCTTAACTACTATCACGCAGGTATCACCGTCATCCAGGAAGTGCGATGGTATCGGCCGGACCTAAGTAGGATGAAAAACTGTGATATACAGAGTGTCCCAGTTTAGGTTTTCATCCTGATAACTGAAGATTCCTGAAGTTATGGCAAACAAAAAATTGTATGGTAGGGGAGTCTATTTTCACAGCAACAGCAGTTTCCCGATCAATCGTCACGTAGGTCCCAGAAATAAACAGGCAATGAAGCTGACCCCACTCTCTACAGATGAAAGGAAAAAATAAATGTTTCCCAAGACAAATGTCTTATCCTAGTACCACAATTCTTTAACATAAATTATGCAAGATTTTTTAAATTTTAATAAAGACTTGTTATTTTCATGAATAAATTATTGGTAAACTTAAGAATCAAAGAAATTCAGAATATTGAAACGCAGATAGAATGTTTCGACGAGCATAATTTAAGATAACGGAGACATCTCCCATGAATCCTGTTCAGTTCTACGCGAGTCATACATATGTAATTCTAATTTGAATACTTGCCCCTTCTACCAGCATGGGATTCGAGGCATATCTCAATCGATCGTCGAATACCTACCCTTCTAAACAAGTTGTTTGAGTCGATGGCATAATTTTCAAATTAAAAACAAAAAGAACTGAACCAACCAGGGTGATTGTCAAGAAGTATATAAAAGCGACAGCTTCTCAGAAGCTCCAGCAGTACAAGTCGAGATTTGTGTAACATAGTTACATAGTTGGAACAAGTTCTTTAAAAAACCAAACATGCGCTTCTTCGCAACAATAGCTGCTTTGGCCTTGATTCTGGCCTATTTCCAAGTTATGGCTCAGGAAATAGCTCAAGCAGATGCCCAAGCTGGGGAATCACATAACAGAGTACGTAGGCAATTTGGATTTGGAGGACCAGGATTTGGCGGATATGGCGGAGGATTTGGTGGACCAGGTTTCGGTGGACCAGGATTCGGCGGAGGATATGGTGGATTTGGCCGTGGATTTGGTGGTGGTCGATATGGTTCATTCGGATCAAGCTATGGAAACTATGGTTCCTTCGGAGGCGGCGGCTTTTACGGCTAAAACTATTCTACTGAAATAATAAACAAACGTGATTTAAGGTTAAATTTGAGTTTTGGTTTAACTGAAATGGTTTTGACTTCAAAAATAATTCAAGATTAGATAGGCACGTTAAGCTGTCTCTTCTCCGTAGTCCTTGAGAATTACAGTTCACTTTAGGTGCTTTTAAGGTGTCTGAATATTCACCACTGCAGATGAGGATATGCCTTATTGTATGGCGTCATTGTTAGAAGTTTATCTTACTAGCCGTTGAACGTTTTTGGCAACTATCTGGTATTGAGCTCTCTTACCATGGCCAAGCTTTTACTACCTTTGATATGCATGTTTATAAGAAGACGTTTAAGTCATTGATTTCGCAATGTTAACCTTGAAAGTATTTTCATTACTTTAGAGTTATTTATTTAATATCTGAAGCTTATAAAAAAAAACCGACTTCCTGAAAATCGAAACTGAATAATAGAAAAATATATTCTTTTAATGACTCGTCTTCTAATATGCAATGCTATCCTTCGTTTTCTTCTTACGTTGTTAATACCATAATTTCGTCGCTGAAAACGTCTTAAATGTGCCTAAATATTTTGAGGCTATAGAGCATCCCGTATTCTTGTAACTAAGCCAAAATATAATTCAGATTGCTCTTCTAAGCCCCATTGGAAGGAAGTTCGTAATGTTGTACTACACAAATCGCAAACGAAAATACTGACACGACAACATTACCAACTACAATACATAAACCAACACAGAATGAAAGAGAAGATATATTTTCGTTGGCTGAAGTTGACGAGTACACTGTAGGAAGCGATGCCTTCACTATCAAAACTAAATCTGTGGGATCAGATCATGTTCATGTTGAGTTCAAAAAATCCTTCTTCCTCTTTTAATGCTCTACATCACCATTATAATTATATCCGCTTACCCCTTTGTCTGGAAAACCCTACATGCATTCCATTCTCTTTTTATCTAAAGCCCTCTATTAAAAGCAGCCAAATAAGAGAGCTTATTTAAGGCAGGCGTCTTTTTAATATACTGCCGTCAAGTTTTTGGCACAGACACAGACAAGTTGTTGTTAACTCTAATTATATGTATTTGCATAGTCGATATAACACTACCTGACTTTTCTAAGGCATTCGATTGTCTTTATAGTCCACTCAACGAAGACCAAAAACTGCCAAATAGGGGAAATAATTCGTGTTAATGCGAGTTTTGGCATAGTTGTAAGGAATGGTGTTTTAAACAACATACTAAAAGTACTGATGGGAGGTGGTGAAGCTCCCTGTTTTTAGTTTTTCATAAATAACTCATAAACGGCGGCCCATAGAAAAAAAAATGTTCTTAGACAAAAGTTATCTGAGCTGAGTTTGACGGATTTGGCGCCAAAATCGGCCAGAGCTTGAGAGGTTAAAACGAGTACATCACCATTTAGCGCATCAGATAGGCACAAATGCGACGTATTTAAATCTGTTCGCGTCAAGTTCAGAGTCGCGTAATCTGACAGTATTCGAAGTGATTTCGATGCACTATTCAAACTTCAAGTGGCCTGACGCGAGTGAGAGGAATTACTGATTCTGTACTCACCAAATGGGTTTGCGGACCACCGGGAATTACCGCCATCTGCACGAGATCGAGAGAAGATTCGAGAATGGTTCAATGACCATGCCCCATTTCCAAAGCTGAATTCGCTTATGTCGCTGTCGACGAGCATCCTAGGAAATTCCAAAGTAAACTGCTACCAAGCCCTAGATATTGGAACCAAAACGATGCAAAATTTCATTGGCAGCAAATTCAGTGATATGAAGCAGTCTAAGAAAAATGTGGTTTTGTTACTAGCCAGTATGAGCAGTAGCATTAAAATCAATAGCGAGACAGTTACTGTTAACCGTCTGACAATTTTCCAAAGAACTGTCCTAACGAAAAAGAACTAAGAAGATATTGCAGAGCTATGAACTATGAACTATCTCCATTGCCCATAGCTCTGTTCCTCGAGGGTGAAATCCCTCTACGATGTTTTGCCAGTAGAGAACAAAGCAGCTTTCGACCTCAACCAAAGCACTAATGTGGTAGATGATGGTTTTCTTCTACATCGTATGAAATGAAAACCGTCCTCCAACGTTTCTTGGATTTGCCATCAGTACATGACCTACGTACAGAAACATTACGGTCCAAATTGTATGGTGGTTTTTGATGGTTACGGTGATGTCAACAGCACAAAACGAGCAGAGCAAAAGCGATGAGGTCTGACAAAAACTTCGGTTGACATTAATTGTAATGAAAATATGATCATCACTGTTCAACAGGAACATTTCGTCGCCAATGAAAGGAATAAAACAAGACTGATAAAGCCACACCTGATCCAAAAAATGTCAGACATTTTCAGTGAGCCCTCAACATCACCTGAAGGCCTCATCTATTCTCAACAAAAGACATGCTTCTGCGGCAAGGAGCAGGACTGGGACTTATTGTATATATTGTAAAATGTTTGTGTGGGTACAAATGATAGAACTTATTCTTTTCACTACAAATCCCTTTATTCAGTACAGTTACAATTCACTATTTAATTCTTTCTCTCAGTACAATTCAATTTCTCAACCACTTATACTTTTCTTATCTTTTACTTAAACCACTTAATCACTTCTCCTAATTAACACTTCAAATTACACTTTAGAACTCCTTTGCATACCTTTGGGATGCTGGTATTTATACTCGAATGACATACTTCGAGAACAATCCTCGCCATCCAGCGTCCCATACAATTTCCAATTTGCTAGAAAATTCGATTCCACTCTCCAGTCGAGACTTTGCTAATCCAGTATCGAAATCTTCTAGTCTTCGAGTTTCGACATTTTCTGCTAGATGTCGCTGCTCACATTTAAGTGGTTATCACAATATAGTATTTTTTCTGTAGACAGCGAGAATTCGGCGAGTATGATTCACTTCGCCCTCGTTAACCGCACTATCGACGCTTCCGAAGCGATACTTACGAATTGACATCACGAATCTCCCGATTAGGTTCATATTTTAAGCGCAGAAGGGTAATTGAGCTTTGAGGTTTGAAAAATTTGGCAACCTGGTGGTGTCAATTAATTTGAATTGATAATTTTCTTCAGAACGAGTTTGAAAATATGTATCACATGACAGCGCATCGCCTGTCCTATATCCTTTTCGATTTAGGTGATTTCGATGCGATCTTGAGCACTGTATATTCTTATTCGAATGAGTTTGGCAGAGATACCAAAAGTAGCTCATCAACTTGCCTTGATAGAATGGACAAAGTTGTTGTCGATCATTGTCCACGTTGAATGATTCATTCCAGATAACACATGGGTGTATGCACATGGTAATCTTCCATTCTAAATGTGTTGTAACGAACATAGATACTCGTACACCAAGGAAACACATATAATTCAATATCCTGCCTCGCGCTTCGGCAGCTATGTGCAAGGAAAGTAAGCAAAAAGATGTTTTTCACATAAAATAATTGTATTTTTTGTAAAGTAAGTGAATTGACTACAATTTTTGTTTGTCCGTTTCCTGCATAAACATAAAGATGAGGCGATTTGCCGCCTCTGGATCATACGACGTATAATTGCCCATGAGAGAAGCAATCGTTTCCTAAATTCAAACCGCACACTTTGCAAAGATTTCCCTTGAACTTTATTATAGTCATAGCGAGTGCTATGACGAACGGCAGGCCTATCGGAGTGAGGGGTATTCGTGGAAATAGTAAGTCTTCATCTTTATGAGGTACAATCAGATTGTTCATCAGTTTTTTAACCACTAACTTTGGTTGATTGATGTTTTCGAGTAATATGTGATAATTGACACTCCAATTTTCGAATTCAGAATGTGTGACGGTAATCCGGGAATATCCAGTAATTCACTAATTCACATTGGTTCATCACAGAGTCAATGGATTTGTATGTCACTGTTGCACCTACGATTCTGTTTAGAATGATGTTGTTCATATCGACATTTGTGGCTGCTAGAATGGCTCTTCCGCTCAACCATGCGTGATTTCGATAATTTGTTTGGATGCTGTTGGAAACTTTGTCTACTAATTCTTCTTTTAATTCCACGATGTTGCAGAAATTAGATGGGAAGGTGATTTTTCCTGTTTCTGGATTCCATATAGGTACGGTGCCGTCACAGACCTCGAGTAATTGTCTTGAAAATATATCAGCTTTTGGATCGGTTTGAAGCTGAACTCTCATATTTGTTGTTAAATACATTTTTTTGACTGTGCTCTATAAGCATGCAATTCACCAGCTGGTGTTTAACGAGGTATAACTGGAAGCATTTGCCTGAAGTGGCCGGATAAAAACACCGATGCTCTACCAAAGGGATCCTGATTATTTCGCAAGTCTTTCAATGTACTCTCTAATGCTCCCAATCAATTCTTGTGAGCCATTGTACACTCATTCCAAGCAACGATTTTGCACGCCGCCTGAAGAACCTTTGCAATTCCTGATATTTTCGAAATGTTACATGTTGGCTTTTCTGTGAATTGCATGTTTAGTGACAGTTTAAGAGCAAGAGCAGGATTAAGGAAATTAAGGAAATTTTTCTAGTTTCACCTGAAGCGTACAATCCACCGGATTGGTTGGCCACAGCTTGTATGATGGTATCAAATGCTATCTTTTGTTCTGGAAGAAGTGTGGCTGTATTTTGTTGAATGAACAGCTGTAAGTCATTTCTATTGTATAATTGCACTCGCAGCAGTTTTCCGTAGAATGTTGCATTGATTGACCGATTTGGTACCAATCGCGCTAACAACTTGCGGCACATTGCAAGACAAAGATCATTAATGAAGATTTGCGCTCCTTTGTGTATTTCATCTGTGAAATCCAAGCCATGATTTTTTGTTTCTTGAAACATTCTATAACCTATATCTTCGGCCATGTAGTCTTTATATTTCTCCCACAATTGTATTAGTTGTGACTCAGAAGATTAATAGTGGCGGATGAATCTTCTTGTCCCCATGATCGTCGTTTTCCAATAAATAAAGTGTCACGCACGCTCTCCGATACGTAGTATGTATGTACTGTTCATCCACTGTTCGTAAATGTATAAATGATGTTGGACCACGAACGGTAATCAGAAGCAACCGTATATAAAAGCATTCAGCGTTATTCGGATGTACAGTGTATGTTTTTTTCTAACACCGCGTCTCTACGAGATATTTTCATGAAATCAAAATGTAAAGTGGAGACGGGTAGTTTGCAGGCAAGAAATATTTCAATAAATAAATGTCTGGTTTTTATTCAAGACATCTCTGTAGACATCAACCCAGACATTTTTTTGACAGCGCGTGCCAGTTTGACTTCAGAATGTGAAAAAAACAAAATTTGGCGGATTTCATACACCACAATGCCATCTGTTGTTAAAAAAGAAGAAGAAATCTACATCTGCTCCGCCATTTTTCTACTATAATTTAATGTAATGTATGTTAGTGGCTTTGTGTGAACAAAAAAAAATCCCCCGAATGCAAGCAGTTTACACCTACTCAACCAACTTACACTCAAAAAGGGTCCGCCATCTAACATTTTTTTTTTCAACTAGTACTTATTTCGTGAATGGTAACACTTAGCTCATGTCTGATTTGACAGGTAATTAGTTTTATCCTTCCGGTTAATAATGGAAAATAATTTCATTCAAATGGCTGCCTCGGCTGGCCATGCAGTAGCCTACACGATCGGTCCAATTTTTAAGCACATTATCGATTGTTTGCATATTGTCCTTTAAAGCGTCAATTGTCTCTGGCTTGTCGGCGTAACACTTATCTTTTACGGCACTCCACAAATAATAGTCCAACGGTGTCAAATCGCAGCTCCGAGGTGGCCAAACGACAACAGCTCTGCGGCTGATAATGCGATCTTCAAAAACAGGGCGCAAAACATCGAGTGTAGCTTCGGCTGTGTGGCACGTAGCGCCGTCCTGTTGAAACCAAATGTTGCTAATAACCTGCTCTTCAATTTTTGTGAACAAAAATTCGTTCAACATAGCCCGATAACGATCGCCATTGACTGTAACGGCCACTCCTTGCTCATTTTCGAAGAAAAATGGCCCAATTATACCTCTGGACCAAAATCCGCACCAAACAGTGACTCGTTTTGGGTGTATCGGTTTTTCAATGTATGCGTGCGGGTTTTCTGTGCCCCAAATGCGACAATTTTGCTTGTTTACATACCTGCCAAGATCAAAATGAGCTTCATCTGAAAAGATGATTTTTTTGGCAAAATCGGCATCTTCTCTAAGTCGATCGCAGGCCCACTTAGCGAAGCGTTGTTCAAGCGGAAGGATAAAACTAATTATCTGTCAAATCAGACATGAGCTAAGTGTTACCATTCACGAAATAAGCACTAGTTGAAAGAAAAAACGTTAGATGACGGTTAAAAGAAAAAATGTCAAACGAAATGTCTGAAATTTAGTCTGCATATTTGTGTCTAGTGGAGAGGCGGTGTAAAGCATCTGTTGAAAATATTCCAACTACCTCTTTGCATCTTTTCCTTCTTTCGAAATTATTATGCTTTGCGTTGCAAGTGTAATAAATCCGAATGTCTACATACTCATACATCAAAGTTCTGTAAATGTTGTGTTCGATGGATTTGCTGCTCTGTCCTGTATGTTATGTTCCATCAAGATGGACAGCAAGACAAACGACAGCTGGATCCCTCCCGTGGATTGAAAATCCTAATATACGCCGCACAGCTTCATTGCAGCAGATATATCTGATATTGAGAGGTTCCATCTAAATTACTTGTTGTGAAACGTATTTACAAATGCATTTCATGAACTTTATAGAATTGCAATATCCAACGTTGATATTGTAAGAGAATGACTTGTTTAATTAATCGAAATAAAACGCGCTTTACCCCTTTTCTTTAAAGAACTTTATTTACACTTTAGATAACGCGACCGCTTTCATTCGCTGACTGAAGCCCCATTTACAATGCTCCGAAATCCGGTACGAGGATCGCATTCGGACATCGGACGTCTGTTTACAATGATACGTCAAAAAAACCACTCACAAACAACAAGCCCAAAATGAAAACAACAACAATTTAGCTGTCACACATTGCGAGATGCGAGAGTTTTCCAGATTTTCGAAATTGACTGCGATGTTTGCTGCGAGACTCGCATTATTGTAAACAAACACATTTTTAACAGTTCATGCGCTCTCTTTTTCGAAGAACGTATCGGATCTCGGAGCATTGTAAATGGGGCTTGACACTGACTGACTGCGAATACTCTTTTTCTACCGGTAGTTTTTCACATTGCTTTTTGCTTCCTTCTTTTCGTCTTTCTTTTTGTTTTATTTTTAGATTTTCTACTCTTGTGCTATTTGGCCTGTTACAATACGCGCTTTAAAAGTTTTCGATAAAAGTGGTGAATATGGAACAACCCAACGATTAATGACTTCAATGTTGATCATTGTAGTTGCTTTTCTGTATTTTTCTTTCCTTCTTCGTCGATATAGTCGGTAACCATCATTGCCAGTTATTGTGTTATTGATCACATATGGTGAGTTTGTATTGATTGATCGACATGGTCCGCGTATCATGTTCTTGGCCACAACTTCAAATGACTCATTATCAGTTGTGGGATCTGGCATTTCGGCAGATTTCATCGATTTCATTTGGCATTGTCTTCACAGTAAGCCATATTAGAATGTGCGCAGGTGTCAATCCTTTATTTTGCCACGCCACAGAGTACGAGTACATCCAACATTGTGTTTCTTCGAAAAATGTTGTACAGTGATGAAATCAATCAATGTCTTTAGCTTTTGTTCGAAAGCGCGTGCTATTATGTCGTGGCGATCAGTAGAAGTTTATCCTGAAAGTAGTAACTTCTTTATTTCATCCCATGCTGTATTATATATAAATGTAATGAAAAGATCAGGACGACAATACTCGTATTTCCTTACATACGTAATAGCAACCTGTGTACATATGTCTCGGAGTACCAGTATATATTGCAGGCAATATGGTGATCTTTCCTATGATGGTGTTCATTACTTATCGCGTCTCTCAAATGTATATATTCTTCTGATCTCAGTTTCTTTTGATTAAGCTTTATGAATAGTAGTCATTCTGAGCTAAAGACATTTCAGGACATGACTGTCTTTATTTTCACGTAGCATAAAATTAAGGAGGAAAGAAAGATATGTACCGATGTACGTGGAATGACAATGACTAGGAAATAGAGAGCTCGGCTGGGCATTCCTCAAGCGAGTTGTTAGACTTAAGAAGGAATCACGATATTTCAGAGTACGTCCGAAACTGGGCTTGAAGGTATATATTCATAGCGAGACGGATGTTAAGGTTGAAGGATTGAAGGGGCGGAGTGTTAATGGCGATTTCTATGGAGCACTGATGGTGGAAAAAGCGATAAAACAAAATGAGACACGAGACATTTCGTCGGCGTTCGAGGGTGTCAATTGACTGGGTGAAGTTAGGATCACCTATGAGTTTTATCGCACGGTTTTGAATCCCATCTAGCAGGTGCAGAGGTATTTTATTCGTATCTGACCAGATGTGTGCATTGTTGAGGCTCAGAAGGGGAAAAGTATTTCTTACATCGTTTTAGGAAACCTAGACATTTCGCCGCATTTTTAGCTACGTCGAATATGTGGCCATTCCAACGTAAGTTCTTACTGACATATTTATTTTTATTTATTTATTTATTTTATTTTGTGTACATACATTCACAATAAGAATTCACTTATAAAGTTGTGCAAGGAAAATATTTAGTTATAACTTAAGTTTAATTTTATTAAATTTATTATATGTATTTTAAAAAAGAGTTACGTTAAATTTTATATACTATAACTACATCAATTTTATTATTTACATGGTATTTGATTTTTAAGTGGAAAAATAGGGGGGATTAAAGTTAGTTGTTCTGTTTAAGAAAGTGTTGAAGTTCGCTTTTAAACCGTCGTGCGCTATCTAACTCTCGTAAGTTGCGTGGAAGTGAATTCCATAGACTGATAGCAGCAATAAAGAACTGTCTCTCAGATGTTAGACATGCAAATCGCGGAAGCAGTAAACAAGCAGATCTGTTGGATGCCGGAAACTGGATTTTTTCGTAAAGGTATGTTGGTTGCCTATATTTAAGAATGCTGAAAAGAAGAATGAGCGTGCGAAATTTAATATAGTTTTCGAATGACATGTTCACTAAGATTTTAGCAAGATGTGAAACGTGGTCATATCTTCTGAGACAATTGTGGTATTGAATGCTACTTGTAGCTTCCTTTTGCTCTCGGCGTCGCAATTATAAAAAAATTTCGCATCCATAAATAAGTATGGGAATAACTAAAGCCTTAGCAAGAAGCAGTCTTGTTTTGAATGGTGTAACCTTTTGGACAATCCATAGAGTTCGAAGAACACCATATGTCTTACCTACTATAGAATTTATATGGTTGTTCCATGTTAGTATTCTATTGAAGACTACACCTAGGTTTTTTGAAGAATCAACGAATTCAATATTTGAATCATTCAACATTATATTTGGAAAATATGACAAATCTAATTTAGTTTTAGAAATAATCAAACATTTAGATTTCCCTGGATTGATTACTAAGCCACATTTTAATGACCAATCTAAAATTCGTTGAAGCTCTTCATTTAAATCATTAGCACAATCCTCAATGAGGCCTAACGGACAACTTCGATAAATCTTAATATCATCAGCATAGATGTGTTTCGATGAGTTCAATATCACGGTAGCTATGTCATTTATGTAAACTGAAAATAAGAGAGGCCCTAAAATCGACCCTTGGGGTACACCTTTAGTTAAGGGAAGAAAATCAGATAGAACGCCCTCTAATAACACAGCCTGCTTTCTTTCACTTAGATAAGATGAGATTAGCTTAATTGCACAAGGGGAAACGGAAAAGTAGTGTCTTAATTTCTTGATCAGAATAGAGTGATCTAACATATCAAAAGCCTTAGAGAAGTCTAATAATACTAAAAACGTAATATAATCATTATCCAGTCTATCCCTAATATCTTCAACTACATTTAACAGGGCTGTTGTACAACTATGTTTAGCTCGGAAGCCTGACTGAACTGGAAACAGCAAATTATTATGAATGAGAAACTCATTTAGTTGTTTATGCATGATCCTTTCACATATCTTGGAAAGAAAAGGCAGGATTGCTACGGGTCTAAATTCATCACCGATTGAGTTTTTAGGGATCGGAATTATTTTTGCCAATTTCCATCGTTTCGGAAAAATACCAGTCATTAAAACGGTATTAATGACGTGCGTTATAAATGGTAGAAATGTTGGCAAAATTGCCTTAACAAAAACTGGATGCATCTCATCAAGTCCTATAGCATGTGACTTGACCGACAAAAAGCTTTCTACTATATCGGTATCATCGACCCTATTAAAAGTAAATGACGTTGGAGCTGGAGAGACGGCACCATTAAATAAACAATTTGCAACTGAGGTACTTGAAAGTGGATTTGACAAGAACTTGCGGTTTAGGTCATTGCGATCAATATTGTTAGAGTAAGTTAACTTTTGTTTACCAACTCCTAATTCGCGAATACTATTCCATATTTTCCGACTGTTTAAAGAGGAGCTGAAGCGGTTTGAATAAAATTATTTCACGGACGACACTATTTCGCAAGTTCTTAAAGACTTGATGAAGCTCTTCCACCCGAAAACGTTTCCACCGTCGATACGCCAGATGACGTTCCTTCATCAGCGCTCGAATCTCATTTGTAAACCATACTTTAGTTCTTTCTCTAACAGTTCCTGTTTTGATCGGAACGTACGTATCAAAAAGAAGATTTACGTTTCTATTTATGAAATCGACTTAATCATCTGGTGAGGGCATAGAATAAACAAGGCTCCAAGGAATACAATTAATATGCTGTCCAAGAGAAAGTCGGTCAATATTTTTGAAATCCCTGTACGTATAACTTGCTGTGCCGACAATATCCCCAATATCAAAGTCATACGTAAGAAACATTAAATCATGCTTCGAAAAGGCTGGTGCAGAAATTTGGTCATAGAGCAATACCTTGTCAGTATTATTTACAAAAAACACATCTAAAAGGGTACTGGAGGAACTGGTGAAATGGGTAGGAACTTGACTATTGACTGGTTGTAGGCCAAATGATTGCATATTTTGGGTTAAGAGATCTTCATCCAATAAGTTACTATTGAAGTCGCCACAAATAATTACATTAGTTGAGCAGGTTGACACTACTTCAACTATTTCATAAATAGGCGTCAAATCAATATTTCGATTTGGCCTATACACCACCCCTAAACAAATACTCCTATCACCGCGTATAATGTGTACAAAAAAATACTGAATAGCTGATCCTTTCGGCGACCAACATTTTCGATTACAAAACAAACCATTTCTAACATAAATTGCTACTCCACCACCAGTACGATCACTTCTATCAGCTCGAAAAATACTATAACCTTTCAAAGCATATACGTCATCTTTCACGCCATCAATAAACCAAGTTTCCGACACACAGATTGCGTCAACCTTCGAGTTAACAAAAATATCTCCAAACTCATCTAGTTTTGGGTTTAAGCTTTGTGCATTTAAATGGCAAACTTTAAAACCTTCTCTATAATTACAAAATATTCTTATCATAGGTCGCAATATTCCATCACTACCACCATCACTGGAACTCACCCCACTCTCATTCAAATCTACGAGTATGTTTTAAAAAGAGAAAAATTACGAGAACCAAACAACGCACTCAGGTTACAAGCAAATACCTCTTTTCCATTACAGCAGCAACATTTCATTAAAATAGGCATATGGGATAATTGCAAGCAAAGACAATAAAAAGAAAAAATAAGTAAATAAAAGAAAAAATAAAAATGATTGAAAGAGAAAAAAACTTGCTGATGGATGAACATTTTGAGCTTTGTTGTTGTTTGCATCTTCTTCTTAAGTCTTCTCATAACCTCTTAACAATGGCTTTCATTACTCTTTCGTTCTCTACCAGTATCGTTTCTGCTTCCGAATTCTCCTTCACATAAACGGACCCGGAGTGCGTGTAAACAGAAAACAGCTGTTTACTGCGTTTGAGACGCATAGCTTGCTGGTAAAGGTAGCGGTTTTTCCTAGTAAGGCTTCCATACATGTAGATGTTGTTGTTCTTTTCTGATTCTATGTCAACATCTTGGAGACATAGCTGTCGATGATTTTTGCAAAACAGAGCAACTGCATGCAAGACGGTGTTTCTCTCGTGAGGAGTGCTGAATTTCACAACAATGGGAGAGTCTCTATTCGTTGTGTTGGAATGTCTCCGTCGCTTTTGCTGAGAGCGAAATATGCCTTTCAAAGGCGGAGGCTTGCAGTCGATGAGGTGACAAATGTGATGGAAAATTGTTTTTAAATTTTCACTTGGCAAATTCACGTCTCTCAAAGGCTTCACATCGTTTATGAAGTTCAGTCACTTCCTCTTCGAGGGTCTGCGATTCAGCTATCCGCAATTTCATCTCTTCATGCTGTGTTTGCAGAGTTTGAATGGGTCTTTCAAATGCGTTGACAAGAATCTCAACTTTCTCTTGACGCTCTTTTAAGTTATTAAGAGATGTGTCAACCTCTTTAATATGTGTAGAAAGCCTTTCTTCGATGGAAGAAATGCGTAAAATTAAGTCATTTCGCAGATGATTAATTTCCGTTGAGATAACGTCAGCAGACAGCATTGTGTTTTGGAAGCATTAAATTCCACTCTGTTGTTTGTTCCCCAATTGGTTATGCTGTTAATATCAAAGCTTAGCATACGCTGCCGTTCCCGTTCTACAGCCTACTAGCAGGGACGTGAGTCCGAGAACGAATATGAAAAGCAGAGAGTACTGTCGTCCGCAAAGGAATATATTGGATTAGAAGTGACAGACAAAGATTTTTGATGAAAATTAAAAAGAGTGTCGGAGACAGAAGGGAGCCCTGGGCACACCAGCATTTATTTTGTGGATATCAAACTTGAAACCATGCAAGACAAATTGAATTGAACGTTCCGAAAGGTAGTTTCTAATCCGTTGAAGAAGACAGTCGTCGATCTCAAGTGAACGTATTTTCGACAATAGAGCCTGATGCCAAACTCTCTCAAATGCCTTAGAAATATCAAGTGCACCTAGCCACTACCACTTGTTGGTGAGACATGCCATCAATTCACCAGTGGACTTGTTGCTACGAAAACCGTACTGTCGGTCATTGCGAAGTTTTCGTATTTCGAGATATTTCATGAGCTGAGGATTTGTTAGCGTTTCCAAGAAGGAACGTAAGTGCAATGGGTCTGTAGGAGGAGAGAGAATAAGATTCGCCTTAAAGAAGCGACGCACTCAAGTGTAGTCGGAGACAAAGCACAATCTGGAAGTGTTGAGCAAGCAGATTGGCCTTGTGCAGCAAGCAGATTGGCCTTGTCTAAAGATCTGACATCTGGAATGTCATTGTAAATGACCGGTAGGATGGAGGATGAGGCAGAATTTCTGATTTTTTTAACAAATGACCAGACCAGAATACTTACCAGTGTGAGAGGTTAAAAACAAGTCCAGGGTGTTGGCGGTATGGCTATCAACGTTTGGTATTCGTGTGGGCTCATTTACAAGCTGGGTCAAGTTATTTTCCGCAGCGAAGATCTCAACACACCGTTCTTCGGGTGTTGTCTGTCCATAATGTCGAAGCGAAATAGGATTGTGTATATTGGAATCGCCCCTATTCACGATTTAAGTATGAGGATATAGGGATACCATTCCTTGTATGGAGTCAGACAGCGCATTAAACTCGTTACTGCTCGAAATGCAATCCAATTTGGGATTTATGTAAATAAAGCAGTAGTGGATAATTTGCTTACGGAGACGGAATTTTAACCATATGAACTTGAATTCCGGATTGGAATATGGATTGCATTGTGGTGGAGTTTGTGAAGCTATATCACTATTCACGTAAATGGCGAGACCGCGGTAAGAGAAGAATAGCCGCACTAGTTCGTAGCCAGGTAACTTCAGATCAGAGTGATGAGAGGTGTGGGTGGGGATCTACCTGTGTTTCAGTAAGTGCCAAAACAGCTGGTCTGTACTTACAGACGTAGACGTATGCACTCTGAATTATCTAGTCATAAGCACAAACGAACACTATAACAATTAGATGGCTGTCTCATAGCAAGAGATCATCCGAATTAATTTGTTGTTGTGATGTAACATTTTTTTCCAACGACTCAAAAATATGCCTTCTGATTAAAGTACAGATTTGACAGCGAGCATACAATTGGTCGCTTTCATATCCGGTGAAGTTAAGTTGAAGAAATTTATGTTTGCTGCTGGGAAAAAGAAGCAAAGAACCAGCTATAATGTGAAGTCATGTGAAAACAGGAATTGTAATTTCTGATGTTTTTGAGTGAATGTTTTGAATCATCAGTAATTCGATTTAACAAATTTTTCAGTGGTTCTTTTGGTTGCTCAAGTTCAGGTAGCTTCCCGGGGGTTTCTCCTTTAAATGTCAGTGCTTTGCTGTGTGGACAAACTTTGCCAATTTTTCCGGTTTCAACGAATTTACATGAGGAACGAGTATTATATGGAATACCCGGTTCGTATGAAAAAGTAATTCGGTGATATTAAGCTCGATCATTCAGGTATTGCAACTGTAAAAGTTTTCATTGCTGATCTAATTCTTTTTGGCGTTGTTGAGATAATTATGCTGTTTATCTTCTTCTCGATTCCACTCGTAAGACTTCAAGTCTTTCTTCCCGACGATCTGCCGATTCTTCTGCTCGCCTTTGAGAAGTTCTAACTCTAATACGTTCATGATCATCTAAACGTGGTATGATCTCTGCGATGTTCTGTGATCGCGTTTCGAGGACTGCGGCGGTCTATGTTCGAACGTGGTCGAGGCATTGCAGATGATTAATGAATTAATGATTAATCCTCTTCTTCTTCAATTCGTTCTATGGCCCACAAAAGCACAGTTGATGTCCAACTGTAAAGAAATGACAGACAATCAAATCATTTCCAAAACAACACAAATGAATTGAATGAAATACGACATTCCGTATCAAATTAATTTACATTCCATTCTTCGAAAACAGATAACCAACTCACTTTCCAGATCAAATCACTACCAGCGATTGATTATGCACTTCAATGTGAACGATAACAACAACTTTTCTCTTCTTCTTCAACTCGTAAAACGCGTATTATGGCACGCGAAAACACAGACGACGATCGGCTGGAAAGAAACGAAAGAAATGAAAAACGCGCCTATTCGAATGCAACGTTGTGTCAGCATTTCAAGTCAATCGACCAACTAATCTTCGAGTTTTGTGAATAAAGATTGACAGAAAGATGTGCAAAACTTACTTTTAGAATTAATATCTCATTACAAGAATTACCGGTATTATTAACAAGGTATTCTTTCTATATTTATGAGTATAATTAATAGATATTTATCTATTTACATATGTTTAAATGTATAAGCAAAAATATAAACAAAATGTTCAGAAATTAATACGAACATACTTTACAATTGTTTCTGTTAAGTGGAAAAGATGATATCCGCCAAGTGGCTGGCGCCAGTATTGATACACATTTGTGCCCGTTTTATCGCATTTTCCATGACTTTCCGCAAGATTTCCGGTGATAACTGTTCGCATTCCTGTCGCATATTCTCCTTAAGGGCTGTGATTGTCTGAGGTTAGTTGATATAAACCCGCGACTTCAAGTAGCCCCAAAGGAAGAAATCTGGGATGGTTAAATCGGCCGGTCTTACTGGGCATACCAAATCGCCAAAACGGGAGATTAAGTGACCAGGAAACGTTTCCTTCACAATATCCATTGTGGCTCATGCTGTGTGTACGTCTTACTCAAACCAGATGTTCACCAAGCCCCGCTCATCCGATTCCGGCAATAAGAAGTCGTTTATCATGGCCCTGTAACATTCGCCAGTAACAGTGACCGTATTGCCGATAGCGTCCTCAAAAAAATACGGCCCAATCAAAAATCGCCGCACCACACAGTCGCTTTGAGTGGATGTAATGGCTCTTCGTGCATTACTATGCACGTGGATTTTCAGAAACGATTTTGCTTATTGACGTAACCGCTTAGGTGGAAATGCGCCTCATCATTTATGATGATTTTCGATACAAAATGGTACTCTTCGTTGTTAATATTGAGGATGGCTTTATAGTAACTCACACGCGACTGATGGTCAGGAGGCATTAACTGATGCACTGTTTGCACTTTGCAAGGGGGCACGTGTAAGTTTTTCACTAAAATTCGCTGCAGAGTCCGTCTGCTGATGCCCAATTGCGTGGCCCGTCGTCGGGTTGATGTTTCTTCGTTCTCAGCGACATCGGCAGCCACAGCCGCGACATTCTCGGCCGAACGACCAGTCCGGTGGCGGCCACGCCCTGCATGGTCTCCTGTGGTTCCACTCTGTTCGAGTCGAATAGCTAAGTGCAGGAATGTTTGCCCAGTTGGCGCGACACGATTAGGAAATCGACGTCGAAATTCACGCTGCGCTAACATCACCGACCAATTATTGGTCAAAAACATCGGCACACTTATTCCACGCTCTTGCGTGGTAGAGCGCTCCATTGCTCGGCTGTGTGTATACTGCAGCTGTCTAGTTCACAAATGTCAAATATGATTGACATACGACGCCATTTGCAAAAATTATACCATCTTCCGATAGGGTGATTAATTTTGCGCCACCTTGTATATAAGTAAACACAAGACTGAAATTGTCTAGAAGGAAAACATAAAACGGTATCCATCTCTTACAGAGGAATCGTAGGAGAAATAAAAATTGGAAGGATATTCCATAAGAAAAGGAGGGATAATAGAAACCGATCATTCATGTAAAAATAACTTTTCACCGTTGTATATATTAGGTTTTAAGATAGGTAAAGTTATTGTAATTAAGAAAAAGTCACGCAATGCTGTTATTTATTACTTAAATTGTATTTTGGTTTCAGTGATAGATCTGTTCGAAAGGTTTCTAGTTATTTAGACAATCACAACAAAGAGTTGTTCATAATAGCGATTCTTCCGATTTCCGCGCTATAACTGCAGGCGTACCTCAAGGGTCAATACTTGGCCCAATTTTGTGACTGCCCGGCCATTTAAAAAAAATTAAATTACGAAGCATCAACAAGCCTCGGATGTAGACGGATCTACTTTTGACAACCCACGCAAACGGTTAAAGGACAATGAGCTTCGGATATGCACGTGGAATGTTAGGTCCCTTAATAGACCATGTGCAGCCGAACAGCTAGCGGAGGCCGTGGACTGCTGTAAAGCAGACATAACCACCATCCAAGAAATGCGATGGGATGGGCTGGACAAAAAGAGGATGAAAAACTGCTACATCTACTACGGCGATTGCTATCGACGCGGATGGATGGATGCGGATTTGTTGTCGGAGGTGGACTAAGACAAGAAGTCCTGAGCTTCCGCCATGTGAGCGAGCGCCTCGTAGCAATCCGCATCAGGGCTACATTCGCCAACATTAGCCTTATATGCGCGTATGCCACCGCAGAGGAGAAAGATGACGACACCAAGGATGCCCTCTATGAGCTCCTTAACAAGATCTACGAGCAATGCCCTAGTTATGACATTAAAATTGTCCTCGGTGATTTTAATGCAAAGCTAGGAAGAGAGGGTATCCTTGGTGGAACGATCGGAAAATATAGCCTGCACGACACCACCTACCTCCGATAACGGATTCAGGCTAATCTAATTTACGGCGACTAGTACGCGGTTCCACATCTCGATATACACAAGGGGACTTGGAGAACTCCTGACCAATCAACAGTCAACCATATTGATCACATTGCAATCGACGCAAGACACCCCTCCAGTATTATGGATGTCCGTACGTTCCGAGGCGCTAACATCGACTCGGACCATTACCTGTTGTAGCCAAGGTACGGTTACGGATATCCCAAACTACACCAAGACAAACTAATGCTGTGAGGAAATTCTACGTAAAACGGCTACAATCGCAAGAGATCGCGAAGTCCTTTTCCGATCGAGTGTCTCTTAATATCTTAAGAGGTCCAATACCTCCAGCATCAAGCATCGAAGACCATTGCAAACACTACCAAAACGCCATCAGAAGTGCCGCTTCTGATGTGCTGGGTTTCACTCGTCCACCACAACGAAACCCCTGGTTCGTTGATGAATAAATAATATATATAAAGCGGCGCGGAATAAAAGGACCACAGCTGCTCATGAGCTCTATGAGCGGAAGAGGAGAGACGAACACCGGCTTCTCAGGAGGAAGAAGAAAGAGCATGAGAAGCGTGCGGTAGAGGAAATTGAGAGATGCTACTCCAGGAATGAGGTTCGGAAGTTGTACCAAATGGTAAAAATAACATACCACGGAAACAAACCCCGAACCGAAAGTACATGCTGTCAAGCAGAAAGGACAACCAACACCGACGTCTCGGGCAGAACGCCACCCTCGGTATAACTTTGAGGTAGTTAAGGACTTTGTCTACCTAGGCTCCGCTATAAATACAGACAACGACACCAGAGCTGAGATCAAACGAAGAAGAACTCTTGCCAACCGCTGTTTCTTTGGGCTAAGAAGGAATTTGAGTAGGAAAGCCCTCTCTCGGACAAGAAAAGTGACCCTTTATTAGACCTTAATAATCTCGGTCCTGCTCTATGGCTCAGGGGCATGGACATTATCAAAAATTGATGAGGGTGTTTTTGGTTGCTTGGAGAGAAAAATTCTTCGTGCGATCTTTGGTCCCGTCTTCATTGACAGTGAATGGAGGAGGAGATACAAAAATGAACAGAGACATCGACCTAGCCAGACGAGTGAAGATCCAAAGACTGAGATGGCTGGGTCATGTAGATCGTATGGAAACCAATGTTCCGGTCTGAAAAGTCTTCGAATCCGCTCCCGAGGGACAGCGCAGTAGAGGAAGGCCAAGACTCAGGATGCGCGCGCAAATGGAAGGGGACCTCAGCCAACTTAGCGTGCGAAACTGAAGACAGCTACCTAGGAATCGAGCTAGCTGGAAACGCTTGTTGACTGAGACCCAGGTCCACCACGGGCTGTTGCGCCACTTAAAGTTGTTATTTTGTTGTTAGCACATTACTTATTTCTTTATTGTACTTATTTATTTAATTAAATTTTTTTTTGTTTCTCATATATTGCTTCGATTTATTTGAATTAATAACATTGCTATACGTAACCTTAAAATATGTGCTATAAAGGACACTTTGAAAGTCTTGTTTGATTCTTCAATTAAATAAATTAAATAAATAAAATTGGATTGAATTAGAAATTTAATTTTGTTAAATTACTTTAGCTTGCAAAAGAACAGGATGACCTTACGTTACAACCTCCGGTAGCATAACGCATTTCAAATGTAGTAAGAGATAAATGTATACATATTCATGTTATCGAAAAAAATAAAATATATACGTACGAGTACATACCTTATTTTTGAAGAAATAAAAATTGATGATCCCAACGGCACGCAAGCCGCTCCATACGATACATTTTTCTGGATGCAATTGAACTGTTGAATTTAAGGATTGTCCTCGCTCAAAATAGAGCAATTCTGCTTGTCTACGTAGCCGTTTAACCAGAAATGAGCCTCATCACTGAGCAAAATTGTACGCTACTTTAGCTCCTGCACTAATTGGATCTTATAAATCTGAAAACCAAGATCTTTACGAAGAATTTTCCAAATAGTGGATAGACAAAGGGCAAGTTGCTACCGACGATGACGATTCCATAAATTTGAGTCCTTTTCAACACTAGTTTCCATAGCCGCGATATTTTCTTCCGAACGTATTGTTCTCGTTGTTGTTGTTGTTGTTTGAGTATCTACTAGCGTGAATTGGGTGCGAAACTTTTCAATAACTCGATAAATAGCGTGTTCAGATGGCCGATGATGTTTACAGTAAATTTCACGAAGTCGTCTATAAGTTTGAAAAACAGAGATTAAATTTTGGAAATAGCTTTCAACGATTGCAAATCGTTGTTGTGGCGTCGATCTTTCCATGATGGAATGGTAAACTATACTCAAAATAAATGAAGCTTGGCAAGACTACAGAGATCGATTCGCCTCGACTCCTTCGGAGCTTCTTTGCTCTTGAACTCGCATCAGAACTGACTCTGGTCCTTATTTGGCACTTATATTGACACTTAGGTCTGCTATGAACCCAACTGGAGGTGGTATGACTCTCCAGGTTGCAGCCACCGTCTTCGAAATGCGCCTCGACAGGAAATACTGTAAATCTTTTATTGGCAATATAATAAAATAAAATAAATAAAATCTTAAACGGCAATACTTTCCTCGTAAGTACCAAAGTATGCTAAGCAGTCCGATGACGAAACCGCGAAGTAAAGTGTGACCAGATAGAAATAATAATTTTTCCAATTGTTATGTATTAGCAGCTCTCAAATGGCATCGAGCTGTCAAAATATTCAGTAAGGTTGGCCATTTCATCATGCATAGTTTTATGCTCTCCGAACATGCGGAATTTATTATACTACATTTGTAAATCCGAAACGTCGTGAGTTCGGTAATAATCGTGGTTTCAGTGTGCAGGCAATTCGTCGCACCGTAGAAAAGTTTGAGCGTGAATACACTCTTTGGGATCTTAAGCCACCAACCAAACAGAGACGGGTGCGAAATGAAGAAAACATAGCCGCCCTAGCAGCCAGTATCCTTGAAGACCCAGAAATGTCGATTCGGTGCTGATGAATTGGACATTGCCAGATGTCACCCGCCTTATTTTGCGGTTCTTTATACAAATGTGCTGACGGAAGAATTGACGAACGACCATAAACAATTCTGTAAGTTTGCTAATTGAGCACTGGAAATGTTGGCCAGGGATCCGGATTTTGGCCAGAAAATCATCTTCTCGGACGAGGCCCATTTTTAGCACAGTGGCTATGTTAACAAGCGAAATTGTTATTATTGGAGCGAACACAATCGACAAGTGTTTGGACAAGCATCAATGCATCAATGTTTATGGCATGGTGGCATCATCGGACCTTATTTCTTTCGAAATGATGAAGAATGTTCTCAGGTATATAGCGATGTTAACCGACTTTCTGTGGTCAGAGCTTGACAACATCGATATATGGTATCCGAGCTGGGGTTCCAACAAGATTACCCTACACGACATACAAGCGACGCAACGCTAGAAGTTGTGAAGCAGAAATTTGCCGACTGGGTCATCTCACGGCGAGCGTTAATCAATTGGCCGCCACGATCATGCGATTTGGCACCACTCTATTATTTTCTCTGGGACTACGTCAAGTCCTTAGTCTACGCTAATAACGAGCTCGAAGCCAACACTACATTCTATTACTGGAATAACGCCGCACATAGTATTGGACCGAGTAATCAAAAATTAGACCGACCGCTTGAAGCACTGCCAGCGATGTCGAGACTGCCATTTGAATGGTGTTCCATACTCCACACATAATGGCATGAACGTAGCTTCAAAATAAAGCCAGAATCAATTTTATATCTCACACCGTTGTCGTTTGATTTAAATTTTTTTCCCTATCGTTCTTATCTGGTCAGCCTTTATTTGCTCTGTGAATATCGGGCTCACGCTGACACCATTCTGCAGTTACTCAGCACATTTCTGTGCTAGTTCTCTAGACCCTTTATAATGAAAAGTTTACTCATTTTTCTTCGAAAGAATGATAATATTTATTCAACCCATTGTTTTCTTGCTTTTAACCAAACAGACAAAAAATCACAACAAATTTAAAATGTATGTATTTATGATACATTCAGTGGTTTTTATAATGCTGGATTCTATCATTATTTACGTTCAATTGTGCTCAAGCTCTGAGTAATAATTTGAAAACTCACCAAACGAGTTGATGGAGCCGATTGCATGATTTTCAAAATAACCCAAAAGCCATCACACCCCAGAGTGATCATCAAGAAATATATAAAAGTAATTGATACTCGGGAGTGGAACAGTACAAGTCAAGATTTATCTAGCAGAGGTAGTTAGTACAAAATCTAAGAAAATGCGTTTCTTAACATCAATTGCTGGACTGGCCTTGATTCTGACCTATTTCTGTGTTATGGCTGAGGTACGAGTAGATGCTGGAGCTGAAGAATCATATAACAGAGTTCGGAGGCAATCTGGATTTGGTAGACCAGGAAATGTGGGTGCATCCCGTAAACAAGAAAATATCGGTGGATTAGGTGGTGGACATGCAAGTGGTGGCCATGGAGGTGGTGATTTTGGAGATCATGCTATTGGTGTTGATGATTTTGAAGGCGATTATTTTGGAGATGGTGATTTTGAAGATGGTGATTTTGGAGGTGCTAGCCACGGTCCAAACCTTTCAACCTTTAGATAAAACTGTTCTAGTGGAATAATAAACGAATGTGATTTAAGTTTAAGTTTGTGTTTGTGTTTTGGTTTTACGCCCTTAAATTTATAAGAACATGTATTGAATGAGCTGCCATTGCCTTATGACGGAAGTGACAGCTAACCGATGGAAATTATATACAATTTATAATTCGTGGATTTTGGAAGGAAAGTGTAAACAAATAACACTCTCCAAACTCTTTTAAGCAAGCGTGTGAGCGATGCCCTTGTCATGGCTTTTGAATCATTGAAGGCGACTTTAACGCCGATGTGGGCAAAGTGTGCAGACCGTTAATAAAAAGACTCAGCCCACATGGCAAATTCGCCGACAACGAAATTTAGATGAGGGAAATATGGTAGTTAGTAGCATTAGGTAATATCATCTCAATACAAGAAATGAATGTATCTCAATACGGAGAATGCCCGCAATACGGGGGTTACTACGCGAAATTATTAAATTTAATTAATATTGTCAGTTACTGATGACGTATTGTTCCGCCGTTTGTCTTTGAAGATTACATTGTCATACAGCGCGTGCAATGACTGTTGCACACAACCAATGGATAGCGAAGCTGTGGGTATGAATTTTGTTGGTGAGTTGTTTCCTATTGTTGTAAGGGCATATCGCCTACAACAATTTTATTCGGTAAACCAACTCTGAATTTTTACTTCACAACTGTGCTTAGTAACGTCGCTGTTTATCTCTTTTAAATAATGATTCGGGAATTTAGAGTAGATACTTCCATTATTCGTGGGGTAAAAAGTAATCACTGGCTACGAACTAGTGCCATTATTCTTCTCTCACCGCGGTCTCGCCACTTATGTGCGTAGTGATGCAGCATACCAAACTCCACCACAATGTAGTCCCTGTTCGAATCCGGAATTCAATTTCATATTCCATCTCCGTAAGCAAAATACTACAAAATCCCAAAGGTAGTAAAAGCTTTTGGTCGTTTGCCAAAAATATCAGAAATACTGCCTCATTCTCCATCCTCATTTACAATGACTTTCCAGTTGTCAGCTCTTTAGACAAGGCCAATCTACTTGCTGTACACTTTGCGGCCAGCTCAAAAATTCCAGATTGTGCTTTGTCTCCGTCTACATTTGAGTGCGTCGAATTTTCAATGGGACGAATCTACTTTCGCACTCGTATAGTAGCAAGAGTGCTTAAAGATCTTAGCATACTTAAATCCACTGGTCCAGATGGTATATCTTCCCTTTTTCTGCAGAGGTTTTCTTCCACGCTGGCAAAACCACAGAGTAAGCTTTTTCAACAATCCTACTTTTTAGGACTCTTTCCGAGCAGATAGAAAACAGCATTTGTCCAGCCCGTCCCTAAGAAAGGCGAATTTTCTTCTCCCTCCTCCTACAGACCCATTGCACTTACATCCTTTCTTTTCATAAAATATCTCGAAAAGCTAAAACTTCAATGACCCGCAGTGCGGTTTTCGTAGCAACAAGTCCACTGGTGATTTTATGGCATGCCTCACCGACAAGTGGAAACAAAGTATACATCAATCTAGTGAAAGCAAGGTAGTTGCACTTGATACTTCTAAGTCATTTGATAGAGTTTGGCATCAGGCTCCTTTGTCGAAAATGCGTGCTTTTGAAATCGTGAATACGGGCGATTCCAATATACACAATTCTATTTCGCTTCGACATTATGGGTGTTGTCTACCCGAAGAACGGTGTGTTGAGATCTTCGCTGCGGAAAATAACTTGACCCAGCTTGTAAATGAGCCCACACGAATAGTCATACCGCCAACACCCTGGACTTGTTTTTAACCTATCACACAGGTAAGTATTCTGGTCTGGTCGTTTGTCAAAAAAATCACAAATTCTGCCTCATCCTCCATCCTACCGGTCATTTAGAATGACATTCCAGATGTCAGATCTTTAGACAAGGCCAATCTGCTTGCTGCACAAGGCCAATTTGCTTGCTCAACACTTCCAAATTGTGATTTGTCTCCGACTACAATTGAGTGGGTCGATTCTTCAAGGCGAATCTTATTCTCTCTCCTCCTACGGACCCATTGCACTTACATTCCTTCTTTCCAACGCTAACAAATCGTCAGCTCATTAAATATCTCGAAATACGAAAACTTCGCAATGACCGACAGTACGGTTTTCGTAGCAATAAGTTCACTGGTGAATTGATGGCATGTCTCACCAACAAGTGGAACCAAATTATACATGAATCTAGTGAAAGCAAGGTAGTTGCACTTGATACTTCTAAGGCATTTGATAGAGTTTGGCATCAGGCTCCTTTGTCGAAAATGCGTGCTTTTGGGATCGATGACCTCTTCTTCAATGGATTAGAAACTATCTATCAAGTGGTCTTGGATGTTTTCAAGTCTGATATTCACAAAATAAATGCTGGCGTGCCCCAGGGCTCCGTTTTGTCTCCGACACTCTTTTTAATTTTTATCAATGATCTCTTGTCTGTCACTTGTAATCCAGTATATTCCTTTACGGACGACAGTACTCTCTGCTCTTCATATTTGTTCCCGGACTCACGACCCTGCTCTTCGGCTGTAGAACGGAAACGCCAGCGTATGTTAGGCTCTTTAAATTCTGATACTAACAGCATAACTAATTGGGGAACCACTAACAGAGTGGAATTTAATGCTTCCATAACTCATTACTGTCTGCTGTCGTTAAAGCGAAATTTAATGTAAGCGACGACGTAATGTCTCATGTCTCACTCTGTTTTATCGCTATTTCCACCATCAGTGCTCCATAGAAATCACCAGTAGCACTCCGCTCCTTCAAACTTTTAACCGTAACACTCGTCTCGCTATGAATGCTAATCAGTATACCCTCAAGCCCATTTTCGGACGTACTATAAAATATCGTGATTCGTTCCTAAGCCGTGATACTCGCTTATGGAATGCCCTGCCTGGTTCTTTATTTCCTAGTCACTAAAACCATTTAAAACCAATTTCTGAGAGTGATTTCGATATTAACCGAATATCGGCGAATTTGGCGAGTTCTGTTCCTAGACTGGAAGATTTTGAAGTTGTAAGTGAAGATGAAGTTTACAAATGCACAATGGCTATTAAGTCTGATGCTATCGGTGAGGATGGCGTACCCATACATATTTATTTTACCCCAAATTATAGCTCATCTCACTCACATTATTAACATCTGCATTACCAAAACAACTTTTCTCCAATCTTGGAAAATTGCAAAGGTCCTTCTAAAAGAACAAACAAACAAACACCAATTCCCCCTCTGACTTCAGACCAATAAGTATCCTACCTTGTCTATCGAAAGTCTTTGAAAACATCTTAGAGAAACAAATACTAAGCCATGTGATCATCAACAACTTGCTTTACCCGAAACTACGGCTATGATAAACCCACTTGATGAAATACTGTAAGATTACGATAAGAGTCAAATAAGCCTACTTTGTTTGCTTGATTTCTCGTAGGCTTTTGATAGAGTAAACGACAACATTCTAAGCTGGAAGCTTAAAAACTTGTTCGGTCTCAGTAATAGGGCTATAGAACTTATTGGCAGCTATTTATCATGTAGATTCCAGAGAGTCACTTCTGGCGACAAGTCCTCTTCACTGAAGGTCTTAATTCAAGGTGTTCCACAAGGCTCAATTCTTTGTCCAATACTGTTCTGCATGTTTATCAACAATTTCCCATCAGTCTGTACCCACACCTCTGCACATTTTCATGCAGATGACGTACATAGTGTCTGATTTTTAACGTAAACCACCTGTCATGTAGACTTATGTTTACGGGATGCCCATACCTCCATGGGGGCAAGGGCCGCCTTCTTGAGATACGAATTCGGAACTGTGTTGCCGGTTCCACCTTGCTATGAATCGAGGTCGACCTAAAACCTCTTACTGCTCTTAGGGTCACAGCACCCAGTACTTATTTCAACTCTACATTGAGCCGAAACCCTTCACGTGATTTTGGGTTTAAACCAAAGGTTTAAACCAAGGGGGCCTACCTCTTCAAGTCAGGCCCGGACCTAGATCCGAGGGGTTCCTGACTCCCATGGTACCGTGATATAAGTCCTGGTAGGGACTACCGGTGGTCCAGGCGCCAACAAGACCTATGACCGGCAACTTGTAACTAATCAAATCGTAGCAACCTTGGGTAGCGGCATCTGAAGATGTTTACGATAAGACCAGTTCTTTGCTCTGCCCCCGCTTTTTATTAGACAACTTCATTGATGGGCGAAGACTTGATAATTGGGCGGGGGCCCAACAGATGACAACTCCATCTAGGCAAACCCTTTAGCTAGCTTGATTAACTGGCTCTCTTAGTTAATGAGGATCTTACCCAAATCTCTGCTTGGTCCGTCGCTAATGGGTTACTCCTAAACCCAACAAAATACCAAAATAGCAATATCCAAGAGAAATTTCAATCTCAATATCTTGCCAGACATATGCTTAACTAGTACTAAAATTACACCTGTTGAACATTGCACTAGTCTTGGTTTTATTATTGATCGTAACCTTTCAGGCTATAGTCATACTAACGCAGATATTGGTCGGGTCTATGGGCGTTTACGTAAACTGTGGCTTAGAAGATACGACCATATCTCCGAACACCCTAAAAAGCTACTAAGTTGCACACTCCAACTATTTTTGGAACAATGCAAAAAATTGTATATTTTTACATAAAATTATTAACAACAAATTTCAGTCTTATTTATTTAACAAGCTTACCTGTAACCGTTTCGTAAGAAATCTTTGTATCGCTGCCCATGCTGCCAGGCTGTCAAACTATGGAAGTTACTCCTACCGCGAATCAAATTAATATCTAACCATGCAAACTTTAAAAGTGCAGTCCTCCTTCACTTCTCTTCCTCAACAATCCAACCCTAAGACTCAGCCCTCTTTTTTTCCATGCAATCTCTACCTCATAATAGTATAAGCTAATTTTTTAATTATCTCTGTGTATCGTAGTTTTTAAGTTATTAATGTTAAACCATCCATTTTATAATATTATATCTAAGTGCGAGATATCGATCTTATTGAAAAGGGTCTTTCATTAAACGCTTCCTATCTTTAAATTTAAATAAATCAAAGTGTGTGAGATATCACCGAAATTTTTTATTCGTTTGAAAGGCCTATCGATGTCAATATGTATGGAATATAACATAGTTCAAATGTCCGCCGCGGCTTCTCTAGGTGGCGCGCATCCGAAATGCCCAATTTTCCATTATTCTGGCGCTTAAATCAGGCTGAATTTGAGCGATGGCATGGGTTATATTGGTTTTGAGGGCCGCTGTGATTTGTGTCTTATTAGCATAGATCTGCGACTTCAGAAAGCCCCACAAGAAAAAGTCTAACGGGGTTCAGTTCAGTTCTCGAATCGCTCGTGCAGAATTTCGAATGTGGTGTGATATGTTTTCAGATAGTGTCATCCTGTTGAAACCACATATCGTTGGTGTCCATATCCTCCAATTCAGTCCGAAAGATAATCATCATCGACCTATAGCGCTCGCCGTTGACGGCGATGGCCGTCAAAGAAATATGGTCCCATGTCTCCGCCAGCCCAAAATCTACACCAAACAGTGACTCTTTCGGCATACATTGGACGCTCTTGGATCTCATGTGGATTTTGTATGTTGGCATACCCATTCATTCGGATGATTTTTCGATGAAAATTAGAAACTGCTCCAGAGCCCATTCAGCAAACACCGGTCGTTGTCTATGGTGGTTTACTTTGAGCCCCTGGGTCAGTTGAATTTTGTACGGGTGCATACCCAATGGGGACACAATGAAAAATTCCCCTAGTTGTGGTCTGCGAAAGGACGAGTTCTTGTGAGCGATGCGATATCGACTGCCTCGGATTCTCCTGCACACTCTCACGGACAGTGGCGATGTTTTCGGCAGATCTTGCGTTTCGTCGACGTACGGGTGTTGGTTTATCGTTTACTGAACCAGTGGACTCAAATTTATCCACCACACTGCGAATAGTCCTCTCATTAGGATGATTATGGTGACCGTAAAATGGGCGAAGTGCGCGAAACGTTGCCCGAACAGAACATATTTGTTCGTCCATGGTGATTTGGCAAAACAGACTGAATAAATGACAGCCATTTTGACAACAATATCGCCGCTATCAACTGAAGAAATGAATTCTTGATTCTTGAATTAGTTCTTATCTATATAAATTTCTATTTCTGTCCATTATGTTTTTATACACTTATCTTCCGTGTATCTAAGCATCAATTACATTGTACTTGTATAGTTGTCGTCACGATTGGTAAGAAAGCAACGCAGTAAGATTGTAGTCATTGTCGAAGATCTGAAAGAAACATTTTAGTAGATCACTCCACGTCTGAATCATTTAAAGTGGACAAGACCAGACAAAACTTCCAATTATCTCACCAACATGAAGTGAAGATTGCAATATTAAAAATAAAATCCAATCGACGAATATACGTGACCTTGGCGTCTGAACCGATAATGGTGAGCAATTTCCCGGCACTGTTTGAGAAGCAGACCTGTCACATTATCAGCTGGTTCTCATTTGTAACGCAGCAAATGGCGCATAATTGGCTGATATAAAAGATCTCAACCTCCTCACCAGGGTTCAACAGATAATAAAACTGATCCCACCAAATAAATGTTTCCCAAGGGGATTCCCCTTTCAAATCCTCTTTAAGATAATCCTAGTACCATAATTCCATAACATAAATTCATGTAAAATCTTTCAAAGTTGATTAATGACTTAAACGTCTGTGTTGTGTTGTGTTTTATTGTTTTTATGAATAAATTATTGGCAAACTTCAAAATCAAAGAAATTCCAAATGTTTACACGAGTCACATGTAGAAAGATGACGCAGACATCTCCCATCAATACAATTTAGTTCTGCGCAACGTCTAATTAATTATAATTTGAATATCTGCCCCTTCCACTAACATGCGATTCGGGGCATATATCTCAAATTTCAATCAATCGTCGAATACTAAGTACGAGTACCCTTCTAAACACGTTGGTGGAGTCGATGGCATAATTTCTATAATAATTACAAAAAACAAACCTTACCATTCGAGGGTGTTTGCCAGGAAATATATAAGAGCGATAGGTTCTCAGAGCCAACAGTACAAGTCGAGATTTGTCTAGCATAGTTAGTTGGAACAAGTTCTTAAAATACAAACATGCGCTTCTTCGCAATAATTGCTACTTTAGCCTTTATTCTGGCCTATTTCCAAGTTATGGCTCAGGAAACAGATCAATCAGATGCCCAAGCTGAGGAATCACATAACAGAGTTCGTAGACAATTTGGATTTGGAGGACCAGGATTTGGCGGAGGATTTGGCAGACCAGGTTTCGGCGGAGGATTTGGTAGACCAGGATTCGATGAAGGGTTTAATGGACCAAGATTCGGGGGAGGATTTGGTAGACCAGGATTTGGCGGTGGATTTGGTCGTGGTTTTGGTAGATATGGTCCATACCCTTCTCTCTTTGGATAAAACTGTTCTATATGATAATAAACGAATGTGATCTAAGTTTAGATTTGTGTTTTGGTTTTGCTCCCTTTAACTTATTGAAAGATCTACCTTAAGTTAGGAAACAAATTCCGTGGTAAGATGGTGATTGAAAATCCTGGAAAGATTCACAGGATGTAAAAAATAGCACATAATCGTTGAGCTCAAGGCAATCGAAGAGTCAGTCGATGAGAACAACATCTGACATTTCTATAAGAAAGTCAGACAGTTGGTAGCTGATTTCAAGGAAATAACATTAACAAGAAAGACAACCTAGTCACTAAATATGCAGAATCTTGAGAACGTGAATTCGCTCACTCCCACTCAACAAAGAATAAGTAGGTTGGCACAGCAATTAAAATCTGAACAGCGATCCTATGAAGATACGATTCTATCCAACTTAATGTGAACGCGTGAATCCTTTTTGCGTCAGATTAATCATCAAGTATTTATGTGATTTTCAGTCCTGCTAGTCAACTATTTACTTCATGAAGACCGAATTCGAAAGCATCCATCGTCTAGAGCTCATCAAAATGGACCCAGCAATATCGTATATGGCTAAAAACCATGCGATGCAATTCGAAAGCAGCATCTTCGAACTATTCCAAACGTATACTCTTCAGGAAGCTGTAAAACGAAAGGCACATTATCGGTCGAGTTCCATAGTGCCATCTTCTACTCCAGTCAATAGGATCATAGTCTGCAGCCTTTCTTTAGAAAACAAAACGTCTACCTTCTATCAGACATCCATGATCCAAGGAATAGTGGAGCAAGCCCTAGAATTCCAGATCGATTATACGAAATATGGCTAGCACCGCACTTCATTGCGGCTTGACAGCCAGTGAAGCTCATCGGCAGATATTCGAGCTATAATATAATTTTACTAGGATAATGTTCCTTATCATTCTTCAAAAATCCTGCATTGACTACTTTAACACAGCCTACAATGCTTTTAGTTGTGGCATCACCTGTGTGGAAGTCAACTGTTGTAAATTTTCTCCATCATCATCATGGGCACGGATACTCTTCTGTACGTAAGAGTCAAATTTAAATACTTGCAGAATCAACGTCTTTAATGTCAATGTGGTAGCTATAATACTGCAGGATGCAATCATAATTTTAGTTTTAAATGCATTTTATTTTCTTAATCATTAACTCTTACATACTAACAAAAAATGCTTAAATGATAGCTTAAAATTATTTAACAATCCTATACTAACTTACTGGCCCCACACAGCTACTCTAAATTCTTATATCTATGTCTTTCGACTTTATTTACATTTTATTTAGAAATATTCATTTTGTTTACTTAAGGCTACGAAGAAAATTGTTAACAAAAAACTTAGCATATGGACATAATTTCTTATTTTTATAAAAACTTAATATCTAACTTAAAATAAACCTTATTCTACCTAACCTAGATACACAATACAACATACACACACCTAGACATATACCATTGTATATATCAATAAATGTATATATTTCTTAAATGCTAACCTAAAAACCTATGTAAGCTGGCCATCGGTATTTACAGAGCAAATAGATTGGTCAGCTCTGCCTCATTAGTGAGGCTGGTCCGTAATTGACGGAAACGACGACAAACATCTTCTCCATCATTCAACCACCAGAAATGCTGGTGCTGCCGAACGACATCCTTCTTAACGTGATTCCCCACTGCCCTACTGAACCTGAGACGATCCACACTGCCGTGTGCGACGTCTCTCTTGTAGTTGAGTCACCTGTCCCCAGCTGTCCGAGCGACATGGAAGATTAACGGGATCGCTGATCTATCCTGGATCAACCCTATCTGATCAAAGTAGAGGAATGCTTCCGGTGGAACGAAGCCGTCAGAGAGCACACTCTCGTGGTAAAGGTAATTGGGGTAGTAAGCCTCAGATATCAGGTTATTCGTCGAGGTCATTGCTCTGTGCCTTCGAGTCAGCTTAATTACGAAGTTGTCCACTCATATTAGGTTCGCCCTGTTGTGAAGGACCTCATTAGGATACAATTTTTTGTACTCCGACTCTGGTGTTCTGTACAAGCGAAGTCAAGCCCTAAGGCAAGCCCTCTTAAACTCCCGAATCTTTTCCATTAAGCTTGCTCGTACATTGAACCACACGGGACAACCAAATACCAGCATGGGCCTAATAAGGGCCATCTAGCATATTACCTTTATGCTCGCATCGAGTTGGCTGCTATAAAACAGCCTCTTTGTAAGGGCAAAAGCGCCTTTAGCTCTAGCCAGAGCAGCATCTACATTTTTGTTAAAATACAGAAACTGATCTAGCCAGATTCCAAGGTATCTGACTACATTTCAACAGGCAAGAGGCTGTCCATTCTGTCCAATGATGGAGATCTTTCGCCAATTTTTTCTGGTATCTCTAGAGGCTCCTGACAACGGCGTCGTAAAGAGAATGGTTTCCGACTTCTGAAAGTTGATTTTCAACTTCCAGTCATCGCAAAATCGTCTTATCTTATCGAAGTCACGCTGCAAGAGAGTATTAATAACCTCGATTTTTGGACCTATTCTGTACGCTACCAAATCGTCTGCGTACGCAATAGTATGGGAAAGTGAACCTATCAAGTCGCTTGTATAAATGTTGAATAGGATCGGCGAATTGACCGCGCCTTTATTGATATTCGGAACTAGACTTATCGACCGGAGATTCGCCGGACTGGATATATTCTTTCCCTCTTTGGGGATAGGTTAAACTACCGCCGTTTTCCAATGCGCTGGATAATGTGCATTATTCATTCCATTATTAAACAGGGTAGTGTAAATGTCCACCGGTTCTAGAGGAAGATGTCGAAGCACGATGTTCGGAATACCATCGGTCCCCACTGATTTCTTAACTCTGATTGTGTCGAAGATCTCATGGAGTCCTTCCTTCGAAATGAACGGGGGCAGGTCACCCAAGCAAGATGCAATCATTCAGATGGCTACATTGCCAACAATCGGTTTGCCAGAGCAAAGTCAATATCCTTTACTGCAGATGGAGTGATACTAATACTTTTCTCTTTCTTCACCAAACGTAGAAGTATAATACAGAAGCAGTATACGGGATTCTTATATCGTAGAAAGTCATTAAGTTTAATTCCTTCCTTTATAACCAGCCTATAAATGCCTCCCGTGGTGTTATAATGAAACGATCGGTTAACTTAGTGGGAAAATCGGACCTTTACTTCATGATACATTTACGACCCGGCTGTGTTAAAGTTTATTTTGTTTTTTTGTTGGGCACTCCAAGTCGGTTGAGATCTCCTTCTACTTGTGCTGGCCGCCTTAGGTGAGGTATTCCTCTGATGCGTTGTCCCTCCGGGTTAAATTCGAAAACTGTGCGGGTCGGAGCACTGTATATATATCTCAGACAACTGATCTGCAGTTTTCTGACTAGGTCGACGACGCTGCACAGCTCGTATAATGCTTAGAGTTCGTCATTGATTCTTCTCCTCCAAAGTCCATGCGGTGTTGTTGGCAGAATTTTTACCAGAGCCACGGTAGACAAAGTCATTCACTAGCTCGAAATTATAGCTGTCGATTGTGAAATTCTGTCCAATTCGTCGATGTTATGTGTTCCTTCTTATTGACCGCATATACTTATTTTTGCCCTCATTTACCGCTGAATCCATTTTGACAACTTCCGTTTCAAAGCCAGCGAACGCATTAGTGGCAGACCTCGGACTTCTATCAATTATGTCGATAATAGTTGCACAGATTCTTGAAAGATTGTGCCTCCTGTGCTCATTTGTGATATCCCTACCAACCTTTCAAGTATGATGTTAACGAAGTCACATGGCATCGCGTCATCTTGTCTCAGACGTTGCACGTGGCCTATTCAAGGTACGAACTTTTCATGTGCAGATCCGAAGGTACTCGTAGTTGTCCTTTAAACTTTTGCTAGGGTCGTCAATAGTGAGTCCATTTTTATCCGAGGTCATTAGTTGGTTTTTCACATATTCTAATCGCTTTCTTTTAGGGTTGTGAGTTCTATGACAGCGTAGGTCAGTATAATGCAGGCCATTTCTGCAGTATTATTAATGACCGAGTTTATATGTGGACAATATATCATCGGACCATTAATTACTTGCACGCAAGATATAAGTACCACAATGAATATCTCAGAGCCTTCAATAAAGGAGGAATACTGTGTGGAGTATAAAACAGCAGAAACCTCAAACTCCTCCACAAATACTATGCAACTAGCACCATAGATGAACATAGACGGAAACTTTCCATATATTGGAAAATCGAAACCCCATTTCCAGTCATCGCCTCTAACGTTGTGGCTACGAATACGTGTAAGTTGTCATCGAAGGCAATTCCACATTACACACATGCTAGGATTACATGTCCAATGCTAGGCCATGACCTTAAGACGAAAAGCTACTTACACGACCATAACGGCTTGGCCAAAATTTCAACGATTTTCAATGGAAAGGGTGAACCGCTGCATCTAAATATATGTAATCTGCGCTTGAAAGACCGTGTATTGTAATTCACTTCAGGGGAAATTATTGCTCTCGGAAAACGAAGTCATCCTAGTCCTAAAGGCCAAAAATGGAACGTCCTGTATATCTACCTGAAAACCGCCTGGAAATACCGAGCACAAATAATTAGTGAAGCCTTTTAATAACACACTGTATCAATATACCCAATGAAATATACCCAATTCAGTTAAAAAATTTTATTAATTCCTGTAAGGAGTGTGAATATGAAATGTCGATTTGACTAATAGATGGCATAACTACTATAAGGTTTGTGCCAATGATAACAAATATGGAATCCATAAAGTCCACTATGTCATAGGTTGTGATTGTGAAAAAATTTTTTTGTAGCCTTGAAAATGACGAATTTTGTGGCAGATAGGACCATTTGCGGGCAATTTTATTACATTTTTTTTTTTGTCAAATAAAACCACTGCTGAAAGTCATGGATTGTTAGTTGAAGTTTACGGTGAACATGCTCCAGCTCAGAGAACTTGTAAACGTTGGTTTGTTCGCTTCAAAAGTGGTGATTTTCATTTTGGTATCGACAACAAAGACCGTGGAGTACAAGTGGCAATTTTGAGGATGCAGAGTTTCAAGCATTATTTGATGTAGATTCAACTCAAACACAAGAACATCTCTCAGAGGCATTGTAAAACAACTGTTTCTAAACATTTAAAAGCCCTGGAAAAGATCCAACAAGAAGAAGAATTGGTTCCATATCAATTGAAAGAAAGAGACATCGGAAGGCGAAAAACCAATTCAGAAATTGGTTTTCTGTATCCAGTTATTACTGGCGATGAAAAGTGCATCTATTTCGACAATTCCAAGCACAAAAGATCATGGTTAGATCCAAGTCAACCATCATCCTCGCAACCAGTACGCAATATCCACGGAAAGAAGGTTATACTGTGTTCTGGTATCACCAGAACTGCTAAAATCGCTACTGTCAACAACTGATAAAATTGAATCAAGCATTGAAGCAAAAATGGCCAGAATATGTCCAAAGACACGCATCAGTTATTTTCCATCACAGTCATAGTGCTCGTTCACAAGTTGCAAACCAAGTAAAAAATTATTTGGCAAATATTAACTGGGAAGTTCTGCCCCATCCGCCGTGTTTATCAGATTTGGACCCTTCATATTACTACTTGTTTCGAAATATGCGCCACGGACTTTCGCATACCCCACAAAAAGAAGTCTGGAATTGTTAAATCAGACGATCTTCCCGGCCAGTGCAAATCAACAAAACGAGTGATTAGGCAACCCGGAAATGCAGCCCTCAGAATTTCGGTTGTGGCTCGTGCAGTGTTCGCCGTTGCTCCATCCTGCTAGAACCACATGTTCTCCAGTCCCAATACATCCAATTAAGGAATGAGAAAGTCGTTGAGCATTACTCTAAGGCGCTCTCCGTTCAGAGTGGTCGTTTAACCCGCGGCGTTTTCGGAAAAATAAGTCCCGATGATGCCTCCAGCGTAAATAGCACACCAAGAAGTAACTTTGAGCGGGTGTAATGGCTCTTCGTGGATTATACACGGATTTTCGATGCCCCAGAAGCGATAATTCACATATCCACAGAAATGAAAATGGGCCTCGTCGCTCATGATTATTTTCGTTGAAAAGTTGTCCCCCTCGTGTTCGAGATTCTGGATGGCTTGAGCTTAGGTTATACGTGCTTGGCGGTCAACAGCTAACAACTAATGCACTGTTTTCACTTTGTGAAATGTCAGTCTTTCACCAAAATTCTTGGTAAAGACCGCCGATTGATGCCCAATTGCGTGGCACCTCATCTGTTCGATATTCCGTGGTCCTCTGCGACATCTTCAACTACAGCTGCAATATTCTCAGCAGAACGGCTGCTCCGGGGTCGGCCAGACACACGAGATGCTGTGTTGTCCCATACTCTTCTAGGCGAGCAGATAAACGTCGTTGTGTTTGCCCAATTATTGTCGGACGACCCGGAAATCTGCGTGTCACGCTGCGTGTCCAGAAAATATACAAGAGTTTCGAAACAAGTGTTTAGATGGGATAGTTTAAATAAAATCGTGCTTTAAAAAATGTAAACAAGGAACTTATGAAACGCAAAGAAATTGCTTTTCTTGTTATTTCTTTATTCAATATTAAGTCCATAGTGAATAATTAAAGTGTTTATTTAATATATTGTAAATCAAGTCAATAAAGACAGTGAAATGCAACTTAAAATATTCACAGATACCTATTAATAAATATTACAGCAATATTATTTCAATTGGAAAATTTCCGTTGCTGAAAGTGAAAAGTTGGTGCAAATTGGCTTGGTTCTTAAGTTGTCATTGAAGCAGGATCAAGTACAAGAGAGTAATTGCAACCAGCTCTCAGTATTTTTTCACTTCCACCAAGCGAAATAGTCCTTTTAAAATATTCCGCTAGGAGTATATGCATATGTGTAGTACTCCAACTATGCGAATTTTCAGCCGCATTTCACTATTTTATTGATTTGTTTAACCATATATTTAACAAAAAGACACTATATTACACAGTATTCACTAAATAATTAATAGAAAAGTAACAACACATTTTTACATTTTTTAAAGCAAGATTCTATTTAAACTATCTGATCTACACACTTCACAAGCACTTGTTTCGAAACTCTCGTATTTTTTCTCGACATTTCAACTTTATTGTTATCAGACAAGAATACATTCTTTAACTAATTTATTTATTTTGTTTCACACCGAAATTAAATTTTACATATGAATTTGCAACGAGCTGTCAAAGATCAGTCTAGCCGTGTGGGTATAAAAAAATGCCACCTAGGGGCGCTGAAAGCACTTTACCGGCTGTCAATAGCATCTTCCGATTTACGCCACCTAGTATGCCCCCAGAATACTACGAGTACAATGATAGGAACAGTGGATTAACTTTGATACCAAGATTTTCTTCAAAGGTGTCAACTCCAATTTGATGGTTCCCTCCTGCATATTACATATTGAATGCATTGCATATTTTACTTGTATGCATATACATACGTTTGACACGTGCTATTCTCTAAGAGCCTAAGGAATACAAGGCCAGATACCAAGGTCAAGCAAATCTTCAATAATTCAATTCATACAAGTAGATTTGTAATTTTTATAAAGGCTATTTATACGTTTACTAGAAAGAAGACTTTTGACCATTTGCACTACACCAGATTAACGTAGAATGAAGCCGCCTACGAAGTTAAAGAAAAAAATTACTAAAATAAAATCAATGTACCTACATATACATATGTACTCGTATGCATATGTTTTACAAAAAACTTCTCAAAAATCAATTGAAATCAAGCTTTAATAAAATATTCAAAAATTGCTTTTTACTTACAAAAGAAAAATAAATTTTCAAGTTCAATGTCAAAAGCCGAATTTGGTTCCCTCCTAGTGCCAACTAATTGGTGTCTCTTATCGAGAAGCTTAGCCCTATTGCTTATTCAATCGCAGTGACGAATTACATTTCCATTAATTCCTCTTAAATTACGACACTAAAACCGAAAAAAAAACATCAACAACCAGGTCAAATGGTCAACAGCGATAATAAAGCGATTGTCGAGAGCTTTTCCCATGCCAAAACGAAAAATGTACCTACAGCTCGTCTACTAGTTGAATTTCTGATTCTTATTCATAACAAGCAACTTAAAAAAAAAAGAAATACTTTACTTTCGGCAATGAAAATTTTAATATTTTGTTTCTTAGTAATTTTCACCTGTTTACAATTAAGTGGCACTACTTCTGCGGATGTATCTTCTTCTCAAGGCAATGGAAAATTTACTTCACTTCATACTAGACTGAGTGCAGTTCCCAGTCGTGGAGGTGGAGTTCCAAAGGTTTCTGAAAATCGTCCAGTTAAAGCCATAGATCGAACGATTTCAACCCTTTACAGAGGTCGCCGAGCTTTAAGTTACGTAAGTTAAGGATTAAATCTAAGTTTTTCTGGATAATTTTTGAATCGAAGTCGTTTTAGGTTGCATCTCATGACTATGGAAGGTTACAAAGTAAGACTAAGTCTATAAGTCTATAATAGAACATGATAAAACATATTTTCCTTTTTAGAAAAACAATTGACTACACCATATCCAAAACATCATCTACTGGAACCGATTGATGTTTCTTTAGAAGATCTAGAGTCTGAAGTGATGCCAGCCTCAACAACAGCTCCGTACACCGAGAACCATCATTCGTGGAAAAAATCTGAAGTTTTTCTTAATTAAAATGTGATAATGAAGTGGTCATTAGAAATATAGATTGAGAATGGAAAATTTTTATTTTATTAAATACATTCAGAGGGTATACGCTATGCAATTCTTACTGTTTTGGGTAAATAAACGCGTTATATCAAAAGTGACTTAATAAATCACTCAATTTTGAGTGGAATGAGCTGTGTTATCAAATCTGGATTTTTGAGTGAAACATAAACTGTGGTCGTGTTTATAATTTATAGTATATTGCTTCTCTTGCAGCCAACTGCATGCTTGTACGCGTTTTTACCTTTTTTCCTTCGCCAAGCCTTACCAAGTTCATTAAAACCAGCTCTCATGGTTGAAAAACTAAGATCTATGAAGGTATCTTCTCCTAAGCTACTCGTAGAGTGTGCGTTTTTTTTATTTAATGCAGTTTCTTCTAACCAGAACAAAATAATAAGCTAGACATTAACAGATAGAAGTCTTAGTTCATCCTCATCGAAACGTCTTCTGTACTCGTATTAATCAACATTTTAAACTTTCGGCAATTAGTAGGCACCTCCCGAAAACCTAGGCAGATTTGCTCTCTTGCACGACTTTGGTTTGCGGATTCCATTGCAGAGCATATTGCAAAATATATTTGCACTAGCGCCTGATTTTTTTTTCATTTTCATTTTATATGCATTTTTATTATATGACTTAAATTACTCTTATATGCTAAACAAAAAACGCTTAAAAATTAGCTTAAATTACTTACAAATAATCTTATTCTAACTTACTGGCCCCATGCGGGCACTCTAAGCTAAACCTAACACTTAAACTATGTCTTTCGACGAATCTTACAGTCTACTTTTATTTCTATTTTTACATTTATTAATACTAAAACTAAGAAAATGAATTTTAATTAAAAAGACTTAGTGTCTGGACTTTTTTTAATTTTTCATAAAACTTAAAACTAAAAGCCTACAATCTACCTAAAAATATATCTTAACCTACTTAACCTACTTACATCTAATGCATACATACATACATATATATACACACATAATATATATATATATACATAATATATAAATATATGTATATATATATTTTAGTTTTTTTTTTATATTTTTTTTTTCTGAAAATCTAACTTAAACCTACCTAAAACTATGTAAGCCGGCCATGGCTAAAACAAAAAAAAAAACAAAAAAAAAAAAAAGAATTAGACTGGCCCACCTAGCTTCACATGAAGCTAATTATCACTGGAGGAATTCGACGACGAAGCATCCTCCCCTTCAAAAAGCCACCAAAATTGTTGGTGCTGCCGAGCAACATCCCTCCTGTCGCGACTCCCTACCGCCCTACTGAACCGGAGACGCTCCGCACTGCCATGTGCAACGTCTCTGTCGTAGTTGAGTCGCCTGTCCGCAGCTGTTCGAGCGACGTGGAAGATTAGCGGCACCGCCAATCTGTCCTGGATCAGACCTTTGCTATCTAAATAGAGGAACGCTTCTTTAGGAATAAAGCCGTCAAAGCGAACTCTCTCGTGATACATATAATTGGGGTAGTAAGCCCCGGAGATCAGGTTGTTCGATGAGGTCATTGCTCTTGCAACGTGCCTTCGAGTCAACTTAATGACGAAATTGTCCACTCTTATTAGGTTCGCCCTATTATATAAGACCTCGTTGGGATAGAATTTTATGTACTCAGACTCTAGTGTTCTGTATAAGCGAAGACAAGTCCTAAGACAAGCCCTCTCAAACACCCGAATCTTTTCCAATAAACTTGCTCTCACGTTGAACCACACGGGACATCCAAATACAAGCATGGGCCTGATAAGGGCCATGTAGCAGAATACCTTCACCCTCGCATCGAGTTGGCTGTTATAAAACAGTCTCTTTGTAAGGGCAAAAGCACCTCGGGCTCTGGCCAGAGCAACATCTATATGTTTGTTAAAATACAGAAATTGATCTAGCCAGATCCCAAGGTATCTGACTGACTTTCGCCAATTCTTTCTGGTATCCCTAGAGGCCCCAGACAAAGGCGTCCTAAACAGAATGGTTTCCGACTTCTGAAAGTTGATTTTCAACTTCCAGTCATCGCAATATCGCTTAATTTTGTCGAAGTCACGCTGCAAAAGTGTATTAATGACCTCAATCTTTGGACCCGATCTGTATGCGATTATGTCGTCTGCGTACGCTATGGCATGGTGAAGTGAACCTATCAGATCACTCGTGTAAAGGTTGAATAGGATCGGCGAATTTACCGCACCTTGTTGCAGACCGTTTTTAATGTTAAATGTTCCAGCAGAAGTCACATCGCCATTCTTCACGATGAACTGTCTACTGGAGAGCATATCGAAAAGAATATACAGCAGTGGTTTACTAATGCCCAACCGGTCCTTCTAACCATACGGTATCGAAGGCTTTCTCCAAGTCAATCAGGCAGGCACCAGTGCACTGGTTCTTGGCTTTGTTCCATTGGATATCAGAAACCAGTTTCGACGCAGCATGAATAATATCATGCTCCGCCTTGAAACCGAATTGATTATCCGGAACTATATGTTTGTCCTCAACCCACTTAGTCAGGACTCTATTGATCACCTTCTCGAACACCTTACTGATGTTTGGAAGAAAACTAATCGAGCGGAAATTCGCCGGATTGGAAGTGTCTTTATCCTTTTTGGGGATGGGATGTACCACCGCAGTTTTCCAATGCGCTGGATAATGTGCATTATTCATTGCATTATTAAACAGGGTGGTATAGATGTTCACCGCTTCTAGAGTGAGATGTCGAAGCACAATGTTCGGTATTTCATCGGTTCCCACTGATTTCTTACTTCTAAGTGATTCGAAGATCATTTGGAGCTCTTCCTTCGAAATGAACGGGGGTAGTACCCTATCGTTGGTGATGACATTATTTGCCATATTCTCGTCACTGAACTGGGTGAAACCCGAGCTCTAAAATCGCCAATTCACAATTTCGTTTCGAAGGTAGAAATTGTGCACAAGGACTTGATTCTCCAGATCGTGGTTCGGGCCAGTGATAACATTCGCCTTGTACACTTCCTGGAAAGTCGCTCCTATAGCCTCTACCTGCTCCTGCGGATCCTCGATCACAAAGAAGTTGTCATCATCAATAGCCTCATTTGGATCTATGCCCGCTGCTACCAGTATTTGTTCGTTGTTCGTCGTTCGGGCGATTTTAAGACATGGAAAGTCGTTCCGATTATTTCTCCGAAATATTTTATTTATTTGCGGGAACATATTCGGGTTGCTGGTGCTTACAGCCCGAATTTTATTGTTCCAATACAAACTTACAGATGCTCTGTAATTTTCCTTTAATTCCATTTAATGTTTGGAGGTTTTTAATCGACGACTTCAGTGCCATGACCTCCAGGTTATGTCTGTCAGTAAACTGTCTGTATAAGGTTTTTAGTCTTGACAGCAGTCCACTTTTATGTCGGTGCACTGCGTCAATAGTTGAGTTGCGGAATAAGTCTTCTTCGTCAGTGTGTTGGTACCGAGGTATTGTTCTGTCCATTGTTCGTTTAACTGTCTCGTCCATTAGTCTTAGATACCTGTCAATCTCCTCGTTTGACAGATTTATGTTGGACGGTGGGTAGAGCGAATTCGAGGAGAGTGCTCTAGTCAGTGATCTGGTGAAGTGTGTCCAACGCACCCTACTGTAATTGAAGGAATGCCTTTGAACAAACTCATCCAATTCCGCAATTTCGTTGGGAACAGTTATTTCGGTGCTGAGACCGCAATGGTCACTGTCATACACGAAAGTGCGTAGACAGTTTGTAGTTTGTTGGTTAGTACATGTCAGTTGTATTCGTGAGTCGAACAGCAGAAGATCCAAATAAGACCCGTGTCTGGGAAACGACGGACTATCCGTCGCCTTAAGCCCGAGTCGATACATCATACTGTGTTGACCCCACCAACTGAATAGTAGGTTCCCTCTAGTATTTGGTGTATTATTTCCCCAATCACTATGTTTGGCGTTGAAATCTCCGCCGATAATAAAATAGTTGTCTTCCAATTCCAGCCTCAGAAATGGAAAAAGTGTCTCGAGCTCTGTGATAAATAAGGTGGATTGAGTAGCCTTAGGTGCATAGACAGACACCATGTACAACCGCTTTCCACTACGGAGAGGGATATACACGATGCATGCTTCCAGCACCTGGAACCTACGTACTACACCACTGTATACTCTTTTAAAATGTATACTTTTTCGTACGAAAATTGCAACGCCACCTCCCAAAATGGAGTTGGGTCGGCAGTTGCCGCTTCTCCCTTTTGGCTCTGGCTGTGGTGAAAGGCTTGACCCCCACGAATTGGAGCCCATCGCACTTCTTCTCTTTCAGCAGTGCAAGGAGCTCCTCCGGATCAGTCGACGGTTTCAATCCCCTCAGCAGCATTGTTTGCAGCTTGTCCCCCTTCGGGGTGTAGGAGAAGAACTCTGTCGTCGAATCCTTCAGTAATTTTTTTATTTTATAATAGCGCTCCACTGTGTTACAGTGGATCGCATGTCTATCTAGTGACAATCTTTTTATAAAAAAGTTGTTGCCTATGGCCGACTTACATAATTCAATGGTCTCCTTCAACTCCAATTCAAAAGTGTTAATTGGTGGCACTTTTTGTTTGGTGGTTTTCTGCTCTTGCTGTTGTTGTTGTCTCTGCTGCTGTTGCTTTTGCTGATGTATTTTTGGGTGCTGTTGTTGTGGTTGCTGCTGTTTCAGCTTTTGTTGTTGTTGTGGCGGCTGTGTTAGCTTTTGTTTTTGTGTTTGTTTGCTCTGTATTTGCTGTTGTAACTGTTGCTGGTTTGCAACCTTTTGCTGTTGTTGTTGTTCTAGTTGTTGGGAGCATAACTGTTGTCCCTTTTCTCGTCTAGCTGTTTGTTTTGCCTTAATGGCAAGCACCTTTGCCTCTAGCTCTCTGATGCTTCTATATATAGCTTCAACTTCATCCTCTTCGTCGTCCGATTCTGAGGCAGCCAGAGCTGCGAAGCTGTTGTCGATTCCCATGAAACGACCTTTGCCCCCATGTGATACATATGAGCCGTCGTCAATGTCCGACTCATGACATGTAGAGTTTGTTGCTGCCGTTGTTGATGTTGATGCCGCCACCTCCCTTAATCCACTCGGCAGCTTTTCGATGGATTTCGTCAGAGAGGGGCGTTTAACCAGATTGGTGGTTGGACGTAGCTTCCTCCTCCGCTTGGCATCGCCGTCTGCTACTATAACTTGTTGGTTGCCTGATGTTGAATGTTCCTCCATTCTTTTTCTGCTGCCACTAGCTTTTCCCACTAACGGTAGCGGAACGCTCTCTATCACACATCACGTGATTTCTTCTGTTTTTATTTTTTGTTCCTATTTATCTACACTGTCACCGTATAAAAAAAAAAAAAAAAAACAATTGTCTAACGGGAATCGAACCCAGGCCTCGCGATTGTCACACCACGTAGGCTTCGACTAGACCAAGTGGGTATACAGAAAGTTTGTATTAAAATAACACTTAATAACACTTTACTCCATTTATCGCGAGAGAAAAACCGACACACATCTGCACTCTATGAAAGTCCGTGAACGACTGCACTAGCGCCTGATTCCACCTTCAGATGCTCACTGGAGCTATAACTTTCAACAGTGTGAGTTTGCTGTATTAAATTTAAAAAGCCAGAGGCTTTCACGTCCTCTTGCCATGATGGGTTTCAGTAATTCTGCCATTGGTCTTTCTGAAGTAAAGAAAAATTCCACAATAATGCTCTCAAGTTATTCTGTGTGTCTATCATCTTTGTAATGCTAGAATCGCTCTTTCGAATTCACGTCCATCGTGAAGTGGGCCCTTCATCTTCTGTATTGCACCATGTCACTATTAAGTATCACCTAGTTGACAATAAAATTTTTCCTTTATATGCTCAGTCGTTGATTTTGGTGTTGATTACCCTACTCTGAATTACTTCAATATACGGTCGCTGCACGGTTTCCCGACAAAAACCTCCTCCACGTTGCTGAAGCTAGGATTAACTCTATGCAGGACTACAGCACTTTTCAGCCTTGCTTGCCAGAGTGGAAAGTAAAGTAAGACAGTGTTCTCAATTGGCGAAGTTTCTTTTCCATCATCGTACGACCTTGTTTTACTTTTGTACCCCACAAACAGCATTAAGCCAATAGAATCTGTCATTCTTCAGATCTTCACTTCGTAATTCGACTAATCTTCTCATGCTCTCAAATCGGGTCGTTGTGTTTATACAAGAACTAAAGGTTGTCAACAAAGTATTAGTCTGTTTTCGAGGCGTTGGTTTCTGTTTAGGAGAAAATACAGATTTAGAGTATGGCCACTGGGCCACAGGCACCTATTCTGTTTGTTATGGAATTAATTGCAAATTACAGCCAAATTCTCCTTAATCTCGACCGCGATGAAGGTGATTTTTCATCTAAAACTAGCTTACTTACAGTAGCGCTACAGTCCGGAGTGGACCTGAACCTCAAGTAACAAGAATCTCCAGCCAAATCGATCTGTAGCTAGCTGCTTCTAGGTTCGCACTTCAAGTTGGCTGGGACCTCAGCTTACGTGCGCCAAATGAGTCGCGGTCTTCCTCTTCTGAGCTGTTCTTTGGTGGACTGGTCTTATCTTAATCATCTTCAGATGACGCTACCCAAGGTTGCTACGATTCGATCAGTCACAAGTTGCCGGTCATAGGTCTTGTTGGCGGCTGGACCACCGGTAGTCCCTACCAGGATTTAAATCACGGTACCATGGGAGTCAGGAGCCCACTGGATTTCGGTCCGGGCCTGACCTGAAGAGGTAGTCCCACTTGTGAGAGCGTCATGGTGGCTGTGGTTTAAACCCAAAATCGCGGGTTGACCCAATGTAGAGTTGCAATATGTACTGGGTGCTGCGACCCTAAGTGCAGTAACAGGTTTTAGGTCGGCCTCGACTCATACCAAGGGTGGAACTTGTGCCGGCAACACAGTTCCGATTTGGTATCAATGGATTGACGGAGAGCGATGGCAAGGCGTATCCTTGCTCCCATGGATGTATGGGCATCCCGTAAACATAAGTCATCATGACAGGTGGTTTACGTTAAAAATCAGACACTATGTCCTTTGGTGGCGGACTCGAAGACTTTTCAGACCCGCTCTATCCGCTCTACATCCCTCAGTCATCTCAGTCGTTAGACCTTCACTCTTCTGGCTAAGTCGATATCGCTATACAGCCCATATAGTTCGTCGATGTATCTCCTCCTCTACTCATCGTCTATGCAGACGGGACCGGAAACCGAAGAATTTTCCAGATAAAAAGAAGAGTTATCTCGTAAACGATCTTAAGCTAATTTGCTGGAAAAATATGAAAGAATTCTGGTCTGCGGTAAAGAAGCTTAACGACAATATTCCCCAAATTCGAGGTGATTCACTACCAATGAAATATTGAACACCCTTATCTCAATGGATGAAGCTTGCATGGTGTTGAAAAACAAAGGCTCCAGGGACTGATAGGATCGCCACGGTATTCCTTAAATATGCTACTAACAACTTAATCGATAAATAACCATGGTATTCAACCAACTATTAGAAACTAGCCACATACCACAATAGTTTAGAAAAGCAGTTTTATTTTTTGTTCGTAAAAAAGGCAATAATATATGTATCAGATCCAACAAATTACAGAGGAATATCCTTTCTTAACTTATCTTCTCAGAAATTCAAAAAACTTTTAAATAATCGCACGTCAAATTGGATTTATAACAGTAGACTGATCAAAGAATATCAAGCTGAATTTCGGAAGAGTTACTCAACCGTAGACAACATGTTCGTACTGCAAAACATTGCCGGGTCTTTCATTGACAAAATAAGAAATTATTCGCATTTTTCGTTGATTCCAAGGCAGCCTTTGATAACATCAATCAAAAAGCGTTAATTTTTAAGCCATACAACACCGGAATGAGTCAAAATTTTGGGAAGGTTCTCGAAAACTTCTATGAAAAGAACCAATCAGCAGTATGGAGTGGAATCGAGTGGTTCGAAACAATGTCAGGAGTAAGACAAGCACTTAGCCCGAACCTCTTTGCATGTACATAGACGATCTTGTAGACTTTGTTCCTGACACAATTGAGATGATCGTAGTCATCGTAAATTGTACTGCAAATTATGGAATCTTACCTCAAACCTCGAAAAATCGAAAATAATGATTTGTGAAAAGGTAACAACCTTTAAAATGATTATAACTTATAACCTTAATATGTAATATCACTTGAAAGACAGTCTAATAAAAGTAAAAAGTTCAACTTCCGAAAGGACGAAAAGTTATCGACAACAAATGGGTGTTCAAGATAAAACTTTCAAAGAACAACAAAGTGGATAGATATAAAGCTCGTCTTGTTGTGCAAGGTTTCACTCAAAAGAAAGACGTTGATTACACCGAAACTTTCAGTCCAGTTGCACGATTTACGTCAATAAGAACGATTTTAGCAATCTCTGCTTCCGAAGGCTTCATATTAAAACAATTTGATGTTAAAACAGCTTTTCTTAACAACGATCTGGAAGAATTGGTATACATGTCTCAACCCGAAGGATACGATGATTCAAGCAGTTGCGTTTGCAATCTGAACAAGCACAGCAGATCCTTGTGTTTTTATACATCACTGCAGTGGAAGAAGGATTATGATGGCCTTATATTTATATCGATGATGGACTTATTGCAGCAACTCAAAAAGAAAATGTTCAGCGGTTAATAACATATTTACATCATCATTTTGAAGTCAAGATTGCAGATGCTGAATATTATCTTCGTCTTCAAATAGATCAGCTGATCTTAGCCAGTCAAGCTATTCTGAAAGATTGCTCCAAAAATTCAACATGTCTGATTGTCGTCCAGTAACAACACCAGCTGAAATGTCGTCGAAAAGTGGACAAAGCAATGAAGGTATCATCACATCGAAGGAAATCAAGTTTCCTTTTCGGTAAACGGTCGGTAGCTTGATGTATCTGGCCATTGCAACTAGGCCCGATATTTCATATGTTGTTGTACTAGTATCCACACATTTGAGTGATCCATCGACTAAACACGTAAATGCAGTAAAACGTATTCTTCAATACCTAAAGGGGACAGTCTATCACGGTATTTTGTTAAAAAGGCACGAGTACGATAACTTTGGCTCCAAGAATTGATAACGGTATTTTGTACAGAAGTTAAAAACTAGCATTTTTTACTATGGGAGGGAGGGGGTCCATCTCGTCCCGTTTAGGAGTTATGGGCAATTTAAAAACAAATGACTTAAGATGGGAAAAAAATTATTAAAGAACAACGGTAACACTTACAATAAAGTACTATACAGAATATGAAAGCCCGAAACTTTTTCTTTAATAAAAAATGTATACTAAATTATTAGTGTGAATAGTTTTTGAATAATTCACATTCAAACTCAAATTCTTGGTAAAAAATTAAATTTTTTTTTTTTTAACAATATTACTCAAAATTGTGAAATAATGTGCCAAATTGGTTTTTTGTATTCAATGCGCGTATTAATTCTGAATCGAACACAAAAAACCGCATGGCTTTACGAGTATGTCCTCTAGTTTTTGAGCAAATTGAAATTACGAGTACTACTTTAATTTTGTTTTTTGGCATTTATGTACGTAGTCTTCCTTTGAATAAGTTAATGAGTATTATTTAAACATCTCGCAGACGCCTACATATATCAATAGTTTTCTTAATTAAGAGAACACGGATGACGCGCTTTGCGGGATTAAGGGATTTCAACTCTCTTTCAGCAGGTGGCAGGTCCCGCTCACGCAACTTCGTTTCTCCGCTCGGGGTATGTGCTTTTCGTCAGGCAGGCGCCTATGTCATCAATACTCTTCATCCACAGTACTGATCACAAAATTACAAAGTTCCCATTAATAACAAAGTTTCACTAATTCGCATTATAGAAAATTCACATGTTCCAATGTTGCAGTAAATTATTTACTTTGCGAAATATCTATGTTTGTAAGTATTTAATATGTAATGCACTATGATAATGATGCAAAAATATAACCAAACAAACGTTTGGCTTTTATACCGTTATTTCTTTTTGTGATAAGGCATGTAGCTATTGATATTCACAAAGATCACTCTGTGTCCAACCGTAGTGCGAATCAAGTGATATTTTTTGTGATTAAGCAATGACGGCTAAGCATCCTCTAATCCATCCTAAACTAAATAACTTCTCAGGGTTTTGTTCGTTCGGAGATTTGGTGTCGACCAACGAAACAAGCATTGAATTTTTAGAAGAATCTGGTTTAATTCCCACTAAAACATCCATTTCCCCACTGTGTTGCTGAAGGTAGAAAAGTGTAGAAAAAAAAAAGGTGACAAAAATTGTAGAAATACAATCAACCCATCTATCAGTACATTTTTCCATGGACCTCAATGTCGGCTAGAGATTCGCCAGGTGCTTGCAATAATTATCGCTTTTGTTATCAAAATGCCGGTGAACACGGTTTTTCAGATAAATTAATTAAACCTTAAGCTACAACCTAAGGATTTTTTAAAAATATTATTACATGTATGCTATTATTTTAAAATTAGCATATAATCGCTTGGCGCCATCACGACAATAAATCTAGTAAATCTACTATAATAGATTACTATAACTATTGTCCTGAAATAGCCGAAATAATAGCATCTCACGTCGATGTTAACATTGGCGGCGAAGGAAAAACTGTACAAATCGACGAGACCTTTCTTACAAAAAGGAAATACCACAGTGGCCGTGTAACCGAACAAATGAAAATCGTAGTGTTGGGGTTATTTTGTAAAGAAGATAAGGTCGGATGCTTCTTTAAAGTGAACTCCAAAAGTAAAGTAAAAGACTTGTGGCCTTATATACACAAATACGTTAATCCCAACAGCAGTCGTATTTGTACCGACAGCGCTTCTACGGCTTCTCCCTACTTCTACGACTCATGAAATTACAAACCACGGCAAAGGCGAATATGTTGACAAGACCGATGCAACCAATACTATAAATGATCTTGAGAATCAGAATAAGCTTCTGAAAAAATCCATTATATGCCGCAATACAACGCAGCACCTTCACCAATATATGACACTTTTCTTTTACCGGAAATACTGCCTTGAAAAAAATTATACGGACGACATGGGCTCCCAAATCACGGAATTTTTAATTGACGTAAAAAAAGTGTACCCAGGTTTTGTCAAAGGTAAAGAAAGTGTGGGTTTGCAACTGAAGGACTTCGACCCTCCGACCGTTCACAATGAGCACTTAGAAGGTATTTTACCACCAGAACAACCTCGGCTCTTCACCATCATCGACGAACTCAACGAACTCGACAATGACATCAGTACGGACGATGACTTCATTGACGAAACTTACAGACCTTTTTTAATATGCATTGAAGTACACTGAACATTTAATTGACTACTCTTAACTAACACCTAACTTACTCACAAACTGACTGACTGGGACGCGGAATGCAATGCAAATCTACCTCCTCGTGGTGCATTCTGGGTTACGCTAAATGATTTGCTGTACTTTACTTACAAAGATGACCCTATCATCAATATTAATCCTCAAAGATCACCATAAATACCAAAAAAAAAAAAAACGTCTTATAAAAAATAGTTTTAGTAATTTTCAATTTTCGCAAAAACTAGAAGATATAAAGCCATGCGGTCTTTTGTGTTCGATTCAGAATTGATATATGGTTTAATAGAAAAAACCAATTGGGCACATCATCTCACAATTTTGAATAATATTGATTTAAAAAAAAAAATTTTTCATTTTTTACCAAAAATTTAAGTTTAAATGCGAATTATTCAAAAGCTATTCACACGAATAATTTGATGTAAATTTTATATAAAGAGCAAATTTTAGGCTTTCAAATCCTGTATAGTACTTTGTTGTAAGTGTTGCTGTTGTTTTTTTGATAATTTCTTTCCCATTTTAAGTCATTTTTTTCTAAGATTGCGCCTAACTCCTAAACGGGGCGAGATAGACCCCCCTCCCACAGTAAAAAATGCTAGTTTTTAACACCTCTACAAAATACCGTTATCAATTCTTGGCGCCAAAGTTATCTTACTCTCCCCGTTAAACACTTTTACTAAATATTCATTTACTTGTTACAGCGATGCAGATTATGCTGGTGACACCGAAAGTAGGGGGTTTACAAATGGATACCTTTTTCTCAAAAATGAGATACCTATATCATGGGCATCGCAGAGGCAAAAATGCGTGAGTTTGTCTACCACAGAAGCTGAATATATCACGGCATCAGTAGCTGTAAAGGAGATGACCTACAGTCGTTCATAGACCTCCACGGAGATTAGAAGTGATTTTTGTTTCGGCTTAAAAAGTGCGGAAAAATAAGAAGCATACTTTTAGCCAGTGAATTTACAAGTGCTCGGTGGCCGAGGCGGTAAAGACCTGGACGACAAGATATTTGGTGCAACGATCCCGAGGCCTGGGTTCGATTCCCATCGGGAGACAAACTATTTTTAGTTCTAATTTTTGTTAAATAATAAGTGAAGTGAAAAAAACAAAAACAAAAAATCAATTGATGGATTGTGGAGAGCGGTCCGCTATGCCAATAGCGGGATCTGCGGAGATACCAGGCGAGGCTTCGAGTGGTTCGAGCCAAACGCCAAAGGCAAAGAGAAAGAGGAAGCTAAAGCCAACCTCTAACTCGTTACAGCGTCCCACCCTGCCAACGTCCACTGAAAAGCTTGGTGGATTGAGGGCCTTCAACAATTTCGCTTCATTGGCGGCAGCAAGCGAATCGGACGATGAAGAGGAGGAAATCTTGTCCATAAGTAACAGCATCAAAATGCTGCAGCAGAGTTTACAGGCCATTAAAGAGCGGCAAATGGTCAGAAGGAAGAGGGAAGAGCATGAGCTATCCCAACAACAACAGCAGTCGCAGCTTGCTCAAAAGCAGTCGCAACAAAAAATACAGTCAGCACAAGTGCTACAACAACAAAAAGCAAAACAAAAGAAACAACAACAACAAGAGCAGCCACAACAACGGCAACAGCTAAAACAGCAGCAGCAGCAACAACAACAAAAACAACAACAACAGCAGCAGCAGACGAAGAAGAAGGAGAAGAAGGTGCCTCCTATCAACACCTATAAATTGGAGGTAATTGCAACCAAGGACCTGTGTAAGTTGGTCATTGGTAATAATTTCAATATTAAGAGATTGGGGAACGATCGCCATGCCATCCACTGTAATACAGTGGAGGGCTACGAGAAAGTTAAAGAGCTCCTAAAGGAAACGACGACGGAGCACTACTCATACACACCGAAGTGTGAAAAGCGGCAATCGATGCTGTTGAAGGGGTTGGAACCGTCTTCTGATCCTGAGGAGATCCTAGCACTGCTCAAAGAGAAGGAGTGCGAAGGACTCAAGTTTGTGGGGGTAAAGCCGTTTACCACAGACAGAGCTAGGCGGGAGAAACGGAGTCTGCCGTTCTTCTTGGTGCAGCTCAGTCCCGAAAGCCGTCTGGATAGTCTAAGGAGTATCAATGTCCTAGACTACCAGGTGGTTCACTGGGAAAAATTAAAAAGGAGCGACGGCGTTATACAATGCGTTCGCTGCCAGAGGTTCGGGCACGCCGCGTCGAACTGCCAAATGCAGCCTCGATGCGTGAAGTGCGCAAAGAACCACAGTTCCGAGGAGTGTGCTCTGGGTGTTGACGGAGCATCCGATAGGTCGTAGCTCTCGTGCGTATTATGTGGGAACGTGGGACACACCGCAAACTATCGGGGTTGTCCTAAGTTCACCGATTAAAAAAGCAAAATTGGCTCGGCAGCAGAAGGTGGAGGTCAAACGTTCACCTGTGAGGTTTAAAACACCAGCCGTCACGCTCCAAATTTCCTACGCCCAAATGGCGTCAGGTAGGGGGGCTACGGTACAGCAAGCGACTGTTGCTTCTCCGGCTCCGATGCCGAGAACAACGGAAGCTGCACCCAACATGCTAGCCATCTTGCTCGCAATCCAAGGGCAGATGGCTCAGCTGCAAAAGCAGGTTCAAGAACAGGCCAAGCGGGTGGACCAGATCTACACGTTGCTGCCGGGCCTAACGCAACACATGCCGTAATGGGTACGCACATGGTGGAGCAAACTTTGAAGGTCCTTGCGGTGAATGTGAATTCATTGATTAGGATCGAACGAAGAGCCGCGATGTTTAAATTGCTACAAGACCAAACTCCTGATGTGCTTTTCGCTAGCGAAACCAAGCTAACCGATAAGCACAAACTGGAGTACAATAATTATATTGTTAGAAGAAGAAACCGGCCCAGATCCAAACGTGGAGGCGGTGTCGCGATCTTCATTAAAGAGGGTATAAAATTTCACAAAGTGTAAAAGGGGGTGTTGCGCAGGTTCCGGGTGTTGGAGGCAGTCGTCGTTTACATCCCGCTCCGCAGTGGAAAGCGGCTGTACTTGGCCTCTGTTTATGCACCTGAGGCTTCACAATCCACCCTATTCATTACAGAGCTCGACACGCTTTTTCGATTTCTGAGGCTGGAATCGGGGGAGAATTATTTTATAATCGGCGGGGATTTCAACGCTAGACATAGAGATTGGGGAAATAATTTGCCAAATACTAGAGGGAACCTACTACTCGATTGGTGGGGTCAGCACGATGTCATGTACAGACTCGGTCTTAAAGCGACAGATAACCCGTCGTTTCCCAGAGGCGGGTCTTATTTGGATCTACTGCTGTACGATGAACGCATACGGCTGACAGGTACGAATTTACAAACATTAAACTGTCTGCGCACATTCGTGTATGACAGCGACCATTGCGGTTTTAGCACCGAAATTACAGTTCCCAACGAAATTGCGGAATTGGAGGAGTTTGTCCAAAATTCTTACAACTACAGTAAGACTCGATGGACACGCTTCTCCGCAACCTTGACTAGAGCGCTCTCCTCGAACACGCTCCACCCACCGTCCAATAGGAATTTGTCAAACGAGGAGATCGACAATTACCTAAAACAAATGGACGAGACAATTAAACAAACTATGGATACTACAATACCGCGGTATCGACGTACGACTAACGAAGACCTGTTCCGCAATCCTACTATTGACGCACTGCACCGACAGAAAAGTAGACTTCTGACCAGACTTAAAAACTTGTACAGACAGTTAACTGACCGACAAGACCCGGAGATTAGGACACTGAAGTCGTCGATTAAAAATATTCAAACGCTAATAAAAGAAAATTACAGAATTTCTGTAAGTTTGTATTGGAATAACAAGGTTCGGGCTGTAAACACCAGCAACCCGAATATGTTTCCGCAAATAAATAAACTATTTCGGAGAAAAAATCAAAACGACCTTCAGTGTCTTAAAATAGCCCGGACAACAGACAACGGACGGTTACTGACAATAGCAGGCATTGATCCAAATGAGGCCGCTGATGATGACGACTTTTTTGTGATCGAGGATCCACAGGAGAAGGTTGAGGCCATAGGGGCCACTTTCCGGGAAGTATATAAGACCATTGATAACATTGGCCCTAATTACGACCTGGACAATCGCGTCTTGGTGCACGACTTCTGCATTCGAAATGAAATAGGGAACTGGCGAACCGAGGGCTCTGGTTTCACCCGGTTTAGCGACGAAAATATGGCAAATAACGTCATTGCCAGAGAGGGTGGCCTACCCCCGTTCATTTCGAAGGCAGGACTCCATGAGATCTTCGACACAATCAGGAAATCGGTTGGGACCGATGGTATTCCGAACATCGTGCTTCGACGTCTTCCTCTAGAAGCGGTGGACATTTACACCACCCTGTTTAATAATGCAATGAATAATGCACATTATCCAGCGCATTGGAAAACGGCGGTGGTTTAACCTATCCCCAAAAAGGGAAAGGATATATCCAGTCCGGCGAATCTCCGGTCGATAAGTCTCCTTCCGAATATCAATAAGGTGTTTGAAAAAGTAATCAATAGAGCTCTGACTAGGTGGGTTGAGGACAAACATATAGTTACGGATAACCAATTCGGTTTTAAGGCGGGACACGTTATCTCACATGCCGCGTCTAAACTGGTTTCTGATATCCAATGGAATAAAGGCAAAAAACAATGCACTGGTGCCTGCCTTGTTGACTTGGAGAAGGCCTTCGACACCGTATGGTTAGAGGGCCTTTTCTATAAGCTGACTCGGTTGGGGATCAGTAAACCACTCTTGTACATTCTTTATAATATGCTTCACAACAGACAGTTCATCGTGAAGAATGGTGATGTGACTTCTGTTGGAATATTTCAAATTAAAAATGGTCTTCAGCAAGGCGCGGTCAATTCGCCGATCCTATTTAACATTTATACAAGCGACTTGATAGGTTCACTTTCCCATACTATTGCGTACGCAGACGATTTGGTAGCGTACAGAACAGGTCCAAAAATCGAGGTTATTAATACTCTCTTGCAGCGTGACTTCGATAAGATAAGACGATTTTGCGATGACTGGAAGTTGAAAATCAACTTTCAGAAGTCGGAAACCATTCTCTTTAGGACGCCGTTGTCTAGAGCCTCAAGGGATACCAGAAAAAATTGGAGAAAGTTCTCGATTATTGGACAACACGGACAGCCTCTTGCCTGTCGAAATGTAGTCAGATACCTTGGAATCTGGCTAGATCAGTTTCTATATTTTTACAAAAATGTAGATGCTGCTCTGGCCAGAGCTAAAGGTGCCTTCGCCCTTACAAAGAGACTGTTTTATAGCAGACAACTCGATGCGAGGGTAAAGGTAATCTGCTACATGGCCCTTATTAGGCCCATGCTGGTATTTGGTTGTCCCGTGTGGTTCAATGTACGAGCAAGCTTAATGGAAAATATTCGGGTGTTTGAGAGGGCTTGCCTTCGCTTGTACAGAACTCCAGAGTCGGAGTACAAAAAATTTTATCCTAATGAGGTCCATTACAACAGGGCAAACCTAATACGAGTGGACAACTTCGTAATTAAGCTGACTCGAAGGCACATTGCAAGAGCAATGACGTCGACGAATAACCTGATATCTGGGGCTTACTACCCCAATTACCTTTACCACGACAGTGTGCGCTTTGACGGCTTCGTTCCACCGGAAGCATTCCTCTACCTAGATCAGAAAGGGTTGATCCAGGATAGATCAGCGGTGCCATTAATCTTCCATGTCGCTCGGACAGCTGGGGACAGGCGACGTCGCACACGGCAGTGTGGATCGCCTCAGGTTCAGTAGGGCGGTGGGGAATCGCGATAAGAGGGATGTCGTTCGGCAGCACCAGCATTTCTGGTGGTTGAATGATGGAGAAGATGATTCGTCGTCGTTTCCGTCAATTACGGACCAGCCTCACTAATGAGGCAGAGCTGACCAATCTGTTTTCTCTGTAAACAGCGATGGCCGGCTTACATAGGTTTAGGTTAGCATTTAAGAAACATATACATATATCAGTGTATACAAAAGTGTATACTGATATATGTATATGATTGTGTATAACGTCTATGTGTGTTTATGTGTGTATTGTACAGTTAGTTTAGGTAGGCTAAGGTTTATTTTAAGTTAGATACAAAGTTTTTATTAAAAATAAAAAATTATGTCCATATGCTAAGTTTTGTTAACAAATTTTTTTCTTAGCTTTAAGTATACAAAATAAATAGTTTTAAGAAAATGTAAATGAAGTCGAAAGACATAGTTATAAGAATTTAGAGTAGCTTAGACTGCCTGTGTGGGGCCAGTAAGTTAGTGTAAGATTATTAAGTAATTGTAAGCTAGCATTTAAGCATTTTTTGTTAGAATGTAAGAGTTAGTGTTAAAAAAATAAAATGCATATAAAACTAACTAAACTAGGAGATGACCTAGATGAAAAGTCTTCTTGGTGATCTTATTCCTGAAGCCAACTCAAACATGATTTTGTTTGTGGATAACCAAAGCGCTATGAAGCTCGTAAAGAATCCTGAGTTCCACAGAAGGACATAACATGTGGACATCCGCTACTATTTCATAAGGGAAAAATATATGGAAGGCGAATTCATTTTGAGTTATGTACCTACGGAAAAACAACTTGCTAAATGTTCTTGCGAAACCACTGCCAAAAAAAAAAATTGAATCTTTTCGTTACTCTTTGAATATTGTTCCAATTTGATTGTTCTCTTTATACATCCATTCTAAAATGTACATGTATGTTGCTTTTTATATGAACTGAATTGAATGAATTTATCCAAAATTAATAAAAAGTGGAAGTGTTAAGATTATATTAATAATTTTTGCTATCCACTGTGTTATTAACTTAACGTACAAATGTGTTATAAACTTAATGTATTTTTTAGACAATCAGAATATGTCATTTTTCTTAATAAACCTTTTTTATCGTTTTTCCCATAGACTAACTATATCTAGACATCAAACTTTCCAGATATTTGAAAATCAAAACCGGTTTTCTTCTGAACGTCCCTATCCGTTTGAACCTGTCCGTGAATACGTGAGAATTGTCAACAGTGTCAAATTTCGAGTGACGTCACCCATATAAAAACGACGCGGTGAATTCCGATTGTGACATTTCTCATGTTTACAAATCCAATTTCGTGTAAGTTGCAAACAAATTTAATGTTGGACAATAATTTTCTTTATTATATTTTCTAGGACAACAAAAGAAGAAAAATCTACACATCTGGAGCAAGAAGAAATCATTTTCTACAGAAAACTGCTGCCACCAATAGATTGCTTTCGATTGGATGTGGCAAAAGCAGTTGGAAAAGTTTGTTTACATTTTCTTGTGAGTAACTAAAAACATTTTAATTTCAAAATAATTTATTTTACTTCTTTTTCACAGTAAGAATAATGTATCTAAATGTACCATTCAAGAGCTTGAAGAAATGTGGATAAGTGATGCTAACTTATTACATGTAAGTGAAGAGTATACATTTTAGTTTAGCTACATATTTAATGCCGTTTTCTTTGCAGATTCGTCATTTGGAATGCAATAGTTCCTGCAAAAGCATTCCCAGTGTGGAACCATCGTGTTCTGACCAAATACATGTGAGTAAAAAGAATAAATTTTCGTTTAGCTATACATTTAATGCTTCTTTCTTTACAGATTCAACATTTGCGTTACAACGACAGAATTAGTTCACCTTACTACATATTAACTATATGTGTAATATATGTAAATATGTAAACATGTATTTTTCTCGATTTTTGTTTTGATTACTTTATTAAATAAATAAAATAAATTTAATGAAATTGTTTTTTTTTTCTTCGATTATGCAATTCCACACCACCTTTGAGGTATGCATAGCGGTGGGTTAATCGATTTTTTTTACTGGGTGTTCGGTTTCCCGTGCAGGCCTATTGCACCCATTCTGCATTCTGAAAACTGAAAAATAAAATAAGATTTAAATTAAAAAGCTTATCTTATTTACATAAAAAAGAATGTTTTATTTTTTTTCTAGACCAAGGGGTATTAGATGTAATATACATATGTTTGCATGTGTTTAGCCAATTTTTAGCCTATTCCTATGGTGGTGGTATTTTAGGTTCAGGATCTCTGCTTCCAAGCAGCTATTCAACAAGCACCACCACATAGTCCCGATCTTAACCCAACAGAACGTCTTTGAAATCATTCTCAGTTAAAAGCCTTGTTTTTAGCGGAATGTTAAGAAATAACTAGTTCATGCCAGACCGGCTTAAAGAAGTTAAAGAGTACTCAACAAAATATTAGGTAATTTCCGCAAAACTAAGATATAAACTAATAATTTTCTTTAAGGGTATCAACACTTTAGCTGCGCTCATTTTACGTGCAGAGGAACATTTTTATTTCTATATTTTTTTTTTAACGAAATGTTATTGTTTTGCCTCTAAGAAAATACAAATAAACATTTATTACTTGCAAACAAACAGATCTGTTGAAAACAATTATAAACAAAATTTAATTACTTTATTTACTTAACACATGTCAAACTAAAAGAGCAACAAGGAAATTGATTTTAAAAGATGCCATTAATTAACGATCCATTTCATCGACGTCCAGAGTACAGAGTTTGTGCCTAAACATACAAAATGCTTATTCAACTTTTATTATAACAGCTTAACCTTGATTTCAGAATTGTAATAATTTCAACTCATTTATATCCTCAAACGAAACATTCAAAATACGATCCTTAGGTCCTTTTTTAATTTTATTCTGAAACTATCCCCTTTTTGTGCACTTGAAACACCACGTTGAATTAAATATTCACCAGCGAAAAATATTTTTCCTTTTACTTTTGCCTTTACTATATATACCTAGTGAACATTATGTGAAATTTGTTGTCATTTCAGCCATTCTGAAAAGTTATAGCGATGGAGAATATGTTGGTAATTCACTTACAGTGTGTCTATGCGAAAGTTAAGGGTTTGCAAAATTATTAGTAGAGTTTGATATCTAGGTATAGTTAGTCTATGGCTATTCCTTAACCTTCAAACGGTAAGCACGTTTCATGATTTGGCTCTACACCACGGCTAGTTCGAATGAAGCACAATCGTGAAGTCCAATTTTCCACAACTTTATCGAGCAAATGGGGCGGTATATCAGCAAAAACACTGCGAATGTTGACTTCCAAATCGTTCAATGTCTCTGGTTTATCGGCATAGACTAGTGACTTCACATACCCCCAAAGAAAGTAATCTAAAGATGTGAGATCACAGGATCGTGGTCCAATACGCCTAATTATGCGCTCAGCAAATGTTTCACGCAATAAATTGATGGTGTCGCGTGATCTGTCACATCAATGCCATTCAACTGAGGAACGAAGAAGTCAGAATCGTGTTTCTATAGCGCTCGCCATTGACGGTAACATTCTGGCCGGCATCGCCCATAAAGCACACCAAACAGTGAGTTTTAATGGTTGAAGAGGCATCTCGACAAAGGCTTTTGGGTCTTCTCTACTCCAAATTCGGCAATTTTGCTTGTTAACATATCCATTTAACCAAAAATGGGCCTCATTGGAGAACAGAATTTTGCGTTGAAAATGAGGATCAAGCTGAATCATGTTTTCGGCCCATTCACCAAACCTACGACGCGTATAAAAGTCAGACGGTTTCAAATCTTGCAAAAGTTGGATCTTATAAGCTTTTAAGCCAAGATCTTTGAGTAAAATCTTCGACAAAGTGGATGGGCATAGCTCCAATTGCTGTGCACGATGGCAAATCAACTCATTCGGATTCTCCTCAACACTGCGCTCCACAACGGCAATAACTTATTTTGTTCGCACTGTTTTTTGTGTTTGAGGATGCGTATTATCCACTGGAGAGTACGTAGTCTGAAAACGATTCATCGTGCTCCGAATAACTTGTTCAGATGGATGATTATGTCGACCGTAAAATGGACGTAGCGCACGCAATTTGCACGCGTTGTTCTGGTGGTAATCTATTCATCGTAAAATGACAAAACTAACTACACTAACTTTCAACTGTCAAATTGACAATCTATAGAAACCAAACCTCTAAAAAAAAAACACCCTTTTCATACAGTATTTTAGAGCATAATTTGTGTCACAAGAATTACTTTAACAATCATAACAATAAAGTAGTAATATCACTTTTATTTAAAATGAGAAGAGAATTTACACGGCTTTATTATATCCCGCATCGTCCTGACTTACCAATCAACTGTAGCCTGTGTAACCTACGAGTATTAGAGAGGGAAGATGTTATCCAACTTATTGACACAGATGTCCTATTCTTAAAGAAATTTAGGTATCACACTATTTACAATTCATAATTTTACGAATCACTTTGCTATTAAAAGGTTAAACAATTACAAATCAGGCAAACGGTAATGCCATGCGAATTAAAGAGAATTGTTGGCTCTTATATGAAGAAGGATTCCAGGAAATCTACAACCAAGAGATCTGCGTTGTTTGTCTTATAATTTTATGGACAGGAAAATTTCTTTAATGATGATTGCAGAAAAATTACATTTTCTGTTTTTTTGTTGATGTTTGAAACAATTCCGCAATAGTCGACGAACTTAATCACTGCCGTAGTGTCGATGATAATGATAATCTTGGATATCACTCTATCCACTTTTTTCGGTAGTAATATAAATGTAAACACAATTATTTGTTATTAAAACTCCTCTCTTCTGACTTCAACTTAAAATTGAAGCCACTACTTAGAGGTCAGTAGACTCAAATTAAATCAATTTAAATTGTTCATAGGTGCCTTAGGAATTGCCATCTCTTACCTTTAAGCTGAATCAAGCGAAACATATGTAGACAGTAATAACCAATGCGGTCATTCAAGTGGTTAAGCAACCCTTACAATGTAGACAATACAGGGATTGCAGTACAATTAATCCGTTCCGAAGCATTTCAATTTACATGTTGGATGCATTCCCACTGACACTGGCATTGAAAATTTCACTTCTACAATATCAGTTTACGATTATTCACTCTCTTGCCAACCAACACATGGTAATCTGATAATAAAACCCTTGTCGTACATAAATTCCTGAAAAACACAACCACCACGAAGCCAAGACCTACAGAGTAAGTTGCCTCTTACTTAATGCGGTTTCTCGAAACAAGATACGAGCACACTTAATGTATCAAGCTGCCTAAGAACATCCCTCGATTAATACCTACATATCACCGATTATCTCATAATTAACACCCACACGTTACGACAATTAACAGCTTTTTAGCTGAAAACCTGTGTTTTAGCGCGTGGGCTATTGCTCACCATTCCCGGGTACTAACTTCCTCATCGTAATTGCCAAAAGTATCTCACGTTCCATAATTAGTCACTCAGCGGCTTCTCATCTTTGTGAATTTGCTAAATGACCAAAATAAAAGTGAGTGTCCGTTTGAAATTTCAATGGCACGGCTATCGGTGGGTTGTTCACCTTTGTCAGCTCAGGCGTAGATGACGCCCGTCTCGGAAGTGTAATCAAAGTGATAATCTTGTCAAAATTTTGGGCAAACATGGAAATCTATGTATCTACTCATATTCGTCACATTATGTGGGAATTCCCAACTAATGAGTGCACGCACATACCATGCCCATTTGCATGGAAGGCCAAACTGCAGATGACCTTTGGATTAATATTTTGATTTCGCAGATATAAACTGCTCACTCGATTGAGATTTTAGTATTCAGTCGATTCAAGTAGAATAGCTTGCAGTAGTTTCGCACATTTAACAAAACAACATGGTATTTCGAATGGTCCTTGTGGCGAGCCTTATGGTAGCACTTGGCTCTTGTGTCATAACAGAAGCCGAACAAACTAAAAAAGCTGCAGATCCTCAAATCCAAGGGCGTTTCTTCGGTGGCGGACCATCAGGTTTTGGAGGATTTGGCGGAGGTAGACCAGGTGGATTCTTCGGTGGCTACCCAGGCGGTTTCAATCAAGCCGGCTTCGGGCAAGCGGGTTACGGTCAACAGGGTTTTGGCCAGGGAGGTTACAATCAAGGAGGTTATACACAGGGAGGCTATAATCAAGGAGGATACTACCAAGGCGGTTACAACCAAGGCGGTTACAACCAAGGTGGATATCAACAGGGTGGACACCATCAAGGTGGTCTTTATCAAGGGGGTTACCAACAAGGCTTCAATGGAGGATACCCTGGTGGTTATCCTCAATATCCCGGAGGATTCGGTGGAAATGGTGCATACCGTCCAGGTGCCGGATATGGCGGTGGATATGGTCCCAACTATGGTCCAAGTGGAGTGCCAAACCTAAACAACCTCAACCCAAATCAAGCCGCACTTTTGGGTCAAGCGATAGGTAGCACGTTAAGGCCTCTATTAAATGGTGGTGCTGGCGGTGCAAATGGCTTAGGTGGACCTCTTGGTTTCCTAGGTTAACCATGCCGATCTCTCTTCTTAATTAAGTTCTGTTTAATTTAGCATATTTATTATTAGCAATAAAGCGAAGAAAACTATAAAAAAAGACGTAGGAAACGAAAGTTGCGAAATTTATTTTATTTATGCAAAATCTTTCCGTTAATTTAACTGAATTCAATGCAAAAATGTAAAGCAAACTGGTCAGGTATCTTTCACAAGATACGTCTCCGTATCTGTGGACCTATAAAAACCCTTGTGCGCTTAAGCTTGACAAATTAGTTCATTCGGATTTCTATCGAAGAAGAATCATTCAAGATGAACAAACTCTTAGTTGCTTTGCAAATTTTTGTCGTATTGGCTGCAGCATATCCTTTGGATGATGATCAAGGTGAAGATGTGAGCCAACGTCAAGCTAAAGAGTACGGATTCGGACATTATGGTGGAAACTATGGTGGAAGTTATGGTGGACAAAATGGTGGCGGTCATTATGGTGGCGGTAATAATGGTGGCGGTCATTATGGTGGCGGTCAAAGTGGAGGCAGTCATTATGGTGGCGGTAATTATGGTGGCGGTCATAGCGGTGGCGGTCATAGCGGTGGCGGTCATAGCGGTGGCGGTAATTATGGTGGCGGTCATTATGGTGGCGGTAATTATGGTGGCGGTCATAATGGTGGCGGTCATAATGGAGGCGGTCAAAATGGAGGCAGTCATTATGGTGGCGGTCATAATGGTGGCGGTCATAATGGAGGCGGTCATAATGGTGGCGGTCATAATGGAGGCGGTCAAAATGGAGGCGGTCATAATGGCGGGGGTCATTATGGTGGCCGTCCTAATGGAGGCGGTCATAATGGTGGCCGTCCTAATGGAGGCGGTCACAGTGGTGGCGGTAACAACGGTGGCGGTCACAATGGTAGCGGGCACAATGGTGGCGGTTATCGTCCAGGATACGGAGGACATGGTGGATCAGGATATAATCATTATGGATAAATCATCAATTAGAGTTTAGTTAAATTATTTGCATGAACAAATATCATATAAAAAAAATAAAAAAATTGTAAAAGATATATTTATAAAAGATCAAGTGAGTGTTTTACTTCCTTAGAAGCTAAGATTCAATGTGAGGCTGAGTCTCAACCGACAGATTTGTGCAGAATATGAATTGATGACTTTTTGTCTTTGAATTTTATCCATTGGCTTTACCCGCTTACAAACTCAAGTCAGTTTTAATGGACGATGCACAGGTTTTACTAGATTCTGTTCCAAGGAGTATTCTCTTCGAAACAGCTGACATAATCAGCGTTAACAAAAACTGAGAGGGTTAAAATTTAATGCAGACTGTCCATTATTCAACGATATGTTCATTTGGCGTAAGTCACTTTTAAATATATAGTATTGCCCTTTTTTGCGAAGGATATAAGGATCATTCTGCTACACTGTTTCGATGAGTCATCGATTCCACAATTGACTCCAAGTTATTAAATCCACAAGACAGTTCTCTGGCATGATTCAACCATCATATCCTTGATCTATCCAGTCGAACATTTCCCAATGGCACCACAGTTATGACACTTTTTGCTATCACTTCAGCAGTAGAAGAACTGAATGAATAGCTCCTTTTTGAAAATTAGTCTTTCTTTCCTCAATTTTCTAATCGTCAGATGGTTCGCCGGCTGCTTCTTATAAGAGGAAGAGCCATTGTGAGTTATCGGATTACCGAGATGACTGTTCCTATTTTTCATCTTAAACTTCAGACGTTTAAACTCATGAAGTTCTTTTCTAGTTCACTGGTTTGGCCTTCGGAAAAGTTTGTTCACAGGTATAGTCTACCTTAAAAAAAAAAGGCGTTAGAAAAAATTCATTCATTCACTTTGTCTTGAAAATTGCTTGACCACAAAAAGTTGCCACCGATTTTTTATTTATTGGAACAGAGCACTTAGACATCGAACTAGCTAATTCTTTTACTTGGAATCTCTGAGTCTTTCATAGAAAGATGTGTAAACGCTTCCGTGATAAAGTGCCTACAATACTAGCACCCATCTTCAACCTGGTGTGAGCGTAGGTCGGACATTCACTGGGATATGGCTTCGTAGTGTCCTCATCACTCTTAGTTCAAAGGGACTGAAGTTGCAATCGAAGGCATACGTGCCTAAAGTCAATATTCTTCAGCAGCGATAATAAATAAAAGTCACGCCTACTATAAATAATCTAGCTCTCACAGCTGAAACTGCCTATCATTCTACTGTCTCGAATAAGGCCGAAAGCAGGAACTTTTTCTACTGATGACTTTCCTCACGCACAATCTCCTGATGAATATAGAAGTCTATTCATAGTTTTTTTTGGTGGAAATCGGATAAAGCGGAAAAATTATCCCGGAAGAACAAGTTTTGTTGGCGGCAATTGAATGTCGAATCCACAATCCTTCCAAGAAAATTACGAAACATAAAAAAAACACATTCCTCAATGTCAAAATATGAAAGCCTGACAGTGAGAACAGCTTGAACGATGTAAAGTACACGCTCCACGGACGTCCCATGTAGGAGTAGATGGAGCAGATAATATAGGCTTTTATTGGAGCTCTACGCCCCAAAAATTTGATTGCCTAAACAATTTTGTGCCAACAATTTCATTCTTAGAACAAAATTTTGAGGTTTCCATGTCCCTCAATTTCACTCCTGCCATCTGCTGATGTTTTATACGCATATGCCTAAGTGCAACCGAAAACCAATCCTTAAATTGGAAACACGAAAAAGTTGCATATTGAAATAACCATGAATATCTGGGTATTGACGACAAAGTTCCAGAGCAGAGTAAAATATGTCACTGTGATTTTATGCTGAATACCTCGAGTGAGAATGAGAGGACTAATGTCAACTAGATGTTGCCTACATGTTAGCTCCTAGCGCTAATGTTTTTATATTATATGCGTATATACATCATGAGGTAGGATGCCACAAAAACTGCTTACAGGTTGTATTTCTAACATCCGAAGTAATTTGGAAGTCGATATCAGTATCTACCACCATCTCCACACCAATCACCTCAACTTGCACTCTATGTATATATAGAATACAAAAAGGTCTTAGGAACTCGCAGTAAACCATCTTACGACAGTTCAAAAGCGGAAACGATCAACAGATCTGAAGTTACAATTGTGGGCAACGACTAGAGATATGTAAAGATATATTCCGAAGCCGGATGTCAGTGGTACTTTGCTATTCGGCACAGGCTACACACGGAGATGGATCTTTGAGTATATCTAAAGAGTCATTTATAGGGAAATCTAAGTCTGGGCTTCATATTATGAAAAGAAAGAAAGGTATAATAACATCAACATATTACCTACACAGGCACAGAACTAAGTCAACATTCTCAGTTGGAACGTTCATACTCAATTCACGAAGCCACTTGAGATACTCATAGCATACAACAGTTGGAGGACTAGCTCGTTATGAAAGAATTTCGCTGCCACCCCGTGTACAACTGAGCAGAACGTCGCTTATGGCCGTATTCACCACCCTGATTTACAATCCCCATTCTCGATCATTTGATCATTATGGCGAAACCCCATTCACACCAGTGTGAATTTGGTGTCATCGTATGGGCTAGACTTCCTCTTTGGTCGAGGGTGAGCCCTACACAAAACCTCAGTCAATCTTAGGACCATGGCGCCTTATCGTATTTGGTATATTTTTGGAATTTCCTTTACAGCCGGATGGGGGATGGAACCGAAGTTCCAGGAGCTCATGAGTCTCATAGTACAAAATTAATCCTATTTGGCTACCAGTGAGATCCCTACAGATTCCTTGTGTCAACTGGCCGTTTTCTCGTTCAAATATTATAGCTCTGAAGTTCTTTTGGATAAAATCAGCTTTGCTCTACCCCCATTATGATGATTACACCCGCAATTAAAACCGTTGGGAAGAAAAAGGCGCTTAACACTGACAGATGAGCCGAATTTTTCCAACTCCATTAAAAAAGACAATAACACACCTGGCCTGTATTTAAGTTGTGTGGCTGCTTTCGCATAAAGTTATGGAAGTTCACCAAATGACTCAAAATCTATACCTAAGATAAAGTAAACAGAGAAGGACTTAAGAATGGGAAAGTCAAAGGCCACATTTAGTGGCTGTTTGAAGTTTTGAAACAGCCTTGATGCGACGCCTTAACACCATGACACTGAAGTCATAGATCAAAAACCTACAAATATTCATAAAAAAAAATATAGACCTTGTGTAAGTTTGTAGAATAGACCCAGGAGCAGTTATTGGTGGCAACAATTTCTTTTTAATCGAAGAACCTCAGGAATAGTGAATGATGTCATTCGCCCGAACCACAACTTGGAAAGTCGAAATTTCACAATTTCTTCCTCCGGTATTCTCTTTGGGATTGGGTGCGCCGCTGATGTCTTCCAATGCAGTATTGTCGGTGTCATTGCGTACGGCAATGCCTGAAAATACTGGTAGATCCCCGCCCACACCTCTCAGATCACTCAGATCTGAAGCTGCCTGGCTACGAACTAGTGCCATTATTCGTTTTACGCAGCGGTCTAACCATTTACCTACGTAGTGATATAGCCTACCATAGTCCGCCACAATGTAGTCCCTGTTCCAATCCAGAATTCAATTTCACATCGTTCAAATTCCATCTCTGCAAGCAAAGTGTCCACTTTTCTTTAATTAAAGAAGCCTGGAACTGGACAGCAATTCGGCCTTTACCAAGTTTGATGCACTGTCTTACCCAAATTAAAGAATTGTATCGCTGTATCCTCAGACTGGAATCGTTATGACGGATGATTTCAATACACACAATTCTGGGTGGCTTCGATACCCATAGAACAGTATGTTGAGATGTTCACTACATGTAAATGAGCCCACGCGAATACCTATATAGAGTCATACGCAAACACCCTGGACTTGTTTTTAACTTCTCACCCTGATAAGTATATACAAAGTCGATGTGATCTAACCTCTAGGCTCTTCGGAACACTCCGTCATATCAGATAATTTCTCGTACACCGACCATACATTTAGGGAAAAGATTCCTAGAAAACCAGTGCGGGAATCCGAGAAAGCCAATTCTAGCGGCCTTAACAAGTTCTTTAGATCTTTTAACTGGTCGTTACGTTTGCATTAACATTGAATAAAATCCTTTGTCCCCCATCAAATGAAGAGTACCAAACCAAAAAAAAAAAAGGAGTGGTACGACTCGAGCTGTAAAGAGGCTTTTAAATTTAAATACGGCCAAAAGTAGAGGCAAAAAATACTACAATGTCCGAAAGGCAGTAGAAATTGTTGCTCGTTCGTCGTTGTCTTGGATAGTTTCAAGCCTAATATTCTCAAAATAAATTCTGGGGTTCCCCAGGGCTCCGTTCTGTCTCCGACACTCTTTTTAATTTTCATCAACGATCTCTTGTCTGCTACTTCTAGTCCAATATATTGCTTTGCTAACGACATTACTCCTCTGCTTTTCATATTCGTTCACGGACTCACATCCCTGCACTTCGGCTGTAGAATGGGAGTGGCATCGTATGCAAAGCTCATTAAATTCCGATACAAACAGCATTACTAAATGGGAAAACACCAACTGTCGTGATGACTTCCTCGTTCGACCCGTACTTCGGGTAAGCGAGCGATCTTTTAAGTTTTGGTAACCTTTTTTGTTTCACCTGGGAGCGGTTCATCAACGACCGACGTTTGGCACCGGCGAAACTCTGCGAACCAATGGCAAACGGTTGTACGGAAAGGTGGACGGGTCCCATACACACCAAAGAAAATGGGCTTGATTTCCTTGTAGGTTTTGCCACTCCAAAAAAAGAATCGGATCACGGAGCAATACTTCTCTTTTTCCATGGTCACAAAAAACACTAACACGATGTTTTGAAATGGGTGTCAAAATAAAACTAAGCGTCGGATTGTCTACAAATTTTGACAGGCGGCTATACTAAATGATGGTATACTCATTTTGGCTCAATAGCGCCACCTATGTATCTTCCAATCCGGGTACACATCAAACAGGCCTCGTAGTAGTTTTCCTCGAGCGATGTAAGGAATATTTCATACAATCTAGAGTCAGTATATAAAGCATTTATCCGCCCAAAATTGGAGTACAATGTTCAAATTGAAATTTCGGGCGTACATTGAAATATCGCGATTTTTTTCCTAATTCTTTGTGATCGAGGATCCGCAGGAGAAGGTTGAGACCATAGGGGCGACTTTCCAGGAAGTATACAAGGCCATTGATATCATTGGCCCTAATTATGACCTGGACAGTCGCGTCTTGGGGCACGACTTCTGCATTCGAAATGAAATAGGGAACTGGCGATCCGAGGGCTCTGGTTTCACCCGGTTCACCGACGAAAATACGGCCAATAATGTCATTGCCAGAGAGGGTGACCTACCCCCGTTCATTTCGAAGGAAGAACTCCATGAGATCTTCGACACAATCAGGGCTAAGAAATCAGTGGGGACCGATGGTATTCCGAACATCGTGCTTCGACATCTTCCTCTAGAAGCGGTGGACATTTACACCACCCTGTTTAATAATGCAATGAATAATGCACATTATCCAGCGCATTGGAAAACGGCGGTGGTTCAACCTATCCCCAAAAAGGGAAAGGATATATCCAATCCGGCGAATTTCCGGTCGATAAGTCTCCTTCCGAATATCAGTAAGGTTTTTGAAAAAGTAATCAATAGAGCTCTGTCTAGATGGGTTGAGGACAAACATATAATTCCGGATAATCAATTCGGTTTTAAGGCGGGACATGATATCTCACATGCCGCGTCTAAACTGGTTTCTGATATCCAATGGAACAAAGGCAAGAAACAGTGCACTGGTGCCTGCCTTGTTGACTTGGAGAAGGCCTTCGACACCGTATGGTTAGAGGGTCTTTTCTATAAGCTGACTAGGCTGGGTATCAGTAAACCACTCTTGTACATTCTTTATAATATGTTAACCAACAGACAGTTCATCGTGAAAAATGGCGATGTGACTTCTGTTGGAATATTTCAAATTAAAAATGGTCTTCAGCAAGGCGCGGTCAATTCGCCGATTCTATTTAACATTTATACAAGCGACTTGATAGGTTCACTTCCCCATACTATTGCGTACGCAGACGATTTGGTAGCGTACAGAACAGGTCCAAAAATCGAGGTTATTAATACTCTCTTACAGCATGACTTCGATAAGATAAGACGATTTTGCGATGACTGGAAGTTGAAAATCAACTTTCAGAAGTCGGAAACCATTCTCTTTAGGACGCCGTTGTCTGGAGCCTCTAGGGATACCAGAAAAAATTGGCGAAAGTTCTCAATCATTGGACAGCACGGACAGCCTCTTGCCTGTCGAAATGTAGTCAGATACCTTGGAATCTGGCTAGATCAGTTTCTGTATTTTGGCAAAAATGTAGATGCTGCTCTGGCCAGAGCTAAAGGCGCTTTTGCCCTTACAAAGAGACTGTTTTATAGCAGCCAACTCGATGCGAGGGTAAAGGTAATCTGCTACATGGCCCTTATTAGGCCCATGTTGGTATTTGGTTGTCCCGTGTGGTTCAATGTACGAGCAAGCTTAATGGAAAAGATTCGGGTGTTTGAGAGGGCTTGCCTTAGGGCTTGTCTTCGCTTGTACAGAACACCAGAGTCGGAGTACAAGAAATTTTATCCTAATGAGGTCCTTTACAACAGGGCAAACCTAATACGAGTGGACAACTTCGTAATTAAGCTGACTCGAAGGCACATTGCAAGAGCAATGACCTCGACGAATAACCTGATATCAGGGGCTTACTACCCCAATTACCTTTACCACGAGAGTGTGCGCTCTGACGGTTTCGTTCCACCAGAAGCATTCCTCTACCTAGATCAGATAGGGTTGATCCAGGATAGATCGGCGGTCCCGTTAATCTTCCATGTCGCTCGGACAGCTGGGGACAGGCGACTCAACTACGGCAGAGACGTCGCACACGGCAGTGTGGATCGCCTCAGGTTCAGTAGGGCGGTGGGGAATCGCGATAAGGGGGATGTCGTTCGGCAGCACCAGCATTTCTGGTGGTTGAATGACGGAGAAGATGTTTTGTCGTCGTTTCCGTCAATTACGGACCAGCCTCACTAACGAGGCAGAGCTGACCAATCTATTTGCTCAGTGAATAGCGATGGCCAGCTTACATAGGTTTAGGTTAGCATTTAAGAAACATATACATATATCAGTGTATACAAAGGTGTATACTGATGTATGTATATGATTGTGTATAATATCTATGTGTGTTTACGTGTGTATTGTGCATTTAGGTTAGGTAGGCTAAGATTTATTTTAAGTTAGATACTAAGTTTTTATAAAAAATAAATGTCCATATGCTAAGTTTTTGTAAACAAATTTTTTCTTAGCTTTAAGTATAGAAAATAAGTATGTATAAATAAAATGTAACTGCAGTCGAAAGACATAGATATAAGTATTCAGAGTAGCTTAGAGTGCCTGTGTGGGGCCAGTAAGTTAGTATAAGATTGTTAAGTAATTGTAAGCTAGCATTTAAGCATTTTTTGTTAGAATGTAAGATTTAGTGTTAAGAAAATAAAATGCATTTAAAACTAAACTAAACTATTTTTTTCCTAAGCTATATAACTTATGTAATGCCCTGGTGAGCTCTTTACTTCCTAGTCATTATAACCTTCAAACATTTAAAACCAACGTTCATCCCTTTCTTTCCTCGTTAATATTCCTTCATCCCCGATGTATGCAAGCGTTTGAATGGTACTCAAAAACCCTGACTAAGTGGGGTGAGAATAAAAACACTGTTTTGTACAATCAAGACAAGCAAGAAACAATGCACGGCTGCCTCCTTGATTGACTTGGAGAAGGCTTTTGAAACCGTATGGTTAGATGCACTTTTTTTCAGTGAGAACATGCTGTGCCAGTAGACATTTCATCGTGAAGAATGGCGATGTGACCAGCTGGAATATTTGATATTAAAAACGACCTGCAACAATATGCAGTAAACTCACCCATCCTATTCCGACATCTGAACATCTTGTAGGATCGCTTTGCCGTGCTATAGCGTATGCAGACGATTTGAACGAATACGGATCAAGTCCAAGTTATTAGAACGTGATTTTAAGAGGGCCAACCGACATCGCGATGAGTACAAGTTGAAGATCATTCACAATTCTTTTTGGGTTCAACGAAGAATTGCCAACAGTTTTCGATGGTATGACAACACGGGCAGCAACATGCCTGTCGAAATATAGTCAGATGCTTCAGAATCTGACCAAATGAATATATACATCTTAATAAACATATAGATACTATATTGTCAGGAGCTAAAGGTACTTTTGCCATTACAAGGAGACTATTTTGTAGCAGATAACTCAAACGAGGGTGGAGGTAATCTGCTACATGGCCATTATACGTCTCATGCTTGTATTTGGATGTATAGGGGTACATACATTGTATAATAGGATGAGCTGAATAAGAGTGGACAATTTTACTATTTACCTGATTCGAAGACACATTTCTAGAGCAATCACCTTGACGTGCAACCTGATCTCCAGGGCTTACTACACAACGGGATAATGTCACTAAAGTTTTCGCTTTAGCTTCTTCATTCCTCCAAAAGAAATGAGTTACTTAAATATGAAAGGGCTGATCCAGGACAATGCCCTGATTCAGTGAAAGCAGGCGCTTGACAAAGGCGGCATGATAGGTCGCACATGATAAGTCTCAGAAACTAAAAAATATCATCCTTGTATGTACTCGTATAGTTGCCTTTCAGTCTCTTATTCACATTTACATTGATGATGATCATAGCTATACAATCATGGCTGTAACAAATACCTCAGCTCAAATGAACTAAACTTCTACCACTTTTCATCACAAACAGTTCGTATTTGTTCTGACATATTCGTTACAACGGTAGTTAATTGGGATAGTTACCACAGCCAAATTAACACTCTTATAGATAAACTTCACTTCAGTTGAAGGAAAAAGGTTTCTACCCTTCGTTTGTACTAATTAGATCAAATTCAATTTGAAACCCAGGAACTAGTTGAACTAAACTAAACTGAAGTGAATGAATAAGCAGTGCGATATTTTCAAAATATTCAGCTTCATTAAAATTATTGAAAGGCACGTATTTTTAATACCAAAAAAAAGCATTATTATAAGAATTATACATGTGTGCTCTCTGAAAATATATTTGTGGATCATTTTCATGCAAACCGCACCCACATCCAGTCATCAATATGCACTCTGACAATTTGAATACAAGATCAATCGTTCTTCTGCTATCCAATAGCATCGAAATAGTCTTATTCAAATTTTCAGCGACAGTTTTACCGGATTTGCATTTATAATGCCAACATGAAGGGATTAAGTAGATTGAGGTCTATCGTTAGCAATAAATGCGGTTTATCAAAACGAAGTGTTAATTTGCTTTCATAGCAAAAAGTTCACAAATCTAAGCACCATTCCGTTGATGGACAAAAAACAAATATATACATAGGAATCTTGTCATTAGTATACTTAAAATAATTTATTTAAAAAAAATTCTAAACACACCCAGTTACAAAAAGCAATGGTCTTTAGAAAGACTGGGAAGAGAAACCGCAAAAAGCAATCAGTGGAAAAACAAACAGAATCTCATAAAATGTTTTTTTTTTTATTTATAAATCTTCATATATACTCGTACTCGTAATTTCTTTTACATAATTAATTAAAATATTCAATTCCTATTAAATTCAGAAGTGATGGGTGCTATAATTTCGGAAAAAATAAAATGGTATACGCCAGTGGCGCCAGGCGTTGGCAAGAAGGTTTGGGTTTCTTTATATGAATAAGTAGCTGCTGAATTCGTATCACGCATAAACATATGCAATACCAAACAAAGCTTCAGAGAGATCGAGAAACGCACGTGTAGTACCAAAAGTACGTTGCTCTGGGCGCTTTTAACGCAAAGTTAGAAGGAGAGAACGCCTTTGATGTTACTGTTTCCAATTATAGCGTCAGCAAAAACACCTCCGATCACCGATTCAGGCTAATAGACTTTGAAATGGGTGAACATTGTCATGGATAGTTCGCGTTTCCCTCATCCCAGTATTGACAAAAAGACTTTAAAAACAAACGTCCACTAGTAGACTAAACACATTACAATCGAACCAAAGCACCCCACTGACTCTTAGCCAGGGTTAGATTGCGAATATCCGAATAGTTTGATTTCGGCCGAAAATAATCGCAAAAGATTGAAACGAAACTTGTGGATCAAGAAAGACCAGAGCTTCGAGCAAACTGTTGGAGCGCTAGAAATGGTATAACCCCCTTTTCAGAAGGAATAAGGAAAAGCTAACGGTCCAGGATGATATTACAAGAAAATGATAGAAAATGGTAAAAAAGACCTTGCCAGGGCTACAAAACTGCACAAAAATACTTAATAGAACAATCATAGTCAGTGATAAGGATATCTCACGGCCATTATTGCAGACTGTTAAAGGCGATAACAAAGCTAATGACTAAATCTTCAAATTAGGATGGATTTACTGTTGACGGCTCAGCAAAGCGCAAAAAGGGCATAGTCTCTGGTTTGTATCATAAACATCTATCGTGTAGTCTTAAGTTTACTGGACGCCCATACATCCATGGCAGAAAGGATACGCCTTGCCATCACTCTCCGTCATTCCGTTGATACCAATTCGAAACTGTGTTGGAGGCATTTATTCCACCCTTGGTATGAGCCAAGGCCGACTTAAAATCTCTTTCTGATCTTTGGGTCACAGCACCCAGTATTTATTTCAACTCTACATCACGCGATTTAGTGTTTAAACCACAGCCACTATGACACCCCCACAAAGGGGCCTACCTCTATCAAGTCAGGCCCGGACCAAGATCCTGACTCCAATAGTACCGTGATTTAAGTCCTGGGAAATAACTACCGGTGGTCCTGCCGCCAACAAGGCCTATGACCGGCCGCTTGTAACTGGTTAAATCGTAGCAACCTTCATTAGCGTCATCTGAAGATGTTTACAATAAGACCAGTACTTTGCTCTGCCCCCGCAGACATTACACAACGTCATTGATGGGCGAGGCTTTGATAATTGGGTGGGGGCCCGCAAAAAAGGACAACGGCGATCGGGTATAAGCACATGCACACCATATGCAGCCGAACAACCTGCGGAGGCCCAAGACTAGTATAAAGCAGACTTCTCCGCCATACAGCAAGTACAGAGTAATTAGGGGAAAAAAGGACGTTAAAAAAAGGCAACGTAAACCACGATAACTCCTTCAGACGACAGAAAGAGGATCTCTTTAGGTACTGATGTACATAATGGAAGCTTAAAATGTATTATCTGTTTTAACTGTACCTCAGCATTTGAATTTTGTACATACTATCCAACCAACTAACTATCAAATGTCAAATGAATTATATTAAAGTAAATTATTGTGAATTTGAGACTCACGGCGTTTGTTTTACGAATTTGCTTTTAGCCGCAAACTAAGACAAGTAGCCATGAGCTCCTCGTTTTATGTGATTTTGACGTCTAACTAGGAAAAGAAATCATCTTTGGTAGCACAATCGGAAAGAATAGCCTACGTGAGACCAGGTCTGCGAATGGATTTGCATGCAAAAACAATAACGTTTTACACTCCCGCACTCTTCGAATATCTAGAGTCTACAATGCGCTCCTGGGTATGAAACTCACTAGTTCTTACAAAGAGTGGACCTAATGCCACACAATTCTAAAAGTAGAAGCTGAGAGGAATTTAGGTTACAGCGGAACTCTCGAAAAAAGCAATGAGACTGGTGGACTGCTAGGCTGGCATTAGCCATCATACCAAACCCTCCAGGAGAAATCGTGAATCGTGAGCAGTTAAAACCGAATATCAAGAAGAATGACAACTAACTCGGGGCATACCATCGATATCGGAACTTGTGACAGCACATGTAACTCAGCCAGACAACAACACGTGGTAGAAGAATCATTAGTTATATGGATAAAAGTAATGCTAGCGAATAGATCCTTCTTTGTGGATGCTGGCTCGGGCTAATGTGTGAAAGCGTGGGAGGACGGAGGATGCTATACTGCACGTTGATCGACTTTCTGGCTAATGCCAGATCGACGACGCTCAGAAATATACAGACGGTGTAACTGTACTGGAGAAAATTGAGTGGCTTGATTTACTTTCTTACTTACTTCAAGAGTATCTTTAGCCTTGCACTCTCTTCTATCACGGGCTTCCGTTGCTTCCAATTGTCTAAACCAAACGCCCTGGCATCCACAATGGTTTGGTCCTTAAAACGGAAGTTCGGTCTTAATTGTCGCTTCAAATCTGGGGGCTGTGATTTGAAGACTCTCTTTACTGGAGCATATTTGTTTATTCGCTCGATGTAGCCTTGTCCGTGTAGTCGACGTGCTTTAACTTTTTGGACTACATCCTGCTTGTCGATCAGCACTCTACTCCATAGAGTAGAAATGGCAGGATCAATATTTTGTAGAGCAGGCATTTCGTCTTCTGAGTTAGGAGTTTTGAACCCATTTGTTCGCCAAACCAAAGTAGCAGCGCTTTCCTAGGGTAAGACTTCGCTGAATCTACAATATGATGTTATTTGAGGAGATGATGTTTACTCCGAGGTAGGTAAACTCCTTAACTACTTCAAAGTTGAAGTTGTCAACAGTGACGTTTTGTCCTAGGTGATGAACAGATACTTCTGTGCTTGTTAGCAACATGTACTTGGTTTTGACCTCATTTACTCCAAGGCAAACTCGTTTCGCCTGTTCTTCGATTACCGTGAAAGCCTCTTTGACGGCACGCTGGGAACGATAGGTGATGTTGATGTCGCCTGCGTATCCCAGCAGCTGTTGAAGTCAATGGAAAGGTCTCGGCTTAAAATTACTTTTAATTACGACTGGCTTGATTTACTCGTATATATGTACATAGTTCTTAATGTCGTCACTTCATCTGTTTCTCCAACGAAACTAACAATAAACATACATAGGTGTCATCCTAGAAAGCAAACTTCTCTGCCCTAAGCAAGTCTAAGCGCTTTTGACTTTCTGGTAGTGTAAGGTAGGTTCTGACAAAACTTGGGCTTTGTCAATGGATGTTTATGAACTTTCCTTCGGACACTTTGCTCTGCTCTAGAAAAGTCTTCCAGGCCTTCATGATCATATCAATGACAGCAAGGGCATCTTCCACTTAAAAATGACTACTCTGGGAGCTTAATAACATTGAAACTTGGTCGCTGACTTTTTTTTTTTTTGGTTCTGGTCTTATGTAAATGACCGTCTGACAGAGTGACAGCGAAACTCGGTTTAATGAGGGAATACGAAACCGACCCTTCCTCTGGAACTGGCTTCGTTCAGAATTTGATTCGGGAAATGAATATAGTCAGATCCTCACTGATGAAGAAACCCATTTAGACAGTGACGCTAACGTCTTTGTAAAGGGCGACTACTTAAGAATTGCATCTATCCTCTTACCGGAGATATACGTTATTCTGATGGCAGTGAACTACAAACATTGCGAGCAACAGGTACAGAAACCAAAAATCTGTAGGTAGTTGTTCACTGAGTTCACTAATGCAGTGAGTTTTATGTGGATTCAAAATAACAATGGGTCGCTTGTTAACTTGAAGTAAAAGGCTCTAGAAGAACCTGAACCTGCGTGAAGGTTGGCTACATCTTCACTAGAGGCTTTCTTTAGCAGTGGGGTATCTTTTATGCAGAAACATACGAGTAAGTATCACAACTTACCAGGATGCAGGCAGACCAAACGAACGCTTTCCAAATCCTCTAAGATGTCCTCCTGTCCTTGAGCATGTCCTTTAGTACTCAATTTAAGTTTGATTTGATCAGTTTGACTTCCCTCATATCAAAAAACGTGGATGGGATGATCGAGCTTCGCGACCTGCTTGTGACCCTGTCTCTAGCTGGATAATGTAATTTCTACTTTCGACTTAGTATAAATGTCGCCAGGATCTTATGTGTGTTTTCAGTCGGCCTCTTTTAAGGACTTTGGCCGGCGTTCCACCATGGTAGTTCCAGCTTCCCTGCGTAAACGAACTTGCCACGCTCCTCCTTATATTGCATCCAGTTGGTTTTTCGCAGGTTCCTCCTCTGCAATTCGTACCTATGACATGAAAATCTATGTTAGGTTTTGGAAAAAACCTCTTTTATAGGCATGTAGTGGAAAAAAATAGAAATGAACCCTATCAAGCTGTAGATAGGAAGGAAAGTCTAAAGTAGATTTAGTGGTCTTGACGGAATATTTATCTAAGCCCACAACGAAACAAGAGTCGTTCTTCTGACCGACCCATACTCAGTCTGTGAAAATATAATAGCTTTTTCACTTCTCAGTGTCAAGTCAAGGGTTCTGGGTATGGTCATACCAGCATCAGCACATTTTCCGTTTCCCTGAGTTGCCAGTGATCCAGAAAACTTCAACGCTTTGCTGTGAGAATGATGATAACACAGAACAGTACTTTTTCTATGATTACCCTGCTTATGTTCACATTATACTCCAAGTACTAGGCGCCGATGTGGTGTGACGGCCACTGTAAAACCAGTTCTTTATCGAAGATCTTTGTTTCGACTGAAAAAACTCGAAAATCATTACTTCTTTCATTCTGATAGATTCAGCTCAGAACCCTTAACTCAAAAAATTTCATAGATGATGCTATCCAAAACCCGGATCCTTCTAGCATTACTCCATGGCGAACGGTTAACAAAAAGATGAAATTAATTTCAGAGTCGTCAGCAAAAAAACACTGCCATATACTGTGATACATAGGTCCCATGTACGAGTACCTACTGGAAAGAGAAAGGAATCCTGCAAACGCTACGTTGTATTGTACTAGCCGAGGTAAGTTTGGAAACCATCTACCATCCAAATTATCATTCTCCTTCTCACGGCCCAAGCTTTTTATGCAAATGAACTCGCACTTTTTTACGGAATTAGAAGTTCTAGAACAAATAGGAAGACAGTGAAGAATACAAGAAAACATTTGTCTCCGCAAGTTGTTCAGACCTGATTTAAGATCCGAAGTTCATTGAAACAACACATGAATTGGAAAATTCTATCTAACAAAACTAGTTCTTCCACTTCAATGATCACCAGGTAGTTCCAAACTTAGACCGCCCGGTGATTCCCCCATCATAAGTTTTACACTGTGCCTACCCGGCCGCCGGCTCACAAGCTCTCCAGTGGGCTTAGATTCTCGATTAATAATATTAATTTAAAGTTCGTTTGCCTATTTCTAACATATAGCATTAACTTACAAATCAACTTGAAACCAACATGTAGGTACTTAAAGATGCAAAGGAAGGTACTGGCACGAATAGGTATCATCATTCTATTCAAGGGGCCGGTCTTTGTTTTCGAATTCAAATGTTATAAACAAACGAATTGAATAGCGATCATGAAAAGGTTATTCACTTCGAATTAAGACAGAATACATAAAATTACGATTACGATGCTGGGAAATCCACCGAACTTCTCCTAAACAATAGTAAAGAAAACTGGTTTCGGACAACTGGAAACTGGAAACAGAAAACATAAAACCAAAAAAAAAACAAAAAAAAGTATCTGTTAGTCGCTCCTCTTTAGATGAATATCTGATCGCCACAGCATTATAATTTCGCAATTTTTGGACTGAGTCATGCCATCTAATGGCCTTCTGGTTTTGATGTGTTATTCTCACTTCTCGCCGTTCACCAATTTGGTTTGTTATTGCTTCTGATTTAGACAATCGTAAAATCTAAGCCCCATTAGGGAGTTTCAAATTCTAGTATTTAACATATATGGAGAGGCTTGGGAGTATCTAATTGTATTTATGTCTAATTTTTAATAAGCGGAAAAGTTAAAAAAAATAACCCATCGACTTGGGAAGAACCTAGGTAACATACTCGTACATGGATGATAGAGATCATACGAGTATACTTTATTACGATCGACGGTTGGATTCGGGATTATTATTTTGTAGGTACTCATAATTGTATGTGATCTTGAAGTGCATGACGAATAGTAACAAATTTTTATGTCTCATAACCGAAACCAAAATTTAGTCAGACCACAATTACCATGAATGCTAATAAAATTAAAGCTGTAAGGGTTTTTCCAAGATTTTCGAAGGCAGAAACTTCATTCAGTGGATGTCTTATGTGAGTTTGATTGATGTGACCGGGACGACGCGACATGGAGATCGGTAGTGAGCTTATGAGGTACGCAGTACCAATTTAATGTCAATTCAGAAAGCAAATAGAAAAAAACCTTTGTTTACGGACCTGTGGCTGTTTTTGTGTTTTGGTTGTAAACATTTTAGTCAACAGGAAATTTCGCATATTTGACACGAATTACTCGTAGTCTACCATAACAACTATATATTGACTTTAAGCAGGGGAAGCAAGGCCAATGATGATGCGGTTCCATGATCTGCGTCTATAGCGGAACTCTCGAGTAGACACAATCCATTACTACCACGGGAGCTGTTTACTGTGACATTCTATCCAATTCTGCGATGTTGTGGAGCTTTTCTTGTTACCCCCTTTATACTTAATGTTAAGGCGACGGATGACTCTACACTTAGCCCAGTTAGAGCGCAGAAGCCCTTCCCGTTCTTCTTTTATGCTACGTCGTTTCATAGGCAAGATGTTTTGCTGCATATGCTAGCCTACACTCTTTATCCAACCAAGATTTCTGCCGGCATTGACAGGAGGTTGGGGAATACGCGAATAGCAAAGCATCTGTCGGTTTCGTTCCAATTGCAGCCCTTCAACGATAAGTAACTTCACAGTATTTGACTGTTGTTATGACATCTATGATATCAAATCAAACTTCGTCGCTTTGTGCTTTCTGTAACATCGAGCTCGCTGATATATACATACGTAATTTTCATTGTACGCGACATTAATTTAAGCAGTTCTTGCTAGTTTCTGGTGTCCTTTTAGATTAAATTAAATCTATTGAATAAAATTGCGAGCCATCTGTGTTCACGATTTCAGAAGTTTGTCCATATTTCGAAAGATGCTAGGTATGGTCCGACCATTAGAATTGGTTAGATTAGATTTGATTTTTATTTTTATAATAACATTTTTATAAACTGTTATAAAGGGTGACTAGATAAGAACAATATGGGAAACAATTTAAATAAAACAATAACATTGTGAGATATAAAATTGATTCTGGCTTTATTTTGAACGTTCATGCCATTATGAGTGGAATAGCACATCATTCAAATGGCAGTCTTGGCATCGCTGGCAGTGCTTCAAGCGGTTTGATGACTGGGTCCAATATGAGCGGCGTTATTCCGACAATAGCATGTCGAATATTGGCCTAGAGTTCATCTAAATTGGTTGGCTTGTTAGCGTAGACTAAGGACTTGACGTAGCCACAGAGAAAATAATCCCGTGGTGATTTCTGCTTCACAACTTCGAGTCTTGCGTCACTTGTATGACATGCAGCGCCGTCTTGTTGGAACCACAGCTCGGATATATCGATGTTGTCGAACTCTGAAGTCGGTAAAGGTACTATGATGCGGCCATGCTATAAACCGCGCCAAACAGAGACAAATTTTGTGGATGTATTGATGCTTGGCCGAACACTTGTGTATTGTTTCCGTTCCAATAATGACATATTGCTTATTAAAAAAGCCGCTGAGCCAAAAATGGAACTCGTTCGAGAAGATGTTTTTTGACCAAAATCCGGCCAACATTTCCAGCGCTCAATTAGCGAACTCACGGCGTTTTCTATGGTCTTCCGGCTTCAATTATTGCGTCAGTCTTATACGATTAAACTTTTCCACGGTGAGATGAATTGCCTGCACACTGAAGACATGATAAAGACCGACCTCACTACGAAATTCGTATTGCATATTTAGGGCAATTTTGCAGTACCTGGTTAGTAATTAAGGATTTGAACGGCTTGGATCTCAGATAAGACTTAATTTCCAAACACAGAACTCCTTACTTCACGCAAAATTGACCAGCTGCCAACCTGTGCGAAATTGTACATGCTGCAGGCTATCGGCTTTCTATCGACCTTCAGCACCGTCGCTACTTTTTTTACGCTGTATTCATCAAAAAAATTATTGCTGTGCTGCAATAATTCTCTGTGGAGTGACCCTGATTCTTCCTCTCGGAATCCTTCGCGGGTTTGCTCATCAACACGCGCGATCAACTGATAAAGTACATTCAAGACTTACCACTTAGGCAACAGAAAGTACTTCACTATTTCTTTTTTCTCAATTACTGAATTATTGTAATTTATAAAACTCAATATTTTGTATTGTAAACGAAATTAGAAAATTGAAATAAAGTTCAAAAAAAAAAAAAGTTTGGACTTCCAACTCGCCATATTCTCGCCACTCTATCCTATTCCACAACCAGTAGCTGGTCTCGGCCCCTTATAGAGCAGTTTTCTTTGTTAGCCGGTAGTCTGTAATTTAAGGGTCTCCAACATGTGCATATAGTTTGTGCATATAGCATAATAGAAACTAACTGCATATACATAGAAACTAAGCAGTTTCTCCACTGTCTGAGATTGTTTTCTTCCACATACTTGAGCACCGTAGAAGAAAATGAATTTCGAAACCGTGCCAAAAATTTTATATTTGCAGCTTTTGGCAATATATTTGTTTGTGAAGTTTAGTTTTAAACGCATTTTATAACTCTTACATACTAACAAAAAATGCTTAAATGCTAGCTTAAAATTACTTAACAACCTTATACTAACTTACTGGCCCCACACAGGCACTCTAAGACTATTTGTTTGTGAAATAGCAGCATCGATGGCTGCTTCTGATTTCGAAAATTTTTCTTTAGATGTATCTGCATATCGAGATTCCTCGTAAAATAAACTCCGAGGTACTAATATTCTTTCATCACTTGAAGAGTGCTAATAGAAATGGGCTAAAAGCACAACCTTGTCTCACTCCTGACCCCGATCGAAACCGCTCTGATAACATCATAATATTCCATACAGCTGCCTTGGTATCCACATACAGGCTTTCGATCACTCGTCCGAATTTTAGCTATGGGCATACCATGCCAAGGAGCTTATACAACAAGACGCTTCGGTTCACTGAGTCAAAAACTGCTTTAAAGTCAATGAAGAATGCAAACAATTTCCTATTCCTCAAAAGAAATAACTCCACTATACTATTTAAAACATACACGTGATCAACAGTGGAGTATCTTGCCCGGAAACCCGCTTGATATGTCTTGAGCGGATTATTGGTCCCTATCCATGCAGTTAGTACAGGGTAGTGTACCACGCTTTTAAAAAGGAAAACCCTGGGTAGTTCCCTATAACCTTTTTTACAAATGGGAAAGATCAAAGCTGAGGTATTTTCCCACTTTCTAAAATGCTGTTTCACAAGCAGGTAAGATTGGTGTTCAGTTCGTTTGTGCCATATTTGTAGAATTAAACTGGTATACCATGCTTAAGATGGTATAACATATAACATATAACATATTTTCCAACATTTAGTTTTTTCGCCAATTTCCAGAATTCTGAAAAGTTATTACATCGCTCCATTCCGCTTACCATCACCTTCAACTCTCGATTAGCCTTTATATCTGAAACCTTCACTGTCGTTGTTGTCTTGATAGAGGAATAATCTGCAGCAATATTTTATAAGCAAAGTTTAATCATTTCATATCATATAGAGTCTGTAAAATAGCTTTTAATAAAAAGTTGTAATTTTTCATATTAAATTAATTGTTTCAAAATATTTGCGATAAATTAAATAGTTTTCTAGATAAATTAACCTTAAAATGCAAATAGAACTTTGATGCTCAATTGTAAGTAACTATAAGTTAGAGCAATAAAATTCTAAGTACCACATAGAACTGTGTGACTTTGTAAAGACTTAATTTGATCACTTAGAACATTGTAGCGTACAATTTTCTTTTTAAATTAAAATATTTTTTATATTTTATTCAATTTTTTATTAAAAATTGAAAATTGTGTTTGAACAATAAGAAATAATAGTGAATTAAAAAGGTTATAATTGTAATTCATAATAAATTAATAGCAAGCTATTAGTTAAGTTGTAGGAATGTATTGTAATAATACAATAAAGAATACTGACAATGCAAAGCAACTGTAAAATTTTGAGCATTTATTTTGTTCTTGTATAAAAATTCTTGTCTAAATATTAAATAAAAATATAATAACAGAATACAATTCAAAGCGCCTATATCTAATTATAATAATAATAAATTAATTAGGTTATATAATTCACAGTGCCTGTATCTTAAATTCTAAGAATAATAATAAATAAGGATTATATGAAATAATATTTTTTTAATTGGTAGTCACTGGAGTGGTGTCTAAAAATAAAAGGAAGAAATTGTGTTAAAATAGTATATAATACAAACTTCGTCATACACTAAATACCTAATTTTAGGATTACTTTGTAATATGCTATGTCAGCCGAGCGCATGTACTTAAACATAGAAGTTAAATGTTTTGCTTTCTCCTTAGATATGACATTTTTTGTTGAAATGGTGTCAATGTCCGATAAAACGGGAACATTTGGTAACACAGTCTTACTTCTGCGAATCCTTGTTGCCTGTCGTCTTATGTTAACGGTTATAAAGTTTTGACTGCTATAATCTTTTGAATATTGAATTTCGTATTCTAATTGGCTAAACTTTAACATTTTCAACGAAGTAAATGGTACACTTCTGTAATCGAAACAACTTTTTGCTTTGTAGAAATCTTTAAAGTCTAGTGGTTTCAATTGAATGATAACAAATGGTTTTCTAAGGTTAACCGTTTTAAGTAATCTTATCAATCCCATTGGCGAAAAATATTCATTGACGCATAAATGTTTTTCGATTTGACTATAAGCGTTGTCAACTTCTTGTAATGCTGAATGTCCTGGTAAGGAGTACTTCATTAAAATGCTCTCTACGTCAGGATGAGTTTTTAAAAAATATTGCATTGCCAAAGCCATAATAGAATTTTTGTTCTGAGGAACACAAAATCACTCCAAGTTATTAATTGGGTAATATTGTTATCCTCACACACTTTCTCTAATATTGTATATAAGGCAGATGCAATATCATTACCACTTCTCCCACCTGTACATTCTGTCCATATTGCACAGTAAACTTTTTTTGTTGTTGACAAATGTGCAGTAAGATTGTATATGCATAATTTTGCATGGTAAAATAACGGTCCAATTTCTGAACGTGGGCAAGTCAAAACATTTTCAAGGTCGAAAGTTAGTATAGGAATTCCAGATTTCTTATCCAAAGATTTCTGTTCTCTCATCATTTTTTTTCAGATTAATATGGTTTTCTCGTTCTTTAATCATTTCTTCGGTAATCATTTTTTCTTTCTCTGCTACCGAAAAAGTTTCACATTTTCCGCATCTATCGGATTTGGGACGATGGATATCCAAATTAAAGTTGGTGTTAAATACATGCCTGTAAAAACTTTCCTTTACAGGAGATTCGACTTGTTCTATGTATAAGTTATACATTTTAGTAATGCTCAAGTTTGAATCAAGGTAATGCATTGATGCATTCGCACGACAGTAGTGAGACTCTACTGTCGGGAAAGAGGAGATATGGGCTTTGACTTCTGGAATTCGTTTTATAGGCTTTGAATCTTTTTGTTAATAACTCCAGTCACAATATTTTTTCTGTTGTGTTCATCATAAACCGGCTTTTGCGAAATTGCAAACGTTCCTAGCCAATAAGGTTTGTATACCTGTATAAGGTTTCCAAGTAGTTCAACGTAATAACTAAACGAATAGTTCCGCCGAGAATCACCGGATTTCTTAGTTTTACGAATTGTCACAGTTCTAGTAGTAGTTCTTAAGACGTAATTAGCCTTTTCTAGTCGGTTCATTGAATAGAATGTTTTGAATAATTCTTGCCTTTCACTTGTTGTTATATTTAGCTCACATTTAAATTTGCAGTTATTAAGGCAGTTCTTTTTGGAAATTATTTGTTTCGCAGATACCATTTTTCCTCGAGAACTGATGTAACTTTCTCCAGTTTGATATTGTCTTTGTCGAATATTTCGTTTCCAGTTTTTCTCATTAATCTTGCGTTTACGCGTTTTATTTGACACAGCCTCTACTTCTTTCAATATTATTTCTGTGTTCTTATCTTTACTATTATTAACTTCGGATGCAGGTACTATTACATAATCTTCAATTATGACAGCGGGACCCAATTCAATAATATCGCCTTCGCAAACTGACGTCTTATGTGATTCCATTTCCTAATTACATTTTTATGTTTCAAATAAATTATTTATTATTTATTCAATTTAATATCATAAAAACTTAATCAATATAAACATTTTTTAGTTACCAAAATATTTTTCAACATAAAATAAAAACAAAGAACCTTTCTGTTTAAAAATCAAGAGCCAACTAAATATTTCTCAGAGAATGCACATGGTTCTATTTGAAAAATAATAACGGAACAATTTTAAGCAATAAATTTCTATCTACATAACTTTTACTATAATAAATTCTGTGTGCATTATTGCTAAATTTTGATTGGAACGCAAAGTTCTATCAGGCTGTTAGAACCTTGTGAACTAAATCTTAATGCAAAAATATGTAGTTAGAACTATGTTTTATAAAATATCTCAGAAACAGAAAGAGATAGACTAATTTGGATAGCGGCAATCGAAAAAGCAATCCCAGTTTACTATGATATAATACAAACATCAATTTCCAAAAAAATGTCAGTTAGAACCTTGTTGTTCTAAGGTCGCGAACTAGCGTTCAAAAGGAAAGGAAAATTGTTTTTGTAGTGGTTTGAAACTCAGGTGTGTTTGGTTTCTATGTTTGCTCTCCAGGGGTGGGAGTCCGAATAGGACGGAGAGTTTTTCTTCACTCAGAGTGATTCGAGATATAATTCCCAGTATTTTTTTTCATTGCTTGAAAATCTTATAACAGCCAAATCTACGTGTCAGTGTTATGCCTTCACACGCAGAATTTTTTTGTCTGAGTTCCAATTATACAATGAAAAACTGATTTTGCCATGGGCAGGATTCGAACCTGGACCCTCCGAGTGAGAAGCGTTTGCTACTACCACTACACCACGGCCACCCCAGTAAAGCATAATGCCCGTTAACTTATGTGGATATGAAGATAAACGACAAAATGACTTACAGTGGCGAGCAAAACAGGTCGAATAATTGTAAAAATCCTCAAAATCATTTGTATTCATTTATCACTATTAAGTCTTCCATTGATACAGTTAAATGAGTGATATTAACACAACATAAAATAAGCAAAAAAATATTCTACTCAAACAACAAGAACAAGAAATCAAAACAAAATTTAAATGCTTCGCATTCGTTCACTTTTGCACGATTTCTTTTAACTCAGTTTACTACTGACTTTCAATATTTATTCCAAAGGCCATTATTTTTAATTAAACACATTTTGACATGCTTTCTACCAATTTTTCGATGGTTGCGTGGCGAATACGTTGCTATTCAGTCTGTACTCTAGAACATAGTTGGACAAGACTGCTCGGAGCATCCTCATATTGCGACAACCGTTTTTTCACGAATCACCAAAAATTTTCGATGGAGTTCAAATCGGAATTTTGTGGTGGCCAAAGCATCGTTTGTAACTGATGCTCCTCAAGTCATTTCTTTACAATTTTGGCTGTATTCCTTAATTGGATATGTGGCTTCATCCATAAATTCGGGTAGATTTCTCCGCAATATATCAAGTTAGTCTTCTTTATTCGTAGTACCCATTATTCTTACCATTGGACCGATATGCCACCAAGTGAAGCATCCCCACACCATTAAACTCCCACCCCCGTGCTTCAATGTCTGTTTGACCTGATGTTTTTAAATTTAGTCATGTGGGCGATGCCAATAATACTTCTTTCCATCTGATTGGAAACGGTTTATTTTCGTTTCGTCGGACCAGACTACACTTTTCCAATCTTCTATGGTCCAGGGTTTGTTTTGCTTGCAAAATTTCAACCGAGTCTTGATATTTTTCTCAGACAACGCGGGTTTTTTCTTTTTAATAGCTGACACTAGTCGAATTCTGCGAAGTGTTCTCCTGGCCGTCTGCTCACCACTTCCTTCTTTATTGCTCTCGCGGGTACCTTTGTGGTACTTGCTCTTTTTGATGATCAATTGATCGCGCATCCCCATATACATAACAGCTTTGGGCAACCTCCATAGTTCGTACGACTTCCGTCTGTTCTTTATCATGAGGACTGTGGAATGACTAATTTTCAGTGTTTTTGCAATTTTCCTGGTAGAAATATCTTTATCAATGAGGGCAGCAATATTGTCTTCCAAACTTCTCTATAATTTTCTCATTCTTAGCCTTTCTGTATAACCAATTGAAATTTAACTCTAAGACCTTTTTACCTGTAAAATTGAATCAATTGAACTAAAAATCTACAAAAGTACAGTACGAGAACACAAGTACAGAAAGATAAATACAAACATAACAGTAAATGATGACTAAAATGGATTCTTGGAGCCACAATTGAAACATGCAAAATTCGATGATTGATTCTGGAAATCCAAATCAGCGTACTTAGTTGAATTAAGCGTTTACCCCGGAGTTCCTGGATCTTTCCACTTCTGTACGAACTACCGTCCAAGAATAGAATAAAAAGAAAGCAATAGATTTATCGCTATTTTCACAACCAATACTGCACCGAAATTTTCAATATCAATCCGGCCCTTCAAACATTCAACCCTAACACCCGTCACGCAATGAAAGCTCACCAGTATACCCTCAAGCCCGCTTTTGGACCTACTCTGAAATATTATTTTTCTTTCCTAAGCCGTACAATTCGTTTACGGAATGCACTGAAGAGTTATAGTCATTATAACTTGCAAACATTTAAGACCATCGGTATATATATACCGGTATCTCTCATTTTTTCCTCCCTAACTTTCCTTTGCACGCGTTGTGTTCAAACATTTTAAAGGTAAGTACGAAAAACCCCTTGAGTGTGTGCAAATTATACAAAAAAAAAACTATTCAAGGCACAAAAGATAACAGATACAATTAAAGTTGTAAGAACTGGTATCCGAGCTCTTTCAGCAGCAATGGTAAATGGAAATCGATTAGCAGAAGTCACATCAATTGAAACCGACCCATCTTTCCTAGTCACACCTGGATCCAACGGCGCCATGACATAGGGCCAGTCAACGTAAGGCCAAATTCTATTATTTGGCATAATGACACCTTGATAGGAACAAAATCCCGGATGTTATAGACTTCGACAACACAACCCACATCTAGTAAACAAACTAACCGACTGGATATATTTCAGTTATTATATAGATGAACCCATCGAACTATCCACAACAATTAATACAATAGAGCAATTAGAAAGTGAAGTACAGTCCTTCAACCTAGCTATACAAAAGGCTGCATTGGCTGCAACGCCTGAATTGAATAGCAAAGTAAAAATAAACGTGTATCCCAAAGAAGTTTGCGACATTATATGTGAAAAGAGACGAGCTCGCAAACGATGGCAACTGTCAGTAGCTCAAGTGATAGAATTAGACTTAATAGCTTAAACAATAAGCTCATAAAAAGGATAGCAGAATTTAAAAATGCATCGGTGGAAAGATACCTTATAAATCTGACAAACGATGCTAGTACAGAATACTCACTGTGGAAGGCTACAAAAAAAAAATGAAAAGACCAACGGAATACATCCCGCCAGTGAAGAACAGCAATGGCAACTTGACTAAAACAAGCAAACAAAAGGCGGATCTATTTACGGAACATCTTGAAAATATCTTTAAGCCATACGACGATAATGATAATTCCCAACAAACGGAAGAAATGTGCGAAGATGAGAGGTTGATTCCAGCAGTAACCTCTAGGGAAATAGCTAAAGAAATAAAAGAAAAGATCAAGCCAAAAAAAGCTCCGGGATTTGATATAATAACGGGTGAAACTCTGAAAAAAAAACTGCCTGAAAAAGGTATGAAAAAAATAGCACAGATAACAAATGCAGCGTTCAGACTAAGGTACGAGGGGAGTTCAATATATTCTCGGTATCGATATGAAGGAAAATGCGAATTCAATTGAAATTGTTTTTATTTTTCAATATAATCTCCCCTAACATCAATGCATTTGTTACATCTTGAGATAAGCTTTTTTAAACCCTCAAAAAAATAAATTTCCTCTTTCTCTGTAAAATACCCATTTATTGCCGACTTGAGTTCTTCATCATCCGAAAATCTTTTTCCACGAAGACATTTTTTCAAATCCGGAAACAGGAAATAATCACTAGGGGCAAGGTCTGGACTATAGGGTGGGTGTTGGATTTCTTCGAAACCACAATCTCGCGCAGCAGCCTTGGAAACTCGCGCCGTGTGAACAGGAGCGTTGTCATGAAGAAGCAACACACCCGCTGCGAGCTTACCCCGTCTTTTCTTTTTAATTTCCTCCCGCAAATTATGCAAAGTGGAAGCGCAGGATGTGGCGTTGATGGTTTCACCTTTTTTTTTGTACTCAATGAGCAAAATTCCCTTTGAGTCCCAAAAAACTGTGGCCATGAGCTTCCCGGCAGACGGAGTGACTTTGAACTTCTTCGGGGGGTCTGTTCCTTTTTTATGCCACTGCATGGACTCTTGTTTGCTTTCAGGGTCATAGTGGTGGACCCATGTTTCGTCCCGAGTAACAATTCGATCCATAACACCGTCCGCGTTCTCACTACACATCTCCAAAAGCTCTCTACAGCATGCGATTCTCACTTTTTTCTGAGGCGCTGTGAGCATTCGTGGTACCCACCTTGCACTGACCTTTGAAAGGTTAAGATGGTCATGAAGAATGGTGTGAATGGTACCAATTGAAAGCTTGGTGATCTCTGTCATCATTTTCACCTTTATTCGGGCATCCTCAAGAACAAGTTTTTCGACTTCTTTGATGCTTTCTCCCGTACAAGCAGTAGCCGGGGCGCCGGAGTGGGGGTCGTCTTCAATGCTCTCTCTGCCTCTCTTGAACTCACTTGACCACTTTTGCACAGTTGATAATGAAGGTGCAGAACCCTGGTAAACAGCCACCATCTCTTCATGAATAGTTTTTTGACTTTTTCCTTGCTTAGTGAGAAATTTAATTACAGCGCGATGCTCAATTTTCACCATCATCGTCTCAGTTTCCACTATGATTCTGTTTAACTAGAGATAAAACGCGAATTAATAATCACATTTATATGAAATTTTACATGAACGCAATAATAGTATTACTTGATAAATAAGTCAATTTATATAAACAACCACCGCTTCACCCCGATACCGAGAATATGTTGAACACCCCTCGTATGTTCCACGTATGTGGTCACAGAAGTTATTATAGTACCTAAGCCGGGCAAATTGTCCAGTGAAGTAACGTCGTACCAGCCGATATCATTGCTGCCAATCTTGTCTAAGCTATTCGAAAAAATCCTTCTGAAACGACTCCATCCGATTCTAGAAGAAAAAAACACTGATCCCAAACCATCAGTTTGGATACAGAAATAAATACTCAACTATAGATCAGATTCACAGAATTACTGATATAGTAGAAAAAGCTTTAGAAGAAAAACAAAAATGCTCTACTATCTTCCTTGACGTAACACAGGCTTTTGATAAAGTGAGACAAAAAGGATTAGTCCGTAAGCTACAAAAATATCTTGCAAAACAGTACTATGAAATACTAGAGTCGTATATAATGAAATGATTATTTAGAATTAAGCAAGAAGATGAGTACTCTGCATTGAAACACATCAAAGCTGGAGTACCGCAAGGTAGTGTGTTGGGGCCCGTACTGTTCCTCCTATACACGAACGACCTACCACAACATGACGAAACTACTGGTGCTACTTTTGCAGACGATACTGCTGTACTTGCAGTAGAAAAAACCGTACAGGTAGTTACAGAAAAACTGCAAAGGACAGTAAATGATATATCTGATTGGACCAAAAATTGCCAAATGGACTGAAGTCGGTTCATATTAACTTTACAAATAAAAACGTACAAAACATACCTGTGTACATAAATAATAAAGCAGTTCTGCATTCGAACTCAGCTAAATACTTAGGCTTGACGTTGGACACAAAGATGCGCTGAAAAACTCACTTCAAGAAAAAACGTGATGAACTAAATATACGATATAATTGGCTCACAGGGAGGTATTCATTCCTCTCAATTCACAATAAACTGCTTCTCTACAAGGAAATATTAAAACTAATTTGGACATATGTCCTCCAGTTATGGGGGTGCACAACTGAAATGGTAGAAGACGGGGTTCGAAAGGTCGCAAGAAGACATGAAGTTGCGAAGCCTAATGCTAATTTAGAAGTAGTCCAACTACTTAATAATAACAATTTAGTTAGAAGATTACGCAGAGTAAAACCTTTTGAACTAGTTGACTAGGTAAAAAGAAAAGAAATATAATTACACTAACAAAGTGATAATGAATTAAAAAACAAAAGGTAACAAACCAAAGTTAGATCCTTAAAACAGTACATAACATAAGTACATAAGCACATACTAGAACAAAATTGCTGGTGCTATTGCTGGAAGGATGGTAACATCATGCCTTCCCTGGGTGTTTTTAGTGGGAGATTCAAGTCCCACACTATCGCAAGGCTCGCAAGCGATGTCTTTCAACGATTTTCACCTAGCTACAGGCAAAAAAAAAATTAGCACAGTGACATAAATTCAAATTTTCGTCAACTGGATTTTTGGCCATAAAACTTTGAAAACGGATAAATATTAATTTTTTTTTTAAATGATCCTTTTTACGGCGGACTTATGATTAAAATGCCAGAATTAACTAAATTCAAGAGTTCTAATAGTTCCATAGTTTTAAATACTAAAAAAAACACAGTTTTTATGAATAATCCGCTAAGCGTATATGTCGGACAGGCGCCTATGTCTTATGTGTGGCCGGCTCCGCATGCAAAAGGGATTTCAATTAGGTAAGAGAAAAAAACCATTTAAAATTGACATAAAGCGAAATTGGCCTAATGTCGCTTTAGCAAAGTGTTGGCCTTATGTTGCTTGGCCTTATGTCACGGCACCTCGATTTCTAATGTAAGAAGGCCTCTGAGTTCTGGCGGATCTTTTGTTCTTAGCCTTTTTAGCGCAAGATAAAAACCACAATCGACAACGTGTGTGATTCTGATGAATGAAAATCATTCGAAGCCCTGAAAGCAACTAAGGCAGTGAATGTCGACAAAAGCATGGAACGCAATAAAAAAAAGTTGAGTTTCGCAGAAGAGAGCTGCTTTTACCTCTCCAGGCAGAGAGGCACCATAGAAAGGCAATCAGTGAAAAACGCTACAGGAAGCTAGCCAAATAGTAAGTTATGCACGTGTAAGCAAAACACATAACTAAGCAGAATTCTGCTTTCACAAGAAGACCAAGGACTGGGAAAATAAATACTACAATTCTTCACTTGTGAATTTATACGAAGTTTCTGTTGAAATCTTCAGGGGATGGTATGATTAAAATTTATTTCAGCACCTTGGAAGAATCTATTTTCGAAAAAACTTATCTACGATATTTACGCAGATTAATTTGCATCACTCCTAGACTGCTACTTCTCTTCTATGTACCAGGCTACTCTTTTTGAATGCAAAATTTCACATACTGGAGCCACCGATGTGCTAAAACTCATCTGTGTTCTTTGACTTTTACAGTTTTTTAAGACACTCATGAAACACCAACTCTTGATATGACTAGTAATTGTAGTCATATCCTACAGAACAGACTGGGAATGGCATAATGGATGATGCTACCGCCTTCATTGAAAAAAAAAATTGTTCCACGGAGATGGGACTTACCAAATGCTGTATAGCTTATGTCGGAAATATTTTTTAGGGCAGTATCAAGTGAAATGCGTATTAAAAATCTGATAAACTGCATTCCATTGTCTGATTTGGTCATTAACAACATTGACTCAACAGGCAACGTTTGTTAAGGTAGCTAGTAGTTGCCTTAACTCTGTCCTAAGGCATGCGTATCGAAAGAGTTCTTAACTTCACAACTTTCGACTGTTGTGAACAGGGAAATCTGTCAACATTCTGTTTAGATTTAAAAGAAGGCAAAATCTATAAGGAAATCTAAATAGTATTCTCTTCGTATGGTTTAAACATGGCTAGATAGGAAAACCCAATCACTAGAATCCTTAAAAATATTTCCAAGTCAAACTAAAAACCCTCACTACCTACAAAGTACGCCTTGACATCTAACTACATTTGAATTCCTCACATCGCAGTAGCATTGCAAGTTACGGTTGTCAATGTAACGTACAAAAATTTGACATTTTAATTTAAAAATAAATAGGCTTTGCAGTCTTGAGACATTTTCAATTTATCTTTGTGTATTGTGTGTCAAATTCCAACGAAACTCAAACAAATGGGAGGACGAGAAATTGATTATGTTGGCTTCTTAAAGGACTTTGCAGCTGGTGGTATCTCAGCTGCAATATCAAAAACTGCAGTCGCTCCGATCGAGCGCGTCAAGTTACTCCTGCAGGTTCAGCACATTTCAAAACAAATTTCTCCGGACAAGCAATACAAAGGCATGATTGACTGTTTCATTCGAATTCCAAAGGAGCAAGGATTCTCGTCATATTGGCGAGGTAACTTAGCAAATGTTATCCGATACTTTCCAACACAAGCATTAAATTTCGCCTTCAACGATAAGTACAAGCAGATATTCTTAGGAGGTGTTGACAAGAACACCCAATTTTGGAGATACTTCATGGGCAATCTAGCATCAGGCGGTGCCGCTGGAGCCACGTCATTGTGCTTTGTTTACCCACTCGACTTTGCACGTACTCGTCTTGGAGCAGATACTGGGAAATCAGGACAACGAGAGTTTACCGGATTGGGAGATTGTGTCGTTAAAATTCTCAAAAGTGACGGATTGATTGGTTTGTACCGAGGATTTGTTGTATCTGTGCAGGGAATTGTCATTTATAGGGCTGCTTACTTTGGCTGTTATGACACGGCACGTGGAATGCTGCCAGATCCGAAGAATACAAGACTTGTTGTCAGCTGGGCTATTGCACAATGTGTAACAACTTTCGCTGGGATTGTCTCATATCCATTCGATACGGTTCGACGTCGTATGATGATGCAATCTGGGCTTAAGAAATCAGAAGTGATATATAAAAGTACTCCACACTGCTGGGCTACTATAGCCAAGCAAGAAGGCATAGCAGCATTCTTTAAAGGAGCTTTCTCGAACGTTTTGAGAGGAACTGGTGGTGCTTTTGTTCTAGTGTTGTATGATGAGATTAGAAAAATGATGTAAATTGTTAATCTGTTCCAATAAAATAAAAAACAAAAATGAAAGGAGAACGGAAGTGTCATGATTTTCAAAGATTTGTTTCGATGGCTTTGGATAGAATCACGTAAAGAATTTGTACCGCACTCTTGAATCCAACCCATCGGTTCAAGGAAGTTCTTTCAGAACGGTTGCTCAGAAACTAAATTTTTTGTATGTAGGAGATATTTCTACTTTTCAGCCCCTCATGAGGTAATTTAGCTTATTGATTGATAGTATTGATGGACCGACTTATCATCACAATCTAAATGTAGAAACCTCGACTGGTGAGGCAAGGCCAACTTTTTAGCCAGCAAGTAATGATACGAGTATAAGTTTTGAATCTGAATATCGCTGAGCGAAGAGAAGAAGAGAAGAGAAGTCCTAACTATGTCGGGCGTTTGATTCACACTTCTTTAACCAAGTCAATGTCTTTGTAGTTCGCTGTTGTTCCCTCCTCCTTCAAAGTCTATCAACGCGAATCGTATATTGAAAGAGAGCATGGGTTTCCTTATCCGCTTTCGATCACGTCTGTACTTTTGCACCATAGTGCAGTACTGATGTGTTAAAGATTTCATATAAAGTTTCTTTAGCATTTTTTTTTTCTATCCCTCCTCGCCCAAGGAAACATCGCTTGCAAAGTGTCACTCTTCGTTTGATTAACGACGTGGTGTCATTATCAGAAGTAATAGCAGAAACAATTATTGCTGTCTATTGTGACGGTCTTTCCAATTCAGCGAGACACGAAGGCTTCTAAATCACCCTCAGTACGGTTTTGTATCAACAAGTCGACTGGTGATTAAAAATTGAACCAAAGTCAACATCAATCTGGTAAAAGCAAAACATAATCTTCTTTAAGGGATGTAAAAATATTTTAGCACATCTAATCTGGTCTCAACATTTAAGGTGTTTATTTGCCCTAATTTTAAGTAGAATGCTCACATTTGGCCAGGGGGTCCTAACCTATATATGCTTCATTGATCGCTTATGGAGTGATCTACCGAGCTCTTTATCTTCTGCGCCTTCTCGAACAGCAATCTCTAAATTGGCTCAAAACTGAAGATTTTACCTCTGGCACAAAAACAATAAGAAATATCGCATCTGTAGCTCGAAGTGTAGCCAAAAATCCAGGTTTGTCGCTTCCACATCGATCTCTGGAATAGGGAAAAAAACATTCTCCTGAATTTTGACCAGGCTTAGGTCATAAACCCTATTACGTTCAATTGATGCAAGAACTTAAATTTGCCGACAATGAGCAACATCGTATCTTTCCAAATTGAGTGTTGGAACTGCATAAAATTGACCAAGAATTTAGTATAAATCATTTGGACTTGTGAGGTATATTTTGCCACATTTGAGTCTTAGAAAATCCCAGAAGGAAGAAGAAAAGTCGTTGGACCTTATTCCTCCAATGCGCTTAGCCACCGTTCTGTTATCGACGAAATAGAACTCCAAATGTGCGAAAATTTCGATGACAATAAACCAAATTGATCATTTTGCTATCAACGTAGAGCATGCCTATTGTATCCCGAATGTTCGGTCCTTCCGGGCTGCCAACATTGACTCGGATCACCACCTTGTTGCAACCATCATACGAATGCGTATTTCCCAAGCGCCACAAAAAAGAAGTACTAAATACTGTAAGAAGATATATGAGTACGTAATTTACTGGCATGAATGCCGACAAGCACATGCAGCTAAACAAGAAGCGTAGAAGAAGAAGAAACGAAGAACAAAAGAGATGGGAAGAACATCGGCTTCTCCAGAAGAAGAAAAAAGGTCACGAGAAATACGCTATCGAAGATATTGAGACTTTCTATTCCGGGATTAAGGTACGGGAATTTTACGAAAAATAGAAACAGAACGTACCAAAGCAAAAAGATACGTAGCGTCAGAGAGTTGGTGCTAAGAAAATTGAAAAAAAAATTTCTGCAGACTGTATAACAGCAACGAAGTTCCCACACCATTCAATTTAGACGATGATAGCCAAAGCTTCCGTCCAACCAACTAAAACTAGAAATATCTAAGCTGACATCCAACAAATCAGGAATTCAAAGCTGCTGTAATTGATTTTGTGGAAAACATATTGCCATTATTGCCCTTATCAGTGTAGTTCCAGGCCAAGATAGTCCACAGCTAACCAAATTTCCGGCAAATCCTAGAAAAAACTCTAGAAGTTCAAATCCGTTTTAAGGCCGCAAATGACAGCATTTATAGAGATGAGCTATATAGAGCCATGCCTAGTTTTAGCATCTTTGTCAAACTCTTCCGTTTGTGCAAAATGAAGATGGAGAACGCCCGCTTCTACGTCAAGATCGGTAACCGAAATATTTAATGTTAGAAAAGTTTTTGGACAAGGTAATGCGCTGTCATGTGACTACTTTAACATCATACTTCAAAGAATTGTACGGAATTCACAAGCCAATACATGAGGCATAATCTTTCAAAAGCTTGTACATAATTGGCAGAACTCAGCGAGCATTAAAATGAAAGTGCCACTCATCAACGAACTGTACGGCGACATCGACCTTATCGGAAGACTGCGCTTCAGTCGCCTGAAATGGCTTGGATATATAGATGAAATGAACACCAATGCTCCGGTCCGCAGAGTTTTTGAATCTAATCAGTAGAAGAGGATCTCAACCGACTTGGAATGTGCAACTGGAGGCAGTTAGATAAGGAGCTGCGTGACTGGTGAGGCTTATTAGTTGAGACGCAGGTGCATCCCAAAATGTAGCGCTACCTAAGTAAGTAAGTAATATATTGTTGTTCACTATTAATGGCAATCCTCCTTTGATCGACTGAAATTTCACGGCATTGACCATTTTATTCACTTAATGTCCGGCTCATCCTATCTACTAACCCAGAAGCCAGTTGCTTTGTAGGTCCTCTTGGGCAAGAAGCCAGTAACCCGCTTTGGAGTTATGAGAGCAGTCGTTAACTAGTAAAAGGTTCATCCGTGCAAAAATCCTTCAAAATCAGCTCCAAATACTTTGAAGTACCTGATATAAGGAATGTGCGTAGCTAGCTGTCGACGCCACAATAGATTCAGATGTGTGAATTCATTCGGCGTACGTTTTCGCCTAAACGTTAAATGTTACCGACTTACCATATGAGTTTCATAGGACAAATTCAAATGGCCGAGACCTATATCCGGTGACTATTTTTCAATCAACTTTGGATTGACGTTCAGTCACAATTACAGCAATTACAAATGGGATAAGTCACGGAAATTGGGACTGCATACTCTGCAGACTAAACGGCAACACAATAAAGCAGTTATTTTAATTTTTATTTTTATAATCGGCACGTGCCCACTCGCAGCTCACTAGTGCATACCATACGCGAGTTATACGACTTAGGAACGAATCACGATATTCCAGAGTACTTTCGAAATTGGGCATGAGTTTAAACTGATGAGCGTTCATAGCGACACGGGTGTTACGGTTGAAGGTTTGAAGGGGAGGAATGCTACTGGAAATTTTAATGGAGCAATGGTGGTGAAAATAGCGATAGAACAAGGTAAAACAGGAGATATTACATCGGCGTTCAAAGGTGTAAATTGATTGTGTTTTGAATCCTATCTAGCAGATGTGGGCATTGTATTCCAATTTTAGGTGGATGAATTCCTTATGTGTACGAGTATATTGAAGCCAGATCAGAAGAGGAAATGTTTTACTTACATCACTCAAAGAAACCTAGAAATACATTTTTGGCGACATCAAATATGTGGTCATTCAAACGTAAGTTGTCACCGACACACACAGTGAATGGAAAGTTTTTCGGTTTCGACAAAGCAAGTGTCATTCATGAATAATGACTGAATGTTTAAATTTCGCATTAACGACAGCAGACAGAATTTTGTTTTGGGAGCATTAAATCTAACTCTGTCGGTTGTTCCCCATTTAGTAATGCTGTTTTTATCGGAATTTAATGAGTGAGTTCGGGAACGAATATGAAAACCAGACAGTGCTGACGTCAGCAAAGAAATATATTGCATTAGATGTAGCAGTCAAGAGACCATTGATAAATATTAAAAAGAAGAAGACGAGATATACTCGTATGTACCGTCTGGAGCAGCGGATTTGTATATGGTAAGATCTTTAAGTACTCTTGATCATTCATCAGTGCGAAGGTGGAATCGTCAAATTGAAGATTTTATGCATTGCGGTGTTGGTGGAGACAAAGGACCATAGAGAAGTTTTGAGTTGGCCACAAAATGTGATGCAAGCAGGTTGATCTCGTTCAAAGAGCTGCCAGCTGGAATATCATTATAAATGAGCGTTGGGATGGAGAATGAGACTTGATATTCAGTCAGTTTTTGATAAACGACCAAACACATTTACTACAATATTTGTAACATTTTCGATTTTCCTTGGGTTGGTCTCATAGGAACGAAAATACATTCGTCGAACCCTGACAGCCTCTTCACAGCTCGAGTCGTATTACGCTTTTTCTTTTGGTTTGATACTCTTCATCCGATGAGGGATAAATGATCTCATCATGTGATCATATCAGCAGCGTCATCTACGTCGTTATCGAGGAAACATAACGAGTAGTTAAAATTCCTAAAGAAGCTGTTAAGTCCGCTCCAGTTGGCTTCCTCGTATTGTCGTATGGCTAGGAAACTTTTCTCTAACTGTGTGACCGGTATACGAAAAATTAGCTGATATGACAAAATACTCCGATGAGCCTAGAGAGGATAACACATCGACCTTGTACTTATTAGGGTTAGAAGTTGAAAACGAGTCTAGAGTGTTGGCGGGATGACTACCAACGTAGGGTATTCGAATGGGCTCATTTACAAACTAAATTAAGTTGTTTTTCGCAGCGAAGCTCTCAACACACCACCCTTCAGAAGTTGGCTTTCAAGAATGTCGAAGCCACCCGGAATTGTGTATATTGAAATCGCCGGTCATAACGATGTCAGTATGGGGATACAGGGACAGAATTCTTTGTGTGGAGTCAAAAAACGCATCAAATTAGTTAAAGGTCGCACTGCTGTCCAGTTTGGGGCATATGTATCACAGCAGTAGTGCATAATTTCCTTACGGTGATGGAATTTTAACCACATGAAGTTGAATTACAGATTAGAACAGAGATTGCATTGTGGTGGAGTTTGGTAAGAAAAACCGCGGAGAGAAAAGAATAATAGGACTACTTCGTAGCTTCAGATCTGACTGATGGGAGAGGTGTGGGCGGTGATCTATCTGTTTTTCACTAAGTGTCGAAACAGCTGGCCTGTATTTACGTACACGGACGTACACAAAAAAATTATTACAGTTTAGCCCGCATAAATTTGCTATGTCCACTCTAAATACCCGATTCGTTATACATAAATAAACAAAGAGCGACAATTCTAAGCGTAAAATTTCTAGTATCCTATGGCGCGTAATATACCTAGAATGACGTGCACGTCAAAAGTAAACAGGAAAATATTTGCAACAAAGTGTGAAAACAGCAAGCTGTGCATATAGGTCCCGTAAATGATATAGGCTTAATACGCAATTAGCTTTAACAATCACCAATGAAGTTGAAGGTCAAAGCAATTTGGTAAACACTATGGAGAACCAATAAACTGAAAACGAAATTGATTTTAGGGTAATGAATGGTTTTACGTGAATGTGGATGAGCCAAAAAAAAAATGAATTTCTGTTGTGTTTGTTTTAATATTAGATCATTGCGAAAAAAAATTTGACTAACTACTCGATTTTTTCCATACATAGGCACAATGTCCTTAAACGAAATCAACGTCAAGGAAAAAGAGAATGAATTCTATAATATGGTTAGGTTAGGCTAGGTAAGAGTGGCTTTTTTTTGTTTTTGTTTTTTAAGACTCAAGTGGGTATGAATACACTTAAAGTGCCTGAGAACGTGTTAGTTTTTTGAAAAATGGGTGGCATCCAACATTTAATTGGGAGACCAAATCGTTAGTGGAGGTGGGCTTGTTGTTGATTTCTAGTCAACTACTCATCATACTTGATTTTCGTTAACTGAAAAAATGAATATATCTTTCGGGCGAGGCTGGGATTCGAACACCGAACACCGAAGCCTCCGATTTGGAAGCCAATCCACTACCACTTGAGCCACGACCAGCCACTTAGGCCTATTGGCCCATCGTGATGCCACGTGGATCTGTTTGAGCTTATGATGAAACGCAGAAAACTGTTAGAGTCTATATTCTCTAGATCACTTAAGTCATTCTAGACGAAAGCTCCTAAGTGGAGTTTCCTTCTTTGGGAGGGAGCTGGGCATGTACAGTGTAGGTGGAGTATTGTCTCTTCCTCGTCCTCATCCATGCAGCTTCTACAGAAATCATTTGTAAATACGACAAGCCTTCTTGCATGCTTTCCTATAAGGCAGCGCGCAGTGATGACACCTGAGATGTTTACTATTTAGAAAGATCAAACTCTTAGAGCGGTTCAGACCCAGCTTTGACCATATCTGTTTCGTCGCTAGTCATGTTGATCCAATAGTTAACCTAAGGCTTGTTCTTTTGTTAGCATACAGCTTTAAAATTAGTTTGCACGTAGCGATAGGTATACCGATGCTACCTTTTTCCGGCAGTGAAGGGTGGTTCTAAGATTGAGTGAGACTGGTTCCAGGAACTTGATAGCAGCCTGACTATCCGCAATGCGGATATCCCTTGCAGATATCACGTTTAACGTGCAAATTAATAGAAAGCATAGTCTCTGCAACGGCAATCAAATTGATTTGGGCATCAGAATCCGGAAGTTGCATTCGATATGTTGTAAAAGTTGAGAAAGCAAAATTTTGTAGTACAATTGTTTCGCTCTAACTTTGGGTCAGTACTTTTAAAGTATATTTTGTACCAGAACACATTTAGGGCCTGTAGATACCACTATACGGCGGTATATACTATAGTAAGCCAAGCCTTTTACGGCCGTTTAGTTTCCAAACGAAAGCCCTTTCAATAAAAAGGTATCTTTGAGATATGAAAATGGTAGGTGGACTTAGAAATTCCACAAGCAGCCCCTTTATAAAAATTTCGTTTTTACAATATTTGTCACACTTGTCGGACCATACCCAAGATAATTTTGCTAATACTTGTATATAGTACTAAGTCCTAGATGAGTTCATTTTAGCTTGGCGTGTGGGGGAACTACATAGATACCTGGCAGCCGAAAACCCTAACTTTATACTGCCATTGCTTTCGCATATGTAAAGTAATAACAAAAACACAGACAGTCGTAAAAGATAACGAAGTTCAGTATTTAAAGACCGAAAATCATTTGGGAAATCTTGCATTCTAAGCATCCAAGGCTATTTTCTTTAGCCTTCGCTAACAGAAGCAAAAGGCAATTATTGTAGAATAGAGCAAGACTGAGATGACAAAGAGACACGCCACTGTTGAACTGTCTGAAGATCCAGCTATCATTGCGATGCCTTTTGGTATGTGAAAGCTATGAAGCTTTAAATATGGATCGATACTGAAATATTGAAAATTCACTACAAAAACGGTGATAATATCACGGAAACGTTTCGTAAAATTCGTACGACTTTTGGTCATCACCAAGCGCCTTCTCGCACAGCTATAGAGAATTTAATAGATAAATTAGAACGTCTCGGTTAGTGGTATGACGACTCCAACTTGTGTTCGCCCAGTGAGGTCAGCTGAAAATATTGAGAGTGTGAGTGAAAACCACAGATGTGTCAATTTCGAGACGACCACAGGAATTGGGCCTATCCGCAACCACTTTGCACCGCATTTTGCATAAATATGTTGACCTACATACATGCTTACAGTTACAAGGTTCAGCAGACCACACACAACGCCAAACTTTCACTGATTGGGTGGTGGAAATGAATGAACAAGGTCTTCAGGTTTTGTACAAAATTATTTGGGTGATACACAATTAAATGGTGTAAGAATCCCGCTTCATGTGAAACATGCAACTTCCCCCCTCATGACGGTAATACCTGTACTCGCATCGAATGTGTCAACTGCTCTGGTCCCCACCCTGCCTCGTCCAAAACTTGCCCTTGATACCTCCAAAGCAAGGAAGTTATAGTAATAAAAACAAAATATAAATGTATCCTAGCAGAAGCAAGACAAATACAAAGCGATCGTGGTCAATCTCTCCCATCTCCTTCATCTGGCCTCTATTCCGAAAAGCTAAAACGTCCTTCAACTAATTTAAATGACTCTTATTCCAAAAACAACAACGCCCAACATAATTTTCTTAATACTAAAGTTTCCCATTTGCAAAATAACACAACAAAACCTAATCTAACAACAGCTACAACAAATTCAAATACGTCATCCAAGCCATCCACCTCTTCTTTCCACCTTAAATCATACAAAGATAACAATAATAACACTCAACAAAATTCTCCTGTCACTGTTTCTCAATTGCAAATTAAGAAAGTAAAACAAAACCAAACAACAATTATCCCCTATCAAATCGACTTAACTAACAAAGAAAAACTCTACAATCTCCCACTCTCTAATGATCACTCTCCTCGGAAACCCAACAAATTCCCCTCCCTTTCTCTCGAAAACTCTCCACCCCTATCTTCCTCTCCCATCCCACCTTGACCAAACACATCATCTCTTCACACTTCCACTTCCGATCTAACGCTTCCTCCCATGAACACTGGTAACAATTGTGACTCATCATAATAGTATCAGTGTTCCATTCAATATTTTAACAGGTGGAAATCGTTCCTCTATTCATGCACTCGGTGGTATGTATAGTAGGAGCGATTCCACCACCTATGGAAACCTCAAGATTTTGCAATGGAACATGTATGGTTACTACAACAACTACCATTCTCTTCAATTACTTATAAATGAATCAAATCCATGCATAATGTCTCTTCAGGCCACTCATTTAAAATTCAAGCAAGAGGCTTTTTCACCCAAAAAATATTCCCCTACTTTTCACAACCTTCCGGCAAATACTAGTTCTAAACAGGGTATTGGCCTCCTTGTGCATAAGACAATCCCGCACAGGTTCATATGCATAAATTCACCCATCTCTGCGGTCGCTGTTGAAATCGAATTAAAATGCAAACTAACTATCGTTTGTCTTTATATTCACCTGAGCAAACATTTGTATCCAGTGACCTTAACAATATTATTAGCAATATTTCAACACCAATCATTCTAACAGGTGATTTTAATTCTTGGAGCCCTTCTTGGGTATCTCCAACTGGTAATAGCCGAGGTAAGTTAGTCGAAAACTTAATCCGGATATCAACTCCCTCAGACAAAAGAAGCAAACAGCGTTCAAGGCTTTTAGAAATCCTCCTTCGGATTCTTATCTTACAAATTATCGTAAAGCTAACGCTGTATTTCAAAAAGCTGTTAAAATTTGGTCTAAAAATGTTAATTTACCTCTGAAATCAATCTAAACTCACGTCCTAAAAAGATGTGGAGTGATATAAAAGGTCTCACAGGTAACTACTCCCCCAGCATAATAAAAGTCATAAAAACCGATACATTCAATTTAACCAATCCAAATGAAATTAACTCATACTTTGCTGAAACCTGGGAAAAATCACATGCAGATTCCAATTTCCATTGGACTTATTTACGGCAAAAATACGATTGGTTAACAACACCCATTTCACATTATACCATCTCTCCTTCAGCTGCTTTAATTGAAGCTCCTATAACACTTTTAGAGCTCGAAATCTGTTTATATTCTGCAACAGGAAAAACACCTGGTTTCGACAGGATATCCAATGAAATGCTTAAAAAATGCCCTCCTTGTCTCATGTCCAAACTACTTTCCCTCTACAACAACATTTTTGACAAAGGTATTATCCCTCAAGCATGGAAGGTTGCAACCATAATTCCTATAGCTAAGCCAAACAAAGATCGCTGCACCATAATAGGATACCATCCCATATCGCTACTTCCCTGCACCAGCAAGATTTTAGAAAAAATTATTTCCAAGCGAATTTTCTGGTTTATCGAAAGAAGGGTAATAGCACTATGGACTCGCTTATTCACCTTGACTTCCTCATTTCTTCAGCCCTATCCGAAAAAAATCACGCTTCAATATTGTGAGTTGATTTTGCTGAGGCCTTTGATAGGGTTGGCCCTCATGTCATCCTAAAACAACTGGCTGAATGGAAAATTGGACCCAAAATCCTAAACTATGTTAAAGCTTTCCTCACTAATAGCCAATTTCGCATAAGAACTAACAACATTTATTCTTCTACCCACTGCTTAAAAAATGGCATCCCACAAGGATCACCATTATCTGTTATTCTTTTCATAATTGCTTTTAATGAGTTAGACAAGATAGTTTTAAATTTTCCTACAATTAATCATATCTTAAATGCCGATGATCTTATTTTGGTCTCAAAATGTAAAAATCTTATTTTATTAGCGTCAACATTTTCAGAAATACTTGTTAACATATCCAACTGGGGTAATATATCCGGTTCTAAAATATCCACCTCAAAATGTGAACTTTTCCACATATGTAAAAAATATAAATGTACAAAATGTATTGAAAATGTTAGTCTTAACAATGTAAATATTAAAAATGTAAATTACGCCAAATTACTGGGAGTAATATTTGATTCTAAGTATAGTTTTGAGTATCATTTTATATATATTGAAAAAAGCCTGACTACCAGAGTTAACTTAGTTAAGTTTTTGAGCTAAAAAAAGAGTCATTGCGACGTAAATACTTTAATTGCTGTCATACGATCCATTATACTTTCTATAATCGACTACGGCCTCCCAATATATGGTAAATGTGCTAAATCATCATTGCAACTTATATCAATACCCTTCCATGCAGCCATAAGGATGTGCCTTGGAGCTTTTCGCACAACGCCCATAAAAAACATCTTAGTTGAAGCTGGACTACCTAACTTAACTGACAGAGCCGAATATCTCACATAAGGTCCATTCTCCATTCCAAAGTCCAATCCAAGATGACGCTAGAAAAATACTAAAAAGAAAAAAAACACCCAAATATACTTCAGCCCTGCAAACAGAAATAACAGCCGCAGATAACCTTGACATTCCCATCATTATTGGAAAGAAGTCTATTTGCAACCATCCACCTTGGAATCTTTCATCCGAATCCTTCATCCTAATTTTCACACACCTCCACAAAGCCAGTGCTAATAAGGAAACATGCCAAAGTATATTTCTAGAAGCAAAGGAAAACTTAAGAAAACATGGTTGGCAACTTTTCTTCAGTGATGCATCTAAAACAAAGTATGGAAATACCTACGCAGTTGTCGATGAGTATGGCTCTGTAATAAGTAAAGGTCTCTTGCATCACACAATGTCTATATTTAGCGCTGAAGCTTTTGCCATTCTCAAGGCAATTCAAGCTGCAAGAAATAATAAAACCGTTATATTTACTGACAGCCTATCAACAAATAATGCAATTAAAAATTACAACAACTATTCTGCTATTGCCCTTGAAATCCGCGACAAGTTAATTGCCAAGAGTTAGCACCTTAGAATTGCTTGGGTCCCGGGGCATAAAGGCATAAATGGCAATGAATATGCTGATTTAGAAGCCAAACAAGCCTTCAAAGAACCTCTTTTCCAATTCTACTACTTTAACAACAAGGACTTAAAAAAACAAACTACCAATATCATCATGTCTACAAAAACTAAAAATGACTGGTCTGAATATCATCACCACTATTTATCGATTAATCCAGAAGCTGATAGCCTTGCATCTATCCTTTGAAATGACCTACTCAAATTCTTCGGACTCCGAATGGGTCATACTCGGTTAACTCATGAACACCTCATCACCAAACAACAGGCCGCTCCTTGCAATTTTTGTGAACAAAAACCTCCTTTCACTTATCCACACCTGAGGCAATGCGAATTCATCACCAGAACATTCAACACTATCACCGGCCAATCACTACAACTTCTTCTATCAAGTATTTAAGAAAATAACATAAGATTAGTTCATACAGTGCTACTAACACTAAATTTAGATCGACGTATTTAAATATTTTATTATTTCAATTAGCGCAAAACCTTGGTAGCTAGCGCTTTACTCTTGTTATTTTTTATATAATTTATTTATATTTTCAATAAAGTTATAATAATAATAATAATAATAATAATAATAATAATAATAATAATAATATTTGCGTGACAGGGCTCATTTCCATTTGTCTGGGTATGTAAACAAACAGAACTGACGCATCTGGGTCTCTGAAAAAAAATAAATTGTAACACAACATAGTATTCAGAACGAGCAGCAGTTTGGTGGAATTTTTAGGCTGGCGGGCGGTGTCATTAGGCCATATTTTTTCGAAAATGAACCATTTTAGTGAAAGGACTGCGTTACCGAACGATGTTGGCTGACCTTTTCTTTTTGCCTGAAATCGATGCTATGGACGTGGAGGTGGTTTATTTTTAGAAGGACAGTGCCGCATGCCACACAGCTGCTGAAAAAATGGCACTGTTTCGTGGGAACTTTAGCTGGACGTGTTACTTCTCGAAAGGTAGACTTCAATTGGCCGCCGAGATTGTATGAATTAACAGCATTAGACTTTTTCGTTTGGAGCTATGTTATAGATTAAGTCTACGCCAATGCTCTAGCAATGATTCATTCACCAAAAAAAATATCAGAGCTGTTATTCGCGAAATACAGCATTCAAACAGAGACGAGGTAGACATATGGCAGATGATACGAGTACCATCAGACTTTGTAATTTAGATTAAAATAAAAATAAAACCTCTTTCCGTAAAAATGTTTTTTCTATTGGTTTAAAATGACACCACTTGTTGGATGACCCTATACTTTGCAAAATGAGGGTAAATCCTTGCTAAGAGGTAAAGCAATACTTTATGCAGAGTGACTTTTATTTCAATGCTAGCAAACGGAATAGTATTGAACTGTACTTCTTATATCTTTTCTATATCTGATTGGCTCTATGAATCGTTTAAGATGTTGACACAATAGGGCAGACAAGATTTTATGGAGACAGATGCCTCTGTAGTTGAACTTCTTGAAAATGAGTTAATATATGCGCACTACCAAATACAATCCCGCTGTCTTAAACAGCTGTGCAAGTAGGCCGTCCGGTTCGATGGCTTTGTTATACATTTTAGACATTGTCATCTGTACTTCACGTGTACGAAAATCTTGGCTCTATCTCGGCCAAATGTTATGTAAAAATGGAGGACCTTGCACCGTTAACGTCCTAATGATCAGTTCACCACATATCTTTTGTGTAATATAATGTATGCTTTCCGACATTTCTGTTTTGATGTCAAAATCAAATTTTGGTATGTGAAAGCTATGAAGCTATTAAATATGGGTCGATACTGAAATAATGAAAATTCACTACAAAAACGGTGATAATATCATGGAAATGTTTCGTAAAATGCGTACGACTTTTGGTCATCACCAAGCGCCTTCTCGCACAGGTATAGTGAATTTAATAGATAAATTAGAACGTCTCGGTTAGTGGTATGACGACTCCAACTTGTGCTCGCTCAGTGAGGTCAGCTGAAAATATTGCCGCCTTAGCTGAGAGTGGGAGTGAAAACCACAGGTGTGTCAATTTTGAGACGACCTGAGACGACCACATATCTTTTGTGTAATATAATGTATGCTTTCCGACATTTCTGTTTTGATGCCAAAATCACCCTTTATCGTCTTATTTTCGACAGCAAGGTATTTTTCTTCTTTAGGATAGTTACTGCATATTGGGGTGAGGTTGGCATGAGAAAAGAAGTCTTCGCCCGAAACCTCAGAACTTCTTGCCTAAATCTGCCCCTACCAACAGATTCGCAACCAAAAACGCACAGTTTCTGTTCTCCGTAGCAGTCACTGTAGTATATCCGCCAGTTTATATCCACATTTTGTCTGGGCCACCACACTGCATTTTCCGGATGGCAGGGATATATTCTATCCGTTGCTCGGCTTGTCGTGGCAGTTCAATCCAGACATATTTGTCCTTTTTTAGTTTTGTGGGGTCATCAGCAGAGAATCCATCCTTATTCGAGGTCCTTAGTTGCTCCGAAAGAGTAAGACTACGTGGTCAGGTATTTAAATCTCAATATGAGATATGACATATGAAACCATGAACTGAACTTAAGAATTTAAAGTTGCCTTTGCCAAAAGCTAGAGAAATTGGCCACTGTGCCGGCAACTTTGGGAAAAAACTCCAAGGCCCACTGGCATGTTACAAGGCTTAGAATGACGGTGAGGTCAGCAGTCTTATTAAAAGTAACTTCTAAAGGAAAAAGTAAAATATGTATGATAGTTTCAGATCGGAATAGATGGAAACTGAACCCGGATTTGAAGGAAACATCTTCTGAATCGATTATTACCACTACCCCCGGCTATTTTTAGATCAACAGACAAGTGGTTAAACCCTAAAATTCCAATCAAAGAACATCATTAGCTCCTATTTAGCCTATAGACAAAACAAGCAAAAAATGCAAACATAAACTGAAATTTTAGATACTTGTGAACAAAGCCGATTCTCTGCTTACATCATGCATCAGCGGCATTGCGACAAATTTAATACGACTCAAATTTCTAATAAACCACCTTGGTTTGACCGAATCCAGAAAATCAAATTTTCATGGTCAATGTCAACCGTTACCGCCTGACGTTGGCTCAGAAGATACTTTATATGTACCTTGCAGGTACGAGTATGTACCTATAATTCAGTATAACTCATTCATAGACTCGTAGATCCATACTCATATTGCGGTCATCGTTCGTCAAACAATTAAATTGGTTAACTTCTAATTTAGCCAATTTGATAGATACACCATAAGGGTGGGTACATTAAGACACAACATCTAGAATAAATCAAAGCCAGTTAACAGTCATGCAATGCCTCAACAGCTTTTTTTTTGTAGTTCAAGTATGTAATCTCGTCTCAACCCTTAGCAGTTCCCTCATTCCTCTGGCATTCAGGGATTAAATTACGCGCAAAACAATTCAAAATCGCCCAGAGTCATGCAATTTGCAAAGCTTTTGGAGGCTCAATCATAAATTCCCTCTTCTCTTGGTTATTCTAGATGTCATATGTATCTTAGATACTCGTATGTTATTTATCCGTTAGAGCTTTACCTCTCTTTCGCTCACTCTCCGTTTTAGGTCAATTTTCTTACACTAAAATATATTTGTCATAATTAATGTGGGATTCAAGTCTTCATCTGGATGCCGGCTGCCATGTACGAGTAGTATATAAAAGGGTGCGAATCTCTAGAATTTCCATCAGAAACCAACCTGAAGTTGAAGTATCTTTATACAGTTCCAATTTTTTTACAACTCAAAGTATCTCATATATATAACATTAAGGATGCGTTTCTTACTGACATTCGTGTGCCTAGCAGTTTTTGCTACAATTACCCTGGCTCAACCAGTGGAGGTCGAAGCGGAGGCTGACAATTCTAATGTCGAGGCACTACTGGCCGCAGACGTTGAGACTGGACACGAGAACGAATCCGAAAGACAGGCTCGTCAATTTGGCGGATTTGGTCGTTATGGAGGATATGGTGGATATGGAGGATATGGTCGTGGAGGATATGGGGGTTACGGCGGAAGATATAGAGGCTATGGAGGATATGGAGGATACGGTCGCGGTTTCGGAGGATTTGGAGGATATGGTCGCGGCTATGGTGGCCGCGGAGGATTTGGATATTTTGGTTAAGAAATGAGTGTATCTGTTCCCTTTTTTATACGAATACTTGTGATGAAAGAATAAATTTACGAATGACTACTTAAAGAAAGAAAAACAGTTTTAATTTCTTGGAATTCTTTCGAATACCACCTCCAGGTGAATGACGTACCTTCGATAAGACAACAATTTGACTCATAACTGGCTCGCAATTCAAGGCCAAATTCCGATGGCAGTTTGGTAATAAAAAATTATTTCGGCATGTAGATTTCACGATAATGGACCTTTTGTCCAATTAAGATGTTTTTGAACTATTATTCAAGTGATTTGAACAAGTGATGGACTACGGTTAAATAAGACGCCAAAACAATTTGATGTTTAATTGTTGACAGAATTGGTCAAAATAAGCTCTTCAAAATCATAGCACAGGCATGGAGATGCGCTTAAGTTAAGAGAGTGATAAATGGAATGTTAATTTGATTGTAATGACTTGAACCCGTTAAGTGGCAGATCACACGCAAATAACAATTTGGTATGCGATAGTCTCGAGTGGGTGATAGCGATTTCATTTGTTTTTTTGTTTTTTTTTTTTGCAAAAAACCCCTAAGTGAAATGTTTTTACACAGGTGTATCGCCAGTTTACAAAGTGATGATTCAATTTTTTCTGGTATAAGCACTATTTCACATGAATGTTGCGTAGCTTCTGCAATAGAGCTGACCAAAAGATACGAGATACTCGTATTGATCAATACGAATTGATCTTAATTATATCAGTTTGTTGTGTCTCAGTTTTCTTACAATTATTCGCACCATAACTTTGACACTCTTAACAGCGACCTAAAAGAGCTCGTAAACTATTCCTCAACGTTCAAGTAGTTGAACTCAAGTTCTAATTAAGCTTTGATTGCGCTTTACCATTGTTCTTAATTACATATTCCATATACACATGTATCTGAGCTCTCTTATTGACAGTGTAACTTTCGGACTTTTGTCACTATCTACTTGGAGTTGAAAAATGTAATCTTCTTCTAACTTCCACAGTTTAAACCCGTGACTTGACTGCCACTTGTTTGCTAAGAAGTTCAATAAACCTTTGTCTATGTATTCATGGCTATAATGGCAAGTTAAAATCGGATTTGTATCGATGCTTGGAGTCAGAAGTTCGAATATTGTTTCGCCTCATCCAAGAAGGCTACGACACATTAAGCAATCGTTTCACGAAGTTTTTGTTTTCTTTTTTCTTTGTATTCATTTGCGATAGAATTTTCAACTTCTTAAGGCAATGAGTTTCTCTATTACTCTACTGACTTTAGGTAACCAATTAATCTACGAGTATTTCTATTGGAAGATAGCAGAAATACCGCTGACACTGTTATACATTTGCTTGATTTGGATACATCCTGGAGAATCGAGCCGACTACGTATTTTCTTGGTGCGAATACTTGTCAATAGAAGCTCGATGATGTTTTCTCTCATTACCTACCTTCTATTGTGACCCCGAATCCAGATAGGATTCTGGGAATTCAGGCTTCCAATTATATATTCAGAGTAGTCTTGTATTTTCGAAATTGTTTTACAGTGCTTAAGGGACTAAGAAAGGCTTAAGGTGCAGCTTGACAAGAACAATTGTTCACAACCTAACAAGTGAAATCGAGGATTGCCCGCCTCCACCACAATGGAAGCGTCTAATTAATGTTTTATTTTGGAAGAAAAACCTTGAAGCTGAAACACATTGGACACTCGACAGGATCTTCTTCGGTTACAAGCCGAAAATTTTCTCAAGACTCTGTAAAAAAAATTTAATTGTACGAGTAGATGACGGCTCTACTAGATCTTAAAGTTAAGAAGCTTCCTACTCAGAATAACTCACGAGACCTTAGCTTCGTCGTAAGAACGACCGGTGACACATTTTAATTATAATTAAGTTGGATCATTCAGTTCCGTCGTTTTCGAAACGAGAGATCAAAAAGGAGATTTCACTGAGTTATCCTGAGTTTAGGAAGAGTTTTGAAATGTCTCGAATTATTGCTCTTGCTTCTGGTTTCTTTCGGAATTTAATGTTCCTTAATCTGATCTAAGGACTGGAACAAATCATAGGACTTTTCCCACATCTGAATATTCCCAAAGAGACCTTATCGAAAACCGTCAACCAAATTCATCTCATTGTGCGAAAATGCCCAAGTACTATGAGAAGATTTGACGTCGAATGGGTACAATAAAGAAACTGCTAAAGCCTATTCTGATCGATTCTGATAGAAATTTGGAAAGATAACTTCTGCAGATTTTAGTAATACGGTCGAAAAGTAAAACTTCCACGACGTCACCTCCGGAAACGGACATAGGCTGATTTTGCAGCAGAACTTAATTTTACTATAACAGGCACGAACGTTCCGAGCTGTTAGCAGCTCGAGCTATTATTTTGTTGAAGCCAGGATACGGATGCGGACATAAATAAGTAGCAAACCAAAGGTGGTGAGCCTTTCTGAGGAAGTTCAGCGTCGAACATCTATTGTACAATCACAGGAGACCGCCTTTGTACATCACTTCCAAAGATCAATCAGAGATGCGACCTCTGATATACTGAGTACAAGGGGGATCGCGTGGTCCGCGAACAGAAAATAATTGAAAAATATTGGCTGTTCAGAAGAAAAAAGAAAGAGCATGAGAAGCGTTCCATTGAGTACTTAAACAGCTGCACCAGAAGAATGAAGTTCCAAAGTTTTACCAAAATGAACATGCCAAAGCTATAAAGGCCGAACAGAAACCTTCCAACAAGTAGAAGGAAACCTCATAGAAGAACCACTGTTGGTGCCAAGAATCTGGAAAGATTATTTCTTGCAGACTGTTAAAAGGTGATAGTGAACAACATTTAACCTGCAGGACAGAAATTTCCAAAATTAAACCTAACAAAACTGCTGAACCCGATGGCTTAATTGTGGAGCTAATTAAAGCTGGAGGTTGTGATTGGATACGGAGCTTGCATCAACTCATCTTTATAATCCGAATCGATGAAAGTATGCCCGAAGAATGAAGTCTCAGCATTGTCCGATCATAAAGAGGGGTGATCCCTGATCTGCGCCAACTACAGGGGAATAAGTCTCCTCAGTCTGAACGGCCCCTATTAGTGAGGTTTTAGGCCATCATAGGTCCACCATAGATCATAGGAGTTCCAAATAGATACATCATCATTAGAGACGAAATATATAGAGCCACGTCCAATTTTGACATCCCTTAGAGGCTCATTCGACTATTCAAGGTGACGATGGAGAATGCATGCTGCACCGCCAAGTTCGGTAATGATACCAGCGTGGAAATCATGCGAAAAATCACTCCTGCTAATCGCTGCTTTTTTGGTCTTAGAATGCAATTGAATAGTAAAGCTCTCTCTCGACCAACCAAAAACACATTACACAATACACTGATCATCCCAGTCCTGCTTTACAGCTCAGAAGCGTGTGCACTAACGAAAGTGGATAATTATGCTCTCGGGTATTTCTAGAAAAAGCACTTCAGGTAATTTTCGGCGAAAAGCGAACTGTAGCGGCTGAAATGCGATGCTGCCCTCGTCAGAAAAGCCAAGATAACCCGACTTAGATGTCTAGTTCACCTCGAATCTATACCAGCAGCCCGGCCCGGAAAGTTTTCGATTCTCAGTATTATTCTGCAGTTTCAAACATTTCGGATGTTAAGCTTTATCGACCTTTATTACGTACTTACATCAACGCACTAGCCAGAAGCAGAAAATACGTATGTCAGCAGGACAGTCTGTAGCACTATTTACAAACAAACATGCTGGTGGTCAAAGTTCCAAACTCCATTTGGTGAGAAGAGTAGTCGGCTTCCCAGATGACACTAACATTTCGCAGAAGTGATTAATCGCTTAAGCAACAGCGATTTGGACCTAAACTTCCGTGGGCCCCCCTCAGCAACAAGTATCAGTATTCACATCTTCCCCAGGTAAATAACGTTAAACAAACAATTTGTCTAGGTAACCCGGCAGGATTCTTTGGAAATCATATAGTCACTAATTAAGGAAGCATGGGAAGTCGAATCCTTCCCCGATGATTGTAGGAAGGGAAACCTGACAGAATGAAACAAGTGGGGAAATATATGCTTTCATTCGACTGTTTTTAAACTAAAATCCCGATCAAATAAAAGAACATCCCGGTTCAAAGATGAACATAGAAAAGGCAGACTTTCAAGCTTGATACTCCTGTATCGACCACAGCAACAGCCTGCGGTTCATCACTGGACAATGTGTCGAGCATAGATTTCTTATCTATTCGTTGTTCATGTATTTCGAGAGTGCTTTCGAAAGCCTGAATCGAATTATACGAGGGGCGTTCAACATATTCTCGGTATCGGGGTGAAACTGTGGTTGTATATATAAATTGACTTATTTATCAAGTAATACTATTATTTTAGTGCATTCGTGTAAAATTTCATATAAATGTGATTATTAATTCGCGTTTTATCTCTAGTTAAACAGAATCATAATGGCAACTGAGACGATGATGGTGAAAATTGAGCATCGCGCTGTAATTAAATTTCTCACTAAGCAAGGAAAAATCAAAAAACTATTCATGAAGAGATGGTGGCTGTTTACCAGGGTTCCGCACTTTCATTATTAACTGTGCAAAAGTGGTCAAGTGAGTTCAAGAGAAGCAGAGAGAGCATTGAAGACGACCCCCGCTCCGGCGCCCCGGCTACTGCTTGTACGGGAGGAAGCATCAAAGAAGTCGAAAAACTTGTTCTTGAGGATGCCCGAATAAAGGTGAAAATGATGGCAGAGATCACCAAGCTTTCAATTGGTACCATTCACACCATTCTTCATGACCATCTTAACCTTTCAAAGGTAAGTGCAAAGTGGGTGCCACGAATGCTCACAGCGCCTCAGAAAAAAGTGAGAATCGCATGCTGTAGAGAGCTTTTGGAGATGTGTAGTGAGAACGCGGACGGTGTTATGGATCGAATTGTTACTCGGGACGAAACATGGGTCCACCACTATGACCCTGAAAGCAAACAAGAGTCCATGCAGTGGCATAAAAAAGGAACAGACCCCCCGAAGAAGTTCAAAGTCACTCCGTCTGCCGGTAAGCTCATGGCCACAGTTTTTTGGGACTCAAAGGGAATCTTGCTCATTGAGTACAAAAAAAAAGGTGAAACCATCAACGCCACATCCTACGCCTCCACTTTGCATAATTTGCGGGAGGAAATTAAAAAGAAAAGACGGGTTAAACTCGCAGCGGGTGTGTTTCTTCTTCATGACAACGCTCCTGTTCACACGGCGCGAGTTTCCAAGGCTGCTGCGCGAGATTGTGGTTTCGAAAAAATCCAACACCCACCCTATAGTCCAGACCTTGCCCCTAGTGATTATTTCCTGTTTCCGGATTTGAAAAAATGTCTTCGTGGAAAAAGATTTTCGGATGATGAAGAACTCAAGTCGGCAATAAATGGGTATTTTGCAGAGAAAGAGGAAATTTATTTTTTTGAGGGTTTAAAAAAGCTTATCTCAAGATGTAACAAATGCATTGATGTTAGGGGAGATTATATTGAAAAATAAAAATAATTTAAATTGAATTCGCATTTTCCTTCATATCGATACCGAGAATATATTGAACGCCCCTCGTAAGTATATTATAAAGGCCTGGTAAGGTGTCAGAATAATGTCATGTATGCAACGAAAAGCTTGTATACTTTTGTCACTACTATTTCTTGTAGTAGTAAATGATGTAATCAGGGTAGCTCTGTCTGAAAGAAACAAGGAGCTAAGATTGTATCTTAAACATTTTTACTAGGCCGATGATGCTTACCTGCTCTCATACAAGGTGTTTTACGTGATCACTTGTCAATATAAAACTCAAGTTCACGGGATGCCCATACATCCATGGAAGCAAAGATACGCCTTGCCATGGCTTCATTCCGTCATTCCTTTGATACCAATTCGGAACCTGTGTTGAGGGCGACCTAAAACCTCCTGCCGATCTTATGGTCATGGAACCCAATGTTTAGTGCAACCCTACATCGGGTCAAAACCAACTGGACGAACCCTTCATGCGATTTAAGTTTAACCACAGCCACTGTGACGCCCCCACTAGGGGACAAGTCAGACCGGGACCGAAGTCCAGGGGCCCTCCCACGGTACCTTGTTTCTAAAAATCCTGGTTTGAACTACCGGTAATCCTACCCATAAACAGGACCGTAATGACCGGCACCATATAATGTTACTGGTCAAATAATACCAGTCTTCGGTGGAGTCAATCGGAAAACGTTTACTCTATAGTAAGTCCAGTGTTTGCTTCACCCCCGTTTATTATTAGACTACGTCATCAATGGGCGAAGCCTTGTTAATTGGGTAGAGGCCCTGGGGGAAGGATAGTGGAAGAATGCAGATCTTTGGAGAGGGAACAGAAGCGTATTACAGAACTCCGTACAGCATGACGAATACCGCTACTGAAACCACGGAGGCTCTAGAAGAAGGACAGACGAGAAAATATCCAGATCTTTGGGGACTACTTGGAAGGAATCGAAGCTAATTACAGAACTCCACACAGCATGACGAAAACCGCTACTGCTAAGGACAGTCGAGAAAAAATCCAAATCTTTGGGGACTACTTGGAGGGAATAGAACCATATTACAGAACTCCGCACAGCATGACGAACACCGTTACCGATATTGCTACTACCGAAATCTTCTTCTTAATTTTTTTTTTGTGTTTGTATTGCTAGCATTCTTACAAGTCACATTCTGCATTAAGCAATTTAGAGAACCACCTCGTCCATCTTTTCCTCGGATGCAATTCCTACACTTCACTATATTTAAATCATTTTACTCCATGCCCTACAAAAACAATTTCGTAATGCTGCTAGTTTTTTATTTAGTTTGGTCCTTCAAAATTTATGTGAGCTATTTTTGAACATAATATCGATTAAGTGGCTGCCTTCATTGCTAATACAGAGTTGGCTCTTTTTCTGGCATCATCTAGAGTCTTTGGCTTATTAGAGACTAGAGTAAACTTTTCTTTTTAATTAGCCCCACAGGAAGAAGTTTGAAGGGGTCAAATCTGGAGATCTTGGAGTCCAGCCCATCTCACCGTTCTCCGACACCACACGCTCCAGAAGTTTCTGCTTCAAAAGTTCATTATTTGGTACGCAGTGTAGCATGTCGTGACGTCATCAGTATACACCTTTGTATACACTGATATATGTATATGTTTCTTAAATACTAACCTAAACCTATGTAAGCTGGACATCGCTATTTACTGAGCAAATAGATTGGCAGCACTGCCTCATTAGTGAGGCTGGTCTGTAATTGACGGAAACGACGACGAAACATCTTCTCCATCATTCAACCACCAGAAATGCTGGTGCTGCCGAACGACATCCCTCTTATCGCAATTCCCCACCGCCCTACTGAACCTGAGACGATCCACACTGCCATGTGCGACGTCTCTGTTGTAGTTGAGACGCCTGTCCCCAACTGTCCGAGCGACATGAAAGATTAACGGGACCGCTGATCTATCCTGAATCAACCCTATCTGATCAAGGTAGAGGAATGCTTCCGAAGTGAAGCCGTCAGAGCGCACGCTCTCGTGGTAAAGGTAATTGGGGTAGTAAGCCCCAGATATCAGGTTATTCGTCGAGGTCATTGCTCTTGCAATGTGCCTTAGAGTCAGCTTAATTACGAAGTTGTCCACTCGTATTAGGTTCGCCCTGTTGTAAACGACCTCATTAGGATAAAAAATTTTGTACTCCGACTCTGGTGTTCTGTACAAGCGAAGGCAAGCCCTAAGGCAAGCCCTAAGGCAAGCCCTCTCAATCACCCGAATCTTTTCCATTAAGCTTGCTCGTACATTGAACCACACGGGACACCCAAATACCAGAATGGGCCTGATAAGGGCCATGTAGCAGATTACCTTTACCCTCGCATCGAGTTGGCTGCTATAAAACAGTTCTTTGCGAGGGCTAAACCACCTTTAGCTCTGGCCAGAGCAGCATCTACATTTTTGCCAAAATACAGAAACTGATCTAGGTATCTGACTACATTTCGACAGACAAGAGGTTGTCCGTGTTGTCCAATAATCGAGAAATTTCGTCAATTTTTTCTGGTATCCCTATAGGCTCCAGACAACGGGGTCATAAAGAGAATGGTTTCCGACTTCTGAAAGTTGATTTTCAACTTCCAGTCATCGCAAAATCGTCTTATCTTATCGAAGTCACGCTGCAAGAGAGTATTAATGACCTCGATTTTTGGACCTGTTCTGTACGCTACCACATCGTCTGCGTACGCAATAGTATGGGAAAGTGAACCTATCAAGTCGCTTGTATAAATGTTGAATAGGATCGGCGAATTGACAGCGCTTTGCTTTGTTGTATAGCATATTATATGTACAAGAGTGGTTTACTGATCCCCAACCCAGTCAGCCTATGGAAATGACCCTCTAACCATACGGTGTCGAAGGCCTTCTCCAAGTCAACAAGGCAGGCACCAGTACATTGGTTTTTGCCTTTATTCCATTGGATATCGGACACCAGTTTAGACGCGGCATGTGAGATATCGTGTCCCGCCTTAAAACCGAATTGGTTATCCGTAACTATATGTTTGTCCTCAACCCACCTAGTCAGAGCTCTATTGATTATTTTTTCAAACACCTTATTGATATTCGGAAGGAGACTTATCGACCGGAGATTCGCCGGACTGAATATATCCTTTCCCTTTTTGGGGATAGGTTAAACCACCGCCGTTTTCCAATGCACTGTATAATGTGCATTATTCATTGCATTATTAAACAGGGAGGTGTAAATGTCCACCGCTTCTAGAGGATGATGTCGAAGCACGATGTTCGGAATACCATCGGTCCCCACTGATTTCTTAGCCCTGATTGTGTCGAAGATCTCATGGAGTTCTTCCCTCGAAATGAGTGGGGGTAGGTCACCCTCTCTGGCAATGATATTATTGGCCATATTTTCGTCGCTAAACCGGGTGAAACCAGAGCCCTCGGATCGCCAGTTCCCCATTTCATTTCGAATGCAGAAGTCGTGCACCAAGACGCGACTGTCCAGGTCGCAATTAGGGCCAATGGTATCAGTGGCCTTGTATACATCCTGGAAAGTCGCCCCTATAGCCTCAACCTTCTCCTGTGGATCCTCGATCACAAAAAAGTCGTCATCATCAGCGGCCTCATTTGGATCAATGCCTGCTATTGTCAGTAACCGTCCGTTGTCTGTTGTCCGGGCTATTTTAAGACACTGAAGGTCGTTTTGATTTCTTCTCCGAAATAGTTTATTTATTTGCGGAAACATATTCGGGTTGCTGGTATTTACAGCTCGAACCTTGTTGTTCCAATACAAACTTACAGAAATTCTGTAATTCTCTTTTATTAGCGTTTGAATATTTTTAATCGACGACTTCAGTGTCCTAATCTCCGGGTCTTGTCGGTCAGTTAACTGTCTGTACAAGTTTATAAGTCTTGTCAGAAGTCTACTTTTCTGTCGGTGCAGTGCGTCAATAGTAGGATTGCGGAACAGGTCTTCGTTAGTCGTACGTCGATACCGCGGTATTGTAGTGTCCATAGTTTGTTTAATTGTCTCGTCCATCTGTTTTAGGTAATTGTCGATCTCCTCGTTGGACAAATTCCTATTGGACGGTGGGTGGAGCGTGTTCGAGGAGAGCGCTCTGTTCAAGGTTGCGGAGAAGCGTGTCCATCGAGTCTTACTGTAGTTGTAAGAATATCTTTGGACAAACTCCTCCAATTCCGCAATTTCGTTGGGAACTGTAGTTTCGGTGCTAAAACCGCAATGGTCGCTGTCATACACGAATGTGCGCAGTTTAGCGTTTGTAAATTCGTACCTGTCAGTCGTATACGTTCGTCGTACAGCAGTAGATCCACATAAGACCCGCCGCTGGGAGACGACGGGTTATCCGTCGCTTTAAGACCGAGTCTGTACATGACATCGTGCTGACCCCACCAATCGAGTAGTAGGTTCCCTCTAGTATGTGGCAAATTATTTCCCCAATCTCTGTGTCTAGCGTTGAAATCCCCGCCGATTATAAAATAATTCTCCCCCGGTTCCAGCCTCAGAAGTCGAAAAAGCGTGTCGAGCTCTGTAATGAATAGTGTGGATTGTGAAGCCTCAGTTGCATAAACAGAGGCCAAGTACAGCCGCTTTCCACTGCGGAGCGGGATGTAAACGACGACTGCCTCCAACACCCGGAACCTGCGCAACACGCCCTTGTACACTCTGTGAAATTTATACCTTCTTTAATGAAGATCGCGACACCGCCTCCACGTTTGGATCTGGGCCGGTTTCTTCTTCTAACAATATAATTAGTGTACTCCAGATTGTGATTATCGGTGAGCTTGGTTTCGCTAGCGAAAAGCACATCAGGAGTTTGGTCTTGTAGCAATTTAAACATCTTTTGCAGCTGAGCCATCTGCCCTTGGATTGCGAGCAAGATGGCCAGCATGTTAGGTGCAGCTTCCGTTGTTCTCGGCAGTAGTGCCGGAGAAGCAACAGTCGCTTGCTGTACCGGGATTATGCTTAGTCCGCCGTAAGAAATGAGCTTCGTCAGTCATCAGAATTCGCTCCCAAAAATCCGACTCAATTTCAATTATTCGAATAACACTATTCGCGTAACCCAAGCAAATTAAAAAACCTTCGAGTCAACTGCACTTTGTATGGAAACATGTGAAGGTCTTGCTTCAAAATCCCACTAATCTTTAATAGCTGAGATCGGCAGCGATGTGACATATTTAGATTTTCGGCAACACTCTCTCTAACAGACTCGACTCGATGTAAAGTTATTCATGGTGGAAATTGTCGAGAATTGTCAACGTTATTAAACACTTCTATACCGATGCTCCAGAGTACGCACCCTGTATATTCGTATACACCCATCATCTGCTGTGTATTACAATGCGTGCAACGAAGAGAATACTCGAATGGTAACCATCCGCAATGTGACCTTGGAAATAGCTTTGAATAATCCACTTTCACTGAGCTCCCTCAATTTATGTACAATGATCTCTGACATACTTTATATGAACATTCAGTATCTTCCTATCGCATTTAGGTCGTACCATGCTAATAACAATTGACATCCTGTGTTATTCCAGTAACCGTTTCATAGGTAATTAAACCAACTGAAACCATCCTAACATCCCTGTAGCTTCCATCGCTTATGTTCGTTGTATGTGACCACCACAGCATATTTGCATCCATCTGTCACAATTACCTTAGTGGCTAGCGTGCAGGCCTGGTTGCATCTTTTCATCAAACATAATAGCTCCAAGTTATGGGATTCAAGACAATACATAACAAGTGGTTCGAAAAGTCTCAAGACTGACGCATATATGGCGACTCTAATAACAAATCCATACGACTTTGAATAATTAGTACCAATTTTCAAACGGTACGTGTCAAAACTTGATGACATTTCGACCATTAGTCGAGATATTGAAGTTTTAGTGACGCATCTTTTTCAAAACTTTGGAAAATAACGAGTTTCTTACGTTGATAAATCACTTGATGTGATGGGAAAAATTACGGTTGAAGCTCAAGAATGGCATGACAAATGATGCTAAATGCTGTTGGATCTGGGCTGTTATGCCAGAAAAAATATGAAAAAAAATCCGCAAAATCGTTCTGAACAACTATAGCCACATTTGCTACATCACATTTTGCACGAGTATATGAGTATGCGAAAGCTCTGTTCGAAGTGGGTACCACGTTTGCTGTCAACTGTGAGCAAAAAAAACAAAGTGTTGATAATTCAGAGCGCTCTTTGGAGATCTTTAAGCAAAATAAAAACATTTTTTTCCAAAAATTGGTCTCTGCATTGAGCCTCATCTTTTATAGAAAATTGTGAGTACCCTAAAATACGAGTATTATGCCGTACTGTAGTTTTGAGCGGAAGATGGCAAAATACATTTTATTTTTAAGATATTACTGGGCCAAAATTTGTTAAGGCGATGAAACTATCGGACGGTGGAAAGAAAGTATGACTTCCACATTGAAATGTGTTTGGACTAGTTCATTTTGCGATCACTTGTCGCTCCTAGATATTTGAAGTGAACAATTTCTACTTTAAAATAATAATCATATCGTCACCTGAATGCAAGAACTAGGTAACTCGACTTTTTATACTTTCGAAAAGTCCGCAAAAATAATTTGATCTGCAATTTGCTAAACCTTTTACACAAGCTATTTCCACATAACCACACGATAGATTGTAGCAAGTAAGAAAAATGAGTTGTTCAGTCACTGAAACCCATTCTTATCGAATCCAGGTAGCCAAGAACGAAGTTATCTCAAAAATGAAAAAACCCGTGTTATCTTGTTCTTGCACTCAGGTGACGATATTTAGAGTTAAAGGTGGCCTGTCATGCTATGCGACAGTCTGACGCATGGAATATGAAATCAATATCAGGATATTCTTGTGAACTTAGACTGAAAACCATAATCTTCGTTTTCCTGCTAAATACTTGCATGTGTTCAGCGAACCAGAATCTTAAAAGATGCATATCATAAGTAAAATCAGCTACTTACTGTACGTGTACATATGTATGTAAGTTGAAAAAGTTTACTGATGCATATTCAATTCCCAGATAATTAGCAAAGGCGTCAGCTTTTTACTTAAAAGGTAATGCAAGTTTGGAATTCAATTCAATTTCAATTTAAGTAGCGCTACAGTCCGGGGTGGACCTAGAACTCAGTCAACAAGCGTCTCCAGCCAGCTCTATCCCTAGCTAGCTGCCTCCAGTTTCACATGCTAAGTTGGCTGAGGTCCCCTTCCGCTTGCATGCGCCACCCGGGTCTTTGCCTTCCTCTACCGCGATGTCCCTCGGGAGCGAATTCGAAGACTTTTCGGACCGGAACATTGGTGTCCATACGCTCTACATGACTCAGCCATCTCAGACTTTGGATCTTCACTCCTCTGGTTAGGTCGATGTCGCTGTACAGTCAGTGACTTTTGTTGTCCGAGAGAGAGCTTTGCTACTCAATTTCCTTCTTAGACCAAAGAAACAGCGGTTGGCAAGAGTTATTCGTTGTTTGATCTCAGCGCTGCAGCGCGCTGGTGTCGTTTTCTGTATTTATAGAGGAGCCTAGGTAGACAAAGTCCTTAACTACCTCAAAGTTATACCTGTCGAGGGTGACGTTCTGTCAGAGACGTCGGTGTTGGTTGTTCTTTTTGCTTGACAGTATATACTTGGTCTTACTCTCCTTAACCGCTAAACCCATTATAGCCGCTTCCGTCTCAATACTAGCGAAAGCACCACTGACATCACGCTGATTTCTCCCGCTTATGTCAATATCGTCGTTGTATGCTAGTAGTTGGACGGACTTTTGAAAAATAGTGCCTCTTTTGTTTGCTCGTGAGTTTTGCACTATTCTTCCAAGTATGATGTTGAAATCCTTGTCTAAATCCTTTCTGGATATCAAAGGTCTCGGTAAGATCTTTACCGACCGTGATGCATTCTCCATCGTCATCTTTCACAGACGGACGGGTTTGGGAAGGTTGCCGAAACTAGACATTGCTCTGTATAGCTCGTCTCTATAGACGCTGTCATACTCGGCCTTAAAGTCGATGATTAGGTGCTGTGTATCGACCTGAAGCTCATGGGTCTTGTCCAAGAACTGCCGTAGTGTGAATATTTGGTCGATGGTGGACTTTCCTGGACACTGATATGGACCTATCAGGTTGTTGACGAACGGCTTCAGGCGTTCACACAATACAGCAGATAAGATCTTGTATGCGATGTTAAGGAGACTGATGCCTCTGTAATTGGAGCAGTTCAGAGGGTCTCCTTTCTTGAGGATCGGACAAAAAATGCTGAGGTTCCATTCATCGGGCATACTTTCGTCCGACCATAATTTACAGATGAGTCAGTGTATGCTCCTTACCAAGTCATCACCTGCCGCTTTGAAGAGCTTGGCAGTTAGGCCGTCCGCTCCAGCAGTTTTGTTGGACTTAAGCTTAAATATAGCTATCTTCACTTCGTCCAGGTCAGGTGTACGGAATTGTTGGTCATCATCGTCCAGGTTGAAAGATTGATTCTGCCTGACAGCGATATTTGGTTCGTCATCGCCGTTATACAGTCTGCAGAAATGGTCTTTCCAAATCCTCAGCATCGATTCATGCGATTCTACTACGATGTTCCCCGTGTCGAAGCAGAGGCTGCTCGACCCTAATGGTTGATTGACCTAGAGGGAATTTGCTGCAAAATGACCGTAACTAAAGCAGTTGTAACATCTATCCTGTTATTTTGTTGTAGTAGAACTCTGGCTCTTCTGTATGTGGACGCGTTCGATGTTAGCAATGAGACGATTTTTGGGGCTGATTAAGACAGTAAATTACATAACCTCCCTGGCAGCACATAAGATGGATATGTTCGATGAGGTGTCTCCAAGGTCTTCAATAATGAACTCGACCAGCTCGAGTTCCCCGATATCAGAACGACATCAGAAATTTGTCAGAAATCCATTTGTTCACACTATAATCGTCATCACCAGAGAATGGAGGAAGAGCGTTCTCAATGTCGTGCTGACATCTACTCGCCCGGTAACTAAATAGTTCCATCTCACGTTTCTCTCTTTGTAGTTCCATGATACGCTTTCTTCTCTCCAATCGAGCAAGCTCTCGTTCCTCTTTTGGATCCTACACTTTCGGAAGGGTGTATATATATTTGATAAGTCTTATAGTGGCGGGTTTGTCTGAAGCCGATGCTCATATCGAAGCCGATGTTTATGAAGAAGTACGAGTATCTCGTTGTGTGCGTATGATAGAAGTCGAATCAGATGTTGAAGAAGCATATAATGCGTCTGTGTTTGGGGCCATTGATACCCCAGATCCGGAAGCAGAAGCTGATTCCTTTTCAGAACCAGGCGGGTTGGGTGGCATGGTACAACTATCCTCAGTAATCGTCACAGAAAAACCTGAAGTTGGGGATTCGTCTTTAGGAGTTATGAACTCCACCACTCCAAATGTATCCTGGTGCAACGAGCGTATCTGTGCGACCATAGCGAAGGCTGACATTTCGATGCCGGCGTTGGTTAAATCGTTGAGCATTTGGCTGCCTAGTCGCTCACATATTTTTCGAAAAAAAATTGTTTCTTCTTTTTGAAGATTTGGAAAATAAAGCAAATATGTTCGAAGTGCTTTCACACAGTTCGCGTTTTGCAAACCCCACACCAGAGGTTTTAGTATATAACTCTTTTACTTTAAATGTTCTTATAATTTTATTACTAAAATGCGTCTGCACTTTTCCGCATTCAGCCAAAGTAGGAGAGAAGGAAGTGTCCTCAAAAAGACGGCACCTCAAAGCGGTACAGTTTCACAAAATGTTGTGACGATACACTAATGGAAGAACATTTGCTATAATTTTTTTTGTATACTACATATTGAATTGAAATCATCGAATGATCCTTCAACCAAAACCTCACCATTTTTAATTTTAAGCATTAAAATTGCAGACTCTTTAAACCACAAATCCTGCAACTTTTTTTCAGTTTTTACACGCCTAGGCGTTAGCCCTCATTCATTTCCTTGATTTTAGATACAAAGAAAACCTACTTTTTCCACATTAACGGTTGGTTCTTGTACTCACTTTTCATTTGAAGTAAATGCGAGAGTTGATTGATTCTTTAGCCTTCCCAAGGACGGATATGTTCTAATCTAAGATTAATCGATGGCCTTGGAACATTGCATAATTTTTAGCAGCGCAAGTTGGCCAACGAAACCATCAACACAAAACTCTTGCATACTTTTTCTCGCAAATGTTAATGAAAGAATCATGAGTTTCTAAGGCGTATATCACACTTATGCGCATCTTACTCGCATTTTTATGTGAATTAATTTATTAATAAATATGAGCTACAGAGCCAAAAGAAAACGTTTAAAAATTAACTTACCCTGATGGTTTAAGCATTTCTTTCATTGTAAAATAACTTAATTTGTTATCTCATTAGACCAAAACTAAAGTACGCATAGCTCCTTTGTGGCATCTTGGTGCAAATTGTGTTATTAAAATTAGACATCTTATTGTTCTTTGTTTAATACACAATATTAGGGACAGTCTCTCCTCTCATAGACAGTTCGGGCTGGACTAAGCCTTAGCTAACAGCCTCAGACAGTTAGAACGGCCTTTTCCCAACTGTCTCTAACTACGCACGCGAAGTTAGCTGAGGTCCCCGTCCAATTGTATGGGATAAGTTGAAGTCGAAATCTTTATGAGCTGGAACGCTGGCGTGAATGCACTCAAGATGACCTAGCCATATATGGGTTAGCCGAGTGGACCAAGATTTTCTCATGAAGTCGACATCGTAGTATGTCCATACAGTTCGCTATTCAAACGTCTTCCCCACTCTTCATTGATACACAATGAAACGGAAAATAACACGAACAATTTTTCTTTTAAACCTCTTTCTTCAGTGTCCTAGCTTCTGTGCCGTAAAGCAGGACTGGGATGATCTAAGTCTTGTATAAAATCTCTGTGGTTGCTCCAAAAAAGGTATTACTACTCAATTGGCTGCTAAATCCAGAAAAGCAGCCATTGGCAAGGTTGATTCTTCACATGATTTCCGCGCTGATATCGTTGTCGGATATCGAGCCGAGGCAAAGTCCGGTAAAACCTCAAATTTGTAGCTACCTATGTTGCCATTTACCCTAAGCGTTGTTGTACATATGTCTCCCTTCGTTGGCCGCTAAATCCATCTTTGCTGCTTCTGCCTCAATATGCGCAAACGCTTCATTAACAGCTCGCTGTGTTCTTCCGACTGAACAGTCTTTTAAAAGACGTTGCCTCTGAAGTTGACTTGTGAGCTTTGCACAATTCTTTCAAGCAGATGTTAGAAAAATCACACGACAACGCATCCCCTTATTTAAGACCTTCAATGTCAGAGAATGTCCCGATTTTGACATTAACGACCTTAACGGACAAGAGTGCGTTCTCCATCCCTACCCTGAGTAGTTTGAGTTTGGCAGGAATGCCAAATTGGACATGGCTCCGAATAGTTCATCTCTATTAACGATGTCATATGCTGTTTTGAAATCGATGAGGAGGAGGTGTGTACCGGTTTAGGATTGTTGGATTTTTCCAAGATATGCCATAATGTAAAAATTTGATCTATTGTGAATTTTCCTGGACTAAAACCACAGCGATAGGGGCCGCTCAGACTATTGACGAAGGGTCTTTGTCGTTTACGTCATATGGCAGCCATCATTTTATATGCGATGTTGTTCTTCCCCTGTAGATGGCGCAGTTCATGGGATCTCACTTCTTAAGGATCAGAGGTTCCATTCTTTTGATATACTTTCGTTGACCTGGGATTTAGATATGAGTTGATGTACATATGCTGCGTATCCAATCATCACCTGCTGCTGCCCCTTCGGTCTTCGTTCAGATTGAATATTTCATTCTGCCTGACGATGTTGTTTGTCATCACCGTTTAACAATCTGCAGTAATAATCTTTTCAGATTCGCAGCACCGACTATGGTTCTGCTATACTATGAGACAGAACAATTCTCCAACTTTGAAAGTTTCTGTTCGGTGTTTATAGCTTTAGCACGTTTATTTTGGTAAAACATCCTAACTTCATTCTTCTGGTAGCACTACTCTAAGGCTTCGATCGAGCTCTTGTTTTCTTCTTTTCTGTACACAGATCTCGCAAACTCCTCTCTGCGGATTTTTCTAGATTTGCCAGTCTGCAATCGTCATTGAACCAGCTCTCTATTGGGTTGAGTTGAAACCCAGTACATCAGAGGCAGTCTCTCTGATTGCTGCTCGGAACGTTTGAACATCCAAAATACCAGAGAAGTATCTTGCGCTGATAGCAATATGGTGTGATCGATATCACTAAGCACGTGTTCGTTTCTTTCAGTGGAGGCTATACGTATCCACTGTATTACCAGTAACTACCGACGCATAACTTGACTAACATGGCATTAAAATGCGCTTAATCCTATCCATACAACATTGGATGGCGGTTAATTCTGCTTTGTAGCAGCAGAGGATCTTCACTGGTTGTTCGTTGTCCTTTATCCCGTTTGCCAGGGTCATCAACATTGAATCCGTCTCTATCGGAATTTATTAGCTGATTCGAGACATTTTTTCCCCGTAGGGGGGAATAGAGCTTATGAGCCCTATGACAACGTAGGCCAGTATTATGCTACTGGGCAAGCATGCACTTGCAATTTTACCCTTCTGTTAGCGGGGATCACCACTCCGAGGTAGGGTAAGCACTCAACTCAATTGTCGCCCAATGCAAGTTATGAGTTAAAGGAACCAGCTTCTATTAACGAAGCTACTAGTGAGCCATAGCTGGTATATCCCAACGGTTGTGGTGGCGAATGAGGTCATTAAACACGCTGTTGGTTCCTTTCATGTCTTCAAGTCACCTGGCCTCTACGCAATATACCCAGTTACTCGTATGTTGCAAAGAGGTATAAATCAGTAGCTGATCTAACTCTGAAGGAAATTTTCACTGCTAACCTGGGACTGGCATACATACCGAAACCATGCTGATCAATAAGAGTAGCCTTTATATCGAAAATCGGAAAAGGAGGACTACGCGCTCGCTTCAGACCTATAAGTCTGACTTTCTTCATGTTGAAGAGCATAGAGAGCATGGTCGAGATCCATGTCCGCAAAACTGCATTGCGAATGCACCCCCTTATATAAGAAGCTAAGTATTTGAGTGTCATCCTGGATATTAAACTTCTCTGGACTAAATATGTTAAGAAGAAAGCCTTTAAGGCGCTATTGGTCTTTTGGCTGTGCAAAGGAGTTCTTGGCAATACATGGGCCTATCACCGAGAAGGGTCCTCTGGATCTACAGGGCTATGATAAAGCCAATTATATCCTGTGCGTCGGTCGTCAGGTGGACCAAGCTCTAACGAAAAAATGTCATAGCTGTTTTTTCAGACTCCAAAGAAGAGCTGTCTCGGCTTCATGGGGGCTTTCCCTAGCACGTATGACTCTGCTCTAAACTCATTAATGAATCCCCTCCGCTTGATATTCATATTATGGGCTGTACTCTCAAATCCATTTTCCATCTTTGGTACAAGATGGACTAGATCTTTGATGACTTTGACCCTGGTTTTATGGACATGCCATCTGACGCGATGACACCGGAACTCCTGCTAGGGAAAGGAATGCAGTCGGACCTTCACGGACGGCTGCAAAACCGATATAGAGGACGACAATGTTTGGAAAACTTACGCTTGTCTTCCAGTTTATCCTGATGGCAGCGAACTATATTGTGACGATGATGGCGGATCGGTCTACATATATGCAACTGTAGCGCCAGGCAAGCTGCGCTTAGAGCCTAGCTGAACCCTCTTACGGCTTCCAAGCTGTTTGAAGAATGCAAGATACCATTAAACGCAGTAGCAAGGCTGTCTTGTCTTGTCTGGATCCCAAGTCACAATGGGATCAGGAGAAATGATATCACCAACGCATTTGGCAGACAAGACTCAGAGGACAGTCGTAGGGCCCGTACCTACGTTAGCTCTGCCTGCGTCTTCGGTTTGGTCTCGGTTAAGTCTCGGTTAATAAACTGTGTCCTCTTTGTGTTGATCGGGACCGAGAATTTATTGCTTTAAGCACTAAATGCTCAAGGCGAAGATCTCCCTAGATTGATAGATGGTGATGCGATAAGGTAGCCGACTTAAAATCGTCCTTGTTGTTTTTACGACTTACGCACTTACATTACTATTCAGCTTTCTAATGAAACGTAATCCCTGGAGGTAAGCCCTGACAGCAAATTTGTATACCAAACTTCTGCTTAGTCACTAAATGAATTCCATGAATATAATCTGACCACTATGAGCATGCCATCATCGCAGCACTTGGTATATGTTACATCATAGCCATTTCGGCGGCAGAGTTTATCCCTAAAATCAATTCATTCGCTTATTGCCTATAGAGAAAATAAAGTTGTACACCTGTCTTCAAAGGAAAGGTATATTTTATGGTGTTAGCTAGAATGGGCTGATGAGACCAATCTTGTGCTTTACGACTTAGTTCCTCCTAAGTCTTCCTCTATGACTAAGCAGCCGAGTGCACGTTTGCTTTGTGAGCATCAAACTTAGCCCTCTTTAGGCTGTAGTAGTTCGCTACTGGTCACAATATCCTGAAAGTGACCCCCAAAAATAAATAGCTAGTAACACTGTAAAATTTCACTCAACAAAGCGAGTTAAGTTAATTCCATAACTGAATCTTGCAACACACTGCCAAAGAATTGAATGTTCATTACGGTTTTGAACATTACAAAAGAGAGACGCAACTTAATCTAATAAATAAATATATAAATAAATCCATCGATCACTTTGCATTTATCATTTTATTAATTTTCATTCACAAATTGAAGCCAAAAGTGTAAAATTGGTTATCTAACCCTTGTAACTATTACCAGGTCTACCAGGTTGACTAACTGGTTGCCCTCTGTATACAGGAGCTGATCCTGGACGTGGTCCTCCACCCTGACCAGGTCGTACACCACTCACACCAAATACTGGTCCACTTGCTGGCCTGCCACTTGGTCCGACAAAACTATATCCCGACTGTTGTGGTGATGGACGAGGACCATGTCCTAGTCCCGAAATCACACTCTGACTATTTGGTCTGCTTCCGGGATTTGGTCCATAATTTGACGATGGATTTCCACCATAATTTTGCCCATATCGACCAGCTTGCCTTGAATCGCGCACTTTATCGGATGCCACAAATGTACAAAGAATTGTCAAAGTTCCAAGAACCATATTCATTTTCATACTGACTGACTTTGGCGACTTATCACTTTAACTGAAGGAACGATTCTACAAGTATGTTCGGCAAAAATCGCATCCATCTATTTATATGGAATACGAAGATGATGCGTGGGAATCGAATCGGGATTTATTTTTCTGCAACCTGTTTACGAGTTGATTCTATGATCCACAGAACAATTACCCTCTGCAAACCACAAGATTATTAACGTCTGTTGCCACTCAGTGGGATGCTGCAAATCAAGATTCTTTTTACTGCCCACTTTGTACTACTGTTTGATTGCCTTCTTAGTGATCCCAAATGCAAGATCTTCTGGAAATCCAGTTTTTATTAATATTACACAGGATAGATAGGTGTGCTTGTATGGTAGAGATAATAACCTGAACGGAAATACGAGTATACTCATGAAAAATAAAAAAGCGGACAGAGAGTACCTGGAATTCTTTGATTCGCTTCAATTGGCTTAATCTCTTCGAAGGAATTAACTTTTAATGCAGCTGTTAGCTGGAGTTGCTACATATCGTAGCTATGACATTTTCAGATATGAGTTTCTAAATGGTGAAGTTAGTGGATTTTAACGAGCAAGATCCTCTCCATTAGTTAATGATCGGAAATGAAATAGAAAAGAAGAGGTATTTACCTTTAAGTACATTTTATTCATTTAAAGGTGGTTTGGCATGTACATAGGTACGAGTATGACGTGTAGATGCATTGAACAAAATAGAAACATATATTAAATTCAATTCTCAAATAATAAACTTAGATTTACTGACGTTAGATATTAACGGATTACTTATCCATTACAACAATTGCTCATTGTGATTAAATTGCCTAAGAAAAAACAGACAATTAGCTCGGACCTCACCGAAAATTAACAAGTAATCATCCCATCCTCTCCCTTAAATCTTTGTTTTCCTCTTGAATTCATTCTCATCTCCTGAGCTGGATCGATGAGTTATCTGGACTGCACTCTGGATCAGACTGGGTAAGGCCCCTCAGTCGTGTACATTGTGATCATTTACCGGACGCATTCATTCCCGGACTGACCAGCCTTGTCTGCACGACGCAAAGCTCCTTGCCGTACAAAATTTCCACTTGAAATGGTGTGATAAAAAAATGGCAATTCCTTACTAATTAATAGGACAAACTCCTTTATTATGTTCCATCACAACCTGCCAAAACACTACCACCATCTCCAAATGTTACCCACACCACAAGTGTCAGTACCAACATGCTAGCGATTTAAATCCAGTATAAATGCTCGTTCACAATCACAAGGCCAAACTAGCCACCTCAAACCTCACCGTACACCTCCGCGAGGTTGGGGAGCACATCGACCTCACCCAGAAACCATTGCTTGTCCGGAAAAAAGTCTCCGGTAAATTCTTTCCTGAGTTAAAGGCATATAATTATAACAGTTTTTACTTGGCGATCGAAATTTTATCTCCCTTTCTTCCCTTAACTCCCTTAACTCCCTTTCTTCCCAACTTTGCCTTCAGGAAGCTGGTTGAAGAGGCCGCCTGTTATTAGCTGTAAATCGTGTAATAATCACGATTTATGGTGTAGTACAGACTCTAACTCCAGAGGTGAGTCGGACATAGGTTAAGGTACTAATTACAATCCTCAAAATTACCAATTCGATATGAAATTGGAAATGGGTCGGTTCAACTCTGATCACCGATACTAGTTCAGCTTATAGCGCAAACAACAGTCTGCCACCAACAGCTACCGCAATCATCGGAAGTTTAAGTGGAAGAAACACAATAAGATAGTCCGTGCCAAACTGCTTAAATTTGAGAACCACATTCCGACATCCAAGTTAGAATTTAGCGAACTTAATACTCAACTCACTTCGTCTCTAACTCATGCTCATACGTTATTCTTTCCTGTAATAAACACTGTAGATGGAGGTGAACAAAAAGCCTGCAGAAACTCTGCTGCGAGAGTAAAAAAAACCTCAAGTCTCTTAAATCGGGTTGCGATGCGGCAATTTACGTAGATAGCCCAAAAATCATCTCCCGCAGTTCCAGGTACCTAAATCTTATCTAGAACAGCAAACTGAATTCTTACTTATGGAATAATCGTCTTGTGATTTACACTGGAAAAGAGGATTTGCATCAGTTTACTAGAACAAATGAAACGGGCTACATAGCCATAGCCTGTGTCATAAAGCAGCTTTTATTTCAGAAGTAGCCATAGCATCAGCTTTCCACGCTCAAATAAGAACCACTTTAACCCGTAAAGAGAAAAAGTGTTTCGTTATGAGCACATTCGAATCTTGGCACGCTGCCTCCAGTCACCAATCACAATTTATTGAACTTCTTTGATGTTTAGTTCGAAGCCTCCCTTGGGTGCGACATTATTCACATTTTAATGTAACTGATTAAGGTTTTGTTTTTCAAGATAGAAATTTTGGTACTATAGCAGCGATTTCCAACTCCTACATACCTTAGATCAGGTGTTTATCCTTCATATTCAGTTAGATTCACTTGCACTGAACTAAGTCCTTTATGCTGACATAGAAGTCGTATTTCTTTCTTCCTGTTTAGAATGGACGACTCTACATCCGATACAAAACGGGGGATTCTATGTATTGTAACAACTAGAAGCACCTTCTGCACATCGTACGAGTGTATAAAACCCCACCCAACGTAAACAGTTGTTGCCGCAAGCCTTTGACTAACAAAGTAATTGACACAACAGTATTTCTTTCTACCCGATAAACCAAAACGATTTAATGAATTTTATGTAGATACACACCATTTTTCCATCGACGTATATGTAAATCCACACCCCCATTGACGAAGAAGAAAATGCTTCCAGAAAGTGGTTTTCGAAGCTCTTAGATAAAGCATACAACCAATATCCCTTGCGATGTCAATATAGGAAAGTAGGACATCTTTATTAGTACAGCCGGAAAGCATAGTCTTCACTACAACACGTTTGGACATGAGCCTAGGATAATTGACTTCGCTTCGTGGCTAGTATGAATTCCGGTTTCCTCACCTCAAATTAATAAGAGTCAGATCGATGCAAGGGACTTCTCTCGTATTGTAAATGTCCGATTATTCCGAACGGCTAATACAAACTCTAACCACTATCAAGTTGCAAGTTATAAGGAGACTTAACTTCGAACGGCTGCAACTGCAATAAACAAAACCACTTTTGTAGAGTGTTAAATGGAGAGGAAAATCAAAGTTCCTCTAGCAGATAGGACTACTCATTCGACTTGGACGATGGAAGTTAAGAATTTCATTCCTCAACCAACGTGAAGCAACCAGTCCAACCAGTCTGGCGAACTAGGCCGCTGGACTATGGACTCAGAGATACAACTTTCTAAAAATAGGTGCCAATCCTCGCATACGCTAATGATACTTAAGTCATTGGTTTTCACTATCACGTTTGCCACAACCAACTTGAAATACGCTACTGGAGGTAGTTAGTCAAGGACCGCGCTAACTGCAAAGTCTTATTAGTTGAAGTTCAGATGCATCCTAAGCTATAACGCCATCTATAGTAAGCTAGTAAGTTTGTTTTTGTATTTTTCTTTGCCGACTTCGAAATTCGAAAAGTGTTCATACAACAAATAATGAAAAGCCTCCGATTCTTCTATCAAATATATTTTATATACTCGTACTTACTAAGCACCGGCCTAGATAACATATTTCAGAGGCAGCAGACCGGTAGTCATCAACATGGTTCGTAATGACTTTTCTCATTTCTTTAATTTAATTCACATCTCAATGTTTGGAAGCAGGGCATCTGCGACATTAACACGAAGCTGAATGAACCTTTCAACCTGGACACGTAGACCAACAATTCCATCCACCCGACCTGGGTAAAGTGAAGATAGCCATTCCTATGGTAAAGTCCAACAAAGCTGCTGTAGCGGACGGCCTGATTGCCGAGCTCTTCAAAGCGGTAGGTGATGACATGGTAAGGAGTTCATCTCATCTGTAAAATATGGTTGGACGAAAATATACCTGATGAATGGAACTTCAGCATTGTCTGTCCGATCCTCATCAAATGAAACCCTCTGAACTGCGTCAACTGCAGTCCTTTTAACATCGCCTACAATGTAGTATTTGCCATTTTGTGTGAACTCCTGAAGCCGTTCGTCAACAAGCCATATCAGTGTGGCTTTAGGCCAGGAAAGTCCACCATCGACCAAATGTTCACACTACGGCAGAATTTGGAAAAAACTCATGAACTCCACATCGATACACACCACATATTCATCAATTAAGTATGACAGCATCTATAGAGACAAGCTATGCAGACCAATGTCCTATTTTGTCCCTTTTTGCAGGATGACGTCAAGGTTGGTAAAGAACTCACCCCAAGACCTTTGACGTAAAAGGAAATGCGCTGTCATACGATTTCGTTAACATCATTCTTGAAAGAATAGTGCAAAACTCACGCGCCAACACAAAAGGCACAATCTTTCAAAAGTCCGACCAATTACTCTCATATGTACGCCAATATCAGAAAGCGGCGTGATAGGTTTAACGGACCAAGTATATGCTGTCAACAAGAAAGAAAGACACTCAACACCGACGTCTCGGTCAGAACATCACCCTCGACAGATACAACTTTGAGATAGTTAAGGACTTTGTCTACATAGGCTCCACTATCAAATCAAACAACTATACCAGCGTTGGGATCAAACGAAGGATAACTTTTGCCAATCGCTGCTTCTTTGGGCTAAGAAGGTAGGTGACTAGCAAGGCCGTGTCTCGAACAACAAAAGTGACCTTATGTAAGACCGTAATAAATGTCCAGTGTTGTCCTATCGCGCAGAGGTATGGAATTTATGAAAAATGTATGAGGGTACTCTTGGGTGCTTTGAGAGGAAAATTCTTCGGGTGATCTTCGGTCCCGTCTGCATAGACGGTGAGTGAAGGCGAAGATACAATGTTGAAGTGTGCGGCGACATCGACTTAGCCAGAATAGTGATGGTGCAATGACTGAGGTAGCTGAGTCAGGTAGCCCCCAAGGGACAGCGCAGTAGGGGAAGACTCCGAGTCAGGTGGCACATGCAAGTGGAAGGGGATCTCAAACAACTTAGCAGTCGCAACAGTAGACAGCTAACTAAAGATCAAGCTGGCTGGGGACGCTTGTTGGTTGAGGCTCAGGTACACCCAGGACTGTAACACCACCGTAACTAAGTAAAGACAGACAGACAGACTGCTGGTATTGTTACCATGGTATACCAATACTATGTTTTATACCGCATGTCTGTCAGTACAATACCACCTTGAAAGCTAGTATACCATGAAACATACCTGGAATTGAGATTCGCAATTTATTGGTGGTATACCATCACCTTCCTTACTGATTGCAGCGCCACTTTCTCTCTGTTGGCGATTCTTCGTAGATTATTATTTGACAAGTAATCACAGCGAAAAAGTAAAGCATTGTTTTCGTACAATGGATTCGAAGAGAACTTTATCCAAATGCGAAACAACACAAAGGTCAAAGGATACTACTTAAGGCGAAAATAAGCGTGTACTACGGAATGTTTTTTGTTAGGGCTTGTGCCCTGAGTTTTTCTCTTCTGCTTTCAACAACAGCTTTTACCTCAGTGATGCACGATACGGCTCCTGTTTTGGTTGAGAGTGCTCGACTACATTCATCGTCGAACCATCCGTTTCCTGTTCGTGGTCGCCTTGTGGAACAGAGCATATGGTTATGGACGTTATAGACGTTAAGACACAGTTGGCAAATTTGCAAAAGTTGTACTATGCTTGCAGCCACTCGAGTTCAAATCTTCCCACAGCATTTTCCTGGTAGTATCTTTGATGGTACAGCACAATGTGGGCTTGTCTAGAATATTAGATGCGTTTCCTTCGTCGATCGCAATATGATCGACATATGCCGTATTCCGATCATGTGCTGTCATCGGCCGTCTCCATTAATGGTGAATGTGATATCATAGAGGATAGGCTAGCGCACCGAGCTACCAAACGTGCATTTCTTCATTTTTCTGGCATTAAGTTAGATTGGTTTTTTACACTTTGGACACCGCTCATAGGTTTTCTCTAGGATTTTGCAAAAGCCTTTATTGACGACGTCATCATTTTCCTATGTAAGCTGATATTAAGGAATTTGACCCTGTTACAAGTTTTTATCAGTGTATCGCTTATATTTTTACCTAAGGCATGCAACTTTATCCTTAAATGTAGTTGAAATGACAAATCTGCATACAAATGTACACTGCACGCGATGTAAATCGCTACAGTAAAAGTTGCAGTTTCTGATCGTGTTGTTGGCCGGTCAGTTTCACTGCATTTATGTCAGTTGTATCAGCCTCATAGAATTCCTGGCCCACTCGCTGTTCGAGCGCACCATGTATGTTAAAAGTCCTCACATACTTACCCTTGTCACATTTGCATTGTTTTCGTCACACTTTTGTTACACTGTCGCATAGCGTTGTATTATTTGTAGATCCATACCGCTGTTTATCGCTCATTATACGCCTTGCTATTTTCCTTATGACTTATAAGACCCATATGACAGTCGAAAAGGTCACAAAGGTACTTCTTACAATGTACTTCTTACCGTTTTTTGTGAACGGTTACGGCCATAGACCCACTTGTGCACTCAAATGGGTTGGTGCTAGTACCTCACTTAGTTTGTCACCACATCTGTTCAGGTGGTCCAACTGCATGGGTTTTAACTAATCTTGAAACACATTCAAACTTTGGAGCCGAGAGGTGTAGCCTATACGCTTTGCACTCCACTATTCTTTTCCAACATCTACAGAAAATCTAGTGGAATGATTTCTATGACAGTTTACGGATTACTTTTCTGATTTACTCAAGACTTTAACGTAAAACGTCTAACGTCGGTCTAAAAATATTCAAAGCATTAGTTTTTTTAGTGAGTAAATGTTGATTCATCAAAAAGGTCCTCAAAATTAACGCCAATCTCCTCCCACTGTAAGTGAATTAAACACTGGAAATACCATACATATGTTTTTACCTACAATTTACTAGGAAGTCTTTAGCTTGCTAAACACGGCTCCAAATGTCCATAAGATCATAAAATTCCTTTTGTTTTGTCCATGCTTCAATTTTCATTAATAACCATTCCTGATTCTGCAGCACCACCATATAACAATTCGAATTCCATACAATCAAACCTAGAATGGAAAAATTGGTATCGTGTCCAGGGTCACGTACGGATACTTGGCTCCTAAGACCATAAACATCTGCAATTTGAGGACTTATCTATTCGACTATAAAATATTCCTCCCTAAATTTCTAATCTCGTTCTCTACTCAAGAAATTCCCGGGAATTTATGGAACCACTTGCAATATAATGCAATCTTGTATACATGTACGTCTACCTCTGACCTAGCACCATAAACCGAAATTCCTCCGATTCTCTTCCTCTTATCACATTGCTGCAATGCTAAATGTAAATGTTTATCCACCTCAGGTAAACAAAAGAACCAAAGGTAGAGCAATAAATAATGAAAGAATATAATAGAACCCCGTCACCAATACAATATCATTGATGCTCACTGCGTAATTAAATGAAACTGTATCCCTGAAAGACCCTTGGAAAATCAGACAATAGCTCTTCCAGACAAGCCACAAACTTATGCTTCCTGGCACATCATATTCGTAAAGACACACTGACACATGACACAATTGCTATAGAAAGGATCGCCCTCCAAGTACGAGCATTATCCAGGTTCATTTAAATGGAATGTCATCAATGATAAAGGTAAACCTTCTCCTTTCTACAATAATTGAACCATTCGGCACAAGTGCTCTGCTCTAATTACCCTGATCTGCTCGTAGTCACCAAACATGAAACAATTGTTGCCGCCGCCGCGCCGCCGATAATCCGTCACAAAATCGACTGGAAAGGATTGGACTGGCTACCTGTGTCTGTCAGAATTTTTTTTTCTGCCATTCTTGACATATGTATAAAACCCAACTCCACGATCAGTGGCGAGATCAGTATAGAACGAAGCGTTGACCTGTCAAAATGTGTTCTGTGAAGTTATTGTTGTGTTTGCTGTTGTTTGTCAGTGCAGTGACAGCGTCACCGTGGTACAATTGGAGGACCGATGACAGTTTGGATCCACTTAATTGGGTTCAAGGATTTGGAGAGGATATGATTCGAAAACCCAGACAATTGAATCGAGGATTAGGATTAGGAAAACGAGCTAAGTACAGTGGGATTTTGTTTAAAAAACTAAAGCCACGCGAACAAGGCAGAAGAAAATGGCTGGGTGAAGGACAACCAAAACGTAAGGGAGCAATAAATGGATGAAGACAATGGAAAACCTGAAAACGAATTAAGTGAAAACGAATGAAGTGCATTTAGCACGTTGTAAATACATAGTTTAGTGGATTTAAGTAGAGAATTATATAGAAAATAAAAAAAATAGAGAAATTTTCAATTTTACAATGCCGACTTCTGCTTGATTGTGTTTTTGAAATGCTTTTTGAATTCAAAGAATATTGCGGACAAGAAACTTCTTATTAATTAATGGGACTGGTGTATGTAAATAGATTGAATTTGAAAACGTACATTTGTGTTGTCTTTGTTTCGTTTCGATTTACATTTATTCAAAATATATTTTCCTTGTTTTCGTAATATAGCAAAGAGTCAATGTCTAGACCACAAAACGGGCACACATGTGTCTTTAAGAAGCAATTTAAATCTTGAGGTTTCTCTACAGATCGGTAGGCAATATTTAAATTTTTGGACTTCACAGTGCTATCCAAATTTTACATCGTACTCATCTTCAAAAAGGAAGCATTGTAAACTTTAAATATGTTTTATATTTAAGAAGTTTCTCGTTTCCTGCCAAGTTGCCAAAGGCATAAAGTGTTGCTAACGATCCAATGCGAATTTTTAGAACTTTGTGCTACCTTTGCAATTCAGTATTTCAGATATTCAAATTTTTTAGTATTTTTGTAATACTATAACGTACACCTTACCGACTTTGGTTAAAAGTCTCCTCATAAGTATATGAAACTACAACGAGTCGCAGGTTAATCCGAGATGGCCGCTGCAACTTACTTGATTTTTTTGCGAAATACTGGAAGCTAGGAAACTTGAGCGCAGCAAAAACATTTCCATAACTGTTTTTAGTAGAAGACAGGGTGCATCAATAAATATTCTTGATTGTTAGTTTGCGTCATCTAATACTTTTTTTTTCTACTAGCATTTAACAACTGATTTGTGGTTTTTATTTGCAAGGAAAGACGCAAACGTTTCCAAGAAAAGAAGTGTCAAACCGGCGGAGACCATAACTTCCTCTTAATGGTGATGCTGAAAATACTCTGGACTTAACTATCGTCTAAAACTTGTAGCAACAATGTTTACTCTGAGACAACATTTGTTACTATAGGAAGACAGCAACTAATCGACTAAACCCTATCCAACAGGACTGCTACAGAGCTTGCCTGCTGGTAAGTACTATCGTAGGCTACCTAGACACTCTATTGCTATATCAAACTGCGGATCGGATGCAAAGCCTCAACCTTACTGAAGAGACCAGTCTGAGAAAATTCAACTAGAGGCACTTTAAAATGACGCTAGATTGGAAACAACTGCAGTACATACATCTAAACAGGTTAGTTAAGACTAATGCTGAGAAGAAAATAGTAAAAGACTTTTTAAAAGACCAGTCAGTGAAACCAAAGTCAAACCGGTCGAAAACAGATTCTCCCCGTCTCATGTCCAAAACTAATTTTTCAGAAATTCAGATTATAAATAGTCCAAAACAAGAGGGCTAATTAATTCAACTTGCCGTAGTTGATATATGGAATTGCTATACTGACGGATGATAGGCTACTGTGTCCTTTGATGACTTCAAGTTTCCCGGCAGCGATGGCATATATCAGAGTATGCTGCGACGCGCGATACTTGCTCCATCTGCATGTGCTGCCCGGAGAACTATGTCCTGTCTTCAATTCCATGGTGCATATAGGTCGACCTTTAACAGTTCTAACGTCTATGCTCAGATATTTGCAGATGATATAGGTTTACTGTTTGTCGGATCATGACGCAATGTAGAGAAGTAAAGCCATACACCAGAAATAGACCCCAGTCCGTTCTGTTCCCAAGAAAAGGGCGTCAAAAAAGGCGTCAACATAAATTTTTTAACGAAGCTAAGTATCTCACTCATCCAACGTAATGGTCCTTGATTGCTGCAAGATTGCGAAATTAACTTAGCGTTGGGCTCCAAAATCGATGCATATTGTGACACTGGCATATTCTTAGATGATGACGACCTTAGACTTCAGTAATATTTTTAATTTGTGTCTGTGTTACAAGCGGAGAAGAGTGTAAAAGCAAACTTGAGGATAATATTCTTATCCCTTAACCCGAGATAGGTGTGCATGCGTCTTCGGTTAGGGATTTCAAGGAAAGTTGAATCCGTAAATCATTTAGAGAATGGGCACAACCGTAAGTGGAATAGCTCTCCAAGTTTAGCACAAAAACCATAAAGTCAACTTATAGGTTCAGTCATCCAAATTCAGTAAGAATTATTCTACTAATTTAGAGAATCGCATACGTTTTGTTGTGGTAAATTTTCCAGCAACAAGTTTGGCTCTCTTTTCCCTTGTAAGTCCTTTCGTCCCATCAGCCAGTGGCCCACCAATCCCAGACCTCGGAAAACAACCCACATAGGTTCACGGGAAGAACCCCAGGGTGCGACAGGAGGTCCACCAGGAACACCGTTGTAGGAGCCCATAGATAGACGAGAGACTCGCAACGGGCAGCATCAGACAGGACGTCTGAAAGTCGCCGACGGGGGGGGACGGACGGTCCTTTCAATCCAGACACCCCAACACGATGATGACGGGTGGGGGAAGACGATCCCTGGAACCTACACCCCAACGAAAGCCAAACAACAGAAGGCGAGTACACCCCATTATGCTACCGAGGGGTGTACGAACCAAGCCACTTGATCGATGGGTGAAGAGACGACGATCTCTTTTATAGCAACACCCCAACGAGGGAGCAACAAAGGAGCAACAGTGGTGTGCAGGCGGACGGCCAGTATAATCGGGCAAACCCCAACGACGCACCAGCTTTAAAAATTAGGTTCGATGGGTGAAGGGATGACGACCCCTTTTTAAGCCAGCACCCCACCGATGGAGTACCGAAGGAGCAGCAGAGGAGTGTAGGCGGACGGCCAAGTAATAAGACCGCCTCCACCGAGGGAACAGGAAAACATAAATACAAGATACAAAAACCATCACCAACCAACAAACAACGATGGTACCAAAACAAAAAAGTACAAAAGGGCAGAGAGGCCAGAGGGCAGAAGGGCCCAAAATAAATAAATAATTGTAAGGAGTGACACGCTATTTGTCAGTCCCCTGGAGTAGGTAGGGACCCGGGAAAAAAATATAAAAATTTAAATTTGCACAGGCACTGTACTTGGCTTTTGTGAGGGGCGGCGATCCAACGGTTGGTTGGATCGAGATACAATCCCTTCTAGATTGTATCTGCACTTTTTTCCTTTCGTCCCAACACTCCAGCTACCATTCCATCGCATTTCCTTTCTCCTTCGCGATCGTTTAATTACAAAAAATTTTATTAGTGTAATCCGATGGGGGAAAAATGCCCGGGTATCAGAAATGAAAGAAACTCTGCTTTTCGCATTTTAATTGTAGGTAATTGGATGTAGAACCTAAGAGTAGGCAATAGCTAGGATCCACAGTTTCCACAAACTCGCTCAGTGGAGTTCCCAATCATTACTGAAAGTGGGAGCGAACTCCAAGACTGAGGAGTTTGGTATGAATGTGGAAAATGGTATGTGTGAGAGGCCTAGTCGGACACGGATGCACACACTAGCAAAGCTAGAGTAAAGTGCTATCGTTTGGTTCAGGGCATCGCCGTATCGGTGCCGGGAATCAAACATATCAGTTTTAAAAATGAGGTGCACCATAAGCGGCCTAGATCTGACTGCTTTGTTTCTTGTAAGTTTCCTCTCTGTTGAGCTTGTCAAGTGTCTGAAACTCAAAGGTTTCTATACACCGTTCACCCAAAATGAAAAAGAATTGGTAGATCTTTAGTAACCTGGGAATGTGTTCCCTGTATTTCGATCCCGAAACCTTCACCGTTAGAAGTCTTCGTTTCTATTTTGGTTTAAGCTTATTGAAGGCCATATCTCCTCTGGGCTTAAGTTAAAAACTCTTCTTGCAGAAGCGTCGATGTTCATGTTCTCCACTTATCCCGCATCCACATATCGCTGTACAGCTAGATAGTTCATTACTAAATCTTCTTCTTCATTGCTCATCAGTTATCATGAAACGGGGCTACAAATAACTTTATGAAGCAGCTAAGGATATTTCCAACAGGGTGATTTGTCGACACTATCACTCTCAATAAGGCTTAGCTATTCGTTTGCCTGCTAAGCGTAAAGAAGAAGCGATACACCCTGCATTGTTATTTTGCACAAACCGATGAGTTTTGCCGGCATGCTAGACAGCTAGTACGGACTATCTCTGTTTATGCTGTCAAAGACGAGCTTTTATTCAATCAACGGAGTATGGGAGCTGACATACCGCTCCTTAGATTTTTTCAAGATCTATTTGAAATGAAGATTTGGCCGATAAGGAGCTTCCTGGGCTAAAACCGCACTGACGGGATCGATCGCTTGGTTCACAACAAGCTTAAGTGTTTATACAAGGTGAGGCAAAGTAATGTCATAATGTGAATGTGCCAAAGTGTCATTGCGTTTTGACATTTAATTTGTAGATAGATAGAGAATTAGTTGACAACAAGCAATGGAACTATACACATCTGAAGAGCGCGGAAATATGGTTACTGCTTACTCAAAGTATTTCCGGTCTATAGCTTTCCTCGTCGTCCTGAATGATGTGCGCGAATAATTATGCGTTCAGTTGAGCATGTCATGCAAACTGTGTTCACTAGACATGTCGCCAGAAGTGGATGTGGTCGGACTCGTACTGCTCGTTCGACTGAGAATGTCACTGCGGTGGCCGAGAACGTCCGAGAGAGTCCACAAACATCGACAAGACAACGATGCAGACACGCAATTGCTGCCTGCTAACCGTCAAGTAAGGTTAACTTACTCCATGCTCTAGTAAACCTGGTGCAAGAAGAGAATGATTTCGTATTCAAAATCATAATGAGCGATTAAGCCCATTTCCATTACATTTTGCACGGAGAATCCATATGAAATGCACGAAGACCCATTGCATTGGTGTGGCATTTACAGTGGAAAAGTGATTGGCCCTTATTTCTTTGAGAACGCCGTATTGCGATCAGGCGTTTATTTGCACTGGAAGCTCAAGGCTTTTTGTCTAATAGAGTCTTTGACAACAAATCCGCATCATAATATGTGCGGCGTCTGTCTTCTTTAAATTTGACGGAACCGGAAAGTGTTCTAAACAAGAAGTTCCTTAATTGTTAGATTGTTAATTCCTGTCACCATGAAGGAAGGATTTTCTGAATATAATCCACAGATATATTTGATTAGAATTATGGTACAGTAGTCAGTACTTGGATAGTAATGAAGACCTTCGATAGAGTGGATGGAATCCGCGGACTAGCTGGATATGAATCTATCAGTACCATATGATTTGCACCTTTTTTGTTTTTAAAAAAACGAACTTAACACTCAAGGTATGATTACACTTATACTGCCTCAGCATGTGTTAAGTTTTTTTTAGAAAATTGAACAGAGAAAGAAAAAAGGTGTTTGTCTCAGTAGTTATTTCGCTCTATGGGTGGCATCGAACATTTAAATGGGGAGACTAAATTGTTTGTGGAAGTTGGCTTATTGTTATTTTCTGGTCAACTACTCGTTTTTACTTGATTTTAGTTGACGGGATTCGAACACTGAACCTCCCGATTTGGAAGCCAGTTCACTACCACTTGAGCCACGGCCAAGCGTGTGTTCGAATCTTTTCGCAAAATTTAGTGCACTTTGATAGAACTCTAGTCTTCTTCTCAGTTAGTCTTGAAGTTTTGTGAATTGTCTGTCGTTTGCTAGGTTGGAATAGAAATTAGTTTAAAACTCTTAGAGAGGTCACTATTTAGATTAAAAGGTTGTTAGGTGCAAATTTATTTCCCGCGTTTGATCTTTTTTACGGTCGACATACTATTTCAACTGAATAAGTGTTTCGAATAATCACGGGTTATCTTTACACCACCCATATTAGTGGGTGCACTAAAGAAGCTGTTGCTTCGATGACCCGATTCGTCATCGTACACATCAATTGGAACATTATGGAAGCCTACGTACATACAAGATCCAGTTCATTCAAGAACTTAAGCCGCTTGATCATAGTTTGTATTGCACAGCCGAAAACGAGATTGCTCTTGAGCGTCTTTTTCACCAAAAGTTTGTTTAAGGATGCTCATTTGTGGTTGAATTGCTATAGAGGAAAGAAAATAAACCGGCCATCATTGAACCGCTGTTAGATCCTCCAAAAATCACTGTTTTGTATTCTTTATGGGCTTTATTTCTTCAAAAATAATTTCGGCCAGAACGTTACTGACTTGTTCGTACCTTAGTTAAATTGCATCAGTGTTGAAGAATTGTGGTTTCAACAAGGCGACGCGACATGATACAATTAATTTGTTGAAGAACATAATTTTGCGTAATGGATCTGCGAATTGTTCCGCAAAATCATGTGATTTAACGCCTTTGAACTTTTTCTACGGAGATACGTCTATGAGATATGGCTGACCGTATTCATCAAATTATACATGTCTAAGCACTATCATTCCAACGAAGAAAATATCATAGCCATTAGCAGGGTTTTTGTTTTTAAGTGTTTTTCTCTATTTTAGAGTTCTATACCTTAAGAGAAAAACACCGTTTATGAGGCAGCCAATTTGTAGGGGGTTTCTTACCTTTAATTAGACTAGTTCCTGTTTTTGCGAGGTGTACTTTCGATTGTACTTCTACGGAAATACTAACAAATTGGATGACATTTAGCCGGAAGGTACGAGTATATGAAAACACTATCAACGAGCAGAAGATACTTTTTGAATACCAGACAAAGTATAAGTTTATTCGCAGTGTTGCAGCTGGTGACAACAATATCAATCGGAATCTATTTGGCTGCCTGTTTATACTCATTCAAGAAACGTCATGGTCGATATACTCGTAGTAACAGCTTCAGGGAGGTAAAATTTGCGGTTTGGTTCTCACTCAGATCACACCAGACTTTGGATAAGTAGATTTCTTGGAAAAGAACTTAATAGCTTAAACAAATTCTAGATCAGTCATTCGCAGATCTCCGCAGACAATAGATATGTCTCAACTTTTCCTTCAAAACTAAACCAATAAAATCACGTGATGGATGATGGAGAGCGTTCCGCTCTTACCATAACGGGACCAAAAGGCAACAATACTGTTGGCATGGCCGTGGCGAAAGCCATTAAAAGGAGGAATAGGTTGAACACCCCCCCTAATTTAACAAAACAAAAAATAAGTGCAGTTTTAACAGTTGAGAAAGATAAAACAACAGAAAGTAAAACACAATCAGATGATGCGTTGAGGTACATCTCTGATGAAGTCCAGTATGGGGGGGGGCAATAACAACTTTGCATCTCTAGCGGCATCTGAGTCGGAAGACGAGGATGAACTAATAAACGACATTAACAGCAGCATACAAAAGCTGGAGGAAAAAGTGCTTGCTATTAAACAAAAGCAAACTGCAGGCAGGCAGAGGGAACAATTACAATTTGATAGCTCCCAACAACAAGAGCAGAAATAAAAACTGCAGCAACAACAAACCCAGCAGCAGCATAAACAACAACTGCAGCAAACAAAACAGCAGCAGCAGAAACAGCAACAGCAACAGTAGGAACAACAACAGCAGCAGAAGAAGAAGGAGAAGGTGCCTCCTATCAATACCTATAAATTAGAGGTAAATGCAACCAAGTTGGTCATTGCTAATAATTTTAATATTAAGCGATTGGGGAACGATCGTCATGCCATCCACTGTAATACAGTGGAGGGCTACGCGAAAGTGAAAGAGCTCCTAAAAGATATGACGACGGAGCACTACTCATTTACACCGAATTGTGTAAAGCGGAAATCGATGCTGCTGAAGGGGTTTGAACCGTCTTCTGATCCTGAGGAGACCCTGGAAGGCCTCAAGTTCGTGGGGGTAAAGCCATTTACCACAGCTAGAGCCTAGCGGTAGAAACGGAGTCTGCTGTTCTTCCTGGTACAGCTCAGTCCCGAAAGCCGTCTGGATAGTCTAAGGAGTATCAATGTCCTAGCCTACCTGGGCAAAATTAAAAAGTAGCGAAGGCGTTATACAATGCGTTCGCTGCCAGAGGTTCGGGAACGCGGCCAAATGCAGTCTCGATGCGTGAAGTGCGCAAAGAATCACAGTTCCGAGGAGTGTGCTCTGGGTAGGAACGGAGCATCCGATAGGACGCAGCTCTCGTGCGTATTATGTGGGAACGTGAGACACACTGCAAACTATCAGGGTTGTCCTAAGTTCACTGACATTAAAAAAACAAAACTGGCTCGGCAGCAGAAGTTGGAGATCAAACGTTCACCTGTGATCTTCCTCGCAGTTCAAGGACAGATGGCTCAGCTGCAAAAGCAGGTGCAAGAACAAGCCAAGCGGGTGGACCAGATCTACGCGCTGCTACCGGGCCTAACGCAACACATATCGTAATGGGTACGCACATGTTGGAGCAAACTTTGAAGGTCCTTGCGGTGAATGTTAATTCACTGATTAGGATCGAACGAAGAGCCGCGATGTTTAAATTGCTACAAGGCCAAACTCCGGATGTGCTTTTCGCTAGCGAAATCAAGCTAACCGATTAGCACAAACTGGAGTACAATAATTATATTGTTAGAAGAAGAAATCGGCCCAGATCCAAACGTGGAGGCGGGGTCGCGATCTTCACTAAAGAAGGTATAAATTTTCACAGAGTGTACAAGGGCGTGTTGCGCAGGTTCCGGGTGTTGCAGGCAGTCGTTGTTTACATCCCGCTCCACAGTGGAAAGCGGCTGTACTTGGCCTCTGTTTATGCACCTGAGGCTTCACAATCCACTCTATTCATTACAGAGCTCGACACGCTTTTTCGACTTCTGAGGCTGGAATCGGGGGAGAATTATTTTATAATCGCTAGACACAGAGATTGGGAAATAATTTGCCAAATACTAGAGGGAACCTACTACTCGATTGGTGGGGTCAGCACGATGTCATGTACAGACTCGGTCTTAAAGAGACGGATAACCCGTCGTCTCCCAGAGGCGGGTCTTATTTGGATCTACTGCTGTACGACGAACGTATACGACTGACAGGTACGAATTTACAAACGCTAAACTGTATGCGCACATTCGTGTATGACAGCGACCATTGCGGTTTTAGCACCGAAACTACAGTTCCCAACGAAATTGCGGAATTGGAGGAGTTTGTCCAAAGATATTCTTACAACTACAGTAAGACCAGATGGACACGCTTCTCAGCAACCTTGACAAGAGCGCTCTCCTCGAATACGCTCCACCCACCGTCCAATAGGAATTTGTCAAACGAGGAGATCGTCCATTACGAGACTATTAAACAAACTATGGACGCTACAATACCGCGGTATCAACGTTGATACACTGCACCGACAGAAAAGTAAACTTCTGTCAAGACTCAAAAACTTGTACAGACAGTTAACTGCTAGACAAGACCCAGAGATTAGGACTCTGAAGTCGTCGATTAAAAATCTTCAAATGTCAATAAAAGAGAATTACAGAGTTTCTGTAAGTTTGTATTGGAACAACAAGGTTCGGGCTGTAAACACCAGCAACCCGAATATGTTTCCGCAAATAAATAAACTATTTCGGAGAAAAAATCAAAACGACCTTCAGTGTCTTAAAATAGCCCGGACAACAGACAACGAACGGTTACTGACAATAGCAGGTATTGATCCAAATGAGACCGCTGATGACGACGACTTTTTTGTGATCGAGGATCCACAGGAGAAGATTGAGGCCCTAGGGGCGACTTTCCAGGAAGTATACAAGGCCAGTGGTACAATTGGCCCTAATTATGACCTGGACAATCGCGTCTTGGTGCACAACTGCTCCATTCGAAATGAAGTAGAAAATTGGCGATCTGACGCCTCTGGTTTCACCCGGCTTAGCGACAAAAATAGGGCAAATAATGTCATTGAGAGACAGGGTGACCTATCCCCGTTCATTTCGAAGAAAGGACTCCATGAGATCTTTGACACAATCAGAGTTAAGAAATCAGTGGGGACCGATGGTATTCCGAACATCGTGCTTCGATATCTTCCTCTAGAAGCGGTGGACATTTACACCACCCTATTTAATAATGCAATGAATAATGCACATTATCCGACGCATTGGAAAACGGCGGTGGTTTAACCTATCTCCAAAGAGGGAAGGATATATCCAGTCCGGCGAATCTCCGGTCGATAAGTTTCCTTCCGAATATCAATAAGGTGTTTGAAAAAGTAATCAATAGAGCTCTGTCTAGGTGGGTTGAGGACAAACATATAGTTCCGAATAATTAATTCGGTTTTAAGGCGGGACATGATATCTCACATGCCGCGTCCGATATCCAATGGAATAAAGGCAAAAAGCAATGTACTGGTGCCTGCCTTGTTGACTTGGAGGAGGCCTTCGACACTGTATAGAGGGTCTTTTCTATAAGCTGACTGGACTGGGGGTCAGTAAACCACTCTTGTACATTCTTTATAATATGCTAACCAACAGACAGTTAATCGTGAAGAATGGTGATGTGACTTTTGTTGGAATATTTAAAATTAAAAATGGTCTTCAGCAAAGCGCGGTCAATTCGCCGATCCTAATCAACATTTATACAAGTGACTTGATAGGTTCACTTTCCCATACTATTGCGTACGCAGACGATTTGGTAGCGTACAGAACAGGTCCAAGAATCGAGGTTATTAATACTCTCTTGCAGCGTGACTTCGGTAAGATAAGACGATTTTGCGATGACTGGAAGTTGAAAATCAACTTTCAGAAGTCGGAAACCATTCTCTTTATGACGCCGTTGTCTGGAGCCTCTAGGGATACCAGAAAAGATTAGCGTAAGTTTTCGATCATTAGACAACACGGGCAGCCTCTTGCATATCGAAATGTAGTCAGATACCTAGATCAGTTTCTGTATTTTAGCAAAAATGTAGATGCTGCTCTGGCTAGAGCTAAAGGCGCTTTTGCCCTTACAAAGAGACTGTTTTATAGCAGCCAACTCGATGCGAGGGTGAAAGTAATCCGCTACATGGCCCTTATCAGGCCCATGCTGGTATTTGGTTGTCCCGTGTGCTTCAATGTACGAGCAAGCTTAATGGAAAAGATTCGGGTGTTTGAGAGAGCTGGCCTTTGCTTGTACAGAACACCAGAGACGGAGTACAAAAAATTGTGTCCTAATAAGGTCCTTTACAACAGGGCGAACCTAATACGAGTGGACAACTTCGTAATTAAGCTGACTCGAAGGCACAGAGCAATGACCTCGACGAATAACCTGATACCTGGGGCTTACTACCCCAACAGCAACAACAGATTACCGTATAGTAAATACTTCGTACATATGTAGTGCCAGAGTAAGTGAGCTCATTTGCGAAGATAACTGGGAACAAATCAAATACACAAAAAAGAAACAGAACAAAAGAAAAAATAGCCCTTGGACAACCCCATTCATCATCGACGAATGTAAGAAAAGAGATCAACTCTACAGAAGGTGGAAAAATAATAGAGGTAATAATGGTTTCGAAACGGAGTATAAAAGGTTCCGGAACAAAACTAATAAAATGACATTAGCTCAAAAATCAAAATATTATAAGAATAAGTTCACCCACTTGAAGGCCCATCCACGAAAAACATGGGGATTAATAAATGAAATATTAGGAAGGAAAAGGTCAAATCTCGACGAAACGATGACTAAGCATTTTACTAATGATATTAAAAAATTATCCAACGAATGTGCAGAACTTTTCTCTTCACAGACATCACAAATTATGCATTAATTTTAATTGTTGCTCCCATCCTATGTAAATTTATTAACCTCAGTCTGAAACAATCGAAAATCCCATTAACGCTGAAGACCGCTGTTGTAAGGCCGATTTATAAGAGTGGTATTAAAAATCAGCTAAGCAACTATAGACCGATATCTATACTTCCAGTAGTATCCCTTATACACAAAAATCAATACGGATTCCAAAAAAACAAAAGTCCAGGAAGGCTGCTGGGCGAATTCGCTAATTGTGTCGATGAAAGTTTAAATAAAAGCCATCATGTTCCAGTCATGTTCATGGACTTCAGTAAATCTTTCGACACTCTTAACCACGGGAAGCTATTAGAAGCGCTGGAACGAATTGGTATACGTGGAGTAATGGCTGACTGGTTTAAGGATTACTTACACAGCAGGCAGTTTTGCGTCAAGATTAAGGACGTAATGAGTATTAAAAAGAAGCTGCAGTTTGGAGTCCCTCAGGGATCAAAACTAGGGCCGATTCTTTTCATCCTATACACGAATGAGCTTCTTCGGGTCTTCAAGCAGAGCATCTCTTTTGCCTTTGCAGACGATATGGCGATTGTGGTCAGTCACAGGTCATTAGATACGGCGACGAAGATAATGGAGGAGGAGTTTGATGCTACAGTAAAATGGTGCCACAACAACGGCTTGATTATCAATGCTGCAAAAACCAAGATGAGGCACATCAGGAATCCACAATTCAAACCAACGCAGAGTAAAATATATTTAAGAAACCAGACCTGTCCGAACACTGCAAACAACGCTATTGAATTAGTTGAAAGCTATAAATATCTTGGAGTTATCATTGACTGTCATTTTTTATGGAACAAGCACATTGACAAGCTACGCAATGATCTGAAGAAAGCTTTATACGCACTAGCCCGGTTGCGATACCATGCCACGGCCCCTGTTTTAAAACAAGTATACTATTCGTTAGTTGAGTCGAAGTTACGATATGGTATACTTGCTTGGGGCAACGCATCAATAACCCACATTAATAAGCTACAAAGGCTGCAAAATTCAGCACTGAAACAAATATATCAGAGTTACTCACGGAACGATGAAAGCACATTCAAAGTTCTTCACGTGGAAAAAATCTTCAAGATGACACTATTACTGGAGTACTTTAACGATAACCGTTTCATTCGACCAATCAACACTAGAAGACGTGCCCAAAGTATGCTTCAATTGCCCAGACATTGCAACAGATATGGTAGACGACAACTACAATACAGCGTTCCTTCAACAATCAACGAATTACCCCGAGAAATAGTAAACATAGAAAATTTCAAAACTAGAAAAAAACACATAAAATTGTTCTTATTAAACTAAAGTAGTCAACTTAATGTTTATTTTCTTCTCTCTTTTTTTATTTTGTTCATGAAATCATCTTAAATTTTTTTTTTTAATATTCAAATCATCACTTTAAGCTTACTTCAATTATAAAACTTTAAAAACACAATCTTCTGCAGATAAGCTTATAGCTTCGCAGAAATTATAAAAATTGTTAAGTACTTTTAAAACTATCAATAAACATTCTAAACTTCTAAACTTCTGATTACCTTTACCACGAGAGTGGTAATGTGATGGCTTCGTTCCACCGGAAGCTCATAAGTAAGTAAGTAAGTAAGTAAGTAATCCATTCATTTATTTACAATTTTTAACATACATTTACATTAACTATTTATGAATATAAACGCTTTGGCATTGCCGTCAGCTCGACTAACAACTTTAATTTCTTCTATTGATTTTAAATATACTTTATTATTTTAATTTTCAGTTTTCATTTAATATTTTTGTTTATTATTTTTTTTTTATCGTAGATTAATCATATTCAGTCATGATTAGTTTCCTAAATCTGCAAGTTTCCTTTAGATAATTGGCAAGTTTTATCCAATCTGGTCCATCCAATATTTGTATTGTCTCCTGCATTGAGAGAGAGAATTTTCCAAAATACGCAAATCTCTCTTGTCGAAAAATTGGACAGATACTTATAAAGTGGAAGCAGTCTTCTTTGGATCTTGTGTTGCATAGTGTGCAAAACTGGTTGTAACTCCCATTGTAAGGTCTTCCGTTGAGGCATAATAATTCGCATCTTGCTTTAAATATTAGAGAAATATCTTTGAGACTTAGAGAATTTTGAAAATAATTATTGTTACACAGATTAAATTTCAACTGACTGTATAATATTCGGCTTTCAGATTCAGTAGCTGTTTCTACAAGCAGATTTCGAACCGAGTCTTCATTCAGCTGAATAATTCTATAAAGCTTTTCCTTTACACCAAGAATGTTGTTTGGATCAATTTCTATATCTTCGCCAAAAGAAGTGGCGATCTGTTGCCATTTATTAAACCACCAGTCTTTGTTCCTAATTTCGTATAGCAGCATCTTTTTACTCAGACGTTCATCTCGAAAACCTAAGACTTTAAGTAGATAATCAGCTTGTAGTTTCAGGGTGCTGGTAAATATCTTTGGCAAGCCGGTTTCTAAATAAATCGCATAATTCGGTGTGTTGATTGGTAGATTGAAAATTTTTCTGATGAAGTTCCTCTGAAGTTTCTCAGTTACCTCATACTCTTCCATTCCCCAAACTTGAGCTGCATAGCACAGAGTTGACTTCACAACTGAATTGAAGATTTGATATTTGGTAGACAAATGTATACGGCTGTTTGTAAAAATCTTTCTCCATGTTAAGTTTATAAGACTTTGAGAGGCCTTGGCTTTTTCGGCAAGGTGCTTACTAAAATTTAGCCTTGGGTTAAGGTTCACCCCAAGATACCTATATTCATTTGTCACTTCCAAATGCCTTCCATTGTACACCCAATTGCTTCCGACTTCAGTTCGATTGGAACGCGAGAAAATCATAATTTTTGATTTTTCAGTGTTGATTTCAAGTCCCCACTTTTCACAGTATGTAGACAGCCGGTTTATCATCAATTGTAAATTGTCTTTCGATTCTGATAATATAACCAAGTCGTCAGCATTGATTTGGATTCCTGCCATTCTAATTCCTCCAGGAAGGTGGTTTACAATGTCGTTTATGAAAAGTGCAAATAAAAGTGCGCTAAGCGGACAGCCCTGTTTGACACTTGAATCAGTTCTAAACCATTCAGAGAAACGTGAACCATCCCACACGCTGGCTTCTGTGTCATTGTACATATTTTTGATAACATGTAGAAACCTGGTTGAGACACCTAGCTGTGAAAGTTTGTATATTAGCGCATTCCGATTTACCAAATCAAACGCTGCTTTGAAATCGACAAAGAACGCGTACACCTTTTTATTTCTAGCATGATATGCTTTGACAATCGATGTCAGAGAGAAGATTTGGTCAACTGTGGAATAGTTTTTCCTAAATCCAGCCTGGAAATCGGATAGTATATTTTTTTCTTCTACCCAGTTTTCCAATCGGCTAACAAGAACTCCACAGAGTACCTTAGCTATGATATTCATAAAAGATATACCTCTGTAGTTGGCAACGTCATTCATAGCACCTTTTTTATGTATTGGTAATATAACAGCTTTTTTGAACGAGGATGGAACTTCCGCATTCATAAGAATTTTGTTAAAAAGCGTAGCCAGTTGAATACTAAAACTTTGAGAAGCATTCTTAAAAAATTCATAAGGTACACCATCTTCACCCGGAGCTTTTCTATTTTTAGCTTTCAGAAGCACTGCTTTTATCTCAAAAATAGATATTTCGGTGTCAAGTATATCATCGGTGAAGAAAGGTTCAGCATAAGCAAAAGTTAAGTTGGAATTCGTTTGAAGCATTTTCGAGAAATGAATAGAAAGATCATCGGCGGATACATTTGTGCCTATTATGTGATGAGAACCATTAATATCCTTCGCCAGCTTCCAAAATTCCTTTGTGTTCTTTGTTTCACCAAGTGATGGGGCTTAAGTTTCTTTGCAAAACACAGACTTTTATATTGGGAATTTGATTGAACGTACCATTTTCGTAATCCTTCATTGTTGGAATTACGGAATGCATTTAAAAGAGCAAATGATTTTTTTCTTGCTCTCATACACTCTTTATCAAACCATTTTTGTTTGAATGCTTTTGGTACATTAGAGCTAAACCTGTTTGCCGAATTTCTCATGCATGTTATTATTTCATTTGAAAGAATATCAGTAGACTCAATGCCAGCAGGAATTCTTGAGAGCCAAACGTCTAGTTTGTGTTGAAAGGTTTTAGCTTCTTCATCCCTCCATTTAAGTCTAGGTAACAACTGAAGATTTGATTGTGACGAGTCAGGTTCGGTAAGCTTCGGAAGCTCATATTTGCTCCGTAAATAGTGATGGCCTGTTTACATAGGTTTAGGCTAGCATTTAAGAAATATGTACATTTTTTTTTTATTAATTCATTTATTTTTTTCTTATCTTTGAGGATGATGCCTTACAATATAAGCAATTGAGAAATAAAGAAAAGAAAAGGTTCATTCTTTAATCTATTAAAGATTAGTAGCGAATGACCCACATATATACAAAAAAACAATGATGTGGGTTTTTTTTTTAATTACTAAGGAAAAAATAAATAAAATAATCTTATATAATGGATTCAATATAATTAATTCAATTTCAAACAAGATTAACAAATAATAGAAACAATTGAACTTAAACTATGCTCATAAACAAATTTTTGACTTGGGAAATATCCAATGAAAATAGCCAGATTTTTATTTTACTAAGAAAAGAATACCGCATTCTAAGCGATTTTATTTAGTAAGTTAATCTATTAAATAGTGTAGGTGCCGAAACAGAGTAAAAGTTAGGAAAATGTGTTCTTTGGGAAACTGGAACTTTCAAAAGTTGCTGAGAATTAACTCTTAATCCATATGCATTTGAATTTCTAAACATTCTGTTGTAGCCACTTTTAGGACCTTGTAGACATATAGGTGTTTCAAAGGCAGAATTTTTAGATCGCGAAATAATGGCCAGCTACTTGTTATTCTACTTTTTCTACAAATAATCCTGACAATGTCCAGCTTGTCAAGCCGTATTGAAGCTTCGAATTTACGATTCCATAATAAATAACATTAAAAGTTTCTTGGATCAGTGAGGTTGGAATAAAAACATTTTGCGCGTTGCACATCTCAAGTAAACTTTTAATTCGATCGCGTGTGTATTCCAACTTAAATTTCTATCTATTTTAAACTCCAATGTACTAGAAAGATTCTACCGAATCTATTTTGGAACAGTTTGAGCAACATGTTGCATCTGCACAAAAGTTAACATTTCCACAATTATGAGTGAACATTGAGAGCCTTGGGCAACCAGCTGAATGAAAAATAACTTTAGTCTCAAGCAAAGGTGAATTTTTTAAAAGCATAAGCTTAGTTTTCCGCTAACAATAAGTTCATGTTTGGCAAACCACTGTAAGTAAATAACTTTGGATTCTAGCCACCGATTCAAATAAGGAGTTATTGGTGTAAGAAAAAGCAATGTCATCGGCGAAAGCTGTGATGTTTCCATAAAAATTTTGTTTGAAAACCGAGTTGACATATATTAAAAAAAGAATCGGATCCAAAACAGATCCTTGCGGAACTACAGCCTGTAATTCTAACTATTCGCTAAAAACTTCGTTTATTTTCACTCTTTGAAATCTAGTTGATAAATAGGATCTAAAAAAACTCAATACAGAATTCCTAATTCCAGCTTTGTAGAGTTTGTCCAAGAGAATTTTATGGTTCACCATGTCAAAAGCCTTGGTCATATCATATAAATAAAGCCATGGGACTACATAGCTCACTACAAAATTTCAAAATGGCATCTTCCGTCGATCTGCCTTCTTGAAAACCATACTGTTGGTGGCAAAAGAAATAGTTTTTTTGTTTAGAAAGGACATAATTCGTTTTTTCATAATTTTCTCAAAAAGTTTGGAAAAGGTTGGAAGCAAGGATATCGGCCTCTATTGACTTACCGATTTTCTACAACCTTTTTTATAAAGAGGAATTACTTCAGCCGTTTTAAGACCTGACGGAAAGATACCACACTTGACACTCATATTGAATATATAACACAACACGTCAACAATAAAAAAAAAACAATGCGTTTTACAAGACAGTTCGTAATACCATCGGAAGTACAAGATTTTTTATTATTTAAACTTATTATCTCTTTATAGAGTTCCAATGGTGAAAAAGACTGAAAAACAAAGATATTTGTTTGAAAACCATCATCTGTGATATCCGGATATGAGTTACAATTGCAACCGGAAGGAGAGGGCTTAGGTTGCAATTTCGTTGCAACAGTGGCAAAAACCTTGTTAAAGGTATTTGCAATTTTTGTGGGATCACGAATTAGAACATTGTCTACCACAATTTCACAGGGGCTATCCCTACTGCTACCATTACCTAAGATACTGTTTACAACTCTCCATTCCTTTCTAATATTTCCACAACAGTTTTCAAACTTTGCTGAATAAAAGCTGTTTTGACTTAAAGCTACTTTCAGCTTCACTTCATGGCACAGCTTCTGTACTGCTTTGTCTGCTTTCATACATCGCAAGTTTCGAAAGATTCAAATGAGTGCAAAAGAGAGAAATAATGAAACAAAAAATACCCAACTAACCAAATTCCCACTGCATGTGGGTAGCAATTTCATTGCAAGTTTTTGACATTTCTTTTTTTCCTTCTTTCTTTTTCGCATTTGCTTCATTACTTCTTTCGCTGTGTTACGAGCACAACATTTCAGTATGGCGGATGAACTGAAATGGACCAAAGAATTAACAAGGGGGCTCATTTTCAATTATGAAAGACTGAGCGCCAAAGATGAAATGAAAGAGAACTGTCAAATAACATGCAAACTCAAAGAAGGGGAAAGTCTTCATGTAGAGTTACGCGCATCACTGAATGACAATTCAAAAGAAAATAACCAGAAGATGCGCATTACACACTTGCGATGTATGAAAGCGGACTTTGTTAAATTTACGTTTTGCGGGTTATTTTTAATTGTTTTGCGAAGCAAATATTTCTCGTTTATGGATTCCAACAAATTTTTTCCAATCCAAGGTTTTAGTCGTTTAAGCTTAGTGTTTATCTGTGGTTGCATTCTAGTTGAAATATCAATGTGTCTTTTTAATGTTTTTAAAAATTTATCAGTTCAGTTTTTTTTTTTCAGTTTTTATGCATTTTTATTTTTTTAACTTAAGTTACTCTTATATGCTAAACAAAAAACGCTTAAAAATTAGCTTAAATTACATACAAATAATCTTATTCTAACTTAATGGCCCCATGCGGGCACTCTAAGTTAAACCTAACACTTAAACTATGTCTTTCAATGAATCTTACAGTCTACTTTTATTTCTATTTCAACATTAATTAATACTAAAACTAAGAAAATAAATTTTAATCAAAAACTTAGTATATGGACATTTTTTAATTTTGTATAAAACTTAAAACTAAAGCCTACAAACTACCTAAATATAAATCTTAATCTACTTAACCCACTTACATCTAACACAAACACAAACATACATAAATATATACATATACATAATATGTATATACATAATATTTAAATACATGCATATATATATATATATATTTTAATTTTTTTTTTTGGATTTTATATATTTTTTTTTCTTAAAACTAACTTAATCCTACCTAAAACTATGTAAGCCGGCCATGGCTAAAAAAGAAAAAAAAAAAATTAGGCTGGCCCACTTTGCTTCACATGAAGCTACATATCACTGAAGGAGTTTGACGACGAAGCATCCTCCCCTTCAACAAGCCACCAAAAGTTTTGGTGCTGCAGTTGAGTCGCCTGTCCGCAGCTGTTCGAGCAACGTGAAAAATTAGAGGCACCGCCAATCTGTCCTGGATCAGACCTTTGCTATCTAGATAGACGAACGCTTCTGGAGGAATAAAGCCGTCAAAGCGAACTCTCTCGTGATACATATAATTGGGGTAGTAAGCCCCGGAGATCAGGTTGTTCGATAAGGTCATTGCTCTTGCAACGTGCCTTCGAGTGAACTTAATGGCGAAATTGTCCACTCTTATTAGGTTCGCCCTGTTGTATAAGACCTCATTAGGATAGAATTTTATGTACTGAGACTCTGGTGTTCTGTATAGGCGAAGACAAGTCCTAAGACAAGCCCTCTCAAACACCCGAATCTTTTCCAATAAACTTGCTCTCACGTTGAACCACACGGGACATCCAAATACAAGCATGGGCCTGATAAGGGCCATGTAGCAGATTACCTTCACCCTCGCATCGAGTTGGCTGTTATAAAACAGTCTCTTTGTAAGGGCAAAAGCGCCTCTGGCTCTGGCCTATATGTTTGTTAAAATACAGAAATTGATCTAGCCAGATCCCAAGGTATCTGACCACATTTCGACAAGCGAGTGGCTTTCCGTGTTGTCCGAATTTAAAAATTTATCATAAGCTGATAATGGATTATCATCCGAAAATACCTCCTTCCAACACTCAAACTTTAAGGCATTCACCAAACAGAAATAATCTATAGTTTTTTCTTACAGGAAAAGGGATACATTTCTTAGATTTTCTCTCATTTCAAAGCTCTATTTCGAGGCAAGTCATACAATGATCCGTTATCTTTAAATCAAGAACTTCACTCAAAACTTTTCTCTTTTTTTGAAGTGACTTTAAGCCATCAAAAGCAAATATTTGTCAGAATCATTAGTTTCCTTTAAGATATTAATGTTTATGTCTCCGAAAACAATAAAATTCTTTGACTTTATGCTTAGCAGAAGATCATTCAATTCTTCCATGAAAACATTTAAACTCAATCCTTTTCCATGCAGTGGATATAAACACAAAATTGTGAAGAATTCTTTATTAATGTTGCAAGTAATTTTGACAACATCTTCGCTACTCAAGTTATATTTTAACATACTCTTCCACATTTGTATATTTCTTTTACATACTCGTAAACTGCTAGTCCACCAGCACAATAAGAATTGTTACAATTATCTATTAACTCATAACCTAGAATTTCGTAATTGGATTTTTGCCCGTCGTAAAACCAGATCTCAGTCAAGATTATAAAATCAGCTAACAAATTTAATGAATCGATATGAGCAGCAAAAGAACTATAGTTTGTTCTCAAGCTACGAATGTTTTGGTGTATAAATACAGTAGGGTTAATGATTCGATTATTTGTTGCATCTACCGAAGGGTCATAGTTCATATTGAAAACAATAATAAATTATATCTATAAATTATTGATATCCTCCAAACACCTAACTTTAATAGCATCATCCCTTTCTTTTTTAGTTGGGACAGTTGCCTCTTAGTCTGGTTGCAATAACATGCATAAATATGTCCCTCTTTAAAGCTCTCATAGGGTTTCCATGGTGTATATGATGAATCACCACAAAGAGAAAGAGCATTTCGCTTAGGGTTACCATCTCCCCATTTAAAATAAACAAATAAAAATATTGCTGAACGATATAAATTTCATTTATCTTTTTCCTCGCCATCCAGCGTCCCATATAATTTCCATTTTGCTAGAAAATTCGATTCCACTCTCCAGTCATCAATGGTTGAGACTTTGCTATTCAAGTATCGAAATCTTCTGCTCTTCGAGTATAGACATCTTCTGCTCTGTAAATCTAGTTGTCGCTGCCCACATTTAAGTGGTTATTACAATATGATCACTAATTGCACAGTCAATGAATTCTAGTTTCGAAACACCGCGAAAATAATCCTCTTTTTCTTAAACACAACATTAACACCGACACAACAGAGTAATTTGAACCACTATTATTTAACACAATATCACTAAAACGCACATAGTCCAACAATAATATGGTCACTTATTGCACTGCTTTGTTGCAATGCATTAAAATAGCGCGCGAATAAAATTTAAAATACAAAGTCGAAAAAAATGGTTTGACTACATTTTAACGGTTTCTCAAAAAGAGGAGAAAAAAACCCAAATGACAACACCACCACACATATTATTACGCACAAATTCATTTTTGTGTTCTCAAAAGCTTCAAATCGAATAACAATAACACTGAAAAATCAATAACGATGTCCTAACATTTGAGAATGGTACTCGTAACACTGCTTTAATGAGATTATTTTCAATGCACAGCCCGCAGTAATGGCGAATGGTGATCTATCGGGCAAGCCAGTCATAGGGTGGCTGTGGTTAAATCTGAAAATAATTACAACAACAATTGTACACAAAGTTCAGTGGCTTCCTTTGTGTTTCAGTGGTAATGTGCCATTGAGTCCACCTACAGGCACCACTGTTAGAAAAAAAACTTTCCCATAAGCCCTTTACTGACATGTTTTGTTAGATAAGGTATAGTCATACTTCTTTTCCTCTTTTACTTTTTTCGCTGCAATTAAATATTTCTCGTACATGAGCAGTCAAACTACGTATCTTAGATACTCGTATATGTATTGTAGATATAAAGGGTCCGCCATCTAACATTTTTTTTTCAACTAGTGCTTGTTTCGTGAATGGTAACACTTAGCTCATGCCTGATTTGACAGATTGACAGTTTTATCCTTCCGCTGAACGAATATGGTTGTGTATACGCTTGAACAACGCTGGGAAATATTGCCTGCGATCGACTTAGAGAAGATGCCGATTTTGCCAAAAAAGTCATCTTTTCAGATGAAGCTCATTTTGATCTTGGCGGGTATGTAAACAAGCAAAATTGTCGCATTTGGGGCACAGAAAACCCGCACGCATACATTGAAAAACCGATACACCCAAAACGAGTCACTGTTTGGTGCGGATTTTGGTCCAGAGGCATAATTGAGCCATTTTTCTTCGAAAATGAGCAAGGAGTGGCCGTTACAGTCAATGGCGATCGTTATCGGGCCATGTTGAACGAATTTTTGTTCACAAAAATTTAAGAGGAGGATATTGGCAACATTTGGTTTCAACAGGACGGCGCTACGTGCCACACAGCCGAAGCTACGATGATTTGCGCCCTGTTTTTGAAGATCGCATTATCAGCCGTAGAGCTGATGTCGTTTGGCCACCTCGGAGCTGCGATTTGACACCGTTGGACTATTATTTGTGGGGTGCCGTAAAAGATAAATGTTACGCCGACAAGCCAGAGACAATTGACGCTTTAAAGGACAATATTCGTGAAGCCATTGGTGAAATACAGCTGCACACAATCGATAATGTGCTTAAAAATTGGACCGATCGTGTAGGCTACTGCATGGCCAGCCGGGGCAGCCATTTGAATGAAATTATTTTCCATTATTAACCGAAAGGATAAAACTAATTATCTGTCAAATCAGACATGAGCTAAGTGATACCATTCACGAAATAAGCACTAGTTGAAAAAAAAAAGTTAGATGGCGGACCCTTTATTAGCAAATACAAAGTTATATACTAATATATGTATATAATTGTGTATAATGTCTATGTGTGTGTATGTGTATTGTGTATTTAGGTTAGGTAAACTAAGGTTTATTTTAAGTTAGATATTAAGTTTTAATAAAAAATAAAAAAATGTCCATATGCTAAGTTTTTGTTAACAATTTTTCTTGTCTTAGCCTTAAGTGTACAAAATAAATATTTCTAAATAAAATGTTAATAAAGTCGAAAGACATAGATATAAGAATTTAGAGTAGCTTAGAGTGCCTGCGTGGGGCCAGTAAATTAATATAAGACTGTTAAATAATTTTAAGCTAGCATTTAAGCATTTTTTGTTAGTATGTAAGAGTTAATGATTAAGAAAATAAAATGCATTTAATCGTCATATAGAATGGCTTAGCTAAGATCAAGTTCAACTTTAACCAACTTATTGTAAGTGTTTTATTAATTGATTCTACCGTAATGTAAGAGTATGTACTGTCTTCGTAATATACCAAAATAGTGGGACATTTTACTGCACTCAACAATCTCTATAGACCTTTAATTCCTAATTACCACCTGCTCCGATCAATTCAAAATAATTTCAACCAACTTTCTTAATTTTGAGAGAAAATACAACTTGACCTTATGACGTAATTTGTAACTAGCTATTCTCAGCCTGAAGTATCTCTAAATCTGATCAGTAGACTTGAAATACTGGTTCTTGCCCCAAATATTTCCTCTGTCCCATTAACAGAGCTTGGATCGGTTTTGAATATAACCTTTAATGTAGATTAGATTATTCCTAGCATTCGGTCTGAAGGTAAACCAAAAATTTAAATTCGATGTTGGTAGTTTTCCTTCTGACTCTTAGATTAATGAAATCAGTTCAGCAGATCTTTGCGAAGCACCTGAACACGGTAAAATAGAAGCATGGCACAAGAGATAGCTTCTATGCTGTTATCTAACTTATTTTCGTAAATCTTTGAAGTGATCAAAGGCTATTTTGGGGAAATATTAACTACATGAGAATTCCTTTCTGCTAAACTGCAATACAACAACGGTCTCTGGAGCTAGTAAAACTTATGTACAACTTCGCCTTCAGTATCTGCCATATCCCACCTAGTTTTATCGACTTTCTTTACATATCATGTATCTAATGGCATTCCAACCCAGACCCAAACCTCAAATAAATTGAACAATAAACCTACGAGTATGAATGGGGTCTTTTTACTGAACGGATTAATCAAAAAGAAAGGTGTTCGCCCATGAACCCAAGGCTAATGGCTTTTTACGCTGTTAAAATCAAATAAATGGGGTGTTCTCAATCAGAATTTGGTCAGTAACCCATAACCGTCTTCCGCCAGAAGATATTTTATAACTTTTCATTTATCACAACTAAGGCCACTAAAACCACTAACACCACTTAGACCACTCATAGCACTATGACCACTCAATAAAAATGCATTGGGTCATCTTAAAAGATTTCCATATCTGTCCATTTCTATTCACTCATGACCGTTTACAGTCGTAAATCACTGAACCAAAACAAAGCCAACACCTTAGCCCTCGAAAATTCGTGGGGTTTCTTGAATCAATTGGAAGTCTACCATACGTCCCACAAGACGTGACCATTTTCGGCCATATCACACCAAACCGAAAAAGAAAAACAAAAAAAATTTATTTCATTCAACAATTTGTTGCTTATGTATCGTATGTACTTTAAGTACACGAGTTGTAAAAAAAAAGTAACAAGTCGATGTTGTAATGTCAGACGCCGCCGCTTGAGCACATTTTTTTTTTTTTTTTTTGACTTTTGGAGATGCTTTTCCAATTAGCACGCTGCTTCAATTGATGCCAATAAAGGTAAAATTGTACTTACGTGTGTAAAAGGGTTGCGCGATGATACTGTTTGCGCCGAAAATTCACAACTCTCAGGGTTTGTCTTTGATCCAAGTATTTAAACCATAAATCGATGCGTTGTACCCTTAGTATTGAAATCTTAATCAAACGAATTGCAACCGCTGAAACGACAAAAAAAAATCGAAAATGAAGACAGTGGTTTTATTGGCATGTTTCTTGGGTGTAACTAGTGCTTTACCAATTGACTCAGAACTGATGGTTTTGGATTTGAAGACTTCAGAATCCAGTGATGCAACACAGACGACCCAAACAACCCTTCTGGATGTGGATCAACTAGCGGCTGGCGACACGGCAGAAGATGATTTGAAGAGAACGGCACGCGGTCTAGGTTTCGGATTTGGTGGATTAGGTGGCAAATTTGGCAGCTTCGGCGGTCATGGATTAGGTGGACTGGGAGGTCTCGGAGGACTAGGTGGACTTGGCGGTTTCGGACATGGCTTCGGGCATGGTCTCGGAGGCTTTGGACACCATTTCGGAGGTCTTGGTAGTTTTAAGAAACCATTTTTCTAACAATAAATTACACTATTTTTTTTTATAAACTGTCATAGATTTTTAAGAAAGTGCCAACCAAATAAATAGTAGTAGTACAAATTTTGGAAAGAATTATGGTCGATATTATCTCATTCAGGAGGATACTATAAGAGCATAGCACGCGGCTTTTTCTACTGAAACAGGCCAATGACTCTGAGAGTATATAACTGTTTCACACCAGAGCTATGATTTTCTACATGTCCCGCAATCTAAGGTAAAATTGACAAATGTTGGTTACGATCAGAACCTTTCCAATAGTACGTATTAAATGGTGCAAATCAATGTGAAGGGATACAGCTAGAAAATCTTAGTCGAAAGCAGAAACTCACACTCTCATGCTCAAAACTCACTTCGCAGGTTACCAGATAAGAAATCCACAGCTCCTATTTTTGAAACAGGAAGTGTGGTAAGTAAAAAAAACCTGCCGTAGTTGCGAAGAATGATAAGAACACAGTTGAGATGCATAAAAGTATGGACTAGCTCGTGCAAACTCTGAATATAATTTTTATTGCTAACCTGGAATTGGCCTGCATAAAGATGACTACCCTCTCGCCAAGACCTTCAGAACAATTACTCTGAATTCTTGCGTTTGTGGGTGATCTAGGGGGATTGTGTTTTATATTTGCAGAACATTTCGAAATTAAATGCTCCCTCAGACGATGTGGATTTGACAAATTAATGGTCTGGTAGATTAAAGCAATGCTATTGGACAGAAGTTTAGTTGCTGTTGTTGACTGTGGCCAATATCTAATGGCTAGCTTGTCCACAGAGTAGCGTTCTGTCTCCCCTGCTCGGGTCCATGTTTGTTGGCTCTCTGCTTTTCGCTCTCAGCAGTCTTAATGTCTCTGCTCATGCAAATTTAAATATGGAAGCTGTATTTCCTTTACGTCTAACGACTGATTGCCTCAAAGCGCATGAAGTCCTAGGAGGAACAGGAGAAATCTGGTGGACTTTACTCATCTAGTAAGGCGAACCTAAGTCTTTGTAAATTACCTCCATAAGAAGAAATTATAAAATGTAGCCATGTCGTACTCCGCTTTATTACACAAAATGATAATATTGTCGAAATTGTTCGCATGAGCAAGGCTATCTATGTGACCTCATGTCTTAGGCTGCCGAAAGCCTTCTTGAGGTCAATAAACGCCGATAACGCGGTGACCTATAATTGGATCTCGAACGTTTAAAGATCCATAAGCTCTCTGGCGTAAGCCTGTGTATTTAACATCAAGAGTCTCCTTCACTATTACTGTACTTTGGTCCTCCAGTTACAACAGTCCATCAGATTGTCATTTTCTGGAAGCCTAGCCGTGATTTGAATGATGATGAGTTTCACGAATTCCGAAGGGATATTCTTAACCTTCATCGCTTTGTGCGAGAGGCTTAATCGCCGAAGGACCAGTGCATGTTTAGAAATTTGTTGCTTCGACTAATTCAGAGCTGTTCAAATGGTCTAACACCTTTATGGAGTGCACCCTGCATCTACTGAGATGATTCTACCCGAAAATCAGTATACACATGTTCACGGAATATTGTTAGATGATGCGAGTCTGATGAGCAGTTTCATTCTGGCATAGACACTGATGTCGAGATTGTCGCATCTACACCTTACTTTCTTCACAACACTGGCAACATTTAAGGGAAATATACTCTACGAATCTTGCTGATAGTCAATTAATGCGGTTTCCTCATCCCTCTCACATGTTTTGCAAATATTTTTGACAGTTCTTAATTCTGCTGATTATTTCCACTTCTGTGTGCTACCTGTAGCTTGGCTCGCCATTATCGTTCCGACATCGGCGATCATGTATAAAAATCACGTGTTTTATCGGACTATTGTCGGTCTATATACATATACTAAATTTAGCTGTTAAGTTTTTAGAACACAAATTGTGAAGTAGTTCATAAAAAAATTCTTATTCGTCCTCGGTAGCCTTCCAATTATGTGGTCAGTTGAGGGTGCCCATATGCGCAAATTTCCCTTCCACTGCCTTAAAGGCGATTTGTGGCCACCAAACTGATGTAATATAAGTCCAATAGTATGAGACTGAGTATGGTCTCTAAAGACACTGTGGGCTTTGTCCAGATTGACCCCAGAATAAAATGAAGATTTTCCTCTTAGTGAAATGTTGAAGCCTAAGGCTTAAGACCTTCCACCCAAAATAACAAGCCATTTGTAAGAATGAATCTTAAACAGAATAGAAAATTTCAGCTACTTCTGCGATAAGTTTTTTGATGGCCTTTCTTTGGTTTAGCTTGCAATCTAAAATAACATCTTAAAACATAACTAGACTACATAGCTCTAACTTAGATGCTCAGATTTCTGACTGACCCCTAAAGAGATCATACTCCATCTTCGAAAGTATGACTAGTTCCTACCAAAATCCAAAGTTTTCACCAGTAGTAATGCTTGATTGAGTGTTTCAAGAGCTGAGGGAAATTTGTCCGATGCCAGGACATTCACTTCGCCACTATATGCCGCCGTCGGGCCAGATAAGCGGTGAAAGAGCAAAAAGTCCTTAGTCTTACTCTAATGCAATTTGAGCGTAGTGGCAAGGCAAGAATCAGGCCGAGAATTATCGCAGCTCTTAATGGTAGATACAGACAATAGAACAGATACCCCACAATCATGCTGAGGAAATTTAAAAACCACTTCTCCAGACTGTTAAGTGGCGAGGATAAAATAAAATCCACCTACAACCAAAACGAACAGGAGAATTTAGAGATTTCCATCCACGCCACTAAAAGGAAGCTACCCAAATCTAGCCGGAGCAAACTAGCACCAGAAAATGACTTATTAGAGATTATACACCAACTCATGTTCAAGATTTGATCGGCGGAAAGTATGACTGATAAATGGAGTCTCAACATCGTTTACCGACTCCGGAAGAAAGGAAGAAAGAAGAGGGCCTTCAATTATATATCCATGAGTTTCATTAACACCGAATACTTCATCATTAACGCCGTATTGTGCGAGCCCCTGGAAGAGTTTATCAACAATCTGATCTCACCACCAGATTTTGTAGAATGACGATGAAGACAGAGAGTCTTCTTAGATACAGGTGTGAAGCAATCTCACCTAACCTTTTGATGTCAAAAAATGGCTTAGAGATGGTGAGGCTATGTAATGTTACATACTCTTCATCATACTTTCTTTACATCATACATACATGCCAGAGCAAAGGCACAATCTTCCAAAAGGCTTACACTAATAAAGTTAACACCATTGACAGAACGTACCGAGCTGTCGGATTTGTTGATAAACTACTCTGCAACACATCACCAATCATCATCAAAGGGAGGATGGCAATAGTATGCAATCTTCACAAATCTTAAACAAAATCAGTCCCTATTTGTTGACAGGCTATAGAAGCGTTATCTTCCGGTATTGAACTTGGCTTCTGGAAGGGCACTGTTTTAGCTTGGAATGGCTACGGTTCGAAGACGGGTGTTAATTACGAGTGATCTCGTTCCAGTGTTAAGTTGGCGAAGTGCTTGTTTCGGATATTTAATAGGGAGCTCATAAAGCGCCGACTTGCTTAATTAGATTCCAGCAAATTCCTTAATCGAATTTTCTGTTAATTTTCCCTACTATCCATATGGAACGACTGCCTAAGTACCTTGCTGGGTAAGTTCTTTCCCAGTAGCTTGTTGAGGCTACCTCCCTTGAGGAGCTTAAAACTGCCGAAGTCGAGTGTGGTGCCTCAATTCTTCCTTCCAGGAGATTCCCTGGAGCAGATAGCATGACCGGAGAGATGATGAAAGCAATCTGGAAGGCCATTCCAGAGTACCTGCTTAGCAGATACAGTAAGTGTGTTGCCAGAAGTTATTTCACTCCAAGTTGGAAGGAGGTGAAGGTGGTTGTGCTGCTGATAAGGCTATAAACCCGATAAGGCTAGGTCTGATCCTAGTTCTTATCAGTACATCAGCCTGCTTCCTGTGCTTGAAAAAGTACTGGAAAGGGTGGAAAGACTATCGGAAAGCGAGACAGAACCAATGTCTCCTTTTCAATTTGGCTTTAGAAAGGGCAGAAGTATCGAAGATGCATGGTCTTGCAGTGTCTTAGGTGTCTTTATTGACTTTAAAGGTGCCTTTGACAATTTAAATTGGCAGAGTATCCTAGCCAAGTTAAGCGGATTGAAATACCAGGAAATAGGCCTATGGCGAATCATCATATGATAGGGTTAGCATAAACGTCGGGAAGGGTTGCCCTCAAGGATCCATTTGTAGCCCATTCATATGGAACCTCATGATGGAACTACTCCTGGAGCAATTGTCAGAGCACTGAATATGCTGCGCGTATGCGGACGATCTGCTCCTCCTTCTAGAAGGTCGGTCTCGTATCGTACTCGAACGGATAGGTGAGACTGTGATGTCAATTGTGACCGGATGGGGCGACAGCGTTGGCGTGAAGGTATCTTGGGATAACACTGTGACAATGTTGCTTCGTGGTTCATTGAATGCAGTCCGTCGTCGTCCCAGTATAACCCTGTATGGCCGTAATCTTGGGTATGCTACAAAGGTCAAGTATCTTGGCATAACGATAGGTGAGTGGACGAAATTTCTACCTCACCTTGAAGAGCTGAGAAAACGACTGCCGAATGTTGTTGGTCAGGTAAGGTGTATTCTAGGGAATGACTGGAGACTCACCAGACGTACCATTCGTACTGTGTATGGTGGCCTTTTTGTTGCCTGTACCACATTTGAGGCATCGGCTCAGTATGAAAGGGTAATGTCAGAGTCCGGCATATCCTTGCTTGCCAGAGAGTGGAAATACTTGGCTGCTTACCGGTTTTTAGAACCGACTCCCATTAACAGATACAGATTGGGTCTCCCCGACGGAGGTGGAAGATTTGTCCCGTAGGGTACGTAAGCTCCTGCTTTTCGAATGCGTCCTTACGCATTACTTACATTTTCATTTGAGACCTGTCGACCATTAGCAAACTACCGCAGCTGAGTTTCAATCTCAAGCCTTAGCGAGGTTGCAGGCTGTACATGCGGAGCTCCTCTTGAGGTCTGGATGCATGTTCTGTGCATATGTCCAGTTTACTCAGATGCTAGGGATTTGCAAGCTATGGGCATCACCTACGATGTCAGTGGAGAAATTCGAAAGAATTCGTAGCTTCGCAAATGAGATTTTACGTCGTACACGGCATAGATGGTTAGATGGTGGAAAAACGGTCGGCAGTCCTGGGCAGTGATTTGCCCAACTATAAGTGACCGCAAGGTTGCGAAGCTCGACCGGATGCTATATTCTGGCCCCCGGAATACAAGAGACATCTGTCTGTTGATTTTATGTTAAATCTTATCTGACGGCCAATATCATTTCACTACAAAATGGCAAATGAGAACTCCACTAGTTGTACTGATCTAAAAAAATGCGCATCAGTTGCCCAAAATATACTACGGTCCTACAATCCTACAATAGGCACTAGAATAGACGAAGATCCGACACAAAAATTCATAATTGTTTTTTTTTTTATTGAAAATCTAATATTAATTAAATTATAACAATAAATACTTAAGACTCCTTAGCAGGCCTCGTTGTTTCCCCGTTCCTACAAATAATAACCCAAATTCTGTTCCACTTTCTTTGTACGAGTCTTGCGTTTCGGAAGATACTCCTCCCCGTCTCCGCTTTTATCTGGATCTGTAATCAGATCCGGGTTCTCAATCACTACCGAGTCATATTCGTCTCCATAATCATCATCACCATCAGCAGCTGTAGACAAATGATCATCATCAACACCATCATAGCTATACTCTGCATTGTCTATGAAAGGATAATGCGACGTTGAAGGCTTACTCTGTTGAGGTTTGGCAGCATCCTGTCCATATTGTGCTAAATAAGCTGGAGGGTTGCCCCTATTCCAAAATTGTAACAGTTGATTACTATAGGGTAGGTGATAGTTAGGAACGTAGGGATACGACATATGGAATGGATCTGACCCTTGCAATGGGGCCTGGTGTTCACCCTTTTGCTTCTGTTTCCCTCCTTTATGTGCTCCATAAAAGTCCCTATTTGAGGATAAATTCATATCAGGATAAACTGGAACCGGAACATAAATCGGCAGATATTTGACTGTTGTTTTCAACATCTTTTTCTCTTCGGCACGGTTGCCTTGTAGCCATCTTCTTATGTAACTTAGAAATTTCCTCTCTGTCGAAGTTTTTTTTACCGACGTGTCTAAATAGAGAAATATGCTAAATTATGCAATAGTTAAGTAATATGAAAGCGGACAACCTTACCCATGAAAAGACTCTTCCCAATTTGATCGGTGGCATTTAACTCGCTTTGCACTAGAAGAATGCAGCTCGCAAGGAATAGAAACAAACTGAAATACATCTGCACATTTGGCACTGTCCCTTTGGCCGAATGAAACAATTTTCGCAGATTCAATCGATTTATATATGAATGACTAGGAAATCCGCCATTTCACAGATACTTTCGCTGCGACGAACCTGAGAAAACGTAAATAATTGCGCAAGTTATTTTGATCAAAATTAGTTGGTTGCCTCGACATAATAAATTGTTAATTCAAGTCATTTGCATAGTTGTTTTATCTAATCAACGTTGAGATGGTAGGAGAGTATCTGTTTTAAGCAAATTTGTTAAATTTGATGTAAAAATTGTCATACCAATACTTTTCACTTTCTTTTGAATCGTCTATGACGTTTGTTTAGGTGGGGCTTCCCAATTAACGCAAATATTTCATGGAGCATTGTAAACAAGATAGAATTGCTCACCTAAACCGACAAAATTAATTTGATGAAGAAGGAGATTGGAATCGTTCAAAAAGCACCGCCGCTGCCGGTAGCAGCAATCTTCACTACTTAATCACTTAATTATGCATCTTACTTCGATTAGACGATATAACTCGCGTTGATGTTATTTTTTACCTCTTCAGGAATATGGAATCACGTATCGCCTGTGCCAAGTGTGCACTACTTACAGTGTTATCCCCCAATTGACCCTAATGGGATTGGGGACCAGGCACATGGATACGATTACGCCTAAAATATATTCTACCAACATTTGCCTTTTATGAGAGTGACTTATTTCTTTTGTCATTTTAGTAGTCTTACCCTTAATGAGTCATCTTAAAGCAAAAGTAAAATTAGCTATAACAGTATCACATAAAGTTTTAGTATTCAAAGCGTCAGAGTATATCTTAGTATGTTTGCAACTAAAAAATATTGTCCAACGAAAGTATTACTTGAGATCAAATATAGGGAGATTGTATAACGCACTTCAGCTGCATTAACTCATTTTTCTTCCGACTTTGTCATATAGTTGAGTTGCCGCCTTGTCGGGGCGGAAGCGCTTATAATAAGTCTGTGGGACATGTGGGAGGCATAAGCAATAAAAGGCTGGTTGCAAGACCATCCCCTGAATGTCTAGAGTTAATCAATTATCCCTAGAATGAAACTAAGAACAACCCAACCTTTTAAATTAAAGTTCCGGGAGTCAACACAATTCAAAATCCCACTTTTAAGCCAAAGTTTTGAGGCACTCGGCTGCATGGCCAGTAAATGAATAAACCGAACTGGTCGCAAATGGTCGTCTTCAATGACCAGGCAAGGTTGGCTGTATCAGTGTCTGGTCCTGCTAAGACGGTTCTGCGAAAATAAACCCCCCCTTTCCGGTCTCACTCGTGGAAGCAAAATTAGAAAATTAAAATATGGATAGAAAAGACATCAGAACAAAAGACCAGCTGAGACTGGCAGAGGAGACAGTCAAGACACAATCGTCTGTCCACCAAGCGGCGAAAATACTAAGGCTAGAACCACAACCGCTAACCAGCCAAATACACAAACCGGAAAGGTCCATGAAACGGACCAGGCGGACACGGTGAAATAAAAGGTAATCTTTGACGACTACAACGAGTACGTGAAGAATAAACCTAAACAGGCAGCGAAGCGCAACAGGTTTCCAGACGAGAACCTCCAACCCCCAGCCTCGAAGAAAACCAAGGTTGCTATCGGTACGGCTGCCAAAACTACAACCAAACCAACCACGTCATTGTCTAGTGCTGTCCAAAAGCAACCCTTCGCCGAGGTGGTGTGATATCACCTCCAGGTCGCACAAGCGGGAAAGCCATAGCCGATGGGTGAGGAAGCATTGAAGCTAAGCTTTCCAACAAAGTGATGGATCACGTCATCAACAACCAAGGGGACCTCTGCCTAGCCTTGACCCCGCCGAGGAGGTTACTAGATATCGAGTGATCAAATGCGAGTTAGCAATGACTGGCTTGAAGCTCAAGCTTATCACAGCGAGTGGCATCCTAAGGGGACCCAGGGCCCGCATTTGGCTACCCAATATGAAGATACATAGATGGAAGAAGGCTTCTACAATGTCTTAAACTCCACACCCCGGTAGTTACAATGGATGACTTGACGGTCAATAAGGCGGAGGAACCCCCTAAAAACACTATTTTCTTCTTGCTCCTCATTAATAAGGAATTCCTGGCAGCGCTAGAGAATGCAACCCAGAAAACTAGGTTTGGCTTCAGACACGAAACGCTTAAGGTTTTCCTGTCACTGGGTCTTGAAGACGATGCGGACTTCGTCGAAATCGACAAGTTGTTGGAGGACCTGGTTATCTAAATGTCGAACGTCATACAGACTACTCTGAGGCGGTCTAGGCATTCCTCCAATAATCTGTTAGTTTTCCTATTGGAGGAAAATATTGACATCGGCATTATCTAGAGGCCCGAGAAATTCGGCCATAAACGGGCTTTAAAACAAACATACGGCAAACATCATACTCGTACTATCGGAATGCCTAAAACGTACATAAATGATTTAACAGTTGTTAAACTGAAGTGTGCGAAACAAACATTATACATACCTCTCATCACCATACATGACCCATGAGAGACCAGCACCACCAGAAGAGGGGAACTTACAACTTACAGCCACTATAACAAAGAAGGACAGCCTACTGATGAGCTGCGACGCCAACGCGAGCCATACAGTTTGAGGAAAGAAAATAATGAAAGAGGTGAGTCACGTTTTGAATTTCTTCTAACTACTATCAGACCTATCTGTCTGCAATAAGGGCACGACCCCAAACTTTTGCATTTCATAGTACGAAAACTTTTAGGGGTGGGAAGGGGTCCTAGACATTACACTCAAAACATACAATAACAATGAAGTCATTCTCAGACCACAAATGGATCCTCTACGATTTGAGTCTTAAGATCACCAAATCATTTAGAAACCCTAAGATAATTAATTGGACCAAGTTTGGCCAAGCCTTTAGGACAAGACTTGAAAAAGGCACTCGAAATAAACACGACAGCAATCAAAGAACTGGAGGCAGAGGTAAAGACTTTGGAGAAGTCAATGGACGTTGCATACAAAGTCTCGTGCCCAGTTAAACATAAAAAAAACCCCTTCCAGGCTTAGCAACATTCTGTTCATGGAACATTCCAACCCATCCTTTCTAAGAAGATCAAATGGATCCACACAAATGAAAAACACACTTTCCCGGATGTAATGATATCAGTACGGAACGCGTGAGTTCTCGGCAAGTACAACTTGCATCCCACAGCAATATCAATGCAATCATTTCCGAGCAAACGATTTCCTGGGCTTCTCCCCGTTCAAGTCTCCGGACCCTGACGGCATACTATCTGTCATTCTACAGAGAACTCAAAATCTAACAGCACCTTTTCTAGCATCAACCTTCAATACTGAATTACGTACCCTACTCTTGAAGATGCACTCGAGCGGTATTTATACCGAAGGTAGGTAAATGCGGCTACGAATCCTCGAAAGATTTCAGGCAACAAGAGAAAATAGTTACTTATACAAATTCGCCCAAAGAGGAACGCCACAGAGTGGCGTTATTTCTCCTGTACTCTAGCTGTTGATTATGAAGGAAATTCTTTCAAGACTAGAGAAGGGGTCAAAGTGGTCGCATATGTGGATAACGTGGTGATACTACTGTCAGGCGAGTTTCCTTCCGTGATAAGTAAAATCATGGAGGCTGCTCTAGATAAAGTAAACACCTGGGTCGCAAGTTGTGGCGTTGGTGTCAACCCGAGCAAAACTGAATTGATGCAACTTACTACCAAAACCAACATACCTGGATTTACCCTACCCAGCCTTGGGTATCTGGGTACCATGCTTGACCCAAAACTTAACTCAAAGCAAAACATGGAACACAGAAAAAGGAAGGCATTCGTCGCCTTTTATGCCTGCAGCAAACCTTTGGAAAGAAATGGGGACTTCAACCAAAGTTGACCTTGCGGATGTACACAGCAGTAGTGCTATAGGATTTCCCACCAGAACTCTGTGGAAGAAAGACGAAGTAACAAAGGACTTGCTCACAGTCATCTATCCCGACGGATCAAAGATAAACTATGGTGTCTACTCGGAATCACTGAAAATATCAATATCATACCGCTTGCCGGATTTTGCCAGCGTCTTCCAAGTGGAACTGCTGTAGGTTCCAGGGCGCAGTGACATAGAAGGAAACAAGCCTGCAGATGAACTGGAAAGGCAGGACTCAACTCTTGCGGCAAAGTCCGCATCCCGCTAGGAGCGGTTAAACGGCAAATCCATTCATACTTCCTGCAGAAGGCTAACTCCCAATGGAGAGGGGTTAACCAACTGCGCCATATCAAGGCTGATGTGACCGACCTACGATAAGAGTAGAACAAAAGACCTACTAAACAGAACCCGCTTAGATATCGACAGAATCACGGCGATAATCGCATTGTCATTGGCTCATTGGAGATCATGCCAAACTAGAAATCCCATGCAACCGCCACTGCCTCAGTTTAGGGAACGAAAATGAGAAGAAAACTCTCACAGATTTCGTCTCCAAATGTCCGGCACGAGCAAGAGCCAGACTGCTTGCACTAAATCAGCCATTCTTCGACGACCTTAATGGAATCTTGGGTATTCTTTTAGGAGACCTAATTCGTTTTCTTAACTCCACAGGCCAGATCTATGCACCCACTGTCGCACATCCTCATCAACATACAGCATCAATCAGGTCACACGCGTCGTGGTAACAAAAGGGCACATTCTAGTTCTACTTCGGTCCACACCAAAATTTGATACCCAAAGGGTTATTTCCAGGTGACAAAATTTCACAACTTCTGTTGTTTGATGTATATCTAATGACACTGCATCTAATAACTACCCGAAGTCTATACTGGAGATTGGAGTTGGGGCGAAAAGAAAAAAAAAGAAAAGTCGGATATACGAGGGCGGGTCAATAGGTCCGTGACTTTTTGAATTTTTGACCTCTTTACTGAAACAGCAACACTGCTCCTGTCAACAGGCATCTGTCAGTTGACTCCTGTCAAAATTTAAACTTGCTGCGTCAGTTAGTTTGTGTTTGACAGCTATTTTTATCAGACTACTCACTAATTTGAGGAGAAAATGGAAAAAAGTGAATTTCGTGTGCTTCACTTCACAGGAAGGTTTGGCGTTATTTAATCGCAATATGGAGGAGTTTTTGCGCCGTTTTGTAACCGTGGACGAAACATGGATTCATCACATCACACCAAAGAACAAACAACAGTCAAAACAGTGGGTTTCTAAGGGTAAATCGGCGCCAAAGAAGGCCAAGGTGGGTTTGTCAGCCAATAAAGTTATGGCGACTGTTTTTTTGGATGCACGCGGGATAATCCACATTGACTACCTTCAAAAGGGAAGAACAATCAATGGGGAATATTATGCCAACTTATTGGACCGATTCAATGACGATTTGAAAAAAAACCGACCTCATTTGGCCCAGAAAAAAGTTATTTTCCACCAAGACAATGCAAGGGTGCACACATGTGCAGTTGCCATAGCAAAAATCCATGAATTGGGCTATGAAATGCTCCCTCATCCACCCTATTCTCCAGATTTGGCTCCGAGCGACTACTTCTTGTTCCCAAACCTGAAGAAATGGCTTGGTGGAAAAAGATTTGACTCCAATGATGAAGTCATCTCGCAAACAAAGGCCTATTTTGAGGACCTCGACAAATCATTCTTTTTGGAAGGGATAAAAAATGGGAGAAGCGTTGGACAAAGTGTATAGAGCTCAAGGGAGACTACGTTGAAAAATAAAATTATTTTTTTATCAAAAAATCTGTGTTTTATTCCAAAAGTCACGGACTTATTGACCCGCCCTCTACATTTATATATTCACGTATGCAACATGGATGAAAGGAGAATCTTAAGAAAGAGCAGCATTATATACCTTCTGTACAGCGGAGCAGTGATCCCAGAGCGAATGAAAATATTCGTATATTCCGAGAGCGAGCTATGTGATTAAAGAAATTAATTATTGCAAGCTGAATCGTCAGCAGAATGATGGGTAAAAGTTTTAAACTAGAAAACGTATTACAGAAAGGTAAAATCGATATAATACACTTTCAGCAAACCATTTGAGAAAATGTCGGAAACAGATCATGTTATTTGAACTTGAAAATGCTAGCATACAAATTGTATTAATATGAAGGCGAAGAATAAAAGAACGGGGTTGCCATCATCTTGACATCTGAACCCTTGGACAAGATCCAAAATCAGCGCCCAACTAATGCCAGAAAACTTATGCGAGTAATTAAGAACGAAACTTCGAGTATAAGTAGTATTATTCCCTAGCAACAAGTAGCAGTCAGAAAAACTAGAGTTTTGGGTTGGGCTTTCAAATGGAATACGAGTATTAAGGCAGGAAATGCTTTTTAAGGGTTCAAGACTGCCATGGAAGAAACGATTTCGGAACGAAAAACTCAGTAAAAAAAGATACACTAAACTCATGCAAATCAGACGGCCTTATTATACTAAACTTACTATAGGCTACCATCTCTACTGGAGTACTGTGAAACGACGGGTAAACAATTCTAAATTGATTCGGGGCGAATTACTTACCCAATATGCCATATACCAAGGAGAAGAACGGCAGGCCAAAAGTGTAAGGCCACCGTCAGTGCTCAAAGCGAAAAACAAAATTTAACATTGAAAAAAATACAATATATGAAACCAAAACAAGACGAAAAATATTTTTATTTTGTTCGAAACATAAAAGTATTTATTAAAAAGACGAAAAAATGAGTTAAACCGACTTTTCGTCGAAAAAGCCACCTTTACATTCGATTGTTTTTTTTTCACAATTCCTTGCATTCATATTAGCTATAAATTTTTCAATTGTTACCGGTGGTATATTGCTTCAATAATCCAATGGTATATTCCCCCACGCAGATTCTGATGATGGGCTTAGATCTCGAGATTGGGGCGTTATCCTGCTGAAATACGAACCCTTCACCAATTAATTCAATATTATTTTGTGTGCCTTCTTATTCATTTCTCCAATCACTCCAACCAGATCTACCACTCCAGACTGTGCCTTGTCTCCGCCTACATTTGAGTGCGTCGAATCTTCAATCGGACGAATCCACTTTCACACTCGTGAGAACTTAGAGATCTGATCTGATAAGACTTGTTGCTTATCGAAGAATCTACCGCAATCTTCGGAATGAGACCGTTGCCCTTATTTGTTCAGCAAAAATAAAATTTTTCTCAAAACGACTCAGTCCGTCTCTAAGTGGAAAAGAACTTTGGAGAAACCTGGGCAGCCTATGCCTGGGAAAACAGAAAGCTCTGTCCCCCCATGGTATTGATGGTAATGCTCTAAACCAAACATCATTTTTAACCCTTCCGACAACCTCAAATGACTCGCAATCTGAATTTCAAGGTTCAGATTTGATTTCCGATGATATTCCCTTACCGGGTAAAATGTTTGGCTTCTCCGAGGTAGATCAAGTTGAAGTAGTTGAGAGTATACGTTCTATTAAATGTAATGCCATTGCAGCAGACGGTGTTCACCGAAATTCCTGAAAATAATACTGCCGTTATTGTTGCCTTGACTTGACTACTAGCGTGTTTCCTAAAATCTGGAAGAAAGGTAAAATTATCCCCGTACCGAAAAATTCCGGTGGTAAAGACTATCGGCTGATATTTGTACTTCCTTTCCGATCTAAAGCTTTTGAAAAAATCATGCAGAAACATATGAACGTCTTTTCAAATTATAGTCTTATTACTCCCAGACAATCAGGATTCAGAGCGAAGCATAGCTGTACAACAGCTCTCCTAACAGTTGTAGATGACATATGAGTAAGACAGAACATCGATAAAGACCTGATAGCTTTTCTCTTATTGTTGGATTTTTCTAGAGCTTTCCACACAGTCGATCACATTCTTCTCCGGGAAAAGCTCATACAAAGTTCAACTTTTCATCCCCTTCAGATAGACTTCTGTTTTCCTATCTTATAGGTCGAGAACAAGCCGTCTCTATTAACAATGTTTTGTCTGACTTCATTGCTGTTCGTTCTGGAGTAGCACAAGGTTCCATTCTCGGGCTCATTCTGTTTTCCCTGTATATTAATGAGCTGCCGTCTGTCGTTACTAGCTCCAAAATTGAGTTATATGCTGATGATGCTCAACTCCACATAAGTTGTCCACCTGGTCAAATTAAGGACTGTGTTTGCCGTATTAACACTGATCCAAACAATATCACTAACTGGTCGAAAAAAAATCTTCTTTTACTGAACTCGACGAAGTCAAAATGGATTGTCATTTCCAAAAATGATGTGTCTACCTCGTACTTTCCTTCTGTCGTCATTAATAATACTCCAATTGAGTATTGTACTACCGCAAAGAATCTTGGCATGACATTCAATTGAAGATTGACTTGGACCAATCATATAAGTTTAATAGTTGGCAAAGCTTATGGCGTACTTCGTTGGTTATGGGTCTCTCAGCATTATACTCCAGTGAAAATTATAATGGTTCTTGTAAAATCTTGTAATTCTTGTAAAAAGGCGAATCTTTCTTCTTTCCAATGTCATGGAAACGTTGATAAACTGACAGCTCATGAAATATCTCAAATAACGAAAACTTCTTAATGACCGGCAATACGGTTCTCGTATTGGTAGGTCCACTGGTGATTTGATGGCATGTCACACCGAAAAGTGTAACCAAAGCGTACATCGATCTGGCGAAAGCAAGATAGTTGCACATGATATTTCTAAAGCATTTGGCCCAATTGATCGGTAATAACCTTTCGGAACGTTCAATTCAAGTTGTACTGGATGGTTTCAAGTCTAATCAAATTCAAAAATAAATGTTGATGCGCCCCAGATCTCCACTCTGTCTCAGATACTCTCTTTAATTTTCATCGATGGTTTAGTGTCTATAGCTTCCAATCCAATCTATTCCTTTGCTGTCAGGTTTTTTGTATTAGCTATCCGACTCAGGTGCCTACCCTGGGCCCATTTTTGAACTGGAAACGTAGCGTGTATATAGCTCCTGCAATTACGATATTAGCAGCATAATATTGGGGAATCGCCAACCGTGGATTTTAATATTTTAACACACAATACACATCCAGTGATTATCTATTGCATTAATTGCACTTGCTTTTTTAAGAAATCACTGTGTTTCAGCAAGCCTAGGGGATCCAGCAACAAATGCATTGGTTAGTGAAACAATCCAGGATTTCAACACCCTAATTCCTGTCACCCCTTTAAATGCACTTCTTACAGAAGATGACGTAAAATTTCATATCGATAATTTAAATATAAGAAAGTCTGGCGGGTTTGATCTTATTAAAAATTTGTATCTCAAGAATTTGCCCAAAGTTGGAGTGAAATTTTTAACAGACATTCTAAATGCATGTCTGAAAATTCAATACTTCCCCAATACTTGGAAAATAGCCAAGGTGGTTCCAATTCTGAAAGCTGGAAAACCCCCTGTAAGCCTCGAAAGTTATAGTCCGATAAGTTTGCTTAGCAGTGTAAGTAAAATATATGAAAAAATTCTCAAAGAGAAAATATCAAATATAGTTACAGAATGTAACATATATCCTGTCGTGCAATTCGGTTTTAGACCTCAGCATAGTACCTCCCACCAGGCTCTTCGAATTTGTAATTTTGTCAAAAAAAACCGCCAAGAAGGAAAATCAACCGGGATGATGCTTTTGGACATCGAAAAAGCATTCGATTCCGTTTGGCATGATGGTCTTTTATATAAAATGATTATGTACAACTTTCCTCCGTTTCCGTGTAAGATAGTTCAAAGTTTCTTGTCAGGTCGTTCTTTTAAAGTCCAAATCAATGGTAGCGTCTCAAGTCCGATATATTTCGAGTCAGGTGTTCCCCAAGGTTCTGTTCTTGGTCCAATTTTGTACAATTTGTTTACGTCTGATTTTCCCAATTTGACCAATTGTGAAGTTGCAATGTTTGCAGATGATACTGCATTACTCTCATCAGACGAATTTGCTCTCACTATTGAGACTAATCTTCGCAATGCGATGGTAGTAATAGAACACTATTAGAATAGGTGGAAAATTAAGCTGAACGGTGAAAAAATGCAAGCTATCTTTTTTACCCGAAAAAGAAAACCTTGCTACCTTCCGAACAGCCAACTGCAATTTCATGGATCGACCATAATCTGGTCCAATTATGTAAAATACTTAGGTATATATCTTGACAGCAAACTTACATTTCATGAGCATATTTCGAGAACCCTACAAAAGGTCAATATAGCAATAAGGATATTATATCCTTTTATAAACAGAAAATCAGCTCTGTCTAAGGAAAACAAAGTGATCATACACAAAGTAATTTTCCAATCGATACTTCTTTATGGGTCTCCGGTTTGGGGAAGTTGTGCGCAGTGCCACATTAAAAAGCTGCAAGTGGCACAAAATAAGATACTCAAGATGATGCTTAACCTTCCATGGCACCATTCTACTTCAAAGCTACATAGAAGAGCGAATGTTGAATTGTTATCGGAAAGAATTAAAAAGCTTACGTGCAATTTTAAAAACAAAAGTGCTTACGCTAAAAATCAGCTACTTAAAGACCTATTGTAGTTTACACATATATCTATTCATATAGTCAGTTTATATGTTGTTTACATGTATATTTATATTTATTTATTTATTGTTTTATATATGTACATATATTTTTGTAATTACCTATTTATTAATTCATTCTTTATGTTATTTATTTATTTATTTATTTATTTTTGTTTGTTTAATTTATTTATTTATTTACTATTTACTCATTTGTTGAGTCAATATTTATTATTGTTAACATATTTTTATTTTTATTTACTTATGTACCTGTATACTTATTTATTTATTTATATACTAATATACTTATCTATTTATTTATTTACTATTATTATAATTATTATTTTTTTTTTTTATTTATTTATTTATTATTATTATTATTTTTTTTTTGTACTTAGATTGGAGGTTTTTATCGTATTTTCCTCCAAATTTAATTTAATTTAATTTAACTTTACAAAACAAAAAAAGAACAATGTTTCAGCAGAAAGATATAAGCAATATCATATCTCTGTAATGTAAAATGTGTGGTAACTATCCTTTGTAAAAATTTGTATACGAAATAAAGATCTATCTATCTATCTACGAGTAATTGCACTTGCATTGTGAAACTAGGAAACTTCCCATTCTACAATAGATATGTCATCAGAAATGTTAGGTTTTCATCTTGCGGATGCAAAATTGTTCAATAAAGTTATTCCCAATATTGCCCAGTTAGTTGACACTGTCAATGTATTATAATGTCTCTTGTCATACCTTTTTCGCCCATATGCCCCATAGTACTCTGCCCCTTCTAATCTTAAACTGTAAAATCGGTGCAGCTACGAATTCTCATCTGAATTAACTTCATCTTCAGGGGTATTATGAAATATCGTTATTCTTTGCTAAGTCGTACAACTCTCGTATGAAGCGTATTGTATGGAGCAAATTGCGATAAGAGTTCACATTGCATTTCAAATGATATTGTGTGACAGATCATCAAAAGATCTATCTGTGCAACAATAACCAATGGAATCCCTTTCGAATGAAAGTGAAACTTTTTTAAATCAATTATTGAAATACCAAACACAAGAGAGACAACAATTTGACGACGAGATGAACATTTTGATTAATAGGAAATATGCTCTGCAAAAGATACGATATCAGCATTTAAAAAAAATCGAAATTTTGCAAAGATCAATTTTTCTACTGAACAATAGGGTGTCCAGAAAAATCTGCGTGAAAAATCTAGTTAACCAAATTAAATGTAATACTCGTATGCAACACATATAATCAACTACATAAATTTTAGCGTCACTATACTGCGATCTGGGAAAAGGATGTAGTGGAGAACAATGAAAACTTCTTCAAAGAATACTTCAGAATGGCACGTTCAAGATTTAACGAGTTATGTAATGTACTGGCGCCCAAATATATGAATAATGATCCCTTGACCGCACCCGTCAGAAGTAAACTAAAAACTGGTTTTGAAAAGTTAGGATTTCCTCAAGGCATTGGAGCAATTAGTAAGCTTTCAGCTAGCTCTTCCTATTTTTAACAAATCTTAAGAAATTTTATATCTATTTCCTACGAAGGATGCCATGCGGAATGAGTCCGCGATTTGAAGATGCAATAGATTACTGTAACTGCAGTGTAGTTTTACTTTCCTTTATTAGATTACAGGTACTAGTTCAACAAAAATCTATCCTTTGACTGATTTACATTGATTTTTACTTATGATATATACTCATGCAGATACTCTCTCTATATATATTAATATGGAAAGCCAGGGACTGTGTAATGATTCACAAATTTTTAAAGGGGATCTCCTAAAAACAGAATACCTAAAATTAATATACTCGTAGAAGCAGATGTCTAAAGAAAAATGTTGGTGTACTTGTTCTCGGAAATTCTGCTTTTCGTTTTTCGGATATCCTTATGAAACCATTTAGCATAACTGCGACTGCAATTATCAGAACACGATAGAGTTGTAGAAAACGCTTACGAGCATCTAAAAGCGAGACTTAGAAGGATAGGCAAAGGATTGGATAATAGAATCGAAAACACCAGCCTCATAAACAGTTTTTGTGTTTTTCATAATTTTTTTAATGTGGACAATGACAACATTAACAACCAGTGGCTAAGTATTATGATCCAACAGCAGAAAATATGAGGAGTGCTATAAGTAGATATACCTTACCTAGTTGTGTAAGTTTTTAATTTTTTTATTTGCTTCAGTAAGTTCCGCTATTGACGGAACGTTCCAAAATTAAATTTCTGTTTTTTTTTTTTTTGATTTCAATTACTCCCTTTTATTTTTATTTTGCTCCCTTTCAATTCCTTCTTCAACACCTGCAGTTGTTCTACTTAATTTAATTTTTTTTTTTTATGCAGATGGCAATGGTCTTGATGATCCACTGTTTCCTGTATATACAAAAGTATAGTAATGTCTAGTCCTGCCATAAGTTCTCTTACAAATATAAAACGCTATAAAAAGAAACCAGTAAACATATTGTATTCAAAAAATTGGATTGACTCCAAATGACTGCTTTTTGCTTTAACACAAGCTTCCAAACGGTGTAGCCATTGAGCTATAGCGGCACGTACGGTTTTCATGGAGATCGTGGGCTCTGCTCTGGTAAATGCTGTTTTAAGGCTTTCAAAATTTCTGTGGGGAATCTTGCAGGCTTGCAGGCCATGTTCCCCAATTCTGACCACAAACCATAATGCAGTGAATTCAGATTTGCACTCCCCGACGGCCAATCTTCGGCTGCTACAAAGCCAGGAATATTGACTCTGACCCTTTCCAGCGTGATTTTGGCATTGTGCGCTAGAGGAGAGTCCTGTTGGAAGATTCAACTGTATCCATTGAAAAGGGTATTGGTCAAACTCTTCACAAGACCCTCTAGTACATCTTCTTTGTAAACCTTTGCACCAGTTTTTACACCTTTTCCCAGAAATGGAAGGATGTGACACCACGGTGAGAGACCCCCCCCCACCAAACAATTACGGAAGCACAACTTTTTTCACTTCCTTAGATACAGTGGCATAAATTTTGTCATTTTGTTTGTGGAAAACTTCTTCCACGGTAAGAATTTTCTCATCCGTAAACTGAATGTTTTCATGGCCATTGTCCGCGTGCCACTGCAAAAGTCGCTTGCATTTTTACATCCAAATTTTTTTTTAGTTGAAAAGTTAGAAGATTACTTTGGACCGATGATAGGCCTTCATATGCATATCATCCCGAATCAGCCTAGACATGGATCTGGTTGATATATCCAATTCCTTGGACATGATCTTCTGCTTCCTACGGGAATTTCTCTGAATTCGTTCACGCACTGCCTGTACTGCCGCATTCGTTCGGACGGCCTGTGGGCGACCACTTCTTGGCCTGTGCTATACTCCAGACAATTTTCCGAAGCGAGAAAAAGCCCGATAAACGAATATTCTCGATATTCCGAGTGGTTTTAGCAACTCGAAAATTTGGCCAGCACTTTTTCCGCGCTTATGCAGTGCTACTACCGCGACTCGATTCTCTTTAACGCCGCACTCCATGTTAAGAGTTTGCAAACTGAAACCAAACTGACTAGCATTCTTCACTGATCAGTGCATGTGTTCTGAAAAACATTTATAAATGGAAATCGACTTCGTTCATATGGCTACCGCGGGCACTTTTGCAGCGGTCGATTCTTTGGACCCAATTTTCAACGACTCGGCCACACATTTCGGCCGAAACGCTATTTCGCGTTCAATGTTGGCTCTGACCTCTTCCAACGTCGTCGGCGTGTTGGCATAAACCAATGACTTAACGTAGCCCCACAGAAAATAGTCAAGCGGTGTTAAAACGCACGAACGAGGTGGCCAATCGACTGGCCCATTTCCTGAGATAACACGCTCACAATACTTACTCTTCAATAAATCGATTGTAGCGTGTGCTGTGTGGCTTGTGGCTTGTGGCATCATTCTGTTGAAACCACATGTCGTCCAAATCCATATCTTCCAATTCGGGCCAAAAATAATCGGTGATCATGGCGCGATAACGCTGACCATTCACAGTAACGTGACGATCGTTATCGTCGACGATTGGTGATTCATGAAGCACTTGTGGATTTTCACCCGGCCAATAACGCATATTCTGCTTATTGACGAACCCATTGAGCCAAAAATGAGCTTTGTCACTGAAGATGATTTTGCGATGAAATTCATCATCTTGGCGCATCATCTCCAGAACAAAATCGGAGAACGTACGTCGCTTCAAATGGTCCATCGGCTTCTATTCTTGAATCAACTTGATCTTGTATGTGTGTAAACCAAGATCCTTACGGAAAATACGCCATAATGTGGGCTGAGCGATGCCCAATTCTTGAGAACACAGTGGAATTGACTGATTTGGATCGTTTGCTACGGACGCCTGAACGGCAGCGATATTTTCGACACTTCGACCAAACCGTTGTCTCAGTGATACGCAACATCACACAACAACTATGTAGACTCAAATTTTTGCACTAAACTTGTTATTGCCTGTCTACCAGGGCGAGAATTACGACCGAAAATTGGAGTTAACGCTCCGAATTTCGGTAGAAAATTTTTATATTTTTATAATTTGCAGACGTTGCTCGTTCGTGTACTTTACCATGATGAAAATGTTGAGTTTACTGAATAAATTGACGATTAGTGAAAGAGTGCGTTCACAAATTAAATTCAAAGTTGTCAAGACCCTATTGGAAAACCCTTTACATTTCTCACAAATATCAAACTTATTTACCCAAGTCAATGCTCTCTATTACCAACAAATTATTCATTTTAAAGCTCCCCAAAACGCTGTGAATTATAAAATATAGTGCTGATTCTGATGGAGAGCCGCCAGGGCACCCCGTTTTTTTATTTTTCTTTTCTGAAAAATGAAACATGAAACTATGGATAAAATAGAATAGAAAACAAGACCGGAAAGAATAATTCCTGTGTCGGGTTGTCAAGTTGTTTATCTTCACTTAAACTCCTTCGCCTGTCCACGAATTTATTTCTAAATTAGATAGTTTTTCGGGCATCTCCTAATAAACATGAGTATTTTTCTACTGAGCCTTAAATCTTTTATGTGGTGCTGCCAAAGCTCGAAGATATTTTTTTCCATTTTTTTTAAAAACACAGCCACTACAATGGATTCAAAACAAATGAATATAAGCAAACCGTAAAGTGCCTCGAGTGGACTTCTGTGCATTGTTTCAACCTTGTGCGCATTAATTTTTCAAACACTTTAAACATTGTACTAAGCACGTGCAGCGGGTTGAATTATGACGGTTGCCTGGGTGTCTTGCTATTCTTTGTGATGAGAACCAGTCACAAGACATACCGTGTAAAAGAGATTTTGCTTTGATGCTTCAAATTCCTGCCAACTGTGGTAGACGTTTTTTGATTGCGACTGAGAATTTTGGCTCCACAACTTTGTGGTAAAGTGAATCAAATTTTGCTAATCTTTCCACAGAACTAATTACTGAGTACATGATTACAGGTCGTACCAATAGTACGGTTTGCTTAGCAGTTTTTTTTAGTTCTTATAAGTTTTTATGGAGGCGTTCCGATAGGTTTAGCTGTAGCTCCTTTTTGAGCGCCTTGATCTTTTTATCAACCTTTAAGGCTATTCTAACAACCGTCGAAACTATTTTCTTAATACCTATCACGCATTTGACAGCTCAACAAAATATTAGTCATATATATGAATCTTTCCTAAGTATGGCTCTCTTCGGAACACAACCTGGTGAATTTTCTCAATGTGCACTGGAACTTTCGAACACTTTAACATTCGAACACTAAAATGTGACACACATGGGCTTCATAGATATTTTCAGCTGGTTTTCCAGAGCAGATTAAGTTGATTTTGTTTCGTTTCTGTCGTTTTATAAGCAAATGGTATGTCCCAGCTATTTTATCGCTTGTTTATTGCAGAATTGACTGACGTAATCTTGGACAAGCTGAACGTATTGTAAATATTTCATTATACACCGCGAAATTCAAGTCCTTATTTTATGAAAGTCATTTTATGAAACGCAGCGCCTCAGAGGAACCAAGTCTTGATTCATTTTAAATGAATTTGACAGCATCACGAAATTAAAAACTCTAACCTTCCACTTCATACAAATCGTCTTCTTTATTGCTCACATCAAAATAAATAACTTAAGTTATAATAAATAAGCACTCTCTTACATTTTGTCTTACGAGTAATAATGATGGTCATGGTCATGATATAACCCACCGCCATGAAATGACTCTCCACCATGGCCACCGGGGTATTCAGGATAGCTGGGATATCCACCAGTCCAATGTCCGGGATAATGTCCTGAATCACCGCCATGACCTGGATATTCTGGATAAGTTGGATATGATGGATATGATGGATATGATGGATAATGTGGAGCTGGTGGTGGTGGTGGTGGAAGAGGTTGTGGTGGTGATGGAAGAGGTTGTGGTGGTGGATAAGAATGTGGATGGTATGGTGCATACATTGGAAATTGTGGTTGTGCTGGTACATCAATGTAAATCGGATAATAGTTCACTTTCGTTGGTCTTCTTGAAGGTCTGCGATTTCCATGAACATTATTGCCTCCATGACTACCATGACCACCGTGTCCATAGTCGTCGTCATCGTCGTCAAAGCCGCCTCCATAATTTCCACCATTATTGTTACCACTGCTACCACTGCTACCACTGCTACCACTGCTACCACTGTTACCACTGCCACTATCACTACCACTATCACTACCACTACCAATGCCAATTAGACTAGCAAGTCCTCCACTTCCGAGGCCGAGTGGATTTAAACCTCCGCTACTAGCTGTGCCTGGTCTATTTCCAATCAAGTGATCCCACAAACTTGGTGTTAGTCTAACAGAGGCTATAAAAATTCAAACAATCAATAAAGAATATAAATTGCAGTGAATAATTATACTTACCAGATCTCCAATCCTTACCACTGCAGTACGTAATTGCTGTGCAAATTAATGCCACAGCTAGGAAGATCCTCATATTGATGATGATCTTTGTTGGCAAATAATTTTGCGAAATAATTTGTGCAAACATACGAGTCGCTATTTATATCCAAATAAATTTAAGATACTTTTACCAGATGATACGGCAGTTCATGACGTCATGGAGTTCTCTAGAGAAACGTTTTCTCCTTTCATCTATCTTTGGTTTGTTTTTTTAACGGCTAAATTAGACGTGGCGAAAGAATTATCTCATTTAAGCTCTGAAGTTTGAACAGGTATATGGGAAACTACTTCAGTTTGGTTATAAGAAAGGTTTTGTTTGTTTGCTTATTGGAGTCCGGTCTAGATCATAAACCAAAGGTTTCTCAAATCGATTGCTGATAGGTGCGACCACGCCTATTACCATTTTTATTACCCATAATCAGGTAAAAGTAAAGAAAGTTGTCGATATCAAAGTGATTTGCATTTTCCCGAGTCATTAAGATTGTTTGATATCTCCAACCGCAGAAAGACGAACAAGTAAGTGTCTTAAAGATACCGTTTTCGATTCGAATTGACCAATCCAATTCGAGTGTAAATTTCGCATTTTAATGCATCGAATGCTAAGCATGTTAAATGCAAACCGTATTCAAAGAACTCTAAAGATACGAGTACATCTGAGAGTCATCTTTGACATAAAATAGAAACACAGAATTGTAGCTGACTCCACTTCGGTGATTGAAGTCATCTGAATAGGTTGCTTCATTTTTCTAGCTTCGTGGATTCTGCCCAATTTCGGCAGGCAGAATGTTCATTCCGGCAGCCTGGTGCCAATCTCTATTTTCATCAATTGATTGACGATGGTGTCTAACGTATTGCAATTTTATTGGGCAAATTTGTATGGCCGGGATGTGGTAGGATGCTCTGATCATTATCTAGTTCTGGTATGTTCTTTGACCCACTTAGAATACATTGTAAATACCAACAAATTGCAGAGGCTTTTTTCATGATAGAGAAGCTCACTTAAAAAAAAAAATCCAGAAATGTATCTTTCTTTTTTTTCTAGTGTCGGAATAGAGCACGGAGCATTGCCATAACTGAATGCTTTTAATGAAGCTAAATAGACTTCTAATGCCTGTACTTTTCAAATCATTTAGATTCTCTCCAGTTTCGTTTCTGCGAAGAGGAGAGTATCTACAAATCAGCTTCTTCAGAAATCATTTGAATATAGCCTTAAGCGTATTTATAAAACAATGTCAGGTGATGGCATCTATTTCAGCGCAAATATGCCGTTTGAAGCATTTCAGATCCATTTTTGGCCAAATCTGTTTCCTCTTCCTCTTCCAATGGCTTTTTTTCTGTCGGAACAGAGCATCTAATCGTACTCCTTGGATGTTTCTTTCACTGAAATTTATCAGTGTTTTGTAGGTGAATGAATAAACGCATTAGTGATAAAGTGTACCTGCAGCATTAGGACAGAGTGCCAGCTCTAACTCTCAGGAAAGACACAAGGCATTTGAGTACATTTGTAGTTATTAAGGCCCAAAAGAACCACAAGACAGCTGAACCCATCACATCTGGAACTAGCAGCTATGTAATTTGCCAAGATCTCTCTAACATTCGAAGAAGCACTCGTATCCATAGAATTCTACCCAAAGAGTACACAAATCGAATCGGAGTAATGGAAAAAGTGCGTGCAGGTGTTAGCAAATTCCACCACTACATCCATTGCTCCCGATAATCCTCTCCAGAGAAAAAGGTATAGACCAACCAGAGAGCACTGGAAGAGGTCAAAGGAAATTTTTAATGTAGGCAAAATTTAATTTAATTTTGGTGGTGGCGAATGCTCCCATTTAATCGGCTTAATACAAGCTATAACTTAAAAATTAAACTTAAACTAAAACTTAAAACTAAGGTTGGTTGGAGTGGTGAAGGAGAACGGATTTAAGGTAGGAAGTGGTGGAAGCCAAAGACGGTAGGGTTTGAGTTGATTTTTTGTAGCATACGGGAGATTGGTTCGTTCGCGCCATAAGAGGTGTGGTGGGTTAGTAGATAGAAGAGTCGAGGGGTACGTAGATTACAAGGGTTAGTGTTGAGGAAAATGAAGTTGTGAAGGGACGCGCATTCAACCTGACCTGAAAGGAGTCGATGAATGAAGAAAAAGTCTGCTGCATCTCTGCGATCTTCAAGGGTGTTTAAGTTGATAAGGTTGAGACGGTTTTGATAGGGGGGCAGATTAAAAGGATCATCCCAGGGCATACCGCGAAGAGCAAATCGAAGAAAACGGCGCTGAATGCTTTCAATTCTCGAGATATGAACACGATGATATGGGGACCATACTTGACTGGCGTACTCTAGGAGGGGGCGAACAAAGGAAATATAGTGGCCTCAACAGCTAAGTTCGCGGCGCCTCTCAGTAACCTACGAGCGTACAGATACTTCTGTATGTTGTTCCATCCACAGGCTGTAGATATAGCTTCGAACTCTTCTATCCATTTGCCACAGCTTTTTCCTCCTTCCCCTGTGAAAAGCTCTAACGATTCCTCCACATCGCGAAAAACAAAGTTATTATGATTTGTCATTTTACTCTCCTGTTCTTCTTCTGCTATAACCGGTAACCTCTTACTATCTTCGAATGTTTCGCTCAACACGTCCTCCACGGTAACCTTTTCCCGACACTTTTCTTTGATACGATCCAGTAGATCAGTTTTTACGTTATACCGGTAACGTAACGCCCTTTTCTTCCTTTAGGCTCAGAGAAAGAAAGATATATGAAAACATTCGTCTCTTTCTTGCCTATCTACATGACAAGTCGGACTCGGTCTGCTACAAAGGGAAAACCAAAACCAGCGCCATGGTTTCCATCCAGCAGGAAGGCCTCCCTACCGACCCTATCAGTCTCAGGAACCTTTATGTCAGGTACCAAGAGATTTTTAACATGTCCCCTCAGAAAGTAGCAGGCGACCTTCCTGCATTCGCCAACTATGTTCACTCTAAACGAGTATCACACCTGCAGCGAAGCCGAGCCGACCACGACAAATTTTTTCGTCCATAACGTGCCTCCCTTGCCAGCGCTCAAACCATCCTGCCACACACCTCCACCCCACAACATCCCTCTTACATTTTAATACCAGAATGTAAGAGGTCTTCGCTCTAAAACCAATGCTGTCCTACGTCAATCGCATGCTCTTCCCTTTGATATTTACGCCTTGACCGAAACCAATTTTATTCGAGACATAAAGAACCAGGAATTGTTCCCTTTTAATGTTTTCCGCGACGACGATCCTACCCGCACAAATAAAGATTCCCCCTGTCGAGGCGTCCTACTGGCGATCGACAACAGCCTTAACTCTTTCCCCATTACAATTTCTTCATCCTCTAAAGCCGACTTTGTCGCAATAAAAATATCACTCCCTCTCAAGTCCCTTTACGTTATATATTGCTACATACTAAAAGGTCAACCTATCGAATCTTACCAATTTGTTATCGATGCGATCGACCTGTCAGACTCTATTGATGACATCCTTATTTTCGGCGACTTTAATCTTCCTCAGCTACAGTGGACTCCATCAGATGATCAACCGTTTTTCATCGCTTCAAATGCCAACTCAGCTAAGGAATGTCTCCTCTTAGATCGCTTAACAGACTCAAGTCTATGCCAAGTCAGTTGTATATCCAATTATATGGGCAGGCAATTAGAACTTATTTTCACAACAGATCCAATTAACTCCTCAGTCTCACTTTGACCCCTATCTCTCTCAACAATCGATAGCTACCATCCCCCCCTTCTACTTGAATTTTTTCATAACTCTTCATTCCAGTCCACTCCCCCCACAACTCTCTCATCCCACAACTTTCATTAAGCAAACTTTCACAAAATCAGTGAATATCTCAGTAGATCCCTCTTTAACTTTCACAACCTAAGTATAAATGATGCCTTATCCATTTTTTATAAAGAAATATTTTTTTTTCCCTTTACGTTCCGTTTTCCCGCCTTAAAACATCATCTACTAGTCCTCCCTGGTATAATCGCAAGCTTCGTTCCTTACGAAATCAGAGAAATAAGTTACGGGCTGTTTTCCTGCGTACCAGATCCTTTTTCCGACTATTCCAACTATATAACTTTACGATTCCCTTTAGCAGTGCTACCTTAACAATGCGCAAGTCAACCTTATAAACCACCCTAAGTCCTTTTTCCAATTTGTTAACTACAAAAAAAGTCCGATTGTTACCCTCCTTCTCTCTCTTTCAACAACAGGTCATCAACCGATCCACTCACCATTGCCAACCTATTTGCCACCTTTTTTAAACAATCCTTCACCAACGACTCCTTTGTACCAGATCCATCCTATTTTAGTTACCTACCTAACTTCTCGAATGGTCCACTTTTCTCTCATATTTTGGACCCGTCTTATATCGAATATAAATTACACCAACTCAATGACGAATTCACACCAGGCGCAGATGGCCTCCCTGCCATATTTCTTAAAAAATGTTCTTCCTCTCTTTCCCTTGCCCTTTCTAATCTCTTCCGTCTATCCCTTTCACAAGGAGAATTTCCCCAGGCTTGGAAATCCTCCTTCATAACCCCGATCCACAAGAAAGGATCAAAGAATGAAATATCCAACTATCGTCCCATCGCTAAACTCTCCCATATACCCAAACTCTTCGAAAGTATTTTGTATGAAGCTCTAAGCTTCCAATGCAAATAACTTATTTCCCTAGACAACATGGCTTCCTAAAGGGTAGGTCAACCACCACAAATCTCGTTGAATTCGTATCCTTTGCCCTCTCTGCCCTAGAGAATGGCAATGAAGTCGATGTAGTTGCAACCGATTTTAGCAAAGTCTTCGATAAAATCTCTCATCGGTTAATCATCTTTAAATTGTCTGCCCTCGGCTTTGAACCCATACTGTTAAAATGGATATCCTCTTACCTCGAAAACCGTTTTTACAGTGTTCGTTTTAGGTCAGCCCACTCCGCTCCATTTTTGGCCACCTCTGGAGTTCTACAAGGCAACCATCTCGGTCCCCTTCTTTTTATATTAACCATAAATGATCTCGATATGATCATCAAACACTCGTCTGTCTCCCTTTACGCCGACGATACCAAATTTTTCAAAACCATTTCCTCTCCCCATGACTCTTTCCTCCTTCAACAAGATTTTGATAGTTTTTCGATCTGCTGCCTCAAAAATTCTTTGGAACTTAAGTTAACATCGCCAAATGCCAATAATTCACCTTCTCACATAAGCGGAACCAATCTCCTCCCCGACTCTATCTTCTCCATAACCAATCTATCTCCTCCGTGCAATCTCTTCGCGACCTTGGCATTTTGTGTGATAGGGAGTTCAACTTCCGTTTACATATGGATGAGATAATCCTCAAAGTCAACTCTGGACTAGGTTTTATAAAACGGTGGTCCAAAGAATTCACCAACCCATACCTGACCAGGTCCCTCTATATTACCTTTGTTCGCCCCCTACAAGAGTACGCCAGTCAAGTATGGGCCCCATATCATCGTGTTCATATCTCGAGAATTGAAAGCATTCAGCGCCGTTTTCTTCGATTTGCTCTTCGAGGTATGCCCTGGGACGATCCTTTTAATCTGCCCCCCTATCAAAACCGTCTCAACCTTATCAACTTAAACACCCTTGAAGATCGCAGAGATGCAGCAGACTTTCTCTTCATTCATCGACTCCTTTCAGGTCAGGTTGAATGCGCGTCCCTTCACAACTCCATTTTCCTCAACACTAACCCTCGTAATCTACGTACCCCTCGACTCTTCTATCTACCAACCCACCACACCTCCTATGGCGCAAACGAACCAATCTCCCGTATGCTACGTCGAATCAACTCAAACCCTACCGTCTTTGTCTTCCACCGCACCACTTCCTACCTCAAATCCGTTCTCCTTCATCACTCCAACCAACCTTAGTTTTAAGTTTTAGTTTAAGTTTAATTTGTAAGTTATAGCTTGTATTAAGCCGAATAAATGGGGGCGTTCGCCCCCACCAAAATTAAAAATTAAAAATTCTCTTTAGGAACTGCTGCAGCTGTCGAACAGTCAAGTCTTCCATCCACAGCGATCTGATCTACTTTGCTTGGCTGAGCCTAACTACGCTTCCTACTGGCTTCACCGCAACTTACCGGTTTCAGCCGCAACTTAATCTTAATTGTCTTAATCGTCTTAACCTTTTACTTTAAAATATTATAATGCATTGATTTTCCGGTGAAATCCTGGTTGGGCCTCCATGTAAAAAATTATAATATTTTATTTAATTTTTTTATCCTTAAAATATAGAGTGCAATCTTTAATAGGAATTAATTGTTAATCCATGATCGATGAGCCACCGTGCTTACTACAGGAATCCGTACTATCAACTCCCTCATTCCACCCTCATTCAGTTCTTCTGTTATATTCGTCATTCGCTCGATCGCTAATCCAGCCAACTCCAGATGCCCACAGCACTTAATAGTTTGTGCCATGTCCACAGTTTCAGGGCAATCGTAAACAAAACCCATCCGCCGCCTATCCCAATTAAAATAATAATCGACCTCCGTGACAACATTGTATTAAGAAGACATTACTCATATCGCTTGGGCTTTTATGTTCCCTAATATAAGGGCACAAAATCCATTCATTACGGATGCAACAATGTTCTCCTCGTAATTCAACGGGAGTAAACAAACTACAATCGCAAACAAACTCCAGTCGTCTGGGTCAACAAACGAGCAAATGACGACTCATATTGAACCATTGTACAGCGTTATCGGTGGTCGTCGATCGTGGATTATTCATTGCTTATAAATGTATAAACATAAACATCAGCATTCCTACATATTTATAAAAGAAACTTCAAAAAACGTATGTTCGCTATATACTCTCAAAGTATCCAACCGATTTTGGTTCCGAACATGCTATAGAAAGAGGACGTCACGACGATTTAAATTTTAGCCGACGATTCAGCCTATTTCGGCCAAACATCATTTTCTATGTTTATGGCGTCGGCAAATTAGAATTTTGATTTTTACATACCACAGATTCAAGGTCAGATTTACCCCGGAGTAGGCTCATTGTTGCCATTCGCTGATGTCGATTATCAATTCTTGCAAATCTATTTCGTCGGCAATGCGAATACTGGAATCGATCAGCGTTGCGCAATTTCTTCAAATGTTCGAAGAAATATTGTAAAACAATTGCAAACTTTATTGCGTCAGGAAAACGAATTGGTGCGATTGTTTGAAACAGCTCTTGATCGAATGCCATTTAACGATTATCAAATTGTCATTCGATCGGATAAAGCACCAGCTGGAGAGCATGCAAGAAGATTCAATACACCAACTTTTGATGATGTTGCAATGGTAATTTTTGGAAAAGAATTTCTACAACGTGATATTGTATTGCGATCTTCAACGTGTTTGTGTAACTCATCGGTGTTATGATGCACTGCAGTATCCATTGATTTTTTGGCAAGGAGAAGATGGTAATGATTTTTCGTTACAAATAATCAATCCAACTACTGGTGAGTGAAAAATAGTGTTTTAATATAATGGCCATTGTTTAAAGTGTCAATTGGTCTATTCGAATGTTGTTTGCATTGTAGATTCGGTAACATCAAAAAAGTCAGCGCAATAAATTACTATGCGAATCGATTGATGATTGGTGAAAATGAATATAATCATATTTTGCATTGTCGACGATCGTTCCATGAATATGCGGTTGATATGTATGTAAAAATCGAAACGGAACGATAGAATTCCATCAGATAAAATCAAGCTATGCGATGCGATTAACAATGATGGCAATGCAGCTGATGTAGGTAGAATGGTAATTCTACCAGCTACATACACTGGGAGCCCGCACCATATGCACTAATATGCCCAAGATGCAATGACATATGTGCGATCTTATGGACGATTTGGCTGGTGAATAAAATCAGACCAGAAGAAATCGATAGTATCATATCAGCAGAAATGGTAACTGGTAACTGATCCAGATTTGTTTGATGTTGTCGTGAACAATATGATTCACGGACCATGTGGCGAACATAATCCGAATTCGCCATGTATGGTTGATGAGAAGTGTACGAAACGGTATCCAAAAGCATTGGTTTCGGACACTGTTACAGGCAATGATGGCTATCCACTGTATCGTCGTCGATCAAATGATGAAATGATGAACGATGAAATATATCAATATCAAATGGGGCGCTATATAAGTAGTAACGAGGCGATATGGCGAATTTTTGCATTCCAAATTCATGAAAGACATCCTACAGTTGTTCATTTGGCAATCCATCTCGAAAATGGCCAACGTGGGTATTTTACGGAAGCAAATGCATCGCGAAGAGCTTTTTTCAGATTTTGTCAAAATGATACATTTGCTCAAACGTTGCTATATGCTGAAGTGCCAACATATTTTACATGGAAAAGAGGATTTTAAAGACGTTAACAAGGTACAGCAGTTGAATGCCATCCAAATCTATTTTCAACAGATTGATTAAGTCGTACTTACAAAATTCATCCGAACAATTCTGAGTGTTTTTATTTGCGTTTGTTATTGATGAATGTTCGTGGACCAACATCATTTGAAAATTTACGTACAACAGTTGAACAAAGTGTGTGTGCGACATATCCTGAATAATGTCAGTAATTGCATTTACTGGAAAATGATACGCATTGGCATAATACACTTGCCGACGCAGCAATTTCAGCCAATCCAAATCAAATACGGACATTGGTTGTTATCATATTAGCTACATGTTTTCCAGTCAATCCAATTGAAATATGGCCAAAGTATCGAGACGATATGTTAGAAGATATTTTACATCATGTGCGTCGTACTACTTTCAATCAAGATATGGATTTAACACCGGAAATTTACGATGAAGTATTGATTTTGATCGAAAATATGTGTTTAAAGATGGCAAATAAGGCATTACCGAACGGCATTAGCATCATGTTACTTTGAGAGTATTGAGGTGCGGAAATCGCCTGCTAGCAGTAGTAATTCTCCGCAATGCAGCAAGAATATGTTCTTTTGGAGACATGAAGTTGTGTGGGCTATGCTGTCCAACGATGTTCTACTTTCCTATTTTGGCATTAAAGTCGTCTAAATGATCTGGGGCACTGCTTGTGGGGAAACTTTCTTTGGGACCATCGTGTCTTTCTCACTTTTTGAGCTAATATTGGCGAATTTAGCATTGATGCGAGTTACTCGTATTCAATACTTTCGCTGGTTTACCGAAAGCTCGAGACCTTTTTCATTAGTCTGTCGCCGCATGCGCATCCGAATAAACGCTGTTTCTGTTCTCTGTAGAAGTCACAGAAGTGCGTATCGCGATTTCTGGATTGCGGTGATATCTACGTCATAGAGCCTCCGCTGTTGTTCGGCTGGACGTGTCCTCTTCAAGGCCAAAGCATGCATGCATACATATAAAGATCCGAACGATGTATGTGAGAACGTCCATATCCAAGGCTTTGCTAAAATAGGTTTTGTAGGTTACCACGCTCTGGTCGCCCTTAGGGACCTTAGACAAAAGGTCACTAGCAGAGCAAGTATTGTTGTCACCAAGGTATTTATTGTGTAGGTGTATATTAGACCTCTAATTGGTCTGCTTGACGCTCTTAGTCATTCTAAAGTCTGCACTCAGGAGGCCAACACTAATTACGTCAATGCACTACCCGATAAATATTTAGCATACCTATTTCAGTACTCGACATTGGTGCTCTAAGAATGCTCTTCCGATCAATTATGTTTAAATAGAGACTGTTCCTAAAACGAGAATAATACTAATACTTTAGGGTATCGTAGAGCTTTCTTTCGATGAAGCTGAGTATCTCTGTGTTATAATTGATAAAAAAAATCTTTCGAGTGATTACTTGGTTCGAAAACAGTGATTACTGATTCAAGCCGAACAGCAAATTCGATAAGCTTCCACTCCGATTGTTTTTGACTATGGTCTTATGGACGGTACATCGCCTGATGTAATGACAGTAAAAGTCCAATTGCTGCAAAAATATTAATACAAATTTCTCTGCCCTCTAAACTGACAGTAAACATTGAGTCCAACCTTTCCAGAATGGAGATGCTAGAAGAGGCATTAAATAACTAATTCAATCAATTAACCAATTCCAATGCAGGACTACTCTGAATACATTTAGAATCCATTGGGTCGTCTTCCACATGAAAGGGGTTAACGGGAAATGAGTTCGCGGAACAAGTTTCTATTTAGAAAAGACTCGGGGGATGAACACTCAGAACCTGAACTCGCGTTGAAATTCGGGTAGGCCAGAACGAGAGACCCGACAGGATGCATATGAATGCTATATACAATGATACATTATTCAATTGGTTGTGTCCAATATAAAACTAAGATTTTGTTAAGAGCAACAGCTCTACCTATGACGCTGGTCGTTAGGCTGAATGAGAGCTAGCGTTAGGCTGAGCGAACTGAAAGTTGATATGCAGGGCAATCATACTGTACACACAAAAAATGTCTCATATCATAAAAGGAACACGTAAGGCATCAAGTAAAGTCATCACATTTGTTAAGAGCTACTAGCTAGCAACTATCAATTTTTCATCATATAAAAAGGAACATAATGATTTCCATGCTTCAAATAAGGTCAACAGTCAATGTCCTACTTGCGTGACGAATTTACGCCCGCATGGTAAATTAAAATACAAAATATTACACAGATTTTATTACACTCTATTTACATCTTATCGCATCACAATATGTCCACAAGCCTATCCAATAAAAACCCCTACTCCACTAAAACCAGTGTTAGTTCTCACTCTTTGTCGGAGGGGTCTTCCACTGCTGACATGTTAAATATTTAAATTATGCCACTGAAAGGAACCAATTTTCAGGATTTCTGACGCAGATTTGGCAACGGAAGAATTCAATAGCAGCACTCATTACCTTGTTCACCGAGGAAGCAGGTCCACCTTTTCCAAGCAATTCCACAAAAGTTCTGGCCCCTAGCCTGGGACCTTGTTGGGCCAACTCCTTGACAGCGCAAAATAATGACAGAGCAACCGAAAGTTTCGAATAGGAGTGCGACTGAAACAACCAGCGCCTATTTGGATGCGGATTTGGTATTAGAGTCAGACCTAGAATTTCTGTCAGAACAGAACACTCTGACAAAGAAGTAGTCCACTCTACTCTTTTTAAGTCCCTTTTAATGAAATCGTTGAATCTTTCGATGAAAGATAAGTAAGCGTTTCAGTGACAAAGTGCCTACAATACCAGCACCCACCACAGCATAAACCGGACATTCGCATAGGTGGTGGTTCGCGGTGTCGTCATCACCTTCACAGAAAGCATCGCAGGATATTGTACATATCACTTATGTCCAGCACATTTAAGTGCTTAACAAAAGTGTGGTGCCCCGTCACGACGCCACTAAGCAACATGCAGTCTTTCCTGCTAAGGTTTGCATGTAGATCAAGAGGACCCTTTTCGGCGACAGGCCCCATGCCATGCCTTGCCGATAGCTCCTTTGCCAGAAGACCGACAGTCCATAGAATTCACATGTCACATGTGTGAAGTTTGCTATCTAGGATGACACCCAAATTCATAGCTTCTTCTTTGGAAAATTGGATGGTGATGCTTTTAAGCACCAGATGTGTCAGACTAGAAAATTTGCTCCTTCTCGTAAAGAGAACAACCTCAGTTTTTGGCCCCATTACTATTGAACCAATCGTCGATTATGTCTAGGACTGCCTGCGCTAGACACTATCCAACGGACAGCACAACTACATCATCCGCGCATGCTTGTGCTTCAACGCCAGAACTAATATATTGAGCGCGTTGAGTAGTGAGTCAACCAACTTGCACCAAAGCAGTGGGGACAACTCCTTTTTAACCCCGCCACCACATATTAGCCACAGCCAGCATTCATAATAGATGTCCTATTTTCACCAGTAATGCTTTCATCCACAAAACCAGCGATTCGACTACGCCATGTTGTCTGACCGAGTTATACATGCGGTCAAAATTTACGTTGTCCAAACGTCGTTGTTGCATCGCAGACAGAGGGTGCATTCGCAGGGCAGTTTTTCGCCTTTTAAGGACTTTGACCACCCTACTGGTTTCACCGAGAGTTTTGATATTTTCGAAAAAATCTTTCTAAAAGACCCTCTTCGAAATCTGAATAAGCCTCTTAGACATATTCTTTTTGCTTGTAAAGATTACATTCTTCCTCCAAATTAGTCTTAAGTGACCAATTTAGAAGTTTCTAGTTTTTTTACGAAGACGCTGAAGATCTGCGTTCCACCAAGGACTGGGCGATCTGCAGCATTGCTTGCTACCTGGACATGCCATTTCAAAATATTTGGTCAGGATCTAAACAGCTTTCGTTTTGTCCTGACTCCTGAACTTGGGTGGAGCACTGTTGTAGTTGTCGAGCAGCTCTCCTCAAACCGTGTCCAGTTGGTTTTCTGTGGATTCCTCCGTCGAAACCTGGCATCTGATTCTGAATTCAATGCAGCTATGGTCTGACATGGAGATCTCGAACAGTGCTTTCCAGCCAGTAATCTCCTCTTAACAAAAGTTGGCTGAGACCCAATATTGCTGAGAACCAGCCCATAAACAGCACCAAAGAGTCCACATTTCGGGGTGCATCTAACTGATGGATTACCTTTAGATTTTCTTGCTCGGAATTCGACAATTTTGCTTATTAACAAAGCCACTGAGACAGAAGTGAGCCTCATCACTGAACAAAATTTGACAGTAAAAAAGTGGATCGACTTACAACTCTCTAAGTGCCCAATCACCGAAGTCACAACGCAATTCATAATCACCTGTCTTCAATTCTTGCTGCAATTCAATCCTGTAAACGCGCAAGATCCGTGAGCAAAACCTTCCACAAAGTCGATGAACACAGGACAATTATCATACTTGTGCACGATGACGGATCGCAAAATTATTATTATTATTATTATTATTATAATTTATTAGCATATAATTAAAATTACATACTAACTTAGGTATAGAGCACTAGCTGCCAGGGCTTACGGCTCTATTGTACATGTTTAGATATCTATATTTAATTTTTTGATGAAATTGTGGATAAGGGTTATATTATTACTGGTAGGGAATTTAAGCAATTGACAGACTGATGGATGTGTGTTTTGATTGCAGCGTGCGAGCCCCAGAATGTGGTTGATGTCGTACTGTCTAGTGCAGGTGTTGCACGTTGGGGGGGAGGTGCCTTTAAGTAAGTGCTGGTGTGTAAAAACTGTGTGTCCCAAGCGTAGTCTTGTGAAGATGGTGTTTGATGTTTTTGAGGTGGAGTTAGGGTATGTTGGGCTGGAGCGATCTGGATTGAGCGACGTGTAATGATGTTGATAGTTTTCCCAGTTCGATAAAAGTTTAGCGTCAAGTTTGTTCTTCAGAAGGCGTAGGCTATCTTGCTTAGTGGTAGTATCGAAAAGGTACAGCGGGGCACGGTGAGCAAGACCAGCTTCTGTGTCTGCTAGTTCGTTTCCCTTTATACCTATGTGGCTTGGAACCCACATTAACTTGATTTTTTTGGGTGCCTTGATGATGCTGCTGCGGATCTCCGAAATTATTCCTGTGTCTTTTATAGGGTTACTTATTGCATTTAGCGTGGACAGACTGTCAGAGCAGATCACATGTTTACCAGAGTGTTTTGCAGTTGTGGCTATAGCAATGTAGGTGGCTAGGGCCTCTGCCGTGAAAACGGATGCATGTGTAGGTAGTATACCTGCGCTAATTAGTTCCCCGTTTTCTTTGGTAACTGCAAAAGAGGTGCTATTGTTTATCCTAGAGCCGTCCGTAAAAATGAATGTCCACCCTGTCTCCTTTAGGGATGAAGCAATGCGAAGGAAGTCAGCTAGATAAGTCTCTTTAGGAGTTTTGTTTTTGTTGTGGCACGCTAAGTCCAAAATTAGAGATCCTGGCTTGATGGTCCATGGAGGTACAGATGGAGTCTTTTCAATGTGCACCTTCTTTGGGAGGTCCAGACTTCTGGCAATGTTTATGGCTCTTGTTATAGCCGATTGAACTCTTATTGGACGCTTTCTAGTTTTTGTTGAATCAAAGTCCCTTTTGGTGATGCCGTTGTTTGAGTGAAGGAGCCTTATGTAGAGTTTTGCCTCAGCAGCTACTATGCGTTCTTCCACTGTAGGAAGTCCCGCTTCAACGAGAACATTTCTTACTGGGCTTGTTCTGAAGGCGTTGATGCTACGACGGGCGGCTTGATGGTAAGGAGATTTGATTATATTGATGATTGATTTTGGGGCGTTACCGTAGACACATAGGCCGTAGTCAATTTTGCTCAGGATTAAGGATTTTGAGATCTTACATAGAGTGTTGATATGTGTGTTACATTTCTTATTAGCTAAGTAGTTAATAACATTTGTTCTGGCAGCTGGGCTTTTCTTTAAACTGACACAGTGCGACTTCCAGTTGTACTTATTATTAAATATTAGACCTAAGATACTTAAACTATTTACTCTAACAATGTTTATGTTATTAAATCTAAGTGATAATGTGTCGCTGTTGCATGATCTTTTTCGACAAATGTGTAAAATTCTACATTTGTCGAGAGAAAGGCTTGCACCAGATGTGTCGGACCATTTTATGATGTCTTTTACTAGCGATGCGAGAATATGTCTAGTTTTGGCTAGATCGTTATTTTTACACAGCACGAAAACATCATCCGCGTAAATGCAATAATCTACGAATTTGTTTTTATTAATTATAGTTGACAAATTGTCAAAGGCTGTCATGAACAAGACCACTGAGAGTGGTGAGCCTTGCGGAATTCCGTTAAATAGTGGGAGGATTGAAGAATAGCTATTGTTGACCCTGACGCAAATTTTCCTATTAATCAAAAAAGAACGAACATAGTTGTAGATTTTTGGGCCAATGCCCCAATCATTCAGGCTCTGTAGGACTAAGTGGATGCCTATTCGGTCGAATGCCTTTTCAAAATCCAGCGAAAGAATAGTAACATGGTTACGAGCAGAGAGTGCTTTGCAGATGTGCCAATCAAGGTGAATGAGTGCGTCTATGCAACCCTTGCCCGGTCTGAAGGCTACCTGGTTATGACTTAGGCGGCGTTTTGATTCGATGAACCACAGTAAACGCTGAGCGACTATTTTTTCTAGGACCTTGGATATGCAAGGCACCAGTGAGATCGGACGATAACCATCTGTGACATTTATGTCTCTCTTACGTTTGGGAAGAGGAAGTATTGTAGCCAGCTTCCAATATTTGGGAATAGTACCTGTTTGTAAGATATTATTGTAAAGTGAAATTAATCTAGACTTTACTGCATGAGGAAGATGTTTCAACATTGCGTACGATATGCGGTCTCTACTGGGTGTTTTACCTTTGAGTTTGGTCAGACAACATTCTAGTTCTATTGGTGTTATATCGATTTCTATCAGTTTGGCCGATCCTGATATGTTGTTAAAGGCAGGCGGAAGGGATAAGGCTAGTTGTTTGGCTATCCTAAACCTTGGAGGGAATTGTACGTCCTTAGATTCATTTGACCATGTCTCTGCGAAGTGATTACATATTTCTCTAGGCGAGGTTTTTGAGCCGTCAGGTGTGGTAATTGAATTTATCGAATATTGTGAGGCGTTACCACTGAGACATCTAATGTGATGCCAAACTTTTTCAGGCGTCGAGTTGGGATTAATGGCAGATGTGAATTCATATAAACTTTTGGCTTTATTTGTCTTTACTTCCCTGCGGAATTTTGCATTCGCCTTCTTGTAGTTTATAAGATTTGTTGTGCTAGGATGCCTTTTAAAAAGTTTCCATTTGGATTGTTTATCGATTCGGAGGGTTGCTAAGAGGGGACTCCACCAAGGAACTGTTCGTTTTTGTATGTGCGGCTTGTTTTGTGGTATAGATACATTGGCAGCTGTTCTTATGGCTCTATGTAGGGTTGCGCCCTCTTTGTTGATATTGCCGGAGATTGATTTATCGGACAGGTAGTCTAGAATGTGCTTGCTATAACAAGCCCAGTTAGCCTTGTCTGTTTTGAATTTAGGGTTAAATGGAGTCTTCCAATTAATCGAGCCAAGGGTTATAGTGGAGATAATTGGAAAGTGATCGCTGTTGCAGAGATCATCCAGTATTTCCCAAGAGACTGATGTATACAGTTCAGGAGAGCAGCATGTTATGTCTATGTTTGTAAGTGTGCCGTGAGTGGAGAGGTGTGTAGGGGAGCCGTCGTTTAAGATTATAAGATTGGCATTTGTGATAAAATTTTCAACTTCTCTGCCCCTGGAGTTTGTGTTGCTTGAGCCCCACAGAACACTCCAGGCGTTAATGTCGCCCACAAGAATGATTGGGGTTTGAATCTGGTAAAAGATGTTTAACAAGTCGTCATTTGAAAAGGTTTGGGTCGGTAGAATATATATAGAAAGAACAGTGAATTTGGTTGAGAGCTCGATTTCGAAAACATGCGTCAAAATATTGGAGTTAATAGGAACTTTTTTATGTGGTATGTTGTTTTTTATTAGGAATCCTATACCTTGCTTTGAAGAAGTGTTTTGGACATGGTTATGAAAGTATCCTGTGAATTCTTGAGGTGTATGTGGCGTAAAGGAATATGCACAGTGAGTCTCTTGTAGAGCTATTACGCTTGGGTTGTGTTCTTTAATTAAAAGGCGTAATTCGTCGTAGTTGTTGACGTAGCCTTTTATGTTCCATTGAAGGATTTTAAACTTTTTATCAATGAAAGTTGGTCTTGTGGATGGTTGAGAAAAGGGTCTAGAATGGTCAAGAGAAGGACGAGTTCGCCTAGAGACAGGCAATCCCGACCCACTCGCAACCTGTGTAGACTGGGACCCGTTAGCTGTAGAATTAACAGTAGTGTTATATGTTGTCATACGTGTCGGGTTTGGGAATAAAGTAGTTGTTGTTATCTAAATGGTTTTTGTGGTAATAGAACTAAGAGGAGAGTTAAAAGAAGATACGTTTATTGTGGTTGGTATTGATGGAAGAGGGCGGCTTTTAATTGGTGAATTGGGAAGTTTGGATGTTGGTAACTGAGAAGATAGGGGGTTTGTATAATTGATACCTGAAGCTAACGAAGTATAATTTTCTTTGTTGATTGTAAGATGGGATGAAGTTGATGGTAAAGTTGAAGTTGAGGTGGAACTTTCAGTAGCAGTAACCGCAGGGCTATTACAACTAGCAATTGTTTGGTTTTTTTGTTTTGTTTTTTGGGCGTATGACTGCAGCGAAGAAGAGGTGGGTAGAGGTTGTGATTGGTTGTAGATACGCTTGGCTTCTGCCATGCTGCATTTTCTTCTTGTTTTTATTTTTATGATCTCTTTATTTTGTAGGTATTTAGGACAAGTGTTGGAGGAGGAAGGGTGAGCCTGTGAGCAATTAGCGCACATAGTGCGATTGCATTCAGTAGGTTCATGTGGAGGAAGGTTGCAATTAACACACGTTTTAGGCCTGTTGCACCTGTTGAAAGTGTGGCCGAGTAGCTGGCAATTGCGGCAGCGCATAGGGTTGGGAATATATTCCTGAACTTTTACATTGTACCACCCGATATCAACGGTTTTTGGAGCTTGGTAGAGGTCGAAAGTTAGTAGGACTAAACCTGAAGGGACTCGTTTTCCGTCAACAGATTTTGTAAATTTATACACGTCAGTTACACCTTGTGACTTCATCTCGACAATAATTTCCTTTTCAGGGACATTGATCAAACAAGGGGCATACACAATTCCCTTGGAGGAGTTCAGGTTTGCGTGCAATTTTACATTGACCGGGCATTGATTTGCAATGTTGGTTATCCGGAGGAATTTATCCGCTGCCCTTTGTGATTTGGCCAATATTAGTATACTACCATCTCTTAACTGAGATATGCTCTCGTACTCGGTGCTTGTGTTTTCGATGGCTTTGTTTAGAATAAAGATGCTGACCGAAGTTAGAGGTTTGCTTGCGTCTTTTGGAGATATCAATACAAATCTGGGATTTTTGATGTTAGTTTTCAAGGGGAGAGAGGGGAAATCGGTGTCGGTATTTAATCTGTTCTTTTTTGAATAAGGTTCAAAAGTTAGCGAGTCGTCTTCAGCCAACTCCCTAAATCTGTTCCCGGGTTTGGTTTTATTTGGCCCCGGGGCCATGATTCTGATTAAGACGAACAAGTGACACTTATTTGTGAAATCAGACCACGTGGTATGAGAGAGAGAAAATGTAAAAAACAGGTCACCACTAAAGAGAGAGCGAGATAAGAATCCTTACTTAGAGTAAGAAAAACGATATCCGAGAAAAAAGAAATAATCGACAAAGCAGTCACACGACGTTGACGCTACGAGAGCTAGACGGAGACTGTCGCAAAAATTAGGATTTTGCTCAACACAAGCCTCAACGTCACCGATATTTTCAAATGTCCGCACTCTGCGCAGTCTTGTTAGTGGCTTGGAGTTCAAATAGCCGACTCATTATTGGTTTTTTTATGTTGACCGTAAAAGGGGAGTAGCGGTCTACTCGTATAAACATTTTTAACTGAACGTTGTTTGGGCGTAAGTCTTTGCATGATGTTTTGCCAAACAATGGTGTCAGCTGTCGAAAAATAAAACGTCCTAAAAAACACTGACTGTTTATAAGCAATGAAACCATCTTGGAAATCATTCAAAGAGTAACTCTTACTAATTGCAGCTATTTTGAGCTCAAAGTCCTAATCTGGACTTTCTCAAAAAGATGAAGATCGCTTGAAGTCATTTCGAGGCGAAGATGCTACAAGTGATCTTCGTTCCAGTTTGAACCGATAAATAGTGTAGCAGGAGATATAGCCGAGAGATGAGTGGGCTGTACAACAACATAAACTGTATTCCGACAAAGTTAGAATTCTTCGGCTTAGATGGATGGACCAAGTAGAAGGGATGAACATCAGTGCACCAACTTGGAAAGAAAACGCAGCAGAGAAAGATCGCACCTCAGGTTGCGCACAAAAATGGAGGAGGAATTCACCCAACTTGGTGGGCTTACTCGGAAGCAGCAAGTCAACAGCAGGGCGGATACCTAAGTACAATAAGTAAGTCCCTGTTTTTTTTATGTTTTTAAATGTAGTCGTATTGATAGAAAATATTGCAACCTCGATTTTAGATTAAGAATAACATTTGTCAGACGGCACATCATTCACTCCCAACAATATTTTGTTACTCGTATCTTTTAAGAAATCCATCAAACCTGAAACTGGTGTAGTTGTGCATGTAAAAGGAACTTCTAATACACTGTCACCGGTGCTATCGTAACACTGAGACTTTTACAAAATATCTCAAAACTGTAAGTTAAAAACATTCCCATTACTTCCCTAATCGTCCTATCTCATCTTACACTGTCCTTCCGTTCCAAGGACGAAAATGGCTTAACGCTGAGATTAGGGATTAGTTCATCGAATGCAGGAAGTAAGTAAGAGATAATAAAACAGTTGCTCTTGGCTTTTTTTTCTGGTCGATTTGTGTGTCTCCAGTAATACTGCAAACAGTAAGCAATTTCACAAGTGATCCGAGTGATCGATATTTAATTCGATACCGTTAAACCGATTCGAATATACCATAAAACAGCTTTTTCTTAAATAATCTAATTTTATTTTAGCACTTTTTTTTACAAAACAATAAATAAATTAAATTTAAATAACTGCACTACCGTGGTCGGATCCATGGGCTGAATCATATCCCGAGTCAGAGCCTGCTAAATGACTTGTTGATACTGGAATACCAAAAATGAATGGGAGGTCTTCTAAGTTGAATGGCCACTTATAACCGTTTTCACTACTTTCATAATCATTGCTTTGAATATCTCCATTGCTTTTTCCATAACTATTCCAGTGATCGTATTGATTTCCACTATTATGCCAGTTATTTCCATGATGATTTCCATTGTTATTCCAGTGGTTGTTTCCATGATGGTTTCCATTGTTATTCCAGTGGTTGTTTCCATGATGATTTCCATTATTATTCAAGTTGTTGTTTCCATGATGGTTTCCATTGTTATTCCAGTGGTTGTTTCCATGATGATTTCCATTGTTATGCCAGTGGTTGTTTGCATGATGATTTCCATTATTATTCAAGTTGTTGTTTCCATGATGGTTTCCATTGTTATTCCAGGGGTTGTTTCCATGATGATTTATATTGTTATTCCAGGGGTTGTTTCCATGATGATTTCCATTGTTATTCCAGTTGTTATGTAGATAATAACTTCCACTGGGTTTTGTTGGGTGAAACGGTTTGGTTGGGTGATTCGGTCTTTTTGGGTGAGTCGGTTTTGTTGGGTGAGACGGTCTTGGCGATGGTGTTGGTTTTGGTGTTGGTGTTGGTGTTGGTGTTGGTGTTGGTGTTGGTGTTGGTGTTGGTGTTGGTGTTGGTGTAGGTGTTGGTTTTAGTGTTGGTTTTAGTGTTGGTTTAAGTGTTGGTTTTAGTGTTGGTTCTAGTGTTGGTTTTAGTGTTGGTTTTAGTGTTGGTTTTAGTGTTGGCAATATAGTACGATTACTTTTTATCGGGAAATATGGTGCATCCGGATTATCGAAATCAAACGGCAATTGTCTCTGTTGTCGTTCTTCTTCTCGTGAATTATTTTCAGCCCGACACACAGCGAATCCAAGTAGTAAAACCAAGCAAACTGAGAATTTCATGTTCTCGACCGCGTATACCGAATAGACTAAACATCGATCGCTCTAAAACTGTTTCTTATAAATACTCATGTACTATAGGCTGTGGAGTTTGAATGAATAGTCCTACGATTGAAATACATATTGATTTTACATAAAAAAGCAATACAAATTTGAAATTTGATCGTAAAAATGTTAATGAGATTCTTTTCAGTGCAAACGCAAATTTGATTCTAATGAATTCAAAGGTACTCATTTGGGATGTATAAAAGGAATCTCTTAATTATGTTGTAAATGCGAAAGTGACCATTTGTGTAGGTGACCCAGTTTTTAATGGCTCAGTCTGTTTCAGGTCTCTCAAGACTATGCATTCGATCAAATGGAGCTTGGATGTTGGTAAGTATGTTAATAATCTCTTTTCTTGTTACAATAAATCAAAGTTGTCATTATTTATTGGTGATACTCTGTTCCACTAGGGACACAAATATGTATGTGAACAATCCACACTTCTAAACTTGGAATTAGGTTAATAGCTTACATATCTAGCGCTTTGTTTTGAATTTGAATTCTATTGAAGTAAAAGGCGAGTTTTTTTTGGCATCGGTATAAGTGCTTAATTTCCATAGCCCAATACGCAAACGGCTATCGGCGTTAACTATTAGCATTGGGAAAATTTGGGAGCACTAACATTTGTTGAAAAAGTGACGCATCTTCTGGTGTTCCCATAAAAGTTATCGCTATCTTGAAAAAGTAGATCTGGAAGCTTTGTTGCTATGTCTGCTATTACACGTTGACTCTTGAGCAAAGATAAACTAACACAGATGGCAACTCTACTAATACTTTTGAAAACCCTTAACTTTCGCCCAGACACACTGTAGGTGATTTACCAACGCTTTGTACATCTCTATAGCCTGCCCTAATTTGCTAGAATGAAAGCAATTTGCAAGTAAAATTGCTAGAATGAGATCGATATTCACGCGTGTGTGTAATGTGGATAACAGTTTTGAGTAAAATGGGCGAGTTTGGTGTTAAATTGGAGAGAAATTGCCATTGGTGATAATTCACACGTATTCACAGATTCATTCGATCGCCGCCGGTCTGCAATTACATTAATTGTAAATTTAAAGTACTTTTTAAATACCTTAGTGTGCCTCGCAGCATTCAAGTACTCTACGTGAAAGTTCACGTTAAATTGTTCCAGCTTGCACAATGAGCCGACTATTGACTAAAACAGTCAATGCAGTTTTTAAACTTACTTCCGGGATCCAAGAATGTTACACAGGATCTGCTTAGCTCCATTCCCAAACCATGAACAGATAGTCTGTGAACTGTTTTGACGAAATGCTCACAGATCTTACTTCGTTGCTTATTTCCATCCATACTCAGAAAATGTTCCGCATGACCTTTATCCATGACATCGGATTGTAGAAATTTTTGCTTTAATTCCAAAATGAAGATGAGTTCAGGTTCACTACTTTCTGTTTTATTTTCTGTTTTATTTTTTTTTTGCATTTCATATCGGCCCATACCTCAGTTAGATAATTGCGGTTAGTATCAAAAGTAATGCTAGTATATATTCCCTATATTTCATACCCTTCGCCAATTTTCTCATTCGCGCTACGGAGGAGCTAGGCAATGAAAAATTCTCACTTTTGTTGCAAAATACTCGTACTTTTCGACCAAATCGAAATCCTTTCTAGCGTCTGCCTTTGTCGTCCACAACAATGCAATTTAGTAAGCAATTGACATTTATCAAAAAAGTGATTTCAATTGACTTGCGATTGTCCCTTTGGCTCCATTCAAAATGGAAATTTATTACAACTTGACGATAGTCAATCATTCATTGATAATTGACAATCGCAATACCAACTACTCAAATTTTTTGATAAGTATCGTTTGTCGTTTATTTTTTGACACTCGCAATAGGGATAATAGATAGTTTAGTTTAGTTTGCAGACCAGGCCAGACAGACTCTTCTTGGAGTATGCCGTTGAGGTAAGCCCAAGTGACGTCCAACTGATGTACAAACAAGTTTAACTCAGCTGACAATGTCAAAATAATCCGATTCGAAGAGCAGCCGACAACTGGGGAGAATGTCTCTTTGTAGTCCACGCCAAATTTTTGACTGCAACCTTTCGCGACTAATCTGGCTTTATATTGCTCCACCTTTTCATTCTCGTCCCGTTTTATATTAAAAACCCATTTGGACTTAATCGCTTTACGGTTACTAGGTAGAGTAATAAACTCCCAGATACTATTGGATATAAGCGTGTTATATTCCACCTTCATAGATTGTAATCACTTACTGCCGTCATGTCTGTTTAAGCTTACTTTTATCAAAATTGGATTTATTCGTGACTCTGTAGAATAAATACAACAAATGCTGTTTTCATAACGTGTGCGTAAACGTTGCTACCAACCCTGGCTTCAGCATCAGTAAACGTCTCTGCATCACTGAGTTCAGTACTGTCCGATTCTGAATCAGGAATTATGGTGTTAACGCAATCATCGGGGTTTACACTGAAATCTCGTTTAACTGCTAGGGATTCATGGACGTCAGTTGCAATAAATCGTCTTGGCTCGGCATCTAAAGAGGCGAAATCACTCGGGGGTCGCGTGTGTCGTCTTTTCTCGAGAATTCTTCTCGCATGTGCGGCCTACCGGAGTCTCAATTTTGAAAATAAAGGAAAACGAATTTTTATTATCCTACACTTAACTACACTATATAGTACCTATCTTTTGCTCCTGGCAGTGTTGTGCCCTTTTCTGGAACAGCCTTTCGTTTTGCTACTCTTGCATTAGATCCTCGTTCCTTCGTTCCTTCCATTTTTTCCTTCAAAGAAGCCAAACTCGCTTCTTCAACAAAAAAAAAAAAAAAAAAAAAAGTGGAAAAAGAAAAAAATTGCTTTTCGCTATTCACAAAATAAAAAAATTCTAATCCCACAAACAAACTCTTTCCTTGCTGGTCGTCACTACAGTAACTTCCAGACCTTTTGGCTTCCACAGCTCACGACAGACTCACACACACGCTCCTCACAAATTCATTTGGCTCTAGCGGAAACTATTAGCTACGAGGTTATTAGCTACAACACTAGCAAGCTTTGCTAGTGTGTGCACCGGTTTCCAGCTATGCCTCTCATTCATTCACACTAAATTCCTCAGTCTCAGAACTCGCTTCCACTTCCAGTAATAACTGAGAACTCCACTGAGAGAGTTTATGGAAGTTGTTGATCCTAACTATGCCTACTATTTCCCCTAATATTGGATTCTACAACGAAATTGCGAAAAGCAGTGTTTCTTTTTTTTCTGATGCTCGGGTACTTTTTCTCCATCGAATTACGTTAATGTAGCTAGAGTGTTGGGACAAAAGAAAAAAAAGTGCAGATACAATTTAAAAGGAATTGTATCTCGATCCAGCCATCCCCTGGATCGCCGCCCTTAACAAAAGCCAAATACAGTGCCTATGCAAATTTTTATATTTCTATCGTGGGTCCGTAGCTGCTCCGGTGGATCGGCGTTTAGATTTTGGAAGGAATGGGCACTGACCAATAGCGCGTCACTCCTTACAATTATTTATTTGTTGGCCCTACTGCCGTTGGGCCACGGCCGGTTTTGTAGTTTGTAACTTTTTTATTTGTAGTGGTTTGTTGTTGTTAGTTGTTGTTGTTGATTGGTTGTTGTTGGTTGTTGTTGTTTGATGTTGTTTGTTGTTGTGTGTTGGTTGTTTTTGGTTGATGTTCTTTGTTGTTATTTGTTTCTTTGTTCTCTGGTTGGAGGCTGTCTTACTACTGCATTTGGCCGTCCACTTACATGCCTGTGCTGCTCCTTCAGTCCTCCATCGGTGGGATGTTAGCTTAAAAGCGGTCGTCATCACTTCACCAATCGAACCTGACTTTTAAAGTTGATGCGTCGTTGGGGTGTTCTTGATTATGCTGGCCTTACGCCTACACACCACTGTTGCTCGGCTAACGTTTAAGATTTCGGGATGATTCGGTTTTTCCAATTACTATGGAATGGGTTATGTAGCCCAACTAACAACTAACACGCAGTTTTTCGAAACGTGAATATCTAGATGAGATTACAAGCACGTCACCGGGTGTTTAATGCCCTTTTGAAACTTTTTCACCTTAACAATAGTTTCCTAGAGTCAGTTTCCATACCCAAATCACAATAAATGTCCCAAAAATTACAATACCTCTCCTTAAAATTAATGTACCTTCCGCAAACTAAAAAAAAGTTCTCATTGTTCCTTAAGTGTATTTATTTACATTGCATTTATCACACGACCTTAATCAACAATACCAGCGCCTCCAACCAAACCAGCACTACCAAATCCACCTCTCGATTTCTACCGATAGCTCTCCTTGTAGTGGCCCCTTCCTTTGAAAACACCAAACCCAAAACCGGCTCCTGCAATTCCACTGCCATAACCACCACCATAGCCATATCCATTTGCATATCCATTTGTATATTCAACAGCTGGATAAGTAGATACTACTGGGACGGTTTGCACGGTTTCAATGGTCTGGATCACAGGCACTGAGGTTATCACAGGTACCGTGTTTAATGTCTGAACGCCTCCAAATCCAACACCTCCCACTCCACTTCCGATCAATGAACGTGCGGTTCTTGCATTGTTGTTTCCGCCACTGAAGATCCCGCCAAGTATACGAAACATAGTAAAACCGCCAGCCGTAACACCTTGAGTTAGATAGCAGATACAATAAACTACTCTAGGAGAAGATTTTAAACACTTATTTAAACGCAGATGGAAGATATATTTGCATGAGCTCAAATATTAGGATGACGTTCAATAAATCACACGAACGTCCGATGTTACTCACTTGGATATCAAGGTCGCGAATGGATTCCGGCCGACCATGGCTTCTTCGGGGTTTTGATAACTGACGCACTCTTCCCCATGTATGGTGAACAAATATTTACTTGAATTCGAAATGATTTTGGATAGGAATTTCTGCTGACTCTGTTAAAGTACAAATAGACCATCTACCATCTATGAAGCTCAATATTAGCATCAGCCTAGTTTTGATGGTGCGGATTGTTGTTGGAGAACAATTAGCACTTGTGGAGATGACGAAAAGTCAAGATCATTGCAAAGGGCCGGCGACAGAAGTGACCTTCGAGCTCTTAATGGTAAATGAATTTGAGGTTTGTGGAAAATCCGTATACGAGTATAAAGGCTTTGAAGAGAGACGAATAAAGCTGACAAACGCGAAGACCTGATGTTTCAATAAATAGCTGTCTCCGAAGATCTTGAAACCAGAAATTCAGCTCATTCCCTGAAATAAGTGTTTACCTAGGATTACCGGCCAACATTTGGGCGTTCACAAATAAAGTGTTAGTCTGTTCCATCCGTCTAAACTCTGTTTGGATAGAAGTAATGTTTGATCAGCAATATGCTTATGATTCTCATCGGAGGAACTAAAAATCTGTGACAGGACTGACTGAACACCTTAGGTCATGTTAAGTTTATCTGAAAAGGCATTTTATAGTGGAATTTCGTTCTGTCTATTAGCAAATTCAAATGTCGGCATAAAGTAAGACCACATTTATCTTTGGCTTGCAAAAAACCCACTCTTTACTGTTCTAGTTCAAACAGGCTGAAATGTAAATCCGACGTGCTTTTTTGGAAACATTATGAACTAATGGACCTCTTTGGATGTAAGTTTCATCTAATTTGTTTAGAACTCCACCAAATTATTCTCCAAACACAAAACATTGTGGTGCTTTTTGTTTTTATTAAGGTGTGTTGCCCTTTTCACGCATCGTATCAATACATTTGTGAAACCTGATAGCAAGTCTAAAAAAGGGTAGTTGCGTCTTAAGAAGTTTACACAAACCTTGCCTGGTAAATGGGTGATGAACAGCAGAAAATTTATGAACCATAGTTATCGGAATAAATTCTGTGCTTAAGACAGACAATGCTTAGTCTTGCTTTTTGACTCATCATCACTTTTGATGGCATAATACTAAAAGTTCTCCTTTGTTAGAAATTTTGCAATTAGTGGGGAGGTTTTCAGATGCTAAACAGGTCGGTGTTCAATGTTAAGACAGATATCTAAGCACCATTTTGATAGATAGATAGATCTACTCGTATAGCTAACCAAGGTACCACGCACGCTTTTAATCTTATTTTTTGAAAATATGTATGTGCAATTAAGTAAGTGCGTTCCACCGGAACTACTGAAAATTGATCTGTACATCCTCCACCGATAAACAAGCCAAATGAATTACAATGATATAGAATTTAGTCAAGCTTTAGGCATACTTATTTACTTAGGTGGAGCTACAGTTCTGTGTGAACGTGAGCCTGAAGTAACAAGCCTCTCCAGTTAGCCCGATCTTTAGCTAACTCCCTCCAGTTGTACACTAAAAGTTGGCTGAGGTCCCCTTTTAGTGCGCTCCACTTAAGGCGAGATCTTCCACTACTGCGTTTTTTTTCTCTCGAAACCACTGAGGATATTTTCGCCTTCGATGGGGCTGGGATAATCAAGGTCTTATAAAGAGTCTCCTTAGTTTTTCGGGATAGGACTTTTCTACTCAATTTCTTTCTTAGTACAAAAAACCAGCGAGGTGCTGAGGTGTTGTTGGCAGAACTTATAGCAGCGCCAAGGTAGATAAAGTCCCACCTTGAAATTATAGCCGTTGACTGTGATGTTCTATCCATTTCGTCGATGTTGTGTGTGTACCTTCCTGTTAACCACATACTTAGTTTGGCCCTCATTTACCGCTCAGCTCATTTGGCTTACCGCTAAACTCGTTTTAATACTAGCGACAGCCCTCTAAGTTCTCCCAATTATATCGATATCATCGGCGTAGGCTAGTCGTTGTACAGACTTTTGAAAAATTGTTCCTCCAGTGTTCACTTGTGAGTTCCGCAAAATTATTTCAAGTATGATGTTAAAAAAGTCACATGACAGCGCGTCACAGGCACACGATGCTGAGATTCCATTCATCAGGCATGCAATCTTCTGACCTAATCTGGGAAGTGAGTTGGTATATGTACGCTCTTCACAAAGTCATTTCCAGCAGCTTTGAATACCTCCGCCGGTAAACCGTCAGGTCCAGCTGCAATGGAAGGAAATTAATGTGTACAATTCTCTGGTTTTTTTTCAAATAAAATAAATGCTTAATTAATATTTTATTTAATGGTTTCGAAGACTGAATTCTAATATTGTACTTAATGCACCTTGTTTGCTTTATTTTATTCTTTTGTTTTGTTTCTAAAATAAAGTAAAAATTTGGTACTGTGTTATAGTTTGTAAATAATTCATTATCAGTAATGAAATTTGTTAGTTTAATTTAAAAAAAATATTTGAATGAAAAAATCCCCGACATTGAGACTTTTTTCAGCATGTGAGTTTTTTTTTTGAGACTTTTTAAAAATTCGCAGTGGTAATGCTCTCTCTCCAGGTAGCATGTTCTCCACCTGCCTCCACTTTTCAATCTGATCATTCTGATTGACGATTTGTTAACTATGGTATAGTCAAGCACCTTTATGGATATTTAGATATGGAAACCGCGTGCTGGCTAAAAGAACGACATTATAAATTCTGAAAACTTGAATACACTGTCGGACGTAGTGTTATGGCAGGCTGTGTTTTCCGATGACCTACTCAAAGATGGCTTTTTTAATCAGCCTTACGTTAAGATATCCTATCACAATTTTGATACCATTGGTAAGGTAGAATTCGAAATAGAATTCGTCTTTAATGGTATCGACCTTACCCTCTGTATTGGCATGAAGGCAAATCTGGCTTACATCACCCAATTGGCCATGATGCGAATTGTTATTAGGCGTTTGCTTAAATGCCAAAAGCTTTAGACATTTTGTGTGAGTATCCCTCGATCCTAATAAGCGTCGTTTCTGCGTAATATCTGCTTTACAGCGTTCTAAGTTCTCCACAAATTTTTCGGCCACATGTGGTTAATGGTCCCAGTATTCCATTAGCAAAGACGAAATTCGTCGTCCTCAAAACGTTGGCTGAAATGTTTTTTTTTTTTTTCGTACGGTATGGAATTTACCCCCACTTAGAACCTCCAACCTAGAGGGCCATTTCCACCAAAAACAAACTCCTGGACAAAAAGTCTGGTTAAACGGTCCGATGACAGTAACCTTGCTAAGGTTATAATATCCGCCATTGGCCTATTTAGAGTTTTTGCACCGCCATCTCTATTCCAAATTTCCGGCGCAACCATAAAGCTCCATCTAGACCTAAGTTCCAGGCCCGTAGAAATTGCGAGTTGAAGGTTGTGGACGTAATAGCTCAAACTGACTAAAGGCATGGACGCCGACATTGGTCCGTATATAAGATTCTTCAGTCATAAGTACTGGGCTCCCAGGCTTCACCACGTGCAGGTGAGAGTAGGAGTTGAGTTGGGCAGAGATCTAAGTTCAAGTTAAAGGCCTCTAAAGCAAGTAAATAAATTAAATAAATTTTGTGGATTAATTGCATTTTATCAATGTCGTTCCAATGGGTAACTTTCAGCACTTAAGTGCTTTAAAATGTTGTCAAACGTAATAAAAAATGCAGTAGTATAAATTATGGACAATTGTATTTTATTATAGTAAAAATGTTTTACAAAGCTTCTTTGTAAACAATGTTTGAGGTTGCGTTGCCTGGAGCATATACAAATAACATACATTTTTACAATCGCTGACATGAGAAAGAGACACGTATAACTGACTGTGTGAGAAGCAGCCGGTGGTGAGGTTCACGCCCACGGTACGCAGTGTTTGTCCCTGCGCCTTATTTATCGGCATCTTCGCTATGACGCAGCAGACGCTGATGGGAAATTGCACACGCTTGCTTGTGCCTCGTGTCACTACCGGCAACGTTTGTCTAAAGTCTCTGCAAAATAGCACTGTAATGGCTCCCATCGGTAGATCATTTTGTCGTATATCCTGTAGGGTTCTGTTAACGGCTTCCCCTGCCTTACGGTGTGCCATAGTGCATTCGTCCCAAACAATTAAAGAACAGTCACGGAAAACGCGAGCTTTATCACTATTTCGGGGAATATTGGAAACTGGACTTTCAGTGGTGTCTACTCGTAATTGTATGGGTATTTTAAACATTGTATGAGAAGTTTTACCACCAGGCACCAATGTAGCTGCTATTCCTGACGACGCCACAGCTAATGCAATATTACCTTGGCTTCGTATCTTTGTTTCCAGTCTCACCTAAAAAACAACAATTCCCCAAAGCTTTTGGTGGCGCTTAGACAAACAGGATCGAAAACTCTCCGCTTCTCTGCTGTAAGGCTAGGAACACCATCTCGAAGTGCTTGTGCTGTTTCGACGGGATCATAGTTGGTTTCGGATATACTTTGACAAAAGATTACCATCAATAGACAAAACTGTATCTTGTATAGCTTTTAAACAGCAATTAAGAACACTATCCCACAGCGCGCCGTTCAGTTCGCCACAGCCAATAATTTGCCCCGTGTCTCGGAAAAAATCTTCTGATAAACTCTGTTGATATTTTTGCCACAATAGAGCAGTATCAGTAAGTCCGCAGAATACCAACGTTATGGAAAACAAATGGCGCAAGAGACGTCGGATCTCGCTGACGTATGCTTCTGCCAACGTATCGTCCCAGTGGTGGTCGTCATCCAGCATATTTCGCGCCCGGCAAGCAACTTGAAAGGTGGGATATTCGACGTCATAAACATTCGCAAGGCGGCGAAAGAAGTGGGTGCTCGTACTGTGTGCAACAGCAAGCGTAAATAATAACATTCCGAATTGTTTGGATGAACTGGAGACCCTTCCTATAACGTGTTCTTTGAACACGCCTGGAACACATGTTGCTTATCATATGTGTAGTAGGATTGAACTTCCTCGTACAGTAGCGTTTTAGCAAAGTTTTCTGCCTCACATAACAGCAAAAATGCCAGCAAAGTTGTGTTTCTTGTGTTGTCTATTCGCTATCTGATGTTCTCAGGGTCAAAATATATGTGTTTTCCACCCTCTAAGTGAACGTTAAGATGTATGACTGGTGGGTACGTCTCGTGTATCGGAAAGTTGAAAATTCGCCACATTACCTCAGAAGTGCCAGACTGGAGTTGAGTCACTTTGTCACTTTGTCGCGTTTGTTTCTCAATGCAAAAGTAGCTTGATCACTACCTTTATTTACATACTTACATATGGACTCGTACTTTATGGACTGAACACTGTTACACATTTCCACATTTATGTGAGCACAAAACGTCTTTGACAGTACTGCCGAGCATGGTACGACCCATCTATTGTCTACCACGATTTGCCGTCCACGCAGTCTTATTTGTGTAGTAAATCTCCTCTCCTGTTACAGTCTCTTTTATCTGTGCTCTCGGATATTTTTTCGTACAGCGGTTATTTTGCATGCAGGGAGAGTTGGTATTCAATGTACCACAGGGACCATGCAACATTTAATTCTTTACGATATCGTGTAATATTGGATCTTCGTTGTGGTCCGGAAATTCTGCACTAATTATAATATCGACATCGTTGGGACGGATTTTTTCCTTCAACCATAGAAGAATGTGCGCATGGGGAAACCCACGCTTCTGCCACTCAACACTATACATAAAGCAAAAGAACGCACTGATCACATTTTCCTTTGTCAGCAAGTTTATCATTAACTTGAGTTTTCAATGGAAGGCTCTTGCTATGACATCGTGTCGATCATAAGAAGCTTGACCTGTGAAAAGCTCTTGGGTGACTTCGTCCCACTTAGGATTAGTAGTAAACGTAGTAAACTCGACGACGGAATTACCAACCGCCCCAGTTCCTCAACATTAGCATCCTGCTGTATGGCGTCCTGTAGATCAATATAATTTTCATCACGCAATCTTTTTTGATTTGTTCGAATGTATACCAAACGCTCTGTTTCGATTCAAAATACGTCGGTGGTTGCGTCGTATATGCATGAGGTATGAATAGAACTGTAGAGCAGATGTTTTTTTATTGTAATTTGGCGGCCCGGTAGTAGGATTGACCTGGCAAACGGCATAATTATATCCGTTCTCACCGCGACAATAAATCAGTGGGTACTGAAGACTATCATAGGCCCTATGCGTTTCACTTATCCGTTGCAAGCGATGGTCACGGGTGCGCAGCACAATATCACGCCTATCGCACTCCTGATCCACCATTAGATTTTGGAAATAGTGATTCCTGATATTAACTTGTTCGCAATAGTCGGATATAAAATATATTTGTAGGAATTTCGATTAATCTGCTGGGGCAACAGAGATCCAATTAAATGATAAGCTTGACCCCTGAATTTTGAAGGTGGTCATAAATGACCCTTCTACAATTTGGTTTGCCCCGAACGAAGTCATCTAGAATGCTTACACTGTTGTAAGAACGGATACATTTTAAAAAATGGTTATATTGTGGGTGATCCCCGATCAATAGGGATTTCAAGGGTTCTGGTGGTCCTTGAAAAATATCTAAACGTACCTTTCCACCTGAGCAGCAGACTCCATTCGACTCTTTTGTCCATTTAAGAGCTTGACAATGATCCCAGGCCTGGGTCATTCCAACGATACCAGCAAATTCGGCATAATTAATTCATTTAGTGTAATAAAAGCCACTTCTGCTTTTATTGATCCACTGCAGATGTGTATTTGCTTGTGGCATGCGAGTTGTAGCAAGACGTTCATCTTCGGTACCTAACCTAATGTGAAGTTCTTCATTTGTTTTATGTGATCGAGCTTGACGAATTGTCCTATCACGTTTTGAGCTTCGAGAAAGATTAGACTTTTTCCTCAAAGGCATATTTTTATAAAATAAATGGAAAATTGTTTTGGTGGTAAGAAAAAATAGCATTCAACGTAGATTCTAACGAGAACAGTGCAAGAAGATACATATGTGTGTACACTCACTATAAGGAGTAACACCAACTATGTATAAAGTGAGTAACAGATTTTCGTTAAACTTGCAGAAAATAATTTTTACGCACACTAAATGGTGTGTTTCTTCCAAAAAACTGGAGTTGCACTCAATTTGTATTTACACCACACACGTGCGCATACTTCTCTTTCGTTCCGATCCAACAGAGAAAACGACACACAACATATTTGTTGAAAGTAATGTGCTTATTATTATGTTGTTTTGGTTGCATTGCTAATACCGCTATTCCCAAACTATGTCAACCAATGTCGCTGGAACAATTCTGTTGCCGTTCTATCTACTGATACTACTTCGTTCAATCTACTGCTTAACTTCTTGTTGACAAACAAAAGCCAAGCCAAACCAAATCGAATCGAATTTTGTTGTAAGGCTGAAGTTTTCCGTTAAGTGTCGAAGATGGTTTTGGTGTTATTACCAAGTAATATCTAGGTATGTACGAGTACTTTGAAGATGGTAACAATGATGATGACGATGCTGATCTTGTTGCTATGCACTTACCCACGACGCCCCCTTTACAGCGCATGGTTCATTCCGTCCGAGTTAATGCCCCACCACACGCGTTATCCCCTATCTTTTTGTTCTCTACTCCGAATCTGTCGCCTTTTCGTTCCTCTCCCACGGTACATTCTACCTGAGATGTCCCATCATGCGCACTACCCCTTTCCGTTTCCTGTCGTGGAATAACTTTATTGGCTGCATAGGAGCACTACTGCAACGTACACCTCATTCTTGTTGGACAATATAAGCGTCATTTATAAGTACATATTATCGCATGGGATTGGATGCCATCTAGTAGGTGCAAAAGGTACTAGTGATTCGTTTCATCAAAGTTCGGAAGCACTTCATTTCGCTTTCTGTTTCATCGGAGTTCTGAGTCACTTACTGTCGCTATTTCGTTGCATCGGAGTTTGGAATTACTGTCCAACGAGCGATAAAAAACTTCACTTCAAAAAGTTTTCCTCTACATTAAAAGGCAACAGTGTTTTGTTATACTTTGACGTTATTTGCCAATAAGAGGTTTTATCTGTATTTAGCAAGAAAAAACGTATTTTTCTTTAAAACAAGTATTCCTAAATCGATAAAAGAGTTCCCAATCGGCTAAATCTGCATGTGTTGCACACTCAGGATCTTTGGATAAATTCACATTATACCACATTTCCAACTCCATTTCATCGATAACAGCATGGGAGCTCGTTTTGAGTGATTCAATTGGCACTGCATCGTTTATAAAAACCTTCCCTTCACGTCATTCTAAAGAATCTTACGTCGCATGGTCTCCGTAACCCCATCGAGAGATGACTCGGTCAGGGTTATCAGAAAGTTCACAAATAATTTTCTTAATTGGTATACTCTGGAGACCCTCCTTCTCTCCCTCTCATGCATATTCTTCTAGTTTATGTCTCTATAAGTCATCTCCTGCTGCCATAAAGAGTTCGGCATATTGGGCGCTCGGTTCGGCAGCGTTGCTATACTTAACCTTAGATACAATATAACTATCACCACTTCATTGACAAAAAATAGTCCATTCAGCCTAAAAGCGGAGTTTAAGATGTCCCCATCATTTTTAAGCTACAGAAGTGATTGTTCCATATCCTCAAAACTGACTTTGACTGTACTTGTTGTCTTGACGCGCTTTTTTACCGTTTGTTTAAACTGCTTCTCTATTTCCTCGATCACTCCCTTTCCTTGTCTTTTAGTTGTATATTTTCTGATTTCTTGGCATCGATGCAACTAACCTTCAGCACTTATTGCAAGTTGTAATGATGTTGACAAGAAGTTGTTGAAAGAAATGCGGCGATTTCTTGCAATTACAGTTCTAGATGTACCTTGGCCCATATCATACATTGGCAGCTCGGAATATTTGGACATCTGTGTCACTGGAAGAGTTCTTGGTACAATTGCAACATGTTCAACTTGGTTGACTGTTTTATGATCAGATGACCGTCATGTTCCTTTGAGAGTATTGAGGTGCGGAAATCGCATGCTAGCTGTAGTAATTCTCCGATGCACGAATATGTCCGTTTGGAGACATGAAGTTGTGTGGGTTATGCTGTCCAACGATGTTCTACTTTTTACAGTTAGAATCCATTGGGTCATCTTCCACATGAAAGGGGATAACGGGAAATGAGTTCGCGGAACAAGTTTCTAGAAAAGACTCGGGGGATGAACACTCAGAACCTGAACTCGCGTTGAAATTCGGGTAGGCCAGAACGAGAGACCCGACAGGATGCATATGAATGCTATATACAATGATACATTATTCAATTGGCTGTGTCCAATATAAAACTAAGATTTTGTTAAGAGCAACAGCTCTACCTATGACGCTGGTCGTTAGGCTGAATGAGAGCTAGTATTAGGCTGAGCGAACTGAAAGCTGATATGTAGGGCACACGGATTTCCATTCTTCAAATAAGGTCACCAGTCAATGTCCTACTTGCGTGAGGAATTTACGCCCGCATGGTAAATTAAAATACAAAATATTACACAGATTTTATTACACTCTATTTACATCTTATCGCATCACAATTTGTCCACAAGCCTATCCAATAAAAACCCCTACTCCACCAAAACCAGTGTTAGTTCTCACTCTTTGTCGGACGCGATAACGTTCAGATACTCGAAATCGAGACGCACTACCGAAACCTCCTCCAAAACCAGGTCCACCAAAACCTGGACCGAATGGCGGCGGTGCTGGTGGTGGATATCCAAATCCAAACTAACGTGCCTCTCGTCCGGATGTGTTTTCGTGACCTTGATCGCTTACATCGATCAGTTTAGTTTCTACTTCTACGTCGTCGGCATCCATTGAACTAATTTGACTCAAAGTAGCGACGATGAAAATTATTGTCAATCCAATTATGCAATCGAACCGCATCTGAAAAGCCGCTCTTGATCCACGAAGTAACTCGTAAAAAATTACACTGTCAAACTGTGGGCGACGTTAGCTGAATTTATATCTCAGATCTTATAACGCGGCACTGACATTGAACTTCAAATCGATTTTCGTTGCTTTAATGATTAATTCCATTTTAAATTGACTTGTACTCATGTTAGCTCTTAATTCATCAAATTTCTTGGCTCGGAAGTCATTATGGCCATGGGGGTTTTTTTGTCTAGAGACAACAAAGCAGCTCCAAAGATTTCAAGTGTCCGTTTCTTTAAGATGCTGTCCGGGATGTGTGATATTTATGTTATGAAGTGGGGAGGTATTGTTAAAGCTTTATGTGATTTGTCAGCTCTGATTTTTAATTGGTAATCACAAGTAATTGGATAAATTTAGCTGATTTGATGTTGTTTGAATTGAGAATTACATAAAACGGAGCTTTTAAGTAAATTTGATTCTAATGATGTGAACTCCTCAATGTATAAAAAATTGAGTACTCTATACTAGAGCAACAGCACGGTGTGCTCCAGTTATTGTCGGTATCTATTAGCTTTTTGACTACTCCCAAACGTTTATATAACTCATGTAGCTCGGCTTTATCTAAACCCGACACGGTATAACGAAACGTACATCATCACTGTTTTATAGAATACGTACTTGCTTTGCAATATTGGAGCAAATGTTTACATCGACGCTGGTAAAATCCTTAACTTTTTGAACAACAATCTCATTTTGCCAAGTAGTGCACCGAAGCTCACTTGTTTATTAGGAACATACACTTAAATGTGTTCCCTAATTGACATTAAAGAATCCACTTACGTATATCAGCAATTGAACAGGAAGTGCTGTTACTCAGTTTTAATTTGAAAAACAACCGGAGAGCTGTTCTCCAATCAGGCACTACATTGTGTATTCTTCAGCATAACTGGAGACGTCTGGGTCGCGAATTCAACTCAGGTGTCACTTTAGTCTGGGATTGATCTGTTTTTTTTTAGCCAATATGTCTCTTCAGCCTTCAATGTTTGCTATCTGATTCCTATTTCACACGATTAGTTGATTGAGGTTTCTCTACAATTGAGCGCACCGCATAAGGTGGGGTCTGCCTCTGCTGACATGTTAAATATTTAAATTATGCCACTGAAAGGAACCAATTTTCAGGATTTCTGACGCAGATTTGGCAACGGAAGAATTCAACAGCACTCATTACCTTGTTTACCGAGGAAGCAGGTCCACCTTTTCCAAGCAATTCCACAAAAGTTATGGCCCCTAGCCTGGGACCTTGTTGGGCCAACTCCTTGACAGCGCAAAATAATGACAGAGCAACCGAAAGTTTCGAATAGGAGTGCGATTGAAACAACCAGCGCCTATTTGGATGCGGATTTGATATTAGAGTTCTGTCGGAACAGAACACTCTGACAAAGAAGTAGTCCTCTGTACTCTTTTTAAGTCCCTTTTAATGAAATCGTTGAATCTTTCGATGAAAGATAAGTAAGCGTTTCAGTGACAAAGTGCCTACAATACCCACCACAGCATAAACCGGACATTCGCATAGGTGGTGGTTCGCGGTGTCGTCATCACCTTCACAGAAAGCATCGCAGGATATTGTACATATCACTTATGTCCAGCACATTTAAGTGCTTAACAAAAGTGTGGTGCCCCGTCACGACGCCACTAAGCAACATGCAGTCTTTCCTGCTAAGGTTTGCATGTAGATCAAGAGGACCCTTTTCGGCGACAGGCCCCATGCCATGCCTTGCCAATAACTCCTTTGCACTGCCAGAAGACCGACAGTCCATAGAATTCATATGTCACATGTGTGAAGTTTGCTATCTAGGATGACACCCAAATTCATAGCTTCTTCTTTGGAAAATTGGATGGTGATGCCATTAAGCACCAGATGTGTCAGACTAGAAAATTTGCTCCTTCTCGTAAAAAGAACAACCTCAGTTTTTGGCCCCATTACTATTGAACCAATCGTCGATTATGTCTAGGTCTGCCTGCGCTAGACACTATCCAACGGACAGCACAACTACATCATCCGCGCATGCTTGTGCTTCAACGCCAGAACTAATATATTGAGCGCGTTGAGTAGTGAGTCAACCAACTTGCACCAAAACAGTGGGGACAACTCCTTTTTAACCCCGCCACCACATATTAGCATCAGCCAGCATCCATAATCAATGTCTTATTCACCAGCATTGCTTTCATCCACAAAGCCAGCGATTCGACTACGCCATGTTGTCTGACCGAGTTATACATGCGGTCAAAATTTACGTTGTCCAAACGTCGTTGTTGCATCGCAGACAAAGGGTTCATTCGCAGGGCAGTTTTTCGCCTTTTAAGGACTTTGACCACCCTACTGGTTTCACCTAAAGTTTTGATATTTTCGCAAAAATCTTTCTAAAAGACCCTCTTGGAAATCTGAATAAGCCTTTTAGACATATTCTTTTTGCTTGTAAAGATTCCAATCTTCCTCCAAATTAGTTTTAAGTGACCAATTTAGAAGTTTTATAGTTTTTTTAGGAAGACGCTGCAGATCTGCTTTGGGCGATCTGCAGCATTGCTTACTACCTGGACATACCATTTCAAAATATTTGGTCAGGATCCAAACAGCTTTCGTTTTCTCCTGACTCCTGAACTTGGGTGGAGCACTGTTGTAGTTGTCGAGCAGCTCTCCTCAAAACGTGTCCAGTTGGTTTTCTGTGGATTCCTCTGATTCTGAATTCAGTGTACCTATCGTCTGACATGGAGATCTCGAACAGTGCTTTCCAGCCAGTAATCTCCTTAGCATACCTATTGGATAACGTTAAGCCGATTACTGTCTGTCTTACCCGCGTAACAAAAGTTGGCTGAGACCCAATATTGTTGAGAACCAGGTCAGACGATAGTATGAAATCCAGGACATGATTGCCTCTCACTTTGCATTTACTACTACTCTAAATACGAGTAGTATTCTGAGCTTTAGCATCGCAGCATACAATAAGTCCTATCTTCCTGGAATCTTCGGTACTGGTGGCAATAACGAATCATAGGGAAAATAAGCAGACGCAACGACAGATTCGTGCCATTCCCCATTCGTTTCGTAGCTTATGCCTGCAGCAACTAAATCTAAATCTATCCGATCGCTCGTCATATAATGATATGGGATCCCTTAAACATTCGAAACTATGGTTCCTGTATGGATATTATGTGAGGCTTTGTATTCGATACCGAAAGCCTCTCACACAGAGATGCAATAGCAGACTTGGAATGTTGAAGGTTGAGTGCATAAAATAGATAAATACTGGAGTGGTCGTCTCTTACATGCACTCATTTGCAAACAGTCCTACGGCTCCTACTGGTCTCAACAGAAGCATTGTATAAGCCCAGAATAAGTGAAGAGCTGTTCTTTCCCGATTCTTTCTCTCCGTGAGAGTACAGGGTTCTAGGTGTGAAGACGCATCAGAAAATTCTTCGTTTCCCTGAGTAGTCGGGGAACCTAGAAAATGGCGCGCGTGAGTTTGGGTTTTCTGAAAACATCGAACGTCTTAGTTTCAAGGTTTGGGATATTCGACACAGACTTGTTTAACCATTCAAAAGTTTGCTGCGTTGATGACTCCACTCTAAGAGCTCCATTCTCCATATCGTAGCCCGGTGCTTGAATGCATACATTCTGTGCTTTAGCTAGCTCGCACAGTTGATCGACACAGTGTTTCTACTCAGCGTCGTTTAGACTATTGTCATTGCCAGCTTTCAAGGTGCGGCAGTCTCGTTCCCTATGACGTTTCGAGGTTTTCTTAGAGGTTGCTTTTCCAGCGATGTCCAAGATTTTTTTAGAATCTCTTAATTTTTTGTGAAGATGATGCTGGCGCCAGCTCATAAACAGCACCAAAGAGTCCACATTTCGGGGTGCATCTAACTGATGGATTACCTTTAGATTTTCTTGCTCGGAATTCGACAATTTTGCTTATTAACAAAGCCACTGAGACAGAGGTGAGCCTCATCACTGAACAAAATTTGACAGTAAAAAAGTGGATCGACTTACAACTCTTTAAGTGCCCAATCACCGAAGTCACAACGCAATTCATAATCACCTGTCTTCAATTCTTGCAGCAATTCAATCCTGTAAACGCGCAAGATCCGTGAGCAAAACCTTCCACAAAGTCGATGAACACAGGGCAATTATCATACTTGTGCCCGATGACGGATCGAAAAATTAGGATTTTGCTCAACACAAGCCTCAACGTCACCGATATTTTCAAATGTCCGCACTCTGCGCAGTCTTGTTAGTGGCTTGGAGTTCAAATAGCCGACTCATTATTGGTTTTTTTATGTTGACCGTA